>JAQSUU010000665.1:10010000-11458890 GCA_038087645.1 Saccharum hybrid cultivar R570 | reverse complement strand
TGTTTTTTCGTGTGCTACAGTATATATATGCTACAGTGTTCAGCAATGCAATACATTTTTTTTTGAGCCAGAGTCGGAGCACCCAGAAGCCGCACCAAACAGGACCTACAATTAGTTATAAGGGATTGAGAAAACATAATTACATGTCATAGGCGAGTGGTACTACAACAAATTAAGAAAGTCTTATACCCTTTATTAAGCAGGACCCACCTGTCAATCTATACAACTCATTTTCTTTCCTCGTCTTCTCTTCTCTCTTGCTTTCTCTCCCCTATTGACTGTGCGAAGCCCGACGCTCAGTGCTCTGTGCTCACCCACGACTGTGTAGTGCAGCGGCGTAGCCGGGCGACCAGCCCTCGCCATCACGCGTAACCCTAGTGTGGTGGTGTGGCACGTGCCCTTGCCCACGTTGGCTCGCGACCGGTGCTCACCAACACCCGTGTGGTGCCTGGCGCAGTGGCGTGACCACCACTCACCCTCACTTGTGCGGTGTCCGGTGCGGCGGCATTGCCAACCCTCTCCCTCTTGTCCGTGCGACAAGATGACATGTGGTGCAATGGTTGTTTGCTAGCAAAACGAGCATCAGCTGTAGATGCGAAGATCCAACGATGGCCACCAGGGATGGCCACCAGGGAAGACACAGGGGGATGAGAAAAACCTTTGGTTCATCTCCTTTCTTTCTTTGAAGTATTGAGGCGATGTTTTGAGGTATCGACAAAAAAAATATAGGAAAAGGAGATGTAGAAAGGGTATATGTTGGAGCTATTCTTTTTATCAATTTCTTTTATCACTGGTTACAGGGAAATGTGACTGAGTTTTTCTCAATGGTGGAGAGATGCTCTAATTCAAGTTATAAGAGCTAAGTTATACAATAGTTATCTCATGCTTAATCCTCCTGATGCACGCTTTATCTAAGCCCACCATTATATATGCTCCTGTGCGGCTGTGTCTGACTAACATGGCTATAAAATCGTTATTGTATACTTGTTCAAACAGTACTGCCACAGCCAAGCCGAGCTGTGGAGCAAACAGCAAGAACACTGGAACAGAGTCCCATAGGCCAGCCACTAGGTTGGAATGTTGGATGCGCGGAAAAACAGAGAGAGCAGCAGCTAGCTCATGAAAGAGTTGATTCCCTTAGGCCTTGTTTAGTTGCCAAATTTTTTGGCAAAATGCAACTGTAGCATTTTTATTGTTATTTGGCAATTAGTGTCCAATCATGGTCTAATTAGGCTTAAAAGATTCGTCTCGTCCATTTCGTTTAAACTGTGTAATTAGTTTTATTTTTTATCTATATTTAATGCTTCATGCATACGTCCAAAGATTCTATGTGACAGGGAATCTATGGTTCTTTTGCAAAATTTTCTGGATCTAAACTGGGCCTTAGCTTGCAAATGTTTCTTCAGCTGGGGCCTTGTTCACTTCCCATCCCAACCCAAAATATTTTCTTTTCCACCCATCACATCAAATCTTTCGACGCATGCATGGAGCATTAAATATAGGTAACAAAGATAACTAATTGCATAGTTTGTCTGTAAATGTCAGGACGAATCTTTTGAGCTTAGTTAGTCCATGATTGGACAAATTTTACTAAATAACAACGAAAGATGCTACAATAACTTTTCACCTACTTTTCGCGAGGTGAACGCACCAATGGAATGGGGGATTACAACCGAAAACACCACCACAACCACAAGTCTCCGCCACACATAACTCCACCATCATGATAACAGCAAACTACTCCAACTGCAGCAGCATCAAGTAAACTAAGCTACTGCTACTACATACTAGCCTCCTCCTAATGAGGAAGGAAGGGAACACCCTGCTGTCGTCCAGTGGATGATCCAACGGCAGTCAGTTGGAGCTAGCTGACCCTCCGTATGAGCATCCACTGGGCGCGCGGGCACATGCACGGTACACCGCGTGGCTTCACTTGCGTTTGCCGCGCTGCTGCTGCTTCTTGTCGCCGGCGGCCTCGCTGCCGCCGCCGCCACGGCCACCGGCCTCGCCGTGGAGGAGGTCCACCAGGCACGGCTGCTTGCAGTTGATGCAGGTCGGGTAGTCCTTCTTGGCCACCATGCAGTACATGAGGCACCGCGTGCAGGCGCCGATCACCATCGGCGACTTGCCCCCGGGGCTGCCGCCGCCGCTCGAGCTCCGCCCGTCCGACGACACGCACGAGCTCGGCGACGACGAGTCGCTGTCGTCGTGCACGCCCCCGCCGTCGTCCACCTCCATCCCCACCGGTGGGGACAGGTTCAGCTGCAGCTCCAGCCGAGTGCTCCTCACGCCGCCGCTGCCGCTGCCCCGGCTCATGGCTGATGGCTCACGCTCACCACCTACAGTATACATCAATTCATCATCACAGACACAACCTATATTATATATCAAAGCATGAGAAAGAACAAAGAACAGCTGTTACCTCAAGCAAGCTTGGAGAATGGATGGATGCCAAGAGAGGAGAGGTGGGAACAGGAAAGGAGATGAGCTTTGATGCGTTTCGTTGAGCAGCTAGGAGCCAAGTTATATAGGGCAGGCAGGGGGGTGCCATTGTGTCAAGTAGGGGAGAGATCAATGCTTCTCTTTACTTGGCATTAATGCAAAACAACAAAGCTCCCACGTCCTCTTCCTCCTCCTCCCTACTGCAGCTCACTATCTCCTCCTTTCTTTCTCTCTCTGATCGGTGATCCTATCCTGCGAGATTCATGCCTCCTCGGCTCCCTCCAAGATCGTGTTTTTTTTTAACTTTCCAAGATCATGTTTTTTTTTTGAAACTACCAAGATCATGTTTTACTAGACAAAAAGATCTTCATAAGTACTAAGGTTGTTGTATTTGTATCCAGCTGCTGGAATGGAACCACAAACTGCTCTCTACTCTACTCTGTCCCAACATGCACGCCCTGCCTTTGAGAATCAGCAGCTGCAGTAAAAATGTAAGGGGGTGTTTGGTCTGGGTGTTAAAGTTTAACAAACACTGTAGCATATTCGTCTTATTTGACAAAAAAGTTTTCAATCTTAGACTAATTAGGCTTAATAGATTCGTCTCGTAAATTACTCCTAATCTATGCCGACATGCATACAATTAGTCTACATTTAGTACTCCATGCATTTGATGGAACATTGATGTGATGGGAGTTAAACTTTAACTCCTCCAAACCAAACAGGCCCTAAATTAGAGACATTATGAACCATGAAGTACAGTATGAACTATGAAAGCAAGGGCAGCAAGGCAATATTATGGTCTGTTTAGGTTCCAAAATTTTACAAAATTTTTCAAGATTTCCCGTCACATCGAATCTTTGACACATGCATGAAACATTAAATATAAATAAAAAATAAAACTAATTACACAGTTTAGACGAAATTCACGAGATGAATCTTTTAAACCTAATTAGATCATAATTGAATACTAATTACCAAATAGCACAAAAAGTGCTACAGTATCATTAAAAAAATCGCGAACTAAACCAGTACCATCTTCAGCAGCAAGCTCGAATTTACTCTTCCTTTTGAGATTCTCCTTTCTTTTTTTTCTTGGGGACCTCTATGACTCCACCGTGCAGTGCAGTGCTGCTGGCAGGTAGTAGTACCTGTGAGTAATTTTACACCATACTGTTGGCAGCAGCAGCTGCATATAGTTTTAGCACCTTGAATGCCCCCTTTATGGTGAGATTTATGGCCGCAGCAGCTGATCAAAGGGCTTCTACTCTCCATCTAGCAAAGTAGTAAATGTGCATCGATGAGCCGCAGCTGCTTATGATATGAACCACTCGATCTTAAATATTAGAGACATTTCAGGTAAATCTAAAGCCTTTCTTCTCCATGTTAAAAATATGCAGCCTGTGAAAGAAAAAAGTCCATGCATTACTGAGCTATACTATGCCTTTGATGCGGCCTAAATCCTTCAATGCCGTTCGCTCTGCTTCCATGCTTCACCTTTTTTTTTTCCTGTGTGTAGTTCCTCCAAAAATGCTCTATAAAAAAAGATTCTTCGTCACATCAAACTTGCGATACATGTATAGAGTACTAAATGTAGATGAAATCAAAAACTAATTGCACAGTTTAGTTGTACTTTGCGAGACGAACGTTTTGAGCCTAATTAGTCAACGATTGGACAATTATTACCAAATACAAACGAAATATTACAGTGTCGCTACAGTGAATTTTGGCACTCCAAATTTGGTGCACTCCTTCAATGTCTCAAAGATGCAACTTGTGAAATGACATCTAACAAACAGGCATTTAGAACAGCGCTGCGTATTTATTATTTCCATCATCCCTAACAAACAGCCACTCCAGTAGTAAAAATGTGGCACTGCCCTGTTTAGTTGCCATAAAAAACTTTTTACCCATCACATCGAATGTTTGATACATGTATGAAGCATTAAATGTAGATAAAAAACTAATTGCACAGGTGCTAATGATAGATTAATTAGACTTAATAAATTCGTCTCGCGGTTTCCAGGCGAGTTATGTAATTAGTTTTTTATTAGTATCCGAACACCCTTTCCGACATCCCATAAAACATCTGATGTGACACCTAAAATTTTTTCACCACGAACTAAACCAGGCCTGATTCTATTTTAAGGGAAATCAATTCAATTAAAGATGGCATTACTCAATTACTCTGGCCAGTTTAATCTGACAAAGAACCTCTACAGCATTGTAGGGTTGACTCGTAGTACTGATTCTACTGTATACCTATGTTGATGAGTCACTCTATGAGCTACAGTAGTTTTTTTCCTCCCCAAAACCACCGGTGGGACTCTTCAGGGCCTGTATTAATATAGAAGAGTTTTTTTTTTCAAAAGAAAGTACAAGTTGTTTAAGAGAAAATAAAAGAACTTAGCAGGCAAGGAGGGTTTGGCAAGGAAAACCACTCTGAGCACAAAATAGGACAACACGTGCTCAGCTCATCCGTAAGACTACCCGCAGTGGGTACTCTAAATGATACTCTAAAGCTTTAGAGAATGAATATAGAGTAAAAAATTATTGCATTGGGTACTCTAAAACGATACTCTATCATTTCTCTTACTCTATATTTAGAGTGGTATAATGATTACTCTATAGTAGGCAGTGGCGGACCCCACTAGCTAAACAAAGAAAAAAAATGCTATAACTCACAAACCAAAAATCCAAATTAAATTTCGATTGCACCATTAAATTCGTTTCAATAAATCCTTCAAAACTAGATCACACATGGATATATTTAGATAAAGTGACAAGTGGGTCCCACAGTGAATAAAGTGGATAGAGGATGATATAGAGGATGGATGAGTGTGGAAGAATTGAGTATAGAGGAGAGAATCTTGCTGACTAGGACGTATAGAGGATGAATATAGAGGTCCATGAGTACGGATAGCACCCAATATGCACGGTGGAGTTTAAGATCGCACTTAGTCCTTTAGCACCCAATGTGCACCAAAGTCTCTATTATTATTATTATTATTATTATTATTATTATTATTATTATTATTATTATTATTATTATTATTATTATTATTATTATTATTATTATTATTATTATTATTATTATTATTATTATTATTATTATTATTATTATTATTATTATTATTATTATTATTATTATTATTATTATTTGTTATCCGTGAGACTGAAGCCTGTCCACCGTCCATAGGTGATTTTGAATTGCCAGCACGAGAGCGCCAACAAATAATGCAAAATTTGACAAGAGAGCTACGTATGTATAAAAATGAAGCTCCTACCGAACAATATAACATAGCAACATGACCCCATGTGATCGAGCAACGTCAACAACAAAAGTAAAAGATGCCTAACAGGAAAGCATCAGCAAAACATATCCTATGGCTTGTTTAGTTCATGCCAAAGTTCAAAAAGTTTTTAAGATTTCCCGTCACATCGCATATACCGACACATCAATGGAACATTAAATATAGGTAAAAAAACTAATTGCACAGTTTGTCTGTAAATGTCGAGACGAATCTTTTGAGCCTAGTTAATCCATGATTGGACAAAGTTTGTCAAATACAAACGAAAAGTGTTACCGTGCTTTTTCAAACAAATTTTGCATCTCTCCAGCTGATTCCCGAGATTTTCTGCGCTAGTTATTGGACTGTGACATTTTGCTCAAGGAAACGTCCAATCCTCCAATAAATTAGTACTACTGTGTATGATCTACTCTTTCCATCATGAGTTATTGGACTGTGACATTTTGCTCAAGGAAAGTAGCTCAAGGAACCTGGTGCATGTTTGAGGGGATCAGGATACATAACATACTGTAGAGACGAAAGTGCGTTATGCAATCAAGCTGTTTTAAGCTTTGTTAGGCCCTGTTTAGATCTCATTCTATCTCATTCTCACAGTGATTCTAGATGGTGGATCTCATTCTATCTCATTGTCACAGTGATTCTAGATGGTGATTTGGAATCCGGATTCTATATAAAAAACGAGAGGTGTTCGGATCTCATTCTCTTGTGATCATTACCTTCACACGGTGACAATATGCGAATAGTAGGTTTGGGGTAGACAGTTGAATTCTAGAATCTCATTCTAAAATCTAAATGTCTATATGTTATTCTCATTTTCGCACCTCATCCTCTTGTTGAGATCCAAACAGTTTGCAACAGTAAGAACAAAACTCACCGGATTAGTAACTGAGAAGGATTGGATGGATCCAGCCAAAACTGATGAAACGCCAGCCATGGAACGATGTTTCCTCTTCTCACAACATTTCAGCATAAGCTAAATTTCAGCATAAGCGAACAGGGATAAAGTGTTGTAGCACGATCCTATTGTACTTCGGTCAGGACCAAGTTTAAGTTATCAACAGTAGAGAAGACTGACCCACAATCAGACCCACTCAAGGTCAAGGTTATAACCTGGTATGGGTGACATGGCATTCCCCGAGAATGATTTTGCCATCGAGACCTCTCATCTGCTTGCCTTTAAGTTCAAATATCATACGGCCTTGTTTGTTCAAGCGTGTAAAGTGCTAGGGTATCACATCGGGTGTCACATGAGGATGTCGCATGAGGTGTTCGGATACTAATAAGAAAACAAATTACAGAATCCGTCAATAAACCGCGAGATGAATTTATTAAGCCTAATTAATCCATCATTAGCACATGTGCTACTGAGCACTTTATTGTCAAATCATAGACTAATTAGGCTTAAAAGATACTGTCATTTGCGGTGCAAGATTGTTTGAACCATGCCATCAACATGTTAATTGAGACTTCAATACTTGATAGATATAGCCACAAATTACAGTTTATCAACATCTTTTAAACTTTATTATTGATTACTCTATTGTGTTCGTTGTGTCTTAGGAGTTAGCATACCTATTGTCTAACATTTTGTGGCACCCTAATCAATATACTGTCATTACTTAAAAACCCAGCAATCTATAAGCTCTCTACTTCAGGCCTTGTTTAGTTCCCCAAATTCACCCCAAATTCCACTATGCAAAAAGAAGATTCCCCGTCACATCAAAATGCCGACAAATGTATGGAGTATTAAATGTAGATGAAATTATAAACTAATTGCACAGTTTTGTTGTACTTTGCGAGACGAACATTTTGAGTCTAATTAATTAATTTTTGGACAATTTTTTGCATAAAAAACAAAATGCTACAGTGTTCGAGGTGACACTGTGCAAAGTTGGTCATCCCCGACTCGGGCATCTAAACAAGGCGTCAATATTTATGAGCTCTGTTCTGTGCATCTCTGGCAGCAGTCATGCATTGGCTTAGGCACCGTTTAGATGCCAAAAATTTTGCCAAAATTTTCAGATTCTCCGTCACATCGAATCTTTGAACACAAGCATGAAACATTAAATATAGATAAAAAAAATAAAACTAATTACACAGTTTAGACGAAACGGACGAGACAAATCTTTTAAGCCTAATTAGACCATGATTGGACAATATTTACCAAATAACAACGAAACTGCTACAGTAGCGTTTCGCCAAAAAATTTGCCAACTAAACAGCCCCTTATACCACTGGCACTTAAGTTGGCATCTGTCCTAGAAAATGGCCGTGCCCCGATTCGGCTCTGGCTGCTACAGTGTTCCTGCCGGAATACTATAGCAGCTTTTGTTTTTTAATATAAAAAATTGTCCAAAAATTGATTAATTAGACTCAAAATATTCGTCTCACAAAGTACAACAAAACTGTGCAATTAGTTTTTGATTTCATCTATATTTAGTACTCCATGCATTTGCCGACATTTTAATGTGATGGGGAATCTCCTTTTTGCATAGTGAAATTTGGGCACATGAATTAGGAACTAAACAAGGCCAATATATATGGATCACCTTGCAAGACTTGAGTGAACCGTGACATAACATATTAATTGGGAATTCAAGGCTTGATAGATATATACCTACAAACAACAGCCATAAATGTTTTTGAAACCTATGATAGCTTAACGATTTCTCTATTGTTTGTTGTGTCTTAGGAAACCTTTTCTTACATCTTATTTCATCCGTTCACGGAAGAATGCAATTCTCATATTTCGAGAAGTTAAATAGTTTACACTTTGACTAAAATTCTATAAAAAAAGTACTAACACTCATGAGACAAAATAAGTACCATTAAATTATTTATAGAATATATTTTTATAATAAATTTATTTGGAAACATAAATACTAATACTATTTACTATAAACTTAATCAAAGTTGAGCTAGTTTGACTGACACGTTTTCTATAATTATATTCTTTTATGGGCGAATGGAGTACTACTATGGTACCATAAAATCCATATCTTGGCATCACCAAAAAGTTCCACAATTTTTGAAGCACTCCACCAATTTATCACTTCAACATCTATAAGGCCTGTGCATCTCTGCCAGCAGCATTGTGAGTCCGATGCTAGCACTTTAAAGTTGGCATCTTTCCTCAAAATGGGCAACGGCCTTTATGAGGCCAGAGCCGTAAAGACGGGTATGGGTGTGTTTAGTTTCTAAAAATTTTTGGCTTTCGTTACTGTAGCACTTTCGTTTGTATTTGTCAATTAGTGTTTAATCATGGACTAATTAGGCTCAAAAGATTCGTCTCGTGGTTTTCTAGCAAACTGTGTAATTAGTTTTTTTCGTCTACATTTAATACTCTATGCATATGTCCAAACATTCGATGTGACGGAGAATCTCAAAAAATTTTGGAAACTAAACGTGGCCTGAAAAAAAGAAAGAAAGGAAGAAGAAGCTGTTTAAATCTTTGACCAGAAAGGTTAAATTAATCCAGCAGCCAGTACTGCCGTGGGTAGAGATGGCAACGGGTACCCGAAACCCGAGTACCCGACGGGTATTACCCGATAAAGAGGCGGGTATGGAATGTATTTTCTACCCGTGGGTACGTTATTGGGCAAAATCCTATACCCATCGGGTATGGCGGGTACGGGTGCGGGTGTATACTACCCATACCCGCATACCCGCGGGTAAGACATACCCGCAAAAATAACTAGCCAACCTCAATTATTTTAGCGCATATAAGTCATGAATTTGGCCCATTGAGACATCCACTATATTTCTAGTTGTTATGGAAAGTGATTCTATTGATTTGGGCTAACCCTAGAAGGGTAGCTATATAGGTAACCATACATGGGCCACATGGGTCTAGCCTCATGGGCCTAATACACTCACATTCCAACACCCTCCCGCAGTCTGAACTACCGGCGCAGCGGAGTTCCAGGCTGAACAAGAAAGAAGAAAGACCACACACACGTCCCCCACAGACGCAACTAGCCACTGGTGATGTTGAGGCTGGAGCGAAACTCGGTGAAGGTCGAGGATGGGAGGCCTTTGGTGAAGATGTCCGCGAACTGGGAGGTGATCGGAACATGAAGGACCCGCACCTCGCCCATGGCTACCCGATCACGGACAAAGTGCAGGTCGATCTCCACATGCTTCGTCCGCTGGTGTTGGATGGGGTTGGTGGAGAGGTAGACCACACTGACATTGTCGCAGTAGATCAGTGTGCTCCGAGAGGGCAGAGTGTGCAGCTCAGCGAGAAGCTATCGGAGCCAGGAGGCCTCAGCTACGCCATTAGCGACAGCATGGTATTCCGCCTCGGCACTGGACCGGGAGACCACAGGCTGGCGCTTAGACGACCAGGACACCAGGTTGCCGCCAAAGAAGACAGTGTAGCCAGAGGTAGAGCGGCGAGTGTCCGGACACCCCGCCCAGTCAGCGTCAGTGTAGACGATAAGGTCGGCGGATGAGGACCGGTGAAGAAGAAGGCCGTAGTCGATCGTGCCCCGGAGGTAGCGGAGGAGGCGCTTGAGAGCCGTGAGGTGAGGCTCCCGGGGATCATGCATGTGAAGACAAATCTGCTAAACTGCATATGTGATGTCCGGCCGGGTGAAGGTGAGGTACTGAAGGGCACCAGCAAGACTCCGGTATGCAGTGGGATCTAACACTAGGGGGCCCTCAGCCTCTGACAGCTTTCCCTAAGTATCAACCGGAGTGGAGCAAGGATTGCAGTCAGTCATCCTAGCCCGCTCTAGGATATCTTGAGTATACTATCGCTGGTGAAGAAGTGACCCGGCAGGGTGAGGCTCAATAGTGACCCCGAGGAAATGGTGGAGCACACCCAGATCCTTCATAGCAAACTCTTGCTGAAGAGCGGTGATGATCCGACGGAGAAGTGGTTCACTGGAGGCTGTGAGGACAATGTCATCAATATAGAGCAGCAAGTATGCAGTGTCGGCTCCATGGTGATAGATAAACAGAGATGTATCAGACTTGGCCTCCACAAACCCCAGTGTCAGTAGGAAAGCAGCAAACCGATGGTTCCACGCCCGGGGTGCCTGCTTGAGGCCGTAGAGAGACCTGTTGAGTCGGCAGACCATGTCAGGACGGGAGGAATCAACGAACCTCGCCGGCTGACTGCAGTACACTGCCTTGGTGAGAAGGCCGTGCAGAAAGGCATTCTTAACGTCCAGCTGATGGACGGGCCACGACCAAGCAAGCGCCAGTGAGAGCACGGTGAGGACGGTGGCCGGCTTGACCACCAGGCTAAAAGTCTCATCATAGTCGACCCTAGGGCACTGAGTGAAGCCCCGGAGAACCCAGCGAGCCTTGTAGCGCTCAAGAGTACCATCAGCCCGACGCTTGTGGGTCCAGATCCACTTGCCGGTGACGACGTTGGAGCCCGGCGGTCGGGGCACCAACTCCCACGTCTGGTTGGCGAGGAGCGCGGCGTACTCCTCTTCCATCGCGCGACGCCAGTGAGGATCCAACAGGGCATCACGGACGGAAGAGGGTACTGGGGAGACCGGCGCGTCGCCGGTCGATGCCGCAAGGGCCTGGGGTGGCAGAGTGCCAGCCGCGTGCCGTGTCACCATCAGGTGAACATGCCGCGGGTGTCGATGAAGAAGCGGCGGGTGGTAGATCGGCGGTGCGTCACGGGTCGGCAGGGACTGAGGTGGTGGTGTCGGTGTCCCCGGCGGAGAAGGGACCGTGAGTGACGGCGACCGCGGCCTGCGCTGGTATACCCATATCGGCGCTGCGTACCGCGAAGGAGGTGCCAGGGTAGCACCAAGCGACGGCCCCCCGGGGCCGTATCAGGGAGCGAGGTCCCCGGATCGGCGCCAGACGGAGAGATCGGGGCCGCGCCAGAGGACGATGGGCCCGGACCTGCCGGTGAGCCGGGACAGGTGCCCGGCAAGGATCGCGGCGAAGCAGTACCTGCAGGAGACCACGGAAAAGGTGGCTGGACCACCGTGTCAGCGGGGAAGAGGGAGGAGGGATCAGGAACATGAGTGGTGGTGGGTGTGGTGGAGAAGGGAAAGACGGACTCATCGAACACCACATGGCAAGAGATAAGGACCCGTCGGGAGGTAAGGTCAAAGCACTGGTACCCCTTGTGATCCGGGGAGTAACCGAGGAAGACACAGAGAGTGGAGTGGGGGTCTAGCTTGTGGGAAGAAGTGGCAGTGGTGTTGGGGTAACACGCACACCCAAAGACGCGAAGGTGATCGTACCGCGGTGAAAGCCCAAGTTTGGTTTTGGTAATCAATGACACCAAGTTGCTAATGCCATGTGTTAAGTGTTTTGAGTTAGGCATAAGCAACACATGTGATGAAGGTGTATGTGGCAAGGAGTGGTGGCCACAAGATCACAAAGAGATGGTGCATGGACATGAAATGATGATCATGGTGGAGATGCACATAAAATGAAGGACATGATGATCAAGTGAAAAAGAAGGATCTAAGAGCGCAAGGCAAAGGTATAACCATAGGGTTTTTCTTTTGCCGGTCTAAGATGAGTAGAGAAGTGATTGACCGGGTTTAGGATACATAGCCGACTATCAAGAGGGGCAATCACGGTTAGCTCGGAAATCAAGTGCCACTAGATCAATGTCTTGAGCATATGCATTAGGATCTAGTAAAGAGCTAACATAACGCCTTGGAAAATGTTTGTGAAATGCTAACACACATGCACATGGTGGTGTACACTTGGTGGTGTTAGCATATTTGCGAAGGCGGTGGAGTTCAAGCGGTAGAGAGGGGTTTGGGTTCCTCTCTCCCTCCCGCCGAGCTTGCGAGGCGGGATTCGGCGCTTTTTGGAGAAGTGAAACGCCTATTTTCTACTGCGCCGAAAGTCAGAAAAGAAACGGAGGCAAAAGGAGGTCACTGCGTTGACCGGACGCTGCACCGGACGTGGTCACGGTTTGACCGGACGCGTCCGGTCAGTTCATCGTGGCGCGAGCGCTAGGGTTTATGACCGGACGCTGGCCTGGCCTGACCAGCGCGTCTGGTCAGTTCAACTGGGCGTAAAAGAAAAGCGCGCGACCGGCACGTCCGGTCCTTCACAGAACCGGAGCGTCCGGTCAAGCATCCAGAGAAGCCGAGCGCAGCGTAGCGCCGATCGGACGCGGGGCGCGTCCGGTCACGTGCGATCGGACGCGTCCGGTCGCAGCTGGAGCTTACTGGAACGCGACCGGACGCTGGCACTGTCGCGTCCGGTCACTCGGTTGAGCGCGTCCGGTCAGGGCAACGGCTAGTTCTGACGCGCACTGTTCACGTTTGTCGTGTAGTGACCGGACGCGTCCGGTCACCCTGACCGGAGCGTCCGGTCAGCGCGTTTTTTGCTGCGTCGTCTGTAACGGCTAGCTGCGTACCCCCTTCGTTATAAATAGACGTTGGCCGGGGTTTGAGGGTAACTCTTGCACATTTTGAGATATAGAGACATACTTTGAGCTAGAGAACAACCCCTCCACTCATCTCTTTGCATAGTTGCACATCTTGAGTGAGATTGAGTGAGATTCAAGTGCATTGCTTGAGAGTTGCATTCTAGAGGCACTTGATCTTCGAGTTGCTGTGGATTTCTTGTTACTCTTCCGTGTTTCCCGACACGGTAGACGGCTTGGAGCAGCGGAGGTGATTGAGCTCGCAATTGGAGATTGTTGGAGCCTTCACCAAGTGTTGTAAGGGGTTCTTGATCCTTCCCCGCGGGAGTTCGTGAATTGGATACTCTAGTGGAGCTCGTGGCTTGGAGGATCCCCATCTTGTGTGCGGTTGTGCGGCGCCCGCCGAGGGCTCGACTCTTGATAGTCGATTAGCTCGCGAACCGACAAGTGGGTGTATCGCCACAACGTGGAGTAGCTTGCCGGGAAGCAAGTGAACCTCAGGATAAATTCTTGTGTCATTCTCTTCCCGAGGATTTCTCTTGTGTGATTGATTGATTGATACATCTCATCTCTACACGGTGGTATAATCAATCAAAGCTCTTCTCTCGTATTACTTCTTGTTTCTAGCTTGTAGTTGTTGTTGTGTTTAGTGAATAGCCTTGTACTAGACTTGTGTAGGTGGCTTGCTTAATTAGTTAGAGCTAGTGCTTTTGCTTCGCCACCTTTTGTACTAACTCGTGGTTAAGTAATTCTTGTAGAAGTTTTAATTAGGCTATTCACCCCCCCTCTAGCCTATTTGGACCTTACAAGTGGTATCGGAGCCGAGGCACCGTTTATTTGAGGCTTAACAACCTACGGTGAAAAAGAAATGGCTTAATTAAGCTTGCACATCAACAACACCAAGAAGACACCTCACTTTGATGGCACAAATTATGCATATTGGAAGATTAAGATGACCGCACACCTAAAGTCAATCAATAGAGAAGTGTGGAAGGTCACCGAAACAAAATTTGAGGTTGCCAATCCGGAAGCACCTACAGCGGTAGAGGAGAAGAAGCTCCAATGCAATGATATTGTCATTAGTGCTCTTCATGAGGCACTAGATGACAAGACATTTGAGCAAGTAAAGAACATAGAGATTGCTCATGATGCTTGGGCCAAGCTAGAAGAAACATTTGAAGGCACCAAAGGTACAAAGACCGCTAAAGCATATATCTTGCAAGAAAAATTTTCAAGCTTCAAGATGCAAGATGATGAGAGTGTACCGGAGATGTTTCATAGGTTGCAAGTCATTGTCAATGAGCTCAAGGCACTTGGTGAGGAGGTCAAGGACAATCAATTCTCTATGAAGTTCTTGAGAAGTCTACCCAAGAGATTTGATACATTGATCACCGTGCTAGTGAGGACTACATTGAAGGATTCAACTCCTCAACAAATACTTCAAGAAGTGATGACCGATGATTCATATAGAGAAGATAATGAGAAGGATGAGTTGGTCAAGAAGAAGAAGGAAAATGAGAAGAAAGATGATGAAAAGAAGAACAGTGTGGCTTTCAAAGCCACCACATCCAAGAGCAAATCCAAGATTGAATCATCAAGTGATGAAGACTCAAGCTCTTGTGATAGTGATGACATTGATGAGAAGATGGCTCTCTTTGTCAAGCAATTTGGCAAATTCATGAAGAAGAAAGGCTATCGTGCAAGAAGGAGGAAGAACTCATCCAAGAAGAGTGAGCATACCATGAGATGCTTTAGATGCCATAGCAAGGACCATCTCATTGCAAAGTGTCCTTATGATAGTGATGATGAAGATGCTATCAAGAAAGAGAAGAAGAAGCAAGAAAAGAAAAAAAGCTCTTATAAGAAGAAGAATGATTCTCATGTTGCTACATGGGATAGTGATGATTCCTCAAGTGATGATGAGGATGACTACAAGAGCAAGAAGAAGGGACATGCTAGCATTGCCATCCAAGAGAAGGTCTCCCTCTTCGACACTCCATCGTGCTTCATGGCTAAGGCCGCTAAGGTATCATCCGACGATGAGAGTGATCATGATAATGCTAGTGATAGTGATAGTGATGAAGAAGAATTCACTAAAGATGAACTAATCACTATGCTAGAAGATTGCACTCAATATTTTAAAGAATCTAGAAAGGAGTGCAAGGGCTTGCTTAAGGAAAAGAAAAACCTTATGCAAGAACTTGATGAGCTTAGGGCATCTTATAAGAGTCTAAAGGTAGACCATAAGAAGCTTCAAAAGTCTCACACTAAGCTTGAAGAAGCTCATTCCTCTCTAGTTGAAAAATGTGAAAACATGCCAACTAATGTTGAGAAAGCTAAAACTTGTAACATAGGCATATCATGTGATATAATTGATGAAACTTTTCATAAGCCTATTATTGTTGCTCCTACTAACCCTTCATGTAGCTCATCTACATCATCCTCATCTAGTAGTGATGGTTTTACTTGTGACTCCACACTTATAGTTGAGAATGAAAATCTCAAGAAGGAGGTAAAAGAGCTCAATCACACATTAGCTAAGACTTATGGTGGTGAGGACCGCTTGCTTATGTGCTTGGGTAGCCAAAGAGCTTCTCTCTACAAAGAGGGATTGGGCTATAACCCCAAGAAAGGCAAGGCCGCTTTTGCTCCTCACAAGACTCGTTTTGTGAAGAACAATGGTAGCTATTGCAAAAGTTGCAAGCAAGTTGGTCACATAGAGCAACATTACATGAACAAGAAATCCAATGCAAATGTATCCTCAATCAAGTTTAATTCTTTCTATATGCTTACTAAGGGTACAAATGGTGTTCATGCTAAGTTTATTGGTACACCATGGATGGGCTCAAAGAAGAAAGCCATTTGGGTACCAAAGAGCTTAGTCTCTAACCTTGGAGGACCCAAACAAGTTTGGGTACCTAAAAAGAATTGATTTTGTCTTGTAGGTCAATTACAAAGCCAGAGGAAGGCATTGGGTGCTTGATAGTGGGTGCACTCAACATATGACCGGAGACTCTTGTATGTTCAATTCAATTGATACAAGTCAAAATGGTGGTTTTGATGCTATCACTTTTGGCAACAACAAGAAAGGCAAGGTCAAGGGGCTTGGTAAAATTGCTATCTCAAATGACATGAGCATATCTAATGTGTTGCTAGTTGAGAGCTTAGATTTCAATCTTTTATCGGTGGCACAACTTTGTGATCTTGGCTTCAAGTGCATATTTGGTAGTGATGATGTTGAAGTCATAAGTGTTGATGGATCAAACTTGATATTCAAAGGATTTAGACATGGTAGCTTATACTTGGTTGACTTCAATGATAGTGAGACACAATTGACATCATGCTTGCTTAGTAAATCTAGTATGGGTTGGTTATGGTATAGAAGGCTTGGTCATGTTGGAATGAAACAATTGAACAAACTTTTGAGGCATGACTTAGTTAGAGGATTGAAGGATGTCACCTTTGAGAAGGATAAACTATGTAGTGCTTGTCAAGCCGGCAAACAAGTTGGAAATTCACATCCTAGTAAAAGTGAAATGAGCACATCAAAAGCATTTGAGCTATTGCACATGGACTTGTTTGGGCCAACAACATACACTAGCATTGGTGGCAACAAGTATGGTTTTGTGATTGTGGATGACTACACTAGATACACTTGGGTGCTCTTTCTTTATGACAAGAGTAATGTTTATGATCTATTCAAGTCTTTTGTCAAGAGAGTGCAAAATGAGTTTGAAATCACCATCAAGAAGATTAGAAGTGACAATGGTAGTGAGTTCAAGAACACAAGAATTGAAGATTTGTGTGATGATCTTGGTATTGGGCATCAATTCTCACCAACATACACTCCTCAATCAAATGATGTAGTTAAAAGGAAAAATAGAACCTTGATTGATATGGCTAGATCAATGCTTAGTGAATACAATGTTAGTCATTCATTTTGGAGTGAAGCTATCAACACGGCTTGCTATTGTAGTAACCGTCTCTATTGCCATAGGAATCTTGGAAAGACACCATATGAACTATTGAATGGAAGAAAGCCCAACATTGCATACTTTAGAGTGTTTGGTTGCAAATGCTATATTCTCAAGAAAGGCACTAGGTTGAGCAAGTTTGAAAAGAAATGTGATGAAGGGTTCTTACTTGGTTATTTTACCACAAGCAAATCATATAGAGTTTGGAATCTCACAAATGGCACCTTGGAAGAAGTTCATGATGTTGAGTTTGATGAAACCCAAGGGTCTCAAAATGAAGCTCAAAACCTTGATGATGTGAGAGGAGATCAATTGTCAAATGCAATGAAGAACATGGACATTGGTGATATAAGGCCGATGCAAGTTGATGATGATGATATTCATGTGATCAACCAAAGTGTGCAAATTAATACAAATCAAGCAAGCTCTAGTGGTTCTCATGATGAAGCTCAAGTTCAAGGTCAAACAAGTGGAAGCAATCAACTCCTAATACTCCAACCTACTAGTATTGCAAGAGATCATCCATTGGACCAAATCATTGGTGAAATTCAAAGTGGTGTTCAAACTAGATCAAGATTAGCATTATTTTGTGAGCATTACTCATTTGTCTCATTAGAAGAACCAAAGAAGATAGAAGATGCATTGAAAGATTCTGAGTGGATAAATGCCATGCATGAAGAACTAAATAACTTTGCTAGAAATCAAGTTTGGAAACTTGTTAAGAGGCCAAAGAACTACAATGTGATTGGCACTAAGTGGGTCTTTAGAAACAAGCAAGATCAAGATGGCATGGTTGTAAGGAACAAAGCAAGATTAGTAGCACAAGGATACACTCAAGTTGAGGGTCTTGACTTTGGAGAGACATATGCACCAGTTGCAAGATTGAAAGCAATTAGAATCTTATTAGCATATGCTTGTGCACACAACATCAAGCTCTATCAAATGGATGTCAAGAGTGCATTTCTCAATGGCTACATCAATGAAGAAGTTTATGTTGAGCAACCTCCCGGTTTTGAAGATGATAAGAAGCCCAACCATGTTTACAAGCTAAAGAAGGCATTGTATGGTTTGAAGCAAGCACCTAGAGCATGGTATGAGAGGTTGAGGGACTTTCTCCTCTCTAAAGGGTTCAAGATGGGAAAGGTTGACACCACTCTCTTCACCAAGAAGCTTGGAAACGACTTGTTTGTGTTGCAAATCTATGTGGATGATATTATCTTTGGATCAACTAACCAAGACTTTTGTGAAGAATTTGGAAATATGATGGCTAATGAGTTTGAGATGTCTATGATTGGAGAGCTTAGTTACTTCCTTGGACTTCAAATCAAGCAAATGAAGAATGGCACTTTTGTAAGTCAAGGCAAGTACATCAAGGACATGATCAAGAAGTTTGGATTGCAAGATGCTAAGCCAATGAGCACACCAATGGGCACTAATGATCAATTAGGTATTGATGATAGTGGAAACATGGTAGATCAAAAGCAATACCGGTCTATGATTGGAAGTTTACTCTATGTCACCGCTTCTAGGCCGGATGTGATGTTTAGTGTGTGCAAATGTGCAAGATATCAAGCTTCACCTAGAGAAAGTCACTTGAAAGCAACCAAGAGAATATTGAGATATCTCAAGGGCACTCATGATGTTGGACTATGGTATCCCAAGGGGTCTAACTTTGAGTTGATTGGATATTCGGACTCCGACTATGGTGGATGCAAGATTGATAGAATGAGCATAAGTGGCACTTGTCAATTGCTTGGAAGGTCTCTTGTTTCATGGTCATCGAAGAAACAAAATAGTGTTGCACTATCTACCGCCGAGGCCGAATACATTAGTGCCGGTAGTTGTTGTGCACAATTGCTTTGGATGAAAGCCACCTTGAATGACTTTGGAATAAACTTCAAGAATGTGCCATTGTTGTGTGACAATGAAAGTGCTATCAAGATGACTCAAAATCCGGTACAACATTCAAGAACCAAGCACATTGATATAAGGCATCATTTCATAAGAGACCATCAACAAAAGGGTGATATTAGCGTTGAGAGCATTGGCACCAAAAATCAATTAGCCGATATATTCACAAAGCCACTTGATGAGAAAAGGTTTTACAAGTTAAAGAATGAATTGAACATACTTGACCTCTCCAACTTGAAATGAGTGTACCCCCACATTCTTATATGACATGCCTCTCCTCCAACATAGCAAGGTAAAGTTGTTTGGCATATCATTCATACTTTGCTAAGGACATGGTTAGAACATATAGACATATTTGCATGACAAATAGGCTCATTCATGAAAATCAAATGATTTTGATGTATATATGATACCACTATTGCTTATATATTTGTTTAATCTAGTGGTAGCATATGACATGTTTGTGGGCTTGCAAACCTAGTGTTGAATCTAGTAAACGAGCTCATGATGTGTAATTCAACATGGTCAAGATAACCCTTATACTTTATGAGGTGTGAAAAAGCTTGTCCTTGGATCAAACCGAATTACATCTTCTAGGCAAGTGATCTAGATTGAACCATAATTTGGACTCCCTCATATTGATTGACTTATCTCTCACTCAAATTGGCACCTTTTTGGTGATTGTTGACAAAGGGGGAGAGAAAAGTCACAAAGATATTGCAAAGAGCAAGAAAGATATAAAAAGGGAGAGAGAAAGCACAAAGATAGAAAAGTCACAAAGAGGGAGAAAGATATAGTAAGGGGGAGAGAAAAGATATAGTGAGGAGGAGAGAAATTAAATTTGAGCACATAAGTAGGGGGAGCAAGCTCATGAATTATTTGTTGCATTTGTATGTGCATTAACATGATGAAATGTTGCATTGCAAAGTTTAATTTCGATATTCATGATTGAATGGTGTATGCTAGATATAGAACTTGAATGATATTTTGTTAAGAGTAGCTTTACATGTGGTATCTAGACACCTTTGCTTTTAATGTTGATCTCACGAAGTACTTTAGTGTTTGTGATCTTTACAAGTGATGTATTACAAGTGGTGTCTAGCTACTTCGATGCTAAGGATGGTATATAAAGGCAACTCCGATTGGTATCACGCTTCAAAGGTCCATTCTATATACCTTAGCATCAATTTGATAGTAGTAACTCTCCCAAAATTCAAATCCATACATATGTGCACAATTGAACCAAACTCATGGAAGCACATATGTAGGGGGAGCTAATACTATCGAAATTGAAAATTGATTTCATTTCATATCTTTGTGATGGTTGTCATCAATTACCAAAAAGGGGGAGATTGAAAGCCCAAGTTTGGTTTTGGTAATCAATGACACCAAGTTGCTAATGCCATGTGTTAAGTGTTTTGAGTTAGGCATAAGCAACACATGTGATGAAGGTGTATGTGGCAAGGAGTGGTGGCCACAAGATCACAAAGAGATGGTGCATGGACATGAAATGATGATCATGGTGGAGATGCACATAAAATGAAGGACATGATGATCAAGTGAAAAAGAAGGATCTAAGAGCGCAAGGCAAAGGTATAACCATAGGGTTTTCCTTTTGCTGGTCTAAGATGAGTAGAGAAGTGATTGACCGGGTTTAGGATACATAGCCGACTATCAAGAGGGGCAATCACGGTTAGCTCGGAAATCAAGTGCCACTAGATCAATGTCTTGAGCATATGCATTAGGATCTAGTAAAGAGCTAACATAACGCCTTGGAAAATGTTTGTGAAATGCTAACACACATGCACATGGTGGTGTACACTTGGTGGTGTTAGCACATTTGCGAAGGCGGTGGAGTTCAAGCGGTAGAGAGGGGTTTGGGTTCCTCTCTCCCTCCCGCCGAGCTTGCGAGGCGGGATTCGGCGTTTTTTGGAGAAGTGAAACGCCTATTTTCTACTGCGCCGAAAGTCAGAAAAGAAACGGAGGCGAAAGGAGGTCACTGCGTTGACCGGACGCTGCACCGGACGCGGTCACGGTTTGACCGGACGCGTCCGGTCAGTTCATCGTGGCGCGAGCGCTAGGGTTTGTGACCGGACGCTGGTTTGGCCTGACCAGCGCGTCCGGTCAGTTCAACTGGGCGTAAAAGAAAAGTGTGCGACCGACGCGTCCGGTCCTTCACGGAACCGGAGCGTCCGGTCAAGCATCCAGAGAAGCCGAGCGCAGCGTAGCGCCGATCGGACGCGGGGCGCGTCCGGTCACGTGCGATCGGACGCGTCCGGTCGCAGATGGAGCTTACTGGAACGCGACCGGATGCTGGCACTGTCGCGTCCGGTCACTCGGTTGAGCGCGTCCGGTCAGGGCAACGGCTAGTTCTGACGCGCACTGTTCACGTTTGTCGTGTAGTGACCGGACGTGTTCGGTCACCCTGACCGGAGCGTCCGGTCAGCGCGTTTTTCGCTGCATCGTCTGTAACGGCTAGCTGCGTACCCCTTCGTTATAAATAGACGTTGGCCGGGGTTTGAGGGTAACTCTTGCACATTTTGAGATATAGAGACATACTTTGAGCTAGAGAACAACCCCTCCACTCATCTCTTTGCATAGTTGCACATCTTGAGTGAGATTGAGTGAGATTCAAGTGCATTGCTTGAGAGTTGCATTCTAGAGGCACTTGATCTTCGAGTTGCTACGGATTTCTTGTTACTCTTCCGTGTTTCCCGACACGGTAGACGGCTTGGAGCAGCGGAGGTGATTGAGCTCGCAATTGGAGATTGTTGGAGCCTTCACCAAGTGTTGTAAGGGGTTCTTGATCCTTCCCCGCGGGAGTTCATGAATTGGATACTCTAGTGGAGCTCGTGGCTTGGAGGATCCCCATCTTGTGTGCGGTTGTGCGGCGCCCACCGAGGGCTCGACTCTTGATAGTCGATTAGCTCGTGAACCGACAAGTGGGTGTATCGCCACAACGTGGAGTAGCTTGCCGGGAAGCAAGTGAACCTCGGGATAAATTCTTGTGTCATTCTCTTCCCGAGGATTTCTCTTGTGTGATTGATTGATTGATACATCTCATCTCTACACAGTGGTATAATCAATCAAAGCTCTTCTCTCGTATTACTTCTTGTTTCTAGCTTGTAGTTGTTGTTGTGTTTAGTGAATAGCCTTGTACTAGACTTGTGTAGGTGGCTTGCTTAATTAGTTAGAGCTAGTGCTTTTGCTTCGCCACCTTTCGTACTAACTCGTGGTTAAGTAATTCTTGTAGAAGTTTTAATTAGGCTATTCACCCCCCTCTAGCCTATTTGGACCTTACACGCGGAGGGGTACCGAAAAGGGCGTGGTGTGGTGTAGGAGCGGGACAGGCAGTGGAAGGAAGACGGTTGAGGAGGTAGGTGGAGGTGTGCAAGCCCTCAGCCTAGAAGCGAGCTAGGAGAGAGGCCTGAAACAGAAGGGTGCTAACGGTGTCATTGGTGGTGCGAATCATGCGTTCAGCTTTGCCATTCTGTGAGGAGGTATATGGGCAAGACATGTGCAACTGAACACCGTGAGAGAGGAAGAAAGCCCAGGAGGTGGAGTTATCAAACTCACGACCATTGTCACACTGGACGGCCTTGATGGTAAGGCCAAACTGTGTGGACACCCAAGTAAAGAAGTGAAGGAGCGTGGAAAACGTATCAGACTTCGCACGCAAGGGAAAGGTCCACGAATAATGCGAAAAATCATCAACAACCACAAGATAGTACTTATAGCCAGAAATACTGATAACAGGAGATGTCCATAGGTCACAATGTACAAGATAAAAAATGCGGGCCGCATGTGAAGAAGAGCTATGAAAAGGAAGACGAACATGTAGGCCCAATTGGCACGCATGACACAAATGCTCAGCATGAGCCCGAATACAAGGAATATCGGAGCTACGACTGAGCTGCATTAGGGCATCACGTCCAGGATGGCCGAGGTGTCGGTGCCAAGTAGTAGAGGAGGTAGAGGCGGCAAAGGCAGCTGACAAAATGGACGGCGAAGAAGATAAAGTAGCCGTCAGGAAGCGAAGAGTGTAAAGGGGCCCCATGCTGTCACTTCAGAGCAGAGGACGCCGGGAAGCCAAATCCTTTACAGTAAGACCAGAAGAGTCAAATTCCACATAATAAGAATTGTCAGCTGTAAAACGACGAATAGAAAGGAGGTTGTGAACCATAGAAGGAGCGACAAGAACATCAGGAAGACGAAAGGAGCCATGAGCACCGGCGGTACCCATAGACATGACAGGAAGACGCGAACCATTTGCGACCATAATAGATGAAGGGAGAGAGGAAGAGGGATAATGGATAGAAGAGAGTATACCAGAGTTAGGGGTGGTGTGGTAGGTGGCACCCGAGTCGGCGATCCACTCAGGGCCGACAGGGGTGTCAGGCCCATAGTGCTGAACGACGGAGCCAAGGCCGCCTGGTCCCAACCGGCAAGCCAGGCGGGGTGCCGGAGGGTGTGTCCCATGGAGACGTAGTGGAGACGCCGAGAGGTGGAGCACCAGTGAACATGGCCGTCGGTGGGCAAGGCGCACCTCTAGGAGCGTGGAAAGGCCACATAGAGATGCGCCCAGACCACGAGTTATGGAAGGACGGCCATGATGCACCCTGTGGAGCCGTCGGCGCCACCTGGTTGGCCCCACCACGGCCCCCCCACGTCTAGTGCCTCAGCGACGGTGACTGCCATGGCCCCCCCACCCCCACTCAGCCTAGAGGGAGGAGGACCAAGAAGGGACGACGACGGCGTAGCGGACGGACGCGGTGGAGCGAACGGACACGACGAAGTGGCCGCAAGGGCCGTCGAGGAAGTCGAGGACCCCAGGGCGGCGATGGACCCAGGCTGGAGACCCTGAGCAAGCTCCTCCATGACAAGATCGTCACAGACCTGGAGGAAGGTGGGGAAGGGGCGCTAGCGAGTGATCCATATTCGAAGGTGGGCATAGCGGTCGCTGAGCCCACGAAGGACATTGAGGACGAGGATGCGACCCTCCACGGGCCAGCCAAGATCACCAAGGGAGTCTGCCATGGTCTTCATCTTACGGCAGAACTCGCCAACAGTGAGGTCACCCTGGACGAAGGTCCTGAAACTCGCATCGAGCCTCAGAGCCCGAGCCTCGGCATTGCCCAAAAACTGGCCCTCGAGGGCCAGCCAGGCCTGGCGAGCATCCGTCGTGTTGCGGACGAGGTCGTGGAGGTCGAGGGAGATCGTCCCGATGATCCACGAGAGGACGATGCTGTCAAGGCGCAGCCACGAGGGGGTCTGAGCCGCGACCGTGGCATCGACGAGGATGTGGTTGTCAAGGGCGTAGCGGCGGAGGGTGAGGAGGACCAGGTCCCGCCAACGGGCGTAGGAGGGTGACTCCGGCTTGAGAACCACCGGGACGAGCAGGCGGATGTTCTGGACCCCCCCGGCCTGGTAGTGAAGCTGCGCCATGAGAGGATCAGCTGGGTCATGCCAGATGACCGCGGTGGTAGACGCGCGGTTGTCTGTCGAGCAGGAGGAGGTGGCCCCGAGGTCGTGGTAGGCGGTAGGGACGAGGCGCTGCTCCACGTCAGCGATCTGGCGAGCCAGGGCAGCAGCCACATCCCGCTCACGCTCCCTAGCAAGGGCTGCCGTATGGACACAAGCCTGGACCTCGACAGCGGCACCACGAGTGGCGACGAGGGCAGCGGTGAGAGCAGGGTCGGCACGACCAGAGTAGAGGATGGTCGGTGGTGGCTGAGGCGGTGCAGGGAAGCCTCCGTGGGCGAGAAGGTGGGCGTTGGGGAGGTGGACGCCGTCAGTGGCCGCCCCCACTGAGAAGACGGCACCAGGGAGGAGGTCCAGACCCGCGCCCGGGAAGACGGCGCCTAGGATGGTGTCCAGACCCGCGCCGTGGAGGGCAGCAGCAGGGAGGAGCATGGCGTCCGCGGGCGGATCGGCGGCTGCAGCGCCCGAGACGCCCGCACCCACGCCCGCGGCGGCTGCTGCTGTGCCCGCGCTGGCGGCCATGGCAGCGGCGGTGGCCCCGGGCCGCAGAGCAGGGGTGGCGGTGGCGTGGAGGGCAGCAGCAGGGAGGAGCGCGGGCGGATCGGCGGCTGCAGCGCCCGGACTCCTGCACCCGCGCCCGCGGCGGCTGCTGCTGCGCCCGCGCTGACGGCCATGGCAGCGGCGGTGGCCCCGGGCTGCAGAGAAGGGGTGGCGGCGACGGTCCCAGTGGCGCGCGGGCCGCCCGCGGCTGCGACGGCAACGGCGGTTGCGGGCCCGAGCAGGTGGGCTGGGGCGGCGGATCCAGCTGGGGCGACAGCAGCGGCAGAGGACGGTGGAGCAGCAGCCGCGGCGACCTGCGCCCAGGAGGAGGAGGGGAGAGGGGGGAAGGAGGAAGGAGGGGGAGGGGAAGGGCGGCCAGCCATGATGGCGGCGGCGGCTGGTGTAGGGGAAGGAACAGGGAAACCCTAGGCTCTTGATACCATGTTAGGGAAAGTGATTCTATTGATTTGGGCTAACCCTAGAAGGGTAGCTATATAGGTAATCATACATGAGCCACATGTGCCTAGCCTCATAGGCCTAATACACTCACATTCCAACACTTGTAGATTGTCTTTGTTGTAATGATGCTAATAATGTTTGTTAGCATGTTTGTAACTTGTTGGAAGCTTAGAATAATTTATTTTTGCATGTGACTATTTGATATTTTTAGGTAATTTTCGGATATGCTATCGGGTACGGGTTACCCGTCGGGTGAGAATTACCCGGCAGGTACGTGTATGGAACTATTTTTTTACCCGCATGCGGGTATGGGGTAACCCGACGGGTAAAATTTTACGGATGCGGGTACGGGTACAGGTGGACACTACCCGTCGGGTACATACCCGTTGCCATCTTGAGCCGTGGGTGATCAAATCGCATTGATATCTCTCCAACCCAAGTACAAAGAACTCAAGCAAATAAAGGAGTACTGCAGTCCATGGAGAGAATCAATACATGATGGAACAGCTGCCTCTTAAGATATGTACTACAGTATAATAAACGTGAAGGGAATCCTGGTACTTAATTTCTTGTGAAATTTTACTCTTTTGATAAATGTGTACCACAGACAGCTGAGCTTGTGCAAGATGAGTATTACCACATGGCAATGTCATACAGCACATATACCCTAGAAGATTAGAACCCATTGCAAGAATATTTGCGTAAGAAACAAATACAGCAGCAATCATTTGCAGTACACAATCAAGATAGCTGGAAAAAATTAATTTTGCTAATACCTTCACTCTGGCATGGACGAAGGGGCCAAGAACGTTCAGTGGAAGGAGATCCTGGAGCTGCAGGTGATCGATCGCTTGCGGTCCCATGCATCCGAGTAAGGCAGATATCCTGGACCAGAGATGCGGGGTCGTCAGGCACCGGCGGCGTCTCCGCGTCTGCTGCTTGCCTCCAGGCTCCAGGTCCTGTGGACGGCAGACATCCCTTGTCCCTTAACGAACCTAGTCAAAAACGGGAACAGGCACAAACACAATCGAGTTAGGCATCGGCTGGCTCAAATCCTTAACGAGTTAGAATCGGAAATATTTGTGCTCCGAACACATAGATCAATCCTTCAGCGTTAGAAGATCGGAACGACTAGCACCCGGACGTCCGGCGCGAGACCCGCGTTCGGACGCCGCTCTTCATGCCCCACGCCTACTCCGTTTCGCACGCTCCACCCGTTTGGATTCTGCGCCGCTCAAACGACTCGCCCCATCCACGTCGTACGCCCTCACACAGGCCCACGTCGCTCAAACATCACCAGCATCGAGAAGAGAAGACACCGAGGCGAGACAGCAGAAGACGAGGAAGGTGATGCAACATCCGATCTACTTTTTAAACATCCGAATAAAGCATTTTCAATATACATTCGAAAACAGCTGAAACACTTGCAACATACGTCTGAAACACTTATAAAAACACCTAAAACGCTTGAAAAAACCATTGCAAAATATATGCAACATCCAGATAAAACACATGCAACATATGTGTGAAACACGTGCAATATTTAGATAAACACACTTGCAACATACATCTGAAAAACAACTGAAACATTGAGAACAAAAGCTTGCAACATACGTATATAATTATTGCAACATATACAACATCCCGATCTACTTTTACAACATCCACATGATACAATTGCAACATCCAGATGAAACATGTTAAACACTAGAAACATACTCTTGCAACACGTGTTCCCAGCGCGCAATATCACCTTGCTGCTTGGATCAATCATGGAACTTGATGTCGCCGTGGCGCATGGAGCTTGCCGTTGCGCCTCTGGGCGAGGACCTGCTCGGCGGCCTAGGTGAGCATCTGCGCGAGGTGCGCGAGTACCCTGGGCGAGCACCTACTCCGTGCCCTGGGCTAGCGCACCCTGGGCGTGGCGGAGGACGGGCTTGGCGCGGCGGGGGATGGAGGCACAGTAGGGGATGGCTGTGTGCGGCGGTCCGCCGGAGTGACCTAGTATGGTCAGCGGCCGAGCGCTACGCCTTGGAGACGGTCGCGTGTCGCTCCTGGCTAGGCCAGCAGCCAAGCACCGGAAGTAGCAGGCGAGCGGATAGGAGTAAGTGAGCGGATAGAAAAGAGTACGTAAACAAGTTGATTTTTTTTATTTAGAAACGGAGGAGCGGGTCTGGCCGCCCCACTTCCTACATTAGCGTTAGATGATCCCACCAACTGATAAAAAAAACACAGCCTGTTTGCTTGAACTTATCAATCTGACTTTTCAGCCATGGTATAGTATTTTTCTCTTATTACAAATTAGTTAACAGTATTTTCAGTCATGACTTATCAGTAAAAAAAATGGGGTGATAGATGAAAATCCTTCTGGTCGAGATCCCAATCGCACCAACAACTATGAATTGCAGCAGGATCAAGCGGTAGGCATACCGACGCTAAGATGTCGGCAGAGCCCGACGAACACCTTAGATCTCAGAGACGGCGTGGCACCAGCCAATCTGTAGCAGGATTCCGGCTTTCCCTAATTTCTCATCGCTTGTGCTCATGAGGCTATCCGCACTCATGGACCTCTATATTCATTCTCTATACGTCATAGTCAGCAAGATTCTCTCCTCTATACTCAATTCTCCCGCACCCATCCATCCTCTATATCATCCTCTATCCACTGTAGGACCCACTTGTCACTTTATCTAAATATATCCATGTGTGATCTAGTTTTGAAGGATTTATTGAGACGAATTTAATGGTGTAATCGAAATTTAATTTAGATTTTTGGTTTGTGAGTTATAACATTTTTCCTTTGTTTAGCTAGTGGGGCCCGCCACTGCCCACTCTGACTGTGAATATAGAGTAAGCATAGTACTACTTTATATATAGAGTGAGAGAAAGAATAGAGTATCGTTTTAGAGTACCGAATGCATCAGTTTTTACTCTATATTCATACTCTAAAGCTAGAGTATGCTTTAGAGTACCCACTGCGGACAGTCTCAGGCGTCTCGTGTTCATGGATCGGAACCGGAGAAGGAAGGCTGTTACTGAAACTGAGTCCTTGTTTAGTTTCCAAAATATTTCACAAAATGTAGCTGTAGCAACACTGTAGCATTTTCGTTGTTATTTGGCAATTATTGTCCGATCATGGCCTAATTAGGCTTAAAAGATTCGTCTCGTGATTTACAACTAAACTGTGTAATTAGTTTTAGTTTTTATCTATATTTAATGCTTCATAGATATGTCAAAGATTTAATGTGACGAGAATCTAAAATATTTTGCAAAATATTTTAGGAACTAAACAAGGGCCGAACGAATGGATAGCAATATCAGTGTTTGGTAGGCGATAGACCGTCTAGTTTCATTGATGTGAAAAGATTGATGAGAGCTTGCACTGTTTTGCATAAAGTATTTGTGGTGCAGCTGAAATTTCATCCCTAAGTTGAAGTAATTTCTTTTATACGCCAAAAAGTTGGAATAAAAGAGAAACAGATTGGGTTTGGCTGTTTAAGTCTGCTGTTCTCATGCATATGCATGTTACTGACTGTTTCTTCACAGGTTAAAAAGTAATGGCTTACTCTGCCAACAAGACGATAGTTGTCAGATTGAAACAAATGGTTATTCAGGGCCATTCCTTCCAATGGTATGTCAAAAGGTTATTGCAAGTAAAAATATTACTGGCTGCTTGACCTGCACAATTTGTCGACCCATAAACCCATATACCATATTATAGCTAAAAAAATGTAATGTGAACTGAGCTCTTAATCCTGCCATCTCCTACTTCTTCCTCCATTTTTTTGACGCTGATTAGTTCAGTTTTGAGCTGACCGATGTCAAACAAATGAGAATGGTGGTAGTGCATTATGCTTTGGTTTATTTCCCACTGTTTCCAATCCTCCAGAATAATACTGTGTCAAGTAAAAACATACATCAGTTTGACAAGAGCAGTCCTTCGAGAGTTACAAAGAAATACAACTGAGACTATTATACTTGGGAGGATCAAAGCCTTAGTTATAGTTTTAATACCTCTCATTACTATGCATAAAAACGGATCGAATACGAACGGATATCACTGATATTACATTTGCTTTCATATTTTTGTCCGGATTCGGATTCGAATACAGATATTGTCAACCATGACGGATATGATACGATTGGATATCGACATCATAAATATACGATTTGATTATTTAGATACGGATACGGTATCGGATGTTGAATATCCGGACTCGGATACGAATAGTTCTAAACTCTTCTAAACGGATTTGGTCTCGAATACAGTCGGAAAATATCCATACCGTTTTCACCCTCACTCATTACCCATAAGGACAGTACAAAGCTCTTTGGAAAAAAACTATTTAGGGCCTCTTTGGACCACTAGCACTAAAAAACAATTAGCTAATAGCTAATAGCTAATAGCTGCTAGCTACTCCGTAATTATTAGCAGAGGTCTATTTGGATCCACATCCACATACTAATATGTTGCTATTTGTTAATAGGTAGTTGGCACCTATTAACACCTGTTAGCAGCCCCAAAGCTGTTAGTTTAACTAATAGTTAGCAGTCCCTTAGCTAAGTTAGTTGGTCTATTAGTAGGCCTGTTTGGATCCACTAGTACTAAATTTGGTTGGTAACCATTAGCACGAGTGGATCTAAACAGACCCTTATTATGCTTGATATGCATGTTCGAGGTTACATTTTAGCACTCTTAGAATATCCGAAACATGGTGCACTTTGTGGAATCACAAGCAGTTTTACAGTTCTGATTCTAAACTTATCTCGCATACTTGTGCATGCAGGACATCTGGCGTCGTATACATTCTCTAATGCCATCGCGAGATGCATCTAGTGCAATTGTTAGGCCAGTATCAATGGAGTTTTATTAGAGTTTTATAGATATTTGGCGAAGTATTGATGAAGAGAGATATGATAAAAGTTTTATGAGATAAAATAAATTTTATATATAGATAAAACTTGTCTACACTATTTTTGGAAGTCTTAGAAACAGTGACATGAAACTGACCTTATGGCTATTACAAATTTAGCAATAGCTAGTTTTTAAAGATGTAAGTGGATATTAAATATGTATCCCCTCACTCCCGAAAATAAAGACTTTTAACCCATGGTTTATGGTTTGTTTTATTTTATGCGTTTTGCCGTGGTGAAAACAAATTACCAAGAAAACATTACCGATGAGGATTCCCAATATAAAAAAATGTGTGCATTTCTTCGCAGATGAACTATATAGTTGGCTACTTAATAATGTGCTCAGGAAATATTATCGCCTTATCGGATATCTCGATGTCTGGCCCGATAGGAATAGAATATACATCGCAGCGCAATTTTCGCAGCAACGCATAGTATTTGCAAATTCCGTGCCAAAAAATATATATATATTTGAAAGAAACAAATAAAAAACACTAAAATATGGGCCGTCTTAACTATTTGGACTGGGCTACCAGAACTTGGGCCTCCACGTTTTAAAGGGTGAAAAGCGAGAAAGCGAAAAGCCCATCAAGCGACCACGTCCCTTGGTGGCGCGAGGGGTTGTCCAGTGACGCAAGGAAAGAGTGAAAAAATATCGCAGAGAGTTCATTTGGCGGTCGCCGAGCCTGAGCGCGCTCGCCGTCGCCGACAAGCCGTGACCCCGCCTCCGCCGGCGGTGATGGGCAACTCGCAGGCTTCGCCGGCGTCCACCTCCAGCTCCCGCTTCGTCGTGGCCTCGAGGTACCACCCCCACTAACAGCTGCCTGCCACCTCCATCGCTGCGGCGATTCGCAAGCCTTGTCTGGTGATCTCACCACCGGCACGCTTCCCCGCAGGGCCTTCTCGAAGCAGGAGCTGGACGGCCTCCGCGGCCTATTCACATCCCTCGCAGCGCAGTCGCAGACCGGCAGCCGCGCCATCTCACGCCCCGTCTTCCTCGTGAGCACCGCACGCGCATTCGCTCCTTTGAATTGGGCCTGGATCTGGCTGGATCTGGATTACGATTTCTAACGGGTTTGGCTCTATTTGCGCAGGAGTACTATGGGGTGCGGGGGCCATTAGGCGACAGGCTGTTCCAGTTGGTGGCGAAGGAGAGTGGTGGGAGCGATGGGGTCACGTTCGAGGATTTGATCGTCTCCAAAGTTAGTGCTCGACTCAATTCGATCCACTCTGTTGTTCGTTGAGTTGTCGCGAACGAGGGTAGTGATGTGTTGGTGCCTGGTGGAACTGATCGAAGTTAAGATCGAGACATGGTCACACGGGTGCAATATTGCTCAGTGGATTAGGCTTGGGCTGTTGCGTTTTCTGATAAGATTGCCTATGTCACTAGTGCTTTGATCCAGAGATGCTTCACTGTGAGCTTTTTAGCTTTTGTAGTACTTTGTATGTATTCTATAGTTTGACACTCTTTTCTTTGTTGCATGTAGGCAACATATGGAAGGGGAACTCGAGATGAGGTTGATGAATTCATTTATCAACTATGTGATGTCACAGGAGATGGTGCCTTAACAAGGTATTGCTCGAGAGAAAGTATTTTCTTCTGATACATTGGTGTGTCATGTGTGAATCATGTCCTTTGCTAAGCTGATTCAGTAGTTGATAGTTGAATGCTTCAAATTTGAAAATGACCTCAAACAAAGACATTAAAACAATGCAAGTGATATGAATGAGGGGTAGGGGTTTTGGGTTACCACTGGGCCTTATGCATTCGGATCACATGTTTTAGGTAGTTCTTTCGCTGGGTGGTATTGGCCGAGATGAATTTGTTTGCATTTAGAAGAATCCATACTTTGTGTTTAACAAAGCTTATGATTTATTTTTTGTTTGGGATTTTTTATTCAGGAGTTTAGGCATTAATTGGTATTTACTCTTGCATCTACCTCTCACGTGCACTGCCAGGTCTGATTTGGAATCTGTGTTGCCATCCGTCCATGAAACTGTATTTGCAGTAAAGAAGGAAGTTGGCGAAGGTTCCAACAACATACCATTTGAAGCATTCCTTAACTCTGCAGTTTTTTCAAAGGATGCTGAAGGGGTCTCAGAGAAGTCTATGTCATTATCAGACTTTAGGAACTGGTGTATTTTCTTGCCATCATTGAGGAAGTTCCTTGGAAATTTGTTGATGCCCCCTGATTCAGGTCTGCCTTATTCTTGCCATTCTGTTAGTATTCCTAAGCAGCATTTCCATCAACTTTCAAACAAAATAATGAGACCCATCTGATGCTGTAGGAGTTGGACTGTTATTTTTCGTCAGGTTGTTCCTCGTTAGTCCTCATATCTAGGAATTCACACCATGATGCCCGGGTGAAGTTTTTGCATTATTCACTCAAAAAAGATTATGCACTTACTCTACAGCTGGAGTGTTAGGAATAAGCTCATAAACCTGTACAAAAGGATGTAGATGTGATCTTACATCTAAGAAGTTTGCCATGCACATAACTATGTGAAAAATACAAAGACAGAGTTGAAGAACTTATAGTATTTTCTTGAAAAATGGGATGTCGTACTACATTAAGGCTATTCCTCTAAAACTTGTACCTGAAGTAGTTGAGGTAGAAGTTATTATGGAACCATTGCTTTCTAAGTCTCAAAACCATATCGAATCAAATAGTCTTGAGGCATACTGTTTTCGCCTCCTACAAACATTTGAGTCCTCTTTCTCAACCATACTTTTATGCCTGGATTAATGGCAGATACAGACAGATGTTTTGCTGAGCTTCAGAAAGATGCCAATATGTTAGATTAAGTCATAAATAATGTAATTTAATATACAAATCAATTAAGTAAATGTGCTAACTGTAGTAAATTTGATATTTTCTTATTAGATTCCACAACAGGACACCAATTAGAACTAATATGTTATTTGGCTTAGTGTTTTTTATGCGTTTCCTAGATTCAGTTATTAGGACATTTCCTAGATATGGTGTTTGTGCTGCATGAGTGCCAGCATTTGTCACTTGTGTCATTTCACACTCTTGCCTGTTTATTCTGAAGCAATTTCAATTGGTTCTGCTTCTGCTTCTGCACATGCTGTCTTTAGTTGTGCGCTTATACATCTAGCATGTTTATTAGCATTTGAGCAGTTTAAATGACATATAACGGACATTATATATGTTGTCATGCTTTTGCTGACATTATTTCATTTGTATAGGTAGACCAGGGTTTGAAGTACCACTGCTTCATTATCCTGAAAACATCTCCACTGATTTGCTGCTTCTAAATAAAGAGTATGCCTGGCATATTGGAGGAGGCTTTTCCCAACATGAGGTGCAAGAGTGGAAGCTTTTGTATCACAGTTCTCTTCATGGACAAAGCTTCAACACTTTCTTAGGCAAAGTAACGTGAGTACTCTTCAATCTTGTAGATCTGCTGGAGTGAAAGCCACATTTTTTTAAACTTTATTCATAATTATAAAGACGTTATTATATATAGAAATGGCATAATGAAACTAAGTTCCATCCTCATGATATGATTTCAATTACTTTCTTTGTCTGCTTAGCAGCCACATTGATGCCAATTATCATTGCTAATAATGGGCAATCCTCATCATTGAAGAGAGTCCTTATGCTTGCCCTATCACTGTTCATACTTTCCATCTGAATAATTTTGGACCTATATATGTCCTTGGATATGGTTCTTGTTTTGTAGGAATGGAGATGCTCAGACTGTTCTGATTGTTAAAGATACAGAAGGATCAATTTATGGTGGATATGCATCGCAGCCTTGGGAAAGGCACAGTGATTTTTATGGTGACATGAAGGCATTCCTCTTCAAATTATATCCTCAAGCATCTATTTTCCGCCCTACTGGAGCAAACAAGAATTTGCAATGGGTATGTTTTGCTCTGTATGACTTATCTCCTTGTATTAATTTTCTTCACTGTTTGTGTTACTACTAATCATCTCCAGAATATAAAGGGTAGTTTACATCATTAGCTTATTTTGGCAGTGTGCTATAAACTTCAGCTCTGAGAACATACCCAATGGTATTGGATTTGGAGGGCAGCCACATCATTTCGGACTCTTTTTATCTGCAAATTTCGATCAAGGGCACTCATTTACTTGTAGCACGTTTACCAGCCCTCCCCTTTCCAAGACAAATAGGTTCAGGCCAGAAGTTATTGAATGTTGGGGTATACAGATGAGAGGAGCACAAGACGAAAAACTGGAGCTAGTCAAGGGGACAGTCCTCGAGAGATTCCAGGAGGACCGGAACATGCTGAAGATGGTTGGTTTGGCAAGTGCGAGTGATTAAGTGACAGAGGATCACAATGATGTACATGTTTGGAGAGCCTGTACAGCTCATGTTCATAAAAATAATCCATCCTGAGACCATGTCTTTGTGTTCTACTGTTCATATATTGCTTTTGTTGTAGTTTGTCACTCAAAATATTCATTTGATAACAATTGACCTACTTTTGTTCCCAGTCGTGAAGGACAGACGAGCTAATGGTGCGTTTGATCTCATGAATGATGTCGTCGAAGATAAGATGGTCTATCATGAGTTCATCTCATTAACTTTAGTGGGATGACTTTATCCCTTTTGTCGTACTAATGTGCTTGTGAGGATGAAGTACTGATGGATCAGCCCAAGTTATTATTCAAACCAAACTAAAATATGACAAGTGATAAGGTAATGGATGATTTTATTCTTCAAACTAAACACCATGTAATTTATGTCATAATGCTCCCTAATTTTGCTTGACATCCGTGTGATGTGCTTAAAAATCCTAGTGAGGAATAATAACAACTTGTAATCCATGTCATCATGCTCCCAAATTTTGCTTGACATTCGTGTGATGTGCTTTAAAACCCTAGTGAGGAATAATAACAACTTGAGTGACTTGAGAATACCATTTGAGCAATTTGGTGTTTTCTCTTGCAAAGTTTTCAAAACCTCTGAAAAAAAAATTGAAAAGAGAAGTTGGATGATAATTTATCAAGACCATTTCTTCTCTCAATCACCAGAGGCAAGATAAGAATGGTCCAAGAATTGAATAAAAAACGTTGGATTATGCACGTCGTACATGTAGGGAATTGACAGCGACGTAACTTTTGATCTCTCAAGCCTTTGTATTCGACGGTGGGGGTGTAAATTAGAACTTGAATTGTGAAATATTGTAAACTTAGGCATAATTATATGGACGTAGCTAAAGTTTGCCATAAAACAAGTGAATGTGATCTATAGGCATGGTCTCCGTCTGTTGGACGGGTGCCATTTATGGTTACTCCCTCCATCTACGAAAGAATACAATTATGAAAAACATGTTAGTCATTAACTAAGTTTATAATAAAGCATTAATGTCTCCAAATAAATTTTTTATAAAAATATATTCTATAACTAATCTAATGATATTTATTTTGTTTCATTAGTTTTAGTATTTTTTATATAATTTTAGTCAAAGTTTAAACTATTTGACTCCTCAAAATGCGAAAATTGCATTCTCTTGAACGGAGGGAGTGTGACTTTGTAGTAGTAAATGACAGAAAAATAATTTACTCTCAATCTAAATCGGTCATTGCCTCGATGCAGTCTGCACACTGTGGCCTTTCTATGCAGAGCGGTTGATGTCATGTCAAAGCACAGCTGATTCAAAACAAGACTGTCATGTTTCAAGTTTGCCCAGTAACGTCTGCAACGAATAACACCGCGAGTCCACTATCTGCCACTGTAAATCAAGCAAACATCCTACTGATCACCAAATCAGCAGAAGAGTGCGCCACAGAACGTCCCTGAACAAAGCAATGTAAGAGCTTGCCATTTCTTTGCCAGAATATGAAAAGAAGATGGTGTTCAGTTTCCACCTAAACATCCAACTTTACCAATAGAGGTATACTAATAAATCTGTAAAGATCCACATTACAACAATTTTGTGGTGCCAGAATGGAGCACATCAATATAGATTTGTAAGGAACAATAGTAACATAATACGACAGGGTACTATGAAAGTCATATAGCATCAGCAATGATAATCTTTGTCAACAACTGGGAATCTCATATCCTTTTGATACTGCTATAATCTGGTATGCCGGTATAAACTGGTAGCCAGGCGTTGGTTTGGTTTTTTTTTTTTAAAAAAAAAAGGGGGTTAAACCTCTTCTTTTTAGAAAGCAAACATCACGGGGTACACATACTGGGGTTGCCAGTTCAAAAGGAAGAACACATAACAAAGCTAAACATTCCAGGCCTATTACATCGCTAAATTTCGATGACATCCGAAAGGGAGAAAATGCTAGGCTTGAATGTCTTGAGCCAACTGGTAATGGAATCTTTGATTTGCTTGAGGCGTTCCTGATCCTTCTCCTTAAGTTTGACGCTCCATTTCTGCATTAGTGAGATTGCAATGTAGATGACGTCAGTTGGAGCTTTTAGAAATTTTTTGTCGATAGCAATTTTATTCCTAGTCGTCCAAAGTGCCCAAGCAAATCCCGAAAAGATGAACATAGTCAAGCTGACTGAAACAGGCCCCTTGCCCTGAAGCCAGGTACCACAGAAGTCTTCCCAAGACTTAGGGTATGATGACAGTTGAAAAATGACACAAATAGTTTCCCAAACTAACACAGTCAAGTGACATTTGAAAAAGATATGATCCATAGTTTCCAAGCAACCACAAAGACAGCAAAGGATGGACCCCTTCCACCCTTTTGTTGCAAGATTTTCTGCAGTTTGAAGTCTATTATTGAGTAATTGCCATAGAAAAAACTTGATTTTCAGAAGAACCTTTCTTTTTCAAATAAACACAGCCACCCTGCTATTGGCTCCCCTGTCAGTAAGGAATCTGTACATTGATTTAGTAGTAAACTGGTTTTTCTTATCAAGAGCCCACAAGACACTATCAGCTCTATTGTCGATTAAGGAACAGTCATTCAGCATATTCAACAGACCCAACCACCTATCGTACTGTTGGACAGAGAGACACCTCTTAAACTCGACCCCCCAGACGCCATCTTCCCAACAGTCACAGACATAGCAATTGGGTTCCCTCGCTAGATTATAAAGGTCACTGTATAAGATCTTCAGGGGGACATTCTGAATCCAGCAGTCTTCCCAAAACCGACATAGACTCCCATCCCCAATTTTAAACGTGGACCCCCATTTGAAGAGGTGTTTCACCTTATGCAAACCTTTCCAAAACTGAGACCCCTGGCCCCAGTGGAGGCAAAGAAGCCATTATCCCCTAAATATTTAGCCTTCAAAATTTTGTACCAAAGTTCATCTGGCTGTTGGTGGATTTTCCAAATCCATTTCACCAAAAGGCTCTCATTCATAGTTTTAGTATTTATAATGCCCAGACCCCCTGATCCTTTGGCCTACTAACCATTTCCCATTTGGCCATGTGGTATCTAAATTTATCATCTGCCCCTCGCCAAAGGAACTTGGCCCTGATGCTATCCATATCACTGTGTATCCCATCTTTGAGAAGATAAAAGCCCATACAGTAAAGAGGAATAGAGCTCAGGCAAGAATTGGTGAGAATTTGTCTACCCCCAGAAGTTAACATTTTCCCTTTCCAAGGGTCTAATCTTCTGATCATTTCCTGAGTAATAGGACTAAAGGCGCTCATACTCTAATCGGTATCCCCAGATACTTCATAGGAAAGTTCCCTTTAACACAATTGAGCATGTTAGCCATAGACTCCTCCTCTTGGGCAGCCCCGAAAACGAAAACTTCACTTTTGTGAATTGTGATAGTTAATTTTTAGCCCTGTTAGCCACTCAAAGCAGTAGAGAATGAGCTTTAAGTTTCTAATGGATTGTTCAGAGGTATCTATCATGATGACAGTGTCATCAGCGTATTGTATGTGAGAGATTCCCCCTGGAATAAGCTCAGTCAACACCCCCGAGATGTGCCCCTTTCTGGTAGCCGAATCCAGCATGACCCCCAGTGCATCAGCAACCAGATTAAAAAGTAAGGGAGACAGGGGATCTCCCTGCAGTTGGTTTGGTTACGCCTGGAAAAGGGGTATGATAAGAATATTGTGTTAAATGCATGATTATACCCATTGAATCAATACTGTTGACAGAAAGCACAAACATAGTACTTCATGTCACCAATAAAAAATATAAGCTGGTTCTAGGATTACTTCTAGTTTCGACCATTTTAATATAAACCAATTATGTAGATTTGCAGCATGTCACCAGGGTCATGAAAAAAAAATCCCAAATCCCAACACATGGTTACTTTGGTCGAAACTACATAAACGTAGAAATCACTAGTCAGAGTGTCAGCAAAAAGAAAATAAACTCTGATCTAAACAGATTGCATTGCATGATATTATCCTTAGTGCTCGTTCAAACCCAGCAGGAGCTCACCACGTGGAAGACAGCCAACAGTGTGTTAAACTAGCTACTTGATCACTGACAACCATTCACCCTGCCGAACTCAACTTGCTACCACTGCACGTTCAACCAAACCAGCACTTGATGCAGTCTGCGGGTGAAGCAGGCCAACGAAGAGAGCTTGGGAAGGGCGGCAACAATATGGCATACAGGGATACGGTGCAGTTGGATATAATGTGAGTAGGGCTGTGCCTGTGTTGAATACAGTTATCCAAGGGTATCCAAATGTGAACGATTGTTTCAGGATAATGAGAAAAGGGGGCACTTGATAATTGGTTATTCTGGGACAACCCATGGCTGGGCAGGCCATTGCGCACATGAACCTTACACTAAACTAAGGCATCCACCTCTACTATGCGTGCATTCATAAGGGTGAGTGTCCATACAATGTATGAGTGTCTATGTTGTACTATGATTTAAAAATAATAATAAAGAGGGTATAGGCGAATTCTAGTCCAAGATTGGTGAACCATGTGTTGGTATAGAAAACAAGGGATGAAGGACTAGCCTCATTATTCAACTTGCTCTTCATCTTACACAAACCATCCATCAGCATCCCTTGCTCTTCTGAATAGGAGTCCTCGGTTCCTACAAGCACATAATGGAACAATCTTCTAGGTAGCCCAAAACAAAACAAGTAATGGTAGGGAGAGACAGTGCAGAAAGAAAATAAACTAAATACACTTACATACCACAGATCACGAGTGCAGCAGCTGAAGATATAGTGGACAAGGCTACTTGGTCCCGGTGCAAGGCCATACAGGCTGCAATCATCAATTGCTGGTGTCAAACTGCCACTACTGAGGTGGTACTGTGCAAGATAGGGTTCTCTTGAACACTTGTAGACAACACTGTCACTCTTGACTGTAGGCAGGATCTTCGAGGAGACACTTAGGTTCCTTTCTCCAAGAAACAAGGTATTATCTCCAATGTTGTCTACTGGGATAAACCTTTGTAGCACAAGGTCTGCGAGTTTGCAAACTAAAATTTGTGACACTAAAAGGTCATTTTGTCCAAGCACCAAGATCTCTGTGCCACATAGTACCAGACCATGAGGATGGATGAGTTTGCCTGTGGGGATTGTGGCAATCAACTTTGGTGGTTGTAGTTGAGGATCTGCACCAGCCCCATCCTGCCCAGGAGGGTCAATCTGGAAGACCTGGTGCATACTTTCCCATATTCTGGGAGTACCCACTATGTACAGCTTCCCTTGAAACGACAATGGTGCATAGAGCATTGGAAATAGCCAGCTTGACAGGGTCCATTGCCTATCCTGGGAGGTAGCATAGGCTACACGCCATACGTCATGAAGTGCAAGCATGATGGTCATGGCTCCAGCTTTGAAGGAAACAGAAGCACAAACGAATCTTGCAAGTTGTCTTATCCTGTATGGTGTAGGGCCGTCGGGAATACAAGAGTCCACCTGGGGCTGTGGGAGGAGGGTCCCTAGGGGTGGGAGCTCAGTGATGTCGCCGGTGAAAGGGTGGAGAAGGCGAACGGTGCCTTCCTGGTCCGAGTCCCGCAGCAGCAGCAGGAGGCCGTCAACTGAGTCAATGCCGGAGTGATCCCCTAGGAGCAGGATCTGGACGCGGACCAAGGTCCCTGTGTCGAGGTTGAGGAAGCGGACATACCCATGCAGGTTGGGGTGGCCTGGGTACAGGTAGTGGCCCTCGGGAAGCAACATCCAGCGGCGCGGGTAGAAGCGCGGGTCAGTGACCCCGCGGCCATTCGGGGAGGTGGTGCTGGACCACCAGCTCGTGCAGACGGCTCGGAAGCGGACGTAGTCCAGAAATTCACTGTCAAGCAGGCGCGACGCCACCATACGAATAAGATCTTCAAGCAGTGATGCCCAACAAGATCCAGGGCCCAAGGTGCGGCGGCACTTCCATGTGCTTCCCCCAGCTGCCTGAGATGATGACATCTTGAGTGATTGCAGCCCTCGCTCGGCGATCTGATCCACCAAGACAGCAGTCAGAACAGAAAGGTATAAGATTGAAATTCTTGCATACACGACCTGAATACCGAATCAAACCTCAAACATTGGTGACCGACAGTGGCAGAACTAGAGTTTTAACGTAGGGTAGTCCTATGCAATGTTTCATATGCAATTTGGTATAATCCATATTCACAACTCGTTATACAAGTACAAATTTGCCAACTCAGTATGATCCATATTAAAAAAGCACGAGGTGTGGACTTTAAAAGGTCTCAAAATGTCTCAAGTTCAATTCTGACAACAGTACCCATAAAATGGCAACAGTATTTTCAAATTTTCATTCTTCCGTAAAAGCAATAATCCATATTCCTAAAGAGCAATGCAATACTTCCAATTTTCCATTCTTTATACCTCGACTATCTGACAACAGTAACATAAAATGGAATTGTAAGGAATTGAACTATATGCTTCAACTGTAAATGGCAGTGGCATTAGGCTGACCGCACCGCCCCGACCTGCACACCGCACGCTAAAAGGGGTGGGGTCCACTTGCCAGGCCCAGTACCGATCAAGGAGCCGCCGCGTGCCGAACGGTACCCTGCCCTCTATCCGCTACTCCTCGCTCTCTCCGCCTCGCCGGCGGCCCCAGCGCGCGCGGCGGCTCGGCGGCACGGGGCCCGACGCTCCTCCCTCCAGCAGCTCGGGGCGGCGCGGGGTCCCCGGCGCGGCCTCCCGACGCGGCATGGCTCCCCGGCACGGGCGTGGCTCCCCAGCGCGGCGCTGCCTCCCGGCGCGGCCTCCCCGGCGCGGCGTGGCTCGCGAGGCGGCGGCGAACGGTCTCCGGTGGGCGCGGCTCCTGAGGCGGCGGCCGACGGCCTCCTCCTCGCAGTCTCCTCCCGGGCGGGCCTCCCTCCTCCCCATCATCTCCGGCGGGGCGCGACAACCTCCCAGCGCTGGCGTGGCTCCCAAGGCGGCAGCCTTCACCGGCGCTCCTCCCTCCAGCGGCGTGGGGCCCACAGCTGGAGAGGATAGCGTTCCTCTCCGGCGCCTCCAGATTTCCAGTGTTACTGTAGTGACGGAGCTTTGGCGATCGTGATCGAGGTGTGCGGTGCGGGCGCTGAAACGCTAAATTTGGCGTTGGGGGCGTTTTACCGCTGCGCGGTGCGGACAACCTAAGTAGCAGAAGTTTAAAATTGCACCTCACCACTTCATCAATGACTTGATGAGATGAGACCAAGAGCAGTGGAGAGCTGCACGGCTCTTGCCTGACAACTGCAGACTGCAGTCCTGCAGAAGGGCTGTCGGGGCTTAGGGCTGAGGTAGTGAGGAGCCGAGGGTGTAGCGGTTGGCCGCCTAGCCGTGTGCTCGAGGCGCAGCGGCTGGAGATGTGTATCAACAAGCGGCGACGGATCTGTCTTGGACGGAACCCTAGCAGGGTGTGACGGTGGATGGCGGGCACCGGAAGGCGGTTACCGACTGCGAAATGGACCGTGGACTTGACGCAGGAGCGGATCCATTGGACAGACGGGGCCCAGAGCCCTAGAGCACGCGCCGGAGCTGGCGGTAGCGGCGGGAGGCGAGTGAGGATGGGAGCAGAGCGGCCGAACAGTCGCGAGAGAGAGAGAGAGAAAATTGGGAGTTGATGACCCTAAAAACAAGACAAAAAGCAAAACTTATCTTTTTATCATTATTAAGAACGCCACCTATCAAATATCATTCTTACCATTGCCTTTACAAAATTGTCATCACCATATTAAACATTTGCTATTTTTGGGCACGTGGCACGTCACGTCCACTTACCATCATGGAGTCCAGTTAGCCGGCACACACAAAATGACTCCCTTGCCCCTCATTACTCCGGATGACAGGATGGAACTAGACCTGAGCATTTTACGGGCCGGGACGAAAAAAAATCCTAGCTATTTCGGGCCAAAAAAGTCCCGTCCATGACCTGGGCCTCGATGGGCCACCCGTGTAGTTTATAGTGTAAAATAGCTAAAATAAATATTTCAGACCGGCTTGAGCTGAGCTAAAACTAGTCAGGCTCGGGCCGGGCTCAAAGTGCTCAGGTCTAGGTGGAAACTCCCGCCGGCGACTAACACCACTGCCCCCACTTCCTCGATTTCTTGAGGTGCACCCCGAAATCTCGGTGGTGGATAACAACATCACCTGCGACACGATGATGTCGTGGTACCCCTCTTTCGTGTGCATCACGTGCCAATGTGCACCGCAACGATGAACTACACGGTCATGACAATGGCGAGGCGGGGCACGGCGACAGGGTCTAGGAAGGTGGCGCGGATGACGATGGCGAGAGCGACATCAACGCGAATCTCGACGAAGATGTAGAACACTGGGAGGAGGGAGGCCTGACAGCGACGAGGCCGGAGTGGCCATAGTGGATGAGGACGTCGGCGACGAGGACCCGCTGCCTGCTTCGTCTCCATGCATCGGGGCCCCACCAAGCTGGCCCGTGCACCGGTCCGTGCAGTAACCGCAGCCACAAATGGAGCACCTGCACGGCAGCTGCTCAGATGGTTGGCTTTATATTACAACCGCGGTAGCGAGATTCACCGGGGGAATATTTGTAGTTACTGCACTGGATTCCGCCAGAAAATTAGCCATATGTCTCGTCCGTTAGTGGCGAGCAAGGCGGCCAACGTGGCAGCGCGAGTGTGTGCCCTCGGCAGGGCGGCCATGAGAACTATCGCAGCGTTCCACAGCCATATGCGTTCCCTTCGTGCGCTCTCTTTCTTGCCTCCTCCTTCATCGGCCTCCACGTGCTGCTTTGTCACCAAGCCCACCGCGTCGAGCTTGTCGACTAGGACGGGCCCGAGCCCATCACGGGCACGCAGGAGGCTACCAAGCCACGCTAAAAACGTTGGTCTTGGAAGGCCAAGAAGAAGCCCGCCACCGCCCCGCCACCGCCAAGGAGGATAGGACGGGCGACAAGCCGGTGGTGGTGGCGAAGGACGAGGCCAAAAGGAAGAAGATGGAGGTGGCTGGCGCCTAGGCATTAGTGACCGGCCTCGACAACATGAACGTCAACCCTGTTGGCATCTGGAGTAACGAGGGGCACGGGAGTCATTTTGCGTGTGCGTAGTATGGACTGGACTCCATAGTGGCAACTGGCAAGCGAGTATGGCGTGCTACATGCACCAAAATGGCAAATGCTTTCGTAAATATTCTCTCTCATAGCAATTATGTAAAAGGCAATCCTAAAATCATATTTGCATAGGTGTTATTCTTAATAATGGAGTAAATTCAAATTTCCTAAGAAAAATGGGTTTCACTGAAAGATTCTGATAGAGCATCTCCACCAATTTTCTATCCTCTTTTCCTTAAAATCTCTATAGGAGATTGAGGAAACTAAATTATATGGTACAGAAAAGGGCTGCTGCAGGAGATTAAGGAAACACGTCCCTTATTTATTTAAGACTTCTCCAATGGGTAAGAGTGGAGCTAATGAACCTGCCACGTACTAGTGTTGGGATCGGCACTAGACACTAGTACTAGAGCATCCGCGGATCCGCCACGTACTGTTTGCAGCTCAGCAGGACTACGTACTAGGTACTAGTAGTAGTGAAAAAAAAAAGAACAGCGGAGCATCAGTAGTATATATTAGTTTTGTTTTGTCGACACATTAACTAGTTCAATTTATTATCGATTTGGCTTATATAATTTCACAGACGCAATAATCTTTTAGTACAGAGGGAGATGACTCACTTTATGCAAAATAAGAGATCAGGCAAAGAGGACTTTGCAGCTATTAAATTAGATATGAGTAAAGCTTATGATCGTGTTGAGTGGATCTTTATGAGGAAAATGATGTTAAAAATGGGCTTTGCAGATACGTGGGTCAACACTGTGATGCGGTGTGTGACATCTGTCTCTTACAAAGTCATGTTGAATGGAGGTCTAACTGAGGAGATTATACCTGAATGCGGATTGAGACAAGGGGATCCAATTTCCCCATATTTGTTCTTAATTTGTGCGGAAGGGTTTTCTTCCTTGTTGAATGCGGCTGAAAGGAGAGGAGATTTAGAGGGTGTTAAAATATGCGTTGATGCACCGAGTGTTAATCATCTTTTGTTTGCCGATGATTCATTGCTACTTTTGAAAATCAATGAACGAAGTGCATATCATCTGCAAAATATTCTAGACCTGTATGAGAACTGCTCGGGGCACACAATCAACAAAGATAAATCATCTGTGATGTTCAGTAGGAACACAAATGAGAGACACAAGAGTGAGGTGTTGTCTATTTTGAATATCACCACAGAAGCTAGAATTGAGAAATATTTGGGGCTCCCTATTTATATGGGTCGGTCCAAATCAAAAACTTTTGCATATTTAAAAGACCGAGTATGGAAGAGAATACAAGGTTGGAGGGAGAAGCTCGTCTCTAAAGCGGGGAAGGAAATTTTGATAAAGGCAGTAGCCCAAGCCATCCCATCATATGCTATGTCTTGCTTTGATCTTACCAAAACTCTATGTGACGAGATTGGTGCCATGATCTGTCGCTATTGGTGGTCGTAGCAAGATAATGAAAACAAGATGCATTGGCTCTCGTGGGATACCATGTGCCAGACGAAGGACAAAGGAGGTCTAGGATTTCGTGCCCTTCACTTGTTTAATTTAGCCATGCTGGCTCGACAGGCATGGAGGCTGGTTGTGGCGCCAGAATCTCTTTGTGCCCAGGTGCTTTGAGCTAGGTATTTTAGGCATGGTAATCTCCTAAATGTGGAAGAAGGCCCTGGAATTTCCTACTCTTGGCGCAGTATAGTCCGGGGAATAAAAGCGTTAAAGGCCGGCATGATCTGGAGAGTGGGTGATGGAAGCCATATTAACATATGGCTAGACCCCTGGGTGCCTAGAGGCGTGACAAGAAGACCTATCACCCCACGAGGCCAGTCCCTAGTTACACGGGGTTCCGAATTGATTGATCCGGTATCCGGTGATTGGGACCAAGGTCTTATCAAGGACATATTCTGGGAGCAAGATGTGCAAGACATCCTAGCTATCCCGGTCCACATAGGAAGAGAGGATATAATAGCGTGGCATTTTGATAAGAAAGGCACTTTTTCAGTAAAGTGGGCATACCATAACTTGCATGATCAAGCCAGTCGGGCAGCCAAAAAACAAAAAGGAGAACCCTTCACGATTCACCAAGGGAAGAAGCTAACATGGAAGCACGTTTGGAAATTGAAATGTGCACCAAAAATCAAACATTTTCTCTGGAGACTAGCTCACAACAGTCTTCCATTGCAAATGAATATCAAGAGGAGGGGGATGGATATAGATACAAGATGCCCAGTCTGTTGGAGATTGAATGAGGATGGAGGTCATTGCTTCTTGAGATGCAAGTTCGCAGTCCATTGTTGGCGCGAAGCACTACTCGAGGATGTGCGGTCCTTGCTGCTTCAGAAGGCTTCGGCTTATGAAGTAGTGACGACCATCTTATCTTTGAATGAGGACACTTGCATCAAGGCGGCGTCACTGATGTATGCCTGGTGGGAGGCTAGGAATAAAGCTAATGCAGGAGAAGGGGTGCGACAAACGAGCCAAGTAGTCCAGCATGCTGCTATGCTGGCGGTTCAGACAAGCCGACAAGGGAGAAGGAAATTAACAAGCCACCACAACCACTGAGGTGGATGCGACCACCAGAAGGGCTACTCAAAGCTAACTATGATGGCTCCTCCTTGTCGGAGTCAAAGAAAGGGGGTTGGGGCTTCATCATAAGAGACCATCAAGGGAAGGCGCTTATTACAGGATTAGGTTCCATTTCAGCAGTCCATGATGTCGAATGCACAGAAGCCCAAGCATGTGTGGCTGCTCTACAGGCAGCATCGAATCAAGGCATCCCAAGATTGATCTTGGAGACCGACTCAATGGTTACAGTAAAGGCCCTGCAGTTGGACAAGATGGATCAGTGTCCTGCCTCTGTCTTGTATAGAGAAGCAAGTGATTTGATTAGGTTATGTTTTATTTCAGTACAAGTTTTACATGTTCCTAGATCGTCTAATAAATGTGCTTACGAGTTAGCTCGTTTAAGCTTTGATTGGGACCCGGATGAGCCACATGTTTGGTTCGATCCCCTCCCTAGTTTTGTAAATGGCTTGGTGGTTCGCGATTCAGCTGGACCAAACATTAATGAATAAAGACTGAGGAGTGATGTTAAAAAAACAGAACCAGGATAAAAGGGAGGAGCGAACCCACAATAATAGCAACACCAACCTCATTTTATTTAATTTATTATCATTCACTCGATCACTTTCAGTACTTGACATGATCCACACATCCAACCCAGTAGCGTATACCACTCATAGTCCTAATTATTAAGCACGTGTCCACTCCACAGTTGATACAAAGAGCTGCCATACATAGACCTTGTTTGGATACCTCATGAATTGTGAAAGCTAGCTTTTAAAAGTTAGATTGTAAAAGCTGGATTATAGAAGCTGAATTGGTAGGTTGTTTGGATCCATTGCACGTAAAAGCTGACATAAGCTGATTTATAGAGCACAATTACCATAATACCCTCAGTCCTTGTTTTTTTTAACACAGTGGAGAGAGAAATAGTGATTGAGGGGCAGAATTGTCTTTTGAAGTCTAGAAGCTGAAAAAAAGCTAGGTTAGGTTAGCTTCCTAAATTATGCAATCTATGGTGCTCTAGATTGTAAAAGTTGGGCAAAAGCTATGGATGTTTGGGACTCCTGGTAAATTCTAAAAGCTAGCTTCTATAATCGACCAGAATCCAAACAGGCCCATACTCAGTCATCAATCTGCGTTGTTGTCATCAGAAGCAAGCACACAACTCATCGGCACAAAGTAGCTAGGATTGTTACTAAGTCAAGTCCAGGAGCATTTCCCTGGCGTTGGCTGAAGGACTGATTTCACCATAGATAGGGCGTTTCGGGCGGTTGAGACAGGAAAGGCTCTAATTTGTGTGGCCCTCCGTGTTGCAACTCCAGACAGGTGGAGTCTGGCCATGCTGATACCAGCTCAAAATTTCACACGAAAAATGTCCTCCAGTTGGTCACCAGCTTGATGAAGAACCTCTTGTCTAGCACCGGATCGTCAATGTCGTGCGCCGCCAATTCCTCGCTCCCAGCGACCAAACACGACGATCTGGATTGAATTTGCCTCTAAGGTCATGTGTTGTGCATCACCGTTAGATGTACATGGGATACTTGTGTAGCACGCGAGAGCTTTCTCCTACTACACACATCCCCGTGTGCATCCAACGATGCATGTACATGGGGCATATGCCCTTAGAGGCAAAAACAATATTCACGGACCGGATTGGAGCGAAGTGCTCCGCCTCAGCGATGACGAGGATGAAGAAGGCCACTGGGAGCTTCAGGTGTTGGTCGGATTGGAGCGAAGTGCTCTGCCTCAACGATGACGAGGATGAAGAAGGCTGCTGAGAGCTTCAGGTGTTGGTTTGCTCCGCCCTGGAAGTTAGCGAGGATCATGAGGTGCTACGCTTGTTTATCTTCACGGACTCACGGCCAATAGACCACGGGCGCTGACGCGCTTGATAGAATAAGTCGGGGTAGCCTCCGTCGAAGGAAAGAAGAGTGAGCCCGGTATCTGCTATCGGTCTTCCTCAGGCAGGAAGGCGAACAGCCGGCCGTGCTTGTTGGTGAAGCCTGGCCGCATGAAGAAAGCACCGTGATCAATAATACTATATTAGTTTTGTTTTGTTGACACCTTAACTAGTTTAATTTATATTGATTTGGCTTATATAATTTCACAGATGCAATAATCTTTTGGTACAGAGAGAGAACCAAGATAAAAGGGAGGAGAGAACCCACAATAATAGCAACATCAAACTCATCTATATCTATATAATACTCTTATAAAGCTAAACCTCACTAGATAATTTTTCTTCATACCAGGTGTCCACATCATTTACCACTAAGTGACCCACTAGATGTTCTAACTTTTCATGCAAGGTGTCCACATCATTTCTCACTAAGTCCATGTCATCCCTTATTAATTATAAAAAAATATACATGTCATCTCTGTCATGTGCAATATTTTGTTTCATCACGTATTCCTCTATAATTAATCAAACTTTCTATTGATTTTTTCTATCAGTTTATCGATTTTTTACCAAATCTGATACAATAAAATAACATGCAAGTCATGTAACATATTTACTTTTAAGAAAATCCCGCAGCAACGCGTGGGCTAGTCTTCTAGTTTTATTTAATTTATTATCATTCACTTGATCACTTTCAATACTTGACATGATCCACACATCCCAGTAGCGTATACCACTCATTAAGCACGTGTCCACTCCACCATACATTTTTTTTATAAGCACTCCACTATACATACTCACTCATCAACCTGCGCTGTCATCACAAGCAAGCACACAGCTCGTCAATACATATGTGGTATCAAAGAGGTCGGGTATTAATGTTGCAGCTGGCCATCAGACTAGATTTTGGCATGATTGCTGGCAACGCGATACAGCACGCACTACAGTACATCCCATGTGCATCCCCATGCACATGTTCATGGGGGCATATGCCCTTTGGGCAAAAACAACATTCATAAACCGGATTGGACCGAAGCACTCTGCCTCAGCGACACAGTTAGTACGTAGCCCACGAGCGCCGTGCCCCATCTGAACAAGTCGGGGTAACCTCGCCATATGAGAGAAGTGTCGAGCCCGCTATTTGGTGTTTGAATGTTGGTCTTCCTTAGGTGCAGAGATTATCGGACCACATGAAGAAAGCAACACGGTCATTGCAGTTGCCAGTCACAGTGATGTTGAACCAAGTTGTCGACTTGCCGGCTTAGCTCGGAGTTGTTGCTGCACGAGTACTGGATGGTGGCTGATCAATCGCGCCGCCATGGCGTTGACGTGGAAGTCCAATTCCGCCAGAAAAGCCATGTAGGTTTTGCTGGTGCTTGTCGCGAGGTTGAACAAGTCTCCCACGGTTGCCCTGCGCATGCACGAATGAGAAGCATCCGGTCCGACGGTAGAAATTAGAATTGACAGCAAGTGGGGACAAAACTAGGTAACTAAGAGGCACATAAAGAGGGATGGATGGAACTCGATCGTACTTGATAATGTTGTCGACTAGGGAAGAGTCGTTGTTGCCGGGCCACACGCGTACATCCTTACCGAGTTCTCCCTGGTACATGACAGGCATGACGCCGCCACGCACGTGCCAGTCCACCACCCGCACCGCTGGTAGGGCCACGGGGACCACAATATTGGTGTTGGTAGCAGGCTAGGGTGCTGGTGCGCTGGCCGCCCACTTGGGCGGCGAAATGCATACCCCCACTGTGCCTACAAGGCACAGCGGGAAATCTCGCTATCTCATCAGCTTCTTGATCAGCCTTGCTAGCTCTTGTGTGTTTTTCTCCCTGTGTGTGTGACTGTTCAGGCCCAACTGGTGCGTCCATATATATAGTGGGAGGGAGAGAGAGAGAGAGAAAGGTGCACACGTGTATTTGATGGTTTGACTCCTTACGACCTCAGCTCAGAGCCTCAGATGCAGACATGATCGCTAACTATCTCTCCACCCTATCCTATATGATGAAGATGGAGGAGGATCGCCAAATGTTGAAGACGGGTTGCAGGAATATTGAGACAACCGCGATGGAGGTATTTGCAAGACACAGTTAGAGATTTAGTAATAAAATTGTGTTTTACATGTTGCTTTTGGAAACTTTACCTTTTTTCTCTTTGACTCAAAACTTTGTTTTTGAGATTGCGTAACCTTTATGTCTGTGTTTGTAATAAGGAATAACTATATACATTAGTCGATACAGAAGCTGAGATATTAATATATTCTCTTTTCTAAAAATCCTATCCTATATGTTACGTAGAAATTCTCTTAAGGACATGTGCCCCATGTGCATCATCGTTGGATACACATAAAGATACGTGTGCAACAACATACACATGTATGCTCTAAAAGCAAAATTAACATTCACAGGCCGCGCGGTAACAGGACGGCGTATATATTCTAGGTGCTACTGTACCAGTAGTAGAGTGGGCAAATCGTTTGTCTAGAGAGGGTATAGCTATAACCAAAGCTGACTCTACTAGAAACTTGAGATCCTGTATAGGCAACAGGCCTTAGAATAGTGTATTGAACTACAGGACAGGAACAACCTATAAACAAGCGAATTCAGCCTTAGATAAGTTGGTCCTTCCATTCTTCCCGCCCATATATATCGACACGCACACGCTACCAGCAGACAAGGAAGTATATGGATGCGCATGTATGTGAGTTTAGGGAGTTTGTTACTGCCTGTTTCATGGATTTTTGTACACCCTCGCGATTATATATGTACAGCAAGCATGCAGTAGTACAAATAAGAAGCACATACAATTTACAAGAAAAGCTAAGCCACCTTCGATTTGTGCAAGTCGCAACAGCTTCATGCATGTGAAGGCCGGCTGCAGTGTGCATGCATGCAAAGCTAGCAAAATTATATGCTTGTCGCTCAAATGCTGACGTACGCGTATGCGTATATCGGTATATATGCATGGGTGGAGTCATGGACGTATTTGCCTGCTTTCTCAAAAGCTGGACATGAATGAATAATACGAAACCTCACCTATACGCGTCGTGTATGTCTGAAACTCCGGATGTTTCCTGAGTTCTGAGGCATGGGTGGAGAAAAATGCATTCATGAATGGAAAGGTTCTCACGTGAGTACGTGACTGATCTCTTGATTAGGAATGGAACTATAAAGGAAGATACAGAGATGGAAAATCCAAGCACACAAGCAGGCACCCGGACGTGCATATAAGGCAGTTTTGAGTGTTTTTATTTGAGGTCATTAAGATGGTCAAAAAAAGATTAAATAAAGTTTTAGCAGTATATTAATCGCGTACAAACGCTTATCGCGGCCCTGTTCGTTTCGTTGAAATTTGGCTTATACCGATTTGTTGTGAGAGGAAAACAATGTTCGTTCGCTAAAAAGTATTGCTTATGCTTATGCTGATGCTTATAGTGATTCTTGTAAATAATTTTGAGTTTTTTTTTATTTGGGATCGTTAAGATGTACAAGAAAAATATGACGACGGTTACACGACGAAAGCCGTCACACAGAGTATGGTTGAGAAGTTAATGCCTACGAATTCGAAGGAAATTGGCATCGGCTAGGATTTGGGTGCCATGCATGCTATATTGCTTTTGCAAAATTACGGTTGTGCTACAGACTCCGAAACAGAGCCCCGGACTAGTCCGACTCGATAGATCGATCAGCATGCAGCTTCGTGTCCGGTTCGAACACTATTCCGCGTGGCTACACGCCTACACCAAAGCAGCGTTACGGTCAATCACAATTCACAGATCGCCTCCCCGCTTCCGATGTTCGCCTGTGGCGTTCCTGGTGCGTCGTCTCTCCCTCGATCCATGGCGACACGGCCGCGGCCGGTAGCGCGCGCACACCTCGCCGTGGTGCCACACGCACGTCGTCTTCATCCGGGGGTGGTCTCCATCCCGCAGATGACGACGACCTCGCCGCAGCTCCCGGTGCCGTGCCTCATGGTCATGCCTCCGAGGCCGCAGCTCTCCAAGCCTAGCCGCGCGGACGCCGGCGGCGAGACACAGGACGCGGACATGATCGGAGCGGCGAGCCGCGACGCCCGCGAGAAGCCTCTTCGCCCGCTTGAAGCCAACGAGCTCGACGATGACGGTGGCAACGAGACCGGGACAGAGAGCAATGAGATGGGCAAGCAACTGCAGGCCACCATGGACGTCGGGACTCGGGACGGAGCTTCCTCGTCCTAGGCTCTCGCCGTCGCCGGACCGGTGCAAACTTGCAGTGCCGACGTTCAGGGTCCATGTTCCGTAGTGCACGGTTAATGTTGCTATACGTAATCTCTGTACGAGTATTGACGAAGAATTACGAGTCATGCATGAGGGGCGGGTGGCCGGGTGCCGTGCCTGATGCTTAGCAATATTACGTAGTAACAGGTAACACTGAAAATTCGATCCGTTTCTAACATGGGCAGTTCGTATTATTCATATAGTTTCAAAAAAAAAGTTCGTATTATTCATATAGGAATTAACAAGTATTCTTGCTAATCAAGCGATATATAAGTGTTAGAGAGGTTTGTGTATTGATTTGGGTAGCAGCTTCCATTACTATTTTCTCTCTCTTTATATTGTACCCAATTTTCTCTCTCTTTATATTGTACCTCCGTGCGTGTTTAATATATATTTATTTGAGATATAAGATCAAGAAGATATTTGTTTAATATGAAAATCGATATGTTCATCACCTGTATATACATACATATATGTGTTTTTTATGGCGACCAGTGACACACATCATTCATGTATAGCTTGAATTAGTTTTCTTATATATGAACTAAGGTACAAGTGAGTAATTTAGAAGGATATATATAGGAGAGTAGGTTGGTTTTTTTCCTCCCTAACAAGTAGTAAGTAGTAGTTAATATATATGCAAATATAGAGAATCACTTTAGATTACTCTAAATTCTTATAATAACGAAGGTGGTACTTTAGATGCAAATTGAGGGACATACTACATTGTTTTTCATAATGACATAGGTGAGTAATTTATATAAATAATTAGGGTTACTTTATATTATTTATCATAATGGAAAAGCTAGATAATTTGGGGGGGAAACAGAATATATCTAATGCTATTAATTTAAATTATGTTTAGAGTATACCGAATTAATAGCAAGACGCTCCGTTTTGTTTAGAATGTTTATGATTTACCTTTTTTTTAGTGTGTCTCATTAGAAATAATTAATGTAGCGAAGATTGTAACAGTAAGAGATTGTGTTTGGAACATTCCTATATTTCAAACATAAATGCTGTTTGAACCATCTTGTGTTGTAACAAGTATTTTTTTTCGCGACCACGCTCAAATGAGCCCGTTTTTCATTAAGAGGGTAGCAGACTATCAAACAAACGCAAGCCACAGCTTGCTACACGATAAGGTCAAAATAACAAAGAAGCTAAAAAGCCAAAGGAAAGCAAACTAGGCTAATACATGGAACTGTTGTGCGACCAGTTAGCAGCCAGCGGCGCGATTCCTCTGAAGCCCGCGGCCACCCACACATCTGCATCCTCTCTGATCTTTGGCAGAAACCAAGCCGGCATGGTGGCGAATCTGTCGAAGACGTGACTATTTCGCTCTTTCCAAATTAGCCAAGAGACCAATAGGAAGAGAGCGTCAAACACTACGTGAAAAACGTACAAGGGGAACGCCCCCCTCTGCACTGTAGGGGCGGCTGGCGTTGGAGCCGCCCCTACAGTGGCTGGGTCGCCCCCCTGGCTGGCCAGATCACCAGCCGCCCCTGATGTGGCACTGTAGGGGCGGCTGGTGATCCAGCCGCCCTTACAACAGACCACTGTAGGGGCGGCTGGTGATCCAGCCGTTCCTACAGTGGTCTGTAGCTATAAGTGTCATTCCCACCCTTCTTCCTTCCCGAGCTACTCACTCCAACTCGTGAAAAAAGGCTTGGGAGGTCTTGGGCACCTCCCTAAAATTGCTCTAGTAGGGGGAGGTTTTCAACTCAAATTCTTTGGTGGGAAGCTTGTTTAAGGTTAGAGAATGCCATTCCCACCCTCTAATCCAAGTTTTATTGGTTGGTTAGTGAGCAATTTACATTCTTGTTTTCTCTCTCTTCCATGATGCTTGAGCTTTATATTGCCCAAATTGGAGCTTATCTTTGATGCCACTAGTGTAGATTAGGTAGATACATGACCTTGCACCCTCAATTAGATGATATAGCTTGATTTTAGTGGAGATTAATTATAGTTTGATGTATGGAGAGAAAAGGCATGTTCTAGATCTAGGGTTTCCTTTTCTTTTTTTTAGTTTTTGTTTCATGACATTGGAATGTGGTTGGCATGAATACTTGTTGGTAAACTAATAGTTGTTGCTAATAATGGTTGCTAATAATAATTGTTGCTAATAATGGTAGATAATAATTGGTACTATTAATTGTGGCTAATAATGGTGCCTAATAATCGTTCCTAATAATTGTTGCTAATAATTGTTGCTGATAATGATAACTAATAATTGTTGTTAATAATGGTAGATAATGATTGTTACTACTTATTGTGGCTAATAATTGTGCCTAATAATCGTTCCCAACACATTTATTGCTAATAATTGTTGCTAATAATGGTAGCTAATAATTGTGTTACTAATAATTATTCCATCTACGTTACTAATAATCGTTCTCAACTTTATTTCTTTTTAAGGATGAAGGACAGGGCGACTTGGATGTATTGTTTGCCAAGGCAGTCGCATGCCTTTGCTGATGAGGTGGACAAATTTATTGCAGTCGCGGTGAATCATGCAAGGCAATCAGGGACTAATCGTTCAATTTATTTGTCCATGCAAAGATTGCAAGAACCAAATGGCAACTTATGATGAGGAAGACTTCAGATCACATCTGGTTAGGCGAGGATTTGTTCCGAACTACATAGTATGGGTTCACCATGGTGAAGTAATGGTTGATGACGGCAACGAATGGTACAATGCCGACGACCAGTTGGCGTCCCGATTCTCAAACATGTTTGAAGCACAGATGCAAGATGAGTCAACCAATGAACAAGCACGTGGTGATGATGCCGGTGGTGTCGACAATAATGATGTTGATGTTGGCGGTGTCGACAATAATGATGGTGGAGCAGGTGAGGGTGATGCAGAAAAGTTTGACCACATAGAGAAAATGCTTCAGGCCTTTGGACCAGAAATACTACAACAGAAGAATGGTCTAGAAAATCTAGAGCGGGTGAAAGCAGTGTCGAAGGCGACTGTGTACGGTGTTGAGAAGGGATGTCCAACACACTGGACACTGCTCCGTTTTGTGCTTGAGCTACTCATCCTGAAGGCTAAGTACAGCTAGTCGGACTGCAGTTTCGACAATCTGTTGCATCTTCTATCATCTGGGCTGCCACTACCAAACTTAGTTCCCTCCAACACATACCATGCGAAGAAGGTCATAAGTCCATTGACAATGGGTGTTGAAAAGATCGATGCATGCCCCAACCATTGTATCCTTTTTCGCGGTAAAACGTTCGAAGGCCTGGATAAATGTCCTTGTTGTGGGGCAAGTCGGTACAAGGACAATGACCTTTATAGTGGCAGAGAAGCCACCACTGGGAAAAAGAGGAGTAAGAAGGGTTCCAAAAAGGTGGTACAAGAATCTCAACCTCCAGAGGACACCCCATTAGGCAACAACACAAAGAAGAGGAAAATTCCTGCCTTGGTAATGTGGCACCTGTTAGTGACCCACCGGTTGAGGCGTATCTTCCTCAACCCTAAGGAAGCCGCGCTCATGACATGGTGGGACGATGAGCGCAAGGTCGATGACGATGTGATTGCACACCCGGCCGATGGCAGTCAGTGGCGGGACTTCGATGACAATAACCCGCTGTTCAGCTCGGACGCAAGGAATGTATGGGTCGCCTTGAGCACCGATGGAATGAATCCTTTCAACGAGAGGATGAGCAAACACAGCACCTGGCCAGTGATCTTGACGATGTACAACATCCTGACGTGGTTGTGTCAGAAGAGAAAGTACCTTTTCCTCACCGTTCTTATTTCTGGCCCTCAACAACCAGGCTTTGATATGGATGTGTTCCTCGAGCCTGTGATGGAAGAATTTGAGAAACTATGGAGGACCGGAGAACTGATGTACGATGCGTTCCAACAGGAGACCTTCACATTAAGAGCAATAATATTTGTGACTATCAACGACCACCCCGCGCTGTTTGCCTTGTCTGGACAGTTCAAAGGCAAGACGGGATGCTTGGTCTGTCTGGATAATACTAAATGAGTGTACCTAGATGGATCTAAGAAGGCTGTTTACATCAGGAACCGCCGCATCCTAAAGCAAGGTCACAAGTACTGCAACAAACTGTACTTAAAGTACTTTGGCAACATCCCAGAGGATGAAGATCGGCCTCCGGTGAGACGTCATAATGGAAAATATGTGTTCGAAATGGTGAAAACATAAGCGTCGTCTATGGAAAGAAGAAAATGGATGGAACGCCTAGAGATAGAAGCATATCTCCTATCGAAGGCGTGCCTTTTAAGAAAAAGTCAATCTTCTTTCAGTATCTTGAATATTGGCCACAATTGGAGGTCCCCCATGCCATTGATGCTATGCACGTGCAGAAGAATATCTTTGAGAGTCTCATCGCTACCTTGATGGACACAGCCAAGTCAAAGGATAGTCTCAAAGCACGGAGGGACATGGAGCAGCTAAATGTTATGCCAGAGCTTCACCCGATACCTGAGCCAAAAACCGGAAAATACACCATGAACCTGGCTAGCTACAACCTGGACCTATAAGAGAGGAGAGGTTTATGCACTTCTGTGAAGGGGATCAAAGTCCCGACTGGGTTTTTGGTAAACCCAAAAAAGCTAGTGTCGATGAAGGACCTATCATTTCCACAATGCAAGGCTCACGATTGTCATATGATGCTGACGGTGTTCCTGCCAATCGCAATCAAGGCTATCAAGCCAGAGTTTTTGAAGATGGCTATAACCCGCATGTGCTACTTCTGGTCGAGGATCTCACAGAAGAAGATTAGCAGGACAAAGCTGAGTGACCTACATGATTTCGTCGTGGAGACCCAAACCTAACTAGAGATGTGTTTACCTCCCTCTTTCTTCGACACAATGGTACATCTCATGATTCACATGGTTCATCAGATACATGCGTTGGGCCCTTGCTACTTGCATGAAATGTGGTCGTACGAGCGGTTCATGTCGGTTCTAAGCCGATACGTGCATAATCGTGCATACCCAGATGGCTCCATGATAGAGGGCTACAGTAGTGAAGAAGTCATCGAGTGCTGTCAAGAGTACCTAAAAGTACAAAGAGGGATTGGTATTCCCGATTCTCGCTACAAGGGTAGGCTGGCCGAGAAGGGCACAAATGGTAGAAAAGTCTTCATCGATAGGGAATACGCAGAAGTGAGTCAGGCGCACTACGTTGTCTTGGCAGGCACAAAACTGATGGATCCATACATTAGTGAACACTTGGAGATCATCTCATTGGAGTCAAATGGTCGTAGAGGTGACTGGATCGTGAAACAACACAGGCAACGCATAACTTCATGGTTGAAGGACAAGAACATACAGCCTGGAGAAACCATAGATTCTATTACCATCAAAATGTTGGCAGCGGGGCCATCGAGATAGGTGACATCTTGGAGTTCTTATGAGATCAATGGGTACACATTCTATACCCACACAAAGGATAGTAAAAGTGTGAACCAAAACAGCGGTGTTCGAGTAGTGGCTATCGAAGCGGGGGGCCAAAAGGTCGACTACTATGGGAACTTGACTATGGAACTGAGGCACTAAATGTGGCCCTATTTCGATGTCGCTGGCTCAAGCAACATGAAATCAACGAAATCGGATTGAGGGTCGTGGATCTCTAGAACATAGGCTTCCATGATGATCCATGGGTGCTCGCTTCACATGTTATGCAAGTTTTCTATATGACCGACCCACTCAGTATTTTCCCCCCAAAGAAGAAACCTAAGCATGTGGTTATCCCCAGAAAACAACACATTATCGAAGTTGATGGCGTCGATGATGCTGAAGCCTACAATAAGTGCGATCAGATGCCGCTATTCACAGACTTTATTAAAAAGATCGATGATGTGGAAAAAAAACTACCCAAAGACGTATTGCCATGGGAACGAAAAGGTGTCAAGTGGAAAACTGTCTCAGGGGCGGATACTGATAACTAGTTATATTAAGCATAAGTACATTTTATGTATGTGTGTGAGACTACATTTATGTATGTGTGTGAGACCATATTTATGTATGTGTGTGTGAGACTACATTAATGTATGTGTGTGAGACTGTACTTTCGTAATGCTTTGTCAAATGGAAAAATGTCCTATGTATAAAATGTAGGTCTTGATGAGTGGATCAAACTTGCTATTCATGACTTTCGAGCTGGGGCCGTCTAGGGTGTCGAAAACGTGCGTGTAGCCGTGAAAATTTGAAATTTCAAAGTTTGAGTGGTCCAAACCCTCTCAGGTGAAAAGTTGACCATTAAACCAAATATGTATATTGATGAGGTTGACAAACTTTTTATTCATCACTTTTGAATCTAAGGTAATCTAGGGTCCGGTCAACGTGTCTTTTCTAGAAAAACCAAGATTTGACTTGGTCAACCTAGGTCAAACGAGGCACTAAATGACCTCAAATGAAAAACTTTTGAATACATGGGTGTTAGAGATCACCAAGATCTAACTTTGATACATAGGACACTTTTGCATTTGGAAAAGTTTTAGTAAAGTCTAGACACAGGTTTTAAAAATCCAAGGCAAGACATGGTCAACCCTGGTCAAACAAGACACTAAATAAACACAAATGTAAAACTTTTGAATGCAAGCTAGTTAGAGATCATCAAGATACACATTCTATACATAGGACATTTTTACATTTGAGAAAGTGTTGGTAAACTATGGTCACAAAGTCTTGAATACCACACATACTTCATGAAACTATATGCGAGACCTGTGGATTTAGAACTGCACTTTCGTAACGCTTTGTCAAATGGAAAAATGTCCTATGTATCAAATGTAGGTCTTGATGAGTGGATCAAACTTGATATTCATGACTTTCCGAGCTGGGGCCGTCTAGGGTGTCGAAAACGTGCGTGTAGCCGTGAAAATTTGAAATTTCAAAGTTTGAGTGGTCCAAACCCTCTCAGGTGAAAAGTTGACCATTGAACCAAATGTGTATCTTGATGAGGTGGATAAACTTTTTATTCATCACTTTTGAATCTGAGGTCATCTAGGGTCCGGTCAACGTGTCTTTTCTAGAAAAAACAAGATTTGACTTGGTCAACCTAGGTCAAACGAGGCACTAAATGACCTCAAATGAAAAACTTTTGAATACATGGGTGTTAGAGATCACCAAGATATAACTTTGATACATAGGACACTTTTGCATTTGGAAAAGTTTTAGTAAAGTCTGGTCATAGGTTTTAAAAATCCAAGGCGAGACATGGTCAACCCTGGTCAAACAGGACACTAAATAAACTCAAATGTAAAACTTTTGAATACAAGGTAGTTAGAGATCATCAATATACACATTCCATACATAGGACATTTTTGCATTTGAGAAAGTGTTGGTAAACTATGGTCACAAAGTCTTGAATCCCGCACAGACTTCATGAAACTATATGAGGGACTTGTGGATTTAGAACTGCACTTTTGTAACGCTTTGTCAAATGCAAAAATATCCTATGTATCAAATGTAGGTCTTGATGAGTGGATCAAACTTTCTATTCATGACTTTTCGAGCTGGGGCCATCTAGGGTCTCGAAAACCTGCGTCTAGCCGTGAAAATTTGAAATTTCAAAATTTGAGTGGTCCAAACCCTCTCAGATGAAATGTTTACCATTGAACCAAATGTGTATCTTGATGAGGTGGACAAACTTTTTATTCATCACTTTTCTGTTTGAAGCTATTTAGAGTGTTTTTAAAAAAAATAAAAAATTTGACTTGGAATGATTTAGAATATTTAGATTGTAGAAATATTTAGAATTATATGAATATTTAGATTATATAAATATTTTGAATTATATAAATATTTGGAATGATTCAAACTTTTTATATAATTTTTTAGAATTTTAAATTATAAAAATCTATTTGACTTGGAATGATTTATAATATTTAGATTGTAGAAATATTTAGATTTATATAATTATTTAGATGATATAAATATTTTGAATTATATAAATATTTAGAATGATTAAAACTTTTTATATTTTTTTGGATTTTTAATTTACAAAAATCTATTTTTAATGAATAAATTTGATTAAAAAAGGGATATCAACTGTAAGGGCGGCTGGTGATCCAGCCGCCCTTACGCCCGATATAAAAGGGATTGCCCTTCCCAGGGGCTCCCAGCGGCTAAGTCAGGGGCGCGATTCATCCTCTCGGACGCCATCAGGCTGTCGAATTTCACTGCCGCTGTCGCCTTTCTCCCAGAGCCCTCTGCCGCATCCTCTCCCTCCTGGAGCACTCCGCCACCCCTCACCCATCCGCCGCCGCGCCTCCCTCACCCCCTTTCGCCCCGCCGCCGCATCCTCACTCGCCACCGGAGGCTAGGGTTTGTGTCGCCGCCACGCGTCGCGCTGCCCCGCCACCGGCGGCTAGGGTTTACGGCCGTCGTCGCGCCCCGCGCAGCCCCGCATCCGGTGGCTAGGGTTTGCGGCCGCCGTCGCGCCCCGCGCCGCCCCGCATCTGGTGGCTAGGGTTTGCCGCCGCCACCGTCCGCTCCTACCCCGTGCTCTCCGCGCGTGGGTTCCCTTGGTGCCCGTGCGCTCCCGGCGGCGCCCCTCCTCCCACCGGCGCTCCGATCCAGCGTGAGCGAGTGTGGCCCCTCACCTCTCCCGGTGGTGCCCCTCCTTCGACATCTTCTTCGCCTGGTGCCCCACCCGGTGGCGCCCCTCCTCCCACCGGTGCCTCTGGTACGTGTGCGCTCCGGCGTGGGGTGGTGCCCGTGCGCTCCTCTCTGACATCTTCTTCGCCTCTGGTGCCTGTGTGCCACACACCACCGTCGAATCCTCCGGTGGCTAGGGGCATTTTATAATATGAGCTGATGATCCAAAACTTGTGAGTAACTTGGCATCATTACCAGCCACCCCTACAATGTCTTCTTCTCTATTCTCTGTTTTGATGCCTTGATGCTCCAAGTTCTTGATCAAATGATGCTAGACATGTTTCTGAGGCCTTTTTTAAACCTTTCCCTCTCCTCACCTCTCCTCCTTGCTCTCTTCTCCTTCTATCTCTCTTCTCTTCTCTCATCCTCTCTCCAACACTACTACTACTTCTACCACTAAAACTGAACTGCTCCTTTCCTAAAACTGAACTACTCTACTCTTGATCCTGCTACTAGTGCTAGTCTACTACTTGTGCTACTACACTAAACTTGAGGCATGTGCAATGATGTTTTATTTCGATGCTACCCTGAACTTGAGACATAAGGCATATGCAATGATGTTTTATTTTGATGCTACCCTAAACCTGAGGCATAAGGCATGTGCAATGATGTTTTTTATTTCGATGCTACCCTAAACCTGAGGCATAAGGCATGTGCAATAATGTTTTTTACCTGCCTATTTTGAAACTGTTGGTTCTGAAATTAGCTTGTATGCTGTTAGTTGGTTAGTTGGTTGCTTACTGTCCTACTACTACTATTACTCTTAACTGTCTAACTGAATTGGCTTACCCAAAGAAATAGAAACTGAACTTGTCTTAATTGAATTGCCTTACTATCCTACTGTCTACTACTACTCACTGTCTACTACTTTTACTGTTGCCTATGATGTTATAATGACTCATTCTGTCCTACTGTCATACTGTCTACTACTCTTATTGTCCTAATGTCTACTACTCTACTCTAGCTGAATTTGGATAATGACTTCTAATGTTATAATGACTTGGATTGCCTATGATGATGTTTTTTACATACTGAGCACCTGCCTTATGCCAATGATGAGGGTTTTTAAATCTTGAGCATCTGCCTTATGCCAATGATGAGAGTTTTTATATACTGAGCACTTGCCTTATGCCAATGATGAGGGTTTTTATATACTGAGTACTTGCCTTGTGCCAATGATTATGGTTTTTATTTTCTATTCCTGTCTGCTCCTGTCCTATGGTACATCTAATACTACTACTACTACTATACTACTGCTACACTACTGCACTACTGTACTACTAGTGCTAGTTGCTGCTCTACTCTAGTACTCTACTAGTACTATACTACTGTTGGGGCTTATCAACTACAACTACTCTCCTAACAACTTGGCATCATTAATAGTCGTAGCTGTTTTTTTGCCTAGTCCTTCTATTTCTACTCTTCTACTCTCCTATCCTCTCCTACTACTTCTATGATTTTTCTCTCATCTCCTTTGTTTTGCCGATGATGAGATTGTCTAAGTCCATTCTTTATATGGAATATGAGCTGATGATCAAGAACTTGTGAGGAACTAGGCATCGTTACCAGCCGCCCCTACATCACCTTCTCCTCTCTTCTCTGTTACGATGCCTTTATGCTCCAAGTTAACGATCAAATGATGATTGACATGGTACTGAGGCCTTTACTACTTGTACTACTTGTTTTTTTCTGGATTTTCTTGCTCGATGATACAAAAGGTGTAGTGAGACAACATGACAGTCAAGTATCCATAGCTTCTCCGAGCCCGTAAGCTTAGCTTTGCAATCTCTCGTTTACACTAGACCTAAACTTGGCTTTTGTGACCAATGTAGTGGAGACAAGAACAAGGAGAGAAAAGGAATGTCTAGAAGGATGATGACCTAATTGAGATTGTAGGTGACCTATGCTTGTTCATAATGGACCAGGTTGTTTGGCACAAAGGTGATTACCATAACCTACTTTCCGAATTAGGTAGCAATCCGGCGTACGAGCACCTCCGTCGGTGGACCAACCTATCTCTAGGTCTTTGAGTACTTGTGCACTTGTCGTTAAGTGTGATGGACTTTCAAAGTGTTTTGACTCATGTAACTTTTGATGGACTTGGCTATGATGGACTTGAAATAGACTTGAAACGTGTCGGACATTTGGATGGATTTGTAAATGTGGTGATGTGGTCAGATTTGGTTATATATGTAAATGTGGTTGGCTGTGAATTTGATTATATATGTATATATATGCTGTGCTGTGCTGTAAATTTGATTATTATAATTTTTATTTTTATTTTTGCCAAAAATTCACTGTAGGGGCGGCTTTAGATGGAGCCGCCCTTACAAATGGTCATTATAGGGGCGACTGGAGCTGCCCTTACAGTGACCTCCACTGTAAGGGCGGCTGGTGTTCAGCCGCCCTTATAGTGGATTACCACTGTAAGAGCGGCTACGTAGGGGCGGCTGGGATAGCCGCCCTTACAAAGCTTTTTTAGCCGCCCCTGCAGTCTCTTTCTGTAGTAGTGGAAGCCCCTGCGAAGGTCCTTTGGGATGAGGTTCCTGACGCCCAGCCACTGATCAACGGCCATCGGCTCGCCCATAGCCGGCTGCGGCAAAGACAACGTCACAGCCAACCTAGCCCAGACCTCCCTCGTGAAAACTGAAAACGCAGTCAGCTAGCAGGTAGGTCATCGTTTCTGGAGCTTGATGGCAAAGCGCACACAGGTCACAGTCCTGGAGAACATGAATACAGGCCGGCCATGAGCCAGAACGATCGTACTATAAGCTGCTGCGTCTACACATACATAGCTGGCCCATGCTAATCTGTTGCCCATATCTATGTGGGCCTCCAATTCTCTCCTAAATTTCACTATGCAAAAAGAAGATTCCCTGTCACATCAAAATGTCGGCAAATGCATGGAGTACTAAATGTTGATGAAATCAAAAACTAATTGCACAATTTTGTTGTACTTTGCAAGATGAACATTTTAATCCTAGTTAGTCAAAATTTAGATAATTTTTACCAACTACAAACGAAATACTACAGGAATTCTGATACAGTGTTTTTCTCCCTAATTCACCGAACTAAACGAGGCCTGGGTCTCTACTGCATACATCCATGTCGGCGTCGGTTACGCTGATTGATAAATTCTCTCATGCATGCATGTCATGCGAAAGTAGTGGGCTATCTAGATATAGAGTACTAGTACGTATATAGGAACTAGTGATCTCAAAGCTGCAGGACATCCAGCTGGTGTAGCAGCGGACTAGACACAGACAGTCGTATAGCTGCTTGCATTGCATGCTATCCTAAAAAGCTCGCTGTAAACAGTGAGCCACGGATATTTATTCCGGCATCGTTTAGATGCACGCCAAAAGTTGAATTTTTCACTTTCTCTCCATCACATCAATTTTGAACCCATGCATGAAGCAGTAAATATAGGTAAAAAATATAACTAATTACACAGTTTAGTTGGAAATCACGAGATGAATCTTTTGAGCCTAGTTGGTCCACGATTGGACAATATTTATCAAATAAAACGAAAGTGATACTATTCATCAGGTTCAATTTTTTTTACAATCTAAACGAGGCCTCAGGTAGCATAGCATATAAGTATGCTGTAACACCTCAGGTGTTTAGCTCCATAATTGCATTGCATTGCATAAGCATAAGCATGCATCATTTCATGTTAATTCATGTGGTTGCAACAAATGTGATTTGTTTTTAAAGTTTTGTTTGACTCACATCATGTGACACTGTGGAGTTGGTGCAACTAAAGGGTAGAGTAGCTAATTACCTCTCACAGCACCTTAGTTATACTTAGGGTCACTCATGGAGCAAGGTTCATGTTGACCAAAATCACCAAAATGCCCTCCAAGGTGTAGTTGACCACCATTTAGCCCTAGGATGCTCTAGTTTGACCATTTAAAAAGTCTAGCTTAGAGGCCTTGCATGGAGGAGCACCCTTAAGAAAAGTTGTAGGGAATTTTATGGGGAACAAAAGTCTCAATATGACCATCTCATGAAACTGGCCAGAACATGCTCAAAAATGGCCCACAAGTCAGCTAGAGGGGCTGTCTCAACACTTAGAATTTTTGAAGTCTCAAAAGTGTCCCTCCAGTTTTACTGTGGCCTACTTTGGAAGCTTGTAGTTTGCAAACCAGACCAAACCAGCCCCAACTCATATTGGCAAACTTGTAGTCCTTATGTAGCTCTACAACATTGTCAACATGACCATCACCTAGTTCTAAATGGTTTAGGAGTTGTGGTGTCTTGAAAATAGGGATTCAGTCGGTGTGACTCGCTGAAACTCAGTTTCAGTTTCGGGTGCCTCACTTTAGGACACTATATCTCAATAACTAAGCCGAACCAGCCCTAGAGCCAATTGACAAAGTTATAGCCCTCATGTAGCCCTACAATTTTGATGTTATCATCTTCCCCTAACTCGAATCGGTTTGGGGGATAATCATCGTTGAACTTGGCTTGTCAGTCGGTCAATGCGGGGTTTGAATTCAGTCGGTCAGACATCAGAGTGAGCTGTCCGACCGGGGCAGACCGTCGCCGCCGTGTGTCCTCCACGCGCCGCGCGCGACCTGGCGCCTTGGCCAGCTGCCGAGCGCATAGAAGGGGGCCTCTGCTGGCGTTCCGACCTCACCCCTCCATTCCCTCCTCCTTTCCTCTCTCGTCGGCAGAGCGGAGAAACCGAGCCGCCATTGCCGCCGCCCACTCCGACGTGCTCGCAAGCGCTCGCCACCGCATCACCACCGGCCAAACTGCGTCTCTCGCTCCGCCTTGAAGCCCGCTACCTCACCGTCCACTCCTCGCAGCCAATCGCGCTTTGGTAGGGTCACATTTTTGTTTTCCTCCGCCGTGGTACCTCGCCGGAGTTCCTCCGCGCGACGGCTCTCCGTGGCCAGAGGTCTCTGGGCGTCTCTGTCGCCCACTTGTAGGTGCGTTAGGGTCATGGTAGAATGGGGATGCTCATCGAGGGTTAGGGTTGGGATGTCAGGCTCACCGGCGGCGAGATTTCGCCACCACCGTGCCGGTGGTCCGCCATGCCCGACGGTGAGCACCTTACCGTGGCTCTGCTGCCCCGTTCTTGCCACCAATCGACTTAGCTCGATGACGTGGTCATGCTCGTCCGCTCAGCTTCGCCGGTCGGCTCACCGACGACGAGCTCCGACGACCGCAGCTCCGCCCCTCCGCCTCTCTCTCTCTGACCGGTGGGGCCACCTAGTCAGTCGCACGCGCGCGCGGGCGGGAGCCGTAGCAGGCCGCGCGCGGGAGCGGGCCACGCCGCGAGTTTTGGGCCGCGTCGGTTCCCAGGCCGGCCCAGTAGCGAATAGGAATTATGTCATTTTATTTATTCTGTCACAGTTTTGGTTAAGTTTTGGAAAATGTAGAGCTAGGGTTTTACTTGCTCAAAAATCATGAGATAAATTTTGTTAGGATCTACATGATGTGTAGTATTTTAGAAAAATATGAATTGGTTATGTGATGTTTAGTTCCTGGGAGATTTAAATAGATTTTTGAAATGTGTTTTAGATTGCATGCAAACTTGTTTAAATCATATCTTGAGTCTCAGTGTTCCAAAAATTATGAAATTTGGTGGGTAGGCTAATTTCTACTTGCTCTAGCTTTGGTAAAAATTTGGGCAGCAGTGCTTAAGTACTTTTCAAGTTATAACGCTATCTTGTTATTTTAGGAAATGCTTGAATGAATTTTAGTAATTTTTCTACATGTGCAATGTTCTTATAAATTTTTGGAGAATGTCTTGATACCTTAAAGTGTCTAAGAAAAATAGGAAATCTGTTGTTTGACACTTTTTAATATGACTTGTTAATTATACAAAAATCAGTCTTTTGGGCTTGTGAATTTTGTGTGGGGAGTTCCTGTGAATAAAATTAGTTCAAATTTTTACAGTAGCCTCTTTTTGGGTCATAGAGTCTCCTGTAAATTTTGTAGAATTTTTGGAGCAGTTTACATATATGTTTAAAATTTCACTTAATTACTTAAGTAAATTAAGGAATGGGTTTAAATAAATATTTTAGGTGGGCACACCTTACTTTCTGGTGTTTTTGTGACCTTTGTGAACTTGTGGTAACATTAGTTTGGTCTTATGGGATGTTTGCCACATAAATAAATATTTAATCCTTGCAATTCTAGATTTTCTGAACAGTTGGTAGTATTTCTAGGTTTGACCCTTAATAAAAGGGTTTTCTGGAAAACTTGTGAATACCAAAGTTGTAGTAAACTTGATAAACTAGCTTGTGTCAAAAATTGGGAGCATTTGGCTTAGTAGTTTAGGAGTTATTGCTGTTTTAAGGGACAGTCCAGAATTGGCTGCTCTCTGTTTAGAGAGGACAGATTCTGGAACTTTGGAATTTCGACTAGGTAAACTTTGGAATTAAGTGTTGTGGTCTGAAAATATTTTGTGGTGCATTTCATCAGCTTTCCAGATTGTATTAGATCATATCTTTTGGAGTTGGGAATCTCCAGTTATGTTAGAATCCTTGAGCTGCTGTCCAGAATGTCTTACTGTGGTAACCTAAGTAATATTACTCTTGTATTGTTAGGTGCTAGGGCCTTAACCGAAGAAGAACATCTATATCTTAGGTTGGGTAGATTAGGTAAGTACTTCTTCACCGGAGAAGAGATTTGCACGTACTGATAAAGTAACTGGATTAGATTATTGTTTTTATTTCTGAAATACATTTTATTCCGAGCATGTTGCACCTTTATGCATCCATGATATTTATTGTGCATTCATGCAATAGGTGTACCGGAGGGGGTAACTCTCCTCGAATTCAAGCCTGTAATTCCGGAGGAGGACCAGGAGCAGCAGGAGCCCGAGGATCCAGCAGGCGAAGGAGTGCCCGCAGACGACCTTCCTGAGTGCCCAGACCACCGGCCCTCGACCTTTCTGAAAGGCAAGCCCCGGTGCATGCTGAACCCATCAATTTATAAATCTATCTTGAGTACTTTTAATTGTTTAATACATTAAGTGGTAGGAGTTGTATGAAAACAATTGTTACATTATACCTGTCCTTGTCCAGATATCGTACTTAACCCTATATTAGGTTTAGGCACGTGTCAATGCTTAGCCCTGCTTAGTACGGTAGAAGTCGGGTGATTTTCGGTCATCCGCGAGATGTAGGAAGGAGTCACGAGTGGCTTTATGGCTATCGTGGATGGAAACATGCTTAAAAATGAAATTGAGTCCGGGCGGGAGTTCGATAGTACAACCGCAAGACACTTCACGTCTTGGGTGTGGAGCTATGCCCGTCTGAGTCGTTTAAGGACCGATTCGTTGTACGTCCTTGAGTCATGTTGAACGCAGTCTAACACTTAGTTGGCCGGATAAGTCGTTCCGACCGCGAAGCCGAGTAATGTGATTCAGGCCAGGAATCGAATGGTAGGTTGCTTCTTGGAGGAGAGAAAGGATGTGCTTAGGGACATTGGCGTGAGACCAAGGGGGGTTAGAGTCCCTATCACCTGGCAGAGTGTCGCCCTTGGGGTCGCGACATTATTCAGACCCGCGATTCCTGAATCATATGAAAAGGTGGCTTGTGCGACCCTGGCAGGGGCCTGCGCGGTGAGTGTTAGAAATACCCCTCCAGCTGGATAGGAATTCGATTCAAATCGCCGTCGCTCCCGGTTAGTGAGCACTTGACTTAAGCAGCGGCAACGTAGATCTCATTAAATGAACAGATGGTTAAGTGAATGATATAATGTTGCCACAATGATATACCTGCTGTGGATATAATAATAATGTTGTTTGATTATACTCAAGTGAATGTTTAGTACAGGTGCTAAGATAGATGACAGGTAAATGCTAAAAATAACTGCTAGTACAGGTTATAAGAGTTTCAATTACTTATGCCTTTATGCAAAAATGTGATGTTAGCTAGCCTCTTGTGTAAGCCTTGCATAATCCTTGGTGTCATCTTATTTCTGGTTTTTGACGGGTAAGTCTAGCTGAGTACATTCTAGTACTCAGGGTTTATTCCCTCCTGTTGCAGATGATATGCTCTACCAAGGCTTCTGCAAAAATTGTCTCTACCCTGTGGGTGACGAAGACTAGATCACTAGGGCGTGATCATCTTTTATGTACTTTCCTGATGCTTTTGCGGGTTGTCGATCAACAAGACTGGCAATAGTTAAACAACTGGTGTGTGTTTGCTTCCGCTACTTTTATAAACTTGGTTTGTAATAATTGCGACTCCGTGTATGTAAACTTATTTCGGGATTACTTGCGAAATGTAACGTACGATGTTGTATGTTGAATGATGCGATCTTGGTTGTAAGCAAGTTGGTTTGAAATCCTTCGTGGTTTCAATTGACTACCGGGATTATATGGGCTCAAGTTCGAAAATTTGAGCGCTTCGGTGCTTGTTTTTGTACTTGTGCTCTTATAATTTGGTCGGTTCTGTTACAGCTGGTACCGGAGCATAATTCAACATTAAACACATCGTACGAGTATTTAAAAACAAAAGTATTTGATTATAAAAAGGGGTTAAAACATTAAAAATTATTTCATAGGTATGCCAGTGATCACATCCCTTAGCCCAAATAAGGACTCTTAGGTGGCTTATTATAAAGACTAACTTGGGGGCCTTGTTTGTTTTTGTTTCATCGTCCATACGGCGTGATATTGTATGGATGCCATCCACTTGGGTGGTAATGTATGGATCAATTGCCTCGATGCTCTGGTAAGTGTGAGTTGTGAGAGCATGATCGTCCAACCGCCGATCTAGGGGAGAGTAGTTTTGGTGACTTGCATACTTACATGTTTAAACCGTGTAACTATGTAGGCACTTAATTGTAGGAATCTTTATATCGGGTAGCTTTGATACTGAAGTATATACATCAGGGGATGTGTATATGGAAGGTATTTAATTTACCGCTTTCTTGTGTGCTGATTTTGGGGAAACTGTTGGGCTGAAATGAGATTTTCTGCAGGTACACTAACAGTGCAAACGAGTAGACCGATAGTGTCGTTTATATGAGGGAATGTATGTATGCCACCGCCTAGCGTTAGAAAATTTATGATTCTACTAGGATGAGAGGGCGTACGGAACGTGCATGCATCATGTTTAATTATATCATACATATCATTTATTCCCTCCTTAAAAATTTCAATAGTCCCGACTAAATTAAATTTCGTATCCCCTAAATGATCCTCACTTTCAGTCGTATCTTATTGCTATAGATGGCACGTACCAAGAGGACCGCTCGCAAGTCCACTGGAGGCAGGGCACCTCGTCACCAGCTCGCTCCACGTGAGCCTCGCCCTAAGCCCACTAAGGTGGAAAGGCTGAGGGCTGAGTTGGCCGAAGTGACTGCTGCCCGGAATGCAGCGCGTCGGCAACTGGAGCAAGTGATCCGTGATCGTGACCAGGAAACCCTTGTAGTCCAGAGATTGACAGTAGCAAACCATAACTGTCAACGCATGCTGGTCCGTGTCATGAATCAGAGGGATGAAGCCTGGCACAAGGAGAACGTTCTGAGAGCTCGTCAGTTTGAGCTCGAACAGCAGTTGGAGAATGCTAAAGAATACAATGACAATCTTCATGAAGAAGTGCACCGCTTGAACAACCAGCTAAATCCTCTGCTGCCTAGAAATATCAACGCAGATGAGGACATGGGTTCAGGAATCTTCATGGCTGAAAATGATGATGAAGTGGAGGTCAATGGGCCCAAGATACCGCACCAGGAGAAGAGCCAGAAGAAGAAGAAGAAGAAGAAGAAGACGAGGAGTTAGAGCCTGTTAGCGACGAGGATGGCGGGGAGATCCTTGACACCGACTCTGAGGACGATGCTTAGAGTAGTCATCGCGTAGCTACGATGTTAGAATCGTCTTTTGTGCCCTCCCTGTGTTGGAGTGAGGCTTTGTAATAACTTGACTTTTGGGATGTAAGGTCGAACCCTATGTTTCCTGGATGTTTAGTTGGAACCTGTTAATTTTGATCGCAATTGGATGTCTTATTGTGTTGCGTTCGATGATGGTGTCACGATTAGCACCCTTCGGTGCCGCGACGAAACCGAGGGCCTCCTATGGCGCGTGACATAAGGTTGTGCTGCTTGGCACGCGCTGGTATCGAGGTGGCTAGTCATGATCCACCATGGAACTCTACCGTTGAGAAGTCTCCTTGTGGTCAGTTTGAAGTAGCCTTCTTAGTCAACTAAAAACTTTGAAATCGAATCCAAGTACCTGGTGAAAGATCAAAAATTATGTAGATTTTTAACGTAAACGGTTCAGTAACTGCTGTGCTCCTTGTGAGTGAGCCTTTATCAAAGTACATCTTGTTGGACTCCCTCGCATGATTGCGCCCATTTGGTCCGCTTGAATGGATTGTGCGGTTGTGATGAATTATTGTGCCATGAGTATTTTGAGAAGTCTATTTCATGAAGTCAGTTTGACATATTTACAATAATTCATCTACAAATTTCCCGCATCGTCAGTGCTCATTGGCTATGCATTTTGCAGATGCCGTACAATCTCCGTCGGGGTCGTGGCAATGAGGATGAGGAACAGCCACCCCCTCTGCCACCGCCTACCCCGGCTAATCTGATGCAGACCGTGGTCGAAGGGCAGCGCATGCTGGCAGATGCTATGCGCCAGCTTGCCAACCGGGAGGCTCGTCATGGCCGCCAGGGCCCAGAACCCAATCAGTACAGTGATTTCAAGGACTTTCTTGATACTAAGTCCCCGCTCTTTAAGGAGGTGGAGGAACCACTGCAAGCTGATGAGTGGTTGAATACTATTGAACAAAAGTTTCGTCTGCTTCGCTTGACTGATGAGCTAAAAACTGAATATGCTTCTCACCAACTACATGGTCCAGCGGGTATTTGGTGGAGCCACTATCGTTCCACACTGCCTGCAAATGTCCCTATTGCTTGGGACCAGTTCAAGGCCGCATTCCGTGGGAACTATATTCCTCTAGGTCTTATGGCTATCAAGCACACAGAATTTATGAAGCTATCGCAGGGCAACAAAAGTTTGACTGAATATCTGCAATCCTTCAACAACCTGGCAAGGTATGCCACGGAGTTTATGGATACCGATTCCAAGAAAATTGCTAGCTTTAAAAGAGGCCTCGGCCCAAAGCTGATGAAGACTATGGGCACTAGCAAGTGCACTACCTTCAATGAATTTATCAGTGATGCTCTGACTCAAGAGAACAATAACTCTATCTATACTGCTTCTAAGAGCCGCAAGAGGGCACTTGAGGCAGGTGCTTCACAGTCTCGAGCTCCAGCTGCCCCGAGGGCTCCTCCTCGACCTCCTGCCACAAGTGCTAAGTTCCGTCCTCCGCAAAAGAAGGCGCCAGTGAAGACTGGGTTTCGCAAGGCATATACAGTGGCTCTGCCAAAGGGTAATTCGGGCCAAGGCAGCTCCAGTGTCCCTCCTAGCAACATGCCTTGCTAGAATTGCAACAAGCCAGGCCATTGGTCCAGGAACTGCCCTTACCCTAAGAAGAATGTCAACCAAGGTGACCGTCAAGGGCACGCTCATTATAACAGTATTGAGGAAATCCCATCTGGTGAGGTTGTCACTGCTGGTAAGTTCCTAGTTGACCAACACCCTGCAGTGGTACTTTTTGATTCAGGTGCTTCGCATTCCTTTATCAGTCCTAAGTTTGCATCAGAGTTTACACACAAATTGCATACTATTGAAGGTGGGGGTTATTGTATTAGCGCAGCATGTGGGAATATTTTCACAAATAAAGTAGTGGGGAATCTTGAGCTTGAGATAGAAGGGCGAAAGTACTCGCTTGCCTTAGTGGTTTTGCCGGGCTTAGGCATAGATGTTATCTTGGGCATGAATTGGATGAGTCAGAATGGGGTACTCATTGATACATCCACTCGGGTAGTTATGCTCAGAGATCCTACAGATCAAAAGGGTTTTCTGGTACAACTCCCCAGAAAAGTTGATTTGGCTGGGGAAATTCATGCTGTGCAAGCAAAGGCGTTGGCTGAAATTCCCATAGTAAATGAGTTTTCGGACGTTTTTCCCGATGATTTGCCGGGGCTCCCTCCGGATCGGGATGTGGAATTTAAAATTGAGTTGTTGCCTGGCACGGCTCCCATCTCTAGGAGACCCTATAGGATGCCTCCGAATGAACTAGCTGAACTTAAGGTGCAATTGAATGAACTTTTGAAGAAGGGGTTGATTCGTCCTAGTTCGTCGCCGTGGGGATGTCCTGCTATCTTTGTAAAGAAGAAGGATCAGTCATTACGAATGTGCGTTGATTATAGACCTCTCAATGCAGTCACTGTCAAAAATAAGTACCCTCTACCGCGCATCGACATCTTGTTCGATCAGTTGTCTAAAGCTAAAGTTTTCTCCAAGATTGATCTAAGATCTGGCTATCATCAAATTAAAATCCGTCCTGAAGATGTTCCAAAAACTGCCTTCTCTACCAGATACGGTCTTTATGAGCATCTTGTTATGTCCTTCGGCTTGACAAATGTCCCCGCACACTTTATTTACTTGATGAATTCGGTGTTTATGCCCGAATTAGACAAGTTTGTGGTGGTATTTATTGATGACATCCTGATATATTCGGTAAATGAGGAAGATCACGCTGAACATCTGCGTATAGTCCTCACAAGACTGCGTGAACATCAACTATATGCAAAGTTCAGTAAGTGCGAATTCTGGCTTCGAGAAGTACCTTTCCTTGGCCATGTGTTGTCCGATGGAGGAATTATGGTGGACCCCGCCAAGGTACAAGAAGTACTGAACTGGAAGGCTCCTATCTCGGTTCACGAGGTCCGGAGTTTTCTTGGTTTGGCTGGCTATTATCGTCGCTTCATCCCGGATTTCTCCAAAATAGCCAAGCCCATGACTCGGTTGCTGCAAAAAGACACCACGTTTGTCTGGACTCCTGAGTGTGATGCGGCTTTTCACCAACTGCGAACCCTCCTAACCTCAGCTCCGGTTTTGGCACAACCGGATATCGAGAAACCATTTGATGTTTATTGTGATGCCTTAGGCATAGGTTTGGGAGGTGTGTTGATGCAGGAAGGCCGGGTAATTGCATATACCTCTCGACAACTTCGGAAACATGAGGTGAATTATCCAACGCATGACTTAGAACTCGCCGCGGTTGTTCATGCTTTGAAAGCCTGGCGGCACTATCCGTTGGGCAATGTTTGCAATATCTACACAGACCACAAAAGCCTCAAATACATCTTCACCCAACCCGAGTTAAATATGCGTCAAAGAAGATGGCTCGAGTTGATTAAGGATTATAACCTTCAGGTGCACTATCATCCTGGCAAGGCAAATGTGGTTGCGGATGCTTTAAACCGTAAGTCTCATTGCCATTCCCTAGTTGAAACTGATTTTCATCGATCTCGCCTTCTACATCTAGCAGTCTTGTACAACATCACTGTCAGTTGTACTCTCAAAAGCAGAATTATTGAGCACCAAAAGACTGACACTGGTATATTCCACATCAAGCGTAAGATGAAAGAGCAAGAAACTACACAGTTCAGGGTAGATGAAGGGGGTGTACTATGGTTCAAGGATAGGTTAGTTGTGCCTAAGGATCGAGAGCTTAGAAATGATATTATGTCTGAAGCACACTCCTCTAAATTGTCCATCCATCCTGGTAGCAATAAGATGTATTATGATTTGAAGCCATACTATTGGTGGACCAAGATGCGGAAAAAGATAGCTGCATATGTGGCTAGGTGTGACACCTGCTGTAGAGTTAAAGTTGTGCATATGAAAGCTGGGTTACTTCAACCACTTTCTATCCCAGGTTGGAAATGGGAAGAGATAAGTATGGATTTCATTGTCGGACTTCCTCCTACTATCAAAAATCATAACTCCATCTAGGTAATTGTAGACCGCCTAACCAAGTCGGCTCACTTCATTCCTGTTCGAGTAGACTATCGTCCTACTGACTATGCTGAGTTGTATTTCAATCAGATAGTCCGGCTCCATGGGATACCTCGTACTATCATATCTGACCGTGGTCCCCAGTTCACTGCTCGTTTTTGGGAGCACTTGCATCACCTTCTAGGAACCAAGTTAGTGAGAAGCTCTGCTTATCACCCCCAGACATCAGGACAGATAGAACGGGTTAACCAAATCTTGGAAGATCTGTTGCGGGCATGTGTAATATCATCCAAGGGTTCTTGGGAAAAATAGTTACCTCTAGCCAAATTCTTGTACAATAATAGTTATCAAGAGAGTATTAAGATGGCCCCATTCGAAGCTTTGTACGGTCGTAAGTGTAGAACTCCACTAAACTGGGTAGAAGCTGGTGAAAGGAGGTATTATGGTATTGATTTTGTTCATGAAGCTGAGGAGCAAGTCCGTACCATCCAAAAACATATGGCTGCAGCCCAAGCTAGACAGAAAAGTTATGCTGATCATCGTAGAAAACCGCTCGAGTTTGAAGTTGGAGACTTCGTTTACCTAAAAGTTTCTCCAATGAAGAGTGTCCAACGTTTTGGTGTTAAGCGGAAACTTGCGCCAAGATACGTGGGTCCTTTCCAGATCATAGGCAAGAGTGGTGCTGTTGCGTACAAAATCCAGTTACCTCCTGAAATGAGTGCCATATTCAACGTCTTCCATGTATCTCAGCTCAAAAAGTGTCTTCGAGTTCCTGAGGAAAGAGTCCCGTTAGGAGATATCAGGCTTGAGTTTGATTTAACTTATGAAGAAAAGCCAGTCCGAGTGATAGATACTCAGGAACGAGTAACTAGAAGCAAAATGGTTAAGTGGTATAAAGTAATGTGGAGTAATGAGGGTAGTGAAAGTGACGCTACATGGGAACGGGAAGACTATTTGCGGGATGGTTATAAGGAATTCTATGAAAAATGGTACGCTTTCCAAATCTCGGGACGAGATTTTTATAAGGGGGGAGGGCTGTAACACCTCAGGTGTTTAGCTACATAATTGCATTGCATTGCATAAGCATAAGCATGCATCATTTCATGTTAATTCATGTGGTTGCAACAAATGTGATTTGTTTTTAAAGTTTTGTTTGACTCACATCATGTGACACTGTGGAGTTGGTGCAACTAAAGGGTAGAGTAGCTAATTACCTCTCACAGCACCTTAGTTATACTTAGGGTCACTCATGGAGCAAGGTTCATGTTGACCAAAATCACCAAAATGCCCTCCAAGGTGTAGTTGACCACCATTTAGCCCTAGGATGCTCTAGTTTGACCATTTAAAAAGTCTAGCTTAGAGGCCTTGCATGGAGGAGCACCCTTAAGCAAAGTTGTAGGGAATTTTATGGGGAACAAAAGTCTCAATATGACCATCTCATGAAACTGGCCAGAACATGCTCAAAAATGGCCCACAAGTCAGCTAGAGGGGCTGTCTCAACACTTAGAATTTTTCTAAGTCTCAAAAGTGTCCCTCCAGTTTTACTGTGGCCTACTTTGGAAGCTTGTAGTTTGCAAACCAGACCAAACCAGCCCCAACTCATATTGGCAAACTTGTAGTCCTTATGTAGCTCTACAACATTGTCAACATGACCATCACCTAGTTATAAATGGTTTAGGAGTTGTGGTGTCTTGAAAATAGGGTTTCAGTCGGTGTGACTCGCTGAAACTCAGTTTCAGTTTCGGGTGCCTCACTTTAGGATGCTATATCTCAATAACTAAGCCGAACCAGCCTTGGAGCCAATTGACAAAGTTATAGCCCTCATGTAGCCCTACAATTTTGATGTTATCATCTTCCCCTAACTCGAACCGGTTTGGGGGATAATCATCGTTGAACTTGGCTTGTCAGTCGGTCAATGCGGGGTTTGAATTCAGTCGGTCAGACATCAGAGTGAGCTGTCTGACCGGGGCAGACCATCACCGCCGCGTGTCCTCCACGCGCCGCGCGTGACCTGGCGCCTTGGCCAGCTGCCGAGCGCATAGAAGGGCGCCTCTGCTGGCGTTCCGACCTCACCCCTCCATTCCCTCCTCCTTTCCTCTCTCGTCGGCAGAGCGGAGAAACCGAGCCGCCATTGCCGCCGCCCGCTCCGACGTGCTCGCAAACGCTCACCACCGCATCACCACCGACCAAACTACGTCTCTCGCTCCGCCTTGAAGCCCGCTACCTCACCGTCCACTCCTCGCAGCCAATCGCGCTTTGGTAGGGTCACATTTTTGTTTTCCACCGCCGCGGTACCTCGCCAGAGTTCCTCCGCGCGACGGCTCTCCGTGGCCAAAGGTCTCTGGGCGTCTCTGTCGCCCACTTGTAGGTGCGTTAGGGTCGTGGTAGAATGGGGATGCTCATCGAGGGTTAGGGTTGGGATGTCAGGCTCACCGGCGGCGAGATTTCGCCACCACCGTGCCGGTGGTCCGCCATGCCCGACGGCGAGCACCTTACCGTGGCTCTACCGCCCCGTTCTTGCCACCAATCGACTTAGCTCGATGACGTGGTCATGCTCGTCCGCTCAGCTTCGCCGGTCGGCTCACCGACGGCGAGCTCCGGCGACCGCAGCTCCGCCCCTCCGCCTCTCTCTCTCTGACTGGTGGGGCCACCTGGTCAGTCGCACGCGCGCGCGGGCGGGAGCCGTAGCAGGCCGCGCGCGGGAGCGGGCCACGCCGCGAGTTTTGACCCACGTCGGTTCCCAGGCCGGCCCAGTAGCGAATAGGAATTATGTCATTTTATTTATTCTGTCACAGTTTTGGTTAAGTTTTGGAAAATGTAGAGCTAGGGTTTTACTTGCTCAAAAATCATGAGATAAATTTTGTTAGGATCTACATGATGTGTAGTATTTTAGAAAAATATGAATTGGTTATGTGATGTTTAGTTCCTGGGAGATTTAAATAGGTTTTTGAAATGTGTTTTAGATTGCATGCAAACTTGTTTAAATCATATCTTGAGTTTCAGTGTTCCAAAAATTATGAAATTTGGTGGGTAGGCTAATTTCTACTTGCTCTAGCTTTGGTAAAAATTTGGGCAGTAGTGCTTAAGTACTTTTCAAGTTATAACGCTATCTTGTTATTTTAGGAAATGCTTGAATGAATTTTAGTAATTTTTCTACATGTGCAATGTTCTTATAAATTTTTGGAGAATGTCTTGATACCTTAAAGTGTCTAAGAAAAATAGGAAATCTATTGTTTGACACTTTTTAATATGACTTGTTAATTATACAAAAATCAGCCTTTTGGGCTTGTGAATTTTGTGTGGGGAGTTCCTGTGAATAAAATTAGTTCAAATTTTTACAGTAGCCTCTTTTTGGGTCATAGAGTCTCCTGTAAATTTTGTAGAATTTTTGGAGCAGTTTACATATATGTTTAAAATTTCACTTAATTACTTAAGTAAATTGAGGAATGGGTTTAAATAAATATTTTAGGTGGGCACACCTTACTTTCTGGTGTTTTGTGAACTTTGTGAACTTGTGGTAACATTAGTTTGGTCTTATGGGATGTTTGCCACATAAATAAATATTTAATCCTTGCAATTCTAGGTTTTCTGAACAGCTGGTAGTATTTCTAGGTTTGACCCTTAATAAAAGGGTTTTCTGGAAAACTTGTGAATACCAAAGTTGTAGTAAACTTGATAAACTAGCTTGTGTCAAAAATTGGGAGCATTTGGCTTAGTAGTTTAGGAGTTATTGCTGTTTTAAGGGACAGTCCAGAATTGGCTGCTCTCTGTTTAGAGAGGACAGATTCTGGAACTTTGGAATTTCGACTAGGTAAACTTTGAAATTAAGTGTTGTGGTCTGAAAATATTTTGTGGTGCATTTCATCAGCTTTCCAGATTGTATTAGATCATATCTTTTGGAGTTGGGAATCTCCAGTTATGTTAGAATCCTTGAGCTGCTGTCCAGAATGTCTTACTGTGGTAACCTAAGTAATATTACTCTTGTATTGTTAGGTGCTAGGGCCTTAACCGAAGAAGAACATCTATATCTTAGGTTGGGTAGATTAGGTAAGTACTTCTCCACCGGAGAAGAGATTTGCACGTACTGATAAAGTAACTGGATTAGATTATTGTTTTTATTTCTGAAATGCATTTCATTTCGAGCATGTTGCACCTTTATGCATCCATGATATTTATTGTGCATTCATGCAATAGGTGTACCGGAGGGGGTAACTCTCCTCGAATTCAAGTCTGTAATTCCGGAGGAGGACCAGGAGCAGCAGGAGCCCGAGGATCCAGCAGGCGAAGGAGTGCCCGCAGACGACCTTCCTGAGTGCCCAGACCACCGGCCCTCGACCTTTCTGAAAGGCAAGCCCCGGTGCATGCTAAACCCATCAATTTATAAATCTATCTTGAGTACTTTTAATTGTTTAATGCATTAAGTGGTAGGAGTTGTATGAAAACAATTGTTGCATTATACCTGTCCTTGTCCAGATATCGTACTTAACCCTATATTAGGTTTAGGCACGTGTCAATGCTTAGCCCTGCTTAGTACGGTAGAAGTCGGGTGATTTTCGGTCATCCGCGAGATGTAGGAAGGAGTCACGAGTGGCTTTATGGCTATCGTGGATGGAAACATGCTTAAAAATGAAATTGAGACCGGGCGGGAGTTCGATAGTACAGCCGCAAGACACTTCACGTCTTGGGTGTGGAGCTATGCCCGTCTGAGTCGTTTAAGGACCGATTCGCTGTACGTCCTTGAGTCATGTTGAACGCAGTCTAACACTTAGTTGGCCGGATAAGTCGTTCCGACCGTGAAGCCGAGTAATGTGATTCAGACCGGGAATCGAATGGTAGGTTGCTTCTTGGAGGAGAGAAAGGATGTGCTTGGGGACATTGGCGTGAGACCAAGGGGGGGTTAGAGTCCCTATCACCTGGCAGAGTGTCGCCCTTGGGGTCGCGACATTATTCGGACCCGCGATTCCTGAATCATATGAAAAGGTGGCTTGTGCGACCCTGGCAGGGGCCTGCGCAGTGAGTGTTAGAAATACCCCTCCAGCTGGATAGGAATTCGATTCGAATCGTCGTCGCTCCCGGTTAGTGAGCACTTGACTTAAGCAGCGGCAACGTAGATCTCATTAAATGAACAGATGGTTAAGTGAATGATATAATGTTGCCACAATGATATACCTGCTGTGGATATAATAATAATGTTGTTTGATTATACTCAAGTGAATGTTTAGTACAGGTGCTAAGATAGATGACAGGTAAATGCTAAAAATAACTGCTAGTACAGGTTATAAGAGTTTCAATTACTTATGCCTTTATGCAAAAATGTGATGTCAGCTAGCCTCTTGTGTAAGCCTTGCATAATCCTTGGTGTCATCTTATTTCTGGTTTTTGACGGGTAAGTCTAGCTTAGTACATTCCAGTACTCCAGGGTTTATTCCCTCCTGTTGCAGATGATATGCTCTACCATGGCTTCTGCAAAAATTGTCTTCACCCTGCGGGTGACGAAGACTAGATCACTAGGGCGTGATCATCTTTTATGTACTTTCCTGATGCTTTTGCGAGTTGTCGATCAACAAGACTGGCAATAGTTAAACAACTGGTGTGTGTTTGCTTCCGCTACTTTTATAAACTTGGTTTGTAATAATTGCGACTCCGTGTGTGTAAACTTATTTCGGGATTACTTGCGAAATATAACGTACGATGTTGTATGTTGAATGATGCGATCTTGGTTGTAAGCAAGTTGGTTTGAAATCCTTCGTGGTTTCAATTGACTACCGGGATTATATGGGCTCAAGTTCGAAAATTTGAGCGCTTCGGTGCTTGTTTTTGTACTTGTGCTCTTATAATTTGGTCGGTTCTGTTACATATAGCTTACTGACTAAGCAACTGTGCATGTGCAGAAAGTTGACGGCATCTCATGGGTGTTGGGCCATGGCGATCCACCTTGTCCTTGTCGATATAGGCCTGGTTCTAATTTTTTTTTTTTTGCCTCCACCCATCACATCAAATGTTTGAAAAAATACATAGAGTATTAAATATAGATGAAAAAAACTAATTGCACAGTTCTTGGAGAAATCGCGAGACAAATCTTTTAAGTCTAATTAGTCCATGAAAAGCCTTAAGTGCTACAGTAACCAACCTGTTCTAATGACATATTAGTATCATTAGATTTGTCTCGCAGTTTTTCCTGATGGGTTGTAATTTATTTTTTTATTAGTATCAAAAACCCCTTCCGACATTCTTCCGACACATCCGATGTGACACCCAAAAATTTTCTTTTCGCGAACTAAACGCAGCCATAATCACCTTCATCTTTAGGTCTCAAGAAAATCCTATGTTGCCAATGCAACCGCCGTCACCTCTTCGATATTCTTTGCATATATCAACCGCCGTCACCTCGCCATTGCCCTCTCTGACGACTGAACGGCCAAGTCTGATGTAGTACGCCCTAGCTAGCTAAACCCCGTGGTTTTGTTGCCTTGTCATTCTCACCGCTTCTGACCTCTCGTTCTCGCCTCCTTCTGTCCACAAGTACTACATACTCCTAACAATACTAGTATTAGTATCTGCATTCTGCAATACTGTGATGAATATACAAGCACGACGTAGGCGTAGAGGGTGGTGAATCAAACATTTCAGCTTAGGCTGTGTTTAGTTCCTTGAAAAATGCACTATGCAAAAAGAAGATTCCCCGTCATATCAAACTTGCGATACATGGAGTACTAAATGTAGATAAAATAAAAAAAACTAATTGTACAGTTTGGTTGTACTTTGCGAGATGAACGTTTTGAACCTAATTAGTCAACCGTTGGACAATTGTTATCGAATACAAACGAAATGCTACAGTGTCGCTACAGTAGATTTTAACACTTTAAATTTGGTGAGCTAAACACAGCCTTACTATTAATTCGTCCTAACTGATTATAATAATACAAAAACAAGCAGGGATAATGAATAGGCCATCCAGCACTGACTGTGTATGCTAGTGTGACAGCTAGTCCATTGGCGCTGTTGCTGCTGCCTGCTGTGGACTTGGAGGTTCGTGGGCTAAATCATCAGCAGGCATAAAAGTACACGCACAAGATCTGAAGATCATGCATCTGTCTGCAGAGAAAGAAGAAAAGTGCCCCTCTGAAAGATACGGGCTAGCTAGCGAGCTCTGTATATTACGACTGTGTGTCCGTTCGTGTCTGACTATTCATTTGCATGGATGAGAGGCATTGAGTTGTGGGTGGAGCCTCTCTGGTTGTAGTCTGGTCCCTGAACACAGCATGCAATGCCATGCAAGTCGACTGCACCATATACTACTCCGGAGTACAAATGCAGCTCACGAATGGAGATGGACCCCCAGCACCAGCAGGCCGGTCGACAAGGTAGCTGCTAGCTAGGGTTGTGCAGTTCCAACAATGCAAGCCTATCTGTCTGATTGCAAATGGCCGCAGCCTAATCATTTGGGCAGGGATATAGGCAGCTACTGGGTGATTGCTGTCAGCTGCTGGTCCCGTGCCCTGGACCATGCGCATTCGCGCGCGGAAAAGATGATCGGCTGCTTGCGGCGGTGGATGGCTGACGGCTCCAGCCTTGTGGGGCTCCATCTACCTGCTAGCTAGAAGCTCCGATCCCTAGCTCATGGTCAGTAGTAGATAGACCATCAATTTGGGCCTTGGGGTGTTTTTAATTTGCTGCTTCTTTTTTCACGACCGCGCTCAAACGAGCCCGTATTTCATTAAGAGGGTAGCAGATAAGTACAGAACGCAAGCCACGGCTTGCTACACGATAATGAGCAAAGTCAGAGAAAGTAAAAAAACCTAGAGCACACCAACGACGTTTACATGAAAGAATTTTGCGACCAGGCAGCAATCAAGGGAGCAAGCTTAGCGAAACCCGCTGCAACCCAAGCATCACACTCGTCCCGAATCCTTGGAAGTAGCCACGCCGGCATGGTAGCAAATCTCTCAGAGACTCGGCTGTTCCTCTCTTTCCAGATCAACCACGAGACTAGGAGGAAGAGTGCGTCGAAACCTCTCCGCTGCTCCTTCGGCAATAGCTTTCTCTCGTGAAGCCATTGTTGCACGGCAGTAACAATCATTTGGGCAAGATGAAAGTGTACTTACGGGCGACTGCTGTTAGCTAGCGTGTGTCGGTCCCCATCTGTGTTTGGACCATCATCAGCTCATCGCTGAAAAAAAAGATGATCGATCGATCGGCTCCCTGTTGCTTGCAGCGCCGGACGGCTACTTAAGCCTTGTGGGCTGGATTAAACCTCCAAAAAAAATCCTACCTATAGCTAAATAAATGGCCGATCGGTAGGGCATCAGATTTTTAATTAATTAATGTGTTTCAGCATCACTCAGAACAATTAAAAGAAATTAGTTTGCTATAGTATATAGTGGAAAATCGATGGATGGTTGCTATGTATCTGCAGTGCATTGGTTGGTCCCTTTAGCGCTAGCTGATTCCCATGAGATGGATCGAGGTTGGGAGTTTGGAACCATACACTGTACTCATACTACTTTCCTGTCAACAACGACATGCATGAACAGGGATAAATACCTCTGTTTAAGTTGTTAAAATAGGCCAGATCTTGGAGAATATTTGTCTGCCACTTTATTTATTTGCATTGTACCATGATAGCAAGAATATATGCCCATGCATGCCTCTGCATATATATAGCAAATAATCAAAACAAATCCTTCGCCTCTTGCACGTATTATGTTTGTTCAAGATATAACCTAGCAGCTAACCGATATTATCCTTTTACCTAAAAAAATAAAGTGATCATCAATACCAGAAACCAGAATTCTTCTCTCGCCTAATACCAAAACCAGATGAGCTAGGTTTATATATACTGTAGTACAAACCTGCGTAGATATCTTGTGAATCATATGAGCAATGCAAAACTGTGGGCGGTTGCAGTATAGTATAGTGTCGCTGTTGGAGAGTCGGCATCAACAATCTGGTCCTAATCATTATCTAAAAAAAACAATCTAGTCCTAAAATAATGGCAATTAGGTGGAAGATCGGCTTCGGTGGTGGTCCATCACTATATATGCCAAGCTGCTATATATAAACAAGATTTCGACGTATCATTTGATGTGGATAGCACTAGTTTAGTTACACACTTTATTTCGTCTTCTCTTTTGACTCAATATAAAATCAAAGGAAATTTTAAAATTTATAGGCATGAATCATTAGCATGGGGTTATATAGCAGTAGTTACTATCTAGACACAATCCTATTACCCAAAAGTTGTTAACCTTTTCTTACCAAGGATTTTTTTTGCGAGATCCAGTTACAGACATAGATGCGAGCGCACACTCACCCCTATGAACGCACACACGCACACCCTACCTCTATGAGCACTTCCGAAGAAATTATGAGTTGGACCGACAAATCTCGAGATTGACGAAGTCACCATAGGCGTCTCACTGTCGACGGGCACGTCGCCTACCACTTAAAATAATAGCGCTGTTAAATCCTGGAATAAATCTAGAAAAATGTGAGCACTCGTGTCAAGTTGAGAACTTAAACCCGGGAGGGCAGGTTCTACTACAAGGAACCAACCAGCTAAGCTACGCTTAGTTTGCCTTACCAAGGATAATTTAGCTAGGATAAATTAGAATGGTAGTAAAGTTGTTGCTTTTGTATAGTAAGTTAGGGACTATCCAACACCTTTTCTTTGAGTGTCATTATGCCAAAGCCCTGTGGCAAGCTGTGTGCTATGTATTAGGCATTAAACCTCCAAAGAGTACAAATAATTTGTTTAATTCTTGGTGTATAAACAAGGGGGTCGAAGTCTTAGAGATCTTTGTTATTGACAGGAGCAACAACAGTTTGCTAGGAATTTTGGTTTAGCTAGAATGATTTTGTGTTTAATAATGGTTAAACAATAACTTTTTTGCAGGTACTTTTTAGGGGGGCACAATGGCTTCGATCTTGGGCTCTGTTGCAGCGCATTGATGGCCATAAGGCCGGATTAGTTAATTTTGGCATGCCAGTTTCTTTTTTTTCTCGAATATGCCGGAGCTCTGCATATCAATTCAATTAAGGAGAAGAAAGTTTATGTTGGCCGCCGGCCACACGGGGATCGCAATGGGCTACATTATAACAGAAACAATAAACGACTGGAACATGATGCCTTAGACTAACCTCCGGCCAGCTCTTCCAGAGCACTTGCTCTTGCCTGAATCCAACTCTCAGCCTCAGCCTTGATGAGTTGTAGGATGTCACTGATGGAGGTTGCAGCGCCTCGAAGTAACGTGCATTGCGTTCACCGATGGAGGTTGCAGCGCCTCGAAGTAACGTGCATTGCGTTCCTTCCACACGTGCCACGAAACAAAAGCGCAAATAGTGAGTCCATACCGTTCTGGTGCGTTCCTGTACTTAGCGCTCTAAGCCGACGCCACATCCGACGCCACCATGATAATGTCGATGGAGCTCCTTGTGGTAGCTGCTTGCCTATCGCCTGAAGGACAAAGAACCATAGTTCCCTGGTGAGAGAACACTTGGCGATGATGTGGTCGATTGTCTCCTATTCTTGATCGCAGAGGAGACAGAGTTCTCTCGCGTCCAGGCATGGCGTGCTCTTCTGTCCGCCGTCTATGCAAAAAGAAGATTTTCTGTCACATCAAAATGTCGGTAAATGCATGGAGTACTAAATGTTGATGAAATCAAAAACTAATTGCACAGTTTGGTTGTACTTTGCGAGATGAACATTTTAAGCCTAGTTAGTCAAAATTTGGATAATTTTTACCAAATACAAACGAAATGCTACAGAAATTCTGATACAGTGTTTTTCTCCCCAATTCACCGAACTAAAGGAGCCCCAAAATCTAAACCAGGTCGTTCCTGGCCCTGGCCGGCCGGCGTGTCAGGAGCAGAGATCCAATGACGGGCAGGCACAAGCCAATGCATGTGCGGGACAAGCAAGCATGCAAGAGGGCCCCCCGACGCACTGTGTCTGTCGGCAGTCACGTCTCGTCGCACGAGCCGCTGCCGGCTGCATTCGCTCTGGTTTTCGCGCAGGTTAGGAGGGCTGTGTTTACTCCTTACAAAAAAAAAAAAAAGCACTGTGTAAACAAAAGATTTCCCGTCACATCAAACTTGTGATATATGTATGGAGTATTAAATGTAGATGAAATTAAAAACTAATTGTACAACTTTATTGTACTTTGCGAGACGAACGTTTTGAACCTAATTAGTCAACGGTTGAACACTATTTACCCAATAAAGTCAAAACGTGCTACAGTACTTTTTTTACACCTTTTCGCGGAACTAAACACACCCGAGGGCGTTTTCGGCGAGCAAAACACGGCGAATGGGCATGGGCACGCCGCTCGAGCTGGCGCTACGGCGGCCTACGGGTAGCTTGCCCGTCGGAGGTCCACTTGTCATCCATAATAGTAGTAGCTGGTCACAGCACTACAGTTGGGATTGGGAATGCATGCCGTAGTATGGGTGCCTCATTATTAATGGCGCCGATGTTCGTCGTCTGGATAAACGGATTGGAGGGTGGATATTCATCAAGCAATCAGCCCTTGGGGCCGATAAACTTCACCGATTTGGATTTGGAACCGACAACTCAAAAACAATTTAGAATCTACTCTCCATCTCAATTTTCAATTAATTTTGATCTTATTAGTTGTTACAAATATTTATCCTCATATTAAGTTAAAGCTTTTACAGGTTAGGGTAAAGCTTTACTCTTGTTGTGCATTTTACTAAAACAAGTAGTATCTAGGTAGCACACTGCACGCTGAATTGCGTCGTTTAAACATGCACGATAGTACTCCATATCCAGGGGCGGCGGCTCTAGCATCTCGGGGCGGTCGAAGGCTTGAACCCCTCGTGCCGGCACCGAAAGCATGGAATCCCTCCTAAGTCCACATACATCAATGAAAGTTTAGAAGAATGGGCTAAATGTAGAACATAAGGAGGAGCCACTCCTATCATATATTTCTAGATCTGCTACCGTCCGTATCGATGGTAGATTTTGAGGTGAGATCTAGGGAGTGGTCATGGGAGCTAACCTGAGGATAATACTAATTTATTTCTAATAATCACTAGTTACTGCAATAAAAATCTCAAATACCAGAGTGGTTGTAGCCAACTTTGTCCACACAAACCTTCTCATGGTTTCTTAGATTATCAATTAATGGTAGGTAGGTAATTTTGGTACAAATTCACCCGGTTACCCAAATTACCTATCATAATAGCAATGTACTCCCTCTGTCTCATATTACGAGACGTTGTAGAGCTTGTCCCGAAGATCAACGTGGAAACGAAAATGTGCAAACACATGTGGGGGTCTGACCCTAGGTATCCAAGGCGATGGACATGGGTCGCACCATCAGGGACGGTCCAGCCCACGACATCAAGACTTGCGACGCATGACGCTGGTCAGCGTACACTGCAAGATGTGATTTATTAGGACTCATAGATATTGTAATCTTACCATATAACCGACTATGATACTTTCCTTATAACCCTACCCCTCCAGACTATATAAGGAGGGGCAGGGGTCCTCTAGTCGGCAGATCCCACATCTCATCTCGTATTCCAGCAATACAAACCAACATAGCACAGGACGTAGGGTTTTACGTCACACTGACGGTCCGAACCTGTATAAATCTTGTGTCTTGTGTCTCTGATATCATCCAGTTCCTGATCACGCGCACCTCTACCAATCAATCTGTCATCGCGGATAGCCCCCTCGATAGACTGTCGAGCATCATTTGTCGACAGTTGGCGCGCCAGGTAGGGGTGTGTATGTGCTGATCCCGTGATGAATGAGATGGGCCTCAACATCAATAACATATACTCCCTCCGTCCCTAAATATCTGTTGTTTACAATTCTCGAGAAACAACTTTGACAAAATATATATTAAAAAATATTAATATTTATGATACATAGTTAGTATCATTGGAAAGATCTTTGAATCTAGTTTTTTAATAAATTTATTTGGAGATACAAATGTTGTACGTATTTTCTATAAATCAAATCAAACTTGTGGCACGTACATCAACAGCGACAGATATTCTGGGACGGAGAGAGTGCGATGATTCGGAGGCGGCGTTTAACATCGTGCGCGACAACATCGTCACCGTCGTCGCTCCCGCGGCGATCCTCGTCCACAACTCAGTCACTGTTCCTATCGTCAACACGACATCCCGAAGCAATTCGTGGCGGTACTCTGTCGTGCGAGAAGACGTGGGGTTAATCTACGGTCACTAGCGCCCAGCGGGACAGCTCCACGCCGACACCTGATCGATCTGCTGGGCCAGATCTGATTCTACTACAACAAAGCCAGGAGGTCTGTGTCGCACGATGGACTTTAGCACAATCAACAGTACCTGTCACGCAGATCACCATGTCGGATTTCCATGGCGGCGCCCTGTCTCCACGAGACGGCGAGATCCGATCGGGCCAAGGAAGTACATACGAGCCATCAAGTAGCTAAATTAATCTGAGATATTAGAAGTCGCAGGTGGATATGCATGCACGCGACAAGCATGCATGACAGCACGAGCCTGTTTAGTTCCTCCCCAACCCAAAAAGCAAACCCAAAAAGTGCTACAGTACCTGTCACATCAAATCTTGCGGCACATGCATGGAGTACTAAATGTAGACGAAAGAAAAAAATTAATTACACAGTTTAGTTGTAAATCACGAGACAAATCTTTTGAGCCTAATTAGTCCATGGTTGGACACAAATTGCCAAATAAAAACGAAAAGTGCTACAGTAACCGAACCCAAACTTTTTCACCGACTAAACAACCCCCACGTCTACATGCACGGATTAATCTTCCGGCAAGTCGATCTTCATCTTCGCTCAAGGAAGACATCGCTCGGCATCCTTCATCATCACGTCTCCACGAGGCGACGGTGGCACCAAACGCTGCTGACCACAGGCCAATAAGGAAAGAGCAAGATCGGAAAAGGCATGCAAGGTAATCATGCATGTACGTGTGCATGCTTCACGGAGTACAGAGCAATTCAGCTTGCTGTCTTTTCACGTACAGAGCAATTCAGCTTGCTGTCTTTTCACGATGCACCGACTACTCAATCCAACCATGACGACAAGCTACGAAGATGGGCACACCATGTGCGCATGAGGTACTCCTGCTGCGGGTCAGCCCCAGTTCCCTGGGCTCCGTCAAGATCAACAATTCATCTTCAGCACCACCCGGACATCCCGCCACGGTTCGCATCATCGACACGCCGACTACTCTGATCGGCCGTCTATTAAAGCGTCACAGCGTCGCTTCTCTGACCAGATCAAATGCGGCTACGTCAACAATCTCGCTGAATCTGATCGGCCCAAGGCCGGCAGCGGCATAAAGATGATGTCGCCCGAACTACTCGCTCCGACCGCCTGCCGTGTCGCAATAACTATCGCTGCGAAGAACGGCGCTATGACAACCGCGATTGCCGCCAGGACGGCAGGCCGGAAAGCTCGAGGGCCAGGCAATTTCGTCGACGCTGACCAGATATCGTCATATGCAGCCGAACAGACGTTTTGACTAAAGATATAAGTACCTTCTTATATGTGCATTTCATACAACTTTCTTCTCGCCATGTTTCACCAATTATTATTTCTTCGGCTATTCTCCATAATTAATTGTGTCCATAACGCTCCATTCGTTATCCGCTAATTCTCCATACGAAATATCTTAAACATATTCTCCGTCAATTCGTCAACCAGCCACGTTCTTATTTGTGTTACCCAGAGACAACCCCTGTCCTCGACTTCGCTCCTACATGTGCAAGAGCCACGCTCTGCGTTATGGACAGTCAGCGCGGCTCCTTGGCGACGCTCTTTCTCCTACGCGTACACGGGTGCTGGCCACTCCACGCTATGGGCTAGGGCTAGTCGGGGCTAGTGATATAATACAGAACCAACGGGGAGGAAATTACTCATATTTAAAATATGATCAAACTCTAAATAAACATAAACTACTCGGCAGGATATAAAATTCACCGATACATGCTCCTGATCAACTCTGCTCTGTTTTCGTCATCGCCGAGTTCATATATTTTATTTTTACATGACGTACTACTCGTTCTACATATTTGTATTGAAGGATCATCGTCCGAGTGGTCGCACCACCTGGCCTTCGGACTTCTCTGCTGATCAACTGGTCGAACTGCTAGGTTCATGACCTTCGTCACCAATCAGTTGGTCGGACTATTCGGCACTCACTTCTACTCGGCGCTCACTTTGCCGCCGACCAGTTGGTTGGGCTGCTAGGTGCTCGATTCTTTGCCGACCAGCTAGTCAAATTATTCGTCGCTTCATCATCAGCTACGGTGAGGGCTCGCCAGCTAAGCTGGGGACTCCTCGGCGTTCGGATTCTTCGTGCAAGAGTCGCCATCTAAGCTGGGGACTCCCTTGGTGGTCGGATTTTACTACGTTTCGACAACGTTGCATGCCATGTGTACTATCAAGTTGCTCCATGCTGTTCGGATCAGGGTGCTGATCTTGGGCAGCACGTTGGGGGCCTTGGTAGATACATGGCAGATGACGCTAGCTATTTCATGCATCAACACTGGAATGTCAAGCTCCTGATTTCTTTGACCCTGCTACAAGATCCATTCTTTATCTTCTAGCAGGCTCAGGGATTAAGTGTGTATACTTCACCTTGCGGTGAATGTACTGGCTTCTTGATCACTTGATTTCTCGACTACGTTGGGGACGAATGGCATTCTCAGCTTCGCTGGGGACTGCTCATTTTTCTTCAAGACGTTGACACTAGGTGTATTCTACATCTAATCTTAGGCTCGGGGACTGCATTGTATACAATGCACCTTACGGCGCATGTTGTAATGGATCAACATGATTATACGAGATTAAGTAAGAAAATCTTCCACCGAGGCAGATAATTTACTAAACTTAAGCCCGTACAACCTGAGATTCCGTGAAATCACGAGGGATTTCAAACCAACCAACATACAACCAAGATCGTACTGATTTAGCAGCCATAGTCACATGCTATAGAAAGTTCGCAACAAGAGTTGAATACATCGGAGTTCAGAATAAAAAGTTATTACAACACGCGCACAAAATAACATAGTAGAAGCAAGTAGTTTTAAACCACACACACTTAGTTCAGTTACAGTGCCAGCAGGTAGTCATAGCTGAAAGGATCAAGATGCCCAAGAGGGGGGTGAATTGGGCTTTTCTAAAAATTAATTGCAAGAATTAAATCCTACAAGCCAAACTTCCCCCCTAGTGCCTACTTGTGTTCCTTGTGATTCTACCGATAAAAGTTTTGCATCGTAAGTTCCAATCCTAGACTAGCAAGGTAATTCTAGGAAAGTAAACAAGCAATGAAAGTAATACAAGAAAGTAAATGCTTGAAAGTAGGGGTTAGGAACACGGCGATGTTTTGCTGAGGTATCGGAGAGTCGCCACTCCCCACTAGTCCTCGTTGGAGCACTCACGCAAGGGTGTAGCTCCCCCTTGATCCGCGCAAGGATCAAGTGCTCTCTATGGGTTGATTCTTCGACACTCTGTCATGGCGAATCACCCAAAATCGCTCACAACTTGAGTGGGGTCACCCACAATCTCGTCGGATGATCACCGAACTCCCAATCACCACCAAACCGTCTAGGTGATGGCGATCACCAAGAGTAACAATCTAGAACTCTCACTTGACCACAACAAGCCTAATGAGAAGATGAATGCACACTTGCTTGACTCTTGTCACTAGAGAGGATTCTCAAACTTTGATTCGCAAATCACTATCCTCACTAGGGCTCTTGCACTCCCTTGCACTTCAAAGATGTTTTTCAGCTAAACAAATGAGCAAGAGACCTCTAAAAGAGGTGAAGGGGTTGTATTTATAGACCCCTCAAATAAATCCAACCGTTACCTTTCGAAACAGCCAGACGCGCACTGACCGGACGCGACTGTCAATATGACCGGACGCGCTGGTCAGTTGTAACGGACGAATAACGGAAACCTGTGCTAAGTGACCGGACGCGCCGGTCTGAGATGATCGGACACGTCCGATCATGCAAGAGCACTCTGAAAATCTGACCTGACGCATCACCGCGTCCGATCATAGGTGACCGGACGCGTCAGGTCACCACGGGACCTTACTGGAACATGACCGGACGCACGACCGCGTCTGATCATAGGTGACCGGACGCGTCAGGTCTCCACAGGACCTTACTGGAACATGACCGGACGCACCGATCATTTTCACAGTCGCGTCCGATTACGCTGTTTACCCTCTGGAACACGTGTCAGCCTGACCACCGCGTCCGGTCCTCTCAAGGATCGCGTCCGGTCAATCAGCTGAAAAACGCAGTGAAGATTTAGTACTGACCGGACGCGTCCGGTCATGACCAGGACCGCGTCCGGTCATAGGTAAACAACTCAAACGTCTTCTAAACGCGATGCAACTTGAACCAAGTTGCTTCTAACTGAACTCTGAGCTTTTCTCGAGCTACCTAGTGCTAAGTTTGACAAGTGTGCACCACACCTAAACACAAGACTCACCTAGGTCAAGCTACTCGCTCATAACCCTCTTAATAGTACAGTCAAAGGAAGAAACAAAGATCCTGACGACTATTCCAGATGTATCTCAACACCTTGACATCCGGAACTAACCGTCCTTAATCTTATCGTTGATCCTTTGAAAACCGAAATGATTTCCATCAAGGGACATGACTGCCATATTGCCCAAAGCAGTTATCATCTTCATGACCTAACTTACCAATGTTTCTGCAAAACACACGTTAGTCATGGTAATTATGTGTTGTCATTAATTGCCGAAACCAACACCGAGGCTTAGATGCTTTCAATCTCCCCCTTTTTGGTGATTGATGACAACACTTAGATTCAGAAGATATGAGTTGAGGTTTTCGATCATGCTTGGTTCACATAAGCATAAAGCTATAAGCACAATGGGTTAGTCAATGCTTATGTGTTCCAAGCCAACTGAGTGTACTCATAAGATAAGACATGAGGAGTTAGTACACATAAATCATAGCTCATATGAAATCGGAGTAAGGCACGGAAGCACAACCTTATGAGCTATAAACAACCAAGTGACATGGTTTAAAAACTGTGATAAGATAAACCATAGAGACTCAAGGTACCTCATAAGATCACATGTCACACGAATGCAATTACTGTAAAGTAAACATGATGCATGAGTGTAGCACACAAGAAAAGAACGAAATCCCTCTAACAAAAGCTCTCCCCCTGAATCTACTCTCTCTCTCCCCCTTTGGCATCAACCGCCAAAAACTAATCTAAGGATCTGACGGGGGAACAGACGGAGTCGAGTCGGGTGCCGAGGAGCGCGTAGTAATCACAAACTGAGAAGTGTCTTCCTCGGACTCTGAGCTATCTGGCTGACCCTCTGAAGAAGCACGTGGCTGTGAAGCGGTCTGGGTCTGATCAACAGGAACAGGTGCTGCCGAAGTGGCAATAAGTGGAGCAGTCTCTGTGACCTGAGCCTGAAGAGAGCCAAAAGCTGGGGGATCTGTCGAGGCAACGGATGAAGGAACTGTCTCTATAGTGCCTGTCCCTGTCACTAGAGTAAAAGCTGCCTCTAAAGCTGACAACCCTGATGAAGTAGCAAATGTGGTGTTCGAGGGCGTCGGCTGACCAGTCAACTCGCTATATGTGGCACTCAGATGAATGAAAGGTGTGCCGGTCAACATGTGAGGGCGAGGCTGGTCTGAAGGAGTAAACCCCGTCTGAATGGGCGTGTAGCTCAGGGACTGGAACGACTGAGGAACCTGCAGCTGTGGAGAGGTGAACTGAAAGCTCGGCTGATCCTGACTTGAAGGTCCACTGAAAGGTAAAGCTGAAGTCAGGATAGATGCAGGTGGAGGAACCCCAACTGTGACTAGGTGACGCAGGAGATCCAAATACTGCTGCTGGCTGGCTGCACTCTGTCGCTGCATCTCATACTGCTGACGCTGCATCTCGACTTGTTGGCGTTGTATACTCAATGGTCTCAGTAGTCTCTGTACCAAGCTATCATCCTTCAAGATGAAAACGACTGTCGCCAATGCGTATACCACTGCTCCTGCCACCCCTCTCTACTGCATCAGCTGCATCTGCCACTGCCTGAGCTATCTCTGCATCAGTAAGAGTCTTCTTCTTCTTTCTGGCCATGATCTTGATGCGCTTTCCACGCGCAACCTCATACATATGGGGAGGACTATCGTCCCCATCACTAGGAGCACCACCGGCATTCTTGCAATGAACCATGCTGTCACACTTGTCGGAAAACCTCTGAAAGATGATGTACTGACACTCGAGAGGCTTGGCCTCAATCCGTATCCGCAGGCTTGGCCTCGGATTCAACAGCTGAACAGCAGTCACCCCGACACACGACAAACTCGCTGAAAAGACGGAATAGATGGATCTACTATAAGCAACATATATGATCTAAAAGATACAAAACCCTAGAGATAGCAAGCATATAAGATAAGACGTGAAACGAAACGCGATGGCTACCTCGAATTGACGAGAAATCCGGTGAAGAGATGAGATGACCTAGGTCGCAAGACTTCCCGACGCACTGGACGAGCGCTGATTCGCTGAAACAGAAGTCGATTAGGGTTAACGAAAACAAAATTTTGACAAACCCTAACACGAAGATCAAGGATGTGTGAAACAACCTCGGAGCGAAGACGTCGCGCAAAGAATCTTTTCGACGACGAATGAAGGAGACGCCGCAGCGCGAACCCTAGGGTTAGGGCGACGCGCAGTGACCGAAAAACGAGGATGAATGCGATGGCAGGGGCTGGCAGGAGGTCGTGCAGGGTCGCAGGCAGCAGCAGCAGCGGCTCACGGCGGCGGCGGCGCAGGCGCGGCGCGATGGAGGTGGCAGCGCGGCAGAGTGGACGCGGTAGAGGGCAGCTACGTGGGCGCGGGCGATGGCGCAGGCGCGGCCAAGGTCTCCGGCGAGCGGCGGCGGTGCGCTTCCGGCGAGCTAGGGCACGGAGGCGGCGAAACGCGAGGAGTACGGCGCGGATGAGGAAGAAAGAGAAGAACGTGAAAGTTTATATGAAGGATTAGATCCGCTCGTCACACGATGATCGGACGCGGTGGTTGATATGACCGGACGTGGAGAGGCAGCGTCCGGTCACACTCCAGTAAGCTCCTGGAATGACCGGACGTGGTGGTGGTGACCGGGACCGGACGTGGTGGTCAACAGGGGCGCGTCCGGTGCAGCGTCCGGTCACTAGATCAGGAGATGGTCTTTAGGATGACCGGACGCGCTGGTGGTCGCCGGGACCGGACGCGGTGGTGAAGCATCACAGCGTCCGGTGCAGCGTCCGGTCCAGCGTCCGGTCACTGTTTTTCGCCCTTCTTCATTCCGAACTTCGACGTGACTTCTCCCAATCAAGTTCCAATTCAAAGAGACACAAATAAACACAAATTAGAACAAGATATGAGTGACCTCACTCAAACCCTCAAGTTTCTCAAAATAGTTTGCCTTAGGCTAATATTATTTTTAGGAAAATAGGCAACAAACACCCAAGGAGCAACGTATGGCCATGCAATAGAGTCTTTGAACCTTTGGGAGCGTCAAAATGCTCTCTCTATCCATGGACGAACACAGAGGTTGCTCAAAGCTTAATCGAAAAGAAAATGATAAAACAACCATGCATATGCAATGCAAAACAAGTAAGTAAAGCTAGGTTGCTTGTCAAGTTTGATCCACGGTTAGGCTTTTTCACTCCTCCAAAGGAGGGTTATCGTAACCGTGTTAGCCAAGGCCTAGATGCATTGCGGGTAATTAAACATGACATATAATACAATGCAATACAAGGGACAACACAAGCTCATTTTTTAAAGTTACTAGAGTCAAGCACATTTAGTTCACTTCTCAACCTACAAAAGGTAGCTTCATCTAAAGGTTTAGTGAAGATATCCGCTAATTGATTTTCACTTCTTACACCTTCTAGTGATATGTTATTTTTAGCAACATGATCTCTTAGAAAGTGGTGGCGGATATCAATGTGCTTGGTGCGAGAGTGTTGTACCGGATTATTAGCAATTTTAACCGTACTTTCATTGTCACATAAAAGCGGTACCTTTTCAAGAACAACTCCATAGTCTAGGAGGGTTTGTTTCATGTATAAGATTTGTGCACAACAAGCCCCCGTGGCAATGTATTCCGCCTCGGCGGTGGACAAAGCCACACTATTTTGCTTTTTAGATGACCATGATACTAAGGATCTCCCAAGCAAATGGCACCCTCTGGAAGTGCTTTTTCTATCAATTTTGTAACCGGCATAATCTGAATCAGAGTAGCCAACTAGTTGGAATCTAGCTCCTTTGGGATACCATAGTCCGATGCTTGGGGTATACTTAAGATATCTTAGGATTCTTTTTACGGCACTTAGGTGAGGTTCTTTAGGGCACGCTTGAAAGCGGGCACACATGCACACACTAAACATGATGTCGGGCCTAGATGCGGTAAGGTATAACAAGCTACCAATCATTGAACGGTAAAGAGTTTGATCGATTGGTTTACCTCCCTCATCTAGGTCAAGATGTCCATTAGTTGGCATTAGGGTCTTGATTGGCTTGTATTCTTCCATCTTGAATCTTTTGAGAAGATCCTTGGTATACTTCTCTTGAGAGATAAAGATCCCTTCTCTCATTTGCTTGACTTGAAACCCAAGGAAGAATGTTAGCTCACCAATCATTGACATCTCGAACTCTTTTGACATCAATTCACCAAATTCTTTGCAATAGTCTTCATTTGTTGACCCGAAGATGATATCATCAACATACACTTGACAAATGAAGATCTCTTCTTTGAATTTCTTGGTGAATAGTGTGGTGTCAACCTTCCCAATAGTGAAGCCCTTCTCTATGAGGAAGTCCCGGAGGCGCTCATACCACGCTCTAGGGGCTTGCTTGAGCCCATATAGCGCCTTGGACAACCTATAAACATGATTAGGATATCTAGGGTCTTCAAACCCGGAAGGTTGTTCAACATAGACTAGTTCATTTATGAAGCCATTTAAGAATGCACTTTTCACATCCATTTGATATAGTTTCATATCATGATGTGATGCATATGCAAGAAGGATACGGATGGCTTCAAGTCTTGCAACGGGTGCAAAAGTCTCTCCAAAATCAAGACCTTCAACTTGAGAGAACCCTTTTGCTACTAGTCTTGCCTTGTTTCTTACCACTACCCCTTGATCATCTTGCTTGTTGCGGAACACCCACTTGGTTCCAATGACTCTTGCACCTTTTGGATGCTCTTCAAGTGTCCATACTTGATTGCGGGCGAAGTTGTTCAATTCTTCATGCATGGCATTCACCTATAGCTAAATAAATGGCCGATCGGTAGCGCATCAGATTTTTAATTAATTAATGTGTTTCAGCATCACTCAGAACAATTAAAAGAAATTAGTTTGCTATAGTATATAGTGGAAAATCGATGGATGGTTGCTATGTATCTGCAGTGCATTGGTTGGTCCCTTTAGCGCTAGCTGATTCCCATGAGATGGATCGAGGTTGGGAGTTTGGAACCATACACTGTACTCATACTACTTTCCTGTCAACAACGACATGCATGAACAGGGATAAATACCTCTGTTTAGGTTGTTAAAATAGGCCAGATCTTGGAGAATATTTGTCTGCCACTTTATTTATTTGCATTGTACCATGATAGCAAGAATATATGCCCATGCATGCCTCTGCATATATATAGCAAATAATCAAAACAAATCCTTCGCCTCTTGCACGTATTATGTTTGTTCAAGATATAACCTAGCAGCTAACCGATATTATCCTTTTACCTAAAAAAATAAAGTGATCATCAATACCAGAAACCAGAATTCTTCTCTCGCCTAATACCAAAATCAGATGAGCTAGGTTTATATATACTGTAGTACAAACCTGCGTAGATATCTTGTGAATCATATGAGAAATGCAAAACTGTGGGCGGTTGCAGTATAGTATAGTGTCGCTGTTGGAGAGTCGGCATCAACAATCTGGTCCTAATCATTATCTAAAAAAAACAATCTAGTCCTAAAATAATGGCAATTAGGTGGAAGATCGGCTTCGGTGGTGGTCCATCACTATATATGCCAAGCTGTTATATATAAACAAGATTTCGACGTATCATTTGATGTGGATAGCACTAGTTTAGTTACACACTTTATTTCGTCTTCTCTTTTGACTCAATATAAAATCAAAGGAAATTTTAAAATTTATAGGCATGAATCATTAGCATGGGGTTATATAGCAGTAGTTACTATCTAGACACAATCCTATTACCCAAAAGTTGTTAACCTTTTCTTACCAAGGATTTTTTTTTGTGAGATCCAGTTACAGACATAGATGCGAGCGCACACTCACCCCTATGAACGCACACACGCACACCCTACCTTTATGAGCACTTCCGAAGAAATGATGAGTTGGACCGACAAATCTCGAGATTGACGAAGTCACCATAGGCGTCTCACTGTCGACGGGCACGTCGCCTACCACTGAAAATAATAGTGCTGTTAAATCCTAGAATAAATCTAGGAAAATGTGAGCACTCGTGTCAAGTCGAGAACTTGAACCCGGGAGGACAGGTTATACTACAAGGAACCAACCAGCTAAGCTACGCTCAGTATTGATGGCCATAAGGCCGGATTAGTTAATTTCAGCATGCCAGCTTCTTTTTTTCTCGAATATGCAGGAGCTCTGCATATCAATTCAATTAAGGAGAAGAAAGTTTATGTTACAACGGTCGCCGGCCACACGGGGATCACAATGGGGGCTACATTATAACAGAAACAACAAACGAATGGAACATGATGCCTTAGACTAACCTCCGGCCAGCTCTTCCAGAGCACTTGCTCCTGCCTGAATCCAACTCTCAGCCTCAGCCTTGATGAGTTGTAGGAGGTCACTGATGGAGGTTGCAACGCCTCGAAGTAACGTGCATTGCGTTCCTTCCACACGTGCCATGAAACAAAGCGCAAATAGCGAGTCCATACTGTTCTGGTGCATTCCTGTACTTAGCGCTCTAAGCCGATGCCACCATGATAATGTCGATGGAGCTCCTTGTGGTAGCTGCTTGCCTATCGTCTGAAGGACAAAGAACCATAGTTCCCTGGTGAGAGAACACTTGGCGATGATGTGGTCTATTGTCTCCTGTTCTTGATCGTAGAGGAGACAGAGTTCTCTCGCGTCCAGGCATGGCGTGCTCTTCTCTCTGCCGTCTAATGGCGCCGTCGCCATGGCATGCCAACTTCTAGAGACCAGTGCAATGAATTTCTTTTCTTCCTATGGATGGCATTTAGATTTTGTATTGGTCTCCTAGGAGTATTTCTCATGTGACGTTTTTACGCTTTTACAAGAATTCCTAGGGGCTATTATTATCAATGTAAAGCGGAAAAACAATTCCTAGAGAAATTTTCTTGGATTTCTCTATCACATGTTTGAGGACCTTTCTCCTAGGGGCAGATCTAGCAATACTTCGTTAGTAGTCCAAATTCATCATGAGAAATGTTTGCCTGGTCTATTTATTTAAGAAAAAATTGAAAATAAGAAAAGAGACCTCCGATCCTATATGCGGAGTACTCCCTCCGTCCCACAATAAACACACATTTTTGCTGTTCAAATTTTTTTCCTAAAATGAATGTCACATTGGGGTCACAGAACTAATCTGCAGAGAGCAGTAGTACTCCCTCCGTCCCGTATTATTTGCACATGTAGGGTTGAGCGTGGAAACCAAGGCAGTTGCTAAAATGACGCTTTTGCCCCTATATGAAAGTGACTGTGCAGAGGCAGAAGGCATTCTCCGGATTGACCGGAAGCATTGTCTACTTTTTTAAATACAGCTGATGATGGAACAAGTGGTTGCGAAAGGCTCCAGAGTCTGAACGGAGGGGCGGAGTCGATTTTTTTTTCTGCTTTCATGAGCTGGTTCACCTGTTGTTCACCTAGTACTGCATTGGATCTCGTGCATATGTGTAATTTTTGTGGGACAAATTTTGAACCTTAGAAGTGCAAATATTTTAGGACGGAGGGAGTAGCTGGCAGCTACCTGTGGTTGAATGGCTGTAGACCTTGGAACCAACGAGATGAAGAAAAAGTCGTTAGGGGTGTGTTCACTTCGCGAAAAGTAGGTGAAAAGTTATTGTAGCATCTTTCGTTGTTATTTGGCAAAATTTGTCCAATCATGGACTAACTAGGCTCAAAAGATTCGTCCCGACATTTACAGACAAACTATGCAATTAGTTATCTTTTTTACCTACATTTAATGCTCCATGCATGCGTAGAAAATTTGATGTGATGGGTAGAAGAGGAAATATTTTGGGTTGGGATGGGAAGTCAACAAGGCCTAGAAAGAAAATGGGAAGACTGAATGGGGCCCGTCCAAAAGCTTCCAGATTCCTCTCTCGTCCACTCATTCACCCACGGCATGGACCTGTATTCTTTGTTTTTTCCTTCCTCTAAAATTGTTTTTTTCTTCTCTAAAATTATGACAGAAGATGGCAGGTCTTTATAGGGGCATAAATGTCATTTTACACCTGTCTTGGTTTACCTGTCCAAACATAGAAATGTAAATATTTTGGAACAGATATCCGTACAGAAATTAAGGTGGCGTACGTCTAAACCCATCATATGAAAACAATACCGAAGATATTTGGTAGTAGTCCGTAATAAGATAGATATATACTCCGTATTAAGTAACATGTACATTAAAACAAAACAAGACGACGTAATATTATCATCATATTACCAAACACGTTATTCATGGTTGGTTTTGGTGCGTACTGCTCCCTATAGACACGGAAGGTCAAAGTTCAAGAGGACACATTTTTTAATCTTGGCCCACGTGTCAGGAGACCGTGACAACTCTTTTTCAACTCGCCTCGTTCTTTATCGATCGGGAGGTTAAAAAAAGAGGTTAGTTACTGTCTGTACGCAGGGAGAAAGTGCATAGTAATAATTAATTAATAAATGCAGTGCGGCGGGCAGCGTCGTGGTCGGAACAGAACACCGCGTACCGATATGCATGGTTGCTTGCTAACTGCCGTACTGTACGTGGGCACAGCACAGTGGCTTGGTCGAGAAAGGAACGCAACCACTGGTAGTAGTAGGACTAGAAGCGGCAAGCGCGTCGTACCCAATTACCCATCCGGCCATGATCACCCCTCATCGCCGGCCGAATCCAGTAGGAGCACCTAACTCGTCGTTTTCCGGCCACCGCATGCTGCACCACCACCGGTCGAGCTGAGGAGGATCGTCACGGATCGTCCGGGCCATGGATCACACACAACAAACTGCAGCATGCGCACGACCGTGTTGATCTTCTTTCCCCCTTTTTTTGGCTGCATGCATGCGTCAACTTGTTCTGCCGACATCCATATATATTGTATCACTCTATAATACTAGTTCTATAGTGGCCTTGTTCACTTACCCATCTCAACCCAAAATATTTTCTCTTTCACCCATCACATCAAATCTTTCGACGCATGCATGGAGGATTAAATGTAGATAAAAAAGATAACTAATTGCATAGTTTGTCTGTAAATGTCGTGACAAATCTTTTGAGCCTAGTTAGTCTATGATTGGACAAATTTTGCCAAATAACAACGAAAGATACTACAGTAACTTTTCACCTACTTTTCGCGAAGTGAACACACCCAGTAATATAAACCCCAGCAGTTGCATTGCATTGCATTATTACTCTCTCCGTCCTAGAAATGATGTAAATCTCGCTTTTTGAGGTAAGATTAGTGTAGGTGTAAAATTACGTATTTGCTCTTTCTCTGTCATTTTAGAAATAGTTGTCTTCTAAAATATTCTTCTCATGAAAGGTAATTTTTAGTCATATAGGGATATTTTTAATTGATGGGTCTCACTGAAAAAGGTGATCTCTAACTTTATAATTATATGTTTTTTGAGATAAGATTTGAATGCTAAAATTACATGTTTTTTTGAGAAGGGAGTATTGTTGAACAGAACAGACGCGTACGAATGGACGAGCCAGACGTGCAAGCTAGCTGCAAGTCAACGACCACGACTGCAGGCAGAAAGTAGAAAGGGCTTATTTAGTTCTCAAAATTTTGCAAAATTTTTCAAGATTCTCCATCACATCGAATTTTTAGATGTATACATGAAGCATTAAATATAGATAAAAATAAAACTAATTACACAGTTTAGACAAAATTCACGAGACGAATCTTTTAAGTCTAATTAAATCATAATCGAACACCAATTGCTAAATAACAATAAAAGTGCTACCGTAGCATTTTAAAAAATTCGCGACGGCTAAAGCAGCACTACTACTCCATGCATTTGGGTTCGATGATTGACCACTGCAGGGCGCGCATGCAAACTACCCATCCCCTGCATCATCATCTCTTTTGACCTGAGTACTCCCGTGCACACGTCGCTCGCCGCGTTCCCTTCTCTTTTTTTTCCTACTGGGTCTGTTTACTTTTCACTCAAAAACTTTTTATCATGTTCCATCGAAAGTTTGACACATGCATGAAGTATTAAATATAGATAAAAAAATAGCTAATTGCACAGTTTATATGGATTTTACGAGACGAATCTTTTAAGCCTAATTAGTTCATGACTAGCCATAATTGCTACAATAACACACATGTGCTAATAACAGATTAATTAGGCTTAATAAATTTATCTCGCAGTTTCCACACGAGTTATATAATTAGTTTTTTATTAATATATAAACACCTCTTTTAATATTCCATAAAACATTCGATATACCCCTGAAACTTCTCGCCCACGACCACGAGCTATTCGAGCCCGAACAGGATCTGATTTCGTTTACGGTGAGTCCACGACCACGACTCCACAGGAGAGGGAGAGAGAGGGGCAAGCGTGGGGCGGCGGCTTCTCCTCGAGAGGCGTGCAAGTCGTCCGCGGGGTGGTCCCTCTGCGGTCTGCGCGGCAAAAAGCCGCCTCCCCGACCAACCGGCCAGCCAGGTCACCTCGCAGGCAGTGAGCCGTCGTGTCAGAGAGCAGAGAGCTCAGATACCGTAATTCAGCACAGTAATTACTGTGCAACACTGTAGCAATTTTGTTTTTATGTAGTAATAATTGTCCAAATCTTGATTAATTAGGCTCTAAATGTTCGTCTCTCGAAGTACAACAAAACTGTACAATTAGTTTTTTATTTCATCTATATTCAGTACTCCATACATATGCCGACATTTTGATGTAATGAGGAATCTTCTTTTTGCATAGTGGAATTTGGGATGAATTGGCCTTATTTAGATTCCAGATTTTGCCTCCCAAATTTACTATGCAGAATTCCTATTCTCCGTCACATCAAAATGTCGGCATATGTATGGAGTACTAAATATAGATGAAATAAAAAACTAATTGTACAGTTTTATTGTACTTTACGAGACGAACATTTAGAGCCTAATTAATCAAGATTTGAACAATTATTACCAAATAAAAACAAAATTGCTACAGTGTGACGTGACATTTACTATGCAGATTTGGTCTCCCAAATTTATCATCTAAACGAAGGCCTAAAATCTAAACCAGGTCGTTCCTGGCCCTGGCCGGCCGGCGTGTCAGGAGCAGAGATCCACGCCTTGTTTAGATGCACCCAAAAGTTAGAATTTTTTCACTCTCTACATCACATCAATCTTTGGACGCATGCATGTAATATTAAATGTAGGTAAAAAATAACTAATTACACAGTTTTGTTGGAAATCACGAGATGAATCTTTTGAGCCTAGTTGGTCCACAATTAGACAATATTTATCAAATAAGACGAAAGTGATACTATTCATCGGGTTAGAAATTTTTACAATCTAAACAAGCCCCCAATGACGGGCACGCACAAGCCAATGCATGTGCGGGACAAGCAAGCATGCAAGAGGGCCCCCCGACGCACTGTGTCTGTCGGCAGTCACGTCTCGTCGCACGAGCCGCTGCCGGCTGCATTCGCTCTGGTTTTCGCGCAGGTTAGAGCATGGCTAATAAGAGCGCCAGCGGCTGGCTGTGAGTCGCGCCATGTCATCTAAAGTCTTTATCAGTAAAAACTCGTATAATAAGGTGGCTGTTAGATTGGCTTTACTGAAGATTTAATATTTATATGTACACAGCATCACCTGTGATCTATTGTGGCCACCTCATGGACCAAACATAAAAGATATAGAGGAGCTGACCACTGACGCATAGGCCTTTATAGGGTGGATGGAGCACGGGATCAGGAGGGGAGAAAGCAAGCCATGCAAACGCCGGCTATGTCGCTCGCGCAGGCCGGAAGCGAGCGCTTCTTCCTCGAGAGTTGTGATTCAGCCGGGCTGCTGGTTAACCGCCCGCTCCACTCTCTTTCTTCGTTTCTCACTCCTCCAGCTACGATTTTGATGACATGGAACGCCTTACAGCCTGCTGACTAGGACTTATTATACTTGCTCTTAGGAGGGCTGTGTTCAGTTCCTAAAAAAAAAAAAGTACGTACTATGCGAAAAAAGATTCTCCATCACATCAAACTTACGATACATGCATGGAATACTAAATGTAGATGAAATAAAAAACTAATTGTACAGCTTGGTTGTACTTTGCGAGACGAACGTTTTAAACCTAATTAGTCAACGGTTGGACACTATTTGCCAAATAAAATTAAAACGTGCTACAGTACTTTTTACCCTTTTGAGGGATCTAAACACAGCCGAGGGCGTTTTCGGCGAGCAAAACACAACGGCGAATGGGCATGGGCACGCCGCTCGAGCTGGCGCTACGGCGGCCTACGGGTAGCTTGCCCGTCGGAGGTCCACTTGTCATCCATAATAGTAGTAGCTGGTCACAGCACTACAGTTGGGATTGGGAATGCATGCCGTAGTATGGGTGCCTCATTATTAATGGCGCCGATGTTCGTCGTCTGGATAAACGGATTGGAGGGTGGATATTCATCAAGCAATCAACCCTTGGGGCCGATAAACTTCACCGATTTGGATTTGGAACCGACAACTCAAAAACAATTTAGAATCTACTCTCCATCTCAATTTTCAATTAAATTTGATCTTATTAGTTGTTACAAATATTTATCCTCATATTAAGTTAAAGCTTTTACAGGTTAGGGTAAAGCTTTACTCTTGTTGTGCATTTTACTAAAACAAGTAGTATCTAGGTAGCACACTGCACGCTGAATTGCGTCGTTTAAACATGCACGATAGTACTCCATATCCAGGGGCGGCGGCTCTAGCATCTCGGGGCGGTCGAAGGCTTGAACCCCTCGTGCCGGCACCGAAAGCATGGAATCCCTCCTAAGTCCACATACAGTACATCAATGAAAGTTTAGAAGAATGGGCTAAATGTAGAACATAAGGAGGAGCCACTCCTATCATATATTTCTAGATCTGCTACCGTCCGTATCGATGGTAGATTTTGAGGTGAGATCTAGGGAGTGGTCATGGGAGCTAACCTGAGGATAATACTAATTTATTTCTAATAATCACTAGTTACTGCAATAAAAATCTCAAATACCAGAGTGGTTGTAGCCAACTTTGTCCACACAAACCTTCTCATGGTTTCTTAGATTATCAATTAATGGTAGGTAGGTAATTTTGGTACAAATTCACCCGGTTACCCAAATTACCTATCATAATAGCAATGTACTCCCTCTGTCTCATATTACGAGACGTTGTAGAGCTTGTCCCGAAGATCAACGTGGAAACGAAAATGTGCAAACACATGTGGGGGTCTGACCCTAGGTATCCAAGGCGATGGACATGGGTCGCACCATCAGGGACGGTCCAGCCCACGACATCAAGACTTGCGACGCATGACGCTGGTCAGCGTACACTGCAAGATGTGATTTATTAGGACTCATAGATATTGTAATCTTACCATATAACCGATTATGATACTTTCCTTATAACCCTATCCCTCCAGACTATATAAGGAGGGGCAGGGTCCTCTAGTCGGCAGATCCCACATCTCATCTCGTATTCCAGCAATACAAACCAACAGAGCACAGGACGTAGGGTTTTACGTCACACTGACGGTCCGAACCTGTATAAATCTTGTGTCTTGTGTCTCTGATATCATCCAGTTCCTGATCACGCGCACCTCTACCAATCAATCTGTCATCGCGGATAGCCCCCTCGATAGACTGTCGAGCGTCATTTGTCGACAGGTAGGGGTGTGTATGTGCTAATCCCGTGATGAACGAGATGGACCTCAACATCAATAACATCTACTCCCTCCGTCCCTAAATATCTGTCGCCACCTATTGCGTGCATCTCCAAGCTGTCCTAGCTAGTTCGGTGATTGATATACAGTGTACACACACACACCAGTCCGATGTGTCATACGACTACTGTATATCCAGCAAGCAGGCATCATGTATTCTTGTAATGATTGATAGATGATCTAGTTAGTGACTCAACTTTGCAGCTGCAGTTAATATGCTCTTTGCTCAAGCTACACATACAACCCTAATTTCACTCCCCGAGTAATTCTTGACAGCTTGGCAACTACTCCAAAGCTCTGCATAGACAAATAGACAATAGAGGTCGCCTCCAAGCTCTGAAAAGCGAAACTTTCTTAGACCATTGTAGTATATACTCTCTTCACCTTCATCTAAAAAAGAGTGTTCTTTTATGAATTTGTCCAGATTTATTTATAACAAAAACAACGCTCTTTTAGGGACGGACGGAGTATGTATATGGCAGTTTACACCTCTATATCTACATCTACCTATACGAGCGACGACAAGCAATGTCCATGCTAGCTAGTGCTAGAGAACATGAATACAGGCCGGCCGTGAGCCAGAACGATCGTACTATAAGCTGCTGCGTCTACACATACATAGCTGGCCCATGCTAATCTGTTGCCCATATCTATGTGGGTCTCTACTGCATACATCCATGTCGGCGTCGGTTACGCTGATTGATAAATTCTCCCATGCATGCATGTCATGCGAAAGTAGTGGGCTATCTAGATATAGAGTACTAGTACGTATATAGGAACTAGTGATCTCAAAGCTGCAGGACATCCAGCTGGTGTAGCAGCGGACTAGACACAGACAGTCGTATAGCTGCTTGCATTGCATCACTACCGGAATCCACTTCTTTGCCGAGCGCCGGAGGTTTTGCCGAGCGTTTTTTTTCGGGCGCTCGGCAAAGAAGGCTTTGCCGAGAGCCAAATAAAAAACACTCGGCAAAGCCTCTGCACTCGGTAAAGAAGCCTTTGCCGAGCGTCCGATAAACGGCTCTCGGCAAAGAAGTTTCTTTGCCGAGAGCCAAAAAAAACACCCGGCAAAGAAACTTCTTTGCCGAGAGCAAAAAAAAAAGCACTCGGCAAAGGCTTCTTTGTCGAGTGCCAAAGTAAAACACTCGGCAAAGCAATTTTTCAAACCACATTTTGGTGCCCTAAACGAATTCAAATAAAAAAGTTTTCAACTACAAAGTTTCATAACTTTTCATGATCTACAAACTTTATATTGGTCATTTCTTTATTCGACAAAGTAATAATTACGTTGTTCACAAAATCTATATGTCTCTCATGTAGTTCCATGAAACTACAAGAGAGATATATAAGATTTGTGAACAATGTTAGCACCACAATTTCGGATAGAAAAACTTCCTAAATGAAGTTTGTAGATCTCGAAAGGTATTGAAACATTGTAGTTGACCACTTTTTAATTTGAATTTATCTTGTCATGGAAAACTACGTTTGAAATTCAAAATTTTAAAATTTTAAAATTCAAATTTTTCAAAAGACCTCGGATGGAAAAACTTCCTAAATGAAATTTGTGGATCTCAAAAAGTTATGAAACATTGTAGTTGACCACTTTTTCATTTGAATTCATCTTGTCATGCAAAACTACGTTTGAAATTCAAAATTTTAAAATTTTGAATTTTTCAAAAGACCTCGGATGGAAAAACTTTCTATATAAAAAATGTAGTGCTCGAAAAGTTATGAAACTTTGTGGTTGACAACTTTTTCATTTGAATTCATCTTGTCATGCAAAACTACGTTTGAAATTCAAAATTTTAAAATTTGAATTTTTCAAAAGACCTCGGATGGAAAAACTTTCTATATGAAAAATGTAGTGCTCGAAAAGTTATGAAACTTTGTGGTTGACAACTTTTTGATTTGAATTCGTTTAGGGGCTCAAACAATCAATTTTCAATTGGTTTAGTATAATATTTGAGTAACTGAAATGGCATATAGACGCATGTGAGTGTGTAGTGCAGGTGGCAGAGGAGGTATCGCGTGAGGGAGAGGTCACGAGTTCGAATCCCACCGACCGCGTAGCCGCGAATTTTGCGCGAAAAATGCCGCGACTTGCGACTTCGACGGAGACGGGCGGGCGCTGGCCAGTGGGCCCCCTCCCCCGATTGAAAAATTTTTTTCCAGGTTTTTTTTCGCATTTTTTTATTTCGCGCTTTGCCGAGCGTCGGGCTCTCGGCAAAGGCTTTGCCGAGTGCCCGATAAACGGCTCTCGGCAAAGAAGCCTTTGCCGATCGGATTTTTGCCGAGGGCGCTTTGCCGAGAGCTGCGCTCGGCAAAGGCTTTGCCGAGGGTCTTAGAGGCTTTGCCGAGAGCCTGGGGCCCTCGGCAAAGCAGCCGGCTCCGGTTGTGCATGCTATTCTAAAAAGCTCGTTGTAAAGAGTGAGCCACGGATATTTATTCCGGCCTCGTTTAGATGCACCCTAAAAGTCAGAATTTTTCACTCTCTCTCCATCACATCAATTTTTGGACTCATGCAAGAAGTAGTAAATATAGGTAAAAAATATAACTAATTATACAGTTTAGTTGGAAATCACGAGATAAATCTTTTGAGCCTAGTTGGTCCACGATTGGATAATATTTATCAAATAAAACGAAAGTGGTACTATTCATCGGGTTCAATTTTTTTTACAATCTAAACGAGGCCTCAGGTAGCATAGCATATAAGTATAGCTTACTGACTAAGCAACTGTGCATGTGCAGAAAGTTGACGGCATCTCATGGGTGTTGGGCCATGGCGATCCACCTTGTCCTTGTCGATATAGGCCTGGATTAGTTCTAAAAATTTTTGCCTCAAATGTTTAGAAATGTCCTTGTCGATATAGGCGGCCATGGCGATCCACATCAAATGTTTGGAAAAATGCATAGAGTATTAAACATAGACGAAAAAAACTAATTGCACAGTTCTCGGAGAAATCACGAGACAAATCTTTTAAGCCTAATTAGTCCATAAAAAGCCTTAAGTGCTACAATAACTAACATGTGCTAATGACAGATTAGTATCATTAGATTCGTCTCGCAGTTTTTCCTGATGGGTTGTAATTTGTTTTTTTATTAGTATCAAAAACCCCTTCCGACATCCTTCCGACACATCCGATGTGACACCCAAAAAATTTCTTTTCGCGAACTAAACGCAGCCATAATCACCTTCATCTTTAGGTCTCAAGAAAATCCTACACTACCGGAATCCGGTTCTTTGCCGAGTGCCATGTGGTTTGCCGAGTGTTTTTTTTCAGGCACTCGGCAAAGAAGCTCTTTGCCGAGTGCTAAATAAAAAACACTCGGCAAAGAAGCTGCTTTGCCGAGTGCAAAAAAAACACTCGGCAAAGACATTCTTTGCCGAGTGCCAAAAAAATACTCGGCAAAGAAGCTGCTTTGCCGAGTGCCAAAAAAAACACTCGGCAATGCCGAGTGTTTTTTTTGGCACTCGGCAAAGCAGTTTTTCAAAGCACATTTTGAAGCCCTAAATGAATTCAAATTTAAAAGTTTTTAACTACAAAGTTTCATAACTTCTTAAGATCTATAAAGTTTATTTTGGTCATTTCTTCATTCGACAAAGCGATAGTAACGTTGTTCACAAAATCTACACGTCTCTCATATAGTTTTATAAAACTACAAGAGAGATATATAAGATTTGTGAATAATGTTAGAACCACGATCTCAGATGGAAAAACTTCCTAAATGAAAATTGTAGATCTCGAAAAGTTATGAAACATTGTAGTTGACAACTTTTTAATTTGAAATCAAGTTGTCATGCAAAACTGCATCCGAATTTCAAAAATTTAAAATTTAAATTTTTCAAAAGACCTCGGATGGAAAAACAACCAAAATAAACTTTGTAGATCTCGAAAAGTTATGAAACTATGTAGTTGACAACTTTTTAATTTGAAATCATCTTGTCATGCAAAACTACGTTTGAAATTTAAAATTTTAAAATTCGAATTTTTCAAACGACCTCGGATGGAGAAACTTCCTAAATGAAAATTATAGATCTCGAAAAGTTATGAAACTTTATAGTTGACAACTTTTTAATTTGAAATCATTTTATCATGCAAAACTACGTTTGAAATTCAAAATTTTAAAATTCAAATTTTTCAAACGACCTCGGATGGAGAAACTTCCTAAATGAAAATTGTAGATCTCGAAAAGTTATGAAACTTTGTAGTTGACAACTTTTTAATTTGAATTCGTTTAGGGCCTCAAACAATCAATTTACACTTGATTTGGTATAATATTTGGGGAACCGAAATGGAATATAGACACAAATAAAAGAGAGGTGTAGTGGTAGAGGAGCTCGCGTGTGTGTGAGAGGTCGCAGGTTCGATTCTCGCTGGGCGCAAAGTTTCAAAAAATTGCTTTGGCTGGTCACTTGGCAGCAGTTGCCATATGACTAGCCGGTGGGGTCCCTCCTCTAATTAAAATAACATTTTAAATTTTTTTCCAATTTTTTTTCAGAATTTTTCGGTTCGGCCTTTGCCGAGTGTTGGGCACTCGGCAAAGCCTTTGCCGAGTGCCCGATAAAAGACACTCGGCAAAGGCCGCTTTACCGACAGCTTTTTTGTCGTGTGCTCTTTGTCGAGTGCGGCACTCGGCAAAGCCTTTGCCGAGTGTATTTAGGGTTTTGCTGAGTGCTCTGAACACTCGGTAAAGCGGCTGATTCCAGTAGTGCTATGTTGCCAATGCAACCGCCGTCACCTCTTCGATATTCTTTGCATATATCAACCGCCGTCACCTCGCCATTGCCCTCTCTGACGACTGAACGGCCAAGTCTGATGTAGTACGCCCTAGCTAGCTAACCCCGTGGTTTTGTTGCCTTGTCATTCTCACCGCTTCTGACCTCTCGTTCTTGCCTCCTTCTGTCCACAAGTACTACATACTCCTAACAATACTAGTATTAGTATCTGCATTCTGCAATACTGTGATGAATATACAAGCACGACGTAGGCGTAGAGGGTGGTGAATCAAGCATTTCGCCTTAGGCTGTGTTTAGTTCCTTGAAAAATGCACTATGTAAAAAGAAGATTCTTCGTCACATCAAACTTGCGATACATGCATGGAGTACTAAATGTAGATGAAATAAAAAAAACTAATTGTACAGTTTGGTTGTACTTTGCGAGACGAACGTTTTGAGCCTAATTAGTAACAGTTGGACAATTATTACCGAATACAAACGAAATGCTACAGTGTCGCTACAGTGAATTTTAACACTCTAAATTTGGTGAACTAAACACAGCCTTACTATTAATTCGTCCTAACTGATTATAATAATACAAAAACAAGCAGGAATAATGAATAGGCCATCCAGCACTGACTGTGTATGCTAGTGTGACAGCTAGTCCATTGGCGCTGTTGCTGCTGCCTGCTGTGGACTTGGAGGTTCGTGGGCTAAATCATCAGCAGGCATAAAAGTACACGCACAAGATCTGAAGATCATGCACCTGTCTGCAGAGAAAGAAGAAAAGTGCCCCTCTGAAAGATACGGGCTAGCTAGCGAGCTCTGTATATTACGACTGTGTGTCCGTTCGTGTCTGACTATTCATTTGCATGGATGAGAGGCATTGAGTTGTGGGTGGAGCCTCTCTGGTTGTAGTCTGGTCCCTGAACACAGCATGCAATGCCATGCAAGTTGACTGCACCATATACTACTCCGGAGTAGCAGTATACAAATGCAGCTCACGAATGGAGATGGACCCCCAGCACCAGCAGGCCGGTCGACAAGGTAGGGGGCATTTACATATTTACCATTATTACGGATGACATCTTACACTGTGTCACTGACACATGAATCACTGACATGGTATTTTTGATACCACTCATATCATAATGATAGTAAATATGTAAATATTCCACAAGGTAGCTGCTAGCTAGGGTTGTGCAGTTCCAACAATGCAAGCCTATCTGTCTGATTGCAAATGCCTGCAGCCTAATCATTTGGGCAGGGATATAGGCAGCTACTGGTGATTGCTGTCAGCTGCTGGTCCCGTGCCCTGGACCATGCGCATTCGCGCGCGGAAAAGATGATGGGCTGCTTGCGGCGGTGGATGGCTGATGGCTCCAGCCTTGTGGGGCTCCATCTACCTGCTAGCTAGAAGCTCCGATCCCTAGCTCATGGTCAGTAGTAGATAGACCATCAATCTGGGCCTTGGGGTGTTTTTAATTTGCTGCTTCCACATGAGGTTGGACGACGTTACGTTGGAGGGAGCTCCATCCTCAAACTGCACTAACTGTATACTGTTTGTAACCTGTCAATCTGTTGCTCTTCATCTTCTTCTCCCTTTGAATTCTGATGAACACGTTCCCTTGATCCCTTCTACTGCAAATCATGCATTATACATACATCTGTGCGACCGTGCGGCGTGTACACTGATGGTGAATTGATAGCTCTTCCATCAACTAACATCTATCACTCTTGGATCCATCAGTATACATGCATGATTTGTTAGCTGCCCATCCAGAGAAGAAGCTAATTAAGGTTCTGGAGCCAGTGCAAATCAGTAAGCATGACACAACACCATAATCTAGTAACTGCAGAAAAACGTACGGCCTGATTAGCTAGCTAGCGTGACTATTTTGCATGGGTGAGAGACATCTGCACCTGCATGTGGTGGAGCCTACCGTGCCGTGGACGGCAGGTCTCAGGCTCTCGTGCCAGAGAACATTTCTAACTGCACGCATGCATGCAGATGTATTTGCAGAGCCATGCAAGGGGCCCAGCCGATCGATCCATCGACAAGGGTTCTGATGCTCCAACTAACCGATATGATGCCTGTCTGATTCCCAAGACCAACCTTCTCCCTCTGTCGTTCATTTATTCGTGGATGGAGGGAGTAACAATCATTTGGGCAAGATGAAAGTGTACTTACGGGCGACTGCTGTTAGCTAGCGTGTGTCGGTCCCCATCTGTGTTTGGACCATCATCAGCTCATCGCTGAAAAAAGATGATCGATCGATCGGCTCCTGTTGCTTGCGGCGCCGGACGGCTACTTAAGCCTTGTGGGCTGGATTAAACCTCCAAAAAAAAAATCCTACCTATAGCTAAATAAATGGCCGATCGGTAGCGCATCAGATTTTTAATTAATTAATGTGTTTCAGCATCACTCAGAACAATTAAAAGAAATTAGTTTGCTATAGTATATAGTGGAAAATCGATGGATGGTTGCTATGTATCTGCAGTGCATTGGTTGGTCCCTTTAGCGCTAGCTGATTCCCATGAGATGGATCGAGGTTGGGAGTTTGGAACCATACACTGTACTCATACTACTTTCCTGTCAACAACGACATGCATGAACAGGGATAAATACCTCTGTTTAGGTTGTTAAAGTAGGCCAGATCTTGGAGAATATTTGTCTGCCGCTTTATTTATTTGCATTGTACCATATGATAGCAAGAATATATGCCCATGCATGCCTCTGCATATATATAGCAAATAATCAAAACAAATCCTTCGCCTCTTGCACGTACTTTGTTTGTTCAAGATATATCCTAGCAGGTAACCGATATTATCCTTTTACCTAAAAAGTAAAGTGATCATCACTACCAGAAACCAGAATTCTTCTCGCGCCTAATACCAAAACCAGATGAGCTAGGTTTATATATACTGTAGTACAAACCTGCGTAGATATCTTGTGAATCATATGAGCAATGCAAAACTGTGGGTGGTTGCAGTATAGTATAGTGTCGCTGTTGGAGAGTCGGCATCAACAATCTGGTCCTAATCATTATCTAAAAAAAACAATCTAGTCCCAAAATAATGGCAATTAGGTGGAAGATCGGCTTCTGTGGTGGTCCATCACTATATATGCCAAGCTGCTATATATAAACAAGATTTCGACGTATCATTTGATGTGGATAGCACTAGTTTAGTTACACACTTTATTTCGTCTTCTCTTTTGACTCAATATAAAATCAAAGGAAGTTTTAAAATTTATAGGCATGAATCATTAGCATGGGGTTATATAGCAGTAGTTATTATCTAGACACAATCCTATTACCCAAAAGCTGTTAGCCTTTTCTTACCAAGGATTTTTTTTTGCGAGACCCAGTTACAGACGTAGATGCGAGCGCACACTCACCCCTACGAACACACGCACGCACACTCTACCCCTATGAGCACCTCCGAAGAACTGATGAGTTGGACCGGCAAATCTCGAGATTGACGAAGTCACCACAGGCGTCTCGCTGTCGACGGGCACGTTGCCTACCACTGAAAATAATAGCGCCATTAAATCCTGGAATAAATTCAGGAAAATACGAGCACCCGTGTCAAGTCGATAACTTGAATCCGGGTGGACAGGTTCTACTACAAGGAACCAACCAGCTGAGCTACGCTCAGTTTGCCTTACCAAGGATAATTTAGCTAGGATAAATTAGAATGGTAGTAAAGTTGTTGCTTTTGTATAGTAAGTTAGGGACTATCCAACACCTTTTCTTTGAGTGTCATTATGCCAAAGCCCCGTGGCAAGCTGTGTGCTATGTATTAGGCATTAAACCTCCAAAGAGTACAAATAATTTGTTTAATTCTTGGTGTATAAACAAGGGGGGTCGGAGTCTTAGAGATCTTTGTTATTGACAGGAGCAACAGCAGTTTGCTAGGAAATTTGGTTTAGCTAGAATGATTTTGTGTTTAATAATGGCCAAACAATAACTTTTTTGCAGGTACTTTTCAGGGGACACAGTTGCTTCTATCTTGGGCTCTGTTGCAGCGCATTGATGGCCATAAGGCTGGATTAGTTAATTTCAGCATGCCAGCTTCTTTTTTTTCTCGAATATGCAGGAGCTCTGCATATCAATTCAATTAAGGAGAAGAAAGTTTATGTTACAATGGCCGCCGCCCACACGGGGATCACAATGGGCTACATTATAACAGAAACAACAAACGAATGGAACATGATGCCTTAGACTAACCTCCGGCCAGCTCTTTCCAGAGCACTTGCTCCTGCCTGAATCCAACTCTCAGCCTCAGCCTTGATGAGTTGTAGGAGGTCACTGATGGAGGTTGCAACGCCTCGAAGTAACGTGCATTGTGTTCCTTCCACACGTGCCATGAAACAAAGCGCAAATAGCGAGTCCATACTGTTCTGGTGCATTCCTGTACTTAGCGCTCTAAGCCGACGCCACCATGATAATGTCGATGGAGCTCCTTGTGGTAGCTGCTTGCCTATCGCCTGAAGGACAAAGAACCATAGTTCCCTGGTGAGAGAACACTTGGCGATGATGTGGTCTATTGTCTCCTGTTCTTGATCATAGAGGAGACAGAGTTCTCTCGCGTCCAGGCATGGCGTGCTCTTCTCTCTGCCGTCTAATGGCGCCGTCGCCATGGCATGCCAACTTCTAGAGACCAGTGCAATGAATTTCTTTTCTTCCTATGTATGGCATTTAGATTTTGTATTGGTCTCCTAGGAGTATTTCTCATGTGACGTTTTTACGCTTTTACAAGAATTCCTAGGGGCTATTATTATCAATGTAAAGCGGAAAAACAATTCCTAGAGAAATTTTCTTGGATTTCTCTATCACATGTTTGAGGACCTTTCTCCTAGGGGCAGATCTAGCAATACTTCGTTAGTAGTCCAAATTCGTCATGAGAAATGTTTGCCTGGTCTATTTATTTAAGAAAAAAATTGAAAATAAGAAAAGAGACCTCTGATCCTATATGCAGAGTACTCCCTCCGTCCCACAGTAAACACACATTTTTGCTATTCAAATTTTTTTCCCAAAATGAATGTCACATAGGGGTCACAGAACTAATATGTAGAGAGCAGTAGTAGTCCCTCCGTCCCGTATTATTTGCACATCTAGGGTTGAGCATGGAAACCAAGGCATCTGCTAAAATGACGCTTTTGCCCCTATATGAAAGTGACTGTGCAGAGGCAGAAGGCATTCTCCGGATTGACCGGAAGCATTGTCTACTTTTTTAAATACAGCTGATGATGGAACAAGTGGTTGCAAAGGCTCCAGAGTCTGAATGGAGGGGGCGGAGTCGATTTTTTTCTGCTTCCGTGAGCTGGTTCACCTGCTGTTCACCTAGTACCAGTAATTTTTGGCATAATGACACTCAAAGATGAAAACAATACCGAAGATATTTGGTAGTAGTCCGTAATAAGATAGATATATAGTCCGTATTAAGTAACATGTACATTAAAACCAAGGTACTAAATAGCATATTGCGGGTTGGTAGCGGATTGACGTCGATGTAGCGGATTGCGGATAGCGGGCGATATTGCGGACGATAAGTTCCAATAGCGGCACCCCGATAGTCCCATATAATTTTAAGCACATATATCATGAATAATGAGTATAAATAATTTTAAGTGCATATATCATGAATAATTTTAAGTTCCACAACCGATGCGTGAGTTTTGAATTTGAGGTGTGAGTCATAGTGGGCTGGACTAATTAGGGATATTTGCTTCCATGCTATTGCGGCCTGCTACGCGCAATTGCGGCCGCAATATTGACCCGCTATTCAAAATTGCGGCCGTAAAGTTCCAGGATGCAAAGTTCAGAACGCTACCTCATAGCGGTAGCGGCAATGGACCGCTACCGCTATTGCGGGTGCAATTGCACCCGCTACCACCGCTATTTATTACCTTGATTAAAACAAAACAAGACGACGTAATATTATCATCATATTACCAAACACGTTATTCATGGTTGGTTTTGGTGCGTACTGCTCCCTATAGACACGGAAGGTCAAAGTTCAAGAGGACACATTTTTTAAATCTTGGCCCACGTGTCAGGAGACCGTGACAACTCTTTTTCAACTCGCCTCGTTCTTTATCGATCGGGAGGTTAAAAAAAGAGGTTAGTTACTGTCTGTACGCAGGGAGAAAGTGCATAGTAATAATTAATAAATGCAGTGCGGCGGGCAGCGTCGTGGTCGGAACAGAACACCGCGTACCGATATGCATGGTTGCTTGCTAACTGCCGTACTGTACGTGGGCACAGCACAGTGGCTTGGTCGAGAAAGGAACGCAACCACCGGTAGTAGTAGGACTAGAAGCGGCAAGCGCGTCGTACCCAATTACCCATCCGGCCATGATCATCCCTCATCGCCGGCCGAATCCAGTAGGAGCACCTAACTCGTCGTTTTCCGGCCACCGCATGCTGCACCACCACCGGTCGAGCTGAGGAGGATCGTCACGGATCGTCCGGGCCATGGATCACACACAACAAACTGCAGCATGCGCACGACCGTGTTGATCTTCTTTCCCCCTTTTTTTTTTGGCTGCATGCATGCGTCAACTTGTTCTGCCGACATCCATATATATTGTATCACTCTATAATACTAGTTCTATAGTAATATATACCCCAGCAGTTGCATTGTATTGCATTGCATTATTACTCTCTCCGTCCTAGAAATAATGTAAATCTCGCTTTTTGAGTTTAGATTAGTGTAGGTGTAAAATTACGTATTTGCTCTTCCTCTGTCATTTTAGAAGTAGTTGTCTTCTAAAATATTCTTCTCATGAATGGTAATTTTTAGTCATATAGAGATATTTTTAATTGATGGGTCTCACTGAAAAATGTGATCTCTAACTTTATAATTATATGTTTTTTGAGATAAGATTTGAACGCTAGAATTACATGTTTTTTTTTAGAATGGAGTATTGTTGAACAGAACAGACGCGTCCGAATGGACGAGCCAGACGTGCAAGCTAGCTGCAAGTCAACGACCACGACTGCAGGCAGAAAGTAGAAAGGACTTATTTAGTTCTTAAAATTTTGCAAAATTTTTCAAGATTCTCCATCGCATCGAATCTTTAGACGTATACATAAAGCATTAAATATAGATAAAAAAATAAAACTAATTACACAGTTTATACGAAATTCACGAAACGAATTTTTTAAGCCTAATGAGATCATAATCGAACACGAATTGTCAAATAACAACAAAAAGTACTACAGTAGCATTTTAAAAAATTCGCGAAAGCTAAAGTAGTACTACTACTCCATGCATTTGGGTTCGATGATTGACCACTGCAGGGCGCGCATGCAAACTACCCATCCCCTGCATCATCATCTCTTTTGACCTGAGTACTCCCGTGCACACGTCGCTCGCCGCGTTCCCTTCTTTTTTTTTTTCCTACTGGCGCCTTGTTTAGTTTGCCTCGAAGTTCCAAGTTTTTTCACTCTCTCTCCATCACATCAATTTTTAACCGCTTGCATGGAGTATTAAATGTAGGTAAAAAAATAACTAATTACACAGTTTAGTTGGAAATCACGAGATGAATCTTTTGAGCCTAGTTGGTCCATGATTGGACAATATTTACCAAATAAGACGAAAGTGGTACTATTCATCGGTTTGAAATTTTCTTCAATCTAAACAAGGGCCGGGTCTGTTTACTTTTCACTCAAAAACTTTTTATCATGTTCCATCGAAAGTTTGACACATGCATGAAGTATTAAATATAGATAAAAAATAGTTAATTACACAGTTTATATAGATTTTACGAGACGAATCTTTTAAGCCTAATTAGTTCATGACTAGCCATAATTGCTACAATAACACACATGTGCTAATAACAGATTAATTAGGCTTAATAAATTTATCTCGCAGTTTCCACACGAGTTATATAATTAGTTTTTTATTAATATACAAACACCTCTTTTAATATTGCATAAAACATTCGATATAACCCCTGAAACTTCTCGCCCACGACCACAAGCTATTCGAGCCCGAACAGGATCTGATTTCGGGGTGTTTAGTTGGGGAAAAAGTTTGGCTTCAGCTACTGTAGCACTTTTCGTTTTATTTGGCAATTTGTGTCCAATCATGGACTAATTAGGCTCAAAAGATTTGTCTCGTGATTTACAACTAAACTGCGTAATTAGTTTTTTCTTTCATCTACATTTAGTACTTCATGCATGTGCCGCAAGATTTGATGTGACAGGTATTGTAGCACTTTTTGGGTTCACTTTTTGCGAACTAAACAGGCTCTTCGTTTACGGTGAGTCCACGACCACGACTCCACAGGAGAGGGAGAGAGGGGCAAGCGTGGGGCGGCGGCTTCTCCTCGAGAGGCGTGCAAGTCGTCCGCGGGGTGGTCCCTCTGCGGTCTGCGCGGCAAAAAGCCGCCTCCCCGACCAAGCCATTCCCCAGCGTTTCTCAATTCTCCCTAAATTTCACTATGCAAAAAGAAAATTCTCCATCATATCAAAATGTCGGCAAATGCATAAAGTACTAAATGTTGATGAAATCAAAAACTAATTGCATAGTTTTGTTATACTTTGTGAGACGAATATTTTAAGCCTAGTTAGTCAAAATTTGGATATTTTTTACCAAATACAAACGAAATGCTACAGGAATTCTGATACAATGTTTTTCTCCCCAATTCACTGAACTAAAGAGGTCTCTCCTCCAAATTTCACTATGTAAAAAGAAGATTCCCTGTCACATCAAAATATCGGCAAATGCATGGAGTACTAAATGTTGATGAAATCAAAAACTAATTGCACAATTTTGTTGTACTTTGCGAGATGAACATTTTAAGCCTAGTTAGTCAAAATTTGGATAATTTTTACCAAATACAAAGAAAATGCTACAGGAATTCTGATACAGTGTTTTTCTCCCCAATTCACCGAACACGAGGCCACCGGCCAGCCAGGTCACCTCGCAGACAGTGAGCCGTCGTGTCAGAGAGCAGAGAGCTCAGATACCGTAATTCAGTACAGTAATTACTGTGCAATACTGTATCAATTTTGTTTTTATGTAGTAATAATTGTTCAAATCTTGATTAATTAGGCTCTAAATGTTCATCTCTCAAAGTACAACAAAACTGTATAATTAGTTTTTTATTTCATCTATATTTAGTACTCTATACATATGCCGACATTTTGATGTAATGAGGAATCTTTTTTTTGCGTAGTGGAATTTAGGGTGAATTTGGGGAGGAATCTAAACCAGGTCGTTCCTGGCCCTGGCCGGCGGGCGTGTCAGGAGCAGAGATCCAATGACGGGCACGCACAAGCCAATGCATGTGCGGGACAAGCAAGCATGCAAGAGGGCCCCCCGACGCACTGTGTCTGTCGGCAGTCACGTCTCGTCGCACGAGCCGCTGCCGGCTGCATTCGCTCTGGTTTTCGCACGAGCCGCTGCCGGCTGCATTCGCTATGGTTAGGAGGGCGTTTTCGGCGAGCAAAACACGGCGAATGGGCATGGGCACGCCGCTCGAGCTGGCGCTACGGCGGCCTACGGGTAGCTTGCCCGTCGGAGGTCCACTTGTCATCCATAATAGTAGTAGCTGGTCACAGCACTACAGTTGGGATTGGGAATGCATGCCGTAGTATGGGTGCCTCATTATTAATGGCGCCGATGTTCGTCGTCTGGATAAACGGATTGGAGGGTGGATATTCATCAAGCAATCAACCCTTGGGGCCGATAAACTTCACCGATTTGGATTTGGAACCGACAACTCAAAAACAATTTAGAATCTACTCTCCATCTCAATTTTCAATTAAATTTGATCTTATTAGTTGTTACAAATATTTATCCTCATATTAAGTTAAAGCTTTTACAGGTTAGGGTAAAGCTTTACTCTTGTTGTGCATTTTACTAAAACAAGTAGTATCTAGGTAGCACACTGCACGCTGAATTGCGTCGTTTAAACATGCACGATAGTACTCCATATCCAGGGGCGGCGGCTCTAGCATCTCGGGGCGGTCGAAGGCTTGAACCCCTCGTGCCGGCACCGAAAGCATGGAATCCCTCCTAAGTCCACATACATCAATGAAAGTTTAGAAGAATGGGCTAAATGTAGAACATAAGGAGGAGCCACTCCTATCATATATTTCTAGATCTGCTACCGTCCGTATCGATGGTAGATTTTGAGGTGAGATCTAGGGAGTGGTCATGGGAGCTAACCTGAGGATAATACTAATTTATTTCTAATAATCACTAGTTACTGCAATAAAAATCTCAAATACCAGAGTGATTGTAGCCAACTTTGTCCACACAAACCTTCTCATGGTTTCTTAGATTATCAATTAATGGTAGGTGGGTAATTTTGGTACAAATTCACCCGGTTACCTAAATTACCTATCATAATAGCAATGTACTCCCTCTGTCTCATATTACGAGACGTTGTAGAGCTTGTCCCGAAGATCAACGTGGAAACGAAAATGTGCAAACATGACCCTAGGTACCCATGGCGATGGACATGGGTCGCACCATCAGGGACGGTTCAGCCCACGACATCAAGACTTGCGACGCATGACGCTGGTCAGCGTACACTGCAAGATGTGATTTATTAGGACTCATAGATATTGTAATCTTACCATATAACCGACTATGATACTTTCCTTATAACCCTACCCCTCCAGACTATATAAGGAGGGGCAGGGGTCCCCTAGTCGGCAGATCCCACATCTCATCTCGTATTGCAGCAATACAAACCAACAGAGCATAGGATGTAGGGTTTTACGTCACACTGACGGTCCGAACCTGTATAAATGTTGTGTCTTGTGTATCTGATACCATCCGGTTCATGATCACGCGCACCTCTACCAATCAATCTGTCATCGCAGATAGCCCCCTCGATAGACTGTCGAGCATCATTTGTCGACAGTTGGCGCGGCAGGTAGGGGTGTGTATGTGCTGATCCCGTGATGAATGAGATGGGCCTCAACATCAATAACATATACTCCCTTCGTCCCTAAATATCTGTTGTTTACAATTCTCGAGAAACAACTTTGACAAAATATATATTAAAAATTATTAATATTTATGATACATAGTTAGTATCATTAGAAAGATCTTTGAATCTAGTTTTTTAATAAATTTATTTGGAGATACAAATGTTGTACGTATTTTCTACAAATCAAATCAAACTCGTGGCACGTACATCAACAGCGACAGATATTCTGGGACGGAGAGAGTGCGATGATTCGGAGGCGGCGTTTAACATCGTGCGCGACAACATCGTCACCGTCGTCGCTCCCGCGGCGATCCTCGTCCACAACTCAGTCACTGTTCCTATCGTCAACACGACATCCCGAAGCAATTCGTGGCGGTACTCTGTCGTGCGAGAAGACGTGGGGTTAATCTACGGTCACTAGCGCCCAGCGGGACAGCTCCACGCCGACACCTGATCGATCTGCTGGGCCAGATCTGATTCTACTACAACAAAGCCAGGAGGTCTGTGTCGCACGATGGACTTTAGCACAATCAACAGTACCTGTCACGCAGATCACCATGTCGGATTTCCATGGCGGCGCCCTGTCTCCACGAGACGGCGAGATCCGATCGGGCCAAGGAAGTACATACGAGCCATCAAGTAGCTAAATTAATCTGAGATATTAGAAGTCGCAGGTGGATATGCATGCACGCGACAAGCATGCATGACAGCACGAGCCTGTTTAGTTCCTCCCCAACCCAAAAAGCAAACCCAAAAAGTGCTACAGTACCTGTCACATCAAATCTTGCGGCACATGCATGGAGTACTAAATGTAGACGAAAGAAAAAAATTAATTACACAGTTTAGTTGTAAATCACGAGACAAATCTTTTGAGCCTAATTAGTCCATGGTTGGACACAAATTGCCAAATAAAAACGAAATGTGCTACAGTAACCGAACCCAAACTTTTTCACCGACTAAACAACCCCCACGTCTACATGCACGGATTAATCTTCCGGCAAGTCGATCTTCATCTTCGCTCAAGGAAGACATCGCTCGGCATCCTTCATCATCACGTCTCCACGAGGCGACGGTGGCACCAAACGCTGCTGACCACAGGCCAATAAGGAAAGAGCAAGATCGGAAAAGGCATGCAAGGTAATCATGCATGTACGTGTGCATGCTTCACGGAGTACAGAGCAATTCAGCTTGCTGTCTTTTCACGTACAGAGCAATTCAGCTTGCTGTCTTTTCACGATGCACCGACTACTCAATCCAACCATGACGACAAGCTACGAAGATGGGCACACCATGTGCGCATGAGGTACTCCTGCTGCGGGTCAGCCCCAGTTCCCTGGGCTCCGTCAAGATCAACAATTCATCTTCAGCACCACCCGGACATCCCGCCACGGTTCGCATCATCGACACGCCGACTACTCTGATCGGCCGTCTATTAAAGCGTCACAGCGTCGCTTCTCTGACCAGATCAAATGCGGCTACGTCAACAATCTCGCTGAATCTGATCGGCCCAAGGCCGGCAGCGGCATAAAGATGATGTCGCCCGAACTACTCGCTCCGACCGCCTGCCGTGTCGCAATAACTATCGCTGCGAAGAACGGCGCTATGACAACCGCGATTGCCGCCAGGACGGCAGGCCGGAAAGCTCGAGGGCCAGGCAATTTCGTCGACGCTGACCAGATATCGTCATATGCAGCCGAACAGACGTTTTGACTAAAGATATAAGTACCTTCTTATATGTGCATTTCATACAACTTTCTTCTCGCCATGTTTCACCAATTATTATTTCTTCGGCTATTCTCCATAATTAATTGTGTCCATAACGCTCCATTCGTTATCCGCTAATTCTCCATACGAAATATCTTAAACATATTCTCCGTCAATTCGTCAACCAGCCACGTTCTTATTTGTGTTACCCAGAGACAACCCCTGTCCTCGACTTCGCTCCTACATGTGCAAGAGCCACGCTCTGCGTTATGGACAGTCAGCGCGGCTCCTTGGCGACGCTCTTTCTCCTACGCGTACACGGGTGCTGGCCACTCCACGCTATGGGCTAGGGCTAGTCGGGGCTAGTGATATAATACAGAACCAACGGGGAGGAAATTACTCATATTTAAAATATGATCAAACTCTAAATAAACATAAACTACTCGGCAGGATATAAAATTCACCGATACATGCTCCTGATCAACTCTGCTCTGTTTTCGTCATCGCCGAGTTCATATATTTTATTTTTACATGACGTACTACTCGTTCTACATATTTGTATTGAAGGATCATCGTCCGAGTGGTCGCACCACCTGGCCTTCGGACTTCTCTGCTGATCAACTGGTCGAACTGCTAGGTTCATGACCTTCGTCACCAATCAGTTGGTCGGACTATTCGGCACTCACTTCTACTCGGCGCTCACTTTGCCGCCGACCAGTTGGTTGGGCTGCTAGGTGCTCGATTCTTTGCCGACCAGCTAGTCAAATTATTCGTCGCTTCATCATCAGCTACGGTGAGGGCTCGCCAGCTAAGCTGGGGACTCCTCGGCGTTCGGATTCTTCGTGCAAGAGTCGCCATCTAAGCTGGGGACTCCCTTGGTGGTCGGATTTTACTACGTTTCGACAACGTTGCATGCCATGTGTACTATCAAGTTGCTCCATGCTGTTCGGATCAGGGTGCTGATCTTGGGCAGCACGTTGGGGGCCTTGGTAGATACATGGCAGATGACGCTAGCTATTTCATGCATCAACACTGGAATGTCAAGCTCCTGATTTCTTTGACCCTGCTACAAGATCCATTCTTTATCTTCTAGCAGGCTCAGGGATTAAGTGTGTATACTTCACCTTGCGGTGAATGTACTGGCTTCTTGATCACTTGATTTCTCGACTACGTTGGGGACGAATGGCATTCTCAGCTTCGCTGGGGACTGCTCATTTTTCTTCAAGACGTTGACACTAGGTGTATTCTACATCTAATCTTAGGCTCGGGGACTGCATTGTATACAATGCACCTTACGGCGCATGTTGTAATGGATCAACATGATTATACGAGATTAAGTAAGAAAATCTTCCACCGAGGCAGATAATTTACTAAACTTAAGCCCGTACAACCTGAGATTCCGTGAAATCACGAGGGATTTCAAACCAACCAACATACAACCAAGATCATACTGATTTAGCAGCCATAGTCACATGCTATAGAAAGTTCGCAACAAGAGTTGAATACATCGGAGTTCAGAATAAAAAGTTATTACAACACGCGCACAAAATAACATAGTAGAAGCAAGTAGTTTTAAACCACACACACTTAGTTCAGTTACAGTGCCAGCAGGTAGTCATAGCTGAAAGGATCAAGATGCCCAAGAGGGGGGTGAATTGGGCTTTTCTAAAAATTAATTGCAAGAATTAAATCCTACAAGCCAAACTTCCCCCCTAGTGCCTACTTGTGTTCCTTGTGATTCTACCGATAAAAGTTTTGCATCGTAAGTTCCAATCCTAGACTAGCAAGGTAATTCTAGGAAAGTAAACAAGCAATGAAAGTAATACAAGAAAGTAAATGCTTGAAAGTAGGGGTTAGGAACACGGCGATGTTTTGCTGAGGTATCGGAGAGTCGCCACTCCCCACTAGTCCTCGTTGGAGCACTCACGCAAGGGTGTAGCTCCCCCTTGATCCGCGCAAGGATCAAGTGCTCTCTATGGGTTGATTCTTCGACACTCTGTCATGGCGAATCACCCAAAATCGCTCACAACTTGAGTGGGGTCACCCACAATCTCGTCGGATGATCACCGAACTCCCAATCACCACCAAACCGTCTAGGTGATGGCGATCACCAAGAGTAACAATCTAGAACTCTCACTTGACCACAACAAGCCTAATGAGAAGATGAATGCACACTTGCTTGACTCTTGTCACTAGAGAGGATTCTCAAACTTTGATTCGCAAATCACTATCCTCACTAGGGCTCTTGCACTCCCTTGCACTTCAAAGATGTTTTTCAGCTAAACAAATGAGCAAGAGACCTCTAAAAGAGGTGAAGGGGTTGTATTTATAGACCCCTCAAATAAATCCAACCGTTACCTTTCGAAACAGCCAGACGCGCACTGACCGGACGCGACTGTCAATATGACCGGACGCGCTGGTCAGTTGTAACGGACGAATAACGGAAACCTGTGCTAAGTGACCGGACGCGCCGGTCTGAGATGATCGGACACGTCCGATCATGCAAGAGCACTCTGAAAATCTGACCTGACGCATCACCGCGTCCGATCATAGGTGACCGGACGCGTCAGGTCACCACGGGACCTTACTGGAACATGACCGGACGCACGACCGCGTCTGATCATAGGTGACCGGACGCGTCAGGTCTCCACAGGACCTTACTGGAACATGATCGGACGCACCGATCATTTTCACAGTCGCGTCCGATTACGCTGTTTACCCTCTGGAACACGTGTCAGCCTGACCACCGCGTCCGGTCCTCTCAAGGATCGCGTCCGGTCAATCAGCTGAAAAACGCAGTGAAGATTTAGTACTGACCGGACGCGTCCGGTCATGACCAGGACCGCGTCCGGTCATAGGTAAACAACTCAAACGTCTTCTAAACGCGATGCAACTTGAACCAAGTTGCTTCTAACTGAACTCTGAGCTTTTCTCGAGCTACCTAGTGCTAAGTTTGACAAGTGTGCACCACACCTAAACACAAGACTCACCTAGGTCAAGCTACTCGCTCATAACCCTCTTAATAGTACAGTCAAAGGAAGAAACAAAGATCCTGACGACTATTCCAGATGTATCTCAACACCTTGACATCCGGAACTAACCGTCCTTAATCTTATCGTTGATCCTTTGAAAACCGAAATGATTTCCATCAAGGGACATGACTGCCATATTGCCCAAAGCAGTTATCATCTTCATGACCTAACTTACCAATGTTTCTGCAAAACACACGTTAGTCATGGTAATTATGTGTTGTCATTAATTGCCGAAACCAACACCGAGGCTTAGATGCTTTCAATCTCCCCCTTTTTGGTGATTGATGACAACACTTAGATTCAGAAGATATGAGTTGAGGTTTTCGATCATGCTTGGTTCACATAAGCATAAAGCTATAAGCACAATGGGTTAGTCAATGCTTATGTGTTCCAAGCCAACTGAGTGTACTCATAAGATAAGACATGAGGAGTTAGTACACATAAATCATAGCTCATATGAAATCGGAGTAAGGCACGGAAGCACAACCTTATGAGCTATAAACAACCAAGTGACATGGTTTAAAAACTGTGATAAGATAAACCATAGAGACTCAAGGTACCTCATAAGATCACATGTCACACGAATGCAATTACTGTAAAGTAAACATGATGCATGAGTGTAGCACACAAGAAAAGAACGAAATCCCTCTAACAAAAGCTCTCCCCCTGAATCTACTCTCTCTCTCCCCCTTTGGCATCAACCGCCAAAAACTAATCTAAGGATCTGACGGGGGAACAGACGGAGTCGAGTCGGGTGCCGAGGAGCGCGTAGTAATCACAAACTGAGAAGTGTCTTCCTCGGACTCTGAGCTATCTGGCTGACCCTCTGAAGAAGCACGTGGCTGTGAAGCGGTCTGGGTCTGATCAACAGGAACAGGTGCTGCCGAAGTGGCAATAAGTGGAGCAGTCTCTGTGACCTGAGCCTGAAGAGAGCCAAAAGCTGGGGGATCTGTCGAGGCAACGGATGAAGGAACTGTCTCTATAGTGCCTGTCCCTGTCACTAGAGTAAAAGCTGCCTCTAAAGCTGACAACCCTGATGAAGTAGCAAATGTGGTGTTCGAGGGCGTCGGCTGACCAGTCAACTCGCTATATGTGGCACTCAGATGAATGAAAGGTGTGCCGGTCAACATGTGAGGGCAAGGCTGGTCTGAAGGAGTAAACCCCGTCTGAATGGGCGTGTAGCTCAGGGACTAGAACGACTGAGGAACCTGCAGCTGTGGAGAGGTGAACTGAAAGCTCGGCTGATCCTGACTTGAAGGTCCACTGAAAGGTAAAGCTGAAGTCAGGATAGATGCAGGTGGAGGAACCCCAACTGTGACTAGGTGACGCAGGAGATCCAAATACTGCTGCTGGCTGGCTGCACTCTGTCGCTGCATCTCATACTGCTGACGCTGCATCTCGACTTGTTGGCGTTGTATACTCAATGGTCTCAGTAGTCTCTGTACCAAGCTATCATCCTTCAAGATGAAAACGACTGTCGCCAATGCGTATACCACTGCTCCTGCCACCCCTCTCTACTGCATCAGCTGCATCTGCCACTGCCTGAGCTATCTCTGCATCAGTAAGAGTCTTCTTCTTCTTTCTGGCCATGATCTTGATGCGCTTTCCACGCGCAACCTCATACATATGGGGAGGACTATCGTCCCCATCACTAGGAGCACCACCGGCATTCTTGCAATGAACCATGCTGTCACACTTGTCGGAAAACCTCTGAAAGATGATGTACTGACACTCGAGAGGCTTGGCCTCAATCCGTATCCGCAGGCTTGGCCTCGGATTCAACAGCTGAACAGCAGTCACCCCGACACACGACAAACTCGCTGAAAAGACGGAATAGATGGATCTACTATAAGCAACATATATGATCTAAAAGATACAAAACCCTAGAGATAGCAAGCATATAAGATAAGACGTGAAACGAAACGCGATGGCTACCTCGAATTGACGAGAAATCCGGTGAAGAGATGAGATGACCTAGGTCGCAAGACTTCCCGACGCACTGGACGAGCGCTGATTCGCTGAAACAGAAGTCAATTAGGGTTAACGAAAACAAAATTTTGACAAACCCTAACACGAAGATCAAGGATGTGTGAAACAACCTCGGAGCGAAGACGTCGCGCAAAGAATCTTTTCGACGACGAATGAAGGAGACGCCGCAGCGCGAACCCTAGGGTTAGGGCGACGCGCAGTGACCGAAAAACGAGGATGAATGCGATGGCAGGGGCTGGCAGGAGGTCGTGCAGGGTCGCAGGCAGCAGCAGCAGCGGCTCACGGCGGCGGCGGCGCAGGCGCGGCGCGATGGAGGTGGCAGCGCGGCAGAGTGGACGCGGTAGAGGGCAGCTACGTGGGCGCGGGCGATGGCGCAGGCGCGGCCAAGGTCTCCGGCGAGCGGCGGCGGTGCGCTTCCGGCGAGCTAGGGCACGGAGGCGGCGAAACGCGAGGAGTACGGCGCGGATGAGGAAGAAAGAGAAGAACGTGAAAGTTTATATGAAGGATTAGATCCGCTCGTCACACGATGATCGGACGCGGTGGTTGATATGACCGGACGTGGAGAGGCAGCGTCCGGTCACACTCCAGTAAGCTCCTGGAATGACCGGACGTGGTGGTGGTGACCGGGACCGGACGTGGTGGTCAACAGGGGCGCGTCCGGTGCAGCGTCCGGTCACTAGATCAGGAGATGGTCTTTAGGATGACCGGACGCGCTGGTGGTCGCCGGGACCGGACGCGGTGGTGAAGCATCACAGCGTCCGGTGCAGCGTCCGGTCCAGCGTCCGGTCACTGTTTTTCGCCCTTCTTCATTCCGAACTTCGACGTGACTTCTCCCAATCAAGTTCCAATTCAAAGAGACACAAATAAACACAAATTAGAACAAGATATGAGTGACCTCACTCAAACCCTCAAGTTTCTCAAAATAGTTTGCCTTAGGCTAATATTATTTTTAGGAAAATAGGCAACAAACACCCAAGGAGCAACGTATGGCCATGCAATAGAGTCTTTGAACCTTTGGGAGCGTCAAAATGCTCTCTCTATCCATGGACGAACACAGAGGTTGCTCAAAGCTTAATCGAAAAGAAAATGATAAAACAACCATGCATATGCAATGCAAAACAAGTAAGTAAAGCTAGGTTGCTTGTCAAGTTTGATCCACGGTTAGGCTTTTTCACTCCTCCAAAGGAGGGTTATCGTAACCGTGTTAGCCAAGGCCTAGATGCATTGCGGGTAATTAAACATGACATATAATACAATGCAATACAAGGGACAACACAAGCTCATTTTTTAAAGTTACTAGAGTCAAGCACATTTAGTTCACTTCTCAACCTACAAAAGGTAGCTTCATCTAAAGGTTTAGTGAAGATATCCGCTAATTGATTTTCACTTCTTACACCTTCTAGTGATATGTTATTTTTAGCAACATGATCTCTTAGAAAGTGGTGGCGGATATCAATGTGCTTGGTGCGAGAGTGTTGTACCGGATTATTAGCAATTTTAACCGTACTTTCATTGTCACATAAAAGCGGTACCTTTTCAAGAACAACTCCATAGTCTAGGAGGGTTTGTTTCATGTATAAGATTTGTGCACAACAAGCCCCCGTGGCAATGTATTCCGCCTCGGCGGTGGACAAAGCCACACTATTTTGCTTTTTAGATGACCATGATACTAAGGATCTCCCAAGCAAATGACACCCTCTGGAAGTGCTTTTTCTATCAATTTTGTAACCGGCATAATCTGAATCAGAGTAGCCAACTAGTTGGAATCTAGCTCCTTTGGGATACCATAGTCCGATGCTTGGGGTATACTTAAGATATCTTAGGATTCTTTTTACGGCACTTAGGTGAGGTTCTTTAGGGCACGCTTGAAAGCGGGCACACATGCACACACTAAACATGATGTCGGGCCTAGATGCGGTAAGGTATAACAAGCTACCAATCATTGAACGGTAAAGAGTTTGATCGATTGGTTTACCTCCCTCATCTAGGTCAAGATGTCCATTAGTTGGCATTAGGGTCTTGATTGGCTTGTATTCTTCCATCTTGAATCTTTTGAGAAGATCCTTGGTATACTTCTCTTGAGAGATAAAGATCCCTTCTCTCATTTGCTTGACTTGAAACCCAAGGAAGAATGTTAGCTCACCAATCATTGACATCTCGAACTCTTTTGACATCAATTCACCAAATTCTTTGCAATAGTCTTCATTTGTTGACCCGAAGATGATATCATCAACATACACTTGACAAATGAAGATCTCTTCTTTGAATTTCTTGGTGAATAGTGTGGTGTCAACCTTCCCAATAGTGAAGCCCTTCTCTATGAGGAAGTCCCGGAGGCGCTCATACCACGCTCTAGGGGCTTGCTTGAGCCCATATAGCGCCTTGGACAACCTATAAACATGATTAGGATATCTAGGGTCTTCAAACCCGGAAGGTTGTTCAACATAGACTAGTTCATTTATGAAGCCATTTAAGAATGCACTTTTCACATTCATTTGATATAGTTTCATATCATGATGTGATGCATATGCAAGAAGGATACGGATGGCTTCAAGTCTTGCAACGGGTGCAAAAGTCTCTCCAAAATCAAGACCTTCAACTTGAGAGAACCCTTTTGCTACTAGTCTTGCCTTGTTTCTTACCACTACCCCTTGATCATCTTGCTTGTTGCGGAACACCCACTTGGTTCCAATGACTCTTGCACCTTTTGGATGCTCTTCAAGTGTCCATACTTGATTGCGGGCGAAGTTGTTCAATTCTTCATGCATGGCATTCACCCAATCCGGATCTTGAAGAGCTTCTTCTACATTCTTAGGTTCAAGATAAGAGACAAAGGAGTGATGTTCAACAAAAGAATTAAATTTTTGAGATCGAGTCATTACACCCTTTGTAGGACTCCCTATGATGAGATCTTGTGGATGTGCTTGAAGTAGAGGTGAGTTTCTTCGATCAACCATTTGAGGAGTGGGATGAGGAGCATCAACATCTTGTGCTTGTGCCTTGGCTTGATGATGAGAGACATGGGTGTCTTTATTTTCAACTCTCTCATTCTTGTCATCATCTTGAGGCACATATGATGAAGATGGTGGATTGACAATTTGTACATCGTCTTCATCATCTTTAGGCTTGATGTCACCCACGGGCATGTTCTTCATGGCCTCCCTCAATGGTTCATCACCTATATCATCACAATTCTCAATTGCTCCTTGGGAGCCGTTAGATTCATCAAATTCCACATCATATGTTTCTTCAACCAAACCGGTGGCATGGTTAAATACTCTATATGCTTTGGACTTTGATGAGTAGCCAACAAGAAAACCAATATCACAACGTCTTTGGAACTTCCCTAGGTGTTGACGCTTCTTGTAGATGTAGCATTTGCAACCAAACACCCGGAAGAATGAGACGTCCGGCTTCTTCCCATTTAGCAACTCATAAGGGGTCTTGCAAAGGAACTTTTGTAGGAAGAGGCGATTTGAAGCATAGCATGCGGTGTTGATTGCCTCGGCCCACAATTTTTCCGGTGTGTTGTAGTCATCTAGCATTGTTCTTGCAAGAGTGATCAAGGTCTGGTTCTTTCTCTTAACTACACCATTTTGTTGAGGAGTGTAGGTTGATGACACTTCATGCTTGATTCCAATTTCATCACAATAGGCTTCAATGTTGGTGTTGTCAAACTCTTTTTCATTGTCACTTCTAATCTTCTTTATCTTGACTTCAAATTCATTTTGAGCTCTCTTTGCAAACTTCTTGAAGCAACTTGCCACTTCAGATTTGTCATGAAGGAAGAAGGTCCAAGTGTATCTTGAGAAGTCATCCACAATCACAAGACAACAAAGATTTCCACCCAAACTCTTGTAAGTTGTAGGACCAAATAAATCCATGTGTAGAAGTTCTAGTACTCTTGATGTTGACATGTAGGCTTTGGTTGGATGAGTGTTTGCAACTTGTTTGCCGGCTTGACATGCACTACAAGGTTTGTCCTTTTCAAACTTTACATTCTTTAAACCTCTCACTAGTTCTTTCTTCAATAGCTTGTTGAGAGTGTTCATTCCAACATGAGCAAGCCTCCTATGCCAAAGCCATCCAAGTGAAGTCTTGGTGAACAAATATGTCATCAAGTTTGCATCTTCGGAGGTGAAGTCAACAAGATAAAGATTATTGTATCTAAAATCCTTGAAAATCACTTGCTTGTCATCTATCTTGGTAACAACCACTTCATTTGGACCAAACAAGCATTGGTAGCCAAGATCACAAAGTTGCCCAACGGATAGTAAGTTGAAGCTAAATGAAGCAACATAGAGCACATTTGATAGAGAATGATCATTTGATATTGCAACCTTGCCTATGCCCTTGACTTTGCTCTTTGAATTATCCCCAAATGTGATCTTATCTTGACATACCCCATCCTCTTCAAGTGAGGTGAACATACGAGGATCACCGGTCAAATGTTGTGTGCAACCACTATCAATCACCCAATGAGATCCACCGGTCTTGTAGTTCACCTACACACAAGAGATCAAGCCTTATGTTTAGGGACCCAAACTTGAGAGGGACCCTTAACTTTTTCAACTAGTGACTTGGCAAATATCACGGAACCGCCCAAATTATAAGAACAAAAGTACAAAAACAATCGCCGGAGCAATTAATTTCCCTTACTTAAGCTCCTATAACTCTGGTAGTCCAATAAAATCACGAGGGATTTCAAACCAACCAACATACAAGCCAAGATCGTAGTGGTCCATCATAACAGGTCATATGTTACATCCATTTCATAAGTAATTCAACATATATCGGAGTTCAGTAGAGTTAATACAACTCAAGTTCAAAAGTAGCGGAAGCAAAGTAGTTTGAAAACTAATATCACCTTAATTCAAATACATGCCAGTACCAAGGTCAAATTCCCATAAAAGCATGAGAGACAAGATAGCTCAGACGGATCATGCCCATGATCACACTCCGCCACTACAGCCAGAGTCTTCCAATTTTTGCAGTAGCTATGTTATATCACAACCTGCAACAAGTGGGAATAAACCGTGAGTACGAGAAGGTACTCAGCTAGACTTACCCGTCATAAACCAGAAATAATATAACACCAAGGAGTATGCAAGGCTTTCTTTCAGTGGGCTAGCTTGACTCATTTGCGAAAAGCATAAGTTAGCATGAATAAACTAATTTAAGTCCTTTTTGCATCATATTTATTATAACCTATTCAATCTAGGTAAGCACCTATGCTAAAGCAATCACTTGATTAACCATTAACATCAAAGGTTACCATTTTAGGTTTAGCATTTCCAACATTATCCACATAACCATCCATGTTCCATAATCATTACTACGATGCAGTAGCTCGAGTCAAGTGTTCACTATCCAGTGAACGATGGCGATTCGAATCGATTATTAACCAGCTGGTAAGTTATTCCTCACACAAACCTCACTCACCCGCTAAAGTGAGGTGTTGGTCACTGAGTCAACCATTCAGGTAAAGTCGCGAGCTTGCCAGGAACCACTTGTACCCGGGGCTGCCCGACTGCTCTTTGGCCTTATCATCGCGCCCCCGTATCCTGCCACTACTGCTCCGGTACAGTGCGTTGCGGGCAATCCACTCGTCCCAAATAATCTCCTAGCTTCGCGGTCGAAAGGTACCTTATTCGGCCAGCTAAATATGAGGCATGCGTTCAACATGACCCGAGGGCCAACAATGGTCGGTCCTTAATCGACACAGACGGAAACTACAAGCACCCTAGAACCCTGTCTGGTTGCCCAATACTTATTCCGTCCGGTCTCCAATTATTCATCAACACTTGGTTATTTCTAGGATATCATCCATTCTATAGCTAAAGTTTCCCAGTAACCACCTATAATTGCCGGTGACAGGAAATCACCGATCGCTACCGGTCTAAGCAGGGCTAAGCATTTATTCGACCCTAAACCTAGCAGGATAAGAATGTAATAAGGTAGGCAAGGATAGTACTAAATGCATCAACGGTTTCACTCAACTCCTACAACTTAATGCAACAATACATATATAACATATATATACTCAATTGCTTTTATAAAGTAGGAGGCTTAGAATGCTCCGGGGCTTGCCTAGGATCAAACACTAGGTTAGTGATTGACAGATGACACTCGCTTGGCGAGCATCGTCCATCCCGACACTTGATTAGTCCTTCCATCTTCAGGATGGGTCCACCAAACACCGTCTTCGGGTTTGGCTTCAACATCTCATCCTTCACGTGGTGCATCTAGCGAACCTAAATGAGATGCAAGATGCAGGCGTATGAATATGATGAATGGTAACACAAGATGCATCACATAATCAATTAAAGAGGGCAAGCACATCAAGCATAATGCAAGTTTGACAAGATCACCAGTATCTTAAGTAGACCATCATCAATGGCATAAACCACACTTAGCAACACATGGAGTAAACAACCATGACGAGCATCTGACAATTTCTGGACTGCAAACAACATCTACATGTTTGGATTATAACTGGAGTTATACAAATCCAATAGCCATGAAACAAGACATTATGGAAAGCTTATGAAATTGTCTATGATTCATCTTTAATCATCTTAGCATGATTCTCAAGTTAACCAAGTCAAACAAGCATAATTACAGAATCTGGTCCAGAGATTCCAGAGAACAACTATTTCTGGAACCCAACTTGAAACAGTCATTACTCACAAACTATAATGCCAAATGCCACCAAAATTTAACACAAGCTAGATTAATGAGTTATCTACAACTTTGTTATAAGCATGTTTCTCAGCAAACATCATTTTCATGGTGCAATTACCAAAGTCCCAGAAACTGTCCAGGAAAGCATCAATTGCAAGAATAAATATTAACTTATATTCCAAACATATATTTGGCCACAACCAATGTAACCATCATAAAGTGCATGTTAAATGATCACCCAAAAAGCATAGTGCTCATCACTAAATAAATTCTTTTAATGCATTTCTTAATTTATTTAGATAGCAAGGTGAAATAATAAACATATACCAAAAGTCCATAATAAAATCTATAAAAATTACAGTAGCTCTTACATACACCCAATAGTCTACTGTACAAATTTCAAGGCATTTGGACATGTATATCAACCTCTATGAAAAAGACAAATGGTTATTGCAAGAATTCATATGAGACCAAGATACACTAATAACTCACTCAAATGGCAACCAAAATTCATGAAAGTTTTACCACACATCAATCATCACATGAGTAGCATGCCACAAAAATTTCACTTCATTTGGAGCCCTAGATCTACAGTTATGAAAATGACAAATACAACTAGCATTAAAAACCTAGCTGCACAAATCCATTTTTACAGAGAAAATTTTAAACCAAAACATGCTATATTATAGATCTAGTGCATAGAGAATTTCACAAGGATTCCAAAAAGTACTCATTTGCCATTTTATGATTTTTCTACGATTTACTATGAATTTCCAAAGTTACTGCAAAATCATCACAAAACAGTCCTCTCGGCACTATTCATCTGAGTCTATGACAGTGCAGTTAGGCCCTTCACTTTTGTCGAATTCTCGGAGGAGGTTCTTGGCGCGATTTGGAGCAGAGGAGCTCGTCGGGGAGGCCGGTAGGGTGGACGTCGGCGGCGGGGGAAGCGCGGGGAAGCACGGGGAAGCACCAGGGCATGCTCGTGCACCTGCTGGTGCCTCTAGCTCGGCTCGAGGTGGCCCTAGGTGGCCCGGCCACGAGCGACTGCTGCTTGTGGCAACGGCGGCTGGCGGCGAGTCGACTCCGGCGACTACGGCGGTGGTGGAGTGGCTCAGCAGCTTCACGACGTCGAGGCGCACCCGTGGGACTGCTCGGTTGAAACGGAGACGGTTCGAGGCGCACTGGCCACGTGCGCCAGCGGCATTGCCGGCGACGGCGGCAGGGCAGGCGACGCTGCGGTATGCTGGGTGGTCGGGGAAGGGATGCTGAGGGGTGGCGTGACACGGGGAGTAAGGTGGGGTGGTCCGCTCGACTCAGGACCCAGCGCATCAGCGGACACGACAGTGGCACGAGCTCGGCTCGGAAGCCGGCCATGGCGGACACGCTCTAGGTGTGCGCACACGCGTTGCTGGCCAGGCGAGGGGCGAGCAGACAACGAGTGAGGAGCGCCGGGCAGCTTGGCATCATACTGGAGCGGCAGGGGCGCGTAGCAAGGCAGGGACACGCGGCAAAGGAGGTGGTGCGCGGCGTGCATGCACGGTGACCACGTTGACAGAGCGTCGAGCACGTGGTGGGCGCAGAGTGGAGCACGGTGGGCAGCGATTTGGGCTAGATCTGGGCCGATTTGGACCTCGGAGCAAAAACAAAGTTTGAAGCCCACATGAAGCTCTACGTTTTTCATTAAGGCTCCCAGGTCACTAGGCCAACAGATTAGGAGAGAAAATCATGCCAAGATGACAATGCCAACATGTTGACGGAGGTCACGGAAACTCGCATTCGGAGGTCAAAACCTGATCAAACTTAATCCAACTTTTTGCATGCTCTTCTCCAAGATGTAAGCTCCAACTTTTATTTTTGGCTCAACTCAAGTTGCTTAACGAAAACATGAGAACGTGACATGCCAACGTCGACGATGATGAATTCCGGACTTAGAAAAATTCTAAGTCTACAAACAGCCGCTGATTCAATCTTCGAGCCTCTGTTTGACTTATTTCCAAGTTGATCTAGCTCTTGGTCCAAAAACAAAGTTTGTTATACATGATATGGACTACAACTTTCATTTAAGGTCCAACCTCAAAAGTGGTATAGAACCTACTGTTCTACTTTGACCAAAGTAGGACCACGATGAAGTTTAAATTATCCTTTTTGATCAATTGGAGCATTTTCTGGGCATTTGCTCAACACGAACCTTTCATGACTTTTGTTGTAGAGTCCATCTAGAGTCATTTGGGCAAGGTTGCAAGGTTTGGTTGATGACCTATATTTCCATCCACTTAATAATGCAATTCCAGCACTTAGTAAAGTCATTCCAACAAGCATATAACTTATTATTTCATGTGACTTTTTGATCCAAACGTCATGAAACTTTTCCAGTGACCAATATAAATAGGTACTAAGGTGAGACACATGAAGATATTGCAATAACACCACCCAAGTATATATCTTAAAAATGGACTATATGTGAAGCATGGGTGCAACATCCAAGTTTAGGTTGGGGCTCGCTTCCATAGGTTTGACCTTGACATCTTCATCACCACTTAATCTACCATGTTTGAGCTCAAACCCACTGCTTAACTGGTGGCAAACACCTCGGGTGTTACAGCAACCCAAATTTTCTTTGGCCTATTCTTGTTAGGAGGACCCAAGAACATGACTTTCATATTTCCACTAGAGTCCTTTCTAAGCATGTAGTGAGCATTGAAAGCAAAGGTTCTAGCATGCTTGGACAAGGGTTGTGGTGGTGGGGTTTTGCACTCATGAGCAAAGTGACCTTCTTGTCCATACTCAACACATCTCTTTGGCTTGGGCTTTGTCTTGCTTTGTTGTTGTTTGGCCTTTACCTTCTTTTCTTGATTTGCCAAATACCCAATGCCACTCCTATCTAACTTCATGACGGTGTTCATGAGTAGCTCACTTTGCAAATGTTGGCCTCTTGTGAACTTACTTAGGCCGGTCTTGAGATGCTCTTTCTCTTGCTTGAGCTTCTTGTTTTCTTCAATGAGTGACTCATTTGACGCTTGCTTTTCAAGAGCCAACAACTTCTTGCTCTCATCTTTAAGCATCTCATTTTCACTCTTGAGTTTGACATACTCATCATAGTCATTTGCCTCAACCACACTCTTGCCTTTGCCGCTAGAGCCTTGCTCAAAGTTCTCAACAATCAAGTCATCACATGATGTAGCTATATCAATCTTAACAATTTGGTTAGTAGCATCATGTGTCTCAAGAGCAAGCTCATTAGCAACAATAAGAGTATCATAATTAATTTTCAAGGTGGTGTACTCTTCTTTTAGCAAGTTTAGTCTAGTGATGAGTTCACCATGCTTCTTCTCAATTTTATCATGTTTATCTCTAAGCTCCTTGTTAGAAGTTTTAAGCTCTTTGAGAGAAGAAGACATAGTTTCATTTTGATCTATGAGCTCATCCCTAGTATTATGTGCACTTTCAAGCTTGGATGAGAGTGATTCATTTTCATGTTGAAGCTCATTATTTTCATTTCTAGTCCTCCTTATGATTTTAGAATATTTATTTAACAATTTTACTAGTTCATCATAAGAGGGAGCATCATATTCATCATCACTATCACTATCATCATCATCACTATCACTATTTTGTACCTTTCGATCACCCTTTGCCATAAGGCATAGATGAGTAGTAGAAGATGATGGTGAAGATGGTGGTGAAGGTGGTGATGAAGATGTCGGTGAAGATGATGATGGCCCAATCACAAGTACGGTGATCTTTTCTTTGTCATTGTTACTTTCATCGCCGGAGGACTCACATGATGATTCAATGTCGGTGAGCCAATCACCAACAATATAGGCCTTGCCTCCCTTCTTCTTCTTGTGGGATTCTCTTTTCTTGTCATCTTTCTTCTTATATGGCTTGTTCTTTCTTTTGTCATCTTCTTCATCACTTGAATCATCTTTCTTGCCCTTGTACTTATTCTTGTACTTGTCTTTTGGAGGCTTTGGGCATTGATGAGCTAGATGGCCAAGTTCTCCACAATTGAAGCAAGCCATTTCAAAGATTGGCTTCCTTTTTCTACTTGTGAAGAATTTCTTCTTCTTGCCATCGAACTTGATTCCACTCTTGTTGAGCTTCTTTAGCATCTTGGTGGTCTTTCTTACCATGAGTGCAAGTGATTCATCATCAATGTCACTTTCACTAGAGCTTTCTTGCACAATCATGGCTTGGGCCTTCTTCTTTTTCTTTTCATGACTAGCTTTGAAGGCCAAGTCTTTCTTCTTGGAAGATGATGAGCCCTCTTCCAGAGTGATGTGCATGTACATCTCATGTGCATTGATCTTCCCCAAAACTTGAGTCGGTGTTGCGGTGGAGAGATCACTTTGGTGAAGTACGGTGACAATGTGTCCATACTTCTCAACGGGAAGAACACTTAAGATCCTCTTTGCAACATCCGTTTGACTCATTTTAGTGAGTCGAAGAGCATTTAGATCTTCTACAAGAACATTCAAACGAGTGTACATGTCGTTAGCACTTTCTTTAGGAAGCATCTCAAAAGAATTAATTTTCTTTAAAGCAATGTGATAGCGTTCCTCACGCTCACTCTTAGTTCCCTCATGGAGAGCATAAAGATTTTCCCATAATTCGTGAGCGTTTTTGGCATTTTGCACACGATTGAAAATATCTTTGCCTAGCGCCCGGTAGATTGCATTTTTTGCTTTTGCATTCCACCGGTCGTATTTCTCCTCATCACCACTTGGGTTAGCGGGATCCCTTATGGGAGGAAGCCCTTCGGTTGCGGCTCTAAGGCACCCAACATCTATGGCTTCGAGGTACGCCTCTATACGAATTTTCCAATATGGAAAATCGTCTCCCTCAAAAGTGGGAGGTGGTCGTTCCCCATTAGACATCTTGCTCTAGGCGGTAAAGCCTAAATTAAGAGCAACACGTCTCCGATACCAATTGAAAGGATCAAGATGCCCAAGAGGGGGGTGAATTGGGTTTTTCTAAAAATTAATTGCAAGAATTAAATCATACAAGCCAAACTTCACCCCTAGTGCATACTTGTGTTCCTTGTGATTCTACCGATAAAAGTTTTGCAACCTAAGTTCCAATCCTAGACTAGCAAGGCAATTCTAGGAAAGTAAACAAGCAATGAAAGTAATAAAAGAAAGTAAATGCTTGAAAGTAGGGGTTAGGAACACGGTGATGTTTTGCCGAGGTATCGGAGAGTCGCCAGTCCCCATTAGTCCTCGTTGGAGCACCCGCGCAAGGGTGTAGCTCCCCCTTGATCCGCGCAAGGATCAAGTGCTCTCTACGGGTTGATTCTTCGACACTCCGTCGCGGCGAATCACCCAAAACCGCTCACAACTTGAGTTGGGTCACCCACAATCTCGTCGGATGATCACCGAACTCCCAATCACCACCAAACCGTCTAGGTGATGGTGATCACCAAGAGTAACAAGCTAGAACTCTCACTTGACCACAACAAGCCTAATGAGAAGATGGATGCACACTTGCTTGACTCTTATCACTAGAGAGGATTCTCAAACTTTGATTCGCAAATCACTATCCTCACTAGGGCTCTTGCACTCCCTTGCACTTCAAAGATGTTTTTCAGCTAAACAAATGAGCAAGAGACCTCTAAAAGAGGTGGAGGGGTTGTATTTATAGACCCCTCAAACAAATCCAACCGTTACCTTTTGAAACAGCCAGACGCGCACTGACCGAACGTGCCTGTCGATATGATCGGACGCGCCGGTCAGTTGTAACGGTCGAATAACGGAAACCTATGCTGAGTGACCGGACGCGCCGGTCTGAGATGACCGGACGTGCCAATCAGGGATGATCGGACGCGTCCGATCATGCAAGAGCTCTCTGGAAATCTGACCTGACGCATCACCGCGTCTGATCATAGGTGACCGGACGCGTCAGGTCACCACGGGACCTTACTGGAACATGACCGGACGCACGACCGCGTCCGATCATAGGTGACCGGACGCGTCAGGTCTCCACGGGACCTTACTGGAACATGACCGGACACGCCGATCATTTTCACAGTCGCGTTCGATTACATTGTTTACCCTCTGGAACACGTGTCAGCCTGACCACCACGTCCGGTCCTCTCAAGGACCGCGTCCGGTCAGTCAGCTGAAAAACGCAGTGAAGATTTAGTACTGACCGGACGCGTTCGGTCATGACTAGGACCGCGTCCGGTCATAGGTAAACGGCTCAAACGTCTTCTAAACGCGATGCAACTTGAACCAAGTTGCTTCTAACTGAACTCTGAGCTTTTCTCGAGCTACCTAGTGCTAAGTTTGACAAGTGTGCACCACACCTAAACACAAGACTCACCTAGGTCAAGCTACTCGCTCATGCCCCTCTTAATAGTACGGTCAAAGGAAGAAACAAAGATCCTGACGACTATTCCAGATGTATCTCAACACCTTGACATCCGGAACTAACCGTCCTTAATCTTATCGTTGATCCTTTGAAAACCGAAACGATTTCCATCAAGGGACATGACTGCCATATTGCCCAAAGCAGTTATCATCTCCATGACCTAACTTACCAATGTTTCTGCAAAACACACGTTAGTCATGGTAATTATGTGTTGTCATTAATTGCCGAAACCAACACCGGGGCCTAGATGCTTTCAATAGCCCACAAAAGCATGAGATAAGATGAACGGAGTGACCCTTGCCCTTGGTCCTAGTTGTCGCCCATCGCCGGATACAGACAGTTGACGCAATAACCATAGTACATCTGGCCATCTGCAACAACAATGGAAACAACACCCTGAGTACGAGAAGGTACTCAGCTAGACTTACCCGTCAAAAACAGAAATAAAAGACATCAAGGAGTATGCAAGGTCTTTATAAAGTGGGCTGGCTTGACTCATTTGCGAAAATAATAAGTTATCAGTTATGAAACATTTAACTATAAGCATCCACTTAATTATACCTGATTAGTCTAAGTGAGCACCTATGCTAGAGCAATCACTTGATTAACCATTAACATGAAACGTTACCATATCAGGTTTAGTATTTCCAACATCATTCACATAACCATCCGAGTTCCATCACTGTTACTACGATGATGTAGCTCGAGTCAAGTGCTCACTATCCAGGAGCGATGGCGATTCGAATCGATTCCTAACCAGCTGGTGATTTATTCCTCACACAAACCATGCTTCCTCCGTCAGGGTCGCTTAGATCACCAATGACACTTGCTAAGTAGCCGCGGGATAACAGTCATGGACCGCACTACCCAGGGACCACCCGACTGCCAGGACGCACCTTGGGCTCACTCTTCGTGTCCCCGTCATACCCCCTTCAGCACCAGTCTGCCAATCCGAGTTTATCCCGGCTTGAATAGTGTCACTAGCTTTGCGGTCGAAAGGTACTTTATTCAGCCAGCTAAATGTGAGGCATGCGTTCAACATGACAAGAGGGACGAGCAACGATCGGTCCTTCATCGACACAGACGGAATCACTATAGTCCAAAACCCTATAAGACTCCGCCCGGTCTCCCTTTATTCATCAACACTTGGTTACTTTCCATGATAACAATTATAGCTAACCATAGCCAGGTATTCACCTATATCTCGCAGGTGACTGGAAATCACCCGACTTCTACCGGTCTAAGCAAGGCTAAGCAATTATTCGATCCTGACCTAACAGGGTAAAGAGGTATTCAGGTGAACAAGGATAATTATAAATGCAACAACGGTTTCACTCAACTTCTATAACTTAATGCAACAATATATAAAACTCATATATAAAGAATTGCTTTTATAAAGTAGGAGACTTAGAATGCTCTGGGGCTTGCCTCTTTTGAACGAGCTAGGCTGGTGATTTACGCACTCGGGCAACTCCTCTCCGGGTTCCTCTTCCTCGGGCACCTCCTGTGCCTGGGGCTCTTGCTGATCGGTCCAAGTCTGATCTTCCGGCACTGCTACCTGCGACTCCTCCGACGATCCTGTATGATACAATTGCATAAGCAACCATGTAGACGGTGCATAGGATGCGGTGGAATGCTATGAAGACATGATATGCAGATGAGCACATTGAACTAATAGTATGGATTACAGACAACATCTTCTACAAGGTAGTCTACATCATCCAAGAACATATGCCATAAAACAAGTCATCTACTCTTATACTAGGTAGCATAAAATTCTCACACAATTGTTGCTACACTTTGCCAAACCCTAATACCTTAACCTACCAAGTAACAGCAGCAAGGTAGTTTGTTGCTTCAAAGATACACCAAACACTTCTTATTTCTTTTAATTACTCATAAAGAATAAACTTTTATTTCCTATTTAAACTAGGGTTACACATCAATATCTATTTCTGTTGCAGGTAAAAATCTATAAAAATTACAGTAGCACACTCCTACTCCAAATAGTATACTATAAAAATTTCATGGAATTTGAATAAGTAAAACTATCTATACAAAATAAACAAGCTATAGCATAATAATGAGCATGAAAATACTTTGTACTAGAAAAAGTATCAAACAACAGATTTCGTATTTTTACTATGTTACCCATAGTAAACAAGCACATCACAAAAATTATCACATGCATGAGTTATACAATTTTTGCTCTCTACCAAAAATAACAAAAATCATCAATTAAAGGCATTTGAACTACACTTCAATAATTTTTCATAGAGCATGCCTCATAAACATTTTTCCTAGAAAGTACATCACCAAAGAAGATTAATGAAACAGGAACCATAATTTTCTGACCTTCCTTTAATTTACTACACATTTTCTAAGATATTAGCAATTATAAAGATTAAATAAATCTACACAGAAAAGTATCACAAAACTGATATGTAACATTTTTAAACTGTAGATCTACTCATGAGAAACACTACAAAATTTGTTTCACAATTTTTGGAGCTATAAAACTCGAGATAATAATTTTAGAAGCTTTTTCACAATTTCTGGAAAATCCTTTTTAAAATTTTGTCGCTGAAAGTGCTAAGTACACCCCACGGGATCACCCCCGAAGTACACAGAGAGACAAACAACTGGGACCCGCGGGTCAACCGACCCCACATGGCAGCCATAGAGAAAAAGGGGAGAGGTTTGACCGGCGAGATCTCGCCGTCGGCGAGGTGGTCGGCGACAAGACCACCACCAACACACTCCCCGCGACAAGGCGAAACTGATGGTGCCTAGCATGTGGCCAGACGAGCTCGGCATTGAGCTCGCCGGCGTGCATGGCGAGGCGGCGGTGCTGGCGCATGGTGGCCGGCCGGTGCAGGCCACGGTGGTGGCCGATGGGGCGCGCGCGAGATCTGCGAGGTGGAGGCGGATGTGAACAGGGAAAAATGGAGGGAGAAAGACGACGGAGGAGCTCAGGCCATGAGCGCCGGCCAACGGCGGCCATGGCGGGCAGCGGAGGAGGAATGCCCAAATTGGCCCTCACATGAGCTCGAGCGGTGGAAATGGCGCGAGCACGAGATGAAGGGAAGCGAGACGGGGCTGAGGTCGGGAAGAATCGACCGGAGAAGCGTTCGCGGGAGCGTGCGGCGGTGGCAGAGCTACGACGGCGAGCGGTGGCGCGAGCGTCCGCCACGGCTTCGTGGCTGCTGCTGGCGAGAGGAGAAACGAATGAGGGCAGCAGCTGAGGCGGGCGAGCGCGCGGAGGGAGTAAGCGGGCGCGGAGGGACGCGGGGTCCACCAGAGGGCACGTGGCGCGCGGCGTCGGCGGCGTACGGCCACGCGGCGGCCGGCTTCTGCCGCGGTCGCCACGACGCGTGCGCGCGCACGCGGGCGAGAGGAGGCAGGCGCGGGCGCGGGAGGCGGGCCAGGCCGGCTTGCCGAGCTAGGCCGGAAACGGGGCGCCGGCCCAGTAAGCCGAAAAATTCGTTTTTCTTTTCTAATTAATTTTCCATATTTTCTAAATCGATTCAAATTTGAATTTTGAAGACAAAAAAGACATTTTCACAAGTTGTCCCCAAAATAAAAGTTGTTCAAAATTTAATTCTCTACAACTTTCATTTAGGGCACTTTTCAAAATTCTAAATAGATTTTGAATAAATGATTTAAAGCCAAAATTTTAAATAAAAACTCACTTTTCTAGAATATTTTAAGAAGCAAAATTTAAGGAGATTTTGAATACAAAAGTTGCTCCAAAAATCATATTAAAAAATTCTAGACTACCTAAAATTGTAGCTAAACTAGTTCTACAACTCTAGAAAGCAAATGCAACCATTTTGGTTTAAACCAATGTTTTTCACACTTCAATTCAAGTGAATTTATATTGCATGTGATGATAAACATGTATGAGATACTTATGCTCATGCTTTGAAATGTTAATGCATGCTTAACACTCAGGAGTGTTACACATGTACTCATTTTTCTTCACAATGTTTTGACTACGTCAAAATTGTCACTTAATGCCTTTGCTCTGCTCTGATGATCACGTCGTCGGCACTGTCGCAATTGGCACTTAAGTGTGTACACTTCACTGACCAAGAATCTTCAAAATTTTTACTTGAGCTCCTTACATCCTAATGGTGAGTCTTACTTGGCTCAGTCTGAGGTCAACTAGCCAGTTAAACTGGTCGGCTCTGATGTTCACTGTCTAGGTCACCAGTTAAATTGGTCGGCTTCGCTACTCAGGTCACCAGTTAAATTGGTCAGCTTTGACTTTCACCGCTCAGGTCACCAGTTAAACTGGTCGGCTTCGACTTTCATCGCCCAGATCGTCAGTTAAACTGGTTAGCTCTTCGTTGGACTTCTCAAATTTGATCAAGACGGCATCACCGACCGAATACAAGGTGCTCGGGGACTAGCTGGGGGGTCTAACCCCAGGTACCCACGGCGATGACATGGGCCGCACCATCAGGGACGGTTTAGCCCATGACATCAACACTTGCGGCACACAACACTGGTCGGCGTACACTGCAAGATGTGACTTATTAGGACTCTCATAGATATTGTAATCTTACCATATAACCAACTAGGATAGTTTCCTTGTAACCCCACCCCTCCAAAGTATATAAGGAGGGTTTTACGTCACACTGACAGCAATACAAACCAACATAGCACAGGACGTAGGGTTTTACGTCACACCGACGACCTGAACCTGTATAAATCTTGTGTCTTGTATCTCTGTTACCATCTAGTTCCTGATCACGAGCACCTCTATCAATCAATCTGCCATCACGGCTAGCGCTCTCGATGGACCATCGAGCATCTTTTGTCGACAACACCCCTACCAGGAAATAACTGCACCTGACTGTGATGTTTGCAGATGAAGCTCCGGAGCAGCACTCCGGCCAGGAAATAATTATTTACTCTCCACACTAGTAGTAGTGGGCACTATCGGTAGATTATTTTTCTTTTTTATTCATCTCCAGCTAGTGGACAACAATAAAGTGACAGTTGATGGTAAACTAGGAAGGATCAGACGCAGATGCTAGCCTATAACATCATTATTCTGAGACATATTTTGAATTCTAAAACGTTTAGCATTTTGGGACGGAGGGAGTAGGTATTTTTTTATGCAGGTTTACAGATCTATTTTAGATTGTGCATAATATGTGGATAATTTAGATGTAAATTTATACGCTATTTATGGTGTTTGCATAATGTGAAAAATGTGGATATTTTGATAAAAAAACAATAGTAGAACAGATCCAGTGTCTTTTGTTATTAGTTGTGTTTAGAGTCTAGAAAAAAATGGTGGCCGATGAAGCCATAAATAGTCGGTTGTGTTTTCTAAACACAGACTATAGTAATTAACGTTGTGTCCAGGAATGAAGGGGGTACAACATCAAGTTTAGGTTTAAAACTTCTAATATAGGAGTAGACCCGACAATATGGGATTGGACTTTGGACTCTAGTATATACTTTTTTCTGTGTCAGCCATGCATTACGTGGATGTCTATACGATCCATTTGTAGGGAGGATCGACAAGGACAGAAGTTGCAATAATGCGTAAATAAAGAGGAGAAACCAGACGCCAGCGCTTCACAAGAACGCCATTGGAGACAGTTATGTTATGTACTGTACGTGCGTGAGCAGCGATCGATCTCCAACTTGGCGGCTTCTTTTTCTGTCCAAAACGACAAAAGCAAAAGCTTCAAGTTGCTCCTTTCTGCATGGCACGGGTGTGTACACAGTACACCATCACTTAATCTGGTTTCCGGCCAACACCCCCTCCCAATCAGACGTTAAATCAGTGGAAAACCTTCGGTATTTGCTTGCCTGCTGCTTGACGATTTTATTTTTATTAGCGCTGCATCCGGCGGGTATATTGGCCAAGGCACTCAAAGTTTCGGTTTTGTTGCCACAATTGTCCGGCGATGACGCTTGTATATAGTATACGTGACGCTTATACCGTCAATGCATGCCAAACCAATCAGAATCGTTTTTAATAAAGAAAAACTAAAGAGCTGTAGCTAGAGGCCGCACGTACCCCAGATGTTCTATGCATCCTTGTAAAAAAAAGAATTCGTACACCACGTACACTCTTTAAATACTTTTGTGAAGAAGTTGACGCACTGCCTACCGTGTGCTGCGAGGGTCGTAACTATTTTTATAGCAGGGCCTTGTTTAGATCCTAAATTTTTTTAGGAAAAATTTCTGTAGTATTTTTGTTATTATTTGGTAAAATTTGTCTAATTATGGATTAACTAGGCTTAAAAGATTCGTCTCGATATTTACAGACAAACTGTGCAATTAGTTATTTTTTTACCTATATTTAATGCTCCATGCATGCGTCCAAATATTCGATGTGACGGGTACTGTGTAAAAATTTTTAGGTCTTTTGGGAACTAAACAGGGCCTAGCAGTATGGACTACGAAGTAACCAGTATATTATACGAGTATATACGATACGATACGACAAGGGATAGTGAGGCCGCGGATCACCCTGGGCGTTCGGTTAACCGAAACCAATCGGTTCGGTTCTTCGGTTCTTGAGCAAATTTGGTTCTCTGAGTACTTGGTACCGATCGGTTCTATCCAAAAGGCAGAACCGAGGAAATTCGGGTTCGGTAATTTCGGTTCGGTTTCGGTTCTAACCGAGGGAACCGAATTTTTAGGAAGACAGAAAAACACCCAATTCAATTCGAAATTTCGACAACATTTCCCCTCATTTCCGTGCAGTCAACAGGGACAATTCAAACAACTATGCAGCATAAAACAACAATCTGAATATCTGACACATAAATATTTTGGTGAAGTGATCCCACATTTCAGATCTGGATGACATCTGCTTTCTCTTTTTCCCCTCCTCAGCTTCTACATCGATGACCTTGTTCTCCTTCTCTGCACCAGCACCACCATCATCATCCTTGAAATTCCCCTCGGGATCACCATGGGTCTCTATCTACTCACTGATGTCTTGCTCCATCTCCATCTCCTTCTCCTCCTCAGTCATCTGAAAAAATACAGTAAACTTATCACCTACAAATCCCCACCCCCACATCTACTGATCTAAAATCAGTCACACTCAAAGTCAAAATACAAGTCACATGACACATCTTTAGCACTTACATTGCAAGACACAATTGATGTTGCCATTGTGGAAGTCTGGAAGACGTCAAGACGACGGGCGACGGCGGCTCAGGGTCCGGCGGGCGACGGCGGCCGTAGTGACAGCGACGGGATGCGGCCTCTGGCGCCTGGCGTGCGCGGCTGCTGGCCTGCGTGGCTGCTGGCGCCTGGCGTGCGCGGCTCGCTGCGATGGCGGCGGCGCAGTGCGGGTAGGCGGGGGCTAAGGAGTGGGGACGGAGTCACCTCAGTGCCTCATGGGGTCGGGGATAGGACGCTAGGACTCCACACGCCAGGATAGGCGGACAGCTGGGCGGCTGGACGGGGGTGACCGGGTGAGGGACTGAGGGGTGACTAGGGTTTGGGGTTAGGGAACTTGTGTTAGGCTTCTTACTTGGGCTTTATGTTTGTGGGCTGAAATCCTTACCCCCTCGAAATTTCGGTTTTCTCGATTAACCGAGCCCAGGAACCAAAATTACCTACTAAATTCGGTTCCTCAGGACCAGGAACCGATTATGAACCGATTTTTTCGGTTTCAGTTCAATTCAATATCGATTCCGCATATTTCAGTTCGGCTTTCGCTTCTCGATTATTTTTGCCCAGAGTGAGCCGCGGCGACCTCCCCCAACTACCGTACCAACCAGCCGCGCCCAACCGATCGAAGCGACCCGCTCCGTTGGCTCCGTCCGCCGTCCGTGTCGCACTAGGACGAAACGAATCAACGCCCCGCGCAACCCATGCCGTGATCGATGCAGCTCCGGAGCTCAGCAGCACCCGGCGAATGGAGCCAAGAGAGGCCAGCAGCCCAGATGCAACCAGCCAGCACTCTTTCCGTACAGTACGTACTCGTACCACAGTGGCAGGAGAGGTGTAGTAATAATAACTAGACCTTGTTTAGTTTCCTAAATTCACCTTAAATTCTACTATGTAAAAAAAGATTTCTCATCACATCAAAATACCGACATATATATGGAGTACTAAATGTAGATGAAATCAAAAACTAATTACACAATTTGGTTGTACTTTACGCGACGAACGTTTTGAGCCTAATTAATTAATGTTTAGATAATTATTATCAAATAAAAACAAAATTACTACAGTATCACACAGTAATTCGGAGAGGCTCTAAATCGGACATCTAAACACGGCCTAGCAGGTGGTAGGATCCGTGTCGTCGGCGTCGCACTCACACACGTGAGTCCTGCCCGATGGATCCTCTCGGAGTACCAGTACTTGGCCGGTTTAGATCTAATTTTTTTTTTTGCAAAACGGCATTATAGCTCTTTTCGTTGTTATTTGGCAAATATTGTCTAATCATGATCTAATTAGGCTTAAAAGATTCGTCTCGTCCATTTCGTCTAAACTGTGTAATTAGTTTTATTTTTTATCTATATTTAATGCTTCATGCATGTGTCTAAAGATTCAATGTGACGGGAAATCTAAAAAATTTTACAAATTTTTTTGGGAATTAAACAGGGCCTTGGGCAACCACGTAAAGAGAGTCGTCGTTTGGCTGTTAGTACCGTACGTACGTGTGTGTCACAAAGAATCAGTTGATTTCCTCGCCGCACCCGTGCGTGACGCCGGTTCTTGCCGCTTAACTGTGGCGCCGCCGCCGCCGCCGCCGTAGGACGTGGCCGGCAAAAAGCACCGGCGGGGATGATGTGCACGTAGCGCCGGTACGTACGGCACCAAATAGTAATTGCTCGAATAATGCTGGTTGGGCTAACTACTACTAGCACGAGTGTAGTACGTGTAGCGTAGCTTTATAAGTGAAGTGGCCTGCCTGCACTGCACCCCTCTGTCTCTAGTAATCTAAGCTTGTTTTGGATATGCATGCATATGGATCCACGGCGATTTGGTCTTGACCCTCCAATTCCACTGTTTCGATTCGATATGCATGCATGCTGTACAAGTACAATACACGGTTTCGCTACAGCCTAGTACATGCAGATACAATACAGTACATACACTCCTACTATTACTGCGGCGGTAATTGCCGAACCCACAACAGGCAGGAGTAATTTCCATGAGCTCGATCGAAATCGAATCCCTGAGATTTCCATGAGCTTGACCGACCCCCTGGAATTGTACCCGTTGCACTTCAGCAATCACCAGCGCCCAGTGTGCTAGTAGTGGTAGTTGCCGGTTACCACCCGTGCCCGGTGCTTCGCCCCGGCCTCTTTATATACCGCACCCCCTCGCCCCCGCCAGCTCGCCACGCCACGCCTCTCTGTCCCGCTCTTCTCCCCAAACCCCCCCTGACCACTTCCGCCGCCGCCACCGCTCCACCAGCAATCAACCCAACCCTTGTGCGTGTGCTTGGCGGCGGCGGCCATGGACAAGGGCGCGGCGCTAGCGTCGTCCGACGCCGTCCACCACCACCACCCGGCGGGGGTCACCGCCATCGGCATCGGCACGGGGTCGTCGTCGTCGTTCGCGAGCTGGCGCGCGTACGGGCGCGCGCTAGCGCAGACCCCGCGGCGCGTGGCGCGGCGGGCGCTGTCCGCGACGGCGCCGCGGGAGGAGATGAGCCGGGTGCGGGCGCGGTCGGGCGCCGACATGGCGCGCGCGCTGCGGTGGTGGGACCTCGTCGGGCTGGGACTCGGCGGCATGGTGGGCGCGGGCGTCTTCGTCACCACGGGCCGCGCCGCCAGGCTCTACGCGGGGCCCGGCGTCGTGGTTTCCTACGCCATTGCGGGGCTCTGCGCGCTGCTCTCCGCCTTCTGCTACACCGAGTTCGCCGTCGACTTGCCCGTCGCCGGCGGCGCCTTCAGCTACCTCCGCGTCACCTTCGGTGAGTCGTTTTGTCGTGGCCCGTGGCCGCCCCGGCCCGTCGCTTGGTTTCGTCCCGTTTCTTCCGTTGCTGCGCCTGCGGTTCGCGGCATGGCGGTGCCGCGCTTTCTGCTTGTGAGCTGTCATGAGTGATGACATGCACACAAACGTCTACTATCAATTAAATTAAAAAAATGCCTTTTTTCCTTTTCTTTTCGTTACTCCAGCCCTGGTTTAGATTGAAGATTTTTTCAACCTGATAAATAGTACTATTTTCGTTTTATTTGATAAATATTGTCCAATCGTAGACCAACTAGGCTCAAAAAATTCATCTCGTGATTTTGAACTAAACTGTGTAATTAGATATTTTTTTACCTACATTTAGTACTCCATGCAAGCGGCTAAAAATTGATGTGACGGAAAAAGAGTGAAAAAACTTGAATTTTGAGATGATCTAAACATGGGACCACTTCGAACTCTCTCGTGCGTCCTGTCTCTGTTCGCATGGACTGCTGCTGCTGCTGCTGTCGCCGGTCTGCGCACATCAACCGGAGCCCGCAAAAAGGGGCCGTATTTTATACGGATCTGGAGTTCTTGTAGGGATTCAGGTTGATTCGTTGGTAGTAAGGGCTTGTTCACTTCATCATTCCAACCCAAAATATTTTCTCTTCCACCCATCACATTAAATCTTTTGACGCATGTATAGAGCATTAAATGTAGGTAAAAAAGATAACTAATTGCATAGTTTGTCTGTAAATGTCGGGACGAATCTTTTGAGCCTAGTTAGTTCATGATTAGACAAATTTTACCAAATAACAACGAAAGAGGTTACAATAACTTTTCACCTATTTTTCGCGACGTGAACACACTAACTGCTTTCACGTTAAGCGAGACCGGCGACAATACCCTTCTTTCTGAGCGAGGCAATACCTTTTTTTTTGTATGTGTAGTAGATCTGGTATGTATATGGCACTGAAAAATTAAAATAATATGGCGTGCTGGAAATAAAATAGATCAGTAGTGACACCTGTCTTGCTTAATTTTATTTCTTATTATGTTGTTGCATTTGTAGTAGCAAGTTCGTGCAAATGTATGGTACACTTGAGATTTTTAGATGGACCTATACAACCAACAAACATGATCTTGTACCAAATCATATTATTCCATACATGCATCCAAACAAGCAGCTTGTACCATCCTATACAAGGAACCAAACAATTAACATGTACCCTCTTATTCAGAATTGTTTCATCCATCATCCATCTATTCAGGATAATCCATCCCATTCACCTCTGTACACCCAACCAAACACTGACTAAGTGCAGGGTAAAATGGCCATTTTGCCCATGACGAAAAAATCCGATTTGTTTTCCTCAACTCATTTTTTTCCTTATTAAAAAGTCAGATTTGTTTTCCCTTTTATCACCCTCCGAAAAGATTTGCCTTTCACTAATTCACTTTGTCGGCAGTTAATTCAGTTTCCTTTTTTGGTTGTCTCAACACGAAATCATCATCGTAATAATGTACTTCCAAATCAAACATGAAAGTACAGAGGCAGTGAGGAACACGACCTAATAAAATCCGCATGAGGAGGCCGGGTTTGCCAATTGGTTGCTATTTATACCTGGCACGAACGGTTTAAAAAAAGGGCCCTGGGACGACGGCGACGTCCAACAGAATTTATCACGGGCCCAGACCCAAACGGCTTGCCCTTTTCGCCGACATCCGCATGACACGGAGACGGAGACCGACCCAAGCAAGACCTGTTTGTGAAGGACAAAGGGACAAAGGGTCACGGTCATTTTCGCTCGGTCGCAGCCACCGTTTCCTCTGTCAGTAAATCATCATCCTGCATTTGCCGTGCAAATTCGCATGGTCCTCCTGGCTGTACCATATTCCGGACATTCCGGTGACCTCGGACTGAGTGACAGCGACTGCTGCATCGTCGTCTGCTGCTGCAGGGGAGCTGGCGGCGTTCCTGACGGGGGCGAACCTGATCATGGAGTACGTCTTCTCCAACGCCGCCGTGGCGCGCAGCTTCACGGCGTACCTCGGCACGGCGGTCGGCGTGGACGCGCCCAGCCAGTGGCGGATCACCGTCCACGGCCTGCCCGGCGGGTTCAACCAGGTGGACCTCGTCGCCGTAGTCGTCATCCTCCTCATCACCGTCTGCATCTGCTACAGGTGCGCGCGCCCTCCTCTCCTTCTGAATCTCTCGTCTCGTGATGTCAGCCTCGATCATGTGTCACCATAGCACTCAGGTTTTTTCTTTTTCTGTTTTATTAAAAAGAGATTATCGTGGTTGCGAAAAGGATATTTGTTGCTGCTTCCAAGTGTCACTCTTGTCGCCTCTTCGTGTGTCACTCTCCATTGGCGGCTGCCTCTGTTGTCCGCGTTAGTGGGCAGTGGCACGATGAGAAGGAAAGGAACACCTGGTTTCTGTGCACTCGAAAGCAAGGGCACGACACTCTCGTGTCCTGTCCTCCTCATTTTGCTGCCTCTTGTGGTTGCAGTACTCCATGGTTCTTCTGTCTTCTCCGGAAATATTCCTAAGGTTCAGACAAAGCAGGGTCGGGTCGATCAAATGGAGATTTTGTTCCGTGGCAAGAAATCGTGTCAGTCTCTGTTTTTTTAGTGTACTGTTGTACTCTCTTTTTTGGTTACGTGGTCGAATGTTTTTATTACGCCAAATGCTGGTGAACTTTGTCGAAAGATGGGGATGAAATCAAAAGCTAGTAGCTGCTAGTCTAGATACTGCTCTCGACTGATGTCTGAATTCTCGTACCTTTCTTTACACCTCATATCGTTCAAGAACCACACAAATCTTGTCTAGCACAGCCGCAGGAATTTGGATTGGAGCAGCGTCTGAATGACTGAGAGATTGTGTAGTCTAAAACAGTAAAATTTGCTAGAACATCTTATCAAAAGAAAAAAAAAATTGCTAGAACAAAAAAAACCTGTTCTGACAAGTTTCAGTCTTTTCCTGCTCTTCTGCCATCAATGGCGGCCAGCACCAAGGAGAGCTCGGTGGTGAACATGGTGCTGACGGCGGTGCACGTGGCGTTCATCCTGTTCATCATCGGTATGGGGTTCCGGCACGGCGACGCGCGCAACCTGACGCGGCCGGCGGACCCGTCCCGCAGCCCCGGCGGGTTCTTCCCGCACGGCGCCGTGGGCGTGTTCAACGGCGCGGCCATGGTGTACCTGAGCTACATCGGCTACGACGCCGTGTCCACCATGGCCGAGGAGGTGGAGCGGCCCGCGCGCGACATCCCCGTCGGCGTCTCGGGATCCGTCGTCCTCGTCACCGTGCTCTACTGCCTCATGGCCGCATCCCTGTCCATGCTCCTCCCCTACGACGCGGTACGTGCGTGCGTGCGCTCCTCTGCTCTGAGGCTGCCTGGCCCATGCGTCACTAGCATGGCATCTTGTTCTGCTCACTGATCAGTCTATGAAACTCTGAAGATGCCAAAATTCTGCCTAGTTCAAGATTCCATCTAACATAATAGCATTTGAGAATCAGAGAGAGAGAGAGAGGTCTAGGGAAATTCTTGGGATAACAATGGGGATATGCTCTCTAAGGGCCGATTGGGTGGCTATAGTTGCAGACGACACGATTGATGCTGCCAGTACGATTTACAGTACACGGAGACCTTGGAGGCCTTCCATTTCCTTCTTGTAGTGGAAAATAACCTATATTTAGAGCTCATCTTTGGTTGCGTAGGTTGTTACCTCACCTCACCTCAGGGGAATATATGGTCAATTGGGCTAGTTCAGTACTACTACTAGTAGAGGAGTTGGTGCCAGGCACCAGGCAGCCACTGCATCTGATTCTAGGCACCCGCTTCTGTTTGTTCCATGTCTCCCTCGGCTTTTTTTCTGGGATGTTGGTGGTGTGATTTGGGATGAATCTGCCGTCCCAATCGCTCCTGGACCGACGGCCTCGAATCCAATCCACTTTCTGTAAATATTAACATAAGGAAAAGCACTGAGATTTTACCCTACCTTTTTCGATCGTGTGGTTCTCTTCTACTACCTGCGACCACGAATAACAATGACAGCCAGTAGGAGTAATTCTTTGAGTCAAGCTGCCTAGAATCTGCGACAGTTCTTTTTTCACCACCTGGTCTGGTTGTCTGAATGTTTCTCTTTTTTCGTTTGCTGATCATGTGCAGATTGACCCGGAGGCGCCGTTCTCGGGGGCGTTCAAGGGCCGGGAGCGGTGCGCGTGGGTGTCCAACGTCATCGGCGCCGGCGCCAGCCTCGGCATCCTCACCTCGCTCATGGTGGCCATGCTGGGGCAGGCGCGGTACCTGTGCGTCATCGGCCGCTCCGGCGTCATGCCGGCGTGGCTCGCCCGGGTCAACCCCCGCACCGCCACCCCCGTCAACGCATCCGCCTTCCTCGGTGCGAATGGTTCCGTCAGTTCCAGCTTCAAATTGACATTCTAACGCCGGCGGGAGGCGGCTGACTTGCTTGCATCGCATCGCACCGCACGCAGGCGTCTTCACGGCGGCGCTGGCGCTGTTCACGGAGCTGGACATCCTGCTGAACCTCGTCTGCATCGGCACGCTCTTCGTCTTCTACATGGTGGCCAACGCCGTCGTGTACCGCCGCTACGTCGGCTCCGCCTCCGAGCCCGGCGGCGGCGCAAGATGGCCGACGCTCGCGTTCCTCGTGGTCTTCTCCCTGTCCGCGCTCACCTTCACGCTGGCGTGGAAGCTAGCGCCGCCCGAGCCGCGGGGCCTGCGTGCGGGCCTCCTGACGGCGTGCGCGGCGCTGGCGGTGGCCGCGGTCGCCGTGTTCCAGGCGCTGGTGCCGCAGGCGCGCGTCCCCTTGCTGTGGGGCGTCCCCGGGATGCCGTGGGTGCCCGCCGCGTCCGTGTTCCTCGACGTCTTCCTGCTGGGCTCGCTGGACCGCCCCTCCTACGTCCGTTTCGCCATCTTCTCCGCCGCAGCCCTGCTCGTCTACGTGCTCTACAGCGTGCACGCCAGCTACGACGCCGAGGAGAGCGGCCGGCTCGCCGTTGACGGCGGCGGCAAGGTGCAGGACGAAGCTGCACTGTGTAGTAGTGGGCTAGTGGGGGTGTCTGGCTGACGTCATAGAGAAAACTAATCCCGGTGTGGCTCACTTGCTATTTTTGGCACGTTAACAAAAAAGAATCTAACAAAGGGTGATATATAACAATATATACAAGCCGAAGGAAATAGACAAGAACAAAGGCTGAGAAATGCGTATTCTGTAGTAACTTTGCAAAGATGAAAAATGCATACTTATATGCCAAGGAAGGATAGATGCATATATAATCCTATGGACTTCCTTCGAAAATGTTGTAATCATATGGGAAATTCAAAACAGGATGGATCGATTGACTTCGGCACTCCTGCGCCTCTAACGTGAATGTTCGCTGACGATTTGATCAACCTCACGATTTTACTTATAACTTTGTATATAACATTTTGCGCGACAAAATCTATAATCACAGCTTTTTATCGTAATTTTTTCCATACGGTTTTTATACAACTTTATAGCTGAACTTATCACAACAAATTTTCAAGATGACATTTTTTTTATTGAAAGAGAGATTTTATATATTGCTCCTAAAATTACAATCATTTGCAATATTACACATAATATTATAACCATGAGAAACTAGCAAGCTGATCTATGCAAAAAGCATGGGTAGCTGGTTTTTCTTTACGGGCTTACTAGCGACTGGACGTCCAGACCGAAGCGCGCATCCGGACGCCCGCAACGCGCCCCGCCGCTCAGCCCAGCGTGTGCTCGCCCTCACGCGGCACACTCACCCCTACACACTCGTGGACATGCAACCGAATAGCCTGCGGAGCGCACCTCCCTCGGCTGTCAGCTGGGCCCTCCAACGACCAAAACGGATCGGCAGAAAATGGCAATGCGCCAACGCCCCTACCTCTGCGACGGGTCTCACGTCGGGTGGCCGTCTCCCACGCGCTCTCTCTGGTTGCCCCCACTCACGGACTCGCCCGTTGTTGCTTGCCCGCGCCCTGCTGTTGCTCGTCTGCGCCCTGGTACTCGTCTACGCCATGTTGTGCCCCTACTCCTCCGCCTACTCCTCCCTCATGAACCACTTGCAGCATGGAGGACTTGCTACAACATACATCTAAAACAGATAAACCATTTGGAACATATGCTTGCAATATATGTGTGTAGCCACACTGTAACATATGCAACATTCATATAAAACACTTGCAATATATGTCTGAAAACAACCGAAATATTTGAAACACACACTTGCAACATGCTTATAAAAACACTTAAAAAACACCTGAAAACACTTGGAAACCTTTGTAAACATACACAACATCCAAATAAAACACATGCAACATAAAATGTAAAACATATACAACATCTAGATAAACACACTTGCAACATACGTCTCAAAACAGATGAAACACTAGTAACAGACCTTTGCAATATACGTGTACAACCATTGCAACATATGCAACATCCCGATCTACTTTTGCAATATCGATATAAAATACTTGCAACATACCTTTGAAACACTCGAAACATACGTTTGCAACATGTTCTTTCAGTGCAAGCATCTCCTTCCTGCTTCACTTGGAGGTCACAGGTGTGCTCGCCGGTGGCGCGAAGCTTGCCGCCAATGCAGAGCTGGGCGGCGACGCACAGAGGGCAGGTGTGAGGGCAGCACAAGCGCGCGGTGTGCGCAGAGGGCAGGTGTGAGGGCAGCACAAGCGCGCGGTGTGCGCAGAGGGCAGGTGGTTGGCTCATGGAGGTCACCGGTGTGCTCGCCGGCGGCGTGGAGCTCGTTGACAACGCGGAGTTGGGCGGCGCAGCACAAAGGACCGGGTGGGGGCGGCACAGGCACAGTGACGCAAAGGGTGGGTGGCACGTTTCCACCTTGCATACGCCTTCCACCGCAAGGGACATCTCTAGGATTATGCGAGCTAGCTCTAGGTACCTCCTCGTCTTCACGAGCAGCTAGGCTTGAGGATTTGGATGTGTCGCTCGGGGGAAACAAAGCAGAGTAGAGAAAGGGAACGAAAGTGTTAACGCAGTGGAAGCAGATAAGAAAGCGATGAGTGCATGAGAATAAGAGACATGAAAATGAGCAGGGAATAAAAAAATATAAAGTTGTGGCGCACATCACGCTACGCGTCAGTCCGGAGGGAGTCGCTGGCGTCCGACGACCTGTTTGTAGCATTACCATTTTCTTTATTGTAGCCATTAATTTTTTACATATTTTTCAAAGTCATTATTTATTTTACTGTAATTGTTTTCTCTTGATGCTTCCCAAATACATCTATATGCATGAACTCCATACAACATCAACCAAATCTTTTGCTCAAGGATTTCCCCTCTTCCTTTTTTATTTCTCATATCTAGTGCCCATGCAATTTTTGCTATGGTGAGGTGCTGGTATCTTCAATTATTTGGTTGCTCAATAAAAGTGTTGTCTAAATCTCTAACTATACTTAATATTCTTTGGCCAACTTATAAATTTAAAATTTGAATAATATGTACCTTGCTCACATATTTGTAGTTACATTTTTTTACTGAATGTGTTGCCTCATAGGGATTTATGGGGCTATTTTATAAGCTGTGGGCACAACCTTAAAAACCACAGCCATGCCCTTAAGTTGGTAGATGATGCTGACAGAGGGTTAACAAGTTGGAGATAAAGCTTGAATATGGTCTCTGCTTGGTCAAAGGCAATAAAAGTCAACATAGCTTGAATATGGTCTCTGCTTGGCCAAAGGCAAGAAAAGCCAACATTTAAAAGGAGGTCCAGACTCTAAAGCAACTTATTAATAACCTGCACCTGCCGTTCTCTTTCTTTTCAAATCTAAAGTATAGTCAAAGGTGAGTGCACTTGACTAAATTTAATTTCAATCACCATTTAAATCAAATTATGTACGGTTTGGTCCTTTGAAAGTAAGGTAATTCTCTTATGCTGCTGAAAAAACTATCATTTCCTTGTTTGCTACTTTCTCTGTTACAAATTATAAGTCGCTTTGGATTGGAGGGAGTAAAAGGTCATAAAGACACTGATTCATGTTATGTGGGCTCTATCATGTACTATACCTTAAGCATGCTGTCCGGTCAATATTAATTTATCAGAGCCAAAAGTAAAAATGTAGGCCAATTCTGTTGTCTTTTTTAATAAAAATATTTCGGTACCTACATAATAAGTCATATATACATGTAGTCATGCATTGATTAATAAGTCATATATACATGTAGTCCTGCATCAATTAGTTCAACCTAAAATCTTAAGTTAATATAGAGAGGTGGACAATTTACTTATAATTTAACCGTATAAAATGGTATCAAATATTATGATTGAGCGTCTCCGAGGAGCAATGATCTCGTGCTCAGGCACTCAAATCAAGGAAAAAAAATTGGGTGCCTGCCCGATCGCCCGCGTGTGGACAGGAATTTTATTGGACGACCAATCGCGTGGATAGGAATTTTATTGAGCGCTATAGCGAGGAGCGAGACATGCATGGGGAGGAACAGAGACATGCGTGGAACCAAGACATGCGGGGGCGGAGCCACGCCACCCGTGACGCAGGTTGATTTTTTTCCTCAGCCACATGTCGACCATCCAGCCTAGGAGCGCATGGGTGGTTCAATGGACCCATCGTCCACCCCATTTTTTTTTTCATAAATCAAACACATGAGACGCTATGTATGTGCCAGGCTGCTCTGGCTAGAAGCGAACTATAAGGGTGCGAAACGGCTTCAGTTTCTCTGACAAGTCTACTGTAGGGCGTCCATGTTGAGGTATTGTAGCTGAAGTTGTTGAAACCATTTGCAACAAAGATGAAGAGATCTCAAAGATGAAGTAGATACAAGCTGAAGCAGATGAAGCCAGGGTTTTAGGGCCTTTTTGGTAGATCTTCATCTTCATCGGATTCTCTGAGAGCAGTGATTCTGTGGCTAAAAGTGGTTCTCTTTAATTTTTTAGCATAAACTCTCAAAATGACAATGAATAATCACCTCAGAGAATCAGAAATTACTTTTTTCAGCTCCCAACCTCTTAAATCATTTCAAAGAATCACTCCGCAGAATCAACCAGCTCATGGTACAGTAGCCACAGTACATGAACAGACCCTTGATTACACACGTGACACCTGTCGTATGAGCAACAACATCAGATAGGCTCATCTACATGTTCTCAAAGTTATAAATGCTGTATAGCCGACCGACGCCATCAAACAAACAGAGCGTTCTCCACTCCACAACCGGAGAAGGAAGCACACGAGTATGTACCTCCGGTCCGGTCCTTCCGCGCACTTGCATTGCATCTCCACTTGGGCAGCCGGCAGTGCAATGGCATCCCCTCCCGAGATCGGCACAAATCCAAAACGGCAAAACCCCACCATCGCGCCGCCGCGAACACTGCACATTCACCACCGAGAAGATGGCGACCTCCATTAACCCTTTAGAACATGCATGCAGGGACGCAGCTAGCGCTCCATTGGTCGCACGCCGGCGGCGGCCACTCCGATCCGGCTCCGGCCATGTGAACCCTACACCCTACTAGCAGTAGCCAGCGTATGATGATATATGATTACCCGGATCGTCATCGTTTTCGCATGCCGATCTTGTGTCGCCGTACGGTCGAGCCCGGCCGACGAGATGTTCCTGAATTCCTGATCCTGATCCTGATCCTGATCCACCGCACGCACGCACGCACGCGTGCATGGAGGTCGACGGATCAGCCACCTGCTTTTTTTATTTTCTCTTCTCATTTTCTTTTCAGTTGGATTCTGCTGCCTAAAAGGACTCGTGGAAAGTCTGCCCCGATCCGCACCTGAAATTTTGCTCGTGGAAGTGGAAATGGAAATGGAAAAGGAAAAGGAAAAGGGTGGATTGCCGTTCTCGCATCACTGTCTTAGTACACTGCACATTACATATATCCACAATCCACATTGTGTGTCTAGAAATGTCTGTCTGTTTGGAAGAATGTGTGTGTGTATACATAAATGTGCAAGATATTGAAGGTGAGGGCATGCACAGGCAGGCAGGCTTTCATCTGGTAGGTAGGAAAAAATAGGATCAAGAAGTGACGGCTGGAGAATTGCCACTACTTCAATTCGGATGTTAGACTACCCGCACTCATGGACCTCTATATTCATCCTCTATACGTCCTAGTCAGCAAGATTCTCTCATCTATACTCAATTCTCCCGCACTCATCCATCCTCTATATCATCCTCTATCCACTCTATCCACTGTGGGACCCACTTGTCACTTTATCTAAATATATCCATGTGTGATCTAGTTTTGAAAGATTTATTGAGACGAATTTAATGGTGCAATCGAAATTTAATTTGGATTTTTGGTTTGTGAGTTATAACATTTTTTTTCTTTTGTTTAGCTAGTGGGGCCCGCCACTATAGAGTATAGAGTAAGCACCGTACCACTCTAAATATAGAGTGAGAGAAATGATAGAGTATCGTTTTAGAGTACCCAGTGCAGCAGTTTTTACTTTATATTCATACTCTAAAGCTTTATAGTATCGTTTTAGAGTACCCACTGCGGGTAGTCTTATACCACTGCGTGCCCAATGCTTGATGCACTGTTCTGTAGTCCCATTTATATCTGGTGCTTTTGCTCTATGAATATTTTTCATCCATAGAAACAACTCAAGATAGGCTTTGTGTTGAGTGATGAGGATTGATCGAAGAACATCATTGAAGTTATCTTTTGATGGGATGGAAATAAAGTTGCTCCAGCTAGCTGGTGGCAATAATTCGCCCCCAAGACATGCATCTTTATTTTCGTTTGTGCTACCCACTGTAGTACATGCTTCGATAAAAAGTTCTGAATATTTTAGCTAGTTTATTCAACCTTGCATTGTGGACTTCCTTTTGCAATCATTTCTCGTTCACATCAAATGGCTTTATCACCTCGATCAGTCGCAATTAATAAATGGAAACGAGTGTGGCATCTGATATGTATATACCAAAACAAAATATAACGAGACATCTATCATTTTCTTTGTACGTATGGCCTGTTTGATGCTGACAGACATTATATTTTTCTGCACATCGATACTGTCACGTTTTAGAATTGCTTTTGCTATACGTACGTAAGAGTGGCATTAGTAGGTTGCATCTTACAAACCTGTAAATTTCCTTTGATTAGTGAACCTGCTTTGTGCTTTCAGAAAAAGCGAAATCTCCGGATGTCAAGATAACTCATTCTTTCTGTCTCCTAAACGATCTATCAGTGCAGAATCAAATCCTTTATCCACTCAGGAGCAGAGGGCGCGGCTGCTGCATGGAGGGATTAAAGTTTTCTTCCACCGCCATCGATTCACCACCCGACTGAAAACACTGAGAGTGGAATGCAGCCTGAGAGTGAGAGCAACGGCACACAGGTTCTGTCTATTTGGTTCACAGAATTTCAGTCCCGTAGGCGTAGGTAAGGATGAAAACGGTCGGAAACGGTCGAAAACGGACTTACGATATAGAAAAACGAAAACGGTCGGTTCGAGATATTTCTACATTTAGCAATTAAAGAGTACAAAAAATGGTTGAAAATGGTTATGAAACCAATTGAAACTGACAATTTTTCATGTTAAAAAACGGTTCATAATATAGAAAACGAAAATGGTCAATTCGGAATATTTCTGTTCCGTTTTCATCCCTAGGCGTGGGCACCATTTGCCGACACTTCTTTTCAGAGGTTTATAATATCTGATCCGGGCATTGTTGACAAAGGAGAATGGTGAGCGTCGTTTGGTTCCATTTCAGGCAAGTGTTCATCGCCTTTTTATTTTATATATGGCCAATGGGTGCATTTGTTTTTCGTTAGACCAAATCCTGTGGCCTGCTTAGGCAATGCAATAATGGTGCTAGCTGATGGGAGTTAGTGAGGCATATGTGTTCCACTTCCACTGCACTACGCTTTGCAGTTAGTTGCACCTTCAGAGATACCCTACTAGATACTCTTGAACGACTGTGCACAATCAAATGCAGCTGATGATTCTTTCTCTTTCTTTTGGGTGCCTTCTGGACTTTGTAGCAGTTTACATATATAGCTTTAGAGATTCTTCCATGCCCCTTGCAGTGAATGTTACAGTACATACAAGAGAGAAATACAAAGATAAGTACTTGAACTAGGTGCTGAAACAGGCATTCAGGCTGATCTACTATGTTTTCCTACAGTATCTTTCTGCATTAAGAAAATAATCTCTCTGTTTATACAGTCTAATTAGTTGTTTAATTTACTTCAAGTCTGCTCACTGCTCCTCACAAAGAAATAGAAAGTGCGCTCATTGTATTCTTCGGTAGGAAGAAAACTGGTTGTACTTTGCCTGCTTCGAATCTTTTCATATATTCGACCTGTAGGGAACAAAAGATTTGGCCATGATAGCTAGGTTTCACTTCAGGAACAATAAACGAACTTGATAGGATAGCGCGCGCAACTCCTCAGGTGTTCGCGTCGCCATCTCATGAAAATGACGACTTACGCGTGGGCGTATCGTACCGAGTTTCAGTGTTAAAAAGGTCTATTATAAAAGAGTTTCAGCACGCACTCAAGGACATGGATCGGTGGGGGTAAATGACCATCTCTTTCCGAAAAGTGCAGCGTGGAAAAACTGATCACCTTGTTGCAATGGTGAAGTCCAGATCGATGAGACGACGAGCATGAAATGGATGCGAGGAAAGGCGCCGTAGCCTGAGAAGGTGAAATTTGAAGAGGAATGCACCTAGGCCGGAATGATTCCTGGCTATCCTCATGTTATTGTGGTTGTTGGGGGGCAAAAAAGACTCGAGCGACGTGAACTGATCAACTGAGTAGTGATCATCTGATGTGATCCATACCTTGTTACACTATTGCAATGCACCGCCTAAACCCTACGTGGACAAATTTATACTCCCTCCGTCCCAAATTATGAGTCAATTCTAAGAGAGTCAAAAACATCTCAAGTTTGACCAAATTTATAGATAAGTTTACAAAGATTTATGATATATAAAATATGTATACTATGAAAATATAATAAATAAAGAATCTAATGAAACTTATTTGTTATCATAAATGCTATTATTTTATTATATAAATTTGGTCAAAGTTGAGATGTTTTTGACTCTCCAAGAAAGTTGCAATGACTTATAATTTGGGACGAAGGGGTGACTGATAACTAATCAAAATTGATTATCTTTATTCTCTCTTTATTTCTAACACAATAACATTTAGATAAGTTATCAGTCTGGCTTATCAGTCATGGTACAATGTTTTTCTTTCACACCAAATCAGCGAACATTACTTTTCAGCCTGGCTTTTCAGCGAAGCGAACAAGACGTTCTGATAATTTATTTTTACCAATTACTCTATCTTTTCTACCATTGTATATCCATTGGTTTTTAATATGTACTTTGCTGGAACTTTAGCCTAAGTTATATCAGCTCTTGCTACATCTTTTGGAGGCATCATAAATCTATATTTGGCTTTCAAAACTTTATCTTTTTGGTTGTTGCAAGACACTAGAGCTAGCTTATTATATATCTTTTATTCAAAATTTCATACATTATACTCTTATTAGTTATTACGATGACATAAACAGTGGTTTCAGCCTACACCACGACACTCAGGATGTTGAATTTTTCCTCTATCAATCATATGTATAGTAATATAATTTTATTAAAAATAAAACTCTTACAATTAAGGTACCAGTTTTGAATTTTGATATGCCATAATGTTTTGTTTTAGTCAAAATGTATATAAAGGAATATCTTACAAAGTTTATATTGTGATAGAGTTTGGTTTGTTAAAATATAATTTCATCGTACATATATACTTGGTGACACATGACATTCATATTTACTTTGAATTCAGCACCGGTACAACTAGATAATTTAGAAACATATATGGTATACTTTGTCGTTATTTAATTGTAAAGTCAAATTTGGGGTATCGATTTGAAAACAATATTTTTGTAAAAAGATCAAATGACTCAACCTGAACTTTTTGGGTAACCTGAATACCCACACGGCCACACCAGATACAACCGTGGCCAACCTGAGGGCCGAAGCCGCAGGCAGAACACACAAACACAGCGCCATAGGTGCAGGTAAATGGGCCGAAACGAGCCACGAGTGCTCAGCCTAAGGGGCTCCACGCTATTGGGCTGCTAAACCTGGTACTCTTTCGGGCCGTATGCCCCCATCCGGAGTTTCCCCCACCAGCCCGCGCGCTCAATTTTGTTGCGATTTCCTCTCATCGCTCACTAGCACCTCGCTCCCCGTCTCCGTCTTTCCTCTCCCTCCAAGTGTTGCAGCCAGGTTCCGATCGGCAGCTTCCTCGGTGTCTCGGCTTCCTTCGAATTATCGTTCCCCTCCGAGCTCCAGACCCCTCCTCGTCATCCCACCGCTCCCCCAGACGCGCGCAGCGGCAAGCGGGTGCTGGCTCGGCGGGTGTGGGGTGACATCTCCTCCTGCGCCGAGGATGTTCGACGGAATGACCCACACTGAGAGAGGTAGTCAGCGTATCTTCTCTGACCGTATTTTTTCCTCCATTATCGAAATTGATGATTTCATGTGCTATAGTGTCAGTGCTACGTAGGGTTGGACTGAAAATATGCCCTGCTGCTGGTTGGACTGAAAATATGTCCTGCTGCTGCATGTATAGTTTTGGGTTGCTCCGTATCTCTGCCATTCCCCGTTTACAATCTTATAGCCTCTGAGTTTCTGCATGATACGAGCAGAGTCCTTGTGGTTTCATTTCGTGTTGCGAATTGGATCCGTTTTTTTTTCTTTTTTAGAAACCTGGTTGAGAATTGAGATAAGCCCTAAGTAACTTGAGTTTTGTGGAACACTGTTTAACACCATCCTGATCCAGGGTGAGCTCTTCAGGACAACAAAAAAGCCCTGTATTAAATTAGTGTTCACATTAGTTAGCTTCAAAAGGATTACTGTTTGTAGCTTTTGGCCAAAGCACCAAATTGTTTCATCCTTCAGTACTGTTCTTCTGTCATTCCAAATGGCCGTGGTCTAAGCTTAACCCCTCTGATTTTATGGTTATCTAACAATTCTATTCAGTAAATAAATCCTACAAGACTGAAAAATGGATATGAAACATGGGGTTATTATCACTGGAATACTAGTGTTCAGTGCCACAGTATAAGCGCCATGCTGAATTCTGGTAGAGCAGCCCCAAGGTGTTAAACCAGCAGCTCCATTAGTTTAGTTCCTGATTTGTTTTTTCAATTTTTTTTCATTTTCAACCATATTTACAGCTTTTAGTGAAATTCCAATGTATTTTCTCATTTTTATTTCATTTAAACTTGCATTCCTTTTCTGATGGGATCTTATTTATCAGGATTAATTAATTTTGATAGCAGAAGATACACCAAACAGTGATGAGTATCACAAGGTTGTTACTTGTATTAACTTGCTGTTTCTTTTGGTTATGCAATGCAATGGTCTAGTAAGTTTCTGAAGGTGGATAAACAAGCTGAAACATTCACAGTTAAGCCTGCAGAAAATTTGATCTGCTCTTAGCGTTAGGCAAGGATCCAAATGATTTTCCTTTTAAAATTCCCTTTTTGTGAGTAACAAATTCCATTTGGTGAAGGTTGCCTTCAATTAAAACTGAGAGAGCTTGGGGCAGCTGCCTTGCTTGGATGGGCATTTGGTTTAACCATCATGCTATAAAACAGTGTGCCAATTCTCTTATTGCTGTATTCTCGGGAATTCATTTTGGTGCTCGTTCTTTTTGTAACAAGCTAAACCATGAAATTGCCCTAAAGGATAGAAGCCTTATTAGGTTTGACAGAAATTTGATTGACATGTTTGCCCTACATGAACTTTTGCAACGGTGTACAAAGAAGAGGTCCCTCTTGGTTGGGAAAGGCTGCCATGGTTTAGCCATCCATTTGGGTTTGGCAACTGATACTATCACATGCAATATTCTCATCAACTTATACACAAAATGTGGTAGGAATGATTACGCTCGCCATGTGTTTGACGCGATGTCTTTCAGAAGCATGGTCTCATGGAATACCATGATTGCTGGGTATACCTGCAATGGAGATGGTTTACAGGCCCTGAAGCTTTTTTCAAAGATGCACCAAGAAGGGACACAGATGAGTGAATTTACCCTGTCCAGCACCCTATGTGCATGTGCTGCAGAACATGCTACCGTAGAATGCAGACAATTACATACTATCGCAATCAAGCTTGCATTGGACTCTAATAGTTTTGTTGGAACTGCAGTTCTTGATGTTTATGCAAAGTGTAATGTGATAAATGATGCATGTTTGGTCTTTGAGAAGATTCCTGAGAAAACTGCAGTTACATGGAGTACATTGTTTGCAGGACTCGTGCAAAACGGTCTTCACAAAGATGCATTACGTCTATTCCAGAGTTCACAAAGGGAAGGAATACAATTGACTGAATTCACTCTTTCTGCTGTACTCAGTACATGTGCAAGCCTAGCATTGATGATTGAAGGAATGCAGCTGCACGCAGTTATTATCAAGTATGGTTTTAATGGTAATTTGTTTGTGGCATCATCTCTTGTGGATGTTTTGCAAGGTGTGGGCAGATTGAGGAAGCCTATCTAGTATTTGCTGATATGAAACACAAGAATGTTGTCCTGTGGAATGCAATGATCGCTAGTTTTACTAGGCATGGCAAATCTTGGGAAGCAATGATTCTCTTTGAGAAAATGCAGCAGTCAGGGATATATCCGAATGAAGTTACTTATGTCTCCATGATGTCCGTGTGTGGTCATGCAGGATTAGTTGAAGAGGCCCGATGCTACTTTGGCCTGCTGATTTCTGATCAGACTGTTGAACCTAATGTCCTTCACTATTCTTGCATGGTTGATGTTTTAGGGCGATCTGGGAAGACTGATGAGGCTTGGGAACTTATACAACAAATGCCATTTGAACCAACTCCTTCTATGTGGGGATCTTTGCTTGGTTCATGCCGTAAGTACGCGAATGTCAGAATAGCCAGACTAGCAGCTGAACAACTTTTCAAACTTGAACCAGAAAATGGTGGGAACCATGCTTTGCTTTCGGATGTATATGCTGCCAGCGGAAGCTGGGAGAATGCTGTGTTGGCAAGGAAGTATTTGAATGATATTGGTGCAAGGAAAGATACAGGCTCAAGTTGGATCTAGGCAAAGGGTAATTCTCATATTTTTGGTTGAGCAAAAAGAGGAGCTGTTTGTGCAGACTATCATTCCCGAATGGAGGTTGCAATCAGCATTGGCCATGGTCAGAGAGATCAAACAATCTCAGAATTTTAAGCATGGCCCATGTTCTTATGGGGACTTCTGGTAATTGAGGACTAAATGAGGAATATCAAGCATTTATCTGTGACTCTCCAACACTCTTACACTCTCATCATATATTAAATTATTGCCTTGTGGTAGGTGTGGCACGCTGCACACAAGGTAAATGTCAGCACTTCTACTGTTAACATTGTCATTGAAGTGAATAATGTTAATGTCATGCTCCTAGTCCCATCTAGTATAACATCAACACTATCATTTGAATGTTAATTATAAGAGTAGGTAGTGTAATCAACACTATCATTTGCCTTGTATAGTGCTTTGTCATCATACATCATAAGCCAGTGTTTCCTAGCACTAGCAATGAAACATTTATATAGTACAATACCATCTTGTGGCTTTGATGGCTTGTACCCGTTCTAGTTACCAGTCAGTCTAGTACATTGCTATCGTGTTGCTTTTCTGATAGCAATTTTAAGAACTTTTCAATTCTCTGCACTATACAGTGTAACATATGAAGTACCAATAAAGTGAAAATACTCGTCATCTGATCATCTTTGCCAACTTAGCTATGCATAGTTTGGTACAACCTGACATATCTTAGGTCCTACAGAGCCTCGACTGGTCCACCATCTGCCCATTTTTACATCTGTCTCTCCGGAAATGTACTGCGCGTGTACAAAAAGCTGGCGTCTAGAACCACTAGCAGGTACTGAGGAAAGGGCAAATAATAGACACTAGAGATGATTGACTATTCATCAGGTTAGCCATTTCTTGTGGGCCAACCATATTATGGTTGGTCATCGGCCTCATGTGCCTGATGCCTGATGGGTTTATCGGTCATAGCATATTGTAGGCCGGACCAGTTTCATGGGCCAGGCCTCTGGTACCTCAATTATCCTGGGAGGCTGGGACTCGTTTACTCATGTGCGTGAGGCGCATCATGCACATTCATGTCGGTCTCTCGGATTCTCGGCTAGTAGTGGTCATCATTGTCTGCTTTCCATCAGATCAGACATTGTCAGAGTAATTCTTGGTTTTCCTTGCTCTTGCTGATCACCCATAGTCATACATATATGTATCCTATAGAGAGTGACATGGAAATTGAACTTTTTAAGTTGATTATTAGAGAAAGGGTTTCTTACTTTGTTTGCAGACAAGAAAAAAACTGCATATTTAGGTGGACCGTACCTTTACCTGAATGTTGTGGTTAGTTTAATTTGTACTTTGTATAGTAGTATCTATCCTTTGACAACTCTTCTTTAGCATGAAAGAAACACTTCCTTTCCTCGGTATATGTTGAGCATATATAGTAAGCGAGTCAAGTTTACCATTATGGCCCTCACATGAGGCTTTAGTCGTAGCATTTAAGATAGTATTATCTGGTGTTCAAAGGTGTTAATCATGTCACCCTGGAGTAAGGATGAAAACGGTCGGAAACGGTCGAAAACGGACTTACGAAATAGAAAACGAAATCGGTTTATTCGGTACATTTCTATATTTTAGTAATTAAAGAATATAAAAAATAGTTGAAAATAGTTGTGAAACCAATTGAAACTGACAATTTTTTATGTTTAAAAACGGAACCATAATATAGAAAACGAAAACGGTCGGTTCGGGATATTTCCGTTTTCATCCTTACCCTGGAGTGCCTCGGATAAGGTTCATGCCTGGTCATTAGGGGAGGCTCTCGCTCCTGCACATGGCTCCTGTTCTCGATCGGCAGCAGACAGCAAATCCTGCTGTTGATACGGTAGTTAACATTTATGTTTAATCTTTGTTCCCACAGTTGCTGCTGCTACATTCAGATGAATGTGAAACCTGCATCCCAATTATTTTTTTCCCTAATCAGCGCAGTATTCTAGGATCTTGTTTATGTTCTGATACAGTTTATCATGGTCATCTTGCACATGTAGCATTGTACCACATATGCTATATATACTCCTCCATCCAAAAAAGAATACAATTCTCCAATAGTGTTTAGTCAAACTACCTTAAGTTGGACTAGATATTAACGACTATCATACTAAATGAGTATCATTATATTTATCATAGAATATATTGTGATAATATACCTATTTGGAGTTTTAAATGTTATTTTCTAAGAACTCAGTTAAATCTAAGTTCTGACCAAACATAGAATTGCATTCTTTTCTGAAAAAAGAACCGATGCAGTATGTATCTTCTCTCTCAGGCTACTTGCTGCTGGGGAGTCTTTACACCGCGAGAAGCGTGTCCATATCCTATTAGGTGACCTAAGGTAAGAGGCTGCCACTCTAGATTCTTCATGCACTTTGTTTAAGCTCCCTTGTGCTTCACACAAGTGGACACGAAGGCAATGCAACTGTGTTAGTATTACAGCTAGCTAGCTCCAGCCTTCCCTTAACAATTAATTATATACTCCTGGCTGATTGCGCCGCGTCAGCTTGGTTAGGTCAGGTTTCTCCAGCCATCTGCCATACCACTGCTCTGAATTATTTGACCGGCGGCCGGCTGGCTGGCTCTGGGCCAAAAGATCAGTTTGTAACGATTAGCCACTACAAGGCTTTCCGATGTAGGAGTAGGCAGTCAGGCTCAGGCAAGAAAAGGGCCAGCCAGACAGATCTGCGTCCATCTTTTGATACGTGCTGCGGGGAATCTTGCCCCCTCCCCTGTTTGAAACCTGCCTCTAACCAAGACCGTCAGCTTGGCCAGCCAGACCTTTTTTTGAGTATCCTATTAGGGCAAATTGAGCCCACGTGGACACTGAAACTTTTGCCGAGCCTTTCCTTCCCGAGGGAACAAAAAGATGGAGAACCGCCCACTGCCACTGATGATAGTCTAGTGAGGGGATCGGGACATGGAAATCCCCAGATGTCGGCATCGCCGCTTCTTTAATGTATGGGCATCTGATGGTTTTTACCATGTTGGCTGTGTTTAGATCCATCGAAAAGTGCACTATGCAAAATAAGATTCCCCGTCACATCAAACTTGCGATACATATATGGAGTACTAAATGTGGATAAAATCAAAAACTAATTGCACAGTTTGGTTGTACTTTGCGAAACGAACGTTTTGAGCCTAATTAGTCAATATTTGGACAATTTTTACCAAATACAAACAAAATGCTACAGTGTATTTTGGCACTCCAAAATTCGGATCTAAACACAGCCGGTTTGGTTGTTTGGAGAAGGCTGACAATGCCATTGCACATCCACCGTCACCAGAGGTGAAAGGATTGGTTGAAGTAGACAGATTAAGAGTAGTAGAAAGCAATGACTGCATCAGCCTTTGGCCATTTACATTTATCTTTCTTTTGCTCTCCTGACCTCTCATTATGTACCTTTTTCCTTAATTAAATGACATTTCAGCTCCATGGCCTGGGATTAGATCATTTAACTTTCTCTGTGTAAACCTCTGTTTTAGAAAGTTGAAAAAATGAGTGCATAAAGACCAGAACAGCAGGAAAAAAAAGAAGGGAGTCCGGGAGAGAAGAACAAAATCCCAATGAGGACATTTCTCTGTTCCTTGAAGGAGCAGGGGAGGGAGAGCTAGATACATAGCTTCATGCATCAGTCCATTCTTGGACCCACCCACATCTCACATACTTCTACAGTCCTACTCCTACCACAGATGACACGCACATACAGTACTTTTGTTTTTTTGCATGTGTGTCACCTTCCGTCACTCCCTCTCTGTCTCTCTAGCTACCCCTCCTTTTCAACCTGATGTTTCCTGAAACCTCCTAGCTACTGCTACCTTGCTGCGGCCGCTAGGGGTCCGGCCGGACCCCGTACTGCACGTAGGGTTTCTGGAAGGCAACATGGGGGAGAGGCCAGTCTGGGTCTGCGGTGATGGATGGAAGATTGCCCGGGAAACAAGGGAAGACTCTTTCATTCCTTTTCATTCCGCTGGTCAATTCAAACCTGTCGCTCAGTACAGACAGGGTAGAGAACAGTAGTAGTAGTTTCTTCATTGCTGGTTGTTAGGCTGCTGCGCAGAGCATGGCCTCAGATCTCCTTCCTCCTCTCCTGTCTTATGAACTGCCCCTGTTGACAAAGAAACACAAAACTTACTGATGCTTTGCTTATACTTGTTCATTCCCATCAATTAATTCTATCAGCTTTAGTTAGCAGTAGTAGTATATTGCAACTGATCTCGGTGATGTTTGTAATACTCCTACTTACCAGTAACTGGGAACGGCGGACACTGCTGCGTATGGACTCTGGTGCATGTAGCCGTACATTGCCGTCGGCGTCTCTGGCTCCGGCTCCGGGCCGCAATCGAGGTTGACGCCGAACAGCCGGAGCTTCCTCGACGGCGCCCTAGGTGTGCCGCTGCTCTTGGCGTCTGCCTCACCTGCAGTCATCGACCGGAAATGGCGTGAGCTGACATAATCTTCGCCCTTTTTCTACCTTTGCGACCTGCTAGCATCACGTCAATCATGAAAAAAGCGTTGTTCTGTTCTCGGATGCTTTGTTACCTGCGTGTGGCGTATCGTTGTGGTAGGCGTAGGGGCTGGCGGGGCTGGTCGGGTACGACGATCCCGACGTGCTGTAGCACATGGGGCTCCAAGGCTGCTGCTCGCCAGCGGCGTTCAGCGCGGGTGCCGCGGCGCGCACGGGTGGTGGCGGCGTCGGTGCCGCCGGTGCTGCCGCGCTCTCGCCACGGCGCCTGCAGCAGATGAAGAGGCGGTCGCCGGCGCCGAGGCCGCCGCGCACCCGCTCGAAGCGCACGACGTCGCCGGCGTCGAGGCGCTTCTCCTTGACGTAGCGGCTCCAGCCCTTGGTGAGCACGTAGCTCTGGCTGCTGGTCCAGTACGAGTACCGGAACCGCCACGGCTTGCCGGCCTCGTCCACGAAGGCCAGCAGCAGGCCCTTCTCGCTGCCGTCTCCGCCGCCGAGGGGGAAGTACCTCTCCGCGTGCTGCTTGGGGATCACCAGGCGGTTGAGCTTTCCCACGTCGCTGGGCGTGAGCGGCTTCTCGAACAGGTGCTCCCTCTCGTACTGGTGGTGGTAGTGCAGGTTGGTGTACATGGGCATCCCCCACGGCCACGCCTGGGGGTGCCCCTGGGCGAGATGGTGCATAGCCGTTCTTGCCTTGTTGGTGTGGAGGAATGCTAAGCTGCTAACTAGTAGAGGTGGAACCAGGTTCTTGGCAACGAGGAGAGGGATAGTGGTGGTGGTGGTGTGCTGTGTAGAGGGAGGCATGCATATGTCATGGCCAGCCATTTATAGCCAGCCTCCCAAGTAGCAGTAGCAGAAGAAACTCTAGATGGTCAGGGAGGCCTGTACATGTACTGTACTATTTTTTTGAATGTCTGTACTGTACTATTGATATATACGAGTAATTATTTCCATGGTAGGAGTAATGTACATGCATGATGAGTAGGAGGTGGTCTTTGGTGCAGGTGCATTTGATCTTGAGGAGAGAGAGAGAGGAGAGTACAGCTCGTATATTATCTTAACCTAGGTAGACAGGAAGAATCAAAGTGAAGGAAGGGCTTCAAAGGTGGTGAGGTTAGCCCCCCAGTGTAGCCGCTGAGGAATGATCAGGTGGTGGCACTAAAAAAAGTTGGCGCCTGGCCATTGTGGCCTAAGACTACCCGCAGTGGGTATTCTAAAACGATACTCTAAAACTTTAGAGTATGAATATAGAGTAAAAACTGCTGCACTGGATACTCTAAAACGATACTCTATCATTTCTCTCGCTCTATATTTAGAGTGGTACAGTGCTTACTCTATACTCTATAGTGGCGGGGCCTACTAGCTAAACAAAGAAAAAAATGCTATACTCACAGACCAAAAATCCAAATTAAATTTCGATTGCACCATTAAATTTGTATCAATAAATCCTTTAAAACTATATCACACATGAATATATTTAGATAAAGTGACAAGTGAGTCCTACAGTGGATAGAGTGGATAGAGGATGATATAGAGGATGGATGAGTGCAGAAAAATTAAGTATAGAGGAGAGAATCTTGTTGACTGAGACGTATAGAGGATAAATATAGAGGTCCATCGGTGCGGGTAGTCTTAAATCACAGCCATCCAGACCGGGGGCCGGGACACGGCAGGCCCGCCCTACCATAGTACCATGCCTTTCCATGTGCGAGGGGTGGTTGGGGCCTATGCTATGCATTGCATCGCATGCATGACCACTGTCCTGATGAACTCCCTTCCCTAATGTTTGTTTCTCTCCTTTTCTTTTCTAAGGGTGTGTTTAGATGGTTGTAAAGTGTGTGTAAAGTTTCTATATCATTTTTCGTTGTTATTTGGTAAAATTTATCTAATCATGGACTAACTAGGCTCAAAAGATTCGTCTCGACATTTACAGACAAACTGTGTAATTAGTTATTTTTTTACCTACATTTAATGCTCTATGTATACGTCCAAAGATTTGATGTGACGGGAAATCTTGTAAGGCCTGGTTTAGATGCCTAAGTCGGCATGCTGATTCGGCGCCTGCTGCTACAGTGTTCCGGTCGGAACACTGTAGCAGTTTTTTTGTTTTTTAGTGCAAAAAAATATCCAAAAAATAATTAATTAGACTCAAAATGTTCGTCTCGCAAAGTACAACAAAACTGTGCAATTAGTTTATGATTTTATCTACATTTAGTACTCCATGCATTTGCCGATATTTTGATGTGATGGGGAATTTCCTTTTTGCATAGTGAAATTTAAGGGTGAATTTAGGTATCTAAACAAGGCCTAAATTTTTTGGAATTTTGAAGCAACTAAACCCTGCCTAACCTTCTTTTCCTGCTTGCTTGCAGTAGAGTAGAGAGGTCCAGGTTCCTAGTGTTTCAGGCCACACAATTTCCATTTGCACAGTATCTGTCACATCGAATCTTTAGACGCATGCATAAAGCATTAAATGTAGGTAAAAAAATAACTAATTACATAGTTTGTCTGTAAATATCGAGACAAATCTTTTGAGTCTAGTTAGTCAATGGTTAGATAAATTTTGCTAAATAACAACGAAAAGTGCTAAAGAAATTTTTTCTAAAAATTTTTGGGATCTAAACAAGTTTAGCTTTGGGAAGGTGCAAGAAAGCGAGTCCTGGACACTCCAGGTTACCATCTCAATTTCCCATACGGCCCTGTCTCAGGGGGTGGAACCGAATGGATTAACCTGAACTGATGCGTGGATTGACAGGTTTTGCTGGCCTTGTCTGCCTCTACTACTACCGGGCAGAGGCAGCAGCAGCGGTTCAGGGTGTGTTTAGTTCCCAAAATATTTTGGTTTTGGGTACTGTAGTTTTTGTTTTATTTGGTAATTACTGTTCAATCATAGACTAATTAGGCTCAAAAGATTCGTCTCGCGATTTTACGGTGAACTGTGTAATTAGTTTTTTTTGTTTCGTCTACATTTAATGCTCTATGCATGTGCCGCAAGATTTGATGTGATGTTTTGAGGTAAAATATTTTGGGAAGTAAACACACCGTCAGTTCAGTTCATCTTCATCCCTGCAGTAGAGTATAGTGGCCACTTGGATTAGCTCTAGCTGGTGGGCAACAACTTGTTCATGCCATGACTCATGAGCGCCGTAGTGGGCTTTGTCTTGTGAGATAAGTAAGTTGATGTGACATTTGAGCTCAAGTAGTAGTACTAGTGTGCAGCTCTAAAGGTGTTTGGTCAGTGGAGTTAAAGTTTAATAAATATTATAGCACTTTCGTTTTATTTGAAAAAAAAAATTTCAATCTTGGACTAATTTGGCTTAATAAATTCGTCTCGTAAATTACTCCTAATTTATGCCGACATACATGCAATTAGTTTACATTTAGTACTCCATGCATTTGAGGGAACATTGATGTGATGGGAGTTAAACTTTAACGTACTCAAACCAAACGGGCCTAATTATCATGCACCAGCAGCTTGTACTGAACCAGCCACTTGTTTTTGGTCTCAGATTCAACACCATCAAGGGGCTCGGTCAGTCCCATTGAAGGCCTGGCTGTCCACCCCCTTTCTCTTGAGAGGACAAGATTTGTGAGCGAGGGAGCTGGCTTTTGGTTGGATTGCATTGCAACCCTAACCATTGGCCCTTCAATGGTTAGGGCTGGCTGTCCACCCCCATGACCATTGAGGCCATGAATTCATTGAATTGCCCTGCTGCACTGCAATGCAATGCTGCTGCATTATCCCATTCAAACCATGGGTGCAGGACGACGACCTGACCTGCCCCTGGTCCGGACGCTGCACTGCTGGGACTGGGAGCCGAGCCTTCAACGTGGTGGCCATCGAGGCTTGCGTGGGGCAAAGCGACTGTGCCTGCCTGTGGTTGGCATTGGAGGATTATATATATATATATATATATATATATATATATATATATATATATATATATATATATAGGCATTTGGGAGGCACCTCCTGTTGTTGGAAGATTGGGCAACAGGGCACCCGATGATTTGTCCGTTCCATGCATTTAGCATTTTTCAATGGCCAGATCTGTATCAGATTCCGTAAACTACTGGGGATATGAAATCGCCGGTGTCGCTTTGCTTGCTTCTTTGGAGACAGGTATTCCGTCACATGGTTCTGATTTCTGACCGCCCCCCCCCCCCCCCCCCCCCCCCCCCCAACGCATGCATTGTTCTCGCGCTAATGCGTGCTTATGTTTTGTTTGTTTGGGTGTTATTCAGCGTGTCAGCCTTTGGAGAAACCGGAGGGGCCGAGAGGGGAGTGCTGCTATTATATATCATCAGATGCTACTGTGTACTGTACTGTCCGGAATCCAATCATAACGGTGCGCTAACGGAACAGATCTTGAATAACTAATAGCTGCCTTCCCGTTCATCTCATTGCATTGCATCGCATCTGGTTTAGCAATGAGTATTTCTCTCTCTAACATGCATTTGGTTGGTGGTCACTTTTGGAGAACAACAGCTGATGATCACTTGCTTAATCAAACACCACTAATTACTAGACAGAGTCATTTCTTTCTGATGTAATGTAAAAGCCTTTTCACCTGCTGGGGAAAAAAAAGATAGGAAGTGCGTGTGGGATTTAGTACTCCGTATATACCATCTCACGTGGCCTTGGCATTACCTTCACGTCTGCTGCTGCCTTGCTATCGCTGAGGCTCCAAGTTCCCAAATGTCAAAGGCTGTGTTTAGATCCAAAATTTGGATAGCCAAAATACACTGTAGCATTTCGTTTGTATTTGGTAATAATTGTCTAATCATTGACTAATTAGGCTCAAAATGTTCGTCTCGTAAAGTACAACCAAACTGTGCAATTAGTTTTTGATTTTATCCACATTTAGTACTCCATATATGTATCGCAAGTTTGATGTGACGGGGAATCTTATTTTGCATAGTGCACTTTTCAGTGCATCTAAACACAGCCAAAGGAAAAAATGGAAGACGAGTCGGGTGTGTTTAGTTCGCGAATTTTTTTTTGGTTTTGGCTAGTGTAGTATTTTTGTTTGTATTTGTCAATTAGTATCTAATCATAAACTAATTAGGCTCAAAAGATTTGTCTCGTGGTTTTCTACCAAACTGTGTAATTAATTTTTTTCGTCTACATTTAATGTTCTATGCATGTGTCCAAATATTTAATGTGACGGGAAATCTTGAAAATTTTTTAGAACTAAACATGGCCTGGTGCAGATTTTTCCAACAAGTTGACGAATCAGGTGGTGCAGATCTCCCCCACGCCCCTCTTCTCCAATTTCCAACAAGTTGACGAATCAGGTGGTGCAGATCTCCCCCACGCCCCTCTTCTCCAATTTCCATTAAGTTGGCGAATCAGGTGGTGCAGATCTCCCCCACGCCCCTCTTCTCCTATTTCCAACAAGTTGGCGAATCAGGTGGTGCAGATCTCCCCCACGCCCCTCTTCTCCTATTTCCAACAAGTTGGTGCAGATTTTTGTACCCAATTTCATTCACTGCGCGTAACTACAACATCGATCTGATCCTTCCTCATGGCTTTAGGATACCCTGGTCCTCATGGCGTGCCTGTACTGCACACCTATCAGTCCCCTATGGATACATAGGGCTTGTTTAGATTCGAAATTTTTTCACTCTTTTCGTTACATCGAATCTTTGAACACGTACATGGAGCAGTATATATATATATATATATATATATATATATATATATATATATATATATATATATATATATATATATATATATATATATATATAAAAACTAATTACACAGTTTGATTTTAAATCACGAGACGAATCTTTTAAACGTAATTAGTCCATAATTAAACACTAATTACCAAATATAAACAAAAGTGCTACACTAGCAAAAGTTGAAAAAATTTGCGATCTAAACGAGGCCCTAGAAATTATTCTACGCTTTCTTCCTGCCGTCCTGCGTGCATGCGCATACTGTAGAGATTCCTAGCCCATGTTTAGTTTGTTTTAAAATGCAAAAAAAATTTAAGATTATCCATCACATCGCATATGTCGGCACATGTATGGAGCGTTAAAAGTAGGTAAAAAATAACTAATTGTACAGTTTGTCTGTAAATGTCGAGACGAATCTTTTGAGCCTAGTTAATCCATAATTAGATAATGTTTGTCAAATACAAACAAAATGTTACAGTGTTTTTTCAAAAAAAAATTTGCAAACTAAACGTGGCCCTAGCAGTAGTACGCAATAAAACAAGTCCGATGCCCCCTTGCGCAGCCACTAGCTACACGTACTATGCTAGTGATTGGTGGTACTAGTGACACTAGTTAATTGCATATACATACATATTACTGTATGCATATGCTTGGAGTAAAGTATTGGTCTATGTTTAGCATCTCCGGGGCATATGATGCATGCACGATCGAGTCCACGTCGGTGGTTTTGCGACGGAATCTTGTGTCAAGAATGATGATGGTTACTCGATCGCAGCTCCACCCCGGAATGATGAGGGTCCGGATTTGGAAAAACCTTAAACACTCCGGTTTTTAACCTGAGGGTAGGGTCTCCTTTCCATAGCGACGCGTGCATGTGCAACAGATTTTTCTAGTAGTTATTTACACAGACTTAGTGTAAGAATTATTATACCTCGGTCAAAACACGGAGCAGACACAATAATCAGTCGGTAAGTGTGTATATATATAGGGCTATAGGCGTGTTGTTTAGAAATTAGAAGAGGAACAGTAGGGTGGACTTGGACTAGTTTTATCACTGACAGTTGAGTTGCGGTTGCAGGCCTAAACTTTGACCAAGATTCCAGATCCAGAGCCAGCAGCCATATGCTTTACCTGAATTCATCGAGTGCTAGTTGAACCTGAACGAACCAACAACCAAGGCATCGGCCCGGCAACATGCACTGAGCACTGGGCTGCGATGCATGCAGCTGCATCATTGGATTGGAGCTCATTTCCCGTTCATCCACACAGCACATCAGCACACATCGATCGAGAGACTGAATTGTGCGTGTGATATCATATATCATATCATATCCATTGGATCGTATCATATTCAGGCGTGACCACAAGGAGGCAGCCACGCTGCAGCCGGAGCCGGCACACACACAGCTTCTATCTTTTTTTTTCTGCCTGCCTGCATGGTGGCTGCTCCTCCGATCCTCCTCGCGGCTCAATCATGCACTGCCCAACAATCTTTTCTCCCTGCACATGCATGAAGGCTAATTGGTATCTAATTAACGCAGGGCAGGCAGGGAAATTGAAATTGAAATATATACAACTCCTTCCTTGTTGAATTGAATTGAATCGAATAGCCTTGTGGTTCCGGGGCGAGAGCTGGAGATAAGGGGACAGGACACACATGCTAGATAATGCCCCTGCTTATGCTTATGTTATTCCTGCGGCTCCGCTGCTTTCCATGAGAGGCCACGTCTGTCTCGCCTGCTTCCTGCTTCCTGCTTCCTGCACCGGAATTCTGCCTGCGGATGATCCTGGACAGGCTCACTCCATCGGCATGTGGCTACATGGTGCTAGTCTTTCTCTGGCTCTTATGTGAAAGCATCAGCTTAGCGGGGTTGTTGACTGTTAAACCATGCGTGAGTGACAATAAGCTTTTGATAGATTTATTTATGGCTACACAGCTTTGTGTAATTCTTCTTATTTTCTTTGTTTCCTGATATGTTGTATTCCAAAGTTTCCTTTTTAATGTTAATAAAGATGAGTAGGGGGCAACCCCTCCTGTTTTGTTTTAAAAAAACTGTTAAACCATGCGGATGAATACAATACAATATATACTAGCTAATGTGTGTCAAGGTGTACTAGCTAATTAATATAACCTCCTGCAAGTCCTTGTCATGAAAACTTTGCTTCTAGTAGTACTATCATACTGTGGCATGATCATGGAAGTGCTGTGGATGCAGGAGGCTAGTAGTAGTATCTACTAGCAGGGTGGGCTGGGGAGCTGGCGCCAGCGACAAGTGTAGCCTGCAAGTCCCACTTTTGTTTAGATGCCCAACTTTGGACATCTAAAGTTGGTATTTTGCGCCGTAGTGGATTGTAACATTTCGTTTGTATTCGGTAAAAATTATCTAAAAATTAATTAATTAGGGTCAAAACGTTCGTCTCGTAAAGCACAACAAAACTATGCAATTAGTTTTTTATTTCATCTATATTTAGTACTCCATACATATGCTAATATTTTGATGTGATAAGAATATTCTTTTTGCATAGTAAAATTTCGTGGCAAACTTTGGGATGTGGCTGTGTTTAGATCCAGACTTGATGGCGTGGCAACTTTTGTTTTTTTAGTATAAAAAATGTCTAAAAATTAATTAATTAGACTCAAAATATTCGTCTCGGAAAGTACAACAAAACTGTACAATTAGTTTTTGATTTTATCTACATTTAGTACTCTATGCATTTGCCGACATTTTAATATGATGGGGAATCTTCTTTTTATATAGTGGAATTTGAGAGGAGGAATCGGGAACTAAACAAGGATGTATGATTTCGCATGCTTGGTGTCGTCGTCTTGTGCGCAGCTGCCTAAATTTCTGCACCGCGGGCGCAAATAAACTCGTGATCTTTTGGGCAGATCCTCTGCGGGCTGCGGCCGACCCGGAATGCGTGCATGCGTTGCGTGGTGAACCACGGCACCCAAAGGCCGCCTTGGAAGTTGGAAGGGAGGAGGCGCACAGCACAGTGCCTCAGTGTGCCTGCCTGAAGCTGCTGCAGTGCAAGCAGATGATGATGTCGTCGTCGTCGCCACCAGATTGGAGCGGCTTTGTTCCTCTTGCCACCGGACACGGACGGACAGCGGCGTGACGTGATAGAGAAGGCCAGGGGGAGATTGATGGCGATGATCGATGGTGGACAGTGAGAGAGAGAAGCAGTAGGCAGGAACTGGCGTGTTTTGTGAGACCCGTTTAGTTATGAAAATTTTTGGAGAAAAATTTCTGTAGCATTTTTCGTTGTTATTTGACAAAATTTGTCTAATCATGTACTAACTAGGCTCAAAAGATCCGTCTCAACATTTACAGACAAACTATGCAATTAGTTATTTTTTTACCTACATTTAATGCTCCGTACATGCGTCCATATGCAAAAAAAATTAGCGCTTTTTTGGCCATCTAAACCAGGCCTGAGTCCTTCGGTTTGGCCCTCGGCAGGCCATGCCAGGGCCAGGGAGGCAGGGACGACATGCAAGCATGCATGGTGGTGTCATGCTGGTGTGGTGTGGAACTGGACTGGGTGTGTTGAGTTCACGGAATGTTTGGCTTTGGCTACCGTAGCATTTTCGTTTGTATTTATTAATTAATGTCTAATTATGGACTAATTAGATTTAAAAGATTCGTCTCGTGATTTTTCTACTAAACTATGTAATTAGTTTTTTATCTACATTTAATGTTCTATATATGTGCCCAAATATTTAAGGTGACAAAAAATCATGAAAATTTTTTAAACTAAAAAAACATGGCCGCCCGTCCGTCCGCTTTTGTGTCAGCGTGAAAGGCCGCTTTTGGGGAGGGAGTGGAGGTCTCAGGTCTGGACTCTGGAGCAGCAGACACGGACGACATGTGTTTAGTTCCTCCAAAAATGCACTATGCAAAAAAAATTCAATCACATTAAACTTGCGATACATGCATAGAGTACTAAATGTAGATGCAATCAAAAACTAATTGTACAGCTTGGTTGTACTTTGCGAGACGAACGTTTTGAACCTAATTAGTCAACGGTTGGACATTATTTGCCAAATAAAACTAAAACATGCCACAGTACACTTTTCACCATTTTCGGGAGAACTCAACACAAAAGTGGAAGCAAGGGCCTGGTTATTTTACCACGAGCGGACGAGCCAAAGGTGACAGAGTTTTACAGCCTTTTACTACCGTTAAAGGTGCTGATTATGAACATGAACTCAACAACAGTCTTATTGGAAAAGCGAGCAAGGCGAGAAGGCAGTAATAATAAGTGGCAGTGGAGCAGTGACGGTGTGCGCGACTGTAGGCTGTACTAGCAGCCAGCAAGAGGAGTGGGTCAGCGGCTCAGCGCAAAGCCACGCAAGGCGACCGACCGTCCATCAGTGATGAGTCCATGAGCATGCATCGTACGCATCCCGTAGCCGGCTCGTGTCGTGTGCCACTGCCACGTACCAGCAATGGCGGCAGCCCGCGAACCCTCCCAGCGATCAACACCGCCTCACGCTAACAGGGAGCATGAACGGAGCAGAGCCCGCGGCACGGCAGTGATGACCACCACCACCACCACCACCCCCACACGGCGAACGGGCGAGGGTAACGTGAGGGAGGCGCCTTGCGTCTCCATTGGATCCGTGCGTCGCAGCAGCAGGAGCAGCCAGGCCAGGCCAGGCCGGGCACGCTCGCTTTGCTGCCGCTGCGCCCATCATGCATCAGGCCGCCCGGCCGGGCGAGCGGGCGTCGTCCTCTCCGCCTCCGTCCTCTCCCCGCCTGGCGTCCTGGCCCGGGCCCCGGCCCCTGCGACGCGACGCGAATAGTTTGGCACGCACAGCACGGCTCGTCGTCGTCTCGCATGCTCTGGCCTGGCTGCTGCTGCCCCAGCCAAGCAGCAGCTAGCTAACGCTTGGTCTCACCCTACGCCCCCCCCCCCCCCCCAAGCGCGCCGCGGCCTTGTTAGGCGCGTCGCGTGCGCGCGCACCACCTGCCGGGCCCCCGCGCCGCGGCCGCTAGCGTGCACCGGCACGAGCTAGCGCGGCCCTCCGGCCGGCCGGTCCAGACTCTAGAGGGCCCACCGTACCGGCCGGCCAGCCGGCGCGCGCATCGTCATACGTCGGCGGTCGAGGTCCCGTCCCGACGACCGGCGCTGAACAGTCGGTACGGTACTGGTAGCGTGCATGGGCCTGGCTCCCTCGCCGTCGCCGTCGCCGATAGCCAGCCCCGCCATCGTTCGTGACGATGGGGAAGGAAGGAAGACGGGCACGGCGGGAGGCAGGTTCCCGTGGGTGGGCGCGTGTGCACGCGTGCTGCTTGGTGCTTGCTAGTTGCTACAGGAGTGGCCGGAGTCATGCATCCACAGTGCACGACGTACGTACCTGACAGGCGATCGTTATCACGGTCGACAGACAGGTCGTCGTCCATCATCCATCGTGGTACGAACGAAGCATCGTGATACTACTGCTGGCCGAGAACCCGTGATGTATGTACGCTACCTGCCTTGCTTCTGACGATGTACGTACTCCCTCCTCCGTCCATAGAAAAATGTAACTATAGGATCCGTGCCGGTCAAAATAGCTTAAATTTAATCAAATTTATAGCAAATAGTATTAATATTTATGTCTTTAAATAAATTTATTATGAAAATATATTTTATGACTAATCTAATAATATTAATTTTGCATTATGAATGCTCGTATTTTTTATGTAATTTTGATCAAAGTTCAAATTGATTAACTCATCAGAGAGCGAGAATTGGATGCTTCTGTGAACGGAGGGAGTACCTACGTATGACATGCATGTGCTGCCTGACTTTCTCGCCTTTGCTTCACTGCTTTTGGCACTGTACGTGCGTACGCGCAGCTTCTACATATATACACACGTACAGTGCTGCCCCGGCGCCTGTAGTCGTCATGGCTAGCTACCTCTCCGGCCGGCGCACACGGAGACACAGTGCCCGGGTGGAACGGCGTGCATGCCATGCCATGGCAAGCTGCAGGGTACGGTGCAAGGACGACGACGACGACGAACGCGTAACGTTGATCTGGTGATGTATGGGCAGAATGCACCTACCTACCTGACCGGCGAGCTCACGTCACTTGTACAGTTCTACTGTAAGTTTGTCCTGCAACTGCAAGCCGGACAGTGCCCACTGCAGCTAGCGCGGCACACAGTGGCGATCCGTTTCGCCGTCCTGTAGCGCGTGCGTGGCCACGTATGTACGCGCCGGCCGGCCGGTCGGCGTGCGCGCTAGCTGCAATTCGTGATGCATGCATGACGCTGTTTGTGCCACTGCTCGGGTACGTTACATGCTCTTGGCCAGTGCCCGGTGGTGGGTGAGTGAGCGAGGATACAGGAACAACAGGGATAGATGACGTGTGCAGCGAGTAGTAGATCCAAATTAAAATGCGCGCTAATAATTCGTGCCACTTGGGCCCGGGGCCGGGGCCGGGCCAGATCAGCGGCGACGACGACACCGCCTGAACTGAATGACACATCGTGTGCCATGGCCATGGGCCATGGCATGCCGAGGACGAGGACGACGACGTCGTCGTCGATCGATCGACGGCCTTGTTCGGCTGGCTGGCTCCCAGCCAGCCAGCAGTGCTTTTCTCTCACACCAGTTCAGCACCAGCCACCGGCCACCAGCCAGCCAGCAGTATTTTTCTCTCACAATAAATCAGCCTCAGCCACCGGCCACCAGCCAGCCGAACGAGGCCCAGGGTGCCGAGCTGCCGGCGTGGGCCTCCTCCTCGTGCGCTCGCCCGCGCGGCCGTCTGGTGGCTGGGCGCATCTGCCCCCGTGCTGTCAGGCCCACGTACGCGTCCGTGAAGGAGTATGCAAGTGCATGCTGCTCTAGTGATCTTGTCGTGTCACTGTGTCAGGAGCCACGCTGGGGACCAGTAACTGAATGTAAGGGCTTGTTTAGTTGGAGCCTGTTTAGTTCACAAAAAGTGAACCTAAAGAGTGCTACAGTACCTGTCACATCAAATCTTGCGGCACATGCATGGAGTACTAAATGTAGATGAAAGAAAAAAACTAATTACGCAGTTTAATTATAAATCACGAGACAAATCTTTTAAGCCTAATTAGTCCATGATTGGACACAAATTGCCAAATAAAACGAAAAGTGCTGCAGTAGCCGAACCTAAACTTTTTCACCAAGGGGTTGGTGAAAAAGTTTGGGTTCGGTTACTGTAGCACTTTTCGTTTTATTTAGCAATTTGTGTCCAATCATGGACTAATTAGGCTCAAAAGATTTGTCTCATGATTTACAATTAAACTGTATAATTAGTTTTTTCTTTCGTCTACATTTAGTACTCTATGCATGTGCCACGATTTGATGTGATAGGTACTGTAGCACTTTTTGGGTTTCCTTTTTGGAAACTATGGGGTTGTTTAGTTGGCAATTTTTTTGGCGAAACGCTACTGTAGCAGTTTTGTTGTTATTTGGCAAATATTGTCCAATCATAATCTAATTAGGCTTAAAAGATTTGTCTCGTCCATTTCGTCTAAACTGTATAATTAGTTTTATTTTTTATTTATATTTAATGTTTCATGCATGCGTTCAAAGATTCAATATGACGGAAAATCTGAAAATTTTGGCAAAATTTTTGGCATCTAAACGGTGCCTAAACAGGCTCTAAGTGCGGCCTGGGTGCGCCGCGGTAGCGTGCAGACCACCAGCCGATGCAAGCCACGTGTCCCTGGAACTCATCACGTGGCCAGGCTGAGGAACGGTTCACGCTGCTTCCTTCCCTGCGCATAGGCTCCTAGACAACGAGGCCGTGCGGCTCCGGCTTGGCAATTAATAATGAGATACGTGTCAACATACAACTGGCGGTCTGCACGCTGCCTCTCGGTGCAGCCAGGCTGCATCTATTTTTTTTTCCCGCGAGATCGTCTTCGTGTCTCAGAAGTCGTGAGGGGACCAGTGCAGCATGTATGCATCGTATCACCTCTAGCTCTCTCTACCTATCTCACATCAACTTGTTGCAATCTACCAATCTATCTCTGCTTCTTCTCCGAACTAGCTCAGTTGGTTAGGTTCTTTATGGTGCAATTTGTTCTAGGTTTAAATCTCTGAATTTATTCTAAGATTTAATGGCTCTATTCTTTCAGTGGTAGCTTGCCAGAGTTAGGGTTTGGGGCTTTGAGGGTTTCCCACGCAAGGGACAAGGGTTTTCGGGGAGGCCGCTGAACCAGTGGTTCAAATGGCAACGAGGTTAAATGGTCGGAAACAGGGACGAAGCCAGAAAAAAATTTAGGGGGGGCTAAACAAAAGTGCTACAGTGACTTAGCTCTACTTTAATCCCTCGTAATAGAAAAAGTATAATAGCTTGAAGTAGTCTTATATTTAAAACGTCAATTAACAATGAAATTCGCAAAATACATCTAAAAAATAAATGTCTTAGCCCATCCTACCTTATACATCTGCGTCTAAAATTGGAAGAAGAGCACTAGAAGTTCCACTAGCTTAGCAGCAGTAGGGGGGCTGGAGCCCCCCCAGCCCCCCCGCTGGCTTCGTCCATGGTCGGAAAGGCTGATTATTGTGCGCTATAGGTGGTGGGTGGGCTGCACGAACTAGATGACATGAGAAAAACTCATGACGCAGCCAAAGACGAAGAGCTTGTAATAGAACCGACCAATTTATACAGGCTTAAATAAGAAAATCACCTACCGAAGCAGATAAATTAACATATTTGAGTCCGTACAAACCCGGTAGTCCGTGAAATCACGAAGGATTTCAAACCAACCAACATATAAGCCAAGATCGTACAAGTTTAGCAGCCACAGTCACATATTACATAAAGTTCGCAACATCATTTCGTATACATCAGAGTTTAGAACATAAAGTTATTACAAACAAAGTTCATAATAAAGTAGCGGAAGCAAATAGTTTCAAAATCTCATACGCACATTTAGTTCAGATACAATGCCAGATAATGGTCAAGTCCCACAAAAGCAGTAGATGAGGCATAAGGGATGACCACGCCCTTGGTCCTAGTTGTCGCCCATCGCTGGGTAGAGACAGTTGATGCAGTAACCATGGTATATCTGACTATCTGCAATAACAATGGGAATAAAGCCAGAGTGCGAGAAGGTACTCAGTTAGACTTACTCGCCTTAAACAAAAATAAAGTGACACCAAGAAGTATGCAAGACTTTCTTTTAGTGTGCTGGCTAACTCATTTGTGAAAAGCATAAGTTATCATGAATAAACCATTTTAAGTATTAGCATCATCTTTATTATACTTGTCACTCTAGGTAAGCACCTATGCTATAGCAATCTCTTGATTAACCATTAACATCAAGTTATCATCTCAAGTTTAGTATTTCCAACATCATCCATCTAACCATCCATGTTCCATCATCATTACTACGATGCCGTAGTTCGAGTCAAGTGCTCACTATTTAGGAGCGATGGCTATTCGAATCGATTCCTAACCAGCTGGTGATTTATTCCTCACACAAACCACGCTTTCCCCGTCAGGGTCGCTTAGATCACCATTGACACTATTTCGGTAGACGTCACGGGACGACAATCATGGACCGCACTACCCAGGGGCCTCCCGACTGCTAGGAATTAGGACCAGCCTGCCCTTAGGCTCACTCTTCGTGCCCCGTCTTACTCCCCTTAGCACCAGTTTACTAGCCCGAGTTTATCCCGGGCCGAATAGTGTCACGAGCTTCGCGGTCGAAAGGTATGTTATTCGACCAGCTAAATGTGAGGCATGCGTTCAACATGACGAGAGGGACGAGCAACGATCGGTCCTTAACCGACACAGACAGAAACTATAAGCACCCCAGAATCTTGTCTGGTTACCCACACATTTATTCTGCCTGGTCTTCAATTGTCCATCAATACTAAAAGGATCAAGATGCCCAAGAGGGGGAGGGTTAATTGGGCTTTTCTAAAAATTAATTGCAAGAATTAAATCCTACAAGCCAAACTTCACCCCTAGTGCCTACTAGTGTTCCTTGCGATTCTACCGATAAAAGTTTTGCATCCTAAGTTCCAATCCTAGACTAGCATGGTAATTCTAGGAAAGTAAACAAGCAATGAAAGTAATGCATGAAAGTAAATGCTTGAAAATAAGGGTTAGGAACACGACGATGTTTTGCCGAGGTATCGGAGAGTCGTCACTCCCCACTAGTCCTCGTTGGAGCACCCGCGCAAGGGTGTAGCTCCCCCTTGATCCGCGCAAGGATCAAGTGCTCTCTACGGGTTGATTCTTCGACACTCCATCGCGGCGAATCACCCAAAACCGCTCACAACTTGAGTTGGGTCACCCACAATCTCGTCGGATAATCACCAAACTCCTAATCACCACCAAACCGTCTAGGTGATGGCAATCACCAAGAGTAACAAGCTAGAACTCTCACTTGACCAGAACAAGCCTAATGAGAAGATGGATGCACACTTGCAACACTCTTGTCACTAGAGAGGATTCTCAAACTTTGATTCACAAATCTCTATCCTCACTAGGGCTCTTGCACTCCCTTGTACTTTAAAGGTGTTTCTCAGCTGAACAAATGAGCAAGAGACCTCTAAAAGAGGTGGAGGGGATGTATTTATAACCCCCACAGACAAATCCAACCATTACCTGTCGAATCAGCAAAATGCGCACTGACCGGACGCGCCTGTCAACATGACCGGACGCGCCGGTCAGGTGTAACAGTCGGAAACCAAAAGCTGCGCTGAGTGACCGGACGTGCCGGTCTATGATGACCGGACGCGCCGGTATGAGATGACCGGACGCGTCGATCAGGGATGACCGGACGCGCCGATCAAGCAAGAGCTTACTGGAAAAGTGACCTGACGCATGACCGCGTCCGATCATAGGTGACCGGACGCGTCAGGTCACCATGGGACCTTACTGGAACGTGACCGGACGTGCCGATCACTTCACAGTCGCGTCCGATTACGCTGTTTACCCTCTGAAACACGTGTCAGACTGACCACCGCGTCTGGTCCTCTCAAGGACCGCGTCCGGTCGATCAGTTGAAACCGTAGTGAAGTGTTAGTACTGACCGGACGCGTCCGATCATGACGAGGACCACGTCCGGTCATAGGTAAACGGCTCAAACGTCTTCTAAACGCGACACAACTTGAACCAAGTTGCTTCCAACTGAACTCTGAGCTTTTCTCGAGCTACCTAGTGCTAAGTTTGACAAGTGTGCACCACACCTAAACACAAGACTCACCTAGGTCAAGCTACTCGCTCATGCCCCCTTTATAGTACTGTCAAAGGAAGAAACAAAGATCCTAACGACTATTCCAAATGAAACTCAACACCTTGACATCCTGTAAGGTCCTAGATGGCTAGAGAGGGGTGAATAGCCTATAAAAATTCTACAAGAACCACTAGGCAAACTTGTTAGTATAACAAACGGCGCAAAGCGAGTTTTGCTTAGCCTACGGTTGTGATGCAAGCCTCCTATCCACAAGTCTAGTAGATTATGATCTCTAGTTCACATAAGGGCTATGTCACTAGACTTACACTAGTGAGCAAGCTAACAATACTACTAGCAAAGGCTACCACTAGAGCTACACAAGATAATCTAGTAAATGTAAAAGCAAGAGATAGGAGTGTGAATCTTATACCGACGGTGGAGTGAAGATGTTGCCAATCACCAAGATGATATACAACCAATCAATATTGACAACAACACAATATGAAGACCAATCACCGGGAGACAAGAGACACAATATTTTTGTTCACCCGATGTTCACTTGTGCACCGACAAGCTACGTCACCAGTTGTGTCGACCAACACTTAGATGGTTCCTCGGTGTGACCCTCAAGTCACTTGCCTCTCAAGGCACGCCCCGCAAGGCACCGCAAGACACCACTCTCAAGTGAGGTAACTCAATGACACGCACAATGTAATAGAGTTGCTTTTGGCGTCCCGCCGAGGAAAGCACAAGAACCTCTTACAATCAACCGGAGGTGGCCAAGAACAATCACCTTCTCTTGCCAACGCCTCCAACAATCTCCAAGCCGGCTAGGAGCGGTACTCTCCAAGAGTAACAAGAAATCCACCGGCTAAACCACCCACAAGTGCCACTAGATGCCCTCAAGCTATGCAATGCACTTTGGGATCACTCAATCTCACTTTTGATTTGCAATCAAGCAAGAGAGATGAGTGGGAGGAGATGCTCTAGCTCAAAGGATGCACAAGTATGTTAGAAATCACGAGAGACCTCCCCATGGGCCGGCCAACAAATATTTATAAGCATCCCATCCAAATAGAGCCGTTATACCCCTTCACTGGGTCTTTTCGGGATGACCGGACGCGCCGGTCAAAACTGACCGGACGCGTTCAACCGCATCCGATCCTCCAACGGTCACTGAGCCAACGGTCAAATCCTATGACCGGACGCGCTACTCAGAATGACCGGACGCGCCGGTCCCGAGTGACCGGACGCGCTCCAGTCAACGACCGGACGCGCCGATCGCACAGCACCGCGCGCCCGCGAAGTAACGACCGGATGCGCCCCTCGCAACGACCGGACGCGCCAGTGCCCGCGTCCGGTTAGAGTCCAGTAAGCTCCTTCAACGATCGGACGTGTCCGATCATGTGTGACCGGACGCGCCTCGCGTCCGATCATCCTCGTGAACCGCAGTTCCCTCTGGGCGACTGACTAGACGCGCCGGTCCCGCGAGTGACCGGACGCGCCGGTAACAAACCCTAACACCCGCGTCTGCGCTGTACTGACCGGACGCGTTCGGTCATACCATGACCGCGTCCGGTGCAGCGTCCAGTCACCTCTGTGACCTCCGTTCGCCTTTGTTTCTTTTCCGACTTCCGGCGTAGTGGAAAATAGGCATTTCAAGTTCCCAAAAACGCCTGAATCCCACGCTCGCAAGCTCGGTGGGAGGGAGAGAGAGACCCAAACCCTCTCTACCGCTCAAACTTCATCGCCTTCGCAAATGTGCCAACACCAACAAGTGATACCTTTGCCTTGAGCCCATTTTGTTCTCGCAGAAGATATGATCCACTTCATATCATCACATGACCGTCTCGATCCATCAACCTTGACTTCACTTGCTCTTCACCGTTGCATCGGTCCATCTGCGCCAAGTCTTGCTCAAGCTTCACCATCACATGGTCCTTCGCTTCGAAGCCTCGACTTGCCCTTCACCCTCACAACCGGTCCATTGAGCCAAGCATCATCTTGGTCTTCATCATCTTGGTCACATGAGTCAATGTCATGTCTCATATTCAATGACCACCTTTATCTAAATCATCCACTTAGATACAAAGGTTAGTCCTAGGTTTCATCAATTAGCCAAAACCAAACTAGAGTGCGACGGTGTCAGCTGTCCAGTCAGCTCACTGAAAGTAGCACTGAAGTCAGGGAATGCTGGGCCTGAGAGGAGGTGTGGCCCTAGCTGAGCTGGTGGAGTAAAACCTGTCTGCATAGGCATGTAGCTCAGAGACTGAAACGTCTGCGGTACCTACTGCTAAGGAGAGGTGTACTGAAAGCTCGGCTACCCCTGACTCTGAGGTCCACTGGACTGTAAGGCTGGAGTTAGGATAGACGGTGGTGGCGGTACTCCCACAATGACAAGGTGGCGCAGGAGCTCTAAGTATTGCTACTGAGTGGCTGCCTGTTGCCTCTGCATCTCAAACTGCTGTCGCTGAAACTCGAGCTGCTGCCTCTAGAGCTCGTCCTGGCGAGCCTGAATCTGTGCAAATGCTGCAGCTGAGTCCTGTGCCTGTCGCTGCATCTGTATCTCCTGTCGCTCCTGGGCCTGGGTCAACCTCTCAAGGATAGCCACCATGGCTAGATCTGAGTGGGAGACTGAGCCAGAGCCACCGGCCTCGTGGTCGTGAGGCCAAGGAGAGCAGTACCTAGGGATGGGCTGGTAGTCTTCATCTATGCTGTCAGTGGCCACATCCTCGGCTTGATCAACCGGCTGAGCATCTAAGTCTGCAAGCTCTGCCTCTGCAAGACCCTCAACGGTCTTGTCCTACTCAGCGGCTGTCTCTGGTACATCTGGCCTCTGTCGCCGTCCTGGGCCAGGTGCCTGCTCTCTAGTCATTGATGCCCACAGCTGGCGGATGTCATACTCTAGGAAGGCTGTGGTAGTATCAGAGATTTCAGCTCTAATCTCTGCAGGCAACTCACAGGCAGTCCTGATGATGAAGCAGATCTAGTGTGCATATGGTAGCTGCCTGTGTCCCTTGAATCCCTCTGCCAAGGTATCCTTCATCTCACAAAGCATCAGATCCCAAAGGTCAAACGGGGTCTGTGAGACGAGGTGATGTATCACCCATAGCTGCATGCGAGTGAGACCCTCTCTGTATCCAAGTCTAGAAAGAAGTGTCCTCCTCACTAAAGCATCCAGCACTCTCGCTATGGGTGTCAAGCTGGCTGGCGTGCGTCGAGACCCTTCGCCAAAAGGCTCATGGAAGCAGGGTCGAATCAAGTCAGTAGGAGGCACGGTCCCGCCGTGAGGGCGTCTCGGAGGAGCAGTCTGTCCGAAGCACAACTAATGGATCTTGGTCTCTGAAGCGGGGAGTCTGAGAATCTCCCGTACCCTAGTGCTGTATAACCTGTGATCATGACCTCTAAAAGCAAAGTGGATGAACTGATGTGCAGGGTCGATCCATAGTGACGAGTAAAACTCTTAGACCCAGGTTCCACAGTATGCTCCAGTCCGTCCAAGTAGATCTGATAGTCCAGGCAGAAAAGACAGATGTGGACGAAGCTGCTCACCAACCACCTCAACTAGTGCCTCTAGTCGACAGACTCTCTATGGTCTGAAAGCTATTCCACTGTCGACATAGGCCCTGTAGAAATCCTCGTGCAGAGGTGTGTAGAAGCCCTCTGACGCCCCGGGGATCCTGCTGGGGTGGGAACCACCGAGACACCTCAACGAACCTGAGGGCCTGGACCTATCTGGCTGTAGCACCCCTAAGGTCAAAGTGCTCCACAGGGGGGGTGACCTCTAGCCCTAGGAGGTGGACGACCTCCACGACGCTGACCCTCTAGCCTGGGAGTGACCTGAGCTCGCGTACGTCCTGAGCGACGACGCTGTGGAGTCTGTGCTGTCTGCTCCTCAGTCTCCTGTGGATCCTCTGAAGGCTGCTCTGCAGGGGCATCCACTGTTTCCTCTGTAGCCTCTACTGTCTCCTCTGTGGCCTCTGTGCCAAGTTGTCGACCTTTAAGATGAAAGCGACTTTCTCCAATGCGAATACCACTGCTCCCTGCCACCCCTCTCTACTGCATCTGCTGCATCTGCCACTGCCTGAGCTATCTATGCCTCTGTAAGAGTTCTCTTCCTTTTCTTGGCAGCAATCGTAACTCGCTTCCTGCGAGCTACCTCTGTCCTCCCTGGGGGGACTGTCATCCCCGTCACTGGGTGCCCCACCAGCGTTCTTGCAACGAACCATCCTGACAAGCTGCTGAACTGAGACAAACTGGAAAGATCAGATGATGTACTAACACTTGTGAGGCTTGGCCTCAATCCATATCTGCACGCTTGACCTCGGATTCACAGCTGATCACCTGAACCACTCAGCACTGACAGGACAAACTGAAACGATGGAATAGATGGATCTACTATAAGCAACATATATATCTAAAAGATAAGAGAGATCCTAGTAAGAGCAAGCAGGTGAGGTAAGATATGAGATGACCGTGATAGCTACCTCGACGAGCGATGATCCGATGATCAGAAGACGATCTCGACGTATTAGGGTTACCCGAAGACGGCGACCGAAACCCTGGAATACAATCGATGATCGATCGACAATTGAATTAGTAATTCACCGGAAAATCGACGGTAAATCCTAATCCAAGGAGAAAATGTCACCTTGCGGAGACGGAGATGACCGCGAAGACGGATTTCGATGATGAAGACCTCATGATCTAGGGTTAGGGTTTCCAGTGAGAAAAACGAGGACCTCGGTGATGGGTGAGCGGGGCAGGGAGAGAACTCTGAGGAGAGGCTAGGGTTCGGTCTAGGCACGACTACGGTGGTGCAGCTCCGGTGAGGTTGCAGGCGCGGGCGCGGCGGCTCAGTGCGAGCGCTGACGCTAGCGTGGGCGCGGCGGCTTGGTGCGGTGGTGCTGCGGCAGCGGTGGCGCGGGCGCGGGCGCGACGACGGAGCAGCTCAGTGCAGGCGTGAGGAGCTATGGCGCGGCTCTGGCGAGGTCTGCGGGCTCGGTGATGGCGCAGCAGCGGAGGCACGGCGAGTCGGCGAGAAAAACGATGGCGGATGAAAAGGAAAACTAGATCCAATCGTACGGTTAAAAAGGGTGAGATCCGCTTTTTACGTGATGACCGGACGCGGTGGTCGAATGACCAGACGCGGTGGAGACAGCGTCTGGTCACATTCCAGTAAGCTCCTAGAATGACTGGATGTGTCCGATTATCCACGATCGGACGCTGACAGCGTCTGGTTTGACATAGCCCGAAAATTTGGAACGGATGACCGGACGCGGCGGTCGACAGGGGCGCGTCCGGTGCAGCGTCCGGTTAGAGGTTTCGAAGAAAAACTTCAGGAATGACCGGACGCGCTGGTGGACGCTAAGACCGGACGCGGTGGTGAAACTGAACCGCGTCCGATGCAGCGTCCGGTCGCTGTAAAAAGCTCTTTTTCAAACCGTTTTTCAACGTGACTTCTCCCAATCAAGCTCCAATTCAAAGAGACTCAAATAAACACCAATTGGAACCTGATATGAGTGACCTCACTCAAACCCTCAAAATTTTCAAAATATTTTGCCTTAGGCTAGTATTATTTTTAAGAAAGTATTCAATAAACACCCGAGGAGCAACGTATGGCCATGCAATAGAGTTTATGAACCCTTGGGAGCTTCAAATGCTCTCTCTATTCATGGATGAACACAGAGGTTACTCAAAGCTAAACTGAAAAGAAATGACAAAGCAACAACCATGTATATGCAATGCAAAACAAGAAAGGAGAGCTAGGTTGCTTGTCAAGTTTGATCCAAGGTTAGGCTTTTTCACTCCTCCAAAGGAGGGTTATCGTAACCGTGTTAGACAAGTCCTAGATGCATTGCAGCAAAATAAACATGGCATAAAATACAATGCAATGCAAGGGACAACACAAGCTCATCTTTTAAAAGTTACTAGAATCAAGCACATTTAGTTCACTTCTCAATCTACAAAAGGTAGCCTCATCTAAAGGTTTAGTGAAGATATCCGCTAATTGATTTTCAATTCTTACACCTTCTAGGGATATATCATTTTTAGCAACATGATCTCTTAGAAAGTGGTGGCGGATATCAATGTGCTTGGTGCGAGAGTGTTGTACCGGATTATTAGCAATTTTAACCGCACTTTCATTGTCACATAAAAGCGGCACCTTTTCAAGAACAACTCTATAGTCTAGGAGGGTTTATTTCATATATAAGATTTGTGCACAACAAGCCCCCGCGGCAATGTATTCCGCCTCGGTGGTGGGACAAAGCCACACTATTTTGCTTTTTAGATGACCAAGATACTAAGGATCTCCCAAGCAAATGGCATCCTCTGGATATGCTTTTTCTATCAATTTTGCAACCGGCATAATCCGAATCGGAGTAGCCAACTAGTTGGAATCTAGCTCCTTTGGGGTACTAAAGTCCAATGCTTGGGGTATACTTAAGATATCTTAGGATCTTTTTACGGCACTTAGGTGAGGTTCTTTAGGGCACGCTTGAAAGCGGGCACACATGCACACACTAAATATGATGTCGGGCCTAGATGCGGTAAGGTACAACAAGCTACCAATCATAGAACGGTAAAGAGTTTGATCGATTGGTTTACCTCCCTCATCTAGGTCGAAATGTCCATTAGTTGGCATTGGGGTCTTGATCGGCTTGCATTCGTCCATCTTGAATCTTTTGAGAAGATCCTTGGTATACTTTTCTTGAGAGATAAAAATCCCTTCTCTCATTTGCTTGACTTGAAACCCAAGGAAGAATGTTAGCTCACTAATCATTGACATCTCGAACTCTTTTGACATCAATTCACCAAATTTTTTGCAATAGTCTTCATTTGTTTGACCCGAAGATAATATCATCAACATAGACTTGACAAATGAAGATCTCTTCATTAAACTTCTTGGTGAATAGTGTGGTGTCAACCTTCCCAACAATAAAGCCCCTTCTCAATGAGGAAGTCCTAGAGGCGCTCATACCACGCTCTAGGGGCTTGCTTGAGCCCATATAGCGCCTTGGACAACCTATAAACATGATTAGGATATCTAGGGTCTTCAAACCCAAGAGGTTGTTCAACATAGACTAGTTCATTTATGAAACCATTTAAGAATGCACTTTTCACATCCATTTGATATAATTTCATATCATGATGTGATGCATATGCAAGAAGGATATAAATGGCTTCAAGTCTTGCAACGGGTGCAAAAGTCTCTCCGAAATCAAGACCTTCAACTTGAGAGAACCCTTTTGCTACTAGTCTTGCCTTGTTTCTTACTACTACCCCTTGATCATCTTGCTTGTTGCGGAACACCCACTTGGTTTCAATGACTCTTGCACCTTTTGGATGCTTTTCAAGTGTCCAAACTTGATTGCAGGCGAAGTTGTTCAATTCTTCGTGCATGGCATTCACCCAATACGGATCTTAAAGAGCTTCTTCTACATTCTTAGGTTCAAGACAAGAGACAAAAGAGTGATGTTCAACAAAAGAATTAAACTTTTGAGATCGAGTCATTACACCCTTTGTAGGACTCCCTATGATGAGATCTTGTGGATGTGCTTGAAGTAGGGGTGAGTTTCTTCGATCAACCATTTGAGGAGTAGGATGGGGAGCATCAACATCTTGTGCTTGTGCCTCGGCTTGATGATGAGAGACATGGGTGTCTTTATTTTCAACTCTCTCATTCTTGTCATCATGATTGACAATTTGTACATCATCTTTATCATCTTTAGGCTTGATGTCTCCCACCGGCATGTTCTTCATGGCCTCCCTCAATGGTTCATCACCTACATCATCACAATTCTCAATTGCTCCTTGGGAGCCGTTAGATTCATCAAATTCTACATCATATGTTTCTTTAACAAAACCGGTGGCATGGTTAAATACTCTATATGCTTTGGACTTTGATGAGTAGCCAACAAGAAAACCAATATCACAACGCCTTTGGAACTTCCCTAGGTGTTGACGCTTCTTGTAGATGTAGCATTTGCAACCAAACACCCGGAAGAATGAGACGTCCGGCTTCTTCCCATTTAGCAACTCATAAGGGGTCTTGCAAAGGAACTTTTGTAGGAAGAGGCGATTTGAAGCATAGCATGCGGTGTTGATTGCCTCGGCCCACAATTTCTCCGGTGTGTTGTACTCATCTAACATTGTTCTTGCAAGAGTGATCAAGGTCCGGTTCTTTCTCTCAACTACACCATTTTGTTGAGGAGTGTAAGTTGATGAAACTTTATGCTTGATTCCAAATTCATCACAATATGCTTTAATGTTGGTGTTGTCAAATTCTTTGCCATTATCACTTCTAATTTTCTTTATCTTGACTTCAAATTCATTTTGAGCTCTCTTTGCAAACTTCTTGAAGCAATTTGCCACTTTGGATTTGTCATGAAGAAAGAAGGTCTAAGTGTATCTTGAGTAATCATCCACAATTACTAGGCAATAGAGATTTCCACCCAAACTCTTGTAAGTTGTAGGACCAAACAAATCCATGTGTAGAAGTTCTAGTACTCTTGATGTTGACATGTAGGCTTTGGTTGGATGAGTGTTTGCAACTTGTTTGCCGGCTTGACATGCACTACAAGGTTTGTCCTTCTCAAACTTTACATCCTTCAAACCTCTCACTAATTCTTTCTTCAATAGCTTGTTGAGAGAGTTCATTCCAACATGAGCAAGCCTCCTATGCCAAAGCCATCCAAGTGTAGTCTTGGTGAACAAACATGTCATCAAGTTTGCATCTTCGGAGGTGAAGTCAACTAGATAGAGATTATTGTATCTAAAACCCTTGAAGATCACTTGCTTGTCATCTATCTTTGTAACAACCACTTCATTTGGACTAAACAAGCATTGGTAGCCAAGATCACAAAGTTGCCCAACGGATAGTAAGTTGAAACTCAATGAAGCAACATAGAGCACATTTGAGAGAGAATGATCATTTGATATTGCAACCTTGCCTATACCCTTGACTTTGCTCTTGGAATTGTCCCCAAATGTGATCTTGTCTTGACATACCCCATCCTCTTCAAGTGAGGTGAACATATGAGGATCACCGGTCATATGTTGTGTGCAACCACTATCAATCACCCAATGAGATCCACCAATCTCGTAGTTCACCTACACACAAGAGATCAAGCCTTTTGTTTAGGGACCCAAACTTGAGAGGGACCCTTAACTTTTTCAACTAGTGACTTGGCAACCCATATTTTCTTAGGCCTATTCTTGTTAGGGGGACCCAAGAACATGACTTTCATCTTTCCACTTGAGTCCTTTCTAAGCATGTAATGAGCATTGAAGGCAAAGGGTCTAGCATGCTTGGGCAAGGGTTGTGGTGGTGGAGTTTTGCACTCATGAGCAAAATGGCCTTCTTGTCCACACTCAACACATCTTTTTGGTTTGGGCTTTGACTTGCTTTGAAGTTGTTGAGCCTTGACCTTCTTCTCTTGATTTGCCAAATAACCAATGCCACTCCTATCTAACTTCATGACGGTGTTCATGAGTAGCTCACTTTGCAAATGCTGGCCTCTTGCGAACTTGCTTAGGCCGGTCTTGAGATGCTCTTTCTCTTGCTTGAGCTTCTTGTTTTCTTCAATAAGTGACTCATTTGATGCTTTTCAAGAGCCATCAACTTCTTGTTCTCAACTTTAAGCATCTCATTCTCACTCTTGAGCTTGACATACTCATCATAGTCATTTGCCTCAACCACACTCTTGCCTTTGCCGCTAGAGCCTTGCTCAAAGTTCTCAACAATCAAATCATCACATGATGTAGCTATATCAATCTTAACAATTTGGTTAGTGGCATCATGTGTCTTAAGAGCAAGCTCATTGGCAACAATAAGAGTATCATAATTGATTTTCAAGGCGGTGTATTCATCTTTTAGCAAGTTTAGCCTAGTGATGAGTTCACCATGCTTCTTCTCAATTTTATCATGTTTATCTCTAAGCTCCTTGTTAAAAGTTTTGAGCTCCTTGAGAGAAGAAGACATAGTTTCATTTTGATCTATGAGCTCATCCCTAGTCTTATGTGCACTATCAAGCTTAGATGAGAGTGATTCATTTTCATGTTGAAGCTCATCATTTTCATTTCTAGTTCTTCTTATGATTTTAGAGTATTTGTTCAACAATTTTACAAGTTCATCATAAGAAGGTGCATCATATTCATCATCACTATCACTATCATCATCATCACTATCACTATTTTGTACCTTTCGATCACCCTTAGCCATAAGGCATAGATGAGTAGCGGAAGATGATGGTGAAGGTGGCAGTGAAGGTGGTGATGAAGATGTCAGTGAAGATGATGATGGCCCAATCACAAATGCGGCGATCTTCTCTTTTTCATTATCACTTTCATCGCCGGAGGACTCACATGATGATTCAATGTCGGTGAGCCAATCACCAACAATATAAGCCTTGCCTCCCTTCTTCTTCTTGTAGAACTCTCTTTTCTTACCATCTTTCTTTTTGTATGGCTTGTTCTTTTTCTTCTCATCTTCTTCATCACTTGAGTCATCTTTCTTGCCCTTGTACTTATTCTTGTACTTGTCTTTTGGAGGCTTCGGGCATTGGTGAGCTAGGTGGCCAAGTTCTCCACAATTGAAGCAATCCATTTCGAAGATTGGCTTCCTTTTGCTACTTATGAAGAATTTCTTCTTCTTGCCATCGAACTTAATGCCACTCTTGTTGAGCTTCTTTAGCATCTTGGTGGTTTTCCTCACCATGAGTGCAAGTGATTCATCATCAATGTCACTTTCACTTGAGCTTTCTTGCACTATCATGGCTTGGCCCTTCTTCTTTTTCTTTTCATGGCTAGCTTTGAAGTCCAAGTCTTTCTTCTTAGAAGATGATGAGCCCTCTTTCGGAGTGATGTGCATGTACATCTCATGTGCGTTGATCTTTCCCAATACTTGTATCGGTGTTGCGGCGGAGAGATCACTTTGGTGAAGTACAGTGACAATATGTCCATACTTCTCAACGGGAAGAACACTCAAGATCCTCCTTGCAACATCTGATTGACTCATTTGAGTGAGTCCAAGAGCATTGAGATCTTCTACAAGAACATTCAAACGAGTGTACATCTCATTAGCACTTTCTTTGGGAAGCATCTCAAAAGAATTAATTTTCTTTAAGGCAATATGATAGTGTTCCTCACGCTCACTCTTAGTTCCCTCATGGAGAGCACAAAGATTCTCCCACAATTCATGAGCGTTTTTGGCATTACGCACACGATTGAAGATATCTTTGCCTAAGCCCTGGTAGAGTGCATTTTTTGCCTTTGCATTCCACCGGTCGTACTTCTCCTCATCACCACTTGGATTGGCGGGATCCCTTATAGGAGGAAGCCCTTCGGTTGTGGCTCTAAGGCACCCAACATCTATGGCTTCGAGGTACGCCTCCATACGAATTTTCCAATATGGAAAATCGTCTCCCTCAAAAATGGGAGGTGGTCCTTCCCCATTAGACATCTTGCTCTAGGCGGTGAAGCCTAAATTAAGAGCAACACGGCTCCGATACCAATTGAAAGGATCAAGATGCCCAAGAGGGGGGGGGTGAATTGGGCTTTTCTAAAAATTAATTGCAAGAATTAAATCCTACAAGCCAAACTTCACCCCTAGTGCCTACTAGTGTTCCTTGCGATTCTACCGATAAAAGTTTTGCACCCTAAGTTCCAATCCTAGACTAGCATGGTAATTCTAGGAAAGTAAACAAGCAATGAAAGCAATGCACAAAAGTAAATGCTTGAAAGTAAGGGTTAGGAACACGGCGATGTTTTGCTGAGGTATCGGAGAGTCGCCACTCCCCACTAGTTCTCGTTGGAGCACCCGCGCAAGGATGTAGCTCCCCCTTGATCCACGCAAGGATCAAGTGCTCTCTACAGGTTGATTCTTCGACACTCCGTCATGGTGAATCACCCAAAACCGCTCACAACTTGAGTTGGGTCACTCACAATCTCGTCGGATGATCACCAAACTCCCAATCACCACCAAACCGTCTAGGTGATGGCGATCACCAAGAGTAACAAGCTAGAACTCTCACTTGACCACAACAAGCCTAATGAGAAGATGAATGCACACTTGCTACACTCTTGTCACTAGAGAGGATTCTCAAACTTTGATTCGCAAATCTCTATCCTCACTAGGGCTCTTGCACTCCCTTGCACTTCAAAGGTGTTTCTCAGCTGAACAAATGAGCAAGAGACCTCTAAAAGAGGTGGAGGGGATGTATTTATAACTCTCTCAGACAAATCCAACCGTTACCTATTGAATCAGCAAAACGCGCACTGACCGGAAGCGCCTGTCGACATGACCGGACGCGCCGGTCTGGTGTAACGGTCAGAAACCGAAAGCTGCGCTGAGTGACCGGACGTGCCGGTCTGTGATGACCGGACGCGCCGGTATGAGATGACCGGACGCGTCGATCAGGGATGACCGGACGCGCCGATCAAGCAAGAGCTTACTGGAAAAGTGACCTGACGCATGACCGCGTCCGATCATAGGTGACCGGACGCGTCAGGTCACCATGGGACCTTACTAGAACGTGACCGGACACGCCGATCACTTCACAGTCGCGTCCGATTACGCTGTTTACCCTCTGAAACACGTGTCAGACTGACCACTGCGTCCGGTCCTCTCAAGGACCGCGTCTGGTCGATCAGTTGAAACCACAGTGAAGTGTTAGTACTGACCGGACGCGTCCGGTCATGACGAGGACCACGTCCGGTCATAGGTAAACGGCTCAAACGTCTTCTAAACGCGACGCAACTTGAACCAAGTTGCTTCCAACTGAACTCTGAGCTTTTCTCGAGCTACCTAGTGCTAAGTTTGACAAGTGTGCACCACACCTAAACACAAGACTCACCTAGGTCAAGCTACTCGCTCATGCCCCCCTTTATAGTACGGTCAAAGGAAGAAACAAAGATCCTAACGACTATTCCAGATGAAACTCAACACCTTGACATCCGGAACTAACCGTCCTTAATCTTGTCATTGATCCTTTGAAAACCGAAACGATTTCCATCAAGGGACATGAATACCATATTGCTCAAAGCAGTTATCATCTCCATGACCTAACTTACCAACGTTTCTGTAAAACACACGTTAGTCATGGTAATTAAGCGTTGTCATCAATTGCCGAAACCAACACCGGGGCCTAGATGCTTTCAAATACTTGATTATTTCCATGATACCATTCATAGCTAAGGTATTTAGGTAACCACCTATAGTTGCCGGTGACAGAAAATCACCCACTGTTACCGGTCTAAGCAGGGCTAAGCATTTATTCGATCCTAGACCTATCAAGGTAACAAATATAACAAGGTAGACAAGGATGTAATATATGCATCAACGGTTTCACTCAACTCCTACAACTTAATGCAATAATATATAGAACTTATATAATTAATTGCTTTTATAAAGTAGGAGACTTATAATGTTCCAGAGCTTGCCTCTTTCGAATGAGCTAGGCTAGTGGTCCACGCAATTGGGCAGATCCTCTCCTTGCTCCTCGGCCTCGGGCACCTCCTGTGCTTGGATTTCCTATTGGTCGACCTCGGCCTGCTCCTCTTGTACCGTTACTTGAACTTCCTCCTGCGATCCTGTATGATATGTAGGTATAAGTGATTATGCAAGAGGTACATTAGATGAGATGGTATATGATGATCATGATCGCATGCAATGTAGATAAACAATTAACTTCTTAATTACCGAGTAGGTGCAAATCTTCTCTCTAGTAGAGAAGATTACAATACCCACAAAACATGCATATATATCACATATAATTAATATGCTGATCCATACCAGTAAGTTATTTAGTGCTTCAAAGATACACCAAAGTAACACATTTTAACTAAACATGCATAAAGAATGTTAATTAAATCTAATTTAAGCAAAGGCTATAACAGCAACACATATTTCTGGTACACAAAAATTTATGAGAAAATTACAGTAGCTTTCTCATCCAATAAGTATCCTACCATAAAATTTTCAAGCCAAATTGATAAGTATAACATCCTATACTAAAAAGGCAAGGAGCATAGCAATTAAGCACATGAAAATACTTTGTACTATGAAAAGTATCAAACAATAGATTTAATATTTTTCCCATGATTTACATAGTATAGAATCACTATACAAAAAGTTTCACATGCATGCATTATTCATATTTTTAGCCCTAGCAATTTTACAAGAAAACAACAATTAATACACATAAATTACTTAGCTATATTTTTCATAGAATATGCATGTTATATATTATTCACAGAAAGTGCATCACATGAACAGATCAACAAAATTGGAATCATATTTTTCTGATACATATTCTATTTACTATGCATTTCCTAAGATAACAGTATTTTCAAGAATTAAATAAAGCCCTACAGAAAAGTATCACAAAACAGACATGCAATATTTTTGTATAGTAGATCTACTCACCAGGAACCTAATAAATTTTGTTTCATCAATTTTGGAGCAAGAAATCTCAAGCTATGAATTTTTAAGCATTTAAATCGATTTCTGGAAAACATTTTCAAAACCCTTTCTTTAAAATCCGGATTTGAAAACGCTATGTGCACCTGGTTGCTTTTCCCCCAATCCACACCAAGGTGCTGCCACTAGGCCCAAGGGTCAACGGGACCCCACTCGTCGGCCGCATCGAGGTCCGGCCAGTGCTGACCGGCGATTTTCTCGCCGCCGGTGAGGTCCCCGGCGGTGAGGTCACCACCGACAACTCCACTGCATCGAGCCTCACCACCCAAGCTAGAAGATGGAGCCGGTGGCTCTCTGGCCCATGCTTGTCGGCGGCCATGGCGGGCGCGATTGCGCTGCTCGTCGGCGGTACGCCGACTCCGGCCAAGGCGAGGCACGAGAGGTGGCATGCAAGCCTTCCCGAGCCTCGGTGGAGTGATAGCGCAAGAAAAAGAAGAAGAAGCGGAGCGAGCTGTCCGTGGCGGGGCGGGCTCCAACGAGCGGTGGTGGAAAGGAGCCGCCTAAAATCTGGTCGCTTACCAAGACGATGACGGCAGCGAGCGGGTGCAAAAGGAAGAGCGCTCGGAGGTAGGGTTGCTGGCTAGAGCAATTTGGCGGAAGGGCAGCAACGACAGCGAGCTGCACCGGTGGAGGCGAGCTTGGCGGCGGCAATGGAGCGGCGGTGCGCTACTGTTGCTCTAGGGCGGAGGCCAGGCGAAAAATGAGCAGAAGGGGGAGAGCGGGACACTGGGCTACTGGCTTTGGCGAGGCGAGGGGCGGTGGGGCGCGCGGCGTGCCACCCATACGTCGTCGCCGACGAGCGGCGGCCACGCTGCGGCCGTCCCCTGTCCACGGTCGGGACGGGCGTGGGCGCACAGGAACGGGCGCGCGGAGGCAGGCCGGGCCGCCTCGCGGTTGGGCCGAGAAGTGGGGCGCGCGACCCACGAAGAGGAGAGAAAGAAAAATCATTTCCTTTTTATTTTCTAAAGAATAGCAATAAAAATTCATTTTGGAGCATTTTAAAAGCATTTTCAAGAGGTGACCTAAAAACAAAAGTTGCTCCATTTCTCATGCTCTACAACTTTGCTTTAAAGACCAAAGTCAGATTCTTGCTAGATTTTGAAATACAAAATTAAGCCAAATTAAATCCAAAACCCTAATTTTGAAAGATTTATTAAAAAGCATAATTTGTTATAATGATGAATATGAAACTTGCTACAAATTGCACCCAAAATACTTCTAAGTTGTTTAAGTGATCAAACAAGTACACACAAAGCATAACAAGCATTTACATAGCATTAAATCTATTGAAACAACACATTGCAACATACATGTTTCATTAGCATGTTTCAAGATATATTTCATGTGATGCTTATGAATGCATAATGATGATTATGCTCATGATTTTGCAAATGCTAATGCATGCTTAACAACGGGGTGTTACAGCTTGTCGGAGTTAGGGTTTAGGTTTCTAGGCAGGGGAGGGGTGGTGGGTTTCCATAGCGACCGGTCTTACAAGGAGTTTCAGAGGAGGCTGTCGGGCCAATGGTTCAGGCAGCAATGGGGTTGGATGGTAGGAAACGCTAACTAGGTGCTATAGGTGGCGGGGGTGTCGGATGGAGATGGAGATGACGACTCGGCTTAGTGTTAGCGGCGAAGCGCTGCCGAAGCTTGCAAGAGGTGATGGAGGCTAGGGGCGGCGCTCACCTTAAAGTTAGGAAAAAATGCTAGGGTTAGTGACGGAGGTGATCGCTATTGATGGTCATCGAGGGTTGTTGGTGTTCTATCAACCGACTATTAAATTTATACATGTGTTGCGCTGCTCTAGGAAGATGATGGTAGTACTCAAAGACACAAGGAATTATATTGGTCTAGGCCGAAGCCCTATGTCCAGTCTCAGAGAGGGTTCGAGTTTGTGTTCCTCGGTTAAATGCTCTAAACCTCTTACAATAGGGTGTATAAGCTAAGGGAAAGATGTAGGAGGAGTGAGGTGAATGAATGCCTGAATGAAGTCTCGAGAGTTTGTTCCCCTGGATGGGAGGCTTGGTCGCCCATTTATAGAGTCCGGGGGCTAGGTTACATATGGAGAAAGGGGTTCTTCTAACCGAGTGGTCGTGAGCCCGAGGGAGGGACAAGCAAGTAAGCTTAGCTTGCAAGCAAGCCCGTCTTGTCCTAACGTCATCGCATGTCCTGGTATGGTCTTCGTCGTGGTCTTGATCCAATGTCACGGTGTGGCATGCCATGATGCTACAGTGCCTGTCATGATGGCACTGTTGGCACAGTGGTGGCTCACAAACTGTCCTACGCGACATGGTCTTGTCGTGGCCTTCGTCATCATCTCCTGTTCTCCTGGTGGCGTCGTGGCATCAGCGCGGGAGCAGATAGCTGCTCCCGGGTCATTGGCCACCTTTGCTTGTCATGATACCAATGGCCTTGACCCCTAGTCGGCGAGGTCGAGGCCCTGGTGGCTTGGCCGGGGTCATGCGCCCCATCTCGTAGCGGGTGGGGCCGTATGTGTAAGGTCCAAATAGGCTAGATGGGGGGTGAATAGCCTAATTAAAACTTCTATAAGAATTACTTAACCACACGTTAGTACGAAAGGTGGCGAAGCAAATGCACTAGCTCTAACTAATTAAGCAAGCCACCTACACAAGTCTAGAACAAGGCTATTCACTAAACACAACAACAACTACGAGCTAGAAACAAGAAGTAATACGAGAGAAGAGCTTCGAGAGATTAAACCGCCGTGTAGAGATGAGAAGTACCAATCAATCAATAACACAAGAGAAATCCTCGGGAAGAGAATGACGCAAGAATTTATCTCGAGGTTCACTTGCTTCCCGGCAAGCTATTCCCCGTTGTGGCGATACACCCACTTGTCGGTTCGCGAGCTAATCGACTATCAAGAGTCGAGCTCTCGGCGGGCGCCGCACAACCGCACACAAGATGGGGATCCTCCAAGCCACGAGCTCCACTAGAGTATCCAATTTGCGAACTCCCGCGGGGAAGGATCAAGAACCCCTTACAACACTTGGTGAGGGCTCCAACAATCTCCAATTGAGAGCTCAATCACCTCCGCTGCTCCAAGCCGTCTACCGTGTCGGGAAACACGGAAGAGTAACAAGAAATCCACAGCAACTCAAAGATCAAGTGCCTCTAGAATACAACTCTCAAGCAATGCACTTGAATCTCACTCAAGATGTGCAACTAATCAAAGAGATGAGTGGAGGGGTTGTTCTCTAGCTCAAAGTATGTCTCTATATCTCAAAATGTGCAAGAGTTACCCTCAACCCCGGACACCCTCTATTTATAGCGAAGGGGTACGCAGCTAGCCGTTATCGGACGACACAGTTTAAAACGAGATGACCGGACGCGCCGGTCAGGGTGACCGGACGCGTCCGGTCACTACAGGACAAGCGTAAACAGTGCGCGTCAGAAGTTACCGTTGCTATGACCGGACGCGCCCTAGCAAATGACCGGACGCGCCCTAGCATATGACCGGACGCGCCCTAGCGTATGACCGGACGCGCCACACCTGGCGTCCGGTCGGAGTCCAGTAAGCTCCTAGCACGACCAGACGCGTCCGATCGTACATGACCGGACGCGCCCCACGTCCGATCATCACTCCGCTGCACTCTGCCCCTCTGGACGCCTGACCGGTCGCGCCGGTTCCGTGAGAGACCGGACGCGTCGGTCGCATGCTCTCTTCTTCTGCGCACTAGTGAACTGACCGGACGCGCTAGTCAGACCAGACCAGCGTCCAATCACATACCCTCGTTGCGTTGAAATGACTGGACGCGTCCGGTCACACCGTGACCGCGTCCGATGCAGCGTCCGATCACCTCTGTGACCTCCGTTCGCTTTCGTTTCTTTTCCGACTTCCGGCGCAGTAGAAAATAGGCATTTCACTTCTCCAAAAAGCGCCGAATCCCGCCTCGCAAGCTCGGCGGGAGGGAGAGAGGAACCCAAACCCCTCTCTACCGCTCAAACTCCACTGCCTTCGCAAATGTGCTAACCCCCACCAAGTGTACACCACCATGTGCATGTGTGTTAGCATTTCACAATCAATTTCCAAGGCGTTATGTTCGCTCTTTACTAGATCCTAATGCATATGCTCAAGACAATGATCTAGTGGCACTTGATTCCCGAGCTAACTGTGATTGCCCCTCTTGATAGTCGGCTATGTATCCTAAACCCGGTCAATCACTTCTCTACTCATCTTAGACCGGCAAAAGGAAAACCCTATGGTTATACCTTTGCCTTATGCTCTTAGATCCTTCTCTTCCACTTGATCATCATGTCCATCATATTATGTGCATCTTCACCATAATCATCATTTCATGTCCATGCACCATCTCTTTGTGATCTTGTGGACACCACTCCTTGCCACATGCACCTTCGTCACATGTGTTGCTTATGCCTAACTCAAAACACTTAACACATGGCATTAGCAACTTGGTGTCATTAATTATCAAAACCAAACTTGGGCTTTCAATCTCCCCCTTTTTGGTAATTGATGACAACCATCACAAAGATATGAAATGAAATCAATTTTCAATTTCGATAGTATTAGCTCCCCCTGCATATGTGCTTCCATGAGTTTGGTTCAATTATGCACATATGTATGAATTTGAATTTTGGGAGAATTACTACTATCAAATTGATGCTAAGGTATATAGAATGGACCTTTAAAGCATGATACCAATCGGAGTTGCCTTTATATACCATCCTTAGCATCGATGTAGCTAGACACCACTTGTAATACATCACTTGTAAAGATCACAAACACTAAAATACCTCGTGAGATCAACATTATAAGCAAAGGGTGTCTAGATACCACTTGTAAAGCTACTCTTAATAAATCATCATTCAAGTTCTATTTCTAGCAATCACCATTCAATCATGAATATGAATTTAAGCTTTGCAATGCAACAATTCATCATGTTAATGCACATACAAATGCAACAAATAATTCATGAGCTTGCTCCCCCTACTTGTGTGCTCAATTTTAATTTCTCTCCCTCTTACTATATCTTTCTCCCCTTTGTAACTTAACTTTTTATCTTATGACTTTTCTATCTTTGTGACTTTTCTCTCCCCCTTTGTCAACAATCACCAAAAAGGTGCCAATTTTAGTGAGAGTTAGGGATGAAAATGGTATGGATATTTTCCGACCGTATTCAAGACTGAATCCGTTTAGAGGGGTTTTAATCCGTCCGTATCCGAGTCCGGATATTTAACATCCGATACCGTATTCGTATCCGAATAATTAAATCACATATTTATGATGTCGATATCCAATCGTATCATATCCGACATTTTTTATACTATCCGTATTCGAATCTGAATCTAGACATAAATATGAAAACAAATACGATATCAGTGATATCCGTCCGTATCCGATCCGTTTTCATCCCCAGTGAGAGTCAAGTCAATCAATATGAGAGAGTCCAAATTATGGTTAAATCTAGATCACTTGCCTAGAATATATAATTTGGTTTGAACCAAGAACAACCTTCTTCACACCTCATAAAGTATAAGGGTTATCTTGACCATGTTGAATTACACATCATGAGCTCATTTTCTAGATTTAACACTAGGTTTGCAAGCCCACAAACATGTCATATGCTACCACTAGATTAATCAAGCATAGAAGCAATAGTGGTACCATATATACATCAAAATCATTTAATTTTCATGAATGAGCCTAATTGTCATGCAAATATGTCTATATGTTCTAACCATGTCCTTAGCAAAGTATGAATGATATGCCAAACAACTTTACCTAGCTATGTTGGAGGAGAGGCATGTCATATAAGAATGTGGGGGTGCACTCATTTCAAGTTGGAGAAGTCAAGTATGTTCAATTCATTCTTTAACTTGTAAAATCTCTTCTCATCAAGTGGCTTTATAAAGATGTCGGCTAGTTGATCTTTGGTGCCAATGCTCTCAATGCTAATATCATCCTTTTGTTGATGGTCTCTTATGAAGTGATGCCTTATATCAATGTGCTTGGTTCTTGAATGTTGAACCGGATTTTGTGTCATCTTGATAGCACTTTCATTGTCACAAAACAATGGCACATTCTTGAACTTGATTCCAAAGTCATTCAAGGTTGCTTTCATCCAAAGCAATTGTGCACAACAACTACCTGCACTAATGTATTCGGCCTCAGCGGTAGATAGTGCAACACTATTTTGTTTCTTTGATGACCATGAAACAAGAGACCTTCCTAGCAATTGACAAGTGCCACTTGTGCTTATTCTATCAATCTTGCATCCACCATAGTCGGAGTCCGAATATCCAATCAACTCAAAATTAGACCCCTTTGGAAACCATAATCCAACATCATGAGTGCCCTTAAGATATCTTAATATTCTCTTGGTTGCTTTCAAGTGACTTTCTCTAGGTGAAGCTTGATATCTTGCACACTTGCACACACTAAACATCACATCTGGCCTAGAAGCGGTGACATAGAGCAAACTTCTAATCATAGACCGATATAGCTTTTTGATCTACCATGTTTCCACTATTATCAATACCCAATTGATCATTAGTGCCCATTGGTGTACTCATTTGCTTAGCATCTTGCAATCCAAACTTCTTGATCATGTCCTTGATGTACTTGCCTTGACTTACAAAAGTGTCATTCTTCATTTGCTTGATTTGAAGTCCAAGGAAGTAACTAAGCTCTCCAATCATAGACATCTCAAACTCATTAGCCATCATATTTTTAAACTCTTTATAAAAGTCTTGGTTAGTTGATCCAAAGATAATGTCATCCATATATATTTGCAACACAAACAAGTCATTTCTAAGCTTCTTGGTGAAGAGAGTGGTATCAACCTTTCCTTTCTTGAACCCTTTAGAGAGAAGAAAGTCCCTCAATCTCTCATACCATGCTCTAGGTGCTTGCTTCAAACCATACAATGCCTTCTTTAGCTTGTAAACATGGTTGGGCTTATTGTCATCTTCAAAACCGGGAGGTTGCTCAACATAGACTTCTTAATTGATGTAGCCATTGAGAAATGCACTCTTGACATCCATTTGATAGAGCTTGATGTTGTGTGCACAAGCATATGCTAATAAGATTCTAATAGCCTCCAATCTTGCAACCGGTGCATATATCTCCCCAAAGTCAAGACCCTCAACTTGAGTGTATCCTTGTGCTACTAATCTTGCTTTGTTCCTCACAACCATACCATCTTGATCTTGCTTGTTTCTAAAGACCCACTTGGTATCAATCACATTGTAGTTCTTCGGCCTTCCAACAAGTTCCTAAACTTGATTTCAAGAGAAGTTGTTTAGTTCTTCATGCATGGCATTTACCCAATCGGAATCTTTCAAAGCATCTTCTATTTTCTTAGGTTCTTCAAGTGACACAAATGAGTAATGCTCACAAAAGAATGCTAGCCTTGATCTAGTTTGAACACCACTTTGAATTCCACCAATGATTTGATCCAACGGATGATCTCTTGCAATGCTAGTAGGTTGGAGTATTGGGAGTTGATTGCTTCCACTTGCTTGACCTTGATCTTGCACTTCATCATGAGAACCACTAGAGCTTGCTTGATTTGTATCAATTTGCACACTTTGGTTGATCACATGAATATCATCATCATCAACTTGCCTTGGCCTAACATCACTAATGTCCATGTTCTTCATTGCATTTGACAATTGATCTCCTCTCACATCATCAAGGTTTTGAGCTTTATTTTGAGACCCTTGGGTTTCATCAAACTCAACATCATGAACTTCTTTCAAGGTGCCATTTGTGAGATTCCAAACTCTATATGCTTTGCTTGTGGTAGAATAACCAAGTAAGAACCCTTCATCACATTTCTTTTAAAACTTGCTCAATCTAGTGCCTTTCTTGAGAATATAGCATTTGCAACCAAACACTCTAAAGTATGCAATGTTAGGCTTTCTTCTATTCAATAGCTCATATGGTGTCTTTCCAAGCTTCCCATGGCAATAGAGACAGTTACTACAATAGCAAGCCGTGTTGCTAGCTTCACTCCAAAATGAATGACTCACATTGTATTCACTAAGCATTGATCTAGCCATATCAATCAAGGTTATATTTTTTCTTTCAACTACACCATTGGATTGAGGAGTGTATGTTGGTGAGAATTGATGTCTAATACCAAGATCATCACACAAATCTTCAATTCTTGTGTTCTTGAACTCACTACCATTGTCACTTCTAATCTTCTTGATGGTAGTTTCAAACTCATTTTGCACCCTCTTGACAAAAGACTTGAATAGATCATAAACATCACTCTTGTCAAAGAAAAAGAACACCCAAGTATATCTAGTGTAGTCATCAACAATCACAAAACCATACTTATTGCCACCAATGCTAGTATATGTTGTTGGCCCAAACAAGTCCATGTGCAATAGCTCAAATGCCTTTGATGTGCTCATTTCACTTTTACTAGGATGTGCATTTCCAACTTGTTTGCCGGCTTGATAAGCACTACAAGGTTTATCCTTCTCAAAAGTGACATCCTTCAAGCCTCTAACTAAGTCATGCTTCAAAAGTTTATTCAATTGTTTCATTCCAACATAACCAAGCCTTCTATGCCATAACCATCCCATACTAGATTTACTAAGCAAGCATGATGTCAATTGTGTCTCACTATCATTGAAGTCAACCAAGTATAAGCTACCATGTCTAAATCCTTTGAATATCAAATTTGATCCATCTACACTTATGACTTCAACATCATCACTACCAAATATGCACTTGAAGCCAAGATCACAAAGTTGTGCCACCGATAAAAGATTGAAATCCAAGCTCTCAACTAGCAACACATTAGATATGCTCATGTCATTTGAGATAGCAATTTTACCAAGCCCCTTGACCTTGCCTTTCTTGTTGTTGCCAAAAGTGATAGCATCAAAACCACCATTTTGACTTGTATCAATTGATTTGAACATACAAGAATCCCCGGTCATATGTTGAGTGCACCCACTATCAAGCACCCAATGCCTTCCTCCGGCTTTGTAATTGACCTACAAGATAAGATCAATTCTTTTTAGGTACCCAAACTTGTTTGGGTCCTCCAAGGTTAGTGATCAAGCTCTTTGGTACCCAAATGACTTTCTTCTTTGAGCCCATCCATGGTGCACCAATGAACTTAGCATGAACACCATTTGTACCCTTGATAAGTATATAGAAAGAATCAAACTTAATTGAGGATACATTAGCATTGGTTTTCTTGTTCATGCAATGTCGCTCTATGTGACCCACTTGCTTGCAACTTTTGCAATAGCTACCATTGTTCTTCAGAAAACGAGTCTTGTGAGGAGCAAAAGTGGCCTTGCCTTTCTTGGGGTTATAGCCCAATCCCTCTTTATAGAGAGAAGCTCTTTGACTACCCAAGCACATAAGCAAGCGGTCCTCACCACCATAAGCCTTAGCTAAGGTGTGATTGAGTTCTTTTACCTCCTTCTTGAGATTTTCATTCTCAACTATAAGTATGGAGTCACAAGTGAAACCATCACTACTAGATGAGGATGATGTAGATGCGCTACATGAAGGGTTAGTGGGAGTAACAACAATAGGCTTATGAAAGGATTCATCAATTATATCACATGATATGCCTATGTTACAAGTTTTAGCTTTCTCAACATTAGTTGACATGTTTTCACATTTTTCAACTAGAGAGGAATGAGCTTCTTCAAGCTTGGTGTGAGACTTTTGAAGCTTCTTATGGTCTACCTTTAGACTCTCATAAGACGCCCTAAGCTCATCAAGTTCTTGCATAAGGTTTTTCTTTTCCTTAAGCAAGCCCTTGCACTCCTTTCTAGATTCTTTAAAATATTGAGTGCAATCTTCTAGCATAGTGATTAGTTCATCTTTAGTGAATTCTTCTTCATCACTATCACTATCACTATCACTAGCATTATCATGATCACTCTCATCGTCGGATGATACCTTAGCGGCCTTAGCCATAAAGCATGATGGAGTGTCGAAGAGGGAGACCTTCTCTTGGATGGCAATGCTAGCATGTCCCTTCTTCTTGCTCTTGTTGTCATCCTCATCATCACTTGAGGAATCATCACTATCCCATGTAGCAACGTGAGAGTCGTTTTTCTTTTTATGAGAGCTCTCCTTCTTTTCTTGCTTCTTCTTTTGCTTCTTTCTCTCCTTCTTGATAGCATCTTCATCATCACTATCATAAGGACACTTTGCAATGAGATGGTCCTTGCTATGGTATGCTCATTCTTCTTGGATGAGTTCTTCCTCCTTCTTGCACGAAAGCCCTTCTTCTTCATGAATTTGCCAAATTGCTTAACAAAGAGAGCCATCTTCTCATCAATGTCATCACTATCACAAGAGCTTGAGTCTTCATCACTTGATGATTCAATCTTGGATTTGTCCTTGGATGTGGTGGCTTTGAATGCCACACTCTTCTTCTTCTCATCATCTTTCTTCTCATTTTCCTTCTTCTTCTTCTTGACCAACTCATCCTTCTCATCAACTTCTCTATATGAATCATCGGTCATCACTTCTTGAAATATTTGTTGAGGAGTTGAATCCTTCAATGTAGTCCTTACTAGCACGGTGATCAATGTATCAAATCTCTTGGGCAAGCTTCTCAAGAACTTCATAGAGAATTGGTTATCCTTGACCTTCTCACCAAGTGCCTTGAGCTCATTGACAATAACTTGCAACCTATGAAACATCTCCGGTACACTCTCATCACCTTGCATCTTGAAGCTTGAAAATTTTTCTTGCAAGATATATGCTTTAGCGGTCTTTGTGCCTTCGGTGCCCTCAAATGTTTCTTCTAGCTTGGCCCAAGCATCATGAGCAATCTCAATGTTCTTCACTTGCTCAAAGGTCTTGTCATCTAATGCCTCATGAAGAGCACTAATGGCAATGTCATTGCATTGGAGCTTCTTCTCTTCCACCGGTGTAGGTGCTTCCGGATTAGCAACCTCAAATTTTGTTTCGGTGACCTTCCACACTTCTCTATTGATTGACTTTAGATGTGCGGTTATCTTAACCTTCCAATATGCATAATTTGAGCCATCAAAGTGAGGTGCCTTCTTGGTGTTGTTGATGTGCAAGCTTAATTGAGCCATTTCTTTTTCACCGTAGGTTGTTAAGCCTCAAAAAAAACGATGTCTCGACTCTGATACCACTTGTAAGGTCTAAATAGGCTAGAGGGAGGTGAATAGCCTAATTAAAACTTCTATAAGAATTACTTAACCACACGTTAGTATGAAAGGTGGCGAAGCAAATGCACTAGCTCTAACTAATTAAGCAAGCCACCTACACAAGTCTAGAACAAGGCTATTCACTAAACACAACAACAACTACGAGCTAGAAACAAGAAGTAATACGAGAGAAGAGCTTCGAGAGATTATACCGCCGTGTAGAGATGAGAAGTACCAATCAATCAATAACACAAGAGAAATCCTCGGGAAGAGAATAACACAAGAATTTATCCCGAGGTTCACTTGCTTCCCGGCAAGCTACTCCCCGTTGTGGCTATACACCCACTTGTCAGTTCGCGAGCTAATCGACTATCAAGAGTCGAGCCCTCGGCGGGCACCGCACAACCGCACATAAGATGGGGATCCTCCAAGCCACGAGCTCCACTAGAGTATCCAATTTGCGAACTCCCACGGGGAAGGATCAAGAACCCCTTACAACACTTGGTGAGGGCTCCAACAATCTCCAATTGTGAGCTCAATCACCTCCGCTGCTCCAAGCCGTCTACCGTGTCGGGAAACACGGAAGAGTAACAAGAAATCCGCAGCAACTCAAAGATCAAGTGCCTCTAGAATACAACTCTCAAGCAATACACTTGAATCTCACTCAATCTCACTCAAGATGTGCAACTAATCAAAGAGATGAGTGGAGGGGTTGTTCTCTAGCTCAAAGTATGTCTCTATATCTCAAAATGTGCAAGAGTTACCCTCAAACCCCGGACACCCTCTATTTATAGCGAAGGGATACGCAGCTAGCCGTTATCGGACGACACAGTTTAAAACGAGATGACCGGACGCGTCGGTCAGGGTGACCGGACGCGTCCGGTCACTACAGGACAAGCGTGAACAGTGCGCGTCAGAAGTTACCGTTGCTATGACCGGACGCGCCCTAGCAAATGACCGGACGCGCCCTAGCATATGACCGGATGCGCCCTAGCGTATGACCGGACGCGCCACACCTGGCGTCCGGTCGGAGTCCAGTAAGCTCCTAGCACGACCAGACGCGTCCGATCGTACATGACCGGACGCGCCCCGCGTCCGATCATCACTCCGCTGCGCTCTACCCCTCTGGACGCCTGACCGGTCGCGCCGGTTCCGTGAGAGACCGGACGCGCCGGTCGCGCGCTCTCTTCTTCTGCGCACCAGTGAACTGACCAGACACGCTGGTCAGACCAGACCAGCGTCCGATCACATACCCTCGCTGTGTTGAAATGACCGGACGCGTCCGGTCACACCGTGACCGCGTCCGATGCAGCGTCCGGTCACCTCTATGACCTCCATTCGCTTCCGTTTCTTTTCTGACTTCCGGTGCAGTAGAAAATAGGCATTTCACTTCTCTAAAAAATGCCGAATCCCGCCTCACAAGCTCGGCGGGAGGGAGAGAGGAACCCAAACCCCTCTCTACCGCTCAAACTCCACTGCCTTCACAAATGCGCTAACCCCACCAAGTGTACACCACCATGTGCATGTGTGTTAGCATTTCACAATCAATTTCCAAGGCGTTATGTTAGCTCTTTACTAGATCCTAATGCATATGCTCAAGACAATGATATAGTGGCACTTGATTCCCGAGCTAACTGTGATTGCCCCTCTTGATAGTCGGCTATGTATCCTAAACCCGGTCAATCACTTCTCTACTCATCTTAGACCGGCAAAAGGAAAACCCTATGGTTATACCTTTGCCTTGCGCTCTTAGATCCTTCTCTTCCACTTGATCATCATGTCCATCATATTATGTGCATCTTCACCATAATCATCATTTCATGTCCATGCACCATCTCTTTGTGATCTTGTGGCCACCACTCCTTGCCACATGCACCTTCATCACATGTGTTGCTTATGCCTAACTCAAAACACTTAACATATGGCATTAGCAACTTGGTGTCATTAATTATCAAAACCAAACTTGGGCTTTCAGTATGCTCATCTTATCGGGCTAGGTTTGGACGATGGGGTGTCGTACCGGTCGTCACCGCTTGACGGTGTTGTCTTGTCCGTGCATGGATGGCGTCTACCCCCGAGATGGCTTTCCTCTCAGTCATGGCGGAGTGAATGGAGCGTGCATGTCCCTATTAGGGCATGCGTACTTGACCGCGTCCTCTCTCTCCTTGTCCCTCCCCGGGGGTGGAGATGAATGAGAGGTCGTGCGCAGCCGCGTAGCGTGCAGTGGAAGGAGATGGAGAGGTCATGGTTGACCACTCGCCTCAGTGTGTTTCCCGGGTCCCGCGTGGCTCAAATGGGGCATGATTGTTGGGCTTCTGCTGGTTGGGCTACTCAAGAGGCTAACTAATCTGTGTCCTGAGATACCCGGTGTATCTTGACCCCGACAAGGGCTATGCGGGAGCCACTTGAGGTTGGTAGCCCGGCAACACCAGGGAAGCGTACATGTGGTGTGGTGTAGAAGATGAGGAAGAAAAATGCAGGGCGAAATGGTAAGAAAAGGATAGAGTAGGCTGATTCATTTAAAGCTGGATCTAATACATACTCCAATAGGTTTTCACGCGTGCATGCTTCCTCTGATAAAGTTATATTCCCCCTGTCACAAAAGAACTATCCATCTTTGCATCATTAGAAGTCAAAACTTTTTAGTCTGATCAATCATTTATGAAAAATTACTAATATTTCTAATGTATAATAAGTCCTGTTAGATTGATCCTGGAATATACTTCCATAATAAATTTATTGACACACCCAACAAATAATGTTGATAATATTTTCTATACAAGTAGTGTTGCCTAAAAAACCTTGATTCGTCGAGAAATGAAATGAGACGTGCAGTTTTTTTAGACTGAGGGAGTATGTATTTGTAAGCAATACATGCTCGGTTTTCACCCTTTGTTGTTTTCAATATGCAACGTTTTTTTTTAAAAAAATTATAGAATATTTCTCAAAGACAAGCCTAACTATATAACTTTCATGTCAGAGATCGACCCAACGGCAAGGTTTTCAAAAACGCTTCAAAATTTGTAGAGTTTGAATGGTACCGAATTATGCATAGGACCGCAACAAAGAAAGAACGGAACTGTGCAATTTCTTTCTGAAGTTAAATTTCTACCGGGTCCTGATTGCTCGAAATTGCATATGCATGCATGTTACGTTAATGATTCAATGTTTTTGGGTAGATAGGCTAAAGATATCAGGCCACAGGATTGTGCGCATTGGCCCTAGCTTAGCTGAAAATATGTATGATAACGTGGCCGTGTTGGTCCTGGAAATAAAATGCAACGCAAGCTTTTGTACATGCAGTATGGGCTGCACGCGGCATGTGGGCACCAAATTAAAAGGTGTGTAGATGCATGGCCAATGTCTTGGTTCGATGTGCAGTCTTGGATATGGTTAGCAAAAGGAGCCTTCATGTATGTTACCTGATAACACGTTCTTCTCCGCACTTTGTCGTCCTGGTCGGTGGACCGCCATGACAAAAATTCATAGCTTTCCTTTGGTTACATGAGGTGCTTGCATGGTTCAGGAGGGGAAGAAGATGCTCTTGTCATTGTCATTTGCTCTCGGTCCGTTCAAAAATGAGGTGTTTTAGTTTGGTCTTAAATTAAACTTTTCTCATTTTAGCCAAATTTGTAGAAGAAATATATTGAGATTTATAAACCAGATAAAAGCTTTACCAAGATTTTTTTTTCACGAGCATGTCCTTGTGACACATATTTCATTAAGCAAAAGCAGAGTTTGATCGGTTACAACATCCCCAAGTAATCCATAGATTACCGTGGAATGATGGAAGCCAACACGACCCGAATAAACCTAACTTAAATTACATTACATAAAAGTTATACAATCAATTGGACAGGTGCCAACGAGAATAGCAAGCCTCCTCGAACATACACTCGAACCCTGCCACATTGAACTTCATAAGCACGCGAAGTGCGGCCCTTTTTGCGAAGTCGAGCAGGCCCTAGAATGACCGCTGAAAGTCTGCCATGTCTGACGGCTGTGAGGCAGTGGGTTCCCACTTGGACACAAGCACCTTTTGCGCTTGAAGGGTGGCGTTAGGGGCCCAAGAGGCACACTTTGCCGCCAGACACGTGCTATGGCGGATGGTGACCGACGACGGAGAGCGACGGGTTCGACGTCGAGGTGACGCCTTAAGGATGGGAGTCTTCAGCGGGGCGAAGACGTACCTAGCAAACTCTCTGGCGAGGGCCGAAGGAGAAGTCGGCATAGAGGTAGGTGGCTGATCATCACCATCCACCCCCGGCGCCTCAGCATCCGTGAAGCTGAGATGAACCAACCGTGGTGGCGAACGGGTGTCTGCCATCAATGCATGAACCTCTCGAGAGACCGTAGTCGGAGCAGACGGGCGCCCAAGCGCTGAAGCACCCACTGATTGACTGACGACAAGCGAGGCAGCGAGCTCAAGTAAGGTAGCAAGCTCATCGAGCATCGGGTCAACCCAAACGGGAGGCCCAGCGCCCTCGCACAGCGCCATCGCAAGCGGATCAGACTCTTGGGAGCAGCTTGCGGCAGTAGAAGTAAAGACGTTACCAGTCGTGGCAATGTTGATCTCCCTCGGCAGCTTGCTCCGGTGCCACCGGTGGCGACGACGGAAGACATTGGTGCCCCCATAGCCACCTACGTGGCTCCGTCAGAGCCACCTTGTGGCGCGTGCAGGGAGGGCCGTGACCGCCACCCCCTGCCTCCGACGCCGTCGACACAGCACGCCTGGGCCACTTGCAGTCCCTAGCGAGGTGACGGTAGCCGTGACACGCAGATAACGCCGTGGCAACTGGCAGGTCGCTACTCGGTGTGAGTAGGAAAGGCAGTTAAAACATCTGCCGTGTAGCTCTGTCGGGATCTTTTGGGCCTGTGGAAGCTGCTTCTCGGTCGAGGCGGCCGTAGGTCGTGTCTCCTGTCGTTGGGGAATCTCACGCCATCCGTTGAGCAAGTCTAGGCGCGCGGCGGGGACGCATACCAGCTTCGTCGGTCGACAGACAACATCCAGGTAGGTTGTCAGGTGGTCCTCGTTGGACTCCTCGCCATCGTCGTCCGCCCACCAACGATGCTTTGTGCGCCCTCCTGAAAGCGGGTAGAACGGAGCCGCGTTCGGCGAGAGCATGGATTCTGGTGTCAGCGGCGGCTGTGACGGAAAGGGGATGTGTGGAGGCGCTATAGAGTTGCATCCCGCGGAGGTGGTCTCAACGCTGGGGTTGTCGACGGCAGACGCAAGGGTGACCTCAGAGGACGCGGACTTGTCGGCCCGAGGTCTATCTCCGTCGGGACTTGTCGGCGCCGTCTGCTGCAGCAGCGGCGTGCAGGGCACCGCGGGAGCCGCCGTGGCCGTCGGTGACCGCTGCGCATAGGGCTCGCCGTCCTCTTGGCCGTTGACGTACGTGTCGGCATCCGCCGAAGGTGGCCGAGATGGCCACGACGGACGCTGCGTCGATGGCGCCACTACGGACGCGTACCCACCAGATCCGACACTCACACACTTCCCTAGGGCGACCATGGCCGCGGATGTAGTGGCCGCAGCGGCAGCGGGGACGGGGACGGGAAGGGGACCCTCAACGAGGCAACTGCGGAGGGGTTGGGGGAGGTGGAGGGGAAGGGAGGGAGGGGCACCGGTGCCGCGGCGCCGCCGGTGGCTGCGTTGGGGAGATCGAGGCCATCGGGCTAGGGTTGGCCTCCACAGACCCAGCGTCCCAAAACTGCGAGCTGACTTCTGCGGGAACAGTGGGGGAGGTGGAGGGGGAGAGGGAGGGGGGTGGCGGGATCGGGGCCTTTAGCGTCAGGCGGGTTGGGGGTTGAGGACACGGGGAAAAATCCAATGCATTACCAAGATTATGTTATGGTAGATTTAATACAACTAACTTAATATTCCATGTGCTGGTCTCTCTTTTTTTAATAAACAAGGCCAAAGCTACAAAGTTTGACTTAATACAAAACTAAAACACCTTACATTTTAGAATAGAGAATGGGGTTATGTTCATGAAACAAACTCACCATAATCATGTGTGAATCAGCACACTAAGAGAATCTTGCCACACTTTTTTACTTGCCTAAGTTTAATTACTAACCAAACACTTGTCAGCTTGATCAAACTTATCTAGGGCGAAGTATGGCGGGCAACCAAACATCCTCTTGCTAGCGTTGTTGACTGCATGCCAATTTCTTTTACAGATTGCACTATGGTTGTCAGGGATAAGTTATGTGTACATACGAGAAAAATCTAGAGCAGAACAATGATTATCTTTTGCAAAAATTATTTGTGTAGTGGTAGAACGTCTCATGGTAAGTGGTTGCGATCCCAAGCGACACAATCATGGTACGGTCATGCTTTGTTCCTAGCTTTTCGAAAGACCCTTTGTTCCTAGCTATATATGCTTTTTTTGATGCCATCCTCCTTAGCTACATATGTGTGTGTGTGTGTTTTTTTTTTTTTGAGAGGAGCATGCTAACCCGAGCTAGGCTCTTCATCATCGTGGTAGTGTCTGGGCCGAAGTGGATGCTATGGGTTGTTTCATCTCCTAATGTACCCACACGGCCCAGTATAAAGGTGAACATATGTAAGCCCGCCTACCAGTTTGCACAGCCCAGCCTAATTTTGCAAGTTCTAGTGCACGGCCCAGTTGGCTCAGGGAACGTACTGTTTTTTTTATGCTTGTGATCCGTTCTAAATTATAAGTCATTGTAACTTAGAGAGTCAAAACTTTTCAAGTTTAACCAAAACTATAGAGAACACTATAATGATTTGTGACATCAAATAGGTATACAATGAAAATATAAGTAAAGAAGAATCTAATGATACTTAGTTGACATCATAAATGTTATTATCTTTAAAATAAATTATCTTTTCAAGTTTAACCAAAACTATAGAGAACACTATAATGATTTGTGACATCAAATAGGTATACAATGAAAATATAAGTAAAGAAGAATCAAATAAATTTGGTCAATCTTGAGATGTTTTGACTCTTCAAGATTCTTAAAATGACTTATAATTTGAGATGAAGGGAGTATGTCCATCACACAAATCAAACATATCCACTACTGCTTTACTAGGGATGGTATATATATAGTAACAATCTCTAAATACGTCACAGAGACTCCATCATGGATTACAAAGTTTCTTTTCTTGTGCTGTAGTATAGGTACAGTAGTGCTGTAGTATAGGTACATAAGAAGACCGTCGTGGATCAGTACTCCCGAGACTGACAGGATCACCTCACCGGAGGTACCAACGACAAAATTGGTTAAATTCATCAGCTTGGGTGAGATACTAGTAGCAATCACATGTGACGGAAATGAGCTAGTAAAAGGAAGGCCACAGAAGGTGAAATGGTCATTTTACCCTTAGCACCATCAAGTGCCAAAAACGGACGGAAGACTGTAGAAGAAAGAGAATTTCGTTTTAGGGAAAGAGAATTTCGTTTTAGGGTCATACAGATAAGTTAAAAAAAAATCATAGAAGGAAAATGCATTTTTTTCCAAGGTCATAGAGGTAAATATCTCTAATAAAAGAGTCGTGCTGCATTTATCAGGAGTTGCTGGGCCTGGAGGCCCAAAAAAGGTGGAGCCCATCAGGACCTTCGCTTGCACGAGACGACGCTGGAGGTACGAGGCCGACGAAGCTTATTGGGCTCTTTGGGGGATGAAGAAGGCTCGATCGGATATTTCGATTTTATTTTTGTTTTACATTTTTCAAATTCATTTTTTGGAAATGTCATCCCAATAAAAAGATTCGCATAACTCCCCCATCTGTAGAAGAAAGCCGTTCACATCCAGACATCCGTATGGGTTCTTTTGTCAGCTGTCAAAACGCTATCACGGTTGATATTTTGGAGGTTAAATTTTCCCTTTTCTAAAATAAAACAAAGTCTAAGTTGGACTCTTGATCGCGTCGAGATGCATTATACTTCCTCCGTCCTAAAATATAAAGTGTTCTAGAAGGTTCCAAATAAATTATAGGATAATTCAAATGACGCAGGTAACCCCCTTCTAGCTATAGAGAGACTTTGGGGTTGTTTGGTTCATAGCTTTATCCGCCACGCCAAGTCTGTGGCAGCCAAATTGCTACTACAGACCAGTACAAATATTGTGGCATGCCAAACTTCAAACAACAGACTTGATAAGTGCGGCAGCTTTACCTGTGGTGTGGCTTGTGGTGGCAGGCACCAAGCAACCTCTTTATGCTTACTTATTTGAATCTGATTATAGACACTAATGACATGTACATATGTGATTGAGACTTTAAGAGAATAGGGAGTCATTTCACCTGGACCGCCTTATACTTTAAGACAAATTTTAAATATGTCAATGCATTATATTTTAGGGCGGAGGGAGTACTATCGTACGTTTTCTATTCCTCTCAAACTGGTTCTTCTATTGATTTATTTTAATTCACATTTATTTATGATTGTTTGATGAGAGAGGGTTCCTTATTTGACAATTATTAGAAGTTGGGAGAATGTGGACGGCTCCTTCCTCTGTCACTCGTACCACATTACTTATTTCTGAATAGAATAATTCTGATGATTAGCTGAGTCATCTGGAAGCCATATCGATCTCGTTTTGATTAATGGAACGAGGAAATGTCCTGGGCATATTTATCAACCACTAAACCTTTGTTTATTTATTAATTTATCTCCCTTTGACGTGTTTTCCCCTCACGTCACGTATTATTTTCCTTTTGTGAGTATACTATGGCCCTGTTCATCTGGCTTATAATCCGTCTTATTCAGCTTGTTTTTTCAGCCGGAACAGTATTTTTCTCTCACAAAAAAATCAGCCAACAGTGTTTTTCAGCCGGCGTATAATTCCAGCCGAACGGCTCCTATATGTTCCCATTTCATTTTTTTCTCTCACGTGGACCTGAACGACATGGTGTGGATCAGGTATTGGTGGTATCTAAATGTGGCGTTTTTACTAAAAAAATGTTTGTTTTCCATTTTTTTGAATATATATATAAAATATTTGCACGGTCTACAATCGGAGACTTTTTTTTTACATATTTTAAATTTGTTTTTGCAAACTTTTTCTTACATAAGCAGCGAGAAGTACCTACTAGTCCGTTGAACTAGTGGAATATTGGTTACACCGTTAAATTAGAGGAATTTTCTTCTTCTTCCGATTCAACTAGGTTGTGGTGCCTAGGGTGTGGTGCTTAGCGAGCTTGCGGCGGCCAGGGACAGGTGCCTGTGCGTGAGGACCGAGGAGGCTTAGGGTTGCCTGTGTCTGTGTGGCGTGTCGTGTGGACCGGGTCTTCTATGGGCTGTGGCCTGCGCCCTGCGGCCATTGGGTGGCTGCGGCCTGCAGGCTGAATTTCTGGAAGCACAGCTTGTTAGGCTTGTGAGCGGCTCGTGGCTGGCTCAGCTTGTCCAGCCTTACTCTCCTTTCTAACGGTGTAGAAATTCTCCAAGGCATTCTTGGAGGCAATCACGCGGGATCTCCAAGATGCATCAAAGACCTTAGACCAAATCCCGCTGCCTAGGTCTTTGTGTAGACTATCGAAATGTGTTGTATTGTCTGGCACGCTTGGTACGGCCTTCGCTGTCCTACCCCGGGTAGGGTGGCGCCTATGGTTAGAGAAACATGAAACTCCTAGAAGAACTTATCCATAAACTCCGGTTGAATTATTTTAAAACCAAACGGTGGGGATCTCCCCCCCCCCCCCCCCCCCCCCCCCCCCCCACAATATTTTCTATTTTGCCTCAAAAACTTATCACGGAGAAAGTGTAAATTGAAAAACACTAGAGAACATGTGCAATATGAGGGCTCTATCACTGTAGTGAAATCACATCAACCAAGACATTTTAGAATTTTTTGAGGGGCTGCCTACTTGTTGTGCATGGACTCATAAGTTGGAGTACTTAGATCTATTTTTAAACAATATTAACATGAAGATAAAGAGTCCAAGTTGGATAAACTGATGGACTGATTTGGACAATTGAACTCTATGGTAACAGGCTTATGCGACCAATACTGCTTGAAATTGGTATGACCAGCAAACTAAGAAATTGTATCCGGATGGCAACCAGATCAATAACTCTATATTTGAGTAACATTTAGCTAATCTAGCCAATTTGGAGGAACTAACTTCAGCCGTTGCAAAATGGGGCAACATTTTCGTTTGTGGATTGAAGTCCAGAGGGGTGTTAGTTTTCCATGACATTTCTGATGCAGGCATAGTTGATCAATCACCTAGATTGATTTTGGACTACATTTCCAAACCTTCAAATCTTGAACATCTCTTGTAACCAAATCAGTGGAAAGGCTACCAAGGACACTGGGTTTTACGTCTTCAGCTGCATTGTTTGACCTCAAATCCAACAACCTCACATGAATTCTACCACAGTTGCCGAGGTAGTATTTGATGATTTTTTTTATTTTTAACATTTTTTAAAAACTATTTTTAATTTTAGCACCGAAACTTTTTTTATACCTAACTCTTTTGGCCGCTCCCCACGCAAGGGAGTGACATTTCAACTTTGCCGCTCCCCACGTGGAGGAGCGGCAATGCATCTGACGTGGCACTGGTGGCACGCGGACACGGGGCTGCCGCTCCGCTCCTCAGATCAGGGAGCGGCCAGATTAAGGAGACGTATGCTCGGGTGTGGCTTACCAATGTCAGATATAAGGATAACATTTCGACGTTAAAAAAAAATAATCTATGTGTTACTTACCAATGTCATATATATACTGTAGGTTCACTTGGTCATTTTCATGGCAGGATGAAGTTGGAGACCCTTTGTTGCACTCTATGTCACTATTTATGTATCCAAGTCATGTGTCGAAGAACCTACTTAGTGTTGAACTTATGTGTCCTAGCAGTGTGTCGAAATAATTTGCAGCTTCATGTATTTTGAAGTAATGTGTGTCGCACTTGCAACTTATTGAATTTGAACTAATGGGTTTGAGCTTGTAATGTGATGTTTTACGTGTTCCAGTGAACTTGTAATGTGCAACTTCATGTGATGAGCCTTTTGTTTCTATGAGCCTTATGTTCTCCTCATCAAACAGGACGTCAATGCAATACTAGTGATGTGGAACGTTCTCTCAGCTTACATTCTACTTTTCAAGCTCACTGGAGCGTTCGACGACATGTAACAGTGTTTTATGGCTGCCGCTCCCTAGCTGGGGGAGCGACAACTCTATCGCTCCTTGCCTGAGGCTTGTGTTTCCTGCTGCTTCATGCTTTGATCGGTAACCTCGACCACATGCACTTTTTTATAATACTAGGACATGCTGGAAAGTGACATGTTAGAAATAAAACACTTGCACGATCGAGGAAAACAGTAGCCAAATGGTACACACTTATTACAAGGTTCAACAGTTCCACTACCACTTGCTCCAACATAAACATAGTTCAAACTCAAACACTGATATTAACGAACTAAACAATGGCATGTTGCAAACTAAACCTAGCATGCCTAATAATGGTCCCACATATTGAACTGAGTTGCGTCTTTCCCATAGTAACCCCCATTAACGGCGGCAGTGGTGGTGGCGGCGGAGAAGGAGGCCTGTGTTTCTTATGGTATGGGCACTGGCAGTATGGATTATTGCATAGTGGCTCCTCTGCATCGTTGATGTTGTCGTCCTCCGACTTGTCCCTGTTACCGCTTTCAGGGCTATACTCTAGGTCAAAGATGCGTCCATGTAGATATGTGATGTATTGTTGATGGGGATAGATAGGAGGATCGACCCATCGAGTGAACCCACGGTTATCTGGGCAGCTTGAATCCTGAAAACACATCTACCAATAAGTACTTCTACAAACCAAATGCAAATATGAAAAAATAAGAGTTAAAAGGAAATACAAATCCTCACGGGCATCTGAAGAAACGACGGCCTCCACCGTCACAGTCGTTGTACATCTGCACGACGCAATCCTCACCGTGGTGGCATTTTGGTCAATCTTCCGTGCGGTTGTCGTATGATTTAAGAGGTCTCTCGCGGGTAAAGTCACTCTTGCTCTCCAAAGGAAATTGTTCTATAGGTTCCTCAAAAGAATCAGGATCTAAAGAATCATCCCACACAATCGGAGGTCCCTTCCTCACTCCCTTTCCTCTACCTCTGCTCGACGAACCTCCGCCCGACATTTGAACTACAACTAAACAAAGAAAACAAGTTGTGTGATGGCCGGAGGGGGGGCGACGCCGAAACGACGAATGGCCAGAGCTCAAGAGGAGAAAAGAAGAAAAGAGGCCCTGCGCTTGCCGCTCCTTGATCTGGGAAGCGGCAGGCTTGCTGACGTGGCAGTGGCGCCACGTGAGCACAACGGAGCTGCCGCTCCCCCCTGGAGGAGCGGCAGCCCCGTGCCCGCGTGGCGCCACTGCCACGTCAGATGCATTGCCGCTCCTCCACGTGGGGAGCGGCAAAGTTGAAATGCCGCTCCCTCGCGTGGGGAGCGGTATAAAAAAAGTTTCGATGCTAAAATTAAAAATACTTTTTAAAAAGTGTTAAAAAAAATTATATTTGGTAGTACTTGATATTTCCAAAAACATTCTTTATCAGGGCCACTACCGCAAAAGATCAGGGCTCCATCCCTTACCGATTTTTTACTTTCTAACAATGATATTAGTGGTACAATTCCGAGATATATTTGTCAACTGCAGTTCTTGTCATTATTGGATTTGGCAAAGAACCATCTAGTAGGACAACTTCCCCTATATACAGAAGGAACAGAGGCAACCAAAACAGTGATAAGCTTTTGTCCTGAAGGCTTATATAAGAATTTTAGAGAAGACTGATGAGTTGTTTCGATCAGTGGAGTAGCATGACTGAAAGAGCCTAGAAGAACATGGCTTCCTGAAATTGCTACAAGATTAGTGACAAGTGTCGTTAAATGCTGCTATTATTTGCGGGAACATGGCGTCATCATGAATCTCAAAATCTGCCAACTTATTACTATTTGGGAGGTGCTAATAGTCTGGTAGGATAAGTGTTTGTTCATAGGAGTGAGTGTGTGAGTGTCTGCGTTTGTCTTGTGATTCAAATATTAAAAAGAGAGTCGACACATAATAATAATGATGCTTCATAAAATTGAGACGACAAAGCATTGATGACCACTGAATTGTTATTTTAGCTAAGTACGCGTTAAGTGAATTATAATGAAGCATTGCGTATTTAGTAAAACCTAAATTTCTATTAAATATGTCATAATATGGTAGGCAAACAACATTAGATGAATCAAAATATTTTCTTATAATTGTGTATTATATGATTTTATTGTGTAGAAAACAACAATAAAGATAGGACACATTTAAATTGTTGTTGGGTTGTTAATATAAATATAGACTAGTATTAAACTATATAGTAATTTAAAAATTATTGTTTGCTTGTAGAGGGGGGCATTACCCCCTTTGACTCTGCCCCTGGTCTAATCAGAAAGCGAACAGAAACTACTGACTTCTGATCACAAAGAGGAACAACAGACATGATAGTAGCAGCAATGACTAGATGCCACCAACTAGGCAGCTGCCTTTCACAAAAGTATATAAAGCAATAGAATCGTAGAAACATGAGGAGCAAAATAGCCTCCCCTTGCCCACTTCAAAACTTAAATTATGACCTGTTCATTATTATATAGACACACAGAAATAAAATAGGTTAAAATAATAAGATAGGTTAAAACAATTTCAATGTAATGTGGGTTTTTTTCTGCATGTCTGTTCACTACAAAAGTCAATGTACAACGAGTGACAAAGGGTAAAGAGCCTAGTTAGCTTATTCAGGGAAACTAACACATGTACCTCCTAACGCTTAATTTATCTATTCTCAGAAAAATACATTAGCTTTTATTAAAAATATCATCTACAATAAAACAGGAGAAAAGTTCCTTCACTATTTTTGATCAGACAAATTCAGAGAAAATAAAAACAAACCAATTTAGCTGCAGTTCAGAGTACTATGCCATAGATTCAGTCACAAACTAGAAAAGTGAGCTTTATTTCTAACTATTAGCAAGATCCACGAATGTATTTCTCTCTCTCTCTCTCTCTCTCTCTCTCTCCCTCAAAAAAGAAAGAAGTATATTTTATTTTTCATGAATAAATATGGAAATCATGTATATATATAGCAGTATAGTTCATGAGTTCTTGTTCTGCGAGTAAATGTTTATTAACTCCGAGAGTATTGATTTCGGCATGTATGGAGATGAATTGGATGTCGTTGGCCTACTTCATATATACTCTTTAAAACCCCATGTTTCGGTACTTTCTTTTACTTTTAAACGGGCATGTACCTGCTTTAGGCAATGGTGCTGTTTCAGTTAATACACCGAGCGACTCACCGGGAACTCATGACGGGTCTTCTTCACTCAGCTTCAAAATGGAAACGCTCGAGGAGTTTAATGGTCTTCACATTAACCAATCTACTTGTTACAACACAACACCGGTTCAAACAACATTTATGTTTGAAATATGGAATGTTTCAAACGAAATTTATGCTGAACACAGTCTTTTTTTTAGATTATGCTGAACACAATCTTACTGTTACAATCTCTACAAAAAAAAGATAAGTCATAAACATTCTAAATAAAACAAAGCATCTTGCCATTAATTCGGTATACTCTAAACATAATTTATAATAATAGCATTAGATGTATTCTGTTTTTTTCGAAATTATCTAGCTTTTTCATTAGATTAAATAATCTAAAGCAACCCTAATTCTTTATATAAATTACTTACCTATATCATTATGAAAAATAATATATAAAGTATGTCCATCAATTTGCATCTAAAGTAACGTATCCGCCATTATAAAAATTCAGAATAATAATCTAAAGTAATAGTCCTCTATATTTGCATATAAGTTACCTACTAGGAAAAAGATCCAACCTACTCTCCAATGTATATCCTTATAAATTACTCACTTGTACGATGTTTTTTTTTGACACTACACTTGTACGATGTTAATATTTAGAAAAACTAATTCAAGCTCTACATTGTGATGTGTGTCACTGACCGTAATAGAAACCACGTATATATGTATGTACAAGGTGAACAAACCGATTTTCGTCATATTAAAAACAAAGAGAAATTTTCTGCCTCAACTAAATATATATTAAGCATGTATACAATATCAAAGAGAGATAAGATAGCCAAATAGGAGCTGCTGCCCAAATTAATACATGGACATCTAACACTTACATACTCTGCCTATCCCAAAATAAGTGTACATCTTGCTTATCAAGGAATATAGAGAAAATAATATCTATCAATATTTGAAATGATACTTATTGCACATCATAGATATTAATACTTTTATATAAGTATTAGATCAAATCTTAAAAATTTTGGCTCCTCGATAAATGAGATGTGTATTTGTTTTGGAGCGGAGAGAATATAGCGCTAACTTAACAAGAAATTTAGCACAAAGACTTTAAGCTTAACAAGAAATTTTTAATTACTCTCTAGCTTAACAAGAAATTTTGCACGAATACTTTAAAGCTTAACAAGAAATTGTTCATTCCTATATGAATAACACGGAATTCCCATGTTTGAAACGGATCGAATACTCAGTGTTACGTAATAATGCTAAGCATCAGGCACGGCACCCGCCCCTGATGCAGCTACGGAACGCGGACTCTGAACGTCGGCAATGCAAGCTTGCACCGGCCCGGCGGCGAGCCTAGCTAGGGCGAGGAGTAAAGCTAGGTCCCGACGTCGTCCTCGGAGGCATGACCATGAGGCACGGCGCACCGGGAGCTGCGGCGAGGTCGTCGTCATCTGCAGGCTCTTGGCGGTCGTGGTCCTGAGCGGGATGGAGACCACCCCCGGATGAAGACGACGCGCGTGTGCCACCACGGCGAGGTGCGCGCGTGCTCCCGGCCGTGTTGCCATGGATCGAGGGAGAGACGCACCAGGAACGCCACAGGTGAACATCGGAAGCCGAGAGGCGATCTGTGATTGAACGTACACGCACTAACGCTGCTTTGGTGTAGGCGTGTAGCCACGCGGAATAGTGTTCGAACCGAACACGAGAAGCTGCTGATCAATCGAGTCGGATTAGTCCGGGGCTCTGTTTGGAGTCTGTAGCACAGCAGTAATTTTGCAATAGCATGGCACCCAAATCCTAGCCGATGTCAACTTCCTTCGTAGGCATCTCAAATTCTCAATCAGACTCTGTTGACCGCTTCGTTCCCTCACGAGGTGTCCCGTGCAGTGCCAGACTCAGGAGTAGCCAAATTATAGCGTCGCTCGCTTTGCATCTCGCCCGCGCCGCTCCTGCCTGTGTCGCCTACTCGCTCAGCGTGCTGCCGCCCACGCTCGCGCCGCCCTGCCCTACCCGCGCCCGCACCACCCGCCCACGCCGCGTGCCCGTGCCTAGACTCGCGTCTCCCGTCGCGGCCACGCTCCATCCCGCTTGCCCCTGCACCTACTGAGGTCCGTGCCGCCGACGAGCTCCACATCAGCGATCTCTGTGAAAGCCCAAGTTTAATTTTGATAATTAATGACACAAAGTTGCTAATGCTATTGTATCTAGTGGAATGAGTTAGGCATAAGCAACACACGTGATGAAGGAGCACGTGGCATGAAGTGATGGCCACAAGATCACAAGAGGTGGAGATGCACATAAAATGATGATCAAGGTGATCAAGCATGTGGATATGGACATAGAACAAAGTGATCAAGGCAAAGGTATAATCGTAGGGTTCACTTTTGCCGGTCTAAGATGAGTAGAGAAGTAATTAACCGGGTTTAGTATTGATAGCCGACTATCAAGAGGGGCAATCACGGTTAGCTCGTGAATCAAGTGCTACTAGGTCATCATCTTTAGCATATACATTAGGATCTAGTAAAGAGAGCTAAAATAACTCCTTCGAGAAAATTATTGTGAATATACTAACACACATGCACATGGTGATATACATATGATGGTGTTGGCACATTAGCGAAGGCAGCGAAGTTTGACCGATAGATAGGGGTTTGGGAACCAGAGGCAAAGTCACGGTGGTGGTCGTAGCTATTTTACAAGCGATAGACGCTGTCCTCGGGAGCAACAGACGCTGCCATCAACGTCTGTCGGCTTACTCTGGCGATGGCCTGCTGTGGTGGCACGACAGACACGGTGGTGGCTGTGCGACGGACGCACGACATCAGCGTCCGTCGATAGTGGCGTCAGCCGAGCGCAGGTGCGAGCAGAGGCGAGTTATGCGCGACAGACGCTGGCCGGGTCTGGTGTTGGCGCGTCGGACGCGTCTGTTGAGTCACGCGCGTTGCAGGGCTCTCTGGACCGCGTCTGTCGATGCAACAGACGCTGGGTCTCGGGCGTGATGGACGCGTCTGTCGAAGGCAAATTCGACCGTTGGCTTTGAGCTCGCGGGGACACGTGCCACATAGAGGTGCGATGGACGCGGCACTGCAGCGTCTGTCGCCTTGGCGTGGCCGCGTCTGTCGCCCTCAACAAGGGTATAACGGATAGTAGCTTTTCCATTCGCTATAAATAAGAGGTGGCCGGCCCTTGGGGTTTCTCTCTTGCATATTTGAGATATTGAGGCACACTTTGAGCTAGAGAACTTTCTCTCCACTCATCTCCTTGCTTGGTTGCATACTCTAGAGAGATTGAGTGAGATTCAAGTGCATTGCATTGAGAGTTGCATCTAGTGGCACTTGATTCTTGAGTTTGCTACGGATTGCTTGTTACTCTTGGGTGTTTCCCGACACCCTAGACGGCTTGGAGCAGCGGTGGTGTTGAGCTCGTGATTAGAGATTGTTTCGAGCCTCACCAAGCGATTATAAGGGGTTCTTGAGCTTTCCCCGCGGGAGTTTGTGAATTGGTTACTCTAGTGGAACTCGTGGCTTAGAGGATCCCCATCTTATGAGTGGATGTGTGGCACCCGCTAAGGGTTCAACTCTTGATAGTTGATTAGCTCACGATACATCAAGTGGGTGCATCGCCACAACGAGGAGTAGCTTGCCAGGAAGCAAGTGAACCTCGGTAAAAAATCTTGTGTCATCTTATTGCCGAGGATTTCATTTATGTATGTGATCACATTGATTGATTGGTACATTGGACATATCTCTTCTCATCAACGTTGGTATATCTATTCAAACTCTCTTCTTTACTTATTGTTCTTTGCCTTGTTTAGCTTGAGTAGAATAGCTTATCTCATAGGAGTAATTAGCCTAGTATCTTAGGTTGTTGGTGTGAGCTAAAGTTCATAGCCTTGTTGTTTACTAGTATTCTATAGGCGGCTTGTATAGATTTATTTGTGCCAGTGCTAGAAGAGCTTCGTCATCTTATTTACTAACTTGTTGTTTAGTAAAGCTTGTAGAAAATTTAAATAGGCTATTCACCCCCCCTCTAGCTATTTGGACCTTACAAGTGGTATCAGAGCCGAGGCACCGTTTATTTAAGGCTTAACAACCTACGGTGAAGAAGAAATGGCTCAATTAAGCTTGCACATCAACAACACCAAGAAGACACCTCACTTTGATGGCATAAATTATGCATATTGGAAGGTTAAGATGACCGCACACCTCAAGTCAATCAATAGAGAAGTGTGGAAGGTCACCGAAACCAAATTTAAGGTTGTTAATCTGGAAGCACCAACACCGATGGAGGAGAAGAAGCTCCAATGTAATGACACTGCCATTAGTTCTCTTCATGTGGCACTATATGACAAGACCTTTGAGCAAGTGAAGAACATTGAGATTGCTCATGATGCATGGGCAAAACTTGAGGAAACATATAAAGGCACCGAAGGCACCATGTCGGTGTTAAGACCTTGGAGGGCCCTAAGCCGACGAGTGAATTTGTGCTGCATGTTCCCTACTCCGGATGGTGATGCAAAGAGAATACACAGGGGTTTATCCTGGTTTGGGCAAAAGAAGGCCCTACGTCCAGCGGGAAAAGAAGAGTATTGTATTTCCTTGCACCTAAGTGCTTGTGTAGGGGTTACAAGCCGTGAGAGAGGGAGCCAGTCCCAAGTCTCAAAGAAAGAGTACAATAGAGTGTTGCTTGAGATGTTGATCTCAGAAGTGTGGGAGATGTCTATCTTGTTTTTCCATCCTTTGTTGTCTGTCGTCCTCCTTGGAGAGCTCCTTGCCCTCTCCTTTTATAGACTCAAGGGGAGGATAAGGCTTACAACGAACCCTAGGAGGTGCCTTAGAGGAAAAGGCGAAGCGAGCACTGTTGGTGTTGCTGTGGTGACGTGCCCCAGTGCGTGCCGGCCATCCCTAGGGTGTCGTGGTGATGTTGATGACGGGGCGGCGGGACATCCAGGGTGCTGCAGTGGACGTGCGATTCCCTGTGGTTGATGTATCGGTCATGGTCTCCTTGTTCAACTGATGGTGGTCGAGGCTGGGTCGGAACGTGGCTGAGGAAGGTCAACGGGAAATGGATAAGGCCGAGCCCCGGAAGTCCCGGGATATGGCGGTCAGACAGTGCTAGTCATGGCAGGAATAGTGGCTACCTTTCGTTGCCCATTCTGGGATGGGCAGTAAAAGTAAGATTAGACGCAGATGTCGCTCCCACGCCGGTGGCGCTGCGGCCACGTTGGTGGGAGTGATCGCATTAAATGCTCTGTCGGTGAGTAGGTGGGTGAGGGGGTCGACCGGGTCGACCCTAGGTCGTGCGAGTCGGAGATTTTCTAGGGTTGAGGCTTCCCGTCGAGCGATCCTTGTACGAGTCGGAATGCGGTCGAGGGCGCCCCGTCTGTATATGCACGTGGCCTAGATCGGCGTATTCGTGTAGGTGGAGTCTTAACCTGATCCCTTTTAGGGGGTTCTTAGGGTGCGGATTCCACGTGGGTTTGCTCATTTTAATCGTTGGTTTTGGGTACCCCTAATTTAGGTACCCGACACACCAAGACCGTCAAAGCGTACATTCTCCAAGAAAAGTTCTCTAGCTTCAAGATGCAAGAAGATGAGAGTGTGCTGGAGATGTTTCATAGATTGCAAGTCATTGTGAATGAGCTCAAGGCACTTGGTGATGAGGTCAAGGACAATCAATTCTTCATGAAGTTCTTGAGAAGCTTACCCAAGAGGTTTGACATGTTGATCACCGTACTTATGAGGACAACATTGAAAGATTCAACTCCTCAACAAGTATTCCAAGAAGTGATGACCGATGATTCCTGTAGAGAAGATGATGAGAAGGAGGAGTGGGTCAACAAGAAGAAGAAGGAAAGTGAGAAGAAGGATGATGACAAAAAGAAGTGTGTGACATTCAAAGCCACCACATCCAAGGGCAAGTCCAAGATTGAATCATCAAGTGATGAAGATTCAAGCTCTTGTGATAGTGAGGACATTGATGAGAAGATGGCTCTTTTTATGAAGCAATTTGGCAAATTCATGAAGAAGAAGGGCTATCGCGCTAAGAGAAAGAAGAACTCATCCAAGAAGAATGAGTATACCATGAGATGCTTTAGATGTCATAGCAAGGACCATCTCATCGTCAAGTGTCCTTACGATAGTGATGATGTAGATGCTATCATTGATGAATCTTTCCATAACCCTATTGTTGGTGCTCCCACTAACCCTTCATGTAGCTCATCTACATCATCCTCATCTAGTAGTGACAGTTTCACTTGTGACTCCACACTAATAGTTAAGAATGAAAATCTCAAGAAGGAGGTAAAAGAGCTCAATCACACCTTGGCTAAGGCTTATGGTGGTGAGGACCGCTTGCTTATGTGCTTGGGTAGCCAAAGGGCTTCTCTCTATAAAGAGGGATTGGGCTATAACCCCAAGAAAGGCAAGGCCACTTTTGCTCCTCACAAGACTCGCTTTGTGAAGAACAATGGTAGCTATTGCAAAATGTGCAAGCAAGTTGGTCACATAGAGCAACAATGCATGAACAAGAAATCAAATGCTAATATATCCTCAATTAAGCTTGACTCTTTCTATATGCTTATCAAGGGTACTAATGGTGTTCATGCTAAGTTCATTAGTACACCATGGATGGGCTCAAAGAAGAAAGTCATTTGGGTACCAAAGAGCTTGGTCACTAATCTTGGAGGATCCAAACAAGTTTGGGTACCTAAAAAGAATTGATCTTGTCTTATAGGTCAATTACAAAGCCGGAGGAAGGCATTAGGTGCTTGATAGTGGGTGCACTCAACATATGACCGGGGATTCAAGTATGGTCAAGTCAATTGATATAAGTCAAAATGGTAGTTTTGATGCTATCACTTTCGGCAACAATAAGAAAGGCAAGGTCAAGGGGCTTGGTAAAATTGCTATCTCAAATGACATGAACATATCTAATGTATTGCTAGTTGAGAGCTTGGATTTCAATCTTTTGTCGGTGGCACAACTTTGATTGACATCAATTCTCTCCAACATACACTCCTCAATCCAATGGTATAGTTAAAAGAAAGAATAGAACTTTGATTGACATGGTTAGATCAATGCTTAGTGAATACAATGTGAGTCATTCATTTTGGAGTGAATCTATCAACACGGCTTGCTATTGTAGTAACCGTCTCTATTGCCATGGAAAGCTTGAGAAGACACCATTTGAGCTATTAAATGGAAGAAAGCCCAACATTACATATTTTAGAGTGTTTTGTTGCAAATGCTACATTCTCAAGAAAGGCACTAGATTGAGAAAGTTTGACAAGAAATGTGATGAAGGATTCTTACTTGGTTATTCTACCACAAGCAAAGCATATAGAGTTTGGAATCTTACTAATGGCATCTTGGAAGAAGTTTATGATGTTAAGTTTGATGAAACCCAAGGATCCCAAAATGAAGCTCAAAACCTTGATGATGTGAGAGGAGATCAATTGTCAAATGCAATGAAGAACATGGACATTGGTGATATAAGGCCGAGACAAGTTGATGATGATGGTGACATACAAATGATTTATCAAGATGTGCAAATTGATACAAATCAAGCAAGCTCAAGTGGTACTCGCGATGAAGCTCAAGATCAAGGTCAAGCAAGTGGAAGCAATCAACTCCCAATACTCCAACCTACCAACATTGCAATAGATCATCCATTGGATCAAATCATTGGTGGAATTCAAAGTGGTATTCAAACTAGATCAACATTGACATCTTTTTTGTGAGCACTACTCATTTGTGTCACTTGAAGAACCTAAGAAAATAGAAGATGCTTTGAAAGATTCCGATTGGGTTAATGCCATGCATGAAGAGCTAAACAACTTCACTAAAAATCAAGTTTGGGAGCTTGTTGAGAGGCCAAAGAACTACAATGTGATTGGTACTAAGTGGGTCTTTAGAAACAAGCAAGATCAAGATGGAATGGTTGTGAGGAACAAAGTAAGATTGGTAGCACAAGGTTACACACAAGTTGAAGGTCTTGACTTTGGTGAGACATATGCACCGGTTGCAAGATTGGAGGCAATTAGAATCTTATTAGCATATGCTTGTGCACACAACATCAAGCTCTATCAAATGGAGGTCAAAAGTGTATTTCTCAATGGCTACATTAATGAAGAAGTATATATTGAGCAACCTCCTGGTTTTAAAGATGAAAAGAAGACCGACCATGTTTTCAAGCTAAAGAAGACATTGTATGGTTTGAAGCAAGCACCTAGAGCATGGTATGAGAGATTGATGGATTTTCTTCTTTCTAAAGGGTTCAAGATGGGAAAGGTTGACACCACTCTCTTCACCAAGAAGCTTGGAAATGACTTGTTTGTGTTACAAATCTATGTTGATGATATCATTTTTGGATCAACCAATCAAGATTTTTGTGAAGAGTTTGGAAAAATGATGGCAAATGAGTTTGAGATGTCCATGATTGGAGAACTTAGTTACTTCCTTAGACTACAAATCAAACAAATGAAGAGTGACACCTTTGTTAGTCAAGGCAAGTACATCAAGGATATGATCAAGAAGTTTGGTTTGCAAGATGATAAGCCAATGAGTACACCAATGGGCACAAATGATCAATTGGGTGTTGATGCTAGTGGCAACATGGTGGATCAAAAACTATACCAGTCCTTGATTGAAAGTTTGCTATATGTCACCGCTTCTAGGCCGGATGTGATGTTTAGTATGTGCAAGTGTGCAAGATATCAAGCTTCACCTAGAGAAAGTTACTTGAAAGCGACCAAGAGGATATTGAGATATCTTAAAGGCACTCATGATGTTGAACTATGGTATCCCAAGGGGTCTAATTTTGAGTTGATTAGATTTTTGGACTCCGGCTATGGTGGTTGCAAGATTGATACAATGAGCACAAGTGGCACTTGTCAATTGCTAGGAAGGTCTCTTGTCTCATGTCATCAAAGAAACAAAATAGTGTGGCACTATCAACTGCCGAGGCCGAATACATCGTGCCGGTAGTTGTTGTGCACAATTACTTTGGATGAAGGCTACCTTAAATGATTTTGGAATCAAGTTCAAGAATATGCCTTTATTTTGTGATAATGAGAGTGCTATCAAGATGACACAAAATCCGGTTCAACATTCAAGAACCAAGCACATTGATATTAGGCATCACTTCATAAGAGAACATCAACAAAAGGGTGATATTAGCATTAAGAGCATTGGCACCGAAGATCAACTAGCCAACATATTCACAAAGCCACTTGATGAAAAAAGATTCTACAAGTTGAAGAATGAATTGAACATACTTGATTTCTCCAACTTGAGATGAGTGCACCCCCACATTCTTAGATAACATGCCTCTCTCCCAACATAGCAAGGTAAAGTTGTTTGGCATATCATTCATACTTTGCTAAGGACATGGTTAGAACATATAGACATGTTTGCATGATAATAGGCTCATTCATGAAAATCAAATGTTTTTGATGTATATATGGTACCACTATTGCTTCTATGTTTGTTTGATCTAGTGGTAGCATATGACATGTTTGTGGGCTTGCAAACCTAGTGTTGAATCTAGAAAATGAGCTCATGATGTGTAATTCAACATGGTCAAGATAACCCTTATACTTTATAAGGTGTGAAGAAGCTTATCCTTTGATCAAACTGAATTACATATTCTAGGCAAGTGATCTAGATTCAACCATAATATGACCTGCATATTCACTACCTAATTGATTGACTTAACTCTCACTAAAATTGACACCTTTTTGGTGATTGTTGACAAAGAGGGAGAAGTAAGTCACAAATATATAGAAAGGGGGAGAGAAAGCAAAAAGGGGTAGAATTAAGTCACAAAGATATAGAAAGGGGGAGAGAAAGCAAAAAGGGGAGAGAAAGCAAAAGATATGACGTTAGAAAGGGATCAATTAAAATTAAGCACACAAGTAGGGGGAGCAAGCTCATGAATCACTTGTTGCATTTGTATGTGCACTAACATGATGAATTGTTGCATTGCAAAGCTTAAATTCATATTCATGATTGTGTGGTGAATGCTAGAAATAGATCTTGAATGGTGAATCATTGAGAGTAGCTTCACAAGTGGTATCTAGATACCTTTGCTTATAATGTTGATCTCACGAGGTATTTTAGTATTTATGATCTTTACAAGTGATGTATTACAAGTGGTGTCTAGCTATATTGGTGCTAAGGAAGGTATATATTGGTAACTCCGAGTGGTATCACGCTTCAAAGGTCCATTCTATATACTTTAGCATCTTATTGGTAGTAGTATCTCTCCCAAAACTCTGATTCATGCATATGTGAGGAATTGAACCAAACTCATAGAAACATATATGTAGGGGGAGCTAGTACTACCAAAACCGAAATATGATTTTATTCCATATCTTTGTGATGGTTGTCATCAATTACCAAAAAGGGGGAGATTGAAAGCCCAAGTTTGGTTTTGGTAATTAATGACACCAAGTTGCTAATGCTATTGTATCAAGTGGAATGAGTTAGGCATATGCAACACACGTGATGAAGGAGCATGTGGCATGAAGTGATGGCCACAAGATCACAAGAGGTGGAGATGCACATAAAATGATGATCAACGTGATCAAGCATGTGGAGATAGACATAGAACAAAGTGATCAAGGCAAAGATATAATCGTAGGGTCAACTTTTGCTGGTCTAAGATGAGTATTGAAATGAATGACCGGGTTTAGGATTGATAGCCGACTATCAAGAGGGGCAATCACGGTTAGCTCGTGAATCAAGTGCCACTAGGTCATCATCTTTAGCATATGCATTAGGATCTAGTAAAGAGAGCTAACATAACTCATTCGAGAAAATGATTGTGAAAATGCTAACACACATGCACATGATGATATACACATGATGGTGTTGGCACATTAGTGAAGGCGGTGGAGTTTGAGCGGTAGAGAGGGGTTTGGAAACCGGAGGCAAAGTCGCGGTGGTGGTCGTCGCTGTTTTACAAAAGACAGACGCTGTCCTCGGGGGCAACAGACGCTGCCCTCAGCATCTGTCAGCTTACTCTGGCGATGGCCTGCTGTGGTGGCCTGACAGACACGGTGGTGGCTGCGCGACGGACGCACGACGTCAGCGTTCGTCGACAGTGGCGTCAGCCGGGCGTAGGCACGAGCGGAGGTGAGCTATGCGCGACAGACGCTGGCCGGGTTTGGTGTTGGCGCGTCGGATGCGTCTGTTGAGTTGCGCGCGTTGCAGGGCTCTCTGGACCGCGTCTATCGATGCAACAGACGCTAGGTCTCGGGCGCGATGGACGCGTCTGTCGAAGGCAAATTCGACCATTGGCTTTGAGCGCGCGGGGACATGTGCCGAATAGAGGTGCGATGGACGCGGCACTGCAGGGTCTGTCGCCTTGGCGTGGCCGCGTCTGTCGCTCTCAATAGAGGTATAACGGATAGTGGCTTTTTCATTCGCTATAAATAAGAGGTGGCCGGCCCTTGAGGTTTCTCTCTTGCATATTTGAGATATTGAGGCACACTTTGAGCTAGAGAACTTTCTCTCCACTCATCTCCTTGCTTGGTTGCATACTCTAGAGAGATTGAGTGAGATTCAAGTGCATTGCATTGAGAGTTGCATCTAGTGGCACTTGATTCTTGAGTTTGCTGCGGATTGCTTGTTATTCTTGGGTGTTTCCCGACACCCTAGACGGCTTGGAGCAGCGGTGGTGTTGAGCTCGTGATTAGAGATTGTTTCGAGCCTCACCAAGCGATTGTAAGGGGTTCTTGAGCCTTCCCCGCGGGAGTTTGCGAATTGGTTACTCTAGTGGAACTCGTGGCTTAGAGGATCCCCATCTTGTGAGTGGATGTGCGGCACCCGCTAAGGGTTCAACTCTTGATAGTTGATTAGCTCACGATACATCAAGTGGGTGCATCGCCACAACGAGGAGTAGCTTGCCAGGAAGCAAGTGAACCTCGGTAAAAAATCTTGTGTCATCTTATTGCCGAGGATTTCATTTATGTATGTGATCACATTGATTGATTGGTACATTGGACATATCTCTTCTCATCAACGTTGGTATATCTATTCAAACTCTCTTCTTTACTTATTGTTCTTTGCCTTGTTTAGCTTGAGTAGAATAGCTTATCTCATAGGAGTAATTAGCCTAGTATCTTAGGTTGTTGGTGTGAGCTAAAGTTCGTAGCCTTGTTGTTTAACCTTACACTCTGCGCCACTCCATGGCATCGAGCTCCGCGTCGACGAGTCTTCATTCGTTCAAGCAGCAAGAAGATGCTACACGAAAAGCACACGTTGCAGTAGTATGTCTCAAGTGTTTCAGATGTTTCAGAGGTATGTACAAGTGTTGTATATCGATGCTGCAAAAGTAGATCGAGATGTTGCACATATTGTAATACCTATATACGTATGTTTCAAGTGTATGCTCCAAATGTTTCATCTGTTCTAGATGAATGTTACAAGTGTTTTATCTGGATGTTGCAAAAGTAGATCTGGATGTTACATATACTTACATATTGCAAGCATATGTTTCAAGTGTTTTCAGGTGTTTCATACGCATGTTTGCGAGTGTTTCATCTGGATGTTTCATATGTTTGCAATTGTTTTTAAATGTTTTTCAGGCGTTTTTGCAAGTGTTTTAGGCGCTTATTTCAAGTGTTTCATTTGTCTTCTTTGGTATGTTGCATCTGAATGTTTGAAAAATAGATCGGGTGTTGCACATGGGATATGTGTGGGAAGCGGCCGGTGGCGCAAACGATGTTCGGGATGGCGTGGGCAACGTTTGGGGAGGCGCAGGCCCACTGTTGGTGCGCTCCCTCGCAAGCCCGATGCGATATAAGCTCGTTTGCTCTCTCTGTGCGGCAGCGTCCGGGTATTAGCAAATCCAAAATTTTAGTAGCGAAAAGCACCATAGTCTGCACTCGATCTGCAAAGGGTTGGAAACTTGGAATTAAAAAATTGTAGAGATTATATATATAGAATAAGAATTAGAGAAATACCGGTTACGGTTAGGGTTGGTGCTGCTCCTGCAGTACTGCTGTCAGTCACTGGGGGGTGCTATGCGGCCTTACGGGGCAGCATGCTGGGCGCCGGGTCGGGCTCACCGGCACCATCGGCCGCATGAGCCTTGAGGACTGGGATTTAGACGATATGCAGCACGATGCCTGGATGACTGGAAGATGAAAGTGAGTGTATGCGTTCACAGATGATGTTGAGTGACATTATTAACCTAAGCCCAGGTAGAGATGAGGTTTGTTGGGGACTAGAGGGCAGACCCACGGGGTATGTCAGGTGGGCCACGGCATACTTGTGTGGCAGCCTTGTACTACTTAGCACTGGATTATAATTTTTAGATAATAAAATCTGCTAATAATCCATTATTGCATCTTGTTAGCCCAGTGGTAAGCCCCTTGCTCTTGTGACCAGGAGGTTGCTAGTTCAGTACTCCACAGCCCGCTTTTGTTGTTTTTATTTTATATTTTCCATTTTATATATTTTTTCTTTAGTAGTTCAATTCTCCGCAGCCCGCATTTGTTGTTTTTATTTTCCATTTTGTATTTTGTATTTTTATATTTTTCCATTCTATACATTTTTCCTTTAGCTTTTGTATTTTTATCTCATCTTGTTGTGTCCTGTGAAACCTCAAATATTAACAACTACAAATATCGCATTTCATCCTTTATTTTCTAGTTTCATGTTGTTGTGCCCCGTGAGATAATATACCTCATCCTTTAGTTTTTCTATTTTTTATCCCCTCTTGTTGTGTCCCATGAGACCTCATGTGTCTTTTTTTTCAATTTTTATACCCCCTAGATATTAACTAATTATAAATACTATATTTCATCTTTATTTGACAAATTTTCATCCCATCTGTGAGATACGCCATGAAATGGAATGGAAATTGGTAGCTATGCATGGCATGGAAATTGGTAGCTATGCAGTGGAAGACGCTGGAATTGAAAATTGGGTGTACAGGCTACATATATACACATACAAAACCAAACCACTGTGGCATATGTAAAGCTAAATGTCCATCAATTCAAAGCAAAACAGTACTAGAGCCGAGTACATTAGTACAATTAATTAATACTTGCAATATTTGTGAAGTCTCAACTAATAAAGGAACATTACAAATTTATTCAACGGGATGGCTTTTGGAATCGAGAGATGTTGTCTTCATCAGCAACACGTAGAAAAAGATTGCTTCTCAACGAATGTAACCAAGCAATCATTCAAGTACTGAACCTCAAAGCTATTTCTTAGCTTGTTCTTTATGAAGTTCATCACTGAAAATGCTCTTTCAACACTTACAGTCTACCAATCAATTATAAATTTCCAATGACCAATCAAAAATGAACTACTACTGTCTACTGAGGGTTAGATGTCTAGAACACCAACCTGTGGTGGCTCTCAACTTGTTGTTTGAACTGTTGCCACTGCATTTGCGTGTGGGCCGTGCCGCCTACTAGTGCCGGCTATGCCCCAATGCCGGCCAAATCAAACCCCAGGCCACAGCGCGGCACAGGTGGGAAACGAGACTTTTTGGTCGATTGGGAACGGTGAGTCGAAGCAGGCGGGGGCGAGCCCTGGAGGCGCCGTCACGGACGGGCAGAGGGCATCGCTCCTGGTTGGTTGGTTCCCTCTGTGTGTTTGATTCTTGGGCTAGCAGGCCAGCCTAGCTGGATGGTGGATGGGAGGAGGCAACAAACGTGGCCTTTTTACTTTTGCTTGGATCAAATATACAGAGTTTGGTCTACTTATATGTATAATACATGTATATGCATAGTACCTGTAATTTTTTTCTCAAAATTATTGGGTGTACAGTGTACACCCATGTCCACATACTGCGTCCGCCCATGTAGCTATGTATAGTGTCGTGTCCACTTTACAAAGTCTGCACTTCAACACTAGTGCACCAGGAAGATTAGGCAAATCAGTTGTTAGAGTGTGGTTCGTAGTTTGCCCAACATTAGTATTAGAAGATAACATGTCATGTGAGTTTTTTTATGAAATTTAATTGATATGGTTTACTGAATTGGAAGTGGTTTTGCCGAATTGCATAAGAAAAATTTTGTGTGGCCTACCCTGTATTAAAATCCTAGGTCCGCCACCGCTAGAACAATCTAGAAAGTATTCCGCTAGATCTCTATACAAGATGATAACCTTTAGAGGTGTCACAAAGCCTGAATCACCTTTTGACAAAGCTTCGATCTCTATACTCACGGCATGGTTAGTCTCACACACACTAAAACAAAACTTCGATCATCTTCTGACATTCACGGGCGGAGATATATAACCTTTGCATTGGGTTCAAGCAACCCCGATGAATTTCTCGAAATTCTATGAAGAACTATTTTTTATCACTACTTTGACCCCTATTGTGTACTAAGAAAGAACCAAGTAGCCATGGCAGCTGGTTTCGCCCCTGCTGCACTCCTCTACCACCTATGCTCTGCTCCAACATAGTGTCCCTTCTTCGACATGGCCGGTGGCCTGCTGCCCATCTCTCTCCTTAGCCATTGCCAGCGGCCTAGTGCCCCTTCCAGATTCCAAATTCAATCCAAGGTACATCGAAGCAACAAAATTTGTATTGTGCCCAATTTCAATACCAAGACTGATTTGATATTGAACCCAATTCAATTCTAGCTAGCACCTCCAATATCTATGGCCCTGTTCTGCAGCACTATTTCAGCAGTACTCTTCAGCTAACGAACAGTGTTTTCCTCTCATAACAAATCAGCATAAACATCAGCCTATCAAAACGGACTCTAGAGTAATTGGTAAAAATTTATCAGAACTGAAAAGAGATTATAAAGTATCAAAATGTATTTTGTCGCAAAGAAACAGAGAATAAAGATGATCAACTTTGATTAGCTACGAGTTATAAATTTGTCCATAGGATTTAGGTGGTGGCGCGGTGCAATGCAATAGTGTAAGAAGGTTGGATCACATCAGATGATCACCACTCAGTTGATCAGTTCACGTCGCTTGAGTCTTTTTTGTCCTCCACAATACATGAGGATAGCCAGGAATCATTCCAGCAGCCTGGGTGCATTCCTCTTCAAATTTCACCTTCTCAGGTTGCGGCGCCTTTCCTCGCATCAAATAGGTTATCCATTTCATGCTCGTCGTCTCACCTGGACTTCACCAATACAACAAGGGGATCAGTTTTTCCACGCTGCACTTTTCGGAAAGAGATGGTCATTTACACCCACCGATCCATGTCGCTGAGTGCGTGCTGAAACTCTTTTATAATCGACCTTTTTAACACTGAAACTCCAAAGCTATATATGTAAACTACTACAAAGTCCAAAAGGCACCCAAAAGAAAGAAAAAGAAACATCAGCTGCATTTGATTGTACACAATCGTTCAAGAGTATCTAGTAGGGTATCTCTGAAGGTGCAACCAACTGCAAAGCGTAGTGCAGTGGAAGTGGCACACATATGCTTGCACTCACTAACTGCCATCAGCACCACTATTGCATTGCCTAAGCTGGCCACAAGATTTGGTCTAAAGAAAAACAAATGCACCCATTGCCCATATATATATAAAATAAAAAAGGCGATGAACACTTGCCTGAAATGGAACCAAACGACGCTCACCACTCTCCTTTTGTCAAATGCCCGGATCGGATATTATAAATCTCCGAAAAGAAGAAGTGTCGGCAAATGGTGCCTACCGCCTACGGGACTGAAAAGAAAGAACCTGTGTGCCGTTGCTCTCACTCTCAGGCTGCATTCCACTCTCAGTGTTTTCAGTTGGGTGGTGGATCGATGGCGGTGGAAGAAAACTTTCCTGCAGCCGCCCTCTGCTCCTGAGTGGATAAAGGATTTGATTCTCGCACTGATAGATCGTTTCGGAGACAGAGAGAATGAGTTATCTTGACATCTGGAGATTTCGCTTTTTCTGAAAGCACAAAGCATGTTCACTAATTAAAGGAAATTTACAGGTTTGTAAGATGCAACCAACTAATGCCACTCTTACGTACGTATTAGCAAAAGCAATTCTAAAACGTGACAGTATTGACGTGCAGAAAAATATAATGTCTGTCAGCATCAAACAGGCCATACGTATGTACAAGGAAAATGATAGATGTCTCGTTATATTTTGTTTCGATATATATATGTCAGATGTCACACTCGTTTCTATTTATTAATTGCAACTGATCGAGGTGATAAAGCCATTTGATGTGAACGAGAAATGAATGCAAAAGGAAGTCCACAATGCAAGGTTGAAAAAACTAGCTAAAATATTGAGAACTTTTTATCGAAACATGTAACAGTGGGTAGCACAAACAAAAATAAAGATGCATGTCTTGGGGGCGAATTATTGCCACCAGCTGGAGCAACTTTATTTCCATCCCATCAAAAGATAACTTCAATTATGTTCTTCGATGAATCCTCATCAGTCATCACCCAACCCAAAGCCTGCTATCTTGAGTTGTTTCTATGGATGAAAAATATCCAGAGAGCAAAAGCACCAGAGATAAAAGCATTGGGCACGCATGCAGTGGCATCACATCAGGATTGAAGTAGTGGCAATTCTCCAGTCACTTCTTGATCCTATTTTTTCCTACCTACCAGATGAAAGGCTGCCTGTCTGTGCATGCCCTCATCTTCAATATCATGCACATTTATATATATAACATATACACACACATTCTTCCAAACAGAGTAACAGACAGACATTTTTAGACACACAATGTGGAATATATGTAATGTGCGGTGTAGTAAGACAGTGATGCGAGAACGGCAATCCAACTGAAAAGAAAAGGAGAAGAGAAAAAAAAAGCAGGTGGCTGATCCATCGATCTCCATGCACGCGTGCGTTCGTGCGTGCGGTGGATCAGGATCAGGAATTCAGGACCATCTCGTCGGCCGGGCTCGACCGTACGTCGCCACACAAGATCGGGAAACGATGAGATCCTGGTAATCATCATCATACGCTGGCTACTGCTAGTAGGGTGTAGGGTTCATGGCCGGAGCCGGAGTGGCCGCCGCCGGCGTGCGACCAATGAGCGCTAGCTGCGTTCCCTGCATGCATGTTCTGAAATAAAGGTTAATGGAGGTCGCCATCTGCTCGGTGGCGAATGTGCAGTGTTCGCGGCGGCGCGATCGTGGGGTTTTGGATTTGTGCCGATCTCGGGAGGGGACGCCATTGCACTGCACTGCCCAAGTGGAGATGCAATGCAAAGTGCGCGGAAGGATCGGAGGTACATACTCATGTGCTTCCTTCTCCGGTTGACTTTGAGAACATGTACATGAGCCTACCTGATGTTGTTGCTCATACGACATGTGTCACGTGTGTAGTCAATGGCCTACTTAGGCTCTCTCTTTGGCAGGGTTCATCCAGATTCGCTACTGTTCATGTACTGAAGATACTGTACCATGAGCTGGTGAAAGCACTCAGGCTCTGTCCGCTTTATCCGTCATGGAACAGTGTTTTTCTCTCACAACAAATCAGCTTCGGTCGGCTTATCAGCCGTAGAAACCATCAGCCGAACAGCTACCAAAACTCTGACTCGCAAGCTTCAGTTTGTATCCAGTTTATTTTGCTGCAAATGGTTTCAATGGCTTCACGCTACAGTACTCAACAGGGACACTGCAGTGGGATTTGACAGAGAAAGTGAAGCCGTTTCTTGGTGTGCCAAAGAGGCCCTTAGTTCGCTTCTAGCCGTCTCATGTGTTTGATGCCAGTGCCTGAGGCTGAGATCGCTGCTCCTCGGAGACGCTCAGTCATAAAAAGTTGGCCTTTGAATATTTGATACTGTTGAAGTATAGGTAAATTATCCACCTCTCTTCATTAGTTTAAGCTTTTAGGTTGCACTAATCAATACATGACTACATGTATATATACCTATGTAAGGACCAAAATAAAAAATGACTATTTTTATCACACTATAAAAGAGCGAGTTTTTTTAGGGGGCTCTCTCTGTAATAACCGTTCGATCTACACATCGTTCTATACGAGCCCTTCGTCATGCGTGATCTTACTCTTCCTCTATAAAAAAAGGGCAACTAAATTGGTGTCTGATGAACTAATATTTACCGGAAGGCAGTGGCGGATCTAAAGGGGGGCTGGGGGCTCCAGCCCCCTAATGACTTGATTTACCACTAAATTACTGTAGCAAAAATCTAAAATCATCATTAAATTTTCATGCAAATCAACATCTCTATTGTTTTAGCCCCCTTGATTTTCATCCTACATCCGCCACTACCAGAAGGTGTACTTAAGGTATAGTACATGATAGAGCCCACATGACATGAATCATTGTCTTTATGACATTGTACTCCCTCGAATCTAAATTATAAATTGTTTAGCTTTTTTAGATATATAGACTTTTCTATAAATTTAGACATACATATAATTAGATGTATAACAAAAAAAACCATGTATCTAGAAAAGCTAAACCGACTTATTTGGACCAGAGGAAGTAGCAACCAAGGGATTCATTGTTTTTTCTCAGCAACATCATCAACTAACTCAAGGGCATGCCTGTGGTCTTTACGAGGTTGTGCCCACAGCTTAAGTCAATCGATCGATCCTGTTATGAATTTCCCACAGCATCGCAACATTTTCGAAGGAAGCCCGTAGGATTATATGCATCTATCCTTCCTTTCTTGGGCATATACATTTTTCATTTTTGCAAAGTTAGAATACATATCTCAGCCTTTGTTCTTGTCTATCCCTTCGGGTTGTATATTTGGTTATATATAGCACCCACACTTGTCAGATTCTTTTTCTGTGCTCTCGTCAGCATACGAACAACGTGTGTGTCAAAAATAGCAAGTGAGCGAGCCACACCGGATCAGGATCAGTCCTCTATATGACGTCAGCCAGACACCCCGGCCCAACGCAACGAACTACACCACCGTGCACGCTTCGTCCAGCACCTTGCCGCCGCCGCCGTCGACGCCGAGCCGCCCGCTCTCCTCGGCGTCGTAGCTGGCGTGCACGCTGTAGAGCACGTACACGAGCAGCGCGGCGGCGGAGAAGATGGCGAAGCGGACGTAGGAGGGGCGGTCGAGCGACCCCAGCAGGAAGACGTTGAGGAAGACGGACGCGGCGGGCACCCAGGGCATCCCGGGGACGCCCCACAGCTCGGGGACGCGCGCCTGCGGCACCAGAGCCTGGAACGCGGCGACCGCGGCCACCGCCAGCGCCGCGCACGCCGCCAGGAGGCCCGCACGCACGCCCCGCGGCTCGGGCGGCGCCAGCTTCCACGCCAGCGTGAAGGCCAGCGCGGCCAGGGAGAAGACGGTGAGGAACGCGAGCGTCGGCCATCTCGCGCCGCCGCCGGGCTCGGAGGCGGAGCCGACGTAGCGGCGGTACACGACGGCGTTGGCCACCATGTAGAAGACGAAGAGCGTGCCGATGCAGACGAGGCTGAGCAGGATGTCCAGCTCCGTGAACAGCGCCAGCGCCGCCGTGAAAACGCCTGCGTGCGATGGGATGCGATGCAAGCAAGTCAGCCGCCGCCCCCACCCGCCGGCGTCAGAATGTCAAATTAAAGCTGGAACGGACGGAACCGCATACGCACCGAGGAAGGCGGATGCGTTGATGGGGGTGGCGGTGCGGGGGTTGACCCGGGCGAGCCACGCCGGCATGACGCCAGAGCGGCCGATGACGCACAGGTAGCGCGCCTGCCCCAGCATGGCCACCATGAGCGAGGTGAGGATGCCGAGGCTGGCGCCGGCGCCGATGACGTTGGACACCCACGCGCACCGCTCCCGCCCCTTGAACGCCCCCGAGAACGGCGCCTCCGGGTCAATCTGCACATGATTAGCAAACGAAAAAAAGAGAAACATTCAGACAACCAGACCAGGTGGGGAAAAAGAATTGTCGCAGATTCTAGGCAGCTTGACTGAGAATTACTCCTAGTAGCTGTCACTGTTATTCGTGGTCGCAGGTAGTAGAAGAGAACCACACGATCGAAAAAGGTAGGGAAAAATCTCAGTGCTTTTCCTTCTGTTAATATTTACAGAAAGTGGCCCCATGTTTAGATCACCTCAAAATTCCAAGTTTTTTCACTCTCTCTCCATCACATCAATTTTTAGCCGCTTGCATGGAGTACTAAATGTAGATAAAAAAATATCTAATTACACAGTTTAGTTCAAAATCACGAGATGAATCTTTTGAGCCTAGTTGGTCTACGATTGGACAATATTTGTCAAATAAGACGAAAGTGGTACTATTGATCAGGTTGAAAAAATCTTCAATCTAAAGGGCTGGATTCGATTCGAGGCCGTCGGTCCAGGAGCGATTGGGACGGCAGATTCATCCCAAATCACACCACCAACATCCCAGAAAAAAAGCTGAGGGGGACATGGAACAAACAGAAGCGGGTGCCAAGAATCAGATGCAGTGGCTGCCGGGTGCCTGGCACCAACTCCTCTACTAGTAGTAGTAGTACTGAACTAGCCCAATTGACCATATATTCCCCTGAGGTGAGGTAACCTACACACCCAAAGATGAGCTCTAAATATAGCCTATTCCATAACAAGAAGGAAATGGAAGGCCTCCAAGGTCTCCGTGCACTGTAAATCAGTACAGGCATCATCAATCGTGTCGTCTGCAACTATAGCCACCCAATCGGCCTTTAGAGAAGCATATCCAAATGCTGTTATGTTAGATGGAATCTTGAACTAGGCAGAATTTTGGCATCTTCAAAGTTTCATATAGACTGAGCAGAACAAGAGGCCATGCCAATGACACGTGGGCCAGCCCAGGCAAAACGTCAGAGCAGAGGAGTGAGTACCGCGTCGTAGGGGAGGAGCATGGACATGGATGCGGCCATGAGGCAGTAGAGCACGGTGACGAGGACGACGGATCCCGAGACGCCGACGGGGATGTCGCGCGCGGGCCGCTGCACCTCCTCTGCCATGGTGGACACGGCGTCGTAGCCGATGTAGCTCAGGTACACCATGGCCGCGCCGTTGAACACGCCCACGGCGCCGTGCGGGAAGAACCCGCCGGGGCTGCGGGACGGGTCCGCCGGCCGCGTCAGGTTGCGCGCGTCGCCGTGCCGGAACCCCATCCCGATGATGAACAGGATGAACGCCACGTGCACCGCCGTCAGCACCATGTTCACCACCGAGCTCTCCTTGGTGCTGGCCGCCATTGATGGCAGAAGAGCAGGAAAAGACTGAAACTTGTCAGAACAGGATGATCGAGGCTGACATCACGAGATGAGAGATGACGGCGGCGCACCTGTAGCAGATGCAGACGGTGATGAGGAGGATGACGGCGACGGCGACGAGGTCCACCTGGTTGAACCCGCCGGGCAGGCCGTGGACGGTGATCCGCCACTGGCTGGGCGCGTGCACGCCGACCGCCGTGCCGAGGTAGGCCGTGAAGCTGCGCGCCACGGCGGCGTTGGAGAAGACGTACTCCATGATCAGGTTCGCCCCCGTCAGGAACGCCGCCAGCTCCCCTGCAGAGTGCAGACGACGATGCAGCAGTCGCTGTCAGTCAGGGTTACCGTGACCTTTGTGAGGAAACAAAACACGCGAATTTGCACGGCAAATGCAGGGTGGTTTACTGACGGAGGAAACGGTGGCTGCGAGCGAAGCGAAAATGACCGTGACCTTTGTCCTTGTCCTCCAACAGGTCTGGTCCTGCTTGGGTCGATCGGTCTCCGTCACCGTCTCATGCGGATGTGCCGATGTGGGGCGAAAAGGGCAAAGCCGTTCGGGTTTGGGCCCGTGATAAATTCTGTTGGACGTCGCCGTTCGTCGCCCTAGCCCTTTTTCAAAAACCGTTCGTGCCAGGTATAAATAGCGACCAATTGACAAACCCGCGCCTCCTCTCACGCGGATTTTATTAGGTCGTGTTCCACTGTACTTTTATGTTTGATTTGCGTTGGAAGTGCATTATTACGATGATTTCGTGCTGTTGAGACAACAACAACAAAAAAGAAAAGAAAAGAAACTGAATTAACTGCCGACAAAGTGAAAGGCAAATCTTTTCGGATGGCGATGAAAGGAAAAACAAATCTTATACTTTTTAAGAAAAAAATAAGGTGTCAAGGAATCCATGAAAGGAAAGAAAACATCGCCAAGACGACGAGAGGCGCTTCAATTCCTTGATCACAAATACAGTGATCTTTTTGGATAAAAATGGTCAAATTGGCATTCTCGTGCCGGTTCGTTCGAGAAACACAAACACCGATTTGCAGTTTGTATCCAAAACAAATCTGGCATGCTAAATACGAACGAACAAGGGTCAGTGGGCATAAGAGCAGCATGCCTCGCGCCTCGTAGCAATTGGACAAACCCAAGGAGGAAGGAATGGGAAAGATAGTACACTACTACTATAAAGTACACATGCAACAACATATATATACATCATGAGTTTATTATAAAGGTGTTTCATGAAAAGAAAAAGAAAAAGGCAATTTTTTAATCGATAGTAGACGTGTGTGTGTGCATGTCATCACTCATGACAGCTCACAACGCAATGCCGCGAACCGCGCGCTGGAACGGAAGAAACGGAACGAAACCAAGCGACGGGCCGGGACGGCCACGGCCCACGACAAAACGACTCAGGCTGGACTCACCGAAGGTGACGCGGAGGTAGCTGAAGGCGCCGCCGGCGACGGGCAAGTCGACGGCGAACTCGGTGTAGCAGAAGGCGGAGAGCAGCGCGCAGAGCCCCGCAATGGCGTAGGACACCACGACGCCGGGCCCCGCGTAGAGCCTGGCGGCGCGGCCCGTGGTGACGAAGACGCCCGCGCCCACCATGCCGCCGAGGCCCAGCCCGACGAGGTCCCACCACCGCAGCGCGCGCGCCATGTCGGCGCCCGACCGCGCACGCACCCGGCTCATCTCCTCCCGGGCCGCCGTCGCGGCAAACGCTCGGCGCGCCAGGCGGCGCGGGGTCTGCGCTAGCGCGCGCCCGTACGCGCGCCAGCTCGCGAACGACGACGAGGAGGAGGACCCCGTGCCGGTGATGGCGCTGGCGGTGACCCCCGCCGGGTGGTGGTGGACGGCATCATCGGAGGACGCCAGCGCCGCGCCCTTGTCCATGGCCGTCCGTCGCCAAGCACACCCAAGCGCTCCCACGCACAGGGATTGGGTTGGTTGCTGGTAGAGCGGTGGTGGCGGCGGGAGTGATCAGGGGGGGTTGGAGAAGAAGAGCGGGACGGAGATGTGTGGGCTTGTGGCGAGCTGGCGGGGGCGAGGGGGTGCGGTATATAAAGAGGCCGAGCGGGCGGCCGGGGCGGGCACGGGTGGTGGTAACTGGTAACTGGCAACTGCCACTACTATTGGTGAAGAGCAGAAATCTCAGGGATTCGAATTCGATCGATCTCATGGGCCTGCGGCATGTAAGGCCTTGTATAGTTTCAAAATATTTTCAGAAAAAAAGTAAATTTCTCGTCGCATCGAATCTTTGACACATGTATAAAGTATTAAATATAGATAAAAAATAAAACTAATTACATAGTTTAGACGAAATTGACGAGACAAATCTTTTAAGCCTAATTAAACCATGATTGGACACTAATTACCAAATAACAACGAAAAGTACTATAGTAGCATTTCGCAAAATATTTCAGGAACTAAACCAGCCCTAATTTGTTCCCATCCATGATGGAATTACTCTGTCCTATCTGAGGTGGTTTCGGCAATAATTACCGCCGCAGTAGTAGTAAGAGTGTGGCTGTGTTTAGATGGTGTGTAAAATTTTTGAAAACACAATAACTCTTTTGTTTTTATTTGGCTATTAGTGTCCAATCATGAGCTAATTAGATTTAAAAGATTTATCTCGTCAACCAAACTATGTAATTAATTATTTTTTTTACCTATTCTCCCTCCGTAAAAAAAAACATGACGTTCTGAGCTGAACGACAGTTTTCGTAAAACTTGACGTCGTGCGGCCGCGGAGTAGAATATGGACACGATTGCCCCTGCCCATCGCCGCCCGTTGCGCTCGCGACTGCTCCGCTTCACCCCGTAATTAATCACGCCGCCCCGTAATCAAGGCAACACGCTCGCTTACCCATGCAAAATGCAGAGCTTCAAAAAATTCTGCGGCTCAGGGAGGTCGAAACGCGGACGTCCACCTCGGGCCGCGGTGTGTTTGCCAACCGAGCTACGAAAGATTGCCGTTCAGATGGCACGCGCACCTCTATTTAATAAGGGCAAGGATGGAAAGATACCTAATGACTCATTGGTTACCAGAATCATGTCCTAAACGTCAGGTTTTTTTTATGGAGGGAGTATTTAATACTCCATGCATACGTCCAAAGTTTCGATGTGACAGGGAATCTTGTAAAATTTTTAGAACTTTGAAACATCTAAACGGGGCCTGTATATATACGCTGTACGTATTTATCTGCACGTAGCAGGCGGTAGCGAAGCTGATTGCAACCGTGTATGTGTATTGTACAGCACGCATGCATGTCGAATCGACTAGTCACTTCACGTACACTCCTACTAACCCAACCGGCGATCGAGAAGAAGAAAGTTTGTACTCCGTACTGTATTTGGTGCCGTACCTACTGGCGCTAGCTACGTGCACATCCTCGCCGGTGCTTGCATTGGTGCCGTACGGCGGCGGCGCCACAGTTAAGCGGCAAAAATCGGCGTCACGGGTGCGGCGAGGAAACGGACCGAAACCAAGTCCCTTGTTGAGATTGCTCCCATATTCTAGGTTTTTACGCTCTCTCCGTCAACATCGAATCTAAGGATACATGCATATGCATGTATGGAGCAGTAAATATAGATAAAAAATAACTAATTGTACAATTTGATCGTAAATCACGAGACAAATCTTTTGAGCCTAGTTAGTTCATGATTGAAAAATAATTGCCAAATACAAATAAAAATATTACCATGCCAAATTTCTCTAACTTTACCGTCTAAACAAGGCCCAACTGGTTTTCTGTGACGACTCTCTTTTAACGTGGACGTGGCTGCCCAAGTTTTTTTGGCATGGCGGCGTGGCGCGGACCGCGGACAGTACCAAATTAAAACAACCTCTGTGCCCCGTACTCCGGCAGGGCAGGACTCACGTGTGTGTGATTGCATTTGCATCTGGGTTGTTGGCCTCTCTCTCTTGGCTCCATCGCCGCGCCGCCATTCGCCGGATGCTGAGCTCCGGAGCTGCATCATGGGTTGCGCTGCGCGGGCGTTGATTCGTCCTAGTGCGAGAGGGGAGCTAGGGGAGGCCGGGATGTACGGCGGAGCCAACGGAGCAGGGCGCTTCAGTTGGGGGCGCTGGGGCCTACTCCACTTGGTACGGTACTTGGGGGAGGTCTCCGACTCCGACTCCGCCTCAGTGCCTCCCTATCCCCCTGGTCGTATGGTATCGTACAGTATATCGTATATACCCGTATAATATAGTGATACTTCACAGTCCATACTACTATAGACTAGTATATCCCTCGCCGCACACGGTGGGCAGTGCGTCAACCAACTTCTTCAAAAAGTATTTAAAAGTGTGGCGTACGAATTATTATTTTTTTAACAAGGAGAAGTTGTGCGCATGAACTGCATAGAACATCTGGGGTAGTACTTCTTTAGTTTTCTTTATTAAAAACGTTTGCGATTGGTTTGACATGCATTGACGGTATAAGCGAGCGTCATCGCCGGACAATTGTGGCAACAAAACCGAACGAAACTTGAGTGCCTTGGCCAACAGGTGGTACGGTGCCAATTTATAAAAACAAAATCTCCGTGCAGCAGGCAAGCAAATACCGAAGGTTTTCGCACTGATTTAAGTTTAACGTCTGATTGGGAGGGGGTGGCCGGAACAGTGACGGAGCTAGGATTTTGATATAGGGTATGCCGCACTAAAATTCTTATATTCAATTTGGCAAAGACCTATTTAGTAATTCGATATACATTAGCAAAATTTGCCTCATAATTTATAATTTTTTCTATCTGATCAGCCTAGGGTATGCCGCACCATACCCGTGCCACCCGCTGAAATCGATGACGGATGGTGTACACACAGCCGTGACATGCAGAAAGGCGCAACTTGAAGCTTTTGCTTTTTGTCGTTTTGGACAGAAAAAGAAGCCGCGAAGTTGGAGATCGATGGCTGCTCACGCACGTACAGTAGTACATAACATTAATATATATATATATATATATATATATATATATATATATATATATATATATATATATATATATATATATATATATATATACATTGGTCGATGCAGAAGCTAGGATATTAATATATTTCATTTTCTAAAAAAAAAAGAGATGCCGTTCTTGCGAAGCGCTGGCGTCTGGTTCGTCTGGTTTCTTCTTTTACGTCTTGCAACTTCTGTCCTTGTCCATCCTCCCTACAAATGGATCGTATATGAATCCACGTAATGCATGGCCGACAGAAAATATATACACACACACACTAGACTAGAGTCCAGATAAACACAACAACCGACTATTTGTGGCTTCATCTACTTATTTTGTCTTAGAAGTGGGTAGTTCAAATGCAAAATGATGGAGTTGCTTTAGATTTTTTTATAGTGGCATATATGCAATGGAACTCCTTTAGTTTTTTGAATGAGGGATTCCATGCTTTCGGTGGCAGCACGGGGTTCAAGCCCCGACCACCCTAATGCTGGATTCGCCCTTGTGGAGTATTGCGGTGGATGTTTAAATAATTAAATGACTATTTACGTTATACATAGTAGTAATTGAGAGTGCAATATGCTACCTCAAATATTTGTTTTAATAAAATGCACAATGAGAGTACTGAATAAAGCTACCCAAACTAAAAAAAGTTTTAACTTAATATGAGGATAAACATTGTACTCCCTCTATCCTAATATATAAGCGTACCCACTTTTTATTCAAGTGACATAATCTAAAGTGGGTGCTCTCTCTATACGCACGTATATCAGATGCAATAGTTCTTGTGTAATAGAAAATTAAATGTATTTTTTTTTGTCTTTGAATAAGAGGTGGTTATGTCTTTATACTATATAATAACAACTAGTAAGAACAAATTTTAAATTGAAGATTGATATGGAGGGTAGACTCTAAAATTGTTTTTGAGTGGTCGATTCCAGATCCAAATCGGCGAAGTTTATTACCCCCATGTTTCGGGGGAATCGAAGATTCGCGTGAAAGGCAGTGCCCTCATGGCGGGATCGCAATGGCTTGATTGCTTGAATATCCACCCTATCCAATCCGTTTATCCAGAAGACGAACATCGGCGCCATTAATGAGGCACCCATACCCATTGCTGTGACCAGCTTCGGATGACAAGTGGACCTCCGGCGACGGCGACAAGCTACCCGTAGCGACTAGCGAGCGCTCGAGCGGTGTGCCGGCCGGCCGAGGCCGAGCCCATGCCCATTCGCCATTGCTTGCCGAAAACGCCCTCCTATCCTGCGCGAAAACCCGTGCGTTGCCCCTGCGATAGGGCAACCCTCAACAACCAACGCGTCACCCGTGCGTTGCCGGCAGCGGCGCGTGCGACGAGATCACGAGACGTGACGGCCGACAGCCACAGTGCGGCGGGGTGGCGCCATATCTCATATGCATGCTTGTCACGCTCCCGCACCGCACTCCTGGGATTCTGCAAAATTTTTGGCGAAACGCTACTGTAGCAGTTTCGTTGTTATTTGACAAATATTATCCAATCATAGTCTAATTAGGCTTAAAAGATTTGTCTCGTCCATTTCGTCTAAGGCCTTGTTTAGTTTCCCTCAAAATTCCAAGTTTTTTCACTCTCTCTCCATCACATCAATTTTTAACCGCTTGCATGGAGTATTAAATGTAGGTAAAAAAAATAACTAATTACACAGTTTAGTTGGAAATCACGAGATGAATCTTTTGAGCCTAGTTGGTCCATGATTGGACAATATTTGCCAAATAAGACGAAAATGGTACTATTCATCGGGTTGAAATTTTCTTGAATCTAAACGAGGCCTAAACTGTGTAATTAGTTTTATTTTTATCTATATTTAATGCTTCATGCATGCGTTCAAAGATTCGATGTGACGGGGAATCTGAAAAATTTGGCAAAATTTTTGGCATCTAAACGGTGTTGGCTTGTTTGGCTCGTGCGTGCGTGACCTGGCTCTGCTCAGTGCTCTGTGCTATGGCTGTGTTTACTTCCTATAAAAAAAGTACTGTGTAAACAAAAGATTTCTCGTCACATCAAATTTGCGATATATGCATGGAGTACTAAATATAGATGAAATCAAAAACTAATTGTACAGCTTGGTTGTACTTTGCGAGACGAACGTTTTGAACCTAATTAGTCAACGGTTGGACACTATTTACCAAATAAAACCAAAAAATACTATAGTACTTTTTTACGCCTTTTCGCGGAACTAAACACATCAGACTCTGACACGACGGCTCACTGCCTGCGAGGGTGTGCCGGCTGGTCGGCGGCCCGGCCGCCTTGCACGCTTCTCGAGGAGAAGCCACACCGCTCTCTTCGCCTGCCTGGTCATGTTCGCGCCCGTAATCGGAATGGTATATCGTTAGGCCAGTGTCAGCGCGGAGATTTTTGAAACAGTACGTAAGAGTTTTATCTCTATAAAATTCTCTCTACTTTTATAAAACTCTTATCATCTCTATCTTTATTAATATAGTGCTACGTCAACATAATTAATAATTAATGTCTATAAAATTCTGATAAAACCTCATTAAAATTGTCCTTACTTGCATGCAGCCTTCAGAAGTGAAGGTGGTGAGCGACGTGTGCACGGAGTACTCAGGTCAAAAGAGATGCAAAAAAACACATGAGTTTGCGGTTTGCCTGTAGGGTTGCATGCGCGCCCTGCAGCTTACGTACTGCCTTGGTCAATCGTTGACACGTGCATGCATGGAGTACAGTACTTTCTGCCTGCAGTCGTCGTTGACTTGCGGCTAGCGTGCACGTCTGGCTCGTGTCCATTCGTACGCGTCTGTTCTGTTCAACAACAAATGCAATTCAACTGGGGTGTGTTCACTTCACGAAAAGTAGGTGAAAAATTATTGTAGCATCTTTCGTTGTTATTTGGCAAAATTTGTCCAATCATGAACTAACTAGGCTCAAAAGATTCGTCCCGACATTTACAGACAAACTATGCAATTAGTTATCTTTTTTACCTACATTTAATGCTCAATGCATGTGTCAAAAGATTTGATGTAATGGATGAAAAAAAAAATATTTTGGATTTGCATGCCAACTAAACCGGGCCTGGGGTTTTATATTACTAGAGTGATACGATAGGATGGACGTCGGCAGAACAAGTTGACGCATGCATGCATGCAGCCAAAAAGAAGGGAAAAAGAAGATCAACACGGTCGTGCGCATGCAGTTTGTTGTGATCCTATCCATGGCCCGGACGATCCGTGCCGACCCTTGTCGACCGGTGGTGCCGTGGTGGTGGTGGTGCAGCTTGCGGTGGCCGGAAAACGACGAGTTAGGTACTCATGCTGGATTCGGCCGGCGATGAGATGAGATTTTGTATGGAATGATGGCCGCCGGATGGGTGCGCGCTTGCCTTGCCGCTTCTAGTCCTACTACGAGTAGTTGCCTTCCTGACCTGGCCTCCTTTCTCGACCGAACCACTGTGCGTGCCCTGCCCACGTTCAGTACAAGTTAAAAGCAACCATGCATATATCGGTACGCGGTGTTCTGTTCCGACCACGACACTGCCCGCCGCACTGCACTAATTAATTATTACCACTCCTACATGCACTTTCTCCCTGCATACAGTACCTAACCTCTTTTTTTAATCACTGCATACTACTCCTACAAATTACCAGTACAGTATTACTAGTAGTACCTAACATTGGCTCTCCTACAAATTGTACACACCGATAAAGAACAAGGCGAGTTGAGTTGTCACTGTCTCACTGACAAATGGGCCAAGATCGAAACTCTATCCTCTTGAACTTTGACCGTACCTTCCGTATCTACAGGGAAACATATATGCACCAATCAACCATGCACAACGACGTGTTTTATAATATAATCTATATCTATATCTATATCTATATCTATACATTTTTTAATAATAAAAAGACAAAATTTCTCTTCACATATTTTTTTGGTCCGGCATCCCTTAACTAACTTTGTGAACGTGTAAAACCGCATATAGCCCTTCTATTTATATAACTAGGAATCCTAATCCAATTAGATTTCTCCGATTTCGGGTGAATAGGAATCTTAATCAAATAGGAAAAATATAATAATATGGACAACTAGGAATCTTAATCAAATTAGATCTCTCCAACTCAGAGTAACCGGAATAGGAATTTTAATCCAAATACAAAAATATAAGAATAAAAATCTAATAAAGAGGAAAGAAGGGTAGAATTTCTTTGTTTTGTTTTTTCTGTTCTTTTTTTACCTTTTTCCGGTTTGTCCGTTTTTACTTGCTCCGAGTACATGTTGCTTTACATTCATTTGGACGCTTTTCGCTTGGCTCTGAATATGCTCTGATTTTTTCTTTTCTAGAGTACATTCTAATTTTTGTCATGATTGTTTTCAACTTAATTAGCTTCGAGTATGCTTAGATTTTTTTTCTCGTGGATGTTTTTACAGTAGCTTGACTTTTTGATTTTTTCATTGTTTTATCCACCTGGTTTTTTCGTGTTCTAATAAATATAATAAGAGTAAAAACAAACAATAAATAAGAGATCATAACCATTTTTAATCTTTGACTCCTTAAGAAATAAAGATTTTTATCGCTATTAATTTAATTTTTGACTCAAAACTCGTGCTACAACTCTCAATGCCTATTGGATCCCATTGCAACGCACGAGCATGTTTGCTAGTGATAATATAAGGTAATATTTTTTTTGATGCAAAGCACCCCCACAGTAAGTTTATAAATACATTAAAAGGGAACCAAAGTTACAAACATATCTTAACTGAAAGCATCTAACCAAAATAAGGATGGCAACGGGGCGGGTTCGGGGGTGGAGTCTCTGGTCACCCAAAATCAAAACCCGAACTGAAAACCCGAACCCGCCCCGAACACCAATTCGGGTGGAAATTCATCCCCGAAACCGAAACCCACGGATCCCCGAAACCCGACGAATTATCCAAGATCCGAAAACATTTTGCACATGGAAGTGATTCCGTGCTGGTGGAGGTGACGGCAGGGCTTGAGCCGCCCATGCACCGCATGCAAACACGCCCGGGTTGCGTTGCACGAGGCCGAGCTCGCCTAGGAACTGGTGCTCCTTGGTGAAGGCCCCCATGGTGCCGGCATTGTGGAGGGGATTGGGAAGCGGAAAGAGACAAAGGGGGTCGCTGTGAAGATGGCTGCGGCTAGGACCTGCTGGATGGATGGCGCTGGCGGCCGGCTGCCCGAACCTGCTTGCCTACGCTCTGGTGGGCTGGTACCTGGTAGCCGATGAGCGATTGAGCGAGAGAGAGGGACCGAGAGAGTGGACCGTCGCCGCATCGAACTCCGTCGATGCGAGAGCGGGGGACGCAGTCACGCCTCACGGGGACGAGCGGGTGAGTCCGTGGCTCTGTGCCGCGCCAGGGTGGGGTGAGGAGGGAGAGGGCTGAGGGATTGCGAATTGGGATTCTAGGTTATATACCTAGGGTTGCTAGTTGGGTTGTTAGTGGCTCAATCTTTCGGGGCTCGATGAAGATCCGCAAGTGAAATTAAAGATCCGCACCAAACCCGCGGCATTTTGGGTATCTAAACCCAAAAAACCATGGACGAAAATCAGGCCTCGAAACCGAAACCCACGGACCCGAAACCCGCGGATATCTGCCCCGAACCCGATTTATTGCCATCCTTAAACCAAAAGCAAAAGGATGACCTAAGGTCCTCCTTGAATCGAACCGACTGCAAAATACATTGGTTCTTAAAATTTACAAGTCACATGGAAGAAGTTGGATCTGTACGCTAAAAGATCTTGTCGTTTTGAAGTTTCCAAAGTTCCTTAGCCACGATTAGGGAAGCTTCCACAAACAAATCCAGTGCATGTATCTCTTGAGCCTTCACTAATCTCTCTGCCAGAGGTAGGGAGGTGTCCCATGAGAAGTTGATTGTTGCCCAGCAAACGGGCAAGTGAAGAAGAATGACAATATAATATTTCCTCCTCTTGTTTTGTTTTAATGTACATGTTACTTATTATTACGGACTACTAATAAATATCTTCAGTATTTTTTTCGTGTGATGAGTTGAGACGTACGCCACCTTTCTGTATGGATATAGGGCCTGCTTGGTTAGGCTAAAAATTTTTCCCTGCCAAAATAAGGGCATGCCAAATTCTGGTTGCCAAAACCTAGGAAAGAAATTTGGTATAGCATTTGGTTGGGTGTGCCAAACTATGAAATCCAAAATTATGGAACTCGATCCATTGGTTTGATGCCAAAACGTATATGCCAAGGTCTATAATTTAGAACATACCACATACAATTTTCGGAGCATATTACCAATTTTTATGGTCTTTTTGTCATATATAGCATTTGTGGTATTTTGGATGTAGATCTAAGGATTTATTTTATTTTATTTTATTTTATTTGAAATAGTACAAATATGCATAATTTAAACACAAATGTATGAGGAGTTATTTTAGATTATAGCTCATAATGGCCTAAGTGGGTAATTTTTTTTTAAATCAGATAGATCACAGGTATATTATTGTCAATGATGATAGAGTCTACCTAGAGGACGATGGGATGTTTTATATGATTTACAAGAATTCCTAGGATTTATCACTTATTGAGTTTTTGTAGTACCTATGGTCCAGTTAATGTGTTTCTTGAGGTTTATGGTGGAGACTCCAAAATGAGGCTCAAATTAGTAATAGGAAGACTGAAGTTTTATGCATCTCATCCAGATGGTAATAATCCATTTTCCTGCGCTATCCAATCCTCAGCCGCATGTCAACCTTGCATTTCAATCGAAGCTATTTTTTTCGTCCTGCATTTTGAAGATGTCATCACTTACCTACTGCCTCCGTTCTAAATTATACAGTTACTTTGACTTTTTTTATATAGATTTTGTTACGTATCTAGACATTCGTTATATCTAGATATATAGCAAAATTGATGTACAAAAAAGTTAAAGTGACTTATAATTTGGAACGGAGGGAGTAAAATGTAAGTTCAATGGACACCATTTTATTTTTAAACTCACATGGACAGCATTAATGCAAGATGAGAGAAAAGGCTAACAACTTTTGGGTCACCAACCTAATAATAGGATTGTGTCTAGACGGCTACTACTATATAACCCCATGCTAATGATTCATGCCTATAAATTGTAAATTTTCCTTTGATTTTATAGTGAGTCAAAAGAGAAGATGAAATAAAGTGTGTAACTAAACTAGTGCCATCCACATCAAATGATACGTCAAAATCTTGTTTATATATAGCTTTGGCATATATAGTGATGGACCACCACAGAAGCCGATCTTCCATCGCCATTTTTTTAGGACCAGATTGTTGATGCCTTCTCCAAAAGCAACACTATACTATACTGCAACCGCCCACATTTTTGCATTGCTCATATATGATTCACATGATATTTCTGCAGTTTTGTACTACAGTATATATAAACCTAGCTCATCTGGTTTTGGTATTGGGCGAGAAGAATTCTGGTTTTCTGGTATGGATGATCACTTTATTTTTAGGTAAAAGGATAATATCAATTAGCTAGGATATCTTGAACAAATAAAGTACGTGCAAGAGGCGAAGGATTTGTTTTGATTATTTGCTATATATGCAGAGGCATGACATATATTCTTTGCTATCATGGTACAATGCAAATAAATAAAGCTGCAGACAAATATTCTCCAAGATCTGGCCTATTTTTAACAATCTAAACAGAGGTATTTATCCCTGTTCATGCATGTCGTTGTTCACAGGAAAGTAGTATGAGTACAGTGTATGGTTCCAAACATCCAACCTCGATCTGTCTCATGGGAATCAGCTAGGTAAAGGACCAACCAATGCGCTGCAGATACATTAGCAACCATCCATTGATTTTTCCACTATATACTAGTACTATAGCAAATCAACATCTTTTAATTGTTCTGAGTGATGCTGAAACAACACATTAATTAAAATATGATGCGCTACCGATCGACCATTTCTTTAGCTGTCTTGCCCAAATGATTGTTACTCCCTCCATCCCATAATAAGTGCACTTCTAGAGTTCAAAGTTTTTTTTTTCCAAAATAAGTGCACATCTACATGTAAGACAACATAACTATATTTGTTTTTTTTTCTACTTTCTCTGTTTCTAAAGTGTAATGATGGCATTTTTTTAGGGATATATTTGTAATATTATCTTCACCAAAGTCCTAGATGTTCACTTATTTTTGGACGGAGGGAGTAGGTCGGTCGGTCTTGGGAATCAGATGCCATCATATCGGTTAGTTGGAACATCAGAACCCTTTCACTTCGTTGTTGTCGATATATCGATCCGCCGGGCTCCTTGCATGGCTCTGCAATCTGCATGCATGCGTGCAGCTAGAAATGCTCTCTGGCATGAGAGGCGGCTGAGACCCTGCCGTCCAGTCCAGGGCAGGCTCCACCCCAGCATGCAGATGCAGATGTCTCCCACTCATGCAAAATAGTCACGCTAGCTAGCTTTTTTTTTTTTTTAGAAAAGGGATATATTAATATCCCATACAAACACAAGCATTGTGGTCCACACAATCTCAAAAACAAAGTTTTGAGTCACCCTAGCTAGCTAATCAGGCCGTACGTTTTTCTGCAGCTACTAGATTATGTGTTGTGTCAATTGTCATGCTTACTGATTTGCTGTGGCTCCAGACCCTTAATTAGCTTCTTCTCTGGATGGACAGCTAACAAATCGTGCATGTACACTGATCGATCCAAGAGTGATGCGCTAGTTGATGGAAGAGCTATCAACCATCAGTGTCCACGCGACGCAGACGATGTACAGTATATATGCATGATGCATGATTTGCAGTAGAAGGGATGAAGGGAAAGTGTTCATCAGAATTCAAAGGGAGAACAGAAGATGAAGAGCAACAGATTGACAGGTTACAAATACTATACAATTAGTGCAGTTTGTTTGAGGCTGGTTCGGGAGCTCCAACCGTCCAACCTCATGAAGGAAGCAGCAAATTAAAAGCAGCCCATAAGCTAGGAATCGCAGCTTCTAGGTATCTGGTAGATGGAGCCCCATAAGGATTGGCCTGGAGCCATATCCACCGCGGCCGCAAGCAGCCGATCATCTTTTCCGCGCGCGAATGCATGCATGGTCCAGGGCACGTATGTACGGGACCAGCAGCTGATAGCAATAGCCGGTAGCTGCCTATATATCCCTGCCCAAATGATTAGGCTTCGGGCCTTGCAATCAGACAGACAGGCTTGCATGCTGGAACTGCACAACCCTAGCTAGCAGCTAGCTTGTCGACCGGCCTGCATGCTGGGGGTCCATCTGCATTCGCGAGCTGCATTTGTATACTCTACGAAGGATCGAAAACGGCGAGCAGAGAGGGGTGAATGGGAGCCTCAAATTTCTCTCGAAATATTTGGCTGTTGTCCCAACATCACCGCCAAACACAAGCGAGTTGCCAAATCTAAAATACCCAAGTCAACTGGTGACGAGAGTACCTAGAACAAATTTTTAGAACGGTAGAAAACCAACACAACAGACGGAAAGCGATTCGGAGCTCAAACAACCAAACTATAGGAGAAACAAGAAATCAAGGCTAGAAAAAATGGACAGAAAAACGACCGAAAAATTGTTCATCACAGTGAGAGAAACAAAAGTCTGAAGACAAGGATTGACGCACTCCTGCTACACAAACAGAGAAGAAGCACGAGGTTGCAGGCAAGTATTGACGCACGCACTGCAACCAACTTCAGTACACAAACACACAGAGATGCACCGCGTGGGACTGCTCACGCTGGCCAAGCACAGGATCAGAAAGATGAATACTCAGAAGTAATTTAATTCACCAATGATTGCTCTAGTAATTCACGTATGGAACAAGCAGCCTCTTGACCAATCAAGATTAAGCACGGATTCACCTTGGCTCACGATGAACACTGCTTGATGTTGGGCGACTGCACAGAGCACTACGGGAGAGGGAAGATTTGCCGAGTGTCAAAATCTTTACCGAGAGCCAAAACTCGAGCACTCGGCAAAATCATGCTTTACCGAGTGTTACACTCGGCAAAGAATTGCACTCGGCAAAACTGGCCTTTGCCGAGTGCCGCAGTGTCCTAGGCACTCGGCAAAGAAAAGCACTCGGTAAAGGCCTTCTTTGCCGAGTGCAACACTCGGTAAAGAAGGCTCTCGGCAAAATAAATATGTCACTTAACGGCCAATACATGACACGCCGTTGAAGGTGAAAAAAATTTTATTTTGCCGAGTGCCTGGCCGAGGCACTCGGCAAAGGGGCCATCTTTGCCGAGTGCCTTGCACTGGGCACTCGGCAAAGGTCCTCTCTGCCGAGTGCCGCGGCCGGCACTCGGCAATTTTTTTTTGTTTTTTGGCCCCTTTTTTGTGAGGTCTTCCCACATTATTTAAAACTCCATGTTTAAATTTGGGATAATTTTAATTTTTTCTGATATATTTCCTTAGTTTTTTTTTTCTTTTGTTGAATTTTATGGAATGTTTCAAATTTGTACTGCAGGTGCATGGAATAATCGAATTTGGTCATTCAAAAAATGATATTCATGATATTTGGTGTCTTTTGAGGCCATATCCGAGAACTCAACATACAATTTCAAGCATCTTCTTGACGTAACATGACGAGGTTATTGCGGGGAAAGTGTATTTAAATTATATAAAATCCAAACAAAGGCGGAAAATCACGAAACTTGTCGAGGTGTCATGTTATTGAATGTGGAGGTTGTGAAAAAAAATTAAGAAAGTTCTGAGCGAGTTGTGACGTTGGATACCTAAAACCCACAAATCTCACATGCAATGCCAGCAGCTATACGACTGTCTGTGTCTAGTCCGCTGCATGCTACACCGTCCAGCTGGCTGTACTGCAGCTTTGAGATCACTAGTTCCTATATAGTAGGTCTTAGGCCTTGTTTAGATTCCAGATTTTGCCTACCAATTCACTATGTAGAATTCCTATTCCTCGTCACATCAAAATACCGGCACATATATGGAGTACTAAATATAGATGAAATAAAAAACTAATTGCACAGTTTTGTTGTACTTTGCGAGACGAACATTTAGAGCCTAATTAATCAAGATTTGGACAATTATTACCAAATAAAAATAAAATTTGTTACAGTGTGACATGACACTTACTATGTAAAGTTTGCCTCCCAATTTTGACATCTAAACAAGGCCTTAGTTTAGTTTGAAGGCGTAAACTTTTAGGGTGTTACATCAAATATTTTATGAGATGTCGAAAAGAGTGTTCGGATACTAATAAAAAATTAATTACAGAACTTGCCTGTAAACTATGAGATAAATTTATTAAGACTAATTAATCTATCATTAGCACATGTTTACTGTAGCGCAACATTGTCTAATCACGGACTAATTAAGCTTAAAAAATTCGTCTTGCAAAATACACGCAATCTGTGTAATTAGTTATTTTTTAGTCTACATTTAATACTTTATGAATGTGTCAAACATTCGATATAGAGTGTAAAGTTTTTTTTAGAACTGTGGACCTATATCTTCGCATGCCCGCGTGTACTGACAGGATACTTCAAATCCCGACATACTCCTATGCATGAGAGAATAATAATCAATCAACGTAACCAACGCCGACATGCATGCAGTAGACCCACATAGATATATTGGCAACAGATTAGCATGGGCCAGCTATGTATGACTGTATTGTGTATAGACGCAGCAGCTTATACTACCAATGAATGATCGTTGTGGCCACGGCCGGCCTATATACTCCCTCCGTCCCATTGATTGTGCAATTATGGGAAACGTGCCGTTTAAACTGTGTCAACTTTGATCAAATTTATAGCAAAAAGTATTAGCATTTATGTCTCAAAATAAATTTATTATGAAAATATATTTCATAACCAATCTAACGGTACTTATTTTGTCTCATAAGAGTTAGTATTTTTTAAGTAATTTTAATCAAAATTTACGATGGCTGACTTCTCGGAATGCGAGAATTGCATATTCATTGGGACAGAGGGAGTATATTCATGTTCTCTAGCAGCATGGAGATTGCTTGTCGTCGCTAGTAGGTATAGGTGTGTAAACTGCCATATATAGCGTGTTTAGTTTAGGGGCAATAAAGTTTTCGGGATACTGGAGTACATGTGTAACTATAGTAATTAGTGTCTAATCATAAACTAATTAGACTTAAAAGATTCGTCTAGCAAAATACATACAAACTGTGCAATTAATTATTTTTTTATCTATATTTAATGCTCCACGTATGTGTCCAAATATTCAATGGGATAGGCTGTAAAGTTTTTGGGTGAAAACTAAACACCCCTCACGTTTCCCTAAAAGAGTGTCATTTTTTATAAACAAATCTGGACAAATTCGTAAAAAAAGACACCCTTTTTTAGGATGGAAGGCGGAGAGAGTATACTACATGGTCTAAGAAAGTTTAGCTTTGCAGAGCTTTGGAGGGGACCTCTATTGCCTATACAGAAGTAGTACAGTATTTGTCAAGCTGTCAGGAAGTAGTATGTGTAGCTTTAGCAAAGAGCATATTAACTGCAGCTGCAAAGTTGAGAGTCATCACTAACTAGATCATTTATCGATCATCACATGAATACATGATGCATCTGGATATACAGTAGTAGTATCACATCAGACTGGTGTGTGTACACTGTACACCAATCACCGTCAAAGAACTAGCTATGACAGCTGGGAGATGCAACAGGTGGCTACACAGCAAACGGATTGGATGATGGAACGTTGGAATAGATCACAGTCCAGGAAGCCGGAGGTGACAGTTCCAATTAACATCTTAGGGCCTGTTTAGAAAGGTTTATCCGGTCTGTCTCCTTACTACACTACCTAGAAGGTATTGTGCAAGCAAAAATCAGCAGCTCTTGTTTGAAATCAGCGACGCCCCGACCCGCAACCCTAGCCCCTGGCGGGCCCTCCCCCGCCACCGCCGCCGCCGGCACCAGCGGCCACCTCCCCCTCCCCTCCACCATCCCCGCGAGCCGCTGACTCCCAACCATGTGCCCGCATCTCCTCCCCAACCTCGCCGGCATGGGCGCAGTCCGAAGCTCCGGCTGCAGCGGTCACCTCCGCCTCCGCCTCCCCTTCCCTCCCTCCCAACCTCTCCACCCACGCATTTGCCCTCCGCGGCTAACCAGGTTGCGGGGTCTGGGGCACACCCGCCGCCTCTACCCACAGATGGGCCGAATCCCGCGTGAATGAGCCCCAGGCGAGCGTATCCACCACCGCCGGCCATGGGGAGGCAAGCGCTCGGCACCTGCCGTTGCCGCTGCCACGAGTGGCCTCACCAGCGGTCTAGATGGCGCCGACGGTGAACTCGGCTTCTAGGCCACGGGCCCCCAGACCGACAGCTCCACCGTGGGCCAGCCTTGCCGCTGCGACCGCCAAAGCCTGGAGCAGCAGCGCGGGATCCGGCATTGGAGTGCCTTCGCAGCTCATGCCACCGCCGCCGACGAAGACGGGCCATGACGGTGCTGCCACCTCCAGCAGCTCTAGTGCTGAAGCGCCCCCACTGGCTCCCTCCACGTCAACGTCGCTGGCGACGCCTAGCTCTAGCACCATGGACAACACCACCATCAGCAGCAGTGTTGAGGCCATCCCAGCGGGATCTGCCTAGCCGCTGATCCCCTCCCCATCCCCGCCACCATCGACGCCAGGCTCCACGCTCTCTTCGGCCATGGCCCCCTTCTACCTGCTCAACCAGTCAATCGTCGTGTCCCTACCCGCCAACGCCTTGGCCAACACAGATGGGTCTCCACTCCAATTGCCGATGGGTGGCAGGGATCCTCCACCGGCTGGAGATGCGACATGCGGCTACCTTGGTTGAGCCTCACCCAGAGCGGCTCCTGCAGGCCCGAATGATTCCTGCAGTGCTCCACGATAGATGTTTCAACTGTCTCTCCTACTCGCACCGAGTAGCAACTTGCCGATTGCCTTGGCGTTGCCTATGCTACCGTGGTTTCCGCCACCTCGCCAGGGATTGCAAGTGCCCCAGGTCTGCTTCGTCGACGAATGGAAGGGCGGTGACCTATCACGTAACACTGCTCGTGGCAACGATCCATTGGCCTCCCAGCATGTGCCTCACGGTGGTTCATGCTCGGCTGGGGCCGTGCAGGGTGTCGCGGGAGGCGTCGGCGGAACCCGATGACGATGTCGGTGACAACGGAGCAAGCCGACTAGGGACGACGCGCCTGCTGACTGTGCCGACAACACCACTACCTCTGCTACTGCACACTACCTCGGTCCAGACCCGCTAGTGTTGGAGCTGTGCCAGAGCGCGAGGCCACCCGCATGGGTCTACCCAATGTTGGAGGAGCTCGTTGCCTCGCTCACCGTACCGGCAGGAGCGACTGTCCCTCAGGATGCACCGCTGTTGACGATAGTTATCGTTCATCATAAACCATCAATTATTTAACATAAAGAAATGCTTGAAAAGGATCACCAATAGAAACTTAGGGGTTCAAATTGACAATTTCCACGAGTTTTGATGAATCTGTATTTTCAGCAGGGTTATTCTAGAAAATCGGCAAGGAGGATGAAAACGTAAAATAAAACCAAATTTAACCGCGATGAAAACTACTCCAGAAGGTTCTAGATGACACAAGAAGACACCACACCACTCTGGATCTCGAGAGGCTACCAGGTGGGGCCGACTGGCCCCACCAAGGTGCCTTCCGGCCTGCCATGGTGGCCCCTGCCTATAAGCTTCCAAAAGCTTCCTCCATCGTCTCATAGGATTGCACCTACACCGTTCTTCAAGTTGGTTTGATCCAAGGGCCCACGTTTCACCCTCAGGGCTATATAACCAAGCCCTACCCCCCTGGAGCATACGTTTAGATCTCCCATAAGTCAAAAGAAGACTAGAAATTAGGTTTTATAGAGATTAGAGAGAGAAAGCTCTAGTTCTTCAAGTTCTTAGTATAGGCTTTCTAGCAAGGTTTAAGTAGAGTTTGGGCTACTGCTCAGGATTCTGGATCTACCGTCTAGAGACTGGTATTAGCTATTGTATCTTTTTATGACTTTGTGCTACTTCAATATTATGTTGCTATTTATTATGTTCCTAGTTTGCTCTAGTTTATTACTTGATGTAGTTAAGATTGATGATGAATATATGCATATGTTCGCAAAGCGCCTAATTCTGTTCTCAAGAGAGTTAAGTGATCGACACTATGTAAGCATGGTGCTTAGATATTGTTTGTCTGTGGATGTACTCTATATGTCGAGTTATGTGGTAGATTGCGGATGTGATACTCCCATTGAGTCCTTTGTAGTCGACTCCCCGTATGTAGAACAAGTAGAACCTCGGTTACAAAGGAAGGAAAAGCTCTATTCTCGAATTTCCCTAAGTAATGTTCCTTATGCATAGATCTAAAGTTAGTTATACTATACATGAGAGTATATATGCTTGAGTGTATAAAAGACTTAGTAATTAGGAATGACATAGGAATCTTTTGCTCTTACCGAATCTCGAGCTCAGTCATACTACAATTATGAGTCTCTGTTTCTATCTCTGGAATACCTTTATTACCTTTTATTTACCATTTATGTATCACTTGACTTACCCCTGCTAAAGTATAAGAGTGGTTTGGATCATAAGTATATATATTAGTCAATATCTCTATGTCAACTCAACCCCATAGCTCTACCTTGTGGATTAAATATAAATAACGATACTCGGCATACTCCCGGGTGAAATGCTACAATGGTAATTTATCTGTGCCCTTGTGGATACTTAACTTTAATATTATTTTCTCAGAGTCTACAAGTAGCATTCATAATTTACCAGCAAAGCATTTCTGGCATCATGCTAGGGATGACAACTTAGTAAGAGTGATGCTAAGAAATGCCAACAAGCATTTCTAGCGCTGTTGCTAGGGAAGAGCAACATGGCATAAGAGAATTGACAAATAAATACTTATTAATAAAACCATCACATTTGCTTTAGCAGGCTTACCCTTGTATGTTTTTGTTCATATCTTATACAGGGTAAGTGCAGGATTGGTTGTGATCCAACATTTTTCACCAATCAGAATGGATCAAATCAAGAGGAAGCTCAACATCAGTTTTTGAAGCTAAGGCTGACAAGACTCTGTGTGAGTTCTTTGCTCCAAGCACTGAGAACATTCGCACTAGACCAACACTCAAAATCGACAATCTTGAGTTTGAGCTCAAACCAAGCCTCATCAACATGGTGCAAGCTACCCCCATTCAGTGGAAAGGCATATGAAGATGCTTGTGTTCATCTTCAGAATTTCCTAGAGATTAGTAGCACAGTCATCATCAAGAACGTTGACATCATACTACTTCGTTTGTTCCCCTTCTCACTAGTGGAAAGAGCGAAGCAGTGGTTCTACACCAACAAAGATCACATCAATACATGGGCAAGATGTTCAAAGGCCTTTATAGAAAAGTTCTTCCCTATAGGCAAGACCAATGCCTTAAGAGGAAAGATTTTAAGCTTCCAATAGCAGAAAGGAGAGACCATCCTAGAGTCATGGGAGCGTTTCCAAGAATATGTTTTAGATTGTCTCCATCATGGAATGGAAGAATGGTTGCTCATGCAGAGTTTCTACCATGGATTAACTCAAAAATCTCGTGAATAACTCGATGCCACTGCTGAACGATCATTGATGTCACTCACCCTTGGGAAAGCTGAAGTTCTTATGGAGAGGATAGCCTCTAATCAAGGCTGATCATCATGCAACATTCAACTATACAATAAGAACGAAGAAGTACCAGAAGAGGTGTGTGAATTGTCAACTAAGATGAACGTATTGTTGAATTGGCTCGAACAGCGAGACAATTACAAGAGAGATCGTCAAGCCATACAAGATACATTTAATGCTCAAAATAGATACGGAGAATATTTAGGAGTTGAATTCCCTGAATCTTAAGAAGACATAAACACTATCATCAATAAGTTTGTTCCACAGCAACAGAAGCAAGGATGGAATCAACAACCACAATCTACCTACCAAGGTAAATACTAAGGTAATTACTATAATTCTTCCAATCCTAAACAACCATCCTTGAGGGATTTAATCTTAGAACATGCCAGGATTAATGATAATATTTTGAAAAGGCGTGCTTTTAATGATAAGGTCCTATAAAGTATAAATGTCAAAATGGATAGTTTTTCTTCTGCTATGAAAGATCATTTGAGCTTTAATAAAAAGATAGAATCACAATTAGCCTAGTTGGCTTCTGCTCTGCCTTTTGCCACTAACCTTGAGAAGGTCAACGCCATAACCACAAGAGGTGTCAAGTCTACTCATGATCCACCATACCCAACAAGGATAGGTAAGACACCAGTGGTAGTGCAAGAAGAGAAGAAGGACGATGAAGTCAGAGAAGTTACACCACAAAAGCAAGAGTTATTACAAGATTTCCATGACACCACTCTCCTATCGTTTCCAAGCAAAAATTGGAGAGCCAAAATGGATGAGTAATTTGGTAAGTTTGTGGTGGTAATTCAAAAGTTATATATCAATATTCCGTTCCTAGATGTCGTTCAGGTACCTACCTACGCGAAGTATCTCCAAGACATCCTCAACAACAAAAGACCATTGCCCTCCACTGAAGTCATCAAGCTAACAGAGGAGTGTAGTGCAGCCATCCTAAACACATCACCTGTCAAGAAGAAGGATCCAGGATGTCCTACTATTGATTGCTTGATCAGAAGTGAGAACTTTGAGAATGCTTTATGTGATCTTGGAGCAAGTGTTAGTGTCATGCCTAAGAAGGTCTTTGACAAGATCAACTACTCAACACTCGCACCAACATCAATGTGTCTGCAACTAGCCAACCAATCGGTCTGCTACCCTGCAGGAATGGCCGAGAATATTCCGGTAAAAATCTAAAACTTTTTCGTTCCTATAGACTTTGCAATACTTGATATGCAGGAAGACATGAAGACACCCCTCATTCTTGAGAGACCTACTTGAGTACCATAAATGCCCACATTGACATTGGAGCTGGAGAAATTAAATTCAACATTAATGGAAAGGAAGAGCGGTTCGCTTTCAAGCCAAGACCGGAGCAATGCTCCAATTTGAAGTGTCACGAGAAGCAAGTATCAAGGTCTCCATCTCCGGGACCGAAAGATACACCCAAATATTAAATCCGAGCAAAGAAGTCCGGTTCGGCGGACTTAAAAATTCCGAACCCCCCGCCGGGAGGTAACTTGGTAGTTATCCATATTTTCTTTTTTTTGCATTGCATTGGCATATTTACTTTCTAACACTTGTATTAGAAAAAATGAAATAAAAATTCTTATCATGGCATAGTAAAAATTTAAGCCCCATGTAAATAACTTTTACGGAGCGTAAAAAACCCATAAGAAATATTTACAATGGAGACAGAAAAATATAAAAAATACAATCATTCATCTTCTCATATTTCATAGCTTCATAAAAATATTTTTGCATTGCATATTTATACATGTATATGGTAGAAATACGAGACATGTGGGGTCCACCCAACCACCTCCTACCACTCAAATTCCTCCATATCTTCTCTTTTCACCTACATATCTTCACTCTTTTTCACTCTGCACCGTCCAGAACAAAATCCACCGAAGGAACGTCACCAAATCTTAGCCACGAAGCAAAGGAAGCACCAGGAAATGAAGAGGCCATTTGGCTACCTGCTGGAGCCCGCTGACCCCACCACCATGCCGGTCGGCCTGCTCCTCTCCCCCTATAAAATCCCTTGGAAGCCTACTGCTCTCGACATCCAAGAAAACCAGAGAGCATACTCTAAGTCCAAAATTCTAGCAGAAAAATTCGAAGCTAGAATTCTCTTTATTTGAGTAGGGTTTAAGTGAGAAGAAGTGTGAAAGAGTATGAGTGAGGTGCTAGTGCAAGAAAATTGAGAAAGAGAGGAGAAAATGCTATTGTAATTTGAGTAGAGAAATTTAATACTAGTGGGGAGGTGCTGTCCAAATTGAGAGAGAGAGATAATTAAAAAAGAATTAGGGAGATGTTGTGCCATCATAAAATTTTTAGTTCAGACGACTAACTCCTGGACTACTGATTTTTTTGGACGGCTAACCCCTAACATATTATTTTCTCTAATCCCTATTTTTTCAAGAGTTGTTTTTTCCTTGTGTTTGTTTTTGCAGGAAGAATGAGTAAGTTCGTTAGCAAGGTCAAGAGTGCGGTATCATTCTGCTCATCAAGGAGTCGTTCTTCATCCCGTGTAGGTTCTGATATGGAGGTTGATCCTCCATCTCCCGCAGTTGGATCATCGTCACGCCAAGCCCAGCGGAGAACCTCATCCTCCTAAAGGAATAACAAATCAAGCTTCAAGATGACCGTGAGAAGATCTACCGAGAGTTGAAGGACCAAGAATTCACTCACACTCCCGCTTTCAACCCAGCACTCCTTCAAATGATAGTTATGGATTCTGAATTCGAGCTTGTTTTTAAGAATGTTGGATGGGAAATGCTTGAAAATTTAATGAACAATGGTGTAGGCTCTTAACCATTGAATTTCTATGCACCTTACAACCCGGAGATACTGAAGTTTTCTTTAGGCTTTTCAATAAAGAATTTTCTGCCATCATGGAAGAAATTCAGTCGGTTCCTTGGTTTCCCAGAACAATGTGTTGTTGACATAGATGCCGCAATAACTGATTTTTATAGAACTAGATTTTGGAGAGATATCTCTAATGACGTAGTTTGCCATCGCCCCCGCACTGATGAACTTCATCACCCCACTTTGCGGTTCCTACATAAGTGGTTGGGTTTCACTCTTTTCCCTAGAGAAGACTTTCGCATAGTCAGGATAGAGGAACTTAAATTGCTTTATGCTATGATCAAAAAGAAGAAAGTTTCTCCTATTAAATTAATGATGCATTATTGCTTATCAATTCTAGGGCTTAAGGGAATGTTTGGTGCACTTCATGGGTAACCCATTTGGCTAGAAATTTGGGTCTGTTAGCTAATGCCACTATCACATACATTACTACCCCTCGTTGGGTTATCGATTATGTATATTTTAACAAGGCTCATATGCTCAAGAGAGGTAAGAATGGCAAAACTGTGATGATGTATAAGGACTACACAAATAAATTTGAGATGCTAGACTGAAATCTCGGTCTGTATGTGGTGGAGTCTTTTATTTTTGATTTGCAGAAAAAGGGAGTAGAACCACGCAGGAGTGCCTCTGCCAGATTCACACGCTACCCGAACCTGAGGTATCGTGGTGAAGACACCACTCCAGTAGGTCCGGCCTTCACTAACTACGCCAGATCGATCAAGCATGACCATCCCTGGTACATCATCCAGGGCATGATGGCTGGGAGCAACCTGCTCTCCATCACTCAGAGGCATCATGGCAGCAAGGATCCAATGCACAGTGGAGGCACGGGAATTTCGACTACTACCATCAGCGGGAGTACGAGGAGATCTCTAGCGACATCTTGGGGGACGCATGTCATTCTCTGCACGAAGCTTCCACGACCATACACCAGGCTTCCATGGTCCATACAGTGGCCATCATCAGCCACCTCCCATGGACCAGGAGCCACCGGTGGACCTCGATCGCTTCGACACCAGGCTCACCACAATCGAAGAGGGCCAGAAAGAAATCCGCAACACTCTCCTTGAACATGCCCAATGGCAGGAACACACGACACAAACCCTCGCTGACATTCAATAGCACCAGCAATAAGAACAGAACAATTGAGATTGGTTGTTCGGTGGCCTCAACCTTGGCCATCCACCGCCTCATCAGTGAATTCCACGGCAACACCTAGCTTGGGGGAGGACCCCCTGTACCCGAGGTAAGTTTTTCTTTCTAGTATTTTATTTTCTATTTATTTTCAAGTTTATATTAGTTTGCCTTTAATTTGCTTAAGTTTGCTTAAGCTATGTTTTAGTTTGTCATCTTATTTTAAGAATAGAATAAATAACTAGAACTTGAAGATAATCTCTCATGATGAAAATGATGAATAGTCGCTCTGTTATAATTCCTTTCAAGTACCTAGTATTCAGCTTTGAATTCTCCTGAGTTTTGGATAAAATTAATTTGACATGAGAATTTGCTCTGAACTTGAAACTCGTGGGTAGGATATGCTTGATCTAAGTCTAGGTGATTGACGGATATGATATGAGAAGGTCGATCTGCTATTTATCTTGTTCTAAGTGACACTTGAATTATAGAGGTTTCTTTTAAAAAACTTAAAAATCCACATGATGAGATTCTGTATGACAAAGCTTGAATTCCCACCAGAGCCTTACATGTTTATCTAGGCTAGGAAAAAAACTTCCACATATGTACCACTTGCTTTGCATTGAGTTTGGTAAAACTTTGTTAATGCCTTATGAGAGATTTGTCATACTCTTAAAATCAAGATCACGTACACACCACCCACAAATACACTACTCCTACATTGGGGTAGGCGTAGAACATGCATTCTAGATCCACCCAAAAATGCTTTAGTCCTACACTGGGAGAAAACACCAAAAATATTTTATATAGGTTTCCACCAAATAAATGCTCCAAATTCTTGTGCTATCCCTCAAATATTTTCACTGCAAAAGAGAGGCATGGGCTATGCAAAAGTTATTCAAAGAAAGAATTTAAAAAAAATAGACAAGTGTCCAAATGATTAAAACAATGGGTACTTCGATACCCGCCTGAAAAAAAGAGAGAAAAAAAGAAAAGGATGAATAAGATGGTCCATGTTTTCTTACAAATATTTTCCAGTTTCAAATAAGAGATATGTTTTCAAGGAGCAAAGTAGAATCAGAATAGCCACCATATGTTTCTATCACTCCACACACATGCATATCTTGATTTGATTATATGACTCAACTCTCTTTGGATCCGATGTTTGACTTTACAATATATGTATTGCAAGTATGCTCTTTCGTGCACTTACCAATTTCCATGAGCTCCACATAAGCCTTAGTGTAGGAAGAAGTCATTACATCATTCATTGCCTTGTGAGGATCCACAAATACCACATATATGAGAGACTTGAGATTGTCATACAACGAATCTCTAAGTTTTATTTTAAAAACTTATAAAAACTCCAGAATAATGGCTGAGCAAGGAGCTTGAGACATGGTGCTTGACTTGATCGTTCTGTCTTTCAATTACTCATGATTCAAGTAAAAGCCCGAAAGCCCCATGGTTAAAGGTAATAAGAGTAAGTTTGAAGTTAGATCGGTGAATTTCAATCCAGAGGAGAATTCCTTGTTGAATGCATGTGTACTCTTGAGGAGTAAAAACATCGTAGCAACTCCTGATCCATCATTAAGATTAGCTTTGCTCAGGGACTAGCAAAGGTTTAGCTTGGGGGAGCTTGTTGACGGTAGTTATCATTCATCACAAACCATCAATTTAACTTAAAGAAATGCTTGAAAATGATCACCAATAGAAACTTAGGGGTTTAAACTGATAATTTCCATGAGTTTTGGTGAATCTGTATTTTCAGCAGGGTTATTCAAGAAAACTAGCAAGGCGGATCAAAACGTGAAATAAAACCAAACTTAATCGTGATGAAAACTACTCTAGAAGGTTCCAGATGACACAAGAAGACACCACACCACGACGGACCTCAAGAGGCTGCCAGGTGGGGCTGGTCGGCCCCACCATGGTACCACCTGGCTTGCCATGGTGGCCCCACCTGTCAGCTTCCTGAAGCTTCCTCCACCGCCTCCTAGGATTGCATCTATGCCGTTCTTCAAGTCGGTTTGATCTAAGGGCCCATGTTTTACCCTCAGGGCTATATAACTAGGCCATGCCCCTGGAGCATACCTTTACATTTGCCATAAGTCAAAAGAAGACAAGAAATTAGGTTTTTAGAGATTAGAGAGAGAAAGCTCTAGTTCTTCAAGTTCTTAGTATAGGCTTTCTAGCAAGGTTTAAGTAGAGTTTAGGTTACTGCTCAGGATTCTAGATCTACCATCTGGAGACTAGTATTAGCTATTGTATCTTTTTATGACTTTGTGCTACTTCAATATTATGTTGCTATTTATTATGTTCCTAGTTTGCTCTAGTTTATTACTTGATATAGTTATGATTGATGATGAATATATGCTTATGTTCGCAAAGTGCATAATTTAGTTCTCAAGAGAGTTAAGTGGTCGACACTATGTAAGCATGGTGCTTAGATATTATTTGTCTGTGGATGTACTCTATATGTCGGGTTATGTGGTAGATTGCGGATGTAATACTCCCATTGAGTCCTTTGTAGTAGACTCCCCATATGTAGAACAAGTAGAACCTCGGTTACGAAGTAAGTAAAAGCTTTGTTCTTAAATTTCCCTAAGTAATGTTCCTTATGCATAGATCCAAAGTTAGTTATACTATAGATGAGAGTATATATGCTTGAGTGTACAAAAGACTTAGTAATTAGGAATGACATAGGAATCTTTTGCTCTTACCGAATCTCGAGCTTAGTCATACTACAATTGTGAGTCTCTGTTTCTATATCTGGAATACCTTTATTACCTTTTATTTATTATTTATGTATCACTTGACTTACCCCTGCTAAAGCATAAGAGTTGTTTAGATCATACGAATATATATTAGTCAATATCTCTATGTCAAATCAACCCCATAGCTCTTCTTTATGGATTAAACATAAATAACGATACTCGGTATACTCCCGGGTGAAATACTACAATGGTAATTTGTCTGTGCGCTTGCGGATACTTAACTTTAATATTATTTTCTCAGAGTTTATAAGTAGCATTCATAATTTACCAACAAAGCATTTCTGGCATCATGTTAGGAATGACAACTTAGTAAGAGTGATGTTAAGAAATACCAACAACCGTCGATGGACACCCGTTCTCCGGTGAAGGCTGCTCACTGGGTGACGAGCTCAGCTACGTAGCCGCATGTGCAGGGGCAGCCACACGTCATGCTGCCAAGTGGGTGGCAGCCTGACATCATGGAGGCCGAGGAGCGCCTATGCTCGCCACCTCGAGGAGGTCAGCAGGGCAGCGTGGATGCTAAGGCGCACGCACAAAGCCCCGGCGACAACCCACCCGGCGGGGAGCTGGCCACTCCACGATCAGTGGACTTCGCCGCCAAGAGGCTAAAAAGCGCTTCACCGACAAGACCCTGTATAAGGTGCCGTCGCCGTTGCTGCCTCAGCAGACTGTGGAGGCACAACCAAAGTTGCCAACCCGCAGCAGGAGGATCGCCCTGCAGCCATTCTCACGCGTCCCAGCTTCTAAGCGGGGAGAGGTGCTGATGATGAAGTGGATGGGATTTATCGACGGACAGACGAGGCCTTCCACGGAAGCCACGAATGCCTACGACAACATCTTCGTGGACTAGCTTAACCCCTCATTCGCTGATGTGATGCGACAGTTCTTCCCGGACCCACAGGGAGGGCGGCCGAGGCGCCGCGCAAGGCAGCACGCCTGATCGCCGGCGATGGCTAGGTAGCATGATTAGTGAGTAAGAACTCATGATCTCCTTCTGCTAGGGAGGGCAGAGCCGATTGCATAACACTTCCCCCCGTAGTGTGCCATTTGTGGCACGTCGTTGTAACTTTCACTATTTCTCAATCTTAATACAAAGATGCGCAAACCTTTTGCATATTCGAGAAGAAAAAAAACACTACCTAGAAAAGTGTTTAGGTTTGATTTGGATTTCCTCAAGTTTAAATGTTTGAGTGGACAAATAAATAATGGTATCAGATTCATTCGAAAAACTATTTTCAAAACCTATATTTAATAAAAAGAAAACATCTCATCTTCGTAAGTAGCCAGCGGGCCCAATCCTTCCTCCGCGGACCACCAGCCGTCAGCCCTCCTCCCTTACCTTTCTCTTGTATTTAGCTAGGCCCGTGCCACAAAGCCAGGTGGGCCTCGGCCCTTTCTCTTGATCAGCATAGTTTGTTTATTTATGTTCCTTGCCATTTTTGCTTCGCCACATTTATAGTGTTCCATACCAACGAAAAAAAAACAATTTTGGATCTACAGACAACACAAACCCACCAGTAGCAAGAAAGCACTTTGTATTGTTCAGAACAATCGAGCAATCATCCAGCATAGTCCGGGTATGCGGTACACATAAATGGTCCGGAATCAATAATAGATAGTCTTCTTAAACAAACATAATACCGATACAAAACCTACGTATAATGCTAGAAAAATGAGCAGCTCAGCTCTGATATGGAATTATATACGGAGGGGTTTGGTCAAAGAGATTCAGCATATGCGAATTTGGCGTACCTCATCTGTTTAAATTTTCGTGGTGAAACACTACATCTCCCGGATTAGTAATCGATGCACCTTCTCATATTTTTCTAGATTTATTCTAGTATTTGACAATGTTACAATGATATTCTTCCCGTGGTAGATGACATTGTCTATTGACAGTGAGGCACATGTGGTCACTCATGAATCTCAAAATCTACCGATTTAGTATTTGGGAGGTGCTAATAGTGGGATATGATATGTGTTTGTTCATATGAGTGATTGTGTGTGTGCATGTATGTGAGCATCCGCGTCTGTACTATGATTCAAATATTGAAAAGAGAGTCGACACATAATAATAATGATGCTTAATAAAATTGAGACGATAAAGCATTGATGACCACTCAATTGTTGTTTTAGCTAAGTACATGTCCAATGAAATGTAAGATATATTGAAGCATAGCACATTTCATAAAACCTAAACTTTCATTAAATATGTCCATATTACTAATATGGTAGGCAAACAATTTTAGATGAATCAAAATATATTCTTATATTTGTGTACTATATGATTTTATTGGGTAGAAGACATCAATAAAGATATGACTAGTAAATATTTGTTGTTGGGTTGTTAATATAGATATAAACTAGTATTAAACTATATAGTAATTTAAGAATTATTCTTGGCTTGTAGAGGGTGCCATTGCCCCCTCCGTTTGGCTGTCAAAACGCTATCACGGTTATTTAACTAGTCCTCATAGTTTGGAGGTTAAAAATTCTCTTTTCTAAAATAAAACAAAGTCTAAGTTGGACTCTTGATCACGTCGAGATGCATTATACTTCCTCCGTTCTAAAATATAAAGTATTCTAGAAAGTTCCGAATAGATTACTGGATAATACAAATGACGCAGGTAACCCTCTTCTAACTATAGAGACATTTTGTCTGCCACGCCAAGTCTGTGGTAGCCAAATTGCTAATACAGACTAGTACAAATACCGTGGCATGCCAAACTTAATTGATCAACCAAACAACAGACTTGATAGGTGCAGTGCAGCTTTACCTGTGGCGTGGCTCGTGGCGGCGGGCACCAAGCAGCCTCTTTATGCTTACTATTTTGAATCTGATTATAGACACTAATGACATGTACAAATGTGATTGAGACTTTAAGAGAGTCATTTCGCCCGGAATATCTTATACTTTAGACAAATTTTAAATATTTCAATGCATTATATTTAAGGACGGAGGAAGTATTATAGTACGTTTTCTATTCCTCACCAACTGATTCTTCTATTGCTTTATTTTAATTAACATTTGTTTATGATTGTTTGATGAGAGAGTGTTCCTTATTTGACAATTATTAGAAGTTAGGAGAATGTGGACGGCTCCTTCCTCTGTCACTCGTACAGTCGTACCACATAACTTATTTCTGAATAGAATAATTCTGATGATTAGTTTAGTCATCTGGAAGCCATATCGATCTCGTTTTGATGAATGGAACGAAGAAATGTCCTGCATATTTATGAACCACTAAACCTTTGTTTATTTATTAATGTATCTCCCTTTGATGTGTTTTCCCCTCACGTCACGTATTATTTTCCTTTTGTGAGTATACTATATTGTTCCCATTTTATTTCTCTCTGACGTGGACTCGAACGACACGGTGTGAATCATATATTGGCGGTATCTAAATGTGGCGTTTTTACTAAAAAATGTTTTTCCATTTTTTTTGAATATATATATATATATATATATATATATATATATAACACTTGCACAGTCTACGATTGGAGATGGATGTGTTGGTATTACATGGTGTAGGGTTGAGATGGCGGACTAGAGGGGGTGAATAGTTTTTTTTCTAAAATCTAATTGTATTGGCTAACCGAAAAAAGTGCGGAATTAAAACTATCGGTCTAGCCAAGACTACACTCCTCTATTTACTAACTCTAGCACCTAACAAAGATCCTAATTAGGCAACAAAGGTGACGGGCTAGCTTGAGCTCACCTAATTAATTTTAGAAGCAAGGTCACATAAATCTAAACAATTAGTACTTTAGCAAACCTGGGAGCTACACAAACTAGTGATGCAAAGCGCACAAAGCCTAAGCTCACTAGCAATGCTCACTAGCAAGGCTACACAAGCCAAACTAGAGAGCTCAAAACACTTAGCTACACAAACTAAGCAATGTGACTAACAAGGCTACTCAAGCCAATTAATCACACAAGGGAGCTAACAAAGCTACACAAGCTAAGCTAGCTACTAGCAAGCTAATCAAGCAAACTAGTAGCGTAGGAGCAACAACACAAGCACAAGTATGGACAAGTAAACAAGCTTGTGTCAGAGGATGCAAACCACCGAGAAGATGTACGAGGTTGACACGGTAATTTTTATCCCGAGTTTCACTTGGTTGCCACCAAGCTAGTCCCCGTTGAGATGTCACACCCGGTTTTCTAAAGAACAAAACCAGGCTAATCATATGTGTGCCCAGGAAGTCCACACATATGCCAGAATGAAAAAAATATCAGAAACAATGTTATTATATAACGTATACATAGCTATATTAATACTTACATCAGAGTATCGCGGAACGGTGACTAAACTTCGGGCTCCACTCTTCGCAGGGACGGCTGACTGGGGGTAACATATGCCTAGCACTTCTACTAGTCTTCTGGAAACTCCACTACACCTTTGTCCTTTTTCCGAGTAGCATCTTACTACACACTGGAGTGTTGGGGAAATAGCAAGAGTGAGTCCATGTCGAACTCAACAAGTATAACATAGGGTTCATGAGGCTCAAAAAGGCTAGACACTGTTTAACTGCATTTAGCTTTTAATCATCATATAATTAGCAATTGAGTAGCATCAAGGTAATCCAAATCCCATTAATGAATCAATGATCAATTGTAATAAGGATAATGAATAGCATTAACATGAGCATAATAATAATCAACAATAATTAAGCATGATATAACAATGGTGATCAACTATTCTGTAAGAATCCCCAAGGCCGCTCGTATCCGTGAGCACGGCTAGTATACCAGTTTTTAACTCTGCGCAGAGGTGTACACTTTCACTATGAGTCATGATTTCCAAATGTATGGGTTAATTACTCCCAAAACACTGAAAACCATATAAAGTCATTCAAAAGTTTGTCTAACAAGTTAGGGCCATTAGATTCACTCGGCAGGCAGATGTAGAACCCCCCTTCCCGGTGGCACAACAACCGCAGCCTATACACACTAGGCCAGGGGCTCGCACTACACCCAACGTGGCAAGCCATTCTTACGCCATTTAAGGTAACCTCTAACAAGCTAGAAAAGGTCTCTTGAACAACTAGAGCCAGAGCCATATAGCCCTCACAGCTGTACTGTATGTCCCGGTTATCACTTATAGGTAAGTCCTTACGGAGAGTAACTAGAGCATCAAAATAACCCACATGCTCTAGCCCCCTTTCAACAGAAATAACATCATCTTAATTGGTTGATTGCATAATCCATTAGTCAAATTACAAGATCATTGTTCATAATTAAGCGCTAGCAATAGCTACCCATATGCATTCCCAAGGTTGACAAGGAATCAAGATAACAATCACTAAGTTATAATCTCTAAGGTTGTCAAGGTAAGCACATGCATATGTATGACAATTCAATGTATAGGTAACAAGGATAGTCCTGTGTTATACTTGCCTTGATCAAAGCTTTCCAAGTGATACTGCTGACTTGGCTCAAAGTAATACTCCGAATCGTCCAGATACTGCTCACCTTCTATACTCGATCATCAATCAACAACACACATGCATCCAATCAAACAAACACGAAGCAAACAAAGAGATACAATTAGAACAGTACACCAACAGTAGAAAAACAGTAATAAAAGTTTATAAAACTCTTCTACACGTTTCTACGATCACACAGACGCAAAGATCACCAAATTCGGAGTTAAAACATGAAAGTTATGAATTTTCTAAGATTTCCTATAGATAAATAAATACTTAATTATAAACTCGAAAATTAAATTGTCCAAACTGACTGTACAACTAAACTAACATGTAGAGCTCGCAAATACGAACCTAACGCAACTTGAACGGATCAAATCGGAGTTAAAACGAAGATTTTATGACCAAAACAATTCTAGTGGCAAAACTGTAATTATCTGAAAACGTATTTTTGACTTAACCGGGAGAGAATACGCTTTTCAAACACGAAAACGTACTTTCAGTTTTACGCTACGGACCGCGGGTTGATTACTAAAAAGCTGAGGGTCTCTTTAACAAATTTACCCGCGAAGGGGTAAGTTCTAATTTGGGCCGTTGATCTCGATTTGGACGGCTCGTGTTCATCATCAAGTCTACAGTGCTCCTCCGGTCACCTCCCTCAAGTCCGGCCGGCGGCCCCCCATGGCCGGCGGGCTCCATCTCGCCGGAGATGGCGGTTCTCCCCACCGAGACCACCATTCAAGCCCAAACTTGAACCAATCGAACGAGATGCTTTGCACGAACTCCCCCAAGCAACAAAAACTAGCTACAACTACCCATATCCGACGCGCGGCAACAAGGAGACGGCGGCGCCATTACCGCTGCACCCGAGCTCACCAAAACCGTGATTCAAAGCGTCTCAACACCAAAGAAGGGCACGAGAAGAAAGAGGAGAAGATTTGCGGGCTTACCAACGCGACGAATTAGCCTCCAAAGCACCCGAAAGCTCTACCCGCGATGGTCGGAGCTTGAGCTCCTCAATGACGCTGCGAACAAAGATGAAGGCAACGCCAGCTAGTAGATGGAAAAGAGGAGGGTGGAGTGGATACAGTGTAGGGTATTATGCATCTTATAGAGGAACATGGCTGGCGGATCAATCCAAAGCAAATCGGACGGGGTCGGATCTCACCGAGTTGGAGTCCAACTCGACTACGAACCAGAGGTGGGAGATCGGCTGACGAGCGGCCCCCACCTGTCAGTGAAATGAGGGAGGGAGAGGCGCTGCCGCTGGCTCGGCTGGCTCGGTCTGCTGGGCCGGCCCACGCGATCGCAGGCGCCAGCGCGGGGGGAAAAAAAACAGGCCGTCGGCCCGTTGGCTGCCAGGGAGAAGGTAAGTGTTTTCTTTTTTTTTCTTTATTTGCTTATTTAATAAACTATTCCAAATACGATTTTTCAAGCCAAAACAAAATAAAATAAATCCACTACACAAAAGAAAATAAATGCAGCAGCATGAATGCAACACCAAATAGTTTTCAAAATTTCAATTTCCCATTAATTGTTATCTAAATTATTTGAAAATCATTAATTCTAAAATTTAGAATTTTTGGGTGTTACAAATTCTACCCCCCTTAAAAGAATCTCGTCCTCGAGATTGGACTGCTTACTCAAACAACTGCGGATATGATTTCCTCAATTCATCCTCTCTTTCCCAAGTTGCCTCTGCCTCTGAATATCGATTCCACTGAACCTTGCACATCTTAATAATCCGACTTCGAGTAACTCTCTCAGCAGTCTCCAAAATCTTAATCGAAAACTCTTCATATGTAAGATCCTCTTTAACAGTCAACTCTTCTAAAGGTATCTGCTCCTCAGGCACCCGTAAACACTTCTTAAGTTGTGAAACATGGAACACATCATGTACTCCAGATAAATTCTCAGGCAACTCTAATTGATAAGCAACTTCCCCACGTCTAGTAATAACTTTAAATGGTCCAACATACCTTGGTGCTAGTTTACCTTTCATGTTAAACCTCCTCACACTTTTCATAGGTGACACCTTCAAATAGACATAATCACCTACCTCAAAAACTAAATCTCTTCTTCTATTGTCAGCATAACTCTTCTGACGAGACTGTGCTACTCTCAAATTCTCACGAATCACTCGCACTTGATCTTTTGCGTTTCTAAGAACATCTGTACCAAACACTTGAGATTCACCTGTCTGATCCCAAAACAATGGAGTTCTACACTTACGTCCATACAAAGCTTCAAACGGTGCCATCTTAAGACTCTGTTGATAACTGTTATTGTAAGAGAATTCTACATAAGGCAAACTCTTATCCCAACTAGTTCCATATTGCAATGCACAAGCTCTCAACATATCCTCTAATACCTGGTTGGTCCTTTCAGTCTGTCCATCTGTCTGTGGATGATATGCTGTACTAAAATTCAATTTTGTTCCCAATGATTCATGCACAGCTTTCCAAACCATAAAATCCCATTATCATCCATTCGAAAACCCTGGTGACTTACCAATCACTATATCTTCTGCTATCTTCTTCAGTTTCTCATCCTTCAACTGACCCTTGTAGATTTCTTGCTCTAAAGTAGGCTCTATCACTAATTCCATTGTATTAGTAACAATGCCCAAATTCAAATATTCAAATTCAGCACATAACTCACTAGTCATAGACAACGTCCGTATCTCATTGGCATAACTTTTCCTACTAAGAGCATCAACTACTTTATTAGCCTTACCAGGATGATAGTGTATCTCAATATCATAATCCTTAATCAACTCTAACCATCTGCGTTGCCTCAAATTCAGATCTGACTGAGTGAAAATATACTTCAAACTCTTATGATCAGTGTATATATCACTCTTATGTCCAATCAAATAATGTCTCCCAATCTTTAAAGCATGAACCACAGCTGCTAACTCCAAATCATGTGTAGGATAATTCAACTCATGCTTTCTCAACTGCCTAGATGCATAAGCCACAACTCTGCCTTCTTGCATAAGAACACATCCCAAACCTTGACGAGAAGCATCACAATAAATAGAAAACTTCTTACTCAATCTGGCAAAACCAAAACAGGCGCTGTAGTCAACCTCTTCTTCAATTCCTCAAAACTAGCTTGACATTATCTGACCACACAAACTTGGCATTCTTCTCCAACAGAGATGTCATAGGTTTAGCAAGTTTAGAAAACCCTTCAATGAACCATCTGTAATATCCAGCTAATCCCAAGAAACTATGAATCTCGCTAACATCAATAGGTGGTTTCCAATTCAATAGATAAGCAAAGTCTGATTTCTCTGTGTAAATTCTAATTTCAGTAACTCAGTAAAACTGTCATATCTCGAGCTACAGACGTCCAATTCAGATGATCTTTACATGGTTGGAAAGCTTACAAAATTATCTACAACTTTTATTCACAACACTTTTTCTGAATCTGTCAAATAATTGGCCAAAAACTGAACTTAACCGAAACTGTTTCAGAATTCCAGTCTGTGCAGTAACCCCAACTTGAAACAGGTATATCTCTTAGCTCTTAATAGATATTAAAGTGATTCTTCTGGGGTTGGAAAGATATAGAAGTCTAATTATTCCCAGTAAAATTTCTTAAATTTCTCATGAACGGATTTTAAGTTATTTCTAAAACATCCCAGACTGATCCAAAAATCAGCAAAGGACAGAACTATGTTCACCTCATAACCAACTAATATATTTTGATCAAACTTAATATTCTTAACCATGGAACTTGTAGGCCTGTCTACAAAACTCCAGCACACATTACAAAGATCCAAATCACACATTATCACATTAACAATCCATCAATCACACAATTGTTCACACCACAAACTGACTCTCAAAACAATCCAACTTAAAATTGACTCGCAACTACTATCATTCTTATTACATAGGGATTTTTCCTATTCCTAGTTAAGCTTCTAATAAATCTTGGGACGACCTAACTCCGCCCTTAATTGGTCAATCTCCTTATAAGCTTGCTCCTTAAGTTCTTTTTCCTTCAGCAACTCTTATGCAATGATGATGTCACAAGGTCATAACCAACTTTATAAATGTCTCCTTTAGACCCTTATGATTCTTATCAATGGTTCCAACAGGTTACCAACCCTAAGAAAAGATACTTGCGCTCGATAGTGACTTTACAACCATGTAGCTAGCTGATGCTTCCAGGTGACGAAATAGAACATATAAACCTCCATCTTGTATCGTCTTTTAGTTCGACAAACCCTCTTAAGAAGAGATCAACTAGAGTACACCAAAGGATAGCTTGCATTTGTTTCTGAGTGATAACTACTATCGTGTCCTTCTATCATGTCAAAGAGACTCATGAGCATATGCAAGAACAAGTAACCTGCACTTCCTCGCGAGCAGAAAAAATAGCAGTGCAGAAATACAGTTATATCTCGAGTTCCACGAATCCAATGATATTGTAGCTTATACCGTTGGAAAGCTTATCAAATTTACTACAACTTCCTTATAGAATTCTTCTCCAGATTCTGCAGTTAAGGTAGTCGAAAACTGTGCACAACAGAAACTATTTCAGATAGCTGACAGCACAGATGCGTCGCCTTGTGATTTTCATAACTCCCAAACCATAGTAGCTATCAGGACGGTTCTTATGGTCAGAGAAATATATTGAAGTCTACTATTGTCCAGAATTTATCCATGATTTTTGGGCATCCAAAAATAGAGATATAAGCTAAGGAAGACAGACTGCTATAAAAAAAACAGGATAAGGTAGAAACGAGATTCAAAGACACTAGAGAGATAGATAACACTAATCTTCAAGTCTTCATGCTTCTTTGCTTTGTGTTGATGAGATATGAGACATGGATCGAGGATAGCCAAAAGATGACAAGAAAGATAAGGTTTGATCTTTAGTTCTTCATGCCTCCTCATGCCTCGTCGCTTGAGATATTCAGGACTTGCTGTTGTTGATAGCAGATGCTACCCCCACTTAACAAAGATCTTGTTTCACCTGACGATGTCATTGAAGGCAACACTTTCTCTAAAGCTTGCTGCTAATGATAAGTCCTTCATGTGTTGATCATCCATTAAGATGAGATTAATAAGGTAGCATGACAACCAAGAGTAGACAGGAACGGTGTAAGAGAAAATGACAAGAATTAGGATCGATTGAAAGATAAGTAAGATACAAGATGTCACTACCCCACTTAACATAGATCGAGCTACTTCTCAAGACTTATACCTTTCGGGCCTACCTTTGAAACACGAGAACAAGAACAACACACAAGTAACACATCAAGCAAAACAAGCACACATCACATCATCGGTACTACACGTGCTTCTTCAATAATGGTGGTCATCCTATTGGCACATTGGAGATGATGAAAGGCCATCGAACTTTTGAACAAGGTAAGATCAGAAAACTTTTAGTAAAAACAACATAAAATAAAATCTAAGGGAGTAAGAAATAATAGCTCAAAGGAAGCTATCAAGGAGAGGATACAACAAGACAAGGAAGAGGAATAGTCAAAATCAATGAGTCAAGGGATGACAAAATAGTTTTATAGTAAAATAAGTTTTAGAATACGTCCAGTGCTACTTGACATACGTCCTACAGTCAACACCGCTTTGATACCACTCTGTCACACCCGGTTTTCTAAAGAACAAAACCAGGCTAATCATATGTGTGCCCAGGAAGTCCACACATATGCCAGAATGAAAAAATATCAGAAACAATGTTATTATATAATGTATACATAGCTATATTAACACTTACATCAGAGTATCGTGGAACGGTGACTAAACTTCGGGCTCCACTCTTCTCAGGGACGGCTGACTGGGGGTAACATATGCCTAGCACTTCTACTAGTCTTCTGGAAACTCCACTACACCTTTGTCCTTTTTCCGAGTAGCATATTACTACACACTGGAGTGTTGGGGAAATAGCAAGAGTGAGTCCATGTCGAACTCAACAAGTATAACACAGGGTTCATGAGGCTCAAAAAGGCTAGACACTGTTTAACTGCGTTTAGCTTTTAATCATCATATAATTAGCAATTGAGTAGCATCAAGGTAATCCAAATCCCATTAATGAATCAATGATCAATTGTAATAAGGATAATGAATAGCATTAACATGAGCATAATAATAATCAACAATAATTAAGCATGATATAACAATGGTGATCAACTATTCTGTAAGAATCCCCAAGGCCGCTCGTATCCGTGAGCACGGCTAGTATACCAGTTTTTAACTCTGCGCAGAGGTGTACACTTTCACTGTGAGTCATGATTTCCAAATGCATGGGTTAATTACTCCCAAAACACTGAAAACCATATAAAGCCATTCAAAAGTTTGTCTAACAAGTTAGGGCCATTAGATTCACTCGGCAGGCAGATGTAGAACCCCCCTTCCCGGTGGCACAACAACCGCAGCCTATACACACTAGGCCAGGGGCTCGCACTACACCCAACGTGGCAAGCCATTCTTACGCCATTTAAGGTAACCTCTAACAAGCTAGAAAAGGTCTCTTGAACAACTAGAGCCAGAGCCATATAGCCCTCACAGCTGTACTGTATGTCCCGGTTATCACTTACAGGTAAGTCCTTACGGAGAGTAACTAGAGCATCAAAATAACCCACATGCTCTAGCCCCCTTTCAACAGAAATAACATCATCTTAATTGGTTGATTGCATAATCCATTAGTCAAATTACAAGATCATTGTTCATAATTAAGCGCTAGCAATAGCTACCCATATGCATTCCCAAGGTTGACAAGGAATCAAGATAACAATCACTAAGTTATAATCTCTAAGGTTGTCAAGGTAAGCACATGCATATGTATGACAATTCAATGTATAGGTAACAAGGATAGTCCTGTGTTATACTTGCCTTGATCAAAGCTTTCCAAGTGATACTGCTGACTTGGCTCAAAGTAATACTCTGAATCGTCCAGATACTGCTCACCATCTATACTCGATCATCAATCAACAACACACATGCATCCAATCAAACAAACACGAAGCAAACAAAGAGATACAATTAGAACAGTACACCAACAGTAGCAAAACAGTAATAAAAGTTTATAAAACTCTTCTACACATTTCTACGATCACACAGACGCAAAGATCACCAAATTCGGAGTTAAAACATGAAAGTTATGAATTTTCTAAGATTTCCTATAGATAAATAAATACTTAATTATAAACTCGAAAATTAAATTGTCCAAACTGACTGTACAACTACACTAACATGTAGAGCTCACAAATACGAACCTAACGCAACTTGAACGGATCAAATCGGAGTTAAAACGAAGATTTTATGACCAAAACAATTCTAGTGGCAAAACTGTAATTATCTGAAAACATATTTTTGACTTAACCGGGAGAGAATACGCTTTTCAAACACGAAAACGTACTTTCAGTTTTACGCTACGGACCGCGGGTTGATTACTAAAAAGCTGAGGGTCTCTTTAACAAATTTACCCGCGAAGGGGTAAGTTCTAATCTGGGCCGTTGATCTCGATTTGGACGGCTCGTGTTCATCATCAAGTCTACAGTGCTCCTCCGGTCACCTCCCTCAAGTCCGGCCGGCGGCCCCCCATGGCCGGCGGGCTCCATCTCGCCGGAGATGGCGGTTCTCCCCACCGAGACCACCATTCAAGCCCAAACTTGAACCAATCGAACGAGATGCTTTGCACGAACTCCCCCAAGCAACAAAAACTAGCTACAACTACCCATATCCGACGCGCGGCAACAAGGAGACGGCGGCGCCATTACCGCTGCACCCGAGCTCACCAAAACCGCGATTCAAAGCATCTCAACACCAAAGAAGGGCATGAGAAGAAAGAGGAGAAGATTTGCGGGCTTACCAACGCGACGAATTAGCCTCCAAAGCACCCGAAAGCTCTACCCGCGATGGTCGGAGCTTGAGCTCCTCAATGACGCTGCGAACAAAGATGAAGGCAACGCCAGCTAGTAGATGGAAAAGAGGAGGGTGGAGCGGATACGGTGTAGGGTATTATGCATCTTATAGAGGAACATGGCTGGCGGATCAATCCAAAGCAAATCGGACGGGGTCGGATCTCACCGAGTTGGAGTCCAACTCGACTACGAACCGGAGGTGGGAGATACGACTGACGAGCGGCCCCCACCTGTCAGTGAAATGAGGGAGGGAGAGGCGCTGCCGCTGGCTCGGCTGGCTCGGTCTGCTGGGCCAGCCCACACGATCGCAGGCGCCAGCGCGGGGGGGGGGGGAAACAGGCCGTTGGCCCGTTGGCTGCCAGGGAGAAGGTAAGTGTTTTCTTTTTTTTCTTTATTTGCTTATTTAATAAACTATTCCAAATACGATTTTTCAAGCCAAAACAAAATAAAATAAATCCACTACACAAAAGAAAATAAATGCAGCAGCATGAATGCAACACCAAATAGTTTTCAAAATTTCAATTTCCCATTAATTGTTATCTAAATTATTTGAAACTCATTAATTCTAAAATTTAGAATTTTTGGGTGTTACATGAGACAAGCTCCAAGGTTACCGTCGGTCCTCTTGCTAGTGGTGACCTTCAAGTCACACTCTCCGACGTGGAGTGCTTACCACAAGTTCTAGCACTTGACCTAGCCGGACCACTTGTCGCCCTTTGCGTCTCGCTTTACAAGAGTTGCTCTTCGCGCCTCCCGCAGGGCGGGCATAATGCCCCTCACAAAGCTCTTCTTCGAAGCACCGCACAAGCTTCGCACAAGCTTCGACAGAGATCACGCCACCAAGCTATCTAGGAGGTGGCAACCTCCAAGAGTAATAAACACCACTGACTTGCAACTCGATCACATAGTGCCACTCGATGCAACCTCACGATGCAATCACACTAGAATCGCTCACTCACTCAATCAAATAAACACTATCAGTCACAAGTGAGTTAGAGGGCTCCCAAACACTACCACATAAGCCACCAAGGCTCTAGTGTGCTTAGCAACCGGCCCAAGGCTGGCCAAGTGCTCTATTTATAACTCCACGGTCAAATAGAGCCGTTACCCCTTCACTGGGCAGAACTCGGGCTGACCGGACGTGCATGTCATACTGACCAAACGCACCCGGCCAGCATTCAGTAACTCCTAGCCGTCCACGTGGCGCCCGCGTTCAACGTCCACTGTGTGATCCCAATGGCTACTTCATGCGCCAACGGTCAAGACGACCGGACGCTCCAAAAGCACGACCTAACACTACCGAGCCGCGTCCGCTCAGGCGTTGCCGTGCGCCACCCAACCAGTGACCGAACGCGCCAAGGAACGACCGAGTCAGCGTCCGGTTGTTTCCAAAGAGCTCCCCAAGCCTCTGTTTTGTGACCGAACGTGTCAAGTGTCACACGATCGGACGCTCGTCCAGTGTTCGGTCACTCTCCATCTACCACACGTCACCGCTTCACCCGCACCACTGTGTCACTCACTGGACCATATGACCGAACGCACCTGGCCAGCGTCAGGTGCAGCGTTCGGTTAGCTCTAGTGACCCAGTTTCACCTTCTTTTCCTCACCGAGTTGATCTGTTTCAACTCCAACTTCTTTCTCCTTTGTAAATGTGCCAACACCACCAAGTGTTCACCACCGTGTGCATGTGTGTTAGCTTTTTCACAACCATTTTCCAAGGAGTTAGCCACTCAACTTGCCACACCACTCGATCCTAGCGACGATGCAAAGTTAGATCACTCGAGTGGCACTAGATGACCGATATGCAAATAAGTTTGCCCCTCTTGATAGTATGTCCATCTATCCTAAATTTGGTCATGCACTTCTCTACACAACTTTTGACCAGTGAAATAAAATGCCCTAGGTTATACCTTTGCCTTGCACATTTCCATTCTAACTCCTCTGATGTTTATGAAACACATGCACCAACATGATCAACAATGATATGATCCACTTCATATTATCACATGATCGTATTGGTTCATCGATCTTGACTCCACTTGCTCTTCACCGTTGTGTTGGTCCATCGGCGCCAAGTCTTGCTCAAGCTTCACTGTCACATGTGGTCCCTCGCTTCGAAGCCTCTGACTTGCCCTTCACACTTGCAACCGGTCCGTCAAGCCAAGTCATGTCTTGATCTTCTCCACCTTGATCACATGACTCAATGTCATGTCTCATGTGCAATAAGCTCCTCCATCATCACATGTGCAAGCTTTACAACATATCCAAGCCATTTTCACCTCCATGGCATATATTGCTCGCACACATGTACTTGTGGACTAATCTCCTGTGTATCTCATATAAACATAATTAGTCCACCTAAGGTTGTCACTCAATTACCAAAACCAAACAAGGACCTTTCACATGGTTGCAGGAGGCTCTTGATCCTAAGAGTATTTTCATGTTTGTTCCTAAGTCGCCGGACAAGAATGAGCGTAAAGATGCTTATCTCGTCATTGAATTAGTTGAGGCATATTTATATGACGCAATGTATTTTACAGAGATTGGTTCCAATGATTACTTTGTATTGTGTGATATTTTTATGAAGAATGTTGATGGTGTTAATCGACTTGCTGCTACACCAGTCTTCACAACCTCGAGGAATGCACTTGGGCTCGTACTTTGTCGTGCGGAGAAATTAGGAGTTGAGATGAGGTTGTAATGAAGGCAAGCGCTGTGAAACCAATTCTTCGTTTGCTTAACCCATGATTGAGCTAGTTTGAAACTAAACATGGTGGTTGTAGTTGAGTTACTCTTAAATAAGAGAAGACTATGGAAGAATGTTGTTTATTGTTGGCATCTCTTAGCATCGCTTGAGTTAAGTTGTCATCCCTAACACAACACTAGAGATGTGGTTGTACTTATGATCATGACACTTACATAAAATATAGAATAAAGGTTATCCACAAGCGCACAGATAAAAATACACCCGTTATAGCATTTCACACAGGAATATTCCAGGTATCGTTACCACTGGGAATGGACAAGAAATATAAAGGATATAGGCTATAACTTTTACACTCACATATGATAAGAGAGTAACTAGATCACTGTCTTTACTCAGAATAGGGATTCAATCATATGATAAAGATAATAAGATAAATAGTTCAAGATCATCCTATAAAGGTCCTAGAGCATTCCCGCCCTATAGCATTAGTGTTGATTAGAACAAGAGATTAGAGACTAATTCCTAGTTATTCTAATTATAAGTCATAGTATACATTGATTAGTGCAATTATATCAGCAGTCATTGTATCAATTATATTATATCTTCACACAAGAGACATTTCTAAGTCAGATTAAGAACAGAGCGTAATCTAGCCTTCAAACTAGGTCTTACTAGGCCTATATTATGGGAGTGGACTACAGAGGACTCAACAGGAATATCACACCCGCGATCTACCACTTGATATCCTAGAATATAGGGTGCATCTGCAGGTAAACAACGTATAAGCACCACGCATACACAATGTCGACCACTCACCCTCTGATCACAAGAATGAGCGCTATATGAACATGTGCTTGAATATAAATTTAATCTAGTTGTGCTAGATATATAATCAAAGTAGAAAATGATCATTATAACTAAGAATATATATAATCGATTAAGAATAAAGTCATATCAAGTAGAACAATATGATCAACTAGAACAAGAACTAGAAGAACAATAAGAACTAGATTAAGAACACGATGAACTAGATGAACAAATAGAACAAATAGATCAATAATGTTGATACAAGAGAGAAGTACAAGGCTTTATCGAGCCTCCTCACGACACGATCCGGAATCCAAGCGAAGCTTACCTCCTCTAATTCTATTCTATCTAGCTATGCCCTAGGTTTGGTGGAGCTCTAAGGTTATCCTTTCGAGGGACACCTCTTGCTATGATTATGATTGATTGAATATAGAGGGGGGGTCTAGGGTCTGGTTATATAGTCCGGACGGATGAACCGCGGCCCTCGTATCAAACCGACATTGATCAATGGTGGAGATGCGTAGTAGAGTTCGGTTTTTCACGCGTTGCGTGAAAGAAAACGTGATTGGTATCTCTGACAGGCCGGCCTAGGGGTAGGGCCGGTCGGCCCCCCTAGCGGATCTCACCTCCCGCTTCGTTCTAGTGTCTTCTAGTGTCTTCCACGTCCTTCCCGTGCCAAGGTTTGGTCCATTTGCGTAATTAATTGTATCGTGATAGGTTTCTCCTCGTCCCAGATCCTGTTTTAATCCCTGAAATATAATAATTCACAGAGCTATGGAATTCTATCAGTTTAGTCCCTAAAACTTATGGTGGTGATAGTTGTAGGATGTTCTAGAGACTTTTTAAGTTGTATTCCACCAAGGATGTGATATCTTTCTCTTCGGAACTCCAAATATAGCAAGTGCTATGTCTGTTTCGATCGTCTCAACGAGCTCTTCGTAATGGTGCACTCTGTTTCATCACTTGAGATACTTTTATATGGTGAAATATTGAATATCCTGTAAAACAAATAAGAACACCAACACTCATGGAACTCGTTAGAAACAAACCCTACAACTATGCTTTATAAGTGTTTATATCAAATCAGGCATTAGTTGATGGTCTATAGTTGACATTAAGGACTATCAACAAGTTCCTCCAAGCTTTCCCTTTGCTAGTCCCTTAGCAATTTACTATGATGGGTCAAGAGTTGCTACTATGCTTTCACACCTCAAAAGTACACATGCGTTCAAACAAGAATTCTCCTCCGGATTAGAATCAATCATTCTAACATTCAAACTTACTCATATTACCTTCGACCATGGAGCTTCTTAGCCTTTACTTGTGTCTTGAGTAATTGAAAAGTAGAATGATCAAGTCAAGCACTATGTCTCAAGTCTTTGATCAACCGTTATTCCAAAGTTTTTGCAAGGTTTTTAAAATAAAACTCAGAGTTTCCTTTGTACGATCCTCTCAAGTCTCTCATTTATGGTATTTGTGGATCCTCACCAAGGCAACAGTGATGTTTTGCCTTTTCTCTTCTATCAAAATATGTGGTATTTTTGGCATAAGGCAGAATAACATTGTGCCTTTTCTCTTCTCACCCTATAACTAATAGGCTTATATGGAGTTCATAGGTGGGGAGACAGCCTATACATACTTGCTCAGCATATATTGCACAGTTAAACCATGGATCCAGAGAAACGAGGCATACAATCAAATCAAGATGTGCATGTGTGTGGACCTATATATATGGAGTGGATATATGGTGGAAGTGGTATGGAAACATAGTGGAACTGGTAGAAACATTGTGGTAACTTGATTGGAAACATAGTTCTACTCTTGCTCCTTAAAAATATACCTCTCTTTTAGAAATTGAAAACTTTTGAGAGAACTTGGGTTGCTCTTATACTTTTTCTCTCTTTTTTTCTTTTCTTTTTCTTTTCTTTTCTTTTATTTTCTTTACAACCCAAGACTCTTTCTGTAACAGAATTTTGAGAGATAACAACAAGAATACTAGAGCATTTATAACTGGGGCTATGGAGTATTAGGATAGGAAATATTTTTGGTTGCTCACTCCCAGTATAGAAGTAGAATATTTTTGGGTGTATCTAAATGGAAAACATGTTGTTGCGTACTTCCAGGGTAGAAGCAGCATATTTGGGTGGAGTGTACGTGATCTTGATTTTAAAAGCATGACAAGTCTCTAAGGTATCAACAAAGCTTGACCACACTCAATGCATATACAAGCAGCAAATCTATAAGTGGACTTCCTAGTCTATCAAGCATGTATGTATGGCTGTGATATAAATTTAAGTTCTCATCATACAGGAACTCATCATGTAACAATTTTAAGATTTTCAAAAAATAAATCTCTAGAACTCTAGTATCACTTAGAACAAGGTAAACACTAGCTCAGACCTTCTCATATCATACCCGTCAACTACCTAGACTTAGATCAAGCATATGCCCCACAAGTATCAAGTTTAGAGCAAATCTTCATGTCAAAATAATCTTATCTAAAACTCAGGAGAATTCGAGGCTGAAAACTAGGTACTTAAAAGGAATTACAGTAGAGCAACTATTCATCATTTTCGTGCCTATAGGATTATCTTAAAGAGCTCATTTATTCTAAGACAGTAAAACAACTTTGCACACTCTCTTTTTATTACTTAAATATCTTTAAACAAAATCATACTAACTAATTATATATATATTCTAACAAGCAAACTTTTTATTTTGGTTTTTTAGTTATGCCTCTTTTTATTTCTTTTCTATAACAACTAATATAGATAAATTGCACGTAAAAAAAGAAATACTTATCTAGATACATAGGGGATGCACCTGCCCCAAGCTAGATGTTAACATAGTCATTCATCTTGAATCTCTGACAACATAGACGCACTTCGCTTCTCTAGAGCTCTAAAGGTAGTGCTCTCAGAGTGGATGAAAACATCTATCTGTACTTTTTCAAATCCTTCTAAACTCAAATAGATAACAAAGCTCAGGGAATAGATTAAGCGTTAGTGATAAACCTTCTATGCCTTATTTGTCTAGAGCTTTTTAGTAATTGATAGGGTATCTCTATCTCAGTATTTTTGGATTTTCATTTTTATGTGTTTTTTATATATATGCAGATGACTAATGCAAGATATATTATTTTTTATGCCTCCACAGTAAATAGCTGGAATACTTATTTTCATGGGGCTTAAAAGTTTTCTTCTTAAATGTAATGAGATGATGCAATAAAATATATTTTTATTCTTTTTCTTTTTCAATGCAAAAGAAATAAATATGTAGATAACTACCGAATTTACCTTCCAGCGAAGGTTCGGAGATTTAGGTCCGTCGAACCAGACCATATGTCCTTATTGTAGGGTTGAGATGGCGGACTAAAGGGGGTGAATAGTCCTTTCTAAAAAAATTATTGTGTTGGCTAACCGAAATAAGTGTGGAATTAAATCTATGGATCTAGCCAAGACTACACCCCTCTACCTAAGTTCTCTAGCACCTTACAAAGATCCTAATTAAGCAACTAAGGTGCTAAGCTTAGCAAGAGCTCACCTAATCAATTCTAGAGCAAGGTCACACAAACCTATGCACTAGTACTTTGCCAACCGGGGGAGCTCCTACACAACTAGTAAGCAAAAGCACAAAGCTCCTAGGCTCACTAGCGATGCTCAATAACAAGGCAACCAATGCCAAATTAGAGAGCGCAAATTACTTAGCTACACAAACTAAGCAATGTGACTAACAAGGTTACACAAACCAAATTAGACACGCAATGGGAGCTACTTCTATGCTACACAAGCAAGAAGATATCTAGCTAGTTACACAAACACAACTAGATATGAGAGCAACTACACAAGCACAAAGTATATATGTGAAAGTAATACAAGCTTGTGATTCAGAGATTGCAAACCAACGGGATGAACAAGGTTGACACGATGATTTTTATCCCGAGGTTCACGTGTGTTTGCCAACACGCTAGTCCCTGTTGAGACAAGCTCCAAGGTTCCTGCCGGTCCTCTTGCTCTTCTCGTTGTGGCGATACACCCACTTGTTGGATCACAAGCTAATTGACTACCAAGAGTCAAACCCTCAACGGGTGCCACACATCCACTTACAAGATAGGGATCCTCCAAGCCACGAGCTCTAGCACTTGACCCGGTCGGACCACTTGTCACCCTTCACGTCTCGCTTTAATAGAGTTGCTCTTCGTGGCTTCCACGGGGCGAGCACAATGCCCCTCACAAAGCTTCTCCGGAGCCTCGCACAATCTTATTGTGAGCTTCGACGGAGCCTCAAGCCACCAAGCTGTCTAGGAGGTAGCAACCTCCAAGAGTAACAAGCACCACCGGCTTGCAACTCGAATACCTAGTGCCACTCTATGCAATCCTCATGATGCAATGCACTAGAATTGCTCTCTCACTCGATCCGATGAACACTATCAAGCATGAGTGAGTTAGAGGGCTCCCAAGCACTACAACATAAGCCACTAAGGCTAAAGTGTGCTCAGCTACCGACCAAGGCCAGCCACCACAAGTATTTATAGCCCCATGAACGAATATGACCGTTACCCCTTCACTGGCCATTTTTTCGCATCGATCGAACGCGCCGGTTGAACTGACCAAACGCGCTGCACCGCGTCCTGTTACCCTGCGCCATCCACGTGGCTTCCTAGATTCAACCGTGGCCGCCCGATCCTCCAATGCTCACTGCGCGCCAACGGTCACTAGCCAACCAGACGCGCTAGCCAGACTCGATCGGACGCGCAGGTCACGGACAGACCCCGTGCGCGAAGCCATGACCAGACGCACTGCACGCCCCGACCGAATGTGATAGTGCTAGCATCCGGTCGCTGTCCAGAGAGGTTCTAGAGAGTGACTTTGTCGACTGGACACGTCTGGTCGATCATGACCGGACGCGCCACTGCAGTCGATCGACCTCGCGTTTTGCAGACCCTCTAGGCGCCTGACCGGACGCGCCGGTCCCGTGAACGACCGGACGCGCTGGTCGAACTGATCGCACCCGCGCCACGCGCTACTCTGCCACTGACCAGATGTGTCCGGTCAAACCGAGACCGCGTCTGGTCACAACCAGTGACCTTCGTTCGCCTCCGTTTCTATCCACAATGACTTAGAGAAATTCTCTACCTCCGGCATAGTGGAAAATAGGCGTTTCACTTCCACAAAAAGCACCTTCGCAAATGTGCCAACACCAACAAGTGATCACCACCTTGTACACGTGTGTTAGCACTTTCACAATCATTTTCTTCAAAGGAGTTAGCCACTCAACTTGCCACACCACTCGATTCTAGCAACGATGCAAAGTTAGATCACTCGAGTGGCACTAGATGACCGATATGCAAATAAGTTTGCCCCTCTTAATAGTACGGCCATCTATCCTAAACTTGGTCATCAACTTCTCTACACACCTATGATCTGTGAAATGAAAATGCCCTAGGTTATACCTTTGCCTTGCGCATTCCACTCCATCTCCTCCGACGTTGATGCAACACATGCACCATCCATATCACAAATGATATGATCCACTTCATATCATCATGTGACCTTATTGGTCCATCAATCTTGACCTCACTTGCTCTTCACCGTTATGTCAGTCCATCGGTGCCAAGTCTTGCTCAAGCTTCACCGCCCTACGGTCCATCGCTCCAAAGCCTCTGACTTGCTCTTCACACTTGCAATCGGTCCATCAAGCCAAGCCTCATCTTGATCTTCGCCACCTTGGTCACATGACTCCATGTCATGTCTCATATGAAATGAGATCCTTCATGACATCATCACCTGTGGACTAATTCCATGTGTATCTCACACAAACACAATTAGTCCACCTAAGGTTGTCACTCAATTACTAAAACCAAACAAGGACCTTTCACTTACACATTTCCTTGTGTTGATGTATCTAGTAGTGTTCTCTATTTCTTCTTCCATACCTTCTTGGACTAAGGACTCTCTTTCTGTGGTTCATCTTTCTTAGATTCTTCCTCTTTGCATATTGACTGGTGTGTTTGTTGGTGGTGTAACTTCCTCAAGGGGAATTTCATTTTTCTCAGGTTCATCATTCCAACGATCTTCATATCTGGACACTTCCTCTAGATAGTCTGCCCATCTATCTTTAGTGATTTTCTTCTTTTGGCACTAAGAACGATGTCTCCTCGACCTGTTTTTCTTGGGCTGCTCATAAGAGGTATAGCTATTGAAATAGCAGCACACCTTTTCTATAGGAAATTAAAAGTGGATCTGTCCAGATTTCATGTAGATGATCGTGCTAGTGGTGTTGAGGAATGATCTTCCTATGATGAGGTGGACGTCATCTTCATCTCCCCTGTCTAGAATCATTGAAACATAGTGATCTCGGATGTTGACCATGATGTATTTTGCTATTCCCTCAGAAAATCGAAATGATTGGTCTGCCAACTGCAACCGCACATATGTTTGGTATAAAGGTCTATTACCATACAAATATTTATATGTTACCGTAGACATTATGTTGACGCTTGAGCCGATATCACAGAACGTCTTGTAAAAGGTACTTTCCTCGATCTTGCAATCTATGGTTGGTACACCTAGATCATCCTTCTTGGTGAGATATGGTGATGGCAGAAGGTGGTCATACTCTGTCTCAATAGTGTTGACCATCCACACTAGGTCTTCTCTTTGTTGCTTAGCCTTGTTCCTCCTCCTGTTGTTGTTCTTCTTCTTTGGAGTAGCAGTTGGTTTTGCATAGATGTATAGTGTCTGGGGATGGACAGGAGCCTTGAGTGTACGCCTCTTGAAACTGAACCTCTTCTTCCTATCATTGATTGTGAAACAGATCTTGGCACTATCCACGTAGATGATGGCTTTGGTTGTGCTCAAGATTGGTCGTCCCAAAATGATGGGTGCTCTCTCATCTCCTCCTGTTTCTACAATCACAAAGTCTACTGATACATCTGAGTGTCCAACTCTTATGTATACATCTTTAAGAATTCCCTTAGGGTAATATAGTGTCTGATCTGCAAGCTGCAAACATATGGTTGTGTATAACAAAGGTTCACCATGAATTTTCTCATAAATTACCCTTGGCATGATGTTGACACTTTCTCCAAGGTCACAGACAGCTTCTACAAAAGTGTGAGCTCCAATGGCACTAGGAATGACTAGTCTCCCTAGATCACCTTTCTTCTTTGGTAGGGAGTCATCCTCCTGTTGACGGTGGATAGCGTCAACATTTTATAGCGCAATAAACATGAGAAATGATCAATAAACATGGAAATAGAGGAGTCTAGGGTTTTATCTGACAAATTCCATGAGTTTTGGTGAATTATTATTTTCTAGAGATTATTCCAGAAAAGCTGACAAGAGAGACCTAATTATCAAACGAATTATCAGAATTTCACCGCGAAAGATACGCTAGAAGACTCTAGAAGACATGAGAAGGCAGTAGACGAAAACGGGACTCCAGAAGCTTCTAGAGGAGGTCAGGCGACACTAGGCCCCTAGGCTAACCGGCCCCTAGCTATGGCCCCCACCTGTCATCTTCTGCGAGACTCCTCCACCGATCTTGAGGATCAATCTTAGCCCTACGTCAAGTCGGTTTGACCCAAGGGTTAACGTGCATCCCACCAGACTATATATATAGAGCTTGACACCCCTAGAGCCATCAAGTCATTTGGAGATCAAACCATCCAGAGCCAGAAACCCTAGTTCCTCTAGTTTATAGCGATAGCTAAGTTCGACTAGATCTAGAGGGAGTCAAGTTGGTCAACCTAACTTGGATTCCTGACATTATCAAGGGCATAGAGATTGGTACTATTCTTGTCCTCTCCTCTCTCTCATTGTATTATTCATCATTGTGTGTTTATTACAGTGTTATGACAACATTAATCTTCATCTTGTTTATGTTCTTGATTGCAATGTTCATTGTTTACTTTGATTATATGTCTAGCATAGTTACTTTATTATTATTGAGTTCATGCATATGCTCGTATAGCACTTATCCTAAGGTACCTAGGGTAGATGATTTGCATTATGTAGGCGTGGAGCTTAGATATATTGCATATCTGCGAGTGCTCCCTGATGTTTCAGGACGTGTGGTAGATCGCGAAGGTGACTATTATAGCTTCGTTGAGTCCTCTATAGTCCATCCCCTACGCATAGGTTATGTAGAGCATGGTCATGTTAGAGGTGATGGTTGCGTCTTAAAAGCCTCTCTAGTTGATGCTCCTTATGTGTGGATAATGACATAGTAGTAATGTTAACAATAATTGTTAGATGTAGTTGCACTAATTAGAGTATTCATTGACTTGTGATTAAAGAACTACATTAGGAATTATCTCTCTAATATTCGGGTCTTATGAGGTTATTGTAGTAGCTAGAGTGCTCTGAGTGAATCTATTATCTTATTATTATGATGACTGATCATTACTTATCATATATATCTTTATCATGTGACTTATCCCTGTTATGAGTAGAGTGTATGATATTAGTTTTGTCTCTCATTCATCATATATATAGAAAGTTATCAATACTATAGATTTCCTATTTAGCTAGACCTTTCTAGTGGTACAAATATAAATCGACAACCTGGTAATACTCTAGGTAAAATGCTATAATGGTATAATTATCTGTTCGCTTGCAGAACCAGTTTTATTCATATATTCATTCTTATTATTTCTGCCTAGTCCCACAAAATGATAGATTCCTTTATATAGTACCAATATACATTTCTAGCTATAAAACTAGGGATGACAACTTAGTTCAAGCTTAGGAGTGTAGGTATGTGATAGGTGACTAGTGTGCTAAAGACATGTTAATCATTACCATTCATTTACTGGTGTTGTTAGTTTAGTAATAGTAGTAGTAAATGTCAACAAACATTTTTTGGCACCATTGCTAGGGAAGGTATTTAAACTTAGGAAGTATTGATAACTTATATATATATATATATATATATATATATATATATATATATATATATATATATATATATATATATATATATATATATATATATATATATATATATATATATATATATATATATGTGTGTGTGTGTGTGTGTGTGTGTGTGTGTGTGTGTGTGTGTGTGTGTGTGTGTGTGTGTGTGTGTGTGTGTGTGTGTGTGTGTGTGTGTGTGTGTGTGTGTGTGTAATGAATAAGATTGATTGGCCAATTGGCCTCTAACTCAAACAGGCTTACCCTTGTTTTAGCTACTTTTGTATCTTATGCAGGGTAATGTATGGGCTCTGACCTTCCGAAAGACTACACGAGCAATCCTAAAGCAATCCTAAGAAAGACTAGAGCAAGACTCAGATGACTTCGCTAGTAGAAACTTCAGGAGATAGTCAAGCAAAGAGAAGTTTAGCATCAGAATTTGAAGCTATGGCCGATAAAACTCTCCGTGAATTATCTGCCCCAACAACTGCCAACATTCGTATGGGACCAGTGGTCAACATTGGAGAGAATGGATTTGAGCTCAAGCCTATGCTCATTACCATGGTGCAAGCCAGCCAATTCTGTGGAAAGGCTTATGAAGATGCAAGTGCACACTTACAACACTTTTTGGAGATCTGCAACACCTTCACACTCAAGGGAGTATCCAGAGATGCTACTCTACTCTGCCTTTTCCCATTTTCACTATTAGAGAAAGCAAAACAGTGGTTCTATGCTAACAAAGATAAGAATACTACATGGGACAAATGTTCAACTGCTTTCGTAGACAAGTTCTTTCCTACAGGCAAGACCAATGCTCTGTGTGGGAAGATTTCAAGCTTTCAGCAACACCATGATGAATCAATTCCTGAGGCATGGGAGCGTTTTCAAGATTATATATCAAAGTGTCCTCATCAGGGGGTGGAAAAGTGGATACTTTTGCAGACCTTCTATCATGGGCTAGTCACTAGTACCCGTGAGTGAGTAGATGCTGCAGCTGGAGGTGTTTTCATGTCACTCAAACTTGACGAGGCTACAACACTCATTGAGAAGATGGCCTCAAACTAGAGCTGGAATAAAGAAAGTGTTCAACCTCACAAGAGAGGAGGAGGCATGCATCGACTCAAGGAAGTTGATATGATGTCTGCAAAGTTAGATCTAATAATGAAGAAGCTTGGAGAACAAGACATCGAGAAGAAGAAAGTCATGCACATCAATGACTCTCGTATGACTTGTGAAGAATGAGGAGATGTTGGGCATTCAGGAAACAACTGTTCGACAATTCAAGAAGATGTGAACTACATCAATAACAACAACAGTTATCGTCCTCAACCAAATCAAGGATGGAATCAGCAGAATCAAGGATGGAATCAGCAACAACAAAGGCTAAACTACCAAGGTAACTTTCAAGGTAATAATTTCAGTAATTACAATCAGCCACCCTTGAGAGATTTAGTTGCTGGTCAGTCTAGATTATTGGATCAAATGAGTAAGAAGGTAGCCTCTAATGACAAAGCTCTAGAAAATATAAATGCTAGAATGGATACCTTTGCTTCTGCTATTAAGAACTAGCATAGATTTAATAAAATGCTAGAATCACAATTAGCTTAGCTGGCAGCTGCTGTTCCTCCACTAGAGAAAGTTAGGATTCTGGGCCAGCCAGAAGATTTAGAAACTGCAAATCTTGTCAATATTCATAATGTATCCAACTACTACACTCAACTAGTAGATGTGAAGTGGATTGACTATTCACTTTCCGACAAGAAAGGTGATCCAAGAAGACCTGTCATTCCTATCTCCATAGGATGCCATGTCTTTCCAGAAGCTATCTACGACTTTGGCACAAGTGTCAACATCATGCCTAAGGTAATTTATAAAAATATTCTAGGAGATCCTTTGTTGTACACAAATATGCATTTGCAGCTTGCAGATCAGTCCATCTGCTACCGTGAGGGAGTCCTAGAAGAAGCAGTCATTCGAGTGGGATAATCTTATGTTCCAATTGATTTCGTAGTCGTGGATACAGGAGGAGATGAAAGAGCACCAATTATTTTGGGATGACCATTCCTATGCACAGCCAAAGCCATCATCTGTGCAAAGCATGCCAAGATTGTCTTTTCCATTAAAGATAAGAAAGAGAAGTTTTCATTCAAAGAACACATCCTACACTCTCCTGCTCTACCACAAAACGCATTCATGACTAAGAAGCTAGCATCACCAGTGATAAGAAGAAGAATTTCAGAAACTGAAGAAAGACCAAACTCAGCAAGATTCTAGAAGAGACTGTCAAGATGATCAACACCATCAGAACAGAATACGACCACTTGCTCACTCCGCCATTCCTAGTGAAGAAGGATGATCCAGGTGTACCTACCATTGAATGCACAATCAATCAGAAAATACTCCACAAGACCTTCTGCGACATGGGATCGGGTGTCAACATAATGTCAAAGGTAATATATGAATATTTATTTGGTAATGAACCGTTGTACCCGTCCCATGTGCAGCTGCAGATGGTGGACCATTCGTTTCGATTCGTGGACGGCATAGCAAGAGATGTTATGGTGAAAATCCAAGATCACTTCGTCCCCGCCGACTTCATGGTCCTCGACATGGGAGACGAGGAAGAAGATACACCCATTATACTAGGAAGATCGTTCCTCAACACCATTGATGCTATCATCTATATCGGATCTGGACAAATCCACTTTCAATTCTCAGATAGAAAGGTACGCTGTCACTTTAATAGTTATACTAATCATGAGCAGCCCAAGAAGCCACGCAACAATAGAAGGAGACGTCGATCTTGCCATCAAGCAAACCAACCTTTGAAGGATGGATGGGCCGACTACCCAAGAGAAGTGTCAAGATATGAGGATCACTACGGTGACCAAGATGACAAAGTTGAGAAGAATAAAGTAGAGACAGTTAAGGAACCTCGCTAGAATGAGTGGGACAAAGATGCAGATGAGATTGAACTGCCTACAAAAGAAGAAGCTGAACTACTCAAGTCAAAGACTCAAATCATGATGATATAGAAGGAGAAGAAAAAGGCTACATCACCAACACAAAAGGAGCAGACATCTGAACCGCTAGTAGGATCAGATGATACACCTGATAAGTAAGTACTCACTCCTACCGAGTCCTGTCCGAAAGACTTTAAACTCCATACCCTTGCCATAAGATAATAATGGTAGTTATCTAAATTTACTTTTCAGCATTATGTTAGTATATTTATCCTCCTTACATACATCTGCATTAAAAAATATAATAATAAAATATACTTTATAGTTTGCCATTATTGCATAGTGAAAAGAAAATAAATGTGATTATTGCTTTTATTAGTGCATCATAAAATTACTAAGCCCCGTGTAAGTAAACTTATAGTAACTCCATAGGAATATTTACTGTGGTGGCATAGAAAAATAAAATATAATTTGTCTTTAATTACTTGCATTATAAAACAGAAAATCTTAAAAAAGAAATTAAAGAGACATCCTAATAGAAAATTTATATCAGCTCATAAGAATAATCAATTGTTCATTTGGGTGACCACTAACCCCTTTTCAAAATTCAAGCCTCGAGTTTTTGATGTTCTTGTTGGAGTTTAAATTTTGTAGGATATTACTGTCACTAGAAGTGAGTCTGCTCAGTGGTGCCATCCCGGACTACTGCTAACAAGCTTACTTTAAAGATCACTCAACAATTGACTATAGCAAACATCAAGCTTGGGGGAGGAGCATCTCCCGTATATCTAGCTAAGTATCCCTATCTTTTTACAGCTTTACTATTTTTAAGTCTATTAGTGAAAAAGAAATAAAAAGATGCATAAGCACTAAACCGAATAAAGATTCTTATCCTAGTTATTATATTAAGGTGTGATCATAGAAAATCAAATAAAAGTTTGTTATAATTCTATCTAGTTTGTTAGGAGTCAAATAAAATAATGAATAGTAAAATATTGCATTGGAGATGATGAATAGTTACTCTACCGTAATTTCTTTCAAGTACCTGGTTTTCAGCCTTGAATTCTCCCGAGTTTTGGATAGTACTGTTTTGATATAAGAATTCACCCTAAACTTGAAACTTGTGGGTAGCATATGCTTGAGCTAAGTCTAGATAATCGAGGGATATGATATGAGAGAGTCTAAGCTATTGTTTATCTTGTTCCTAGCAATACTGAGTTCTGAAGATTTATCTTTTGAAAACTTAAAATCTTACATGATGAGCTCTTGTATGACAAAGCTTAAATTCATATCAAAGCCAAATATGATACATCTATATTAGAAAAACCTTTGCTCATTTATGCTACTTGCTTTGCATTGAGTTTAGTTAAGCTTTGTTGTATACCTTATGAGAGTTTTGTCATGCTTTTAAAATCAAGATCATGTACACTCCACCTTCATATATGCACTATTCCTACATTGGGAGTGCTCACAACTATTTATTATTTTCCACCTAGATCCACCTTAAATGTTTTTCTCCTACACCGAGAGAGAACATCCAAAAATAAACCTATAGGACAGCCCCCAAAATAAATGTTCCAAAGATCTTGTTGTTATTCTCTCTAATATTTTGTATTAAAAAGATTAATGTGGCTATGCAAAAGAAAAAGTATTGAAAAAAATGGACAAGTGTCCAAGTGAAAAAAAACAAGAAAAGGAAAAAATAATAATAAAGATAGCCCATGTTTTCTTGTAAAGTTCTTAAGTTCCAAAAGAGAGATATATTCTTTAAGGAGCAAAGTAGAATTAGGATTAGCCACCATATAAACACCTATCCACCATATTCCATACACATGCACATCTTGATTGGATTGTATGACTTTACTCTCTTTGGATCCATTATTTGACTTTACAATATATGAACTGCAAGTATGCTCTTCCTTGTTATTGCCACTCCTATGAGCTTCACTATAAGCCTTAGTTGTAGGAAGAGAAGGCATAACATTATTGACTTGGTGAGGATCCACAAATATCACATATATTGAGAGATTTGAGAGTGTCAAAAAATTAAAGCTCTGAGTTTTATTTCTAAAAAGTTGCAAAACTCCGGAATAATAGTTGAGCAAAGAGCTTGAGACATAGTGCTTGACTTATCCCTGTTATGAGTAAAGTGTATGATATTGGTTTTAGCTCTCATTCATCATATATATAGAAAGTTATCAATACTATAGATTTCCTGTTTAGCTAGATCTTCCAAGTGGTATAAATATAAACCGACAACCTGGCAATACTCTAGGTAAAATGCTACAATGATATAATTATCTATCCGCTTATAGAACCAGTTTTATTCATATATTCATTCTTATTATTTCTACCTAGTCACATAAAATAATAGATTCCTTTATATAGTACCAATATACATTTCTAGCTATAAAACTAGGGATGACAACTTAGTTCAAGCTTAGGAGTGTAGGTATGTGATAGGTGACTAGTGTGCTAAACACATGTTAATCATTACCATACATTTACTGGTGTTGTTAGTTTAGTAATAGCAGTAGTAAATGTCAACATTTCTCATGCTCTTGATGGCGCGGTGAAGTAGTGTCCTGCATTGTAAATGTCTACAAGATTCGCAGTTTCTAAATCTTCCGACTTCCCCAGAATCTTACCTTTTTCGGTCATAGGAACTGAAGCTGCTAGCTGAGATATTTGTGATTCTATCATCTTATTAAAGTTATGTTGATTCTTTATTGTAGAAGTAAAGCTATCCATTCTATTGTTAATGGTTTCTAGAATTTTATCATTGGAAGCTAACTTCCTGGACATGTTCTTAATAACTTTATTTTGATTAGTAATCATTTCTCTTAAGGGTGGTTGGTCAAAGTTATTACCTTGGTAGTTAGGCCTTTGTTGCTGACTCCATCCCTGATTCTGTTGAGGACGATAATTGTTGTTGTTGTTGATGTAGTTCACATCCTCTTGAATTTCAGGGCAGTTACTTCCTGAATGGCCAGTGCCTCCACACTCCTCACAGGTTATGCAGGAATCATGAATGAGCTTGACTTCGTTCTTCTCATTGTCTTGTTCATCAAGCTTCTTCATGAGCAGGTCCATCTTAGCAGACAACATGTCTATCTCCTTGAGTTGATGCATTTCTCCTTCTCTCTTGCGTGGTTGAGTGCGTTCTTCGTTCCATCCTTGGTCGAAAACTATCTTCTCCACAAGAGCGGTTGCGTCATGAATAGTGAGTGACAAGAATGATCCTCTAGCAACTGCATTTATGTTCTCACAGGTACTAGTAGTGAGACCGCGGTAGAAAGTCTGCATGAGTAGCCAACTCTTCATCCCATGATGAGGACATTCTGATATGTAATCTTGAAAGCGTTTCCATGCCTCAAGGACAAATTTACCATACTATTGTTGAAAGCTTGAGATCTTAGCACGTAGAGCGCTGGTCTTGCCTACTGGAAAGAACTTTGCTACGAAAGCAGTGGAGCAGATTTCCCATGTAGTGTTTTTATCCATATTGGCGTAGAACCATTGCTTCGCCTTTCCTAAGAGTGAAAATGGAAACAGATAGAGTAATACGGCATCCTTGGAAACTCCTTTGATGGTGAAAGTACTACAAATCTCCAGAAAGTGTTGGAGATGAGCACTTGCATCTTCATGTGCCTTCCCACAAAATTGATTGGCTTGCACCATGTTGATCAAAGCTGACTTGAGCAGTGGTTGGAGCAGAAAATTCACAAAGGGTCTTGTCTGCCATGACTTCAAACACTGGTGTTAAACTTTTTCTTACTTTAGTATCTTCCGACACAGAGGGTGAAACCTTCTTGAGTTTGGATCTAGTCTTCCTGAGTAAAGCTTCTGGATTGTCAACAAAGTTGTTTGGAAGATCACGCATGCATTATCCCTGCATAAGATACAAAAGTAGACAAAGCCAGGATAAGCCTGTTTGAGAAAAAGGATCAATAGTGTATCTCAATTATCATGGTGTAAAAGTTATTCCTAGATATGAAATTCTAGATACCATATTTCATTTCATTCCCCGGCAACAGCGCCAGAAATGCTTGTTGGCATCTCTTAGCAGCGCTTGAGTTAAGTTGTCATCCCTAACACGACACTTGAGATGAGGTCGTACTTATGATCATGACACTTACATAAAATATAGAATAAAGGTTATATGCAAGCGCATAGATAAAAATACACCCATTGTAGCATGTTACCAGTCCGGATGTTGGCAGTGGTTGGAGCAGAAAATTCACAAAGGGTCTTGTCTGCCATGACTTCAAACACTGGTGTTAAACTTTTTCTTACTTTAGTATCTTCCGACACAGAGGGTGAAACCTTCTTGAGTTTGGATCTAGTATCTTCCTCCCCCACATTGATTGTTCATCCAGTCCGGATGTTGGCAGTGGTTGGAGCAGAAAATTCACAAAGGGTCTTGTCTGCCATGACTTCAAACACTGGTGTTAAACTTTTTCTTACTTTAGTATCTTCCGACACAGAGGGTGAAACCTTCTTGAGTTTGGATCTAGTCTTCCTGAGTAAAGCTTCTGGATTGTCAACAAAGTTGTTTGGAAGATCACGCATGCATTATCCCTGCATAAGATACAAAAGTAGACAAAGCCAGGATAAGCCTGTTTGAGAAAAAGGATCAATAGTGTATCTCAATTATCATGGTGTAAAAGTTATTCCTAGATATGAAATTCTAGATACCATATTTCATTTCATTCCCCGGCAACAGCGCCAGAAATGCTTGTTGGCATCTCTTAGCAGCGCTTGAGTTAAGTTGTCATCCCTAACACGACACTTGAGATGAGGTCGTACTTATGATCATGACACTTACATAAAATATAGAATAAAGGTTATATGCAAGCGCATAGATAAAAATACACCCATTGTAGCATGTTACCCAGGAATGTTCCAGGTATCGTTATTTATACTTTACCACTAGGAATGGACATGAAATATAAAGGATATAGGCTATAACTTTTACACTCACATGTGATAAGAGAGTAACTAGATCATTGTCTTTACTCAGAATAGGGATTCAGTCATATGATAAAAAATAATAAGATAAATAGTTCAAGATCATCCTATAAAGGTCCTAGAGCATTCCCACCCTATAGCATTAGCGTTGATTATAACAAGAGATTAGAGACTAATTCCTAGTTATTATAATTATAAGTCATAGTATACATTGATTAGTGCAATTACATCTAGCAGTCATTGTATCAATTATATTATATACTCACACAAGAGACATTTCTAAGTCGGATTAAGAATAGAGCGTAATCTAGCCTTGAAACCAGGTCTTACTAGGCCTATATTTGGAGAGTGGACTATAGAGAACTCAACAAGAATATCACACCCACGATCTTCGACTTGATGTCCTAGAATATAGGGTACATCCGTAGGTAAACAACGTATAAGCACCATGCTTACACAATGTCGACCACTCACCCTCTGATCACAAGAATGAGCGCTATACAAACATGTGCTTGAATATAAATATAATATAACTATTCTAGATATATAATCAAAGTAGACAATGATCATTATAACTAAGAATATATAATCGATTAAGAATAAAGTCATATCAAGTAGAACAATATGATCAACTAGAACAAGAACTAGAAGAACAATAAGACCTAGATTAAGAACACGATGAACTAGACAAACAAATAGAATAAATAGATCAATAATGTTGATACAAGAGAGAAGTACAAGGCTTTACCGAGCCTCCTCGCGACACGATCAGGAATCCAAGCGAAGCTTACCTCCTCTAATTCTATTCTATCTAGCTATGCCCTAAGTTTGGTGGAGCTCTAAGGTTATTCTTTCGAGGGACACCTCTTGCTATGATTATTATTGATTGAATATGGAGGGGGTCTAGGGTTTGGTTATATAGTCCGAATGAATGAACCGCAGCCCTCAGATCAAACCGGCATTGATCAATGGTGGAGATGCGTAGAAGAGTTTGGTTGGAACACGTTGCGTGGAAGAGAACGTGATTGGTATCTCTGACAGGCCGGCCGGCCTAGGGGAGGGGCCGGCTGGCCCTCCTAGCATGTCTCGCCTCCCGCTTCGTTCTGGTCTCTTCTAGTGTCTTCCACGTCCTTTCCGTGCCAAGGTTCAGTCAGTTTGCGCAATTAATCATATCGTGGTAGGTTTCTCCTCATCCTCGATCCTGTTTTAATCCCTCAAATATAATAATTCATAGGACTATGGAATTTTGTCAGTTTAGTCCCTGAAACTTATGGTGGTGATAGTTCTAGGATGTTTTAAAGACTTCCCAAGTTGTATTCCACCAAAGATGTCATATCTTTCTCTCTGAAACTCCAAATATAGCAAGTGTTATGTCCATTTCGATCGTCTTGACGAGCTCTTCGTAATGGTGCACTCTGTTTCATCACTTGAGATACTTTGATATGGTAAAATATTGAATATACTACAAAACAAGTGAGAACACCAACACTCGTGGAACTCATTAGAAACAAACCCTACAACTATGCTTTTTATAAGTTTTTATATCGAATCAGGCATTAGTTGATGGTTATAGTTGACATTAAGGACTGTCAACATTTATGAATGGTTGGATGTGTATTTTGAGAAATTTGTGAGATGTATGCAACCATTTAGTTTATGAATGGATGGATGTTTATTAATTAATTCATTGCACTCACGTCACGCAGTATTATTTTCCTTTTCTGAGTATACTATACTATTCCCATTTCATTTCTCTCTAATGTGGACTTGAACGACATGGTGTGGATCAAGTATTCAGGTCCTTATGGTTGCACCAACATTCATCGACTCTTATGAGCAAGGGTGTGCCTACTCACATGGAAGTGGATGCGGTAGCCACACCTTTTATAGGCCGCCAGACCTACCAGTTTCTCCATAAATCATTTTTTCAAAAATAAAGCGGTTATAAAAATAGCAAAAAATAATCTTGAGAAAAGCCCACTCCATGTGTCACAAGTCATGCGACGTGTGCGTGTAATCTTTTCTAAAATCTAAAAGCTTTGAATTAAGAGCAACTCCAAGAGTTCTCTGAACCCGCTATCAATCTTTACATGATATATCTCCATGGATTCCCAATCAAAGTTTGGTGGATGATTTTCTTCTGGTGGTCTACATTGGCCACGCCCTGACTAGCCCTAGCCACCAGTTGAAAGGTCCTAATGGCTAGAGGGGGTGAATAGCCTATAAAAATTTCTACAAAAACACTAAGCAAAGCGGTTAGACAAATATGAGGCGAAGCAAATGTTACGCTAGCCTACTAAAAATACAAGCCACCTACCACAATTCTAGTTTCAACAGCCTCTAAGCACACAAAGGCTATGTCACTACACTAAGTTAGTGAGCTCTCAAAGACTAACTAAAGAGCCTCACTAACCACTAGACAAGACACAAGCTAGCTCTCAAAACTAATTACACCAAAGAGCGTAGCAACACTAGAAATGTAAGTGCAAGAGAGGGGATGTGATAGTTATACCGCCATGACAAGAGATGATCAATCCAATCACAATGAATACCAAGAAACCCTCGGAGACAAGATGACACAAAGATTTTTCATTGAGGTTCACTTGCTTGCCAGTAAGCTAGTCCCCATTGTGGTGATTCACTCACTTGGAGGTTCACGCGCTAATAGGCATCACACGCCTAACCCGCAACTGGACGCCACACAACCAACACAAGATGAGGATCACAGAAGCCATGAGCAATCCACTAGAGTACCTTTTGGCTCTCCACCAGGGAAGGTCAATAACCCCTCATAATCCCCACGATTGGACATGTTCGTTTCTGCAGGTCAACTCCAGAGAGGGTCTAGAGCACCAAAAACGTGATCGGACACGTCCGTTTCTACTCAACCGGATGCACCTCTGCGTCAGGTCTTCACCACGCTCGCTCATGAAAGCTCTAGTTTGGTTTGGTGAATTGATGAAACCCTTAGTGCTAACCTAGTTTATCAAGTGATCATGAGATAGGTAGCACTATTCCAAGTGATGGAGCAATGGTGAAGATCATGATGATGGTGTGGTGACCATGTTGATCAAGTGCTCAGTTTGGAAAAGAAAAAAGAGAAAAACAAAAAGCTCAAGGCAAAGGTGAAACTTGATAGGAGCTTTTTGATTTGGTGATCGAGACACTTAGTGAGTGTGGTCACATTTAGGATTGATAGCCATACTATTAAGAGGGGTGAAACTCGCATCGAAATACAGTTATCAAAGTGTCACTAGATGCTCTAACTCATTGTAAATGCATTTAGGATCTAGTGGAGTGCTAACACCCTTGAAAATGTTTGTGAAAATATGCTAACACACGTGCACAAGGTGATACACTTGGTGGTTGGCACATTTTAGCAAGGGTAGTGAAGTTGTTGAAGTGAAGGAGGTGGTTTTCACTGTGAAATAGTGACTAAACGCAGGACCTAACCCTGGACCTATGTGTCTAATCACTGGTAGTGCTGTGGCATGGCCTCGGTCTCGATGACCGGACGGTGGCGTGGAGTGGCGACCTGACGCGTGTGGCCACATCTGGTCGCCTATGACGTACATTGACGCGAGCGTGGAGGCGAGAAATGATCGAGCTGACGTAGGTGCGCATTTGGTCATGCTTGACCTGACGCGCCCGATCGCGTTTTTGTCACCCAGGAACCTTACTGGAAATGATCTAACTTTGCGTTGGCTTGAGTCAGATCAGTGTTGCGGTGTGTTCGGTCGGTCTGTGTTGTGTCTGGTCTCAACTTAACGGGTGTACGTGATCAACTCGACCATTGGAATCAAGCGGCGAGGTCAAACGCGGTGACACATGGCTGCAATCCCATGACCGAAAAGCCGGGTGGCGCGCATCCGGTCATCCTGATCGGTGCGTGTTGACAGTGATTATTGTTCATCATAAACCGTCAACATAACTTGAATAAATGCTTAAAATAGATCACCAATGGAAACTTAGGGGTTTAAACTTACAATTTCCATAAGTTTTAGTAAATCTGTATTTTCAGTAGGGTTATTCTAGAAAACCAAAAAGATGGATCAAAATGTGAAAAAGAACTAAACTTAACCGCGATGAAAACTACTCTAGAAGACTCCAGAGGACTCCTGGAGGCAACCCCCTGAGGCAGACCCCGAGAGGCTGCCAGGTGGGGCTGACCGGCCCCACCATGGTGTCACCTAGCCCCCTGTGGGTCCCTCTTGCCAGCATCTTCTGAAATATTCCTCCACCGCCTCTTAGGATTGCATCTAGGCCATCCTTCAAGTCGGTTTAATCCAAGGGCTCATGTTGCACCCCCTGGGCTATATAAATAGACTCCAGCCCCCCTAGAGGCATCAAGTCATTTGAGATCAAGTCATCTAGAACTAGAAACCCTAATCTCCTCAGAGCTCCTCTAGTTTCTAGGGCATTAGCTAGTTAGGCTAGGTCTAGAGGGAGGCAAGCAGATCTTTGCTTGGATTCTCGACATCGTCTAGAGCTTGGTTTGGTATAATTCTTATACTCCTCTCTCATTGTATCTCCATTATTTTTATATGCTTTGGTACAATTATCAAGACAATATAGTATTCATCTTATTCACGTTCAAGGTTGCAATGTTCATCGTCTACTTTGATTATATGCTTAGTATAGTTAGTTTATCATTATGTTTATGCATAAGTTCGTATAGCGCTCACCCCAATAATCACAGGGTGGGTGGTAGAGATCATGTAAGCATAGTGCTTAGATGTTATTTACCTACGAATACACTCTATATTCCAGATCATGTGGTAGATCACGGGTGCGACACTACCGTTGAGTCCTTTGTAGTCCACTCCCCGAATATAGGTCATAGAAGTAGGGTCCGGTTGCAAAGAAAGGAAAAAATCTATTCTCGAACTTCCCAAAGTAATGCCCCTTATGTGTAGATTCAATGGTGATCTTAGCAGTGACTACTAAGTGTAATTGCACTAATCAACGTAAGCTTTGACTTGTAATTAAGAATGACTTAGGAATTATTCATCTAATATTCTAACCTGACCATGTTAATGCTATAGATAGGAGTGCTTTGAGAGATTTATTTATCATTATTATGAACTTGATCAATGCATATCATATATATCTTTTATTTTGTGACTTACCCCTGTTATGAGTAGAGAGATTGTTATGGTTTATTTCTCCATCAATGCTATAAGTTGTCAATACATGTCCAAAGCTACACCTTCCTGATGGTAAAATATAAATAACGATACCTGGAATACTCTTAGGTAAATGCTATAATGGTAGAATTATCTGTCTACTTGCAGAATCCTTTTATTCATATTCTATATTCTTTCTAGTCGTATAAAATGATAAACATCTACTTAGTATTATTCTAGTAATAATGCTAGGTAGTAACAACAATATTTCTGGCACCATCACTGGGGATGACAACCTAGTTTAAGTAATGCTAGAGGTGTAGGTAATTAATAGGTGGCTACTAAAATAAGTGACAAGTTAATAAATACCAATAGTGCGTCCGGTCGCATCGGGAATGCAGGCAGTTGTGAGCCAACGTCTCTATTTTTGGGGGCTCTCTATTTAAGCCCCTTGGCTAGCTCAAGCTCACTCTCTTGGCTATTTGCATTGACATAGCAACCTTATGAGCTTAGCCAAAGCCCTCCCACTTATTTTCATCACTGATTCATCATCTTTGTGAGATTGGAAGAGAATCCAAGTGCATTGCTTGAGTCTTTGCATCTAGAGGCACTTGGTGATTATGTTTCACTGCGGGATTCAGTTGTTACTCTTGGTGGTTGTCACCACTTAGACGACTTGGAGCAGCGAGGATCATTGAGTAGAGGAAGGTCCTTGTCTCCGGCTTCAATCGTGGTGATTGTGAGGGGTTCTTGAGCCTTCCCCGTGGGAGATCACGTAAGGCATCTCAAGTGGATTGCATGTGGCTTGTGGATCCTCATATTGTGTTGGTTGTGCAGCACCCGATTGCGGGTTTAGCATGTGATGCCAATTAGCATGTGAACCTCCAAGTGGGTGAATCGCCACAATGAGGACTAGCTTGCCAACAAGCAAGTGAACCTCGGTAAAAATCATTGTGTCATCATTTGATTCTGAGATGATTGGTATTCATTCTTGTGATTGATTGGCTCCATTGGTGATTGGCTCATTCCTCTACACGGTAGTATAATACTCCATCCTTCCTGAGTATTTACATTTCATAGTGTAGCTTGGCCCTATAGTGTAGCTATTTTTTAGGGCAAGCAAGAGTCGTGTCTAGTGGTTAGTGAGGCTCTTTAGTTAGTATTTGAGAGCTCATTAACTTAGTGTAGTGACATAGCCATTGTGTGCATAGAGATTATAGTCACTAGAATTGTGGTAGGTGGCTTGCATTTTAGTAGGCTAGCGCAACATTCGCTTCGTCTCATTATTGTCTAACCACTTTGCCTAGTGTCGTTGTAAAAATTTCTATAGACTATTCACCCCCCCCTTTAGCCATTAGGACCTTTCAGCTCAGTCGCCCATGTCAGCATATGTCAGTAGGTGACCGGACGCAGGTCCTGTGCATCCGGTCACAAACACTGTGCAGCGTCCAATCATAGAACCAACTGTGCCCCTCACGACCCAACACTGACCGGACGTAGGCTCAGAGTCCGGTCGCTGCAGGAGCAGCGTTCGGTCACTAAAATACATCTCCTCCACTTCACCAACTTCTCCACCCTTGCTCAAATATGCCAACCACCAAGTGTTTCACCCTGTGCACGTGTGTTAGCATATTTTCACAAATATTTTCAAGGGTGTTAGCTCTCCGCTAGATCTAAATGCATATGCAATGAGTTAGAACATCTAGTGGCACTTTGATAACCGCATTTTGATACGAGTTTCACCCCTCTTAATAGTACAGCTATTGATCCTAAATGTGATCATAGTCTCTAAGTGTCTCGATAACCAAACCAAAAAGCTCCTATCAGGTTTCACTTTTGCCTTGAACTTTTTATTTTTTTCTCTTTCTTCTTTTTCAAGCCGAGCACTTGATCACCATGGCCATCACCACCATCAATATGATCTTCATTTGCTCCACCACTTGGAATAGTGCTACCTACCTCATGATCACTAGAGCAAATAGGTTAGCACATAGGGTTTCATCATTTCACCAAAACCAAACTAGAGCCTTCAATCTCCCCCTTTTTATGACAACCCTTTGACAAAGATATGAATAGAAATTCAATTGAATCCATGTTGTTTGCCCAAGCATATTTACCATGTGCGAAACAATATGAACAAGTTTCATGAACCCCAATTTGTAGCATTAGCCCCCTACATATGTGCTAAGAGTTTGGATTAAAGCTTGCATACATGCATGGATTGGAAATGTGGGAGAGTAATGTCTACCAAATGATGCTAAGGTATAAGAGATGGACCTTTGAAGTGTGATACCAATCGGAGTGCACCAAATATACCATCCTTAGCACTATTGCTAGTTAGATGCCACTTGAAATTACTTGCAAAACCCAAACACTAGATACCTCATGAGATCACATTATATGCAAGGCTTTAGTATTACTTGAAAACCAAAACCAACTCATGTCTAACTATCTTATGCATGCTAGTTTTTCATTTCATCGTTCAAGCCTACAACTAGCATACACCACACAAGCATGGATTTTTAATTTAAAACTTGTGCCATGCAAGCATTCATATGAAATGCACATTCAAATGCATCAATCAAGTTTATGAGCTTGCACCCCCAACTTGTGTGCTTAAAATTTTAATTAATCCCCTTACTTTCATATTTCTCCCCTATGTCAAAGTTCTCCCCTTTGTTATCTTTTCACTATATTTGTGCATTACTTCTCTCCCTTTGTCATCAATGACCACAAAGGTTTAATTTTAGATAGGTTAAGATTACCAATGTCAATCAATGGAGTGAGAATCATTTTCCTAAGTTTAGTTCAATCTAGAACACTTGCCAAAGATATTTAACTCAGTTTGATCCAAGGACAAACTTCTTTACACCTTCGAATAAGGGTTATCTTGTACCATATTGAGTTAAACACTTATAGCTCATTTTCTAGATCAAACACTAGGTTCACAAGCCCATAAAGTTGTCATACTACCACTAGATCAAGTTAAGCATAGAAGCAATAGTGGTACCATATAAGCATCAAATTCATTTGATTTTCATGAATGATCCTATAAAACATGAGTAATGACTAGATGCACTAAACAAGTTCTTAGCAAAGGATGTCTGCCATGCCAATCAACTTTTACTTTGGATTGCTCGAAGGAGAGGCATGTCATATAAGTGGGTGTGTAGCAAAACATATTTGAGAAATCTAATATTCAACACATTCCTTAACTTACAAAATCTCTTCTCATCAAGTGGCTTGGTGAATATGTTGACAAGTTGATCTTCGGTGCTCACACTCTTAATACAAATGTCCCCTTTTTGTTGATGATCTCTTATGAAATAGTGACGGACATCAACGTGCTTTGTTCTTGCATGTTGAACAAGATTTTTTGTTAGCTTGATTGCACTCTCATTGTCACATAGGAATGACACTTTCTTGAACTTGATTCCAAAGTCATTCAAGGTGGTCTTCATCCAAAGTATTTGTGCACAACAACTACTGGTGGATATGTATTTAGCTTTGATAATGCAACACCATTTTTCTTCTTTGATGACCATGAAACAAGTGATCTTCTCAGTAGTTGACAAGTACCCGAGGTGCTCATCCTTTCAACCTTGCATCCCGCTTAGTCAAAGTCTGAATATCCAATAAGTTTAAACTTTCCTCCTTTGGGATACCATAAACCAATATTTTGTGTATGCTTCAAGTACCTCAATATCCTCTTTGTAGCCTTCAAATGACTTTCTCTTGGTGAGGCTTGGAATCTTACACACATGCACATACTAAACATGACATCCGGCCTTGATGCGGTCACATAAAGTAGGCTTCTAATCATAGAGTGATATAACTTTTGATCCACCATGTTGCACTTGCATCACTATCCAAATTGCCATTTGTTGCCATTGGTCTACTAATGGCCTTGCTCTCATTCATACCAAACTTTTTAAGCATGTCTTTGATGTACTTGCCTTGACTCACAAATGTACTATTCTTTAATTGTTTGCTTTGAAGACCAAGAAAGTAACTCAACTCTCTAATCATGGACATCTCAAACTCATTAGTCATCATCTTTCCAAACTCTTCACAAAAGTCTTGATTGATTGATCCAAATATGATGTCATCCATATAGATTTGCAACACAAATAAGTCCATGCCAATCTTCTAGGTGAAAAGAGTAGTGTCAATCATGAACCCTTTAGAGAGTAAATCATACAATGCCTTCTTCAATTTGTACACATGGTCGGACTTCTTGTCATCTTCAAAATCAGGAGGTTGCTCAATATATACTTCTTCATTGATGTAGCCATTAAGAAATGTACTCTTGATATCTGTTTGATAGAGCTTGATGTTGTGGGCATAAGTGTCACACCCCAAAATTTTTAATTTTGGGTTGTGCATAGGAAACACTAAATAAAATAAATGGTTTCAATATCTGAATAAATTTATTAGATAAGTTAAGTTGCTGCTAATTTAAATATAGAAAATTATGGTTTTAAACTTTTTCATATTAATTTGATAATATTGTGTTTGTGTGATGCTTGTCTTTGATGTTGGTGAGTGCTATTATTTTCAAAATACCATAGGACGATGTTTACTTCTCATCGAAAAACTTTTTGGTATTTTCTGGATTTAAATTTTCAATTTCCGTGAGCTTAATCTTTTTCCTTGATCTCTTCATCAATCTTTTTATGAGCTCCAAATACTTTATTTGAGTTTGTCTTATTCTAAAATATCCCTGAGAATTTTCCCTAAATTTTCGGAGCCTTCGGAGTATTTTTCGTGGCTTAAAATTCAATTCTGGACTTTTCTAGAATTATTTTATCCATGAAATTAATTAATTCCGAAAATAATAAAATATCTCAGATTTCCTCATGTCCAAAGGCCCATGTCTTTATTTACTAATGGGCTTTAATAATTAATTAGGCCTATTAGTAAAGGTGGATGGTGCAACGTCAATTAGCACCATACCGCTAGTTGATATGGAGGTGGAGAGTTTTCCTCCCTATATATATATATATATATATATATATATATATATATATATATATATATATATATATATATATATATATATATATATATATATATATATATATATATATATATATATACCTATCCCTTGGGTAAAAGCACACCAAAACTACCGTAGAGGAGCCCCTAGTTTGGGAAATCTCTCGTGTAGTAAATTAAATATTTCTCCTCCTTCTTTTGTCGCCCCCAGGCCGAGGCCCTTCGGTTGGATGGAGGTAGAAGATGAAGTATTTGCGGTTCTGTCACTGGTTCGTAATATCTTTGTCGTTTCTTCGTTTTAATTTCGTTTTGCTCCGTTTCAGTTGTGTTAGTTTCGTATAGTTGCGCTCTACGTAGTAGTGCTGATGTATATCGTGTCACCTAATCATGAATTTATTGATTTACGTGCAATATTTATTTAATGCATTTTTAATTAAAAGCAACCTAGTGTAGTAACTCGTTCTTGTGATTTTGTGATCATCCGTTCTTTCTACCCGTGCCTTTGGTCAAAACATGGTTCGGTCCATCCCTGGAAGCCCACCGGAGCATGTGCACATGCATGAGCCGAGCATTGAGCCAGAGTAATTAGCGGTAATTATGTGGCCATTAATGATGCAATAAAAATAGTGTTAATTTATTCCAACCAGGACAATACATATGCATGTATTACGATAACACAGAAGCGACATGCACATGCAAAGTTTACGAGACGGCGGCCGTGCTTGGTGACGATGGAGGCTTGTAGCGCGGCGGCGGCGATGACGGCGGCGAGGTGCAGCGACGGGATATGCTCTAGAGGAGGATTGGGACGTCTCCAGTCTCCAACCACCAGCGATGAAAAGGAGCGGGACAGGATGGAAATTAGATTAGCTGGATCAGCGGGATTGAATGGCATGCATGCGTGCACTGCTGCTGCTCTAATTCCATTGTTGCAAGCTTGATGACATCGCAATGATGTCATGATGATGTCACACACACATTATGGCCGTTTTTCCTTTAGAAAAATAAATCCCGAAATACAATAGAAATACGTATACATATAATCTTATTTAGGTCATATCATTTATGTTTACGTCTGATTCAAGTCGTTCAAGTCGCGTTAGATTCATGTCGTCGCGCTCTACACGGTAGTGCTAATGTTTGTCATGTCTTATAGTTACGAATTTATTGATTGAAATACTAATATGATTACTAATAATTTAATAGCTTTTAAATTAGAAAACGAATTAGGGTTGCGATGCTGTGCGTGTCGAGTCATGATTGTGCCGATGTAAACTACACATGAGTAATGATGTTTATCATGTCACTTGATTATGAATTTATTAATTTGAATAGTAATTAGATTAATACATTTATTTAATAGCTTTCCAATTAAAAGAAATTCCGGTTTAAATCCGTTCTTGTTGTTTTGCAATAGTGCCGATCGAGGTTATGTGTTAGCAACAACGTTTAACATGTCTTACATTCTTAAAATTTATAAGTTAGATATTAATTTGATTTATGCTTGTGCAATTGAGTTTCTAATTAAACGCAACACGGGCAGTCTGTTCTAAATTAATGTTAATCTAATTAATATTAAACTAAATGTTTCTTTTAAATTATAAGATGCTTAGTTCAACCTTGAAACATAAGTGCTTTCGTTCAGTTGCCACATATTTTCTATATATATAGTTCAATATTAAATTGATTAATATGATTAATGTACAGTATATCTCAAATTAAAATTTACTTAGTCTAAGTACGTTGCATATATGATAGACTTGTGTAGATAATTTCATATTACAGTACGTATCTGCTCTTCATAGTTATACGACTTTAATCCTCGAGCATTTATTCGTTTGAAATCTATTTTGCTCCAATTAAGTTGTGTTAGAGTCGCATCGATGTTCTCTGTGCAGCAGTACTAATGTTTTTCATGTCATATGCTTTTTCATATATATAGTTGAGTATTATATTAATTAATATGTTTGTTATTAGTTTTATAATTAAAAATAATATATAATCTTGTCACGTTAGTCCTTTGTAACTAAGCATGAACTTAACTAATGACAACTTAAAATATGTTTAAATTATAATTTACTTAGCCCAACCACATATCTCATATAATTGGAATAATTGTTCTTACATGTTCTTTTATCTCTGTAAAGTCGGTAATACTTATAAATAAAATATGACCAGGGTTAAACCTAGTTTTATAATTCAATTGATTAATCTAATTTTAGAATATTTCTTTAGAATGTTTATCACCTTATTTCAATAACTAAAATGTATTAAGATTATAGTCGGTTTTCTAAGTTATGTTGTAATCGTCTCGATAGTCGCGTGTTCTCTTTAATGGTAGCTCCGTTATCCGTCGTTCTTGCGTTTTCGTGACTGTAGCAACATACTGTGTCCTTTAATGCGTTCTCTTTTAAAGCGTTTCTTTTGTTTGATGCATGTTCTTAGTTGTGTTTGTTGTTTGTCTACTGTGCTTGGTTGCTACGAGTAGAAGAAAGACAATCCGTGAGCGCCGAAGATCCGAAGATGAAGACCAGAAGCTGAGTGCCAGAAGTTGCAAATAAAAAGATTAAGTTGAGGTTTTTCAGAGCAAGTGAAAGCCCAAGTTTGGTTTTGGTAATTAATGACACCAAGTTGCTAATGCCATGTGTTAAGTGTTTTGAGTTAGGCATAAGCAACACATGTGATGAAGGTGTATGTGGCAAGGAGTGGTGGCCGCAAGATCACAAAGAGATGGTGCATGGACATAAAATGATGATAATGGTGGAGATGCACATAATACGAAGGACATGATGATCAAGTGAAGGAGAAGGATATAAGAGCGCAAGGCAAAGGTATAACCATAGGGGTTTTCCTTTTGCCGGTCTAAGATGAGTAGAGAAGTGATTGACCGGGTTTTAGGATATATAGCCGACTATCAAGAGGGACAATCACGGTTAGCTCGGAAATCAAGTGCCACTAGATCATTGTCTTGAGCATATGCATTAGGATCTAGTAATGAGCTAACATAACGCCTTGAGAAATGTTTGTGAAATGCTAACACACATGCACATGGTAGTGTACAATTGGTGGTGTTAGTACATTTGCGAAGGCGGTGGAGTTTAAGCGGTAGAGAGGGGTTTGGGTCAGTTTAACCAGCGCGTCCGGTCAGTGCTTCATAAATTAGCCGTTGCACGACCGATGCGTCCGGTCAGTTTTGACCAGCGCGTCCGGTCAGCGCGACTTTGGTTGTTTGAGTTCCTAATGGCCAGCTGCGTATCCCTTCGCTATAAATAGACGTTGGCCGGGGTTTGAGGGTATCTCTTGCACATTTTGAGACCTAGAGACATACTTTGAGCTAGAGAACAACCCCTCCACTCATCTCTTTGCTTAGTTGCACATTTTGAGTGAGATTCAAGTGCATTGCTTGAGAGTTGCATTCTAGAGGCACTTGATCTTCGAGTTGCTGCGGATTTCTTGTTACTCTTCCGTGTTTCCCGACACGGTAGACGGCTTGGAGCAGCAGAGGTGATTGAGCTCACAATTGGAGATTGTTGGAGCCTTCACCAAGTGTTGTAAGGGGTTCTTGATCCTTCCCCGTGGGAGTTCGCGAATTGGATACTCTAGTGGAGCTCGTGGCTTAGAGGATCCCCATCTTGTGTGCGGTTGTGCGGCGCCCACCGAGGGCTCAACTCTAGATAGTTGATTAGCTCGCGAACCGACAAGTGGGTGTATCGCCACAACGGGGAGTAGCTTGCCGGGAAGCAAGTGAACCTCGGGATAAATTCTTGTGTCATTCTCTTCCCGAGGACTTCTCTTGTGTGATTGATTGATTGGTACTTCTCATCTCTACACGGCGGTATAATCACTCAAAGCTCTTCTCTTGTATTACTTCTTGTTTCTAGCTTATAGTTGTTGTTAGGGATGAAAACGATCGGAAACGATCGATATAAGGCCAAATCACTTTTGTTTTCACATCTTTTTCTCGAAAATGAAATCGATACGATATTGTCGGAAACGAATACGGCGCCGATATTCTGGTAATTTCGAAAACGATATTAGTCAATCGGAAAATACATCGATAACGATCGGAATCCATGAAAACGGTATCAAAAAAACGATAAACACGCCAAACTATAGAACATGAGAAGATCCATATAACTCGACCTATCTCACATGATAATAGTAAATAAAGCCACAATTGACAAGATCACAAGCTGAAACCACACAATTCATACAATCTTAGGTCTCAAATAGTGGCAAACCACGCAACAGTATGACAATTCTTGACAAAGATACAAATAAACGATCATGTTCTAAGTTGACTCGACATAAATAGTGATCAAAACATGAATTATTAGAGTTCCTTTTTCAGTGGAGGCTATAGCCTGTAGGTTTCTTAAAGATGAACGTCATGCATGTCATCGTCGTCCCCGGCCACATCTTCCCATCCATATTCTGAGTATTCATCCTACATAGTTTGTGATGGATACATACATATGTTAGTTCTCATACAAGACAACTGTAGATGAGTTAGTAACAAGCATCATATTAATGTACGGAGATATATAAGGCTCGTAGCAATAGATGTATTAGCGCAATAGTGCTAATAAGAAATAAAAATCTGAGAAATACATAGCTAATAAGAAGCAAACACAATATAGGTATGTGTCGCAGGTAGCAGCCAACACATCATATACAAGGTAAAGGCTAGAAAAAAGAATCTCGAGTGTTGATTGCCTTCTTGTTATATACATGAAATACTTCCGTTAGATAGTTCCTTTCCAAAAATTATTTGCCTTGTGTGCAGATGTGATCCTTTCAAAAAAAATTGCCTTATGTGCTTGCAGCTTGTGTGTACAGATGTGATCCTTTCCAAAAAAAATTGCCTTTTGTACTTGCGTGTGTAATGCATTGTATATCTATAAATAAATAAGGATTCATTAATTAAAGGCCTTTAATCGGTAATTACCGACGGTAAATTACCGGTTAAATACGGGAATCTTCGAAAACGATCGGAAGAGGGCAAAATCATTTTCGCTTTCGTTTCTGATTATTTTTACCGTTATCATTTTCATTTTTTCGGTTACCGCTATCATTTTCATTTAGGCATAAAAATCGGAAAAAAACTCGAAAACGATTTTGGGAAATCGGAGATTATCATTTTCGTTTTCATCCCTAGTTGTTGTTGTGTTTAGTGAATAGCTTTGTTATAGACTTGTGTAGGTGGCTTGCTTAATTAGTTAGAGCTAGTGCTTTTGCTTCGCCACCTTTCATACTAACGTGTGGTTAAGTAATTCTTGTAGAAGTTTTAATTAGGCTATTCACCCCCCCCCCCTCTAGCCTATTTGGACCCTTACAAGTGGTATCGGAGCCGAGGCACCATTTATTTGAGGCTTAACAACCTACGGTGAAAAAGAAATGGCTCAATTAAGCTTGCACATCAACAACACCAAGAAGGCACCTCATTTTGATGGCACAAATTATGCATATTGGAAGGTTAAGATGACCGCACACCTCAAGTCAATCAATAGAGAAGTGTGGAAGGTCACCGAAACAAAATTTGAGGTTGCTAATCCAGAAGCACCTACACCAGTGGAAGAGAAGAAGCTCCAATGTAATGACATTGCCATTAGTGCTCTTCATGAGGCACTAGATGACAAGACCTTTGAGCAAGTGAAGAATATTGAGATTGCTCATGATGCTTGGGCCAAGCTAGAAGAAACTTTTGAGGGCACCAAAGGTACAAAGACTGCTAAAGCATATATCTTGCAAGAAAAATTTTCAAGTTTTAAAATGCAAAATGATGAGAGTGTACCAGAAATGTTTCATCGGTTGCAAGTCATTGTCAATGAGCTCAAGGCACTTGATGAGGAGGTCAAGGACAACCAATTTTCTATGAAGTTCTTGAGAAGCTTACTCAAGAGGTTTGATACATTGATCACCGTGCTAGTGAGGACTACATTGAAGGATTCAACTCCTCAACAAATATTCCAAGAAGTGATGACCGATGATTCATATAGAGAAGATGATGAGAAAGAGGAGTTGGTCAAAAAGAAGAAGGATGATGAGAAGAAGAAGAGTGTGGCATTCAAAGCCACCACATCCAAGGGCAAATCCAAGATTGAATCATCAAGTGATGAAGACTCAAGCTCTTGTGATAGTGATGACATTGATGAGAAGATGGCTCTCTTTATCAAGCAATTTGGGAAATTCATGAAGAAGAAGGGCTTTCGTGCAAGGAGGAAGAACTCATCCAAGAAGAATGAGTATACCATAAGATGTTTTAGATGCCATAGCAAGGACCATCTCATTGCAAAGTGTCCGTATGATAGTGATGATGAAGATGCTATCAAGAAGAAGAGGAAAAAGCAAAAGAAGAAGCTAGAGAAGAAGGAGATCTCTTATAAGAAGAAGAATGATTCTCATGTTGCTACATGGGATAGTGATGATTCCTCAAGTGATGATGAGAATGAGAAGAAGGGACATGCTAGCATTGCCATCCAAGAGAAGGTCTCCCTCTTCGACACTCCATCGTGCTTCATGGCTAAGGCCGCTAAGGTATTATCCGATGATGAGAGTGATCATAATAATGATAGTGATAGTGATAGTGATGAAGAAGAATTCACTAAAGATGAACTAATCACTATGCTAGAAGATTGCACTCAACATTTTAAAGAATCTAGAAAGGAGTGCAAGGGCTTGCTTAAGGAAAAGAAAAATCTTATGTAAGAACTTGATGAGCTTAGGGCATCTTATGAGAGTCTAAAGATAGACCATAAGAAGCTTCAAAAGTCTCACACTAAGCTCAAAGAAGCTCATTCCTCTCTAGTTAAAAATGTGAAAACATACCAACTAATGTCGAGAAAGCTAAAACTTACAACATAGGCATATCATGTGATATAATTGATGAAACTTTTTATAAGCCTATTATTGTTGCTCCCACTAACCCTTCATGTAGCTCATCTACATCATCCTCATCTAGTAGTGATGGTTTCACTTGTGACTCCATACTTATAGTTGAGAATGAAAATCTCAAGAAGGAGGTAAAAGAGCTCAACCACACATTAGCTAAGGCTTATGGTGGTGAGGATCGCTTGCTTATGTGCTTGGGTAGCCAAAGAGCTTCTCTCTACAAAGAGGGATTGGGCTATAACCCCAAGAAAGGCAAGGCCGCTTTTGCTCCTCACAAGACTCGTTTTGTGAAGAACAATGGTAGCTATTGCAAAAGTTGCAAGCAAGTTGGTCACATAAAGCAACATTGCATGAACAAGAAATCCAATGTAAATGTATCCTCAATTAAGTTTGATTCTTTCTATATGCTTACCAAGGGCACAAATGGTGTTCATGCTAAGTTCATTGGTGCACCATGGATAGGCTCAAAGAAGAAAGCCATTTGGGTACCAAAGAGCTTGGTCACTAACCTTGGAGGACCCAAACAAGTTTGGGTACCTAAAAAGAATTGATCTTGTCTTGTAGGTCAATTACAAAGCCGGAGGAAGGCATTGGGTGCTTGATAGTGGGTGCACTCAACATATGATCAAAGACTCTTGTATGTTCAAATCAATTGATACAAGTCAAAATGGTGGTTTTGATGCTATCACTTTTGGCAACAACAAGAAAGGCAAGGTCAAGGAGCTTGGTAAATCACTATCTCAAATAACATGAGCATATCTAATGTGTTGCTAGTTGAGAGCTTGGATTTCAATCTTTTATCGGTGGCACAACTTTGTGATCTTGGCTTCAAGTGCATATTTGGTAGTGATGATGTTGAAGTCATAAGTGTTGATGGATCAAATTTGATATTCAAAGGATTTAGACATGGTAGCTTATACTTGGTTGACTTCAATGATAGTGAGACACAATTGACATCATGCTTGCTTAGTAAATCTAGTATGGGATGGTTGTGGCATAGAAGGCTTGGTCATGTTGGGATGAAACAATTGAACAAACTTTTGAAGCATGACTTAGTTAGAGGCTTGAAAGATGTCACCTTTGAAAAGGATAAACCATGTAGTGCTTGTCAAGCCGGTAAACAAGTTGGAAATACATATCCTAGCAAGAGTGAAATGAGCACATCAAAGGCATTTGAGCTTTTGCACATGGATTTGTTTGGGCCAACAACATACACTAGCATTGGTGGCAACAAGTATGGTTTTGTGATTGTGGATGACTACACTAGATACACTTGGGTGTTCTTTCTCTATAACAAGAGTGATGTTTATGATCTATTCAAGTCTTTTGTCAAGAGGGTGCAAAATGAGTTTGAGACTACCATCAAGAAGATTAGAAGTGACAATGGTAGTAAGTTCAAGAACACAAGAATTGAAGATTTGTGTGATGATTTTGGTATTGGACATCAATTCTCACCAACATACACTCCTCAATCAAATGGTGTAGTTGAAAGGAAAAATAGAACCTTGATTGATATGGCTAGATCAATGCTTAGTGAATACAATGTTAGTCATTCATTTTGGAGTGAAGCCATCAACACGGCTTGCTATTGTAGCAACCGTCTCTATTGCCATAGGAAGCTTGGGATGACACCATATGAGCTATTGAATGGAAGAAAGCCCAACATTGCATACTTTAGAGTGTTCGGTTGCAAATGCTATATTCTTAAAAAAGGCACTAGATTGAGCAAGTTTGAAAAGAAATATGATGAAGGGTTCTTACTTGGTTATTCTACCAAAAGCAAGGCATATAGAGTTTGGAATCTCACAAATGGCACCTTGGAAGAAGTTCATGATGTTGAGTTTGATGAAACCCAAGGATCTCAAAATGAAGCTCAAAACCTTGATGATGTGAGAGGAGATCAATTGTCAAATGCAATGAAGAACATGGACATTGGTGATATAAGGTCGATGCAAGTTGATGATGATGATGATATTCATGTGATCAACCAAAATGTGCAAATTAATACAAATCAAGCAAGCTCTAGTGGTTCTCATGATGAAGCTCAAGTTTAAGGTCAAACAAGTGGAAGCAATCAACTCCCAATACTCCAACCTACTAGCATTGCAAGAGATCATCCGTTGGACCAAGTTATTGGTGGAATTCAAAGTGGTGTTCAAACTAGATCAAGACTATCATCCTTTTGTGAGCATTACTCATTTGTGTCACTTGAAGAACCTAAGAAATTAGAAGATGCTTTGAAAGATTCCGATTGGGTAAATGTCATGCATGAAGAACTAAACAACTTTGCTAGAAATCAAGTTTGGAAACTTGTTGAGAGGCCAAAGAACTAAAATGTGATTGGTACTAAGTGGGTCTTTAGAAACAAGCAAGATTAAGATGGCATGGTTGTGAGAAACAAAGCAAGATTAGTAGCACAAGGATACACTCAAGTTGAGGGTCTTGACTTTGGAGAGACATATGCACCGGTTGCAAGATTGGAAGCAATTAGAATCTTATTAGCATATGCTTGTGCACACAACATCAAACTCTATCAAATGGATGTCAAGAGTGCATTTCTCAATGGATACATCAATGAAGAAGTTTATGTTGAGCAACCTCCCAGTTTTGAAGATGATAAGAAGCCTGACCATGTTTACAAGCTAAAGAAGGCATTGTATGGTTTGAAGCAAGCACCTAGAGCATGGTATGAGAGGTTGAGGGACTTTCTCCTCTCTAAAGGATTTAAAATGGGAAAGGTTGACACCACTCTCTTCACCAAGAAGCTTGGAAATGACTTGTTTGTGTTGTAAATCTATGTAGATGACATTATTTTTGGATCAACTAACCAAGACTTTTGTGAAGAGTTTGGAAATATGATGGCTAATGAGTTTGAGATGTCTATGATTGGAGAGCTTAGTTACTTTCTTGGACTTCAAATCAAGCAAATGAAGAATGACACTTTTGTAAGTCAAGGCAAGTACATCAAGGACATGATCAAGAAGTTTGGATTGCAAGATGCTAAGCAAATGAGTACACCAATGGGCACTAATGATCAATTGGGTATTGATAGTGGAAACATGGTAGATCAAAAACAATACCGGTCTATGATTGGAAGTTTGCTCTATGTCACCGCTTCTAGGCCGGATGTGATGTTTAGTGTGTGCAAGTGTGCAAGATATCAAGCTTCACCTAGAGAAAGTCACTTGAAGGCAACCAAGAGGATATTGAGATATCTTAAGGGCACTCATGATGTTGGATTATGGTATCCTAAGGGGTCTAACTTTGAGTTGATTAGATATTCGGACTCCGACTATGGTGGATGCAAGATTGATAGAATGAGCACAAGTGGCACTTGTCAAATGCTTGGAAGGTCTCTTGTTTCATGATCATCAAAGAAACAAAATAGTGTTGCACTATCTATCACCGAGGCCGAATACATTAGTGCTGGTAGTTGTTGTGCATAATTGCTTTGGATGAAGGCCACCTTGAATGATTTTGGAATCAAGTTCAAGAATGTGCCACTGTTTTGTGACAATAAAAGTGCTATCAAGATGACTCAAAATCCGGTTCAACATTCAAGAACCAAGCACATTGATATAAGGCATCACTTCATAAGAGACCATCAACAAAAGGGTGATATTAGCATTGAGAGCATTGGCACCGAAGATCAATTAGCCGATATATTCACAAAGCCACTTGATGAGAAAAGGTTTTATAAGTTGAAGAATGAATTGAACATACTTGACTTCTCCAACTTGAAATGAGTGCACCCCCACATTCTTATATGACATGCCTCTCCTCCAACATAGCAAGGTAAAGTTGTTTGGCATATCATTCATACTTTGCTAAGGACATGGTTAGAACATATAGACATATTTGCATGACAAATAAGCTCATTCATGAAAATCAAATGATTTTGATGTATATATGGTACCACTATTGCTTCTATGTTTATTTAATCTAGTGGTAGCATATGACATGTTTGTGGGCTTGCAAACCTAGTGTTAAATCTAGTAAATAAGCTCATGATGTGTAATTCAACATGCTCAAGATAACCCTTATACTTTATGAGGTGTGAAGAAGCTTGTGCTTGGATCAAACCGAATTACATATTCTAGGCAAGTGATCTAGATTGAACCATAATTTGGACTCCCTCATATTGATTGACTTATCTCTCACAAAAATTGGCACCTTTTTGGTGATTGTTGATAAAGGGGGAGAGAAAAGTCACAAAGATATTGCAAAGACGGAGAAAGATATAATAAGGGGGAGAGAAAAGTCACAAAGATAAAAAGTTAAGTTACAAAGAGAAATCAAGGGATCAATTAAAATTGAGTACACAAGTAGGGGGAGCAAGCTCATGAATTATTTGTTGCATTTGTATGTGCACTAACATGATGATGTGTTTCATGGCAAATTTAATTTCGATATTCATGATTAAATGGTGTTTGCTAGAAATAGAACTTAAATGATGATTTGTTAAGAGTAGTTTTACAAGTGGTATCTAGACACCTTTGCTTATAATGTTGATCTCACGGGGTACTTTAGTGTTTGTGATCTTTACAAGTGATGTATTACAAGTGGTGTCTAGCTACATCGATGCTAAGGATGGTATATAAAGGCAACTCCGATTGGTATCACGCTTCAAAGGTCCATTCTATATACCTTAGCATCAATTTGATAGTAGTAACTCTCCCAAAATTTAAATCCATACATATGTGCACAATTGAACCAAACTCATGAAAGCACATATGTAGGGGGAGCTAATACTATCGAAATTGAAAATTGATTTCATTTCATATCTTTGTGATGGTTGTCATCAATTACCAAAAAGGGGGAGATTGAAAGCCCAAGTTTGGTTTTGGTAATTAATGACACCAAGTTGCTAATGCCATGTGTTAAGTGTTTTGAGTTAGGCATAAGCAACACATGTGATAAAGGTGTATGTGGCAAGGAGTGGTGGCCGCAAGATCACAAAGAGATGGTGCATGGACATGAAATGATGATCATGGTGGAGATGCACATAATACGAAGGACATGATGATCAAGTGAAGGAGAAGGATATAAGAGCGCAAGGCAAAGGTATAACCATAGGGGTTTTCCTTTTGCCAGTCTAAGATGAGTAGAGAAGTGATTGACCGGGTTTTAGGATACATAGCCGACTATCAAGAGGGGCAATCACGGTTAGCTCGGAAATCAAGTGCCACTAGATCATTGGCTTGAGCATATGCATTAGGATCTAGTAATGAGCTAACATAACGCCTTGAGAAATGTTTGTGAAATGCTAACACACATGCACATGGTGGTGTACACTTGGTGGTGTTAGCACATTTGCGAAGGCGGTGGAGTTTAAGCGGTAGAGAGGGGTTTGGGTTCCTCTCTCCCTCCCGCCGAGCTTGCGAGGCGGAATTCGGCGCTTTTTGGGGAAGTGAAATGCCTATTTTCTAGTGCGTCGGAAGTCGGAAAAGAAACGGAGGTGAACGGAGGTCACAGAGGTGACCGGACGCTGAGCCGGACGAGGTCTCTGTATGACCGGACGCGTCCGGTCAGCGTTCAGTTTCTGCATGTGTTTCAGCTTGATGATCGGACGCGCAGCGCGTCTAGTCACTGATGACCGGACGCGTCCGGTCGTTTAGGGAGCTTACTGGACTCTAATCGGACGCTGGCACTGTGGCGTCCGGTCAGTTCAACAGCGCGTCCGGTCGTTGTTTCGTTGTGCGCTACTCAGGCCTGACCAGCGCGTCCGGTCATTTGCGGGACCAGCGCGTCCGGTCACACCCGGCGCGTTCGGTCAGTTTAACTAGCGCGTCCGGTCAGTGCTTCAGAAATTAGCCGTTGCGCAACCGGCGCGTCCGGTCAGTTTTGACCAGCGCGTCCGGTCAGCGCGACTTTGGCTGTTTGAGTTCCTAACGGCTAGCTACGTACCCCTTCGCTATAAATAGACGTTGGCCGGGGTTTGAGGGTATCTCTTGCACATTTTGAGACCTAGAGACATACTTTGAGCTAGAGAACAACCCCTCCACTCATCTCTTTGCTTAGTTGCACATCTTGAGTGAGATTCAAGTGCATTGCTTGAGAGTTGCATTCTAGAGGTACTTGATCTTCGAGTTGCTGCGGATTTCTTGTTACTATTCCGTGTTTCCCGACACGGTAGACGGCTTGGAGCAGCGGAGGTGATTGAGCTCACAATTGGAGATTGTTAGAGCCTTCACCAAGTGTTGTAAGGGGTTCTTGATCCTTCCCCGCGGGAGTTCGCGAATTGGATACTCTAGTGGAGCTCGTGGCTTGGAGGATCCCCATCTTGTGTGCGGTTATGTGGCGCCCGCCGAGGGCTCAACTCTAGATAGTTGATTAGCTCGCGAACCGACAAGTGGATGTATCGCCACAACGAGGAGTAGCTTGCCGGGAAGCAAGTGAACCTCGGGATAAATTCTTGTGTCATTCTCTTCCCGAGGACTTCTCTTGTGTGATTGATTGATTGATTGGTACTTCTCATCTCTATACGGCGGTATAATCACTCAAAGCTCTTCTCTTGTATTACTTCTTGTTTCTAGCTTATAGTTGTTGTTGTGTTTAGTGAATAGCTTTGTTATAGACTTGTGTAGGTGGCTTGCTTAATTAGTTAGAGCTAGTGCTTTTGCTTCGCCACCTTTCATACTAACGTGTGGTTAAGTAATTCTTGTAGAAGTTTTAATTAGGCTATTCACCCCCCCCTTAGCCTATTTGGACCTTACAGCAAGTTGCTTTTGGCATAAAGCAAGTTCTAAGGCAAGTATAACATGGGATTTCCTTGTTGTCCTATTCATAATAAGCAAATAATATCATTATGCATATATTCCTTGTTAAGGATGACTTAGTGTTGATCTTATTCCTTGATACCTATTATACTGCATAGATTAGTATTGCTAGTGCTCAACATGAACTATGATCATGTAATTTGACTAATGGAATATGCAATAAACATTAAAAGATGATTTTATTACTGTTAAAGGGTACTAGAACATGGGGATTACTTTGGTGCTCTCGTTACTCTCCATAAGGACTTATCTATAAGCGAAAATCCGAGACTTACAGTACAACTGTGAGGGCTATAATGGCTCTGGCTTTAGTCAAGTATGAGGACCTTTTCTAGCTTGTTAGAGGTTACCCTTGTGGCGCAAATGGGGTAGAGCAGACTGTGGATCCCTGCGTGGTGAATCACACAGACTGACTTTGGAAACCTAGCGGCCCTAACTTGTTAGACGAACCTTTGAAAGACTTCATAGTGAACCCTGCCGACCTTCCTTGGTAGTGGGTCAAGAGGCTGATCACCTCGGGCGAAAGGGTAAATCACGACTCATAGTGAAAGTGTACAACCTCTGCAGAGTGTAAAACTGTTATAATAGCCGTGCTCACGGTCACGAGTGGCCTTGGACCCTTATGGAATAGTGGATCATTAGTAATGGATATGTTTTTGCTATTCGTTAATCATTTCACATGGATCATATGTTTATTATTTATATTGAGACACTTTGATATCATTGATATACTGAATTAATGCTAAATAAAAGCTACATGCTAATAAACCTATATTATGCCTTTGAGCCTCATGAACCCCATGTTATATTTGTTGAGTTCGACATGGACTCACTCTTGCTATTTCCACCACACTCCAGTGTGTAGTAAGGTGCTGCTTAGAAGAATGATAAAGATGTAGTGGAGTTTCAGAAGTCTTTTCAGAAGTGTTTGGCATATGGAGCCCCCAGTCAGCCGTCCCTGGGAAGAATGGAGCCCGAACAGAAGCTTAGCCACCGTTTCGCGATACTCTGATGTAAGTGTTAATATAGCTATGTATACGTTATATAATAACATTGTTTTTGATATTTTTTTCATTCTAACATATGTGTGGACTTCCTGGGCACGCATATGACGAGCCTGGTTTTGTTCTTTGCAAAATCGGGTGTGACAATAAGCATAGGTTAACAAGATTCTAATTGCTTTCAATCTAGCTACCGGAGCATATGGTTCTCCAAAGTCAAGACCTTCCACTTGAGTGTATCCTTGTGCTACCAATCTTGCTTTGTTCTTACTACTATCCCATCTTGATCTTACTTGTTTTTAAAGAACCATTTGGTTCCAATCACATTATATCCCTTTGGTCTCTCCACCAATTCCCATACTTGATTTCTAGTGAAGTTGTTCAATTCTTCATCCATTGCATTCACCCAATCAACATCCAACAAGACTTTATCTATCTTCTTTGGTTCAATGGATGACACAAATGAGAAGTGCTCACAAAATGAAGCCAATCTTGATCTTGTTTGTACACCTCTAGAAATATCTCCAATTATAGTGTCCAATGGATGATCTCTTGCAATATGAGTTGGTTAGAGTATTGGAACTTGATTGCTTGCACTTGCTGGCTCATTGGGTTGAGATGATGTACTAGCCATTTGATCTTGCACATTATCATGAGAGCCACTTGTATTTGCTTGATTAGTGTCAACTTGCACATTTAAGTTAGAGAGCACTTGCACTTGATCATCTTCTTCATCAATCACTTGCCTATGCCTCAATTCACCAATATCCATGTTCTTTATGGCATTTAAAAGTTGAATGCCACTAACATCTTCTAAGTTCTCATTCTCATCTTGGGAACCCTTGATTTTATTAAATTCAACATCATGAACTTCCTCAAAAGTGCCACTTTCTAAATTCCAAACTCTATATGCTTTGCTTGTGGTTGAGTATCCAAGTAGGAATCCTTCATCTCACTTCTTGTCAAACTTGTCCAATCTAGTGTCTTTCTTAAAGATATACCATTTGCAACCAAAGACCAAAAAATATGCAATGTTGGGCTTTCTACCATTCAAGATCTCATAAGGTGTCATCTCTTTCAATGAGTGACAATATAATCGGTTGCTACAATAGCAAGCCATGTTGATAGCTTCAGCCTAAAAGGATTGACTCACATTGTACTCACTCAATATTGATCTTGCCATGTCAATAAGTGTTCTATTCTTCATCTCAATAAGGCCATTTGATTGTGGTGTGTACTTGGCCAAGAATTGATGTCTAATTCTAAAATCATCACACAACTCGTCAATTCTAGTGTACTCAAACTCACTATCATTATCACTTCTAACTCTCTTGATGGTTGTTTCAAACTCATTGTGAATGCCCTTGACAAATGATTTGAATGTTGCAAACACATCACTCTTATCCACTAGAAAGAATGCCCAAGTGTATCTAGTGTAGTCATCCACTATCACAAAGCCATATTTATTTTCACCGATGCTAGTATATTGTGTTGGCCCAAATAAATCCATGTGTAATAACTTAAATGCTTTACTAGTGCTCATAATGCTTTTCTTAGGATGGGTGTCTCCAACTTGTTTGCTGGCTTGACAAGAGCTACAAAGCTTATCCTTTTCAAACACAACATCTTTCAAGCCTCTAACCAAGTCATATTTAACCACTCTATTTAATTGTTTCATTCCAACATGATCAAGCCTTCTAAGCCATAACCAACCCATACTAGACTTAGTGAACAAGCATGTTGACAATTGAGCTTCACTAGCATTAAAATCAACCAAGTATAGATTCTCATATCTAAAGCCTTTGAAGATCAAGTTAGAGCCATCTACACTTATGATCTCTACATCATCTACTCTAAATATGCACTTAAATCCAAGATCACACAACTGAGCCACAGATAGCAAATTGAAGTTCAAGCTCTCAACTAGCAACACATTGGATATGCTCAAGTCATTGGATATTGCAATCTTACCAAGACCTTTGACCTTGCCTTTGCCATTATCACCAAATGTTATACTATCATAGCTATTACTATCATTGGTATTAACTGAGTTGAACATTCTTACATCATCGATTATGTGTTGAGTGCACCCACTATCAAGAACCTAATGCCTTCCTCCGGCTTTATAATTGACCTATAAAAGAAGATCAATTCTTGTTAGGTACCCACACTTGCTTGGGTCCTAGAAGGTTAGTCACTAAGCTCTTTGGTACCCAAATGGCTTTCTTCTTTGAGCCTATATATGGTGCACCAATAAATTTATTCTTCACACCATTAGTACCCTTAGTAAGCACATAGAAAGAATCAAGCTTAATTGAGGATACATTAGCTTGTGACTTCTTGTTCATGTATTTTTGCTCTATGTGACCAACTTGCTTGCAACTAGTGCAAAACCAACCATTGTTCTTCACAAAACTAGTTTTGTGAGGAGCAAAGGTTGCCTTGCCTTTCTTGGGAGTATAGCCAATCCTTATTTGTAGAGAAAAACTCTTTGGCTACCCAAGCAAATAAGCAAGCGATCCTCACCACCATAGGCTTTGCCCAAGGCGCGAGTGAGCTCATTAACCTCCTTCTTGAGGGTCTTATTCTCAACCAATAGTGAGGCATCACAAGTGAAACCATCACTACTAGATGAGATAGAAGTGGAAGTACTACAAGAAGGGTTAGTGGGAGCAACAATGATAAGCTTATAGAATGATTCATCAATTATATCACAAGTTAAGCCTACATCACATGTTACAACATGTTCTTTCACATTTTGCTCATCAAGTAGAGAGGAAAGAGCTTTTTTAAGCTTCTTATAAGCCTTGCCAAGCTTCTCATGGGCCTCCTCTAGCCTCTCATGAGATGCATTTAGCTCATCAAAGGCTTGCTTAAGGGCTTTTAGTTCCTTTTGTAAGTCTTTGTATTTCCTTCTCTTAATGTCAAAATGTTCCTTAACATCATCTAACAGGTCAAGTAGTTCATCCTTGGTTTTCATCATTGTCTCTTTCACTTTCATTATCATGTTCATCATCACATCCATCATCACAAGTTTGTACCTTAGTAGCCTTAGCCATCATGCATGATGGAGTGTCGAAGAGAGAAGGCTTCTTATTTATGGCAATGCTTGCAAGAGCCTTCTTCTTGGTGGTCTTGTCATTATCACTATCATCGTCATCACTTGAGGAAGCATCACTATCCTAAGTGACAACATATGAACCACCCTTCTTCTTCTTCTTAAAGGTCATCTTGTCCTTTTTCTCCTCCTTCTTGTCCTTCTTCTTGCTCTTCTTGTCATCATCATCATTGTCGCTATTGTATGGGCATTGAGCAACAAGATGATCCTTGCTTCCACACTTGAAGCACCTTGTTTTTGGATGAAGGCTTCTTCCTTCTAGCACAATAGACCTTCTTTACCATGAACTTACCAAATCTCTTCACAAAGAGAGCCATATTCTCATCATCCATCTCATAAAAGCTCAAATCTTCATCTTCACTTGATGATTCTTGCTTTGCCTTGCCCTTGGATGATGTGGTTTTGAATGCCACACTCTTCTTCTTCTCATCTTTATTCTCCTTCTTTTCTTCCTTCTCATCATCATCTATATAGGTGTCATCGGTCATCACATCTCTCAACACTTGGTTTGGTGTCATGGTGTCCAAACCACTCCTTACTAGAATAGTGACCAATGTGCCAAATCTTGATGGCAAGCATCTCAAGAATTTATGGGAGAAGTTCTTATCCTTCACCTCTTCTCCAAGCGCTTTGAGATCATTGACAAGCACTTGAAGCCTATGGAACACTCTGGCACACTCTCATCTTCCTTCATCTTAAAGCTTGCAAATTTTTCCTTTAGAATGTATGTCTTTGCACCCTTCATGGCTTGAGTACCCTCAAATGATTCCTCCAACTTCTTTCATGCCTCATGAGCCATCTCAATGTTCTTGATTTTCTCAAATGTTCTCTCATCCAATGCATCATGAATGGCACTAAGAGAAATGTCATTGTTTTGAAGCAATACTTCTTCGGCGGCGGTGAGAGCTTCCGCATTGGCAACCTCAATCTTGGTCTCCACCATCTTTTACACCTTTCTATTGATTGACTTGATGTATGTTGTCATCTTAGCCTTCTAATTAGGATAATTGAAGTCATTAAATTAGGGTGACTTCTTGATGTTATTGATTTGAGTCATTTTAACACCGAAGGTTGTTAAGCCTTAAATTACGGTGACCACGGCTCTGATACCACTTGAAAGGTCCTAATGGCAAGAGGAGGGGTGAATAGCCTATAAAAATTTCAACAACTACACTAAGCAAAGCGGTTAGATAAATATGAGAGAAGCGAATGTTAGTGTCGGACCTTTCAAGTTAGTGTTAGTGCAGTAACACTAGAAATGTAAGTGCAAGAGAGGGGATGTGATAGTTATACCGCTGTGGCAAGAGATGATCAATCCAATTACAATGAATACCAAGAAATCCTCAGAGACAAGATGACACAAAGATTTTTCACCGAGATTCACTTGCTTGCCGGTAAGCTAGTCCCCGTTGTGGTGATTCACTCACTTGAAGGTTCACGCGCTAATAGGCATCACACGCCTAACTCGCAACCGGGTGTCGCACAACCAACATAAGATGAGGATCACACAAGCCACGAGCAATCCACTAGAGTACGTTTTGGCTCTCCACGAGGAAAGGTCAAGAACCCCTCATAATCACCATGATCGGAGCTGAAGATAAGCACCTTCCTCCGCTCGACGATCCTCACTGCACCAAGCCATCTAGGTGACAGCAACCACCAAGAGAAACAAGTGAATCCCACAGCGAAACACAATCACCAAGTGCCTCTAGATGCAATCACTCAAGCAATGCACTTGGATTCACTCTCAATCTCACAAAGATGATGAATCAATGATGAAGATGAGTGGGAGAGCTTTGGTTAAGCTCATAAGGTTGCTATGTCAATGCAAATGGCTAAGAGAATGAGCTAGAGCTGGCCACACGCCTTTTATAGAGCCCCCAAAACGAATAGAGTCGTTGGCTCTCTGTCAGCACTGAAATCGGGATGACCGGATGCGTCGGTCGATCTGACTGGACGCACACTCACTAGCTTCCGATCACCGGATGACAGCCATGTGTCATCTTCGTTCAACCTCAGCCACTGATCACCAACGGTTACTTCCACCCCCGCTCGCGCTTAAGTTAAGATCGAACACCACGAAGGATGACTAGACGCGCCACGCCCGTGTCAGGTCCTCATGCGCCCGCGTGCCTCCTACCAGTGACCGAATGCACCGGTCCTGTCTCCTAACGCCGAGCCGAGCCACGTCAGATCAACTCCAGAGAGGGTCCAGAGCGCCAAAAACATGATTGGACGCGTCTGCTTCTGCTTGACCGGACGCACCCCTACGTCAGGTCTTCACCACGCTCGCTCAATTGCCCACGTCAGTGTACGTCATCAGGTGACCTGACGTAGGCCCTGTGCATCTAGTCACAAACACTGTGCAGCATCCGATCGCAGAACTGACTACGCCCCTCATGGCCTAACACTGATCGGACGCAGGCTTAGAGTCCGGTCGCTGCAGGAGCAATGTCCGGTCACTGAAAAACATCTCCTACACTTCACCAACTTCTCCACTCTTGCTCAAATGTGCCAACCACCAAGTGTTTCACCTTGTGCACGTGTGTTAACATATTTTCATAAATATTTTCAAGGGTGTTAGCTCTCCACTAGATCTAAATGCATATGCAATGAGTTAGGACATCTAGTGGCACTTTGATAACTGCATTTCGATACGAGTTTCACCCCTCTTAATAGTACGGCTGTTGATCCTAAGTGTGATCACACTCGCTAAGTGTCTCGATCACTAAACCAAAAAGCTCCTATCAAGTTTCACCTTTGCCTTGAGCTTTTTGTTTTTCTCTTTCTTCTTTTTGAAGCCGAGCACTTGATCACCATGGCCATCACCACTATCAACATGATCTTCATTTGCTCCACCACTTGGAATAGTGCTACCTACCTCATGATCACTAGAGCAAATAGGTTAGCACATAGGGTTTCATCCATTCATAAAAACCAAACTAGAGCCTTCACCAGTAAGGCAGTAACAACCACAGGCCACCTCCAGCCACCTTTGCCCTTGGCCGGTGATCGATCTAGGAGATACGATTAGAAGATAACGAAGACCATGAAAATCATGCATTAGGTGGGCTATATAGGGGGGATTGAAACAAAGAAAAGGTAATTGTTGAAATCGACCTAGGAGGTACGATTGGAAGACTGGAAGACAACGAAGACCATGAAAAATCATGCATTAGGTGGGCTATATAGGGAGGGGGATTGGAACAAAGAAAAGGTAATTGTTGAAGGAGGGTGTTCTTTTTCTTCCAATAGCTTTTGAAAATATCCTAAATATCTTTTAGGCCCTGTGGGTTGAGGTACATACATGTACATAAAAACAAGGCTTAGGAGTAAGTTTTACCAAAAACATAGAGATGCCCATATGCCACTCAAAGTCATCCATAAGCTGACATAATGTTGAGAAAAAAAAGTAGTCCATAAGCCACCCAAAGTCCCCTATATACATTGTGACACAACTCACAAACCGATCTATATAGATGTCAGAGATAAATTAAGTGGTATATAAGCTTACGGACTGCCCACAAGAGTAAACAATTCTTGCTCCCCCTTTACTCCATGCGCTTGCCACGAGCTCAACGAGAGACGACCAAGGAGCATGCCCCACCCCTTCTCTCACCTGCAATGAGGACATTGGTCGTCATGTCTTCATTTTGGTTAAACTTTAGATGCTCTGACTCCCTCAAAAAATTAAAATGACTTATAATTTAAAATGAAGGGAGTATTAACTTATATGAATCTTTTATTTAACATGTTGGGACCTAATTAATCCGAAACAAGATTCAACTATACAGTTTTATATGTTGTCGAGCACTACAAATGATTCAAGGTCAATTTTTTTTAATTAGTATAGGTTTTTACAAACTCGGTTACCCAAACAAACTCTCGATCTGAAGCCCATTGACAGTTTCGCCACAGCCCAGGCTAAGGTACGACGAGTACGTTTGGGACGGTGAGCTCGCACGACGACGGTACGAGGAAGACCGGAGCTAACCACAACACACGTGGGAGAAAAAGGAAACGCCACGTGCCACACGTTTTCCCCAACGGACAGCCTCACGTGTCAGGTACTAGTACCATCGGCCTGTACTCACGCGGCACACCGCCCGCGCCCCAACGCGCACGGCACACGGTCCACACGGACGCCCCTCGTCCGTCGACGGGAGCGGGAGTGGATCGATCCGCGCTGCTGTCGCCGGCCGTCGCCCGTCGCCGTGCCGTGCAGTAGTACACAAATGTAGTAAACCAGAAGGGTCCAACCACGGCGTACGGTGACCGCTTCATCACCACCAGGATTCCGTTTCAGCACAAGCTGCCTGCGCGGCACGTACGCCGCCATGCCGGGTTTTTCTTTTGCATTTGTTGCAGGAGGAGACAGGCGCAGCCGGTTGGTCATTTGGATGACGGTGACGCGTCAGTCAAAGCGGATTCCACGTCCATCACTCCGTGGCTTTTGACCAAACGCCACGGGATTAGGACTTGTTGGACTTGGCGTCTTGGGACTGGGAGGGAGGCTGCTGCTCCGTGGCTTCTCAGCTCGGCAGCCTCCCGTACCATCTACATGACGAACACGAAACCGTCGTACTCCGACAGCGACCACTTACCCTACTCATCACAAACACACCGACAAGTATATATATGTCCAAACAACGGATTCGGTCATCGGTCATATCCAAAGCTACCGAAACAGCAAATCTCCACTACTTCCGTTGCTACCAGAACCAGACTCGTCGATCCTGTCCGCTCATGGTGATCGACGGCGACGACCGGTGCTGCCCGGCGTTCGCAGGGGACGGCGCCGCCGAGAGCTCAACCACCATCGAGGACCTGCCCGCGGACGTCCTGGCGCTCGTGCTCCGCCGCCTCGACGGCGCGTCGCTGGCCGCGCTCGGCTGCACTTGCGCCGCCTTCCGCGACCTCGCCGCCGACCCGGCCGCCTGGCGCGCGCTCTGCCTCGCGCTCTGGCCCTCGCTCCGCGACGTGCCCCTGCGCCGTGACGCCAACACCGACGCCAAGGCCCAGGCCCACCACCACCAACGCCTCTTCGCCGACGCGTTTCCGTTCCCCGCCGTGCCGCTGGCAGCACTGGCGCCATCCCCGCTGCCCGCGCGCCTCGTCTCCGCCGTCGACCTCCGCCAGGGTGGCGTCTGCGTGATGTCCCGCGCCGTGGAGACCGACGCGTCGTCGGCCTGGTTCCTGGGCGCGCCGTTCCGCATCGACGCGCTCGCGCAGGAGGGCTTCACGTTGCCGGCGCCGGCGCCCATCGTCCCCGCCGAGCTCGAGCTCGAGCTCGGCTGGGTGCTCATCGACCCGGACTCCGGCCGCGCCGTGAACGCCTCCAGCCGCCGCCCCGTGTCCGTCGACCGGCGGTGGCTCACGGGGGAGACCGTGGTGCGGTTCACGCTCGTTCTCGGCGCCGGCGGCGTCGTGCTGGACGCCGCCGTCACGTGCGACGAGCGGTACGGCCACGTCAGGGAGGTCAGCCTGTGCATGGAGGACGCCGAGGGCGGCGGCGTCGGTGGCCGGGATGGGCTGGCCGTGGTGGCCGCGGCGATGGCGGGCGCCAGGCGGGGACGTGGCGCTGAAGAAGAGAACAAGGTGCGGTACCAAGAGTTCGTGAAGGGGAGGGCCGACAGGAAGGAGCGGAAGGCCAGGCGGGAGTGCATCATCGACCTCTGCTGCTCCGGCGTTGGAGCGGCGGCGCTACTGGGGTTCCTGCTGATGCTGACATTCCGGTGACCGCCACGAAATGGGACAGCACGAACAATGAAAAGGGAGCTATCGGCTATCGTTGACAGTCGACACACGACACATGTAAATAGGATGTACAATTGTGCAGTTTACAGGAATATTATACGTGTTTTAACAAGAACAGAAATAGCTATCTAGGCAGTAGTCATTTCACCAACGATGATAAATGATGGTTTCTCTCCGCTTTTCTTACAAGTTCGGACATTTACGAAATGGAAGCTGAGCTAAAAAAAAAAACAAACACACCAATGCCTCGCTCATGCTTTACGTCTGTGCAAACTGATAGTATATGAAATTCCGTCGATTTTAAAGTTTAAACTCAAAAAATTGCTGATTTTAAAAATCTTCCAAGCAAAATGTCAGACGGCAGAGCCAATATATCAAGGAACCACCAAGGTAAATTACACGAAAAATATGGCATTTAAATTCCCTGCACAAGTCCTGTTTTACAAAATCCTGATGCCCCAGAACGGGCATCGCGGAATCTAACATTCTTGGTACTCAGTTACATAAATACTATATGACAATACAGTTATTTGGAAACCAGCAGGATAAATGCTTACAAGCACTGCTATAAGCACTCTACATTTGACAAGCTATACACAAGTTTAAAGAAATAAATCGTACAAAACTCACAAGAACAAAAACAAGGGGGCAATCTTTGTCGCGGCGAGCAGCTCCATAAGACTATTGTTGGTTTTAGATAAACTCCATACAGACTAGTGAACAGTCTACATGTGCGCATTTTGCAACTCACGGTATATCAAATCGATGAACTCGTCATTCTACATGTTGGACACAACAAGAGTTAAATCATATAGCAAATAAATATTGTTAAATTGCACAGTGTTATGTGAGGCATACCTGAACAAGTCTCTGGAGGGCGTCCTTAACTTTATCCCTCGAAATAAGTCCATTGTTGTGTGCAGGGGTCAGGGAAGGAGGTGGAGATGGTGGGGGAAAAGGCTGGAGTAAGGGAGTGCCATATGGAGGACGTTGAGCAGCTGTTGAAGTTGGATGAAGAGGTGGTGCTGTAGGGATCATGGATGAAGCCGGTGGTGCCACAGATGTTGAAGAAGGTGATGGAGGTGCAAAGAAAGCTGGTGTTAGAAGATTTGCAGAATGGCTGGCATGCGGATTTGTGTCATGGAGGGGAAGTGGTGGAGCTGATGAACCCCCTAACGGATGAGGTATTTGATGTATCGGAGTAGCAGATTGAACAATCAGCGGCACATGGGAAGATGTGACGGCCTCGGTTGATGGATGTGCTCTGGCAGCCATTTGTGCACTTGATACACTCCCAACGCTAGCAGCACTCTGTCGATTGTTTAAAACAAAAGGTAAGTAGGCATTACGCTATGGAAAAAATAAAATAATAGCCCAAACTGTATACAACCATGACAAGCAAGAAGCAGTCTAAACTATACTGGTAAACATGTATGTATCAATCAGGATGAGGCAATGGCCATCATTTTGAGACTCCAGATACATGAAGAATATTTACTATTTGAACACAACTTAAGCTACTGCAAAATATATCAAATGAACTGAAAGGCATCATATAAGGAAACAGAGCTTCACGAGCTTCACGAGGCTGAAAGAGAACATACGTTGAAGTAATTAACCAGTGATTCTTCAGGTGCATCAGAAACTAGGGCAGGGGATGACAGCGGAGGTTCAAGGGGGCCATCTATAGCAGCAGATGTCGGAACAGCCTCCAGTTCTTCAAACTCACTGTTGCACATTAGAAGATACTACATAGGTGAATCCAATATATTGATCACAACAGAGCTTAGAACGTGGGAAAATATTGCCCAGTGGATCCAGAAACTAAACAAAAATACCTTTTTGTGGCAGGCACTTTTGGTTTTGGAGGCACTTTTGCGTAAGCATTCAGTATTCTGCAAGAAAATGTACAGAACAAAATTTGAGCAAAAGGGAAAAGTTTCCTGTACCTACACAGGTCATATCAGAGTCTCCTATAATAACTGTGACCCTCATGTATCAAATGAGCATCATTTACTAGTAAAAAAAATCCCTAGTAAACGTATTTATTTTCTTTTCAAACCCCTCTGGTTTTCATTTGAGATGGGCATACCACCTGATCTGAGGATTAGAGGAAAACAGATAACTTGAATAGCATATAACAATATGCTTTATTCTTGTTTTACATATCAAATGTATTAACTCCCTCTAAATGACTGGATGTCTGGATAACCTTACATAACTATTTATTCACAAATCAGTGAATGCACAGCAAATGTTTTTTTAGAGGCTTAAGATTGCAGTAAATGAAACTATAAAACTGAGTAGTCCTCAATTTTCGGTTATGAAGTTACAAAATATCCCCATCCCAAGCTCAGTCCTACTACAACCTGTATATACACATTGTAGTTCCACCTAGATAAACTGCCTTTTGTTGGCATTGTTCAGTCCTAGAGAGTTAAGACTTAAGATCCATCCATTTGTCGCACGATAACAATCTATCCACTTTCCAGTTAAAGTTTGCTTGAATTACACATAACAGCTCTATACTGACCAGCACAAGTGGAAGTGGAACAAGCAGGAGAGAAGCTTTACCTTCCAAAAAGGCTTGCGACAGCTTCACAGTCATGTTGGTTATAAAACCAAATACCATTTACTTCTTGGGCAGCATTTCGGTACAACAAATATGGTGGCTGAAGTTCATATTCAAAATCGCTTAATAGATCCTCCACCAGATTATCTGTTAAGAAGACACTAATAAGATTTTCAAATGAGGAATCTGGCACAATGATCAGTTTGCCTCTAAATGTACCACTTTCACAGCACAATATGAAGATTGAAGGACTTAGAAAAAAAAAAGGTGAGACGCTAAGCACTAACCCACAAAGAATTAAATATCATAATCACAGAGCTTCATTCTTATCGTGCAGAATAAATAGAGTTTGGATTAAAGAATATCAGCATTCTACTACTCAAGAGGTCAAAGCACCTAGATCCCAGTACTGCTTTCTTTTGTTAAAGCCAAGAGTACACATCTCTGTGCTGAATGTTAACATCTACTTGCGAAAAAAGAAAGGAATTGATGCACAGGTATCTGGAGTACTTATTGAAAAGTTTCTCAAATGGATCAACTTTTTTAAAAAAAGAAAGAGTTACTTGCCCTGTTCATTGTTGTCCCTAGTGCCATTTTGTCGCCTTTCCTATTTGTACAAATTTAACAGCACAAAATAAAGAACTAAGAAATAGAGCTGAGGTGGTAAGTACTAACCCACAAAGAATTAAAGATTATACTCAAGGTCAAAGCACCTAGATCCCAGTACCCCTTTCTTCTGTTTTTGCCAACAGTGCACATTCTGTGCTGAATGTTTACTTCTACTAGCTAAAAAGGAATTGATGCGCTGGCATGTGGCATCTGCCTATCTGGAGTAGTTATTAAAAAAGTTCCTCAAATGGATCATTTTTATTTTTTTTAAAGAGTTACTAGCCCTACGTCATTTTGTCGCCTTTCCAATTTGTACATGTTAGTGGTAGCATCACGAGTGGTTTGTAAAACATAATGTTGGAAGATATGATGTAGTCAATAATACGAGAAGCTGCAGCAATCAACCGATCAACGAAACCTTACATTTCTGAATTACAGAAAAATTATTTAGTCCGCTTTAACATTTAGAGTTCTTATTAGGATGCCCTAAAGGAATGTTTAATCGTGATCCATACTCCATAGCCTAAAGGTCCCAATGCACTTGCGACGGATCCTACAAGAACAAAAGTGTAATAACCAGCCCGCAAGCTAACAACCAAAGCAACAGGCGAGCAAATCAGTGCAGATGGCAATGTGCGTACCAGTGTTGCGCCTGTTCATGACAATGAACTGGAACCTCGGCTGGGAGTTCCTACATGCGATCCAACAGGTTCCAGAAGCAATTAGACCACAGACGCACCGATGGAAACCCTGGAGTAGAACCCTCGATTCGATTCCCAGATCCCCGTGACTCACCTCTTGACGACGAACAGCGACCCTTCCACGTCCTTGCGGCTCTGCACAGCGCAAGCAAAAGAAAAACAAACCCCCGCATCAGATCGGGGTCGGATGGGATCAGAGGAGAGGGGGAGAATCGCTGGCTCACCCACTGGTTGAGGTCGATGTTGAAGTCGTAGAGCGTGACATGCGCGGCGGTGATGAGGATGTCCTCCACGGCGGGGTCGAGGCGCTGGAGGACTGTGAGGTTGAGCATGCGCGTAGCATCGGCGTCCATCGCCAGGTTCGGGGTCACCTTCCCCCCGTTCGCCTGCGGCGGCGGCGGCATCGCTGGACTGGGCTCGGTCTCCGCGTGTTGGGGTGGATCTGAGAGTGGGTCTAGCTCTAGCAGGGAGAGAGGAACTCGGGGAGTGAGTGAGCAGAGAGACACAGCAGAGTAGAGGAGGATGTTTCCGGAACACGGGACACCTCAGTCCTCGCTCCTCGTGCGCGGACCCTGCAACCTGGATAGACGTGGCAATGGATTACAGTAGTAAAAATCCAAAACAAATCCAAGGCCTGGTTTAGATGGACTCCAATAGTTGAAATTTTTTCACTCTCTCCATCATATCAATCTTTGGATCCATGCATGAAGTAGTAAATATAGGTAAAAAAATAACTAATTACACAGTTTAGTTGAAAATCACGAGATGAATCTTTTGAGTCTATTTGGTCCATGATTAGACAATATTTACCAAATAAGACGAAAATGGTACTATTTATCGGATTAAAATTTTTTCACAACCTAAACGTGGCCCAACTAAAATTTGACGAAAAAAATTCGAGTCTGATCTACTCGCTCTGTCCCAATAATAACGCAACCATTAAATTTGTGCTAGTTAAAATAGTTTACGTTGGACCAAATTTCCGATGAATAATATTCACATTATAGCTATAAATTAAGTTATTATGAAAATACATTTCATAATTAATCTAATGGTATTTATTTGATGTCATAAATATTGATCTTTTTATTTTATCTATAATTGGTTAACTATAATAAAACATGATATTGTACTGGAATTATATTCTTTCTTGGACGGAGGGAGTATAACTCCAATATAAAATGACTAATGTTCAACCCGACCTAATTTAATTGCTTTTGAGTCCAAATCCACCTAATATGAGCCAATAATAACAAAACTAGTATAAGTACACGTTGATCCTATGTCAAAAGCTAGACACTAAAACGAAAAAAACTCAGGTCCACAACTTAAACTTTAGCAAAATTAACTAAAAACTTGTTGGAGATCACTCACTACGATTGCTTCCTACTTTATACAGACTAACCAATGTGCCTGTTTCAGCAAAACTACTTCCTCCGTCCACGAAAGAATGCAATTTATGAGAAACGTGTCTGTCAAAATTAGCTCATGTTTGACCAAGTTTATAGTAAATAGTACTAACATTGATATCTTCAAATAAATATATTTTGAAAATATATTCTATAGCTAATCTAATGATATTTATTTTGTTTCTTCAGTGTTAATACTTTTTTATATATTTTAGTCAAAGTTTAAACTTATTGACTTCTCGAAATATGAGAATTGCATTCTTTTGTGGATAGGGGAGTAATATGTAGGAATCTGATTCTGTGTCGTCGCTAAATACGAGTTGCGGGTCATGAGTTTGGGAAATACACGAGATACGTGGGACGCCACCCAAAACATATTGGAATTGGACTCCATATCTATCATCGCTACACACGAATTGTTCGAACTCGTATGAGTATATATCATGAGTACGAATCACATATAAAACACGAAGGACATGAGTTTAGTTTGGGAAGTAAAAAAAAACCGAAACATTTGGCCATTAGGCATCTGTAAACCTATACACAATTAGGCTAGGCATAGTAGTGGCTATTAGGATTGTCTTTTATAGGATTTTGCCTAGGTTTTTTTTTCTTTGGAGGAGAAATTAGTATAGACTATTCCTTTCTGTTAGAAGTTTCTTAAGCAAATATGTAATTTTACTATGTATGGAGTGAGTTTTGGGCTTCATCTCTTGGACAAAATCTAGTGATGCAACGTATACGATTAATTTGTATATGAACAGTTTCTCGATTAACACATAACAATTAGCATTATGTTGATGTGCATGTTTGGGGACTAGATGACACGGCTGTACAGGTTTTAGGACTTAAATATCAAGATTAGAGAGTTGGAGACCCAAATGACATTGTAATTGAGTTTTGGGATTCGTAAATAAAAAAAAATTAAGAGTTAAGGACCTCTATGACACTAATGTTCAAGATTAGGGAGCACCGGTGAATTTTACTATTAGAATCGGCAGTGCTTCACGCGCTGCACTCTGTTTCATGCGCTCTGCGCAGGGCTAGCGCCGCCGAGCGACAAAGGGGGCGACGCCTCCAATTCAGAAGGACCCGACCGCGACGTCGTATGGATGCCCTGTCGGCGACGGGAAGAGGACACACCGAGACAATACAGTAGAAGGCAAGGAGAAGAGATGCAATACTCGATCTGCTTTTAAAACATCTAAATACAACAGTTGCAATATACGTCTGAAGGCAGCTGAAACACTTGAAAAAACACCTGGAAACACTTGAAAACCATTGCAACCATACGCAACATCCAAATAAAACACATGCAACGTATATATGAAACATATGCAACATCTATATAAACATACTTGCAACATGCGTTCGAAAAACACAGATGAAACATGGGTAACAGACCTTTGTAACATACGTGTACAACCATTGCAACATCCCGATCTACTTTTGCATTATCCATCTAAAATACTTGCAACATACCTTTGAAACATCTGAAACACTAGAAACATACGCTTGCAACATACGCTTTTCAGCAAAACATGGCAGTCAAGCAGGCGGAGCACGACACTGCGGGATCCCGGCTATGCGGTCGCGGTGGAGAAGGAAGATGGCAGCAGGCAGGCGACTGTATGGCCCCTGGCGATAGGGGCGCACGCGGTGCCCGCCGTGGAGGTGACAGCAATAGCCGGGTGGTGCATCCTCACGCGGCGAGCACGCCACAACGGTGTGGTCGTGGGGGAGCACACCGCGGTGGTGCGGGTGCGGCGGCGATAGAGAGGAAGGTCGGCGGGAGGCGGGGTAGAGAGGAAGGCGTGCAAGAGCCACAGTGGAGCCGGTCGCAGAGCAGATGCGTGATTTTTTAATCTACGTATGTGTGATTTTTTTTTAATCTGTGATGACGGGAGGGGAGCAGTGAGAGCGGATAGGAACGACAGCTTCTGAACATCGGGTCCACCGATAGAGGCGTCCGCGCGTGGATAGGCGTCTCGGTCCAGCATTACCATACTAGCATAGTACACGTGCTTCGCTGTGTGTGCCCGTTGCACGTTTTTTTTTGAAGGAAAAGAATAAAAAAGGAAAGAAGGGAAAAACCCATAAAAAAGGAAAAGGGAAAAGGAAAAAAAAAAAGTGAACAGTGTTGAACAGTGGGTGGAGGCGGAGGAGGCAGGGATTCCTGGTTATCATTCTAAACTTAGCATCACTTCACACAAGCATTGCATATTTTAGTTAACCCTTTTACACTAAGTATTAAGTAGGGATAGTATAGCAAAAATACATTCTCTCTATATTTACTTTACTGAATATTGTAATATATATTTAAGACCCTAACAAATTAAAAAAAGTTTGAACTAAAAGGTTTTAATCTCTTTGAGTAATACAACTTTTGTTAGGTCATTTATCCATCGAGGTCATTTGAAAATTAAAAATATATAAATTTCAAAATTATTAATCTTTAAACAAATTTTTTATTCTCTAAATGGTTTCAAATGAAAATATTGTCAACTATAAAGTTTCATATCCCTTCGAGTTCTACAACTTTATTTAAGTCATTTCTTCATCTGGGGTACTTCGAACAAATCAAAAAAATAATTTAAAAATGTGAATGTTCAAACTGAATTTCTAGGCACTAAATAATTTCAAATGAAAAAATAGTAACTACAAAGTTGTAGATCCCTTTTGGTACTATAACTTTGCTTTAGATCTTTTCTCCGTCTGAGGTTATTTGGAATATTCAAAAATTGAATTTAAAAATCTAATAACTTTAAAAAGATTTTTCATGCACCAAAAAAATTCAAATGGTAAAGTTGTTAGTTATAGATCTCCTTAAATACTACAACTTTATTATAAAGTTTGTCTTTATCTGACTTGATTTGAAAAAATTATGAATTTTATTGTGCTTCGTCTATTTTTAAATATGGTTAGAACTTAAGCCGTACCTAAAAATATCTCTATTTCGTGACTGGCAAAACGTACCACCTCGAAAAACAATAATTTTACTAAACCATCTCTAAAAATCATTTTATAGAGGCAGGTCGACTCAAACTATTTTTAGAGCTCGGTTTTGATAGAACAATCTCACCGAAACTACTTCCGTTACTAAAAAATCATCTCTAGTACTGGGATCTGTTGCACGTGAGAAGCTAAGCGGTAAGCAAGTTTTAGGCCTCGTTTGGTTGCGAGAATCGGTTCCGTTTCTAATAAGAATCATCAGAATATGTGCCAAACGGGTATCTGATGAAGTGATTCACCGTAGAAACATTTCTCGTTTTTTTACTAGGAATGACAATCACCTAAATAGGTGTTTCGTAGTGATTCTAGTTTATTTCAGCGACGACCTGGATCCGTAGCTAAATGTTTCACCGATTCTTATAAGTGATTCCTATTTCAATTGAGAAACGTTTCCGAAAAGAATTTGGATCTGAAACGTTTCTACGAGAATATAGATCCCTGAACGGCGGACTTAAACAGTACTATAACAAGTTTCTGCCTGTGCCATGCGATCGACATTCGCCGACTCGCCGTCCAATATTCGCACAGGGATCTTTTCAAAAGGATAATGTCGGTCAATCAGTGCCTGAAGTTTCGTGTTTTGACAAGGATAAGAAGATCACAGGCCGTTCAACCGCGCCCACCGAGCCCACGCAATATGACCGAAGGTATGGATTGCAGCCCATGTCAGAGGACCAAATGGGTAACGGGCCACCTACAATTTCCTTGAAATCAATTGTATATATATAGTCTCTTAAATTATTGGAGACCTAACTTTTTCAATGCTATATCAGCCTTTTTTTTCCAGCCCGCAGAGAAGGTGGCCTCTGTGATAACGTAGTATATCATACAACCAATCATAACATATAATGGTTACTTCGCGTCGGAAAAAATGGACTTCTCGTTATTTTTTAAGTCAGCAAATTCTAGTTTGACTAAAATCCTATTTGAATTACCTGAAAAAAGTTGCTAGTTGGTGAAAAGAACTCTAGCCGATCTAAATCCAACTTATGGCCTAATTTAAATTTTTTTACTCCCTTTGACCCTTTTGTACGTTGCTATAGTATTTGTGCCGGTTAAATTTTTAAAGGTTAACTTGGTTGGTAGAAAATATAAGCAACATTTGTATCTCTAAATAAGTTTATTATGAAAATAGATTCAACTTCTATCTAATGTCACTAATTATGTACTATAAATATTAATATTTTGTTGTATATATTGATTAAAGTTAAATACGTTTGATTCCTCGAAAAGTGTTGAGTGAGAACGACAGTTAAAAGGGGACGGAGAGAGTAATCAAGTAGCTTATAAAAAGTTGTTAGCTAGGTCTCTAGCTATGACAACTTATAAAAAGCTTAGTTGATCCAAGAAGGATCTAGGTTTATAAAAAATAGTATTAATACTAAAAGTATTTATTGTATAATTAATCTACTGATACTTATTTGATATCATAAATATTATTTTTAAATATACTTATTTAAACTTGAAATCGGTTGTGATTAGTCTACTAATACTTATTTAATAGCATAAATATTATTTTTAACTAAACTTAATCATAGCTGAAATTGGTTAACTTAAAATTGGTTACAAGCTATGATTAATCTACTAATACTTATCTAGTACTATAAGTATTTATTTTAAATAAACTTAATCAAACTTGAAATCGGCTAACTTGTAAAGAGTGACTAGTGTACTCTTTTAAGAACATGAAGGAACATAGAAAATGCGTATTTTTCAAAATTTTATTTTTGATAATAGCTCAAATATATATAAAGCTTTAATGCACAGTACTTATATTGTTAGGGAATTGAATTCTCAAGAAACAAGATTGTAGCATCCTAGCTAGAAATAAGGAGTCAAAACAGACTAAACACGGATATAAAGCAAATTAAGAAGCTCAAGTCTACAAATATATATATCTACATACATAGCTGATGTCTTGATCGGGAACGCGAAGCCACGAAGAAGAAATGGCTACAACAAGAACGTTGAGGGTCCTCGCTCTCGCTCTCACGCTCTGACAAATTAGTTGCTAATAATGGCCACACAACACAAGGGCGGGCGTCGCGATATAAAACGCAGTGCTCGCAATGGACAAAAAGGCAAGAGGATGTATATACTGTACTCTACGACATTATAGAAACAGCCATGGTCATCCATACAGATGTCATGTCAGAGCAAGGCACAGCCGAGACAGTTCACAACTAGGCTAGGTGTACGATGCTAGTAGGACCCAGTGAAGAGCGGTCATGTGGCTAGCTTTGCAAGTGAACAACTGGAGGATAAATAGAGAGTGAGTGCTTTTTTTTTTCTTTCTTTTGGAACATGCTAGGCCCCTGTTTGTTTGGCCTAACAACGACACTGCCGTGGGGGGGTTTACAATGAGGAAATCTGTCCGTTTCTATGCTTAGAATAGCGAAAGCGAGTGGTGGTGTGCCTGCGCTTTCAGCTGCTCGTTCGTCTCTTTCAGTGAAAGATACTCCTTCATCACTACGTCCTTCTCCTGCATATACAGATAATCAAGTTAAAACACAATCCGTTGGTACACGAAAGGTACTTACTAGACGTACGTACAGCATAGAGCTACTAGTGCCAGATCTGAGCGCTCACCTTTTTCATGGTCTCGTTCTGTGACGACAAGTCTGCAACTTTCCTTGCCAATTCATCTCGAATCGCCTAGAAACAATAGGAAAGCAGGAAAGCTTGAATTTTAGCAGGGGTGTTGCTTTATTGTTGTTGTTGCATGCACACTAGTGCGTGAGAAAAATCGTCCAGATCGTGTACGTAGCAGCTAGCCTGAATTGTGAATTCTGCACAACCTAGCTAGCACTGGATCATCCATGGCGTCGCGTGGAGATGGATCGAGATGGACATCACCTGACGGCGGAGGATGGTCTGCCGCGCCGACTCCCGGTTGGCGAGCACACGCCGCAGCCGCTTCTCCTCCTTCTCCGCCTGAAATTGAAATCAATTGTTGCACCCACATGATCGACGACCCGTCAGATAGCCGGCCGGCACATACAATCGCACGACTAAAACTAACGGCAAGGGCTAGTCTCGCCGGCGGCTAGATAGATACCTCGGTGAGCATGTGCCGGGGCCTGGGCCCGTGATGAGCAGCAGCACCCGGCGCGGCGGAGGGCGCCGGAGCCGGCGGCGGCCCCGACGGGCGGCCGGCGCTGGAGCTGCTGGAGCAGGACGGCGACTGCTGGACCCCGACCCTGCCGAGCTGGAGGCTCAGCCTCGTGCTCGCCATCTCCTCCTCGTCGGTCATCCCCTCGGCGCCGGCGCCGGCCGTGTGCAGCCGCGCCTGCGCCTGCGCCTGCGCCTGCACGGCGCTACTGCCTGCAGCCATGTCGGCGAGCGCCAGCGCCGCGCCGAGCTCGACGTCGGGCGTGATGCCCCGCCGGCATTGCCGCTGCTGCCCGTCGTCGGACATGGGATGGGGGATCATCCTACTAGCATCAGATCGAAGTGGGCGGTGGGTGTGTCTGGGTGCCAGTCGTGTACGGCGGCGGGAAGGGTCGCGGTCGCGCTCATCAGATATACGAGTACTCCTACTCCTCCCTCCGGGGCGCGCGGCGTCTGGCTGGCCCGTGGCGCGCCGCCACGTCGCGGGCGCCACAGGACGTGGCCGGGGCGGGTACGCGTGGACGGAGAGGATGAGAGGACACGTGGGGTGCCTAGCTCTGCCTCCTCGTGTGCGCATGCAGGGAGCAGGCGGTCCACCACCGCCTCGGGTACCGAGACCAAGAAGGATGAGGAGGGCGTGGGCTCGCGGCGGTGGGCGCCCACGTGTCAGCGGCCCGAAGAGCTGCCTCGTGTGGACCGGATGGCCCAGGGTGGGCTGCGCAACCGCCACCGCCACAATGGCACAGGGCGGGTCTGTTCGGTTCTGGCCTTCTGGGCCTGGAAAGCTAACCCAAGTGGTTCGCGAATCTGCGCGCGTAGTTACGGCCTAGTCCGACTGCGTTGGCTGATAGCGTTACTAGCCAAGTGACACGTCCGTCCCTTGCCGCCGTTGTGCCCGAGCAGTCGGCCGTTCGGCGAGAGGATATGCCTGTCACGACACGGCTAGCGAGGGACCCCTTTCCATCCTTTTGTGATAATGCTCACGCTAGCGTGTCCGTCCGGACGGAACCACCCCTTAAAAAAAATCAAATCTTCCCACTTTACGCTCATCTTTCCATTCCGTGCTCGTCCATCTTGTGGTCGTCCGTCCACCACGCTCCGCCGCGTCGCCATTGCCATCCCCTGCGGCGCCTCCATCTCGTGCCGAGTCCCACTCCACCGTGCCGCCACCGCTATCCCCCGCGACGCCTACGACCTCCGCCGTGCCCAAGACAGGTGGCCAGGAGAGGGGCCGTCGCCGGCTAGGCCTAGGCCAGGCACAAGCGTATAGCTGGCCGCTGTCAGGCCGCGTCACCATCCTCGGTCGCCGGATGGCCACCGGCAATTCCCCCGCTTTGCACTGCGTCGTACGAAAGAAAGGTGAAAAACGTATGTTGCAAGCCTTATGTTTCAAGTGTTTCAGATGTTTCATAGGTTTTTTTGCAAATGTTTCATATAGATGTTGCAAAAATAGATCAGGATTTGCAATGGTTTTACACATACTTTACAAGCTTATGTTCCCAATGTTTCATTTGTTTTTTTTCCAGACGTGTGTTGTAAGTGTGTTTATTTGGATGTTGCATATGTTTCACACGTATGTTGCAAACGTTTTATCAGGATGTTGCGTATGTTTTACAATAGATTTTCATGCGTTTTCGGGTGTTTTTGCAAGTGTTTCAGACGCATGTTTAAAATGTTTCATTTGTCTTCAGACGTATGTTGCAAGTGTTGCATTTGGATGTTTCAAAGTAGATCAGGTGTTGCACATGTTGCAATGACGTCGGTAGTTGGCGGACAGCGGCCTGCCACAGGCCTTCGGCTCCTACCTCACGCGACGTGCATCACCCTCTCGTCTCCTCTCCTCTCCCTCCCCTTCCTTCCCTTCCCTCCCTCTCGCCTCGACGTTGGCGTTGGAGCAGGGGTCGTTGAGGGTGCTGCGTTCGGACGCAGGTGCTGGCGTGGGATGGGATGCGGGGCGTGGGGAGCATGGGATGAGATGCGGGGCACGAGGGGTGTGGGATGTGATGCGGGCGCAGGCGCAGGAGCAGAGTCGGGACAAGTCCTGTAGCCGTACGTCCGGACGCTAACCCTTCGGTGCCTTGAGTTCTCAAGACTCACCTCCTCTTTCAGTTACTAGTATTTAAATACACATGTTTATTTTTTTTTGTTTGGCAAAATTTAGCCAAACTTCGATTTTGCAATTTTACGCTTTTATTATTGGTTGTTACAAATTTTTCGAGCTTCCACCACACATGTTTGGTTGTGCAATCAGCTCAGGCCAGTTTCAGTGGTAGTTTTATTTTTATTTAATAAGCTATCACATAAACACTTTTAATGATGTGACAACGCTTTTAGAAATGAGAGAAGAAAATGAGTTTTATGAGAATGAAACGACTCTCTTAGCACGATTATCAAATCTCTATAAATCATAATATTAAATATCTATGAAACCATAGAATGAAACTTTTTGTTGAGGGTGGGTGCTTCATTCATGTTTCATTTTATTCTATAATCTTTATGTACGGTAATATTGGAAACAATGTCATCAAACTTCCTACAGAGACTGGCCTTGCATATCTTATGTTACGAGTGTTCCAGGTGTATTTAAAAACAGAGACAAATATATATTTTTGTAGGCCCATCAAATATCACGGTTCGACGGCCGCAAGGATAAGAAGATCTGCAATGGTTAGCTCCTCGTCACCGTAGCGTGAGGTTGGTCGCGCGGGGCAGCGGAATGACTTTATAAGTTGGGCTGTTTTTTACTAACTTTGGCCACCAAAGTTAGCTAAGTGGTAACAAAGCATGGCTACCAACTACCGTTGCAAATTGGCATACAACTAAATAGAGATTAACTAAAATTGGTCAAATAAAAGTACCAAATTTCAGACTGGCTACCTCGAACACATTTTGACGTAAAGTAAATATAGGCGCTAAAATTCGGATTTCTAAAACGTGGCTAGGGATGCAAGTTTTTCTCTCTGGGTGATTGGGCACCCGTTTTTCAAAAAAAAAAAGATTGGGCACCCAAAGCTTCTCTAATTGAATATCATATAAATTGCAAACCATGAAAGGGATAGAAATGAAATACTCTTCCCATCCTAAAATAAAAGTCGTTTTAGTTTTGACCTAAGTCAGATTATCTAATTCGATCAAATTTATATAAAACTAGCAAATATGCATGTGCGACATGCACATAGCTAACAGCAACATCTGCATCAGATCACCACCAGCCTCCCCAGCTGTCCAGTAGATGCATGCGATGCTTATTCCCTTGCTCGATCCTCCTCCTCATTGGCGCTGCCTCGGCGACGTTGGTGATGGAGCCGAGCGATGGCAAGGCGACGGGGGTTGCCGGACCATTCTCCTACATCTGCAAGACTGCAACTCCACGTACGACTACTGTAACTCGACGCGGTCCAACAGCACGTTCCAGGCCAACCTCGCCATTATCTCCTACGAGATTGCAGGGAACGCGAAGGCGTCGGGCTTCGCGTCGCGGGCGTTCGGAGACACCCCGTACACGGCGTACGGGCTCCTGCACTGCCGCGGGGACTTCCTCGGCGACCAGTGCGTTCGTGCCTCGCGTTGGGGCTCAGCCTCGCGCTGTCCGCCATCTGCGTCGCATCCAGAGATGCGGCGGTGTACTACGATCAGTGCCTGTTCCGGTTCTCCGACCACGACTTCCTCTCTAGCTACGACAGCTCCGCAGACCTGGTGGTCCCATGGAACATGAACAGCGTGAACGGCAGGAACGTCGACGCGTTCGTTAGCCTGCTCGGTGGGCTCGTAAACACGGTGGCCGTTGGCTAGCAACGCGACCAGCAGATAAGGCATGGCCATTGCCAGGTTTCCGCTAGAGGCGATCAACGTGCTCGCGCTCGGGCAGTGTTCGTGGACAAGGGGAAGGCGAGGGTGGGCGGGAGAATATTAGGGTTACGCTGAAAAATCAGGTACGAGAGTAATCAATTCTTCTTCCTGGACGAAACGCCTCAGCTGGATACGAATTCGTCATCCACCACTACAGGAGGAGGACGAGGCAAAGGTTAGTAGTGGTTGCTCTGTCCATGTTGGACACGTTATAGGAGATTAAGGAAAGGATGCCGATGGGATTTCATGCTTGCCTCGTACGTTGCGGCTAGCTATGTGCTAGAGTCTGAGCTTTGAAGGAAATAAAATTGATTGACTGCTGGTTGCCAACGTGCTAGAGTCCACGCAGAGGAAGCACCTGCATGCATACACGTTACTACCAGGTCTCGGAATAGGATTTGTAACGCAATGGCCGGTACTTGTACGATTATTGATACGTGACCGAGAGGGAGTCGCTGTAAGATCTCAGAAGACTCATATGACATGTATAGATTGAACGGTTATCAACGAGGAAGAGTAAGAGCTCAGACGATGTAAGGCTCATGAGAAACGGTGTCAAGATCAAACAACTATGAAAGAGGAATAGCCCCCCCACTACAGGAAACTGGCTCTTTGCCGACTGCAATTTTCTTTGCCAACTGTTTTTTCTCGACACTCGGCAAAGAGGTCCCTTTGCCAACTGGAATTTTCTGCAGTCGGCAAAGCAGGATTTGCCGACTGCCTGGCTTTGCCGACTGCCAGACAGTTGGCAAAGAATTACAGTCGGCAAAGGCAGGCCATGGTTGACGCCATCCACACCGTCACCTTTGCCGACTGCCACTCCGTCAGCAGTCGGCAAAGGCGCAGGCTTTGCCAACTGCCATCCACCCTGGCAGTCGGCAAAGAATTTTTATTTTTTTGATTTTCAATCCCAGTTTTTTGTGTTGCCTTGATACAGTAAGTACATGATATATTCCAAGTTTGGGATCATTTTGATTTATTTTGCTATATTCCGTAGATTTTTTCTGTTTCTTTGATTTTTTCCGGCAGCTCCAGATTTGAACTGCAGGTACATGAAATAATGGAATCCGGCGATTCAGAAAATAATATTCATGATGTTTGGAGCATGTTGAGGCCGTGTGCGGGGCCTCGCGTGAAATTTCGACCGTGTTGGTGTCGGAACACGCCGAGCCACACGCGTGAAAAGTGTTTTTAAATTTTATAAAATCGAAACGGAGTCCAAAAATGACGAAACTTGACGACGTGTCTTGTCATCGTATGCGGAGGCTGTGGTAAAAATTTGAGAAAGTTTCGAGCAAGTGGCGACGTCGGGTGGCTAAAACCTGGACATCTCCACATGTGATAACCACGCACACATCTCCACATACGATAAACCATCTCAAAATTTCGGAGATGTGTGGTTTTTTGGCATCCGATGTCCCAACTTCCTCGAAACAATCTTAAATTTTTACCACACCCTCCACATGCGATAAGACGACGTCTCGCTAAGTTTCATGATTTTCGGACTTTATTTGAATTTTATATAATTTTAAATCACTTTCCCCGCAAGTACTTTGACATGTTACGTCAACGAGGTGCTCAAGATTTCATTTGACCTCTTGGACACGGCCTCAACATACGCTAAATATCATTAATATTAATTTTGGGATGACCGAATTCCATTATTCCATGTACCTGTAGTTCAAATTTGAAATATCCGGAAAATTTTGAGGAAACGAAATAAATTAATAAAATATACAAAAAAAAGTCAAAATTACCCCAAACTTTAAAGTAGAGTTTTAAATACTGTCACAAAGCACTCAGCAAAGTTGATTTTTTAAAAAAATAAAAAAGCCTCTTTGCCGAGTGTCACCGGGCCAGGCACTCGGCAAAGGCGTTATGGCCTAAATTAAGGATTGGGCCGGCCCACCCCAGTCCTTCCTTCGTCCTTCTCCAGTCACTCGGCCGGGCACCCCGCGCGCCGCCACCCCGCCCGCGGGTGCTTCCCTCCCACGAGCACGCCCGAGCTCCCTCCGACGTCCCGCTCGCCCGCAGATCCAGCGGCCCGACGGCGCCCCCGCCCACGGATCCGGCGCTCCGGCTCCTTTCTCCACTTCAGCGAGCTCCCTCCGACGCCCCTGCCCGAGCTCCCTCCGACGCCCCGCTCGCCCGCAGATCCGGCGGCGCCCCCGCCCACGGATCCGGCGCTCCGGCTCCTTTCTCCACTTCAGCGAGCTCCCTCCGACGCCCCTGCCCGAGCTCCCTCCGACGCCCCGCCCGCCCGCGGATCCGGCGGCCCGGCGGCGCCCCCACCCACGGATCCGGCGCTCCGGCTCCTTTCTCCACTTCAGCGCAATTAGGTGAACCTGTGTTATGCTTTTTTCTTATGCTATGAAGTGGGATATGCCTATCGGATTGAGCAGTTTGAGAAATAATTATTTAGCTACCTCTCACACTGGAACAAATTGCATTCACTAAATTCCAGTTTGGCTACCTGAGCTTAGTGATTTCCAGGCTGCCAAAAAAAGTTCCAACACATACACTAAATAATCCAGAAGGTGAATGAGCCTTGCAGATGGTTGTACTATAGCAGCATGAACTTTGGAAAAATAATTTGACAATTGCATGCAGTGGCCGGCAATACAATGAGCCCTTCGCCTACAGGGCGACCTGCACAATCAGGAGGAACTAACCAGCATTAGTTGGCAAAATGAAGAATATCCCGTGGGCAAATGACAACAGAAGAATATGAACCACAAATTAAGGATCCATGGCAGGCTGGAATGAGTGCACTAAGCATCTTTTTTTTTCTAGAAAATGATAGAAACCAGTATTAGCTGATATCACCACCTGCAAGGCCTCCAAATTCCGCATGCCATTGTGCATCGAAAAGGCATACATTGTTCTGCCAGATTACAGGTTGGGTTGTTATCTTGTACATCTTAATCAAGTAGCCTTTAGAAGCTAAGCTTACCCATGTTTCTTGAGAATTGCAATCATTATTCTTTCTTGTTCCATACTGGAATGGCAGCATCAGTGCTAGGAATATATATTTTTTGCAGCAAAAACACTCTTGAAGAAGAGAGGATGAAGGCAGAATGCTACCTTCCTAGATCTCCATATACTATACCATGATAGCCGGATCAAATAAAAGAAAACATAGGCCGTAATAAGACATGCACAATGGCATGCAGTAGGAATCTCTAATTTCAGACTGAGCCAAACTAATGTTCCACCTGTCTGCTTCTACCATCCTGCACACTTCAAAAACGCCACGGTTACTGTCTTTCACACCATCATCAAAGTCATCAGAAACTCTTTTACCTGTGTTGTTATTTTAGTCCAATAGCTTGAATTGCAGATTGAGTTATTAGCAATCATTTGTGTTATGTAAATAATGTAACATAATACTTTATAAATTTAAAAAATAGATAAATAACGACAACGTGCTTATGATCAAACTGGGAACAGGCACATCCTTGTCGTGTACAAGCATAAGATGAGACAATTAATGTGCTTGCAAAAATAACAGAATAGGGAATAGGTAATTAATGTGCTTGCAAAAATAACATGAGACAATCCCCTAACATTCTTGAGTTCCTTCACTCTTTCTTCCTCCCTATCTGGCAGAGACAAAGGATCCATGGCAGGCTGGTTGCTATTAATTAGATAAGATCTCAGATGATCTTGTTTCCTGCAGTTATGACTACCTGGAGAAGCAGAAGATCAATATGAGGAATATGTTACCTATCAAGCAAGCTATTGTTGTGATCATGTATCAGGTCATGATACCTGTAATGTTGGTCATGCTACTCTAACTATGAGACATGTCACTGTTGTTCTGTGAAAATGCAGACCAATTATATGGTTCTTTGATTATAGGCCAGTTGCTTGAGTTTAGACTTAGTAGTCTGTATATTTTTCCCTCGAGTGTGAACTCATTTCTTGCTAGTGTTAACTGATGTTGCTGAGTGTCTTGTCAAAAAAAAAACTGATGTTGTTGAGTGCAATCTGCTGCCGAGGAACCAGCAGTCGGCAACTCAGAAAGCAGTCGGCAAAGAACATTTCAAAAAAAAAAATTCTTTCTTTGCCGACTGCCGAGTTGGCGGCCAGTCGGCAAACAATTTTTGAAAAAAAATTCTTTGCCGACTGCCGAGGAACCAGCAGTCGGCAAAGCCTGCCGTCAGGGCTGACGGCGCCACGTGGCTATGCCGACTGCTGGCGTGGCAGTTGGCAAAGGATTTGCCGACTGTGTGTCACGTGGCAGTCGGCAAATCCGCCTTTGCTGACCCAGGCTTTGCCGACTGCTCTTTACCGACTGCCACGTAGCTTTGCGGTCGGCAAAGCCTTTGCCGACTGGGTTTATGCCTTTGCCGACCGGGGCAAGCAGTCGGCAAAGAGGCGTTTTCCTATAGTGCCCCCCTCCAAATTACTTGCTCTTTTATAGTGTGATGATTGTTCCAATATTTATGAAGTAAGTACGAATAGATTTATTATAAATTTTTTTTCTCACTATGCCTACCATCTTACCTTAGGGGTGTTTGGTTCCTCTTGTTTTTTTAACACCTATCACATCGAATGTTTAGACACATGCATGGAGTGTTAAACATAGATTAATTACGAAACTAATTGCATAGATTGAGATTAATTTACAAGATGAATCTATTAAGCCTAATTAGTATCTGAACACCTTATGGTCAACCACATGGTCAACACCTGCTAAAGTTTAACAGAGCGAACCAGACATGCCCTTAGTTACGTATGGAGGGGTTGTTGGGTTAGAGGCCTGCGAAGCAGCTCGCTAGCTCCCAGCCCAAACAGCAATCTCAAGTTCTCAACCTAGGCCTTCAAAATTGGATGTCTGGGCCAGGAGTAAGCGTGATACCTAGAGATGAAAAGGCAACATCAAATTAATGGTTGCCCATGGCTACTAAAATCTTGGAAGATAAACTGTAACTTACATCCAATACGAAAGTCCACAGAAGGAGATGTCATAGGAAAATAATCAAAACTCTGAGAAAAGGTCACTCCTTTTAGTGTGATGATAAAATACCTGAGGTAGATAAATTTGCTACATGCCATCGGACATCGGTGACCGTCTGCATAAGGGAGTCAGATTAATTGTGTTTCAAGTTCTTCTGAAATATCATTTACAAATTTGAGAGCATACCTCACTGCTTGAATGTACACCAACAGCTTCAAGATCTTTGCATGATGGATGCAAGTTCAGCGTGAGTGTAGCAAACAGGGCTACAACACTCAATGTAAGGGGGGCCTTCTTCACTTTCAGTGCTTCCCGATTTGAGAGTTGTACGTGCGGGCTACTTCCAAAGTAAAAACTGGATAGATTTTGAGCTCTGCTCTTTATTGCTTACAGCTTATTGCAACCGAACAACAACGATAAGTAGGTTACTTACGAGCATCTCCAGCAGGCTGACTAAACAGACTATCTATCTTACATTTAGGTAGTGGAGATCAAAAAATGCTACCTAAATTTATTGACCCAACAAATTTTTCCTCTCACTGCCTACATTTGTTGGGCCAACAAATCTACCTACCAATTTTCCCCTTTCCCCCACCCGCCTCTCTCTCTCTCTCTCTATCTCTCCCCTTTGTCGAGCGCTGTCTTTCCGGCGGTGTCGCCCCGAGCAGGAGCCTCGCCGGCCCCTTCCGCCGCAGCCACCGTGGTCCATGAGTCCGGCGAGGCCGGATCCGGTCGCCACCGTCTCTCTTCGGTGAGGCCTTGCACCGACGCTGCGGCCCTGCCCTCGGCGCGCGGCCTGGTTCGACGTGGCGGCCCTTGCCTCCAGTGTTGCTACCCTGCCCCCGGCGCGCGGCCCCCTGCCTCCGAAACGTGGCCTAGTCCCGATGCGGCGGCTGCTGCGCCTTCGGCTCGCGGCTTAGTCTCAACGCGGCGGCCCCTGCCTCCAGCGCTGCGGCCCTCCTCCCAGCACTCGGCCTCCTCCCAGACGCGCGGTGTGCTCCAGCGAGAAGAACATCGAAGAAGATGACAGGTGGAACCCACGTGTCATTCTGTACTAGGATTAGTTTGAGTAACCTAATTTAGGCAGTACTGTTGGAGTTGGAAGCGATATTATGAAAATAGGTGACTACTCAAATAGAGAAATAGGTAGTGTATTTTAGGTAGCACTATTGAAGATGCTCTTTAAGGCCATATATCTTCAAACAAGCTATCTCACAGCAATAACTGCGCTACAAGGATTCCAAAGCTAAGGAATTGGAAAGAAGGCATATGAGCACATCTCCTTTAATCAAGACCAACTATGAGATAACCAAGGAAGTCTGCAATTCTGCACTTCCATGCGATAAAATTGAGCATGGGAATTTCTACTTCTTCCCAGTGATATAGCCAGGGTAAGTGTGAGTTCTTCAATCTGCGGTGGTACCTCGCATTTTGATTTGGAGCATTCAAAAGTTCGAGTGTATTCAAGTTACTGCCCAAGTTCTTCCAAAGTTTGAGTGGTCCCCTTTGGAATGCAGACACTCTTTTTATTTTCTGCTCTTTTCTGTAAAAATAAACTGATTTTGTAAGGTTTCCATATGATTTCGTTGAAATTCCTCCGTTCTAAAAGAGCCCTAAACCTAAATTGGAAAAAGGATGTGCTCAATAACACATTCTCTTCTTTGAACTAACGTATGCAGTATGCTGTGCGTTCCCATGCTCTCCTGCAAACATTACGACCAACGAGTACGAGCATTACAAGCTTCTCATCCAACAAAATCCGTCCCTTGAAAGTTTGATATCTACAAACTGTGCATGAGTTTGCAAGGAAAGTCACATGATATGTAAAAATGAACAATATCTTCCTACTATAGGAAATATTCCTGCAGCAACACAAGATGGCAGGACGTTTCTAACACCTCAGCAGAGGACCACAATCAAGTCCGGCAAACAGAAAGATTCCATGACAGGCACACAGATCACAGATCTCACATGAAAGTCTGGGCCAACAAAGAGTGCAGCATTAAGGAATTCCCAGATGGGCCTCCATTCTTCGCTTTCAAAAGCGTTCATTCCGAAATTGATACGAGTGTACAATCTTAAAATTTAACCGTCACGTAGCAACAGTAATAATTTTGGGTATCATTGTCGCAATCATACAGTACAACAAAAGTTCAGTAAATGGAGCTTCACTACAAATACAAAATACATGGGGAAAAAAACTTGAAAGCTGAGCAGTTGTGTGCACACGTAGCACATGAGCCATACACGGCTCAGAATTGCAAGTTTGCAACCACCAAGGTACGGGCAAGTATGGTCATGAAGCAGCATATCTCATGCAGATATTCCCACACATGAAGATGAGATCATCACATATTGAAACAAAGAAAAAACAACTCTGAAATACACTAGGAAGTTGGAGATCTATGAGATTGCATGAGCAAACCATTTCATTGGGCCTGGGCCATGGTCCCTCCCTCTCCAAAGTTCCATCACTATACAACATACAGAGCCTTTTCAATTCTGATGATAACAGGATGAAAGCATCCAAGGCTATTATTCTGTACCAAAGAGATGAGCTGGACCAGTTCAAATAAAAACTATGAGCTGGACACCCCATATGCTCATCAAATAATTTGAGGTCGTCGTCCCAGTACAGAATGGAAGATACATTGCATATTCAGAACAGTTGGCTTCATAATGTAAAGCCAACAGGGCAAATAAATTGATAAGCATAGTTGCATGACGGGCTCGAATAAAGGGAGACTAGCAGTGGACCAAATCTTGCAAAGGTATTATGAATGGTTAAGCATAAAGGCAGTGTCACTTTCAGGTCGGCGTCAATTCCATGAACCACCAAAGCATGAGCCTAACATTGCAGTAAAATAATGCATCTAAATGGTGAGTCGCTTTCTGCAATACCGTTCTCGTGATCATGATATCCGAGAACTGAAATGCTCAGTCAAGTATATTCATAAAAGAACATGCAATTGAACCCACTCCAGATAAATTATATATTTGGCAATGCACCCATGAAGGCGGCAAGTGCAAAACAGCCTGACAACCAAGTATAGTTGTTGATTTTAATCTTCAATACTGTTGTTGATTGTTTATGCTTATTTCTGTATTCACTAAAGATGGCCATTTTATTTCACTAAATTTCAATAGCGTGACTTTGTCATCGTGCTGGAATAGTCTTCTGCTACAGTGTTACCCAATAACATAAGATATTATTCAGGAGCCTCAGCACAAGTGAATCATGCAACACTCAATAATTTGTTGGTGGCAACATGTCATTTTCAGAAATCTAACAAACTCTATTGTACTCACTAGTAAGAATTCTTAAGTCTAACACAAGCAACTTTTTCTTAATGTACTATCATCATTAAGTGGCATATAAGGTTTTGAAATGTACCAAGCAAACAACTTTATCACACAGGACACAACAGCAAATGCATGTTAGCTGTAGGGACCATTTCATAAGTAGCACCACAGTTGCTGAGTTGCACAATGGTGGTCCTTGTACCTGAATAAAGGCATTATAGGGCAATGGATGCTGGGGATAAAATTAGGGTATGAACCCTTCTCAATCAACAAACGTTCTTTCACTATCAACTTAATCTTTTTGACCTTGCACCAACTATTGCTGAGGACTACCAATTATTCTTATTTTATGAAATTTTAAGATAAGGATTTTTCTAAGCTAAATGTATCTCCATCAATTCATCACATTTCACCTTGAAGTTATTTATCTATAACCTATATATGAACACTTGACCAATGCTTAACAAATAGCAGCCAAATTCACATTCATTTTCATCTTTTAGTGTGACTACGTTCAACATGAATAAAACTGAATGGAACTAGCTGACATACTACTTAGCACCGCATGGCCAATTTTGATATGCTCTAAAACAGGGGAAGGAAAAAGTTTGCACCTCAAGGTACATATTACCATTATTCAGCTGAATTTTCAACATCAAAAGCTAGGAATGGAAACAGGTTATAGAAACAGACCTACTTTAATTACAAGGTTATTATCAGAATAAGGGAACTAAACAAAATCCCGTATTGATTAACGAAGCAAATAATGGTGTCCTTCCAAATTCAACAATTTCAGATAGTAATGGTCAGTTGAGAAATACAGATATTAAGCTACTAGCGTTTTTGGCATCCATTCAGACATAATTAGTAACAAGACACGCCGAGCCTAGAACTGGGCATGATTTATGAGAAACCACCTCTCTTAGCCCATGTAATCACTAATTTCTTGTCAACACACAGCATACGGATTGGAACAAATATAAGGACCAAAATTTCCATATATATGTGATGGATCAACACGGTAATCATGTCCTCGTTCATTCACCTCAACCCACCTCATGTTTTCGAACCCCTCTCTCGTCAGGGGAAGGAAGGAATCAAAGTAGCCGGACCACAAACACATCGGGAAACAAAATCGCGAGAAAAAAATGGTCAAAACTTTATCACGAAAGCGACGTGACGACTCGCCTCCGCCTTAGTCGAGGAAGCCAGTGCGGCGCAGGACGGCGTTGCGGACGCGGCGGAGGTCGCGGCCCTTGAGCGTCCTCCCGGCGCCCTCCAGCACCGAGCTGTGCGCCGCCGCGCGGCGCGCGACGATCTCGTGCGGGGGGACCACGGCGTCCTCCGCGCTGCCGCCCGCCCCCGCGACGGCGTGGGCCCACCTCCCCCTCCGCGCGGGCTCCGACGGTATCCGCACCGGCGCCGACCTCGCCATCGCGGACGCCGCCGCGGCGATCTCCGGGATGGGGCGCGCGGCGGATCGGGCGGGGCCCCCGACCCCGCCCACGGCCGCGGCGCGCTTCTTCTTCTTGCCCTCGTCCTCCGGGAGCGCGGCGAGGAGGCCGAGGCCTACCGCGGACGGGGAGGCCGGCCAGAGCACGTCGAGCTCGAGGAGGTCGCCGTCGGCGCCCGCCGCGGCCGCGGCGTGGGTCGGGACGGGGAGGGGTGGGCGGGACGACAGCAGGAGGCGGTCCATCGCGTCTTCTCCTGCTCCGGGGATCACCAGTACGGCGGATCTCCGGCGATGCGGCAGCGCTCCGGCATGGGAGGTGGAGGCGGGCTGGGCGTGCGCGAACGAGGGACACGCGACACCGGCGAGGGGCAGGCTATAGGGAGGGCAAGTTGTTTTCCGCTGTTTTGCATCTAGGCCCTTTAACTTCTGCTGAAACCAATTCTCGTACCGCGATGCTTTTGCCTTTTTGACCAAAAGTGTATTATGGACTGTGGTGCATGGGCTGAAAACGGGTTTGGCCCACGTGTTGTCGCCAAGATAGGCCCATTTAAAGATTTACGCGACTGCCCGCCCAGTCAAAGAACGGATCCGAGGAAAAATAGGAGCCCAAACGAATTCAACGAGTGGAGCGGAGGAAAAACAGCAAGAAATCCGTTTAAATTCCTGGAAGTGATGATCTACTAGCATGCTAGTTTGTTTCATTTGTCCTAGGGCTAGGGGTAATCGCGTGATGGGCATCTGCTTCAGCAGCAGACGACGCGCCCCCGCCACGTCGCCGCCGACGCCGTCATGGCGTCATGGTCGTCGGACCTCCCACCAGAGCTGGCCAGCGTGGTGCTCCGATGGCTGCCGTCGCACGCCGACCGCGTCCGCTTCGCCGCTGTCTGCCGGCACTGGCGCGTCGCGGCACAGCAGCAGCGCCCGCTGGTCCCGCCGCCGCTGCCGTGGATCAGCTTCCAGAGCCTCTGCGACGGTGAGCAGCACGCCCTCAGGCGGTGGGGCCCCGGCTACGAGCTCCGCTGCTACAGCACCTTCGGCGAGTGGATCCTACTAGTCGAGATGGACGACCCGGCGCGCTCGTGCTTCCTACGGAACCCGTTCTCCGGCAAGTCGGTGAAGCTGCCGTCGCTGCCGCCGTTCCGGCAGGAGGAGCAACGGTGCGACGACCCGTACGCCCAGTACAGGAACCGCTCCGCGTTCCGCAAAGTCGTCTCGGCGGGCACTCGAACAACGATGGCGGCACGTGGACGTGGTCGGAGGTGACGTCGACCGGCGCGTGTTCTACCTGGAGGACGGAGGCTCCGCCGGCAACGTCAGGTACCTGATGTACATGGGGTTCGGGCGGAAGTGGAGCCTTCGCGTCTGCGGCGTGTACGACCTGCGGCTGCGGGACCGGACGCGGACGGCTGGTCGGATCCGGCTCTGGGACGGTGGGCGGAGGACAGAGGCGGCGGCGGCGATGGTGTACGACGGACGGAGTTCGTGCCGTTTGAGGTGGCTGTGCTTAGGTCGAGGGCCACGTGGTTCTTGCCACATATACGTGGAGCTAGGAATGCACTAGCAGCGAGTGCGATCGTGGTGGCTCGTTCGGAAATTTTCGTGAACAAATGTAATGCGCATTGCTGCGTTTGGGAATTGAGATGAATCCGTGGAACCTTTTTTTGGCTAGTTACTCGATTGTTGAAAAAAAATGTACTCGGCATATCTAGAATATCATAATTTGCCGATTTTTTTTTTATTTGCGTGCACACCTCGAATCTTAGGTGACTGAAATCGCCACTCCATAGGTTCTCCGGTGAGAAACTAAAATTAGTACAAACTTTTTATATGATAGGCTATTATTTAGTCAAAGATCATGAAGTTTGAATTTTCAAATACGTGCATGTCTGATATTCTAGGACAATAAAGGTAACTTTAGAAGTATGGCTATGGGTGTGTTCACCTCGCGAAAAGTAGCTGAAAAGTTACTGTAGCATCTTTTCGTTGTTATTTGGCAAAATTTATTCAATTATGGACTAACTAGGCTCAAAAGATTCGTCCCGACATTTACAGACAAACTATGCAATTAGTTATCTTTTTTACCTACGTTTAATGCTCCATGCATGCGTCGAAAGATTTGATGTGATGTGTGTAGAGGAAATATTTTGGGTTGAGAGGGGGAAGTGAACGCGGCCTATGTTACAGGGTGTCAACATCGCTAGTAGGATCCACATACGGCTCCATTCCCCTCTCGCATGCATGGGCGGGTGGCTACTGGCTAGAAGCAACAGCCATATGCATAAAATAGTATTATTCAATTTGGCTCAATTCGTCATTTATGTAAGAGATATTTACTGGTATGGCCTAGGAAAAATACATCTTCCTTCTATGGTTCTTTTTTCTTTGAACTTACTTATATGGTCTTAAAACGAAATTCTCTTACTTCTATGGTCTTCCGTCAATTCTGTTAGGGGATCGGTTAGTTTTCCCACTTGTAGATACGCAAAATGTCTAAATTGCCCTTCTTTTATTTCTGCCTATATCGCATCAGACCGAGTGGGGGGAAGACCGAGCGCTACCAGCTTTGACCGAGCCAGGGAAAAAGCACGATGGAGGAGGGCGCCGCCGCCACCGGCTTCTCTGCCGCTGGATCCGCCTGATCCACGGCCGGCCGGCTCCACTCCCAACCTACGCATGGGGGAGGCGCTGCCTCCCGCCTGGTCTAGCGTGCGCGACCGGGGCTGGTCCGGCGAGGTCAGCCCGGCGCGGCACTAGGCGGCTCCTCCCGCGTCCGAGGTCAGCCCGGCGCGGCACTAGGCGGCTCCTCCCGCGTCCATCCCGGCGCAGCCGGCATGGCCAGCGGCGCGGAGGGGCAGCCCGGCGCGGCCGGAACCTCCAGCGACCGTGACCAGCCGTCATCAGTTGCTGAAATTCTTGCACTCGAACTGTCGAACATGGCCAGCTGCTCCGTGTCCCTGGCGAGTTGCATCAGGACGGAGCCAGGGTCGCTGTCGCGGTCGATTAACACGCTGTCATACTCGCCGAGTTCGTTCTCAAGTATCTGCAGTAACCAGATCAAAAGCGAAATCGCTATGAACAGATCGATACCCTGTACCAGTTGGCAGTTGTCATGATACCGCAGAAACATGAACTTGCTACGTTGGTGAAGGCGCTCTCGAACACCTGACGTAATAATCGACGAGGTGTCCAGTAAAGTTGCCATTGCCGGCGCCTTCCCGGTCAGCGATGATCTTGCCCGCGGCAAGCGCCATGGACAGCAGGATCTCCATGCCTTCCGTAGCAGGCTAGCAGCGCCACCGATGCCCTTCTCGTAGCTGTCGTGGTAGTCCAGGAGGGCCTTCTCCGACCACTACTGCGTCCCACCGAGCGCGCTCAGGAGCACCTTGACGTACAACGGGTCACGGCTCCCCAGCTTGGTGTCGGCTGCCACGTCAACGAGCACGGTGAACGCCGCGGCGACGAGGTCCGGCTCGACCTGGCCTGTGATCACGTACTGCTGGAAGAAGACCCACGGCGGCACCGCGAGAGCGAGTGCACGGCGTTGGTGAGGCCGCGCATGACGTCAGAGTACAGTGCCGGCAATGTATTAGTGAACTGTTATGTGTCTTCTTATGAACTGTTATGTGTGAATATTTGTGTAATATTACTCCAAAAACATACAACAGATAAAAAAAACTCTGCATTTTATTTTTTCACTAGGAGTAAAATGATCATTTTACCTTTGACTTAACACTGTCAGGTGCCAAAAACGGACAAAATGCCATAGAAGGAAGGGAATTTCGTTTTAAGGCCATACGGGTAAGTTAAAAAAAAGCATAAAAGGAAGATGCATTTTTCATGGCCATACAAATAAATCTCTCTTTATGTAAGGCCGATTTCTCTTCTGATAGCATGGTTGGACCCTTGGTTTGGTTCACTATTCCCACGGTTTGTTTTCCAGCAACACTAGTGCTTCTCTTATAATATACGTATCATGTTTACTAACTCGTCAGCGTGTCAACGTGAAAAAAAAAGAGAAATTGTGCGTTTACTAATAACTCGACAACGTGTCAACGTGTGCAGGGTAAAGGTGAATGGAAAAAAAAAAGAGAAATTTTGAAAGGAACAGGCCAACATGTCAACGTTTGCAGGGCAAAAGGTGAACGAAAAAAAAGGAAATCGTGAAAGGAAGAGGCAAAGGTGAATGAAAAAAAAATCGTGAAAGGAAGAGACAAAAAGGTAGAAGGTGAATGGAAAATAAAAAGAAATAAAAACTTTCCATTGCCGGGATTTGAACCCGGGTCGCCTGGGTGAAAGCCAGGTATCCTAACCGGACTAGACGACAATGGAACTGTTGCGTGCAATGTCCACAACATCATCTCTATAGAATAGACACTGTTGGAGATTCATGTCTCGCAGTTCCACTCGTGAAGTCTCAAGATAGCACATCGCACAGAAAAGCGTTCAGTCGAAAGGAAGATCGCATTGATAGATCTTGTTCCAAGCAGTTCCATAGAGATGAAAAAAAAAAATCAAACCTCTTCATGCCATGCTCTCTAGATCCAATCAGCTCAGTCATCTCTGCACTATGCACAAACACGGACTCACCGTCTTCCAATAAACGTATAGGTTGCAGCCTTGCAGTAATTAGAATATGGGAGGAACATTACACAGAATCTTTTGGTAACATTCCTGAGATATACCAATCGTTATCTGATTTCTGGCATAGCAAAATCCTGGTGTTCTTTCTGCATTTGACTTCCAAAGCAACGTGTGTGCTCATCAGGTGATGATTGCAGCCAGTTGACACCGCAAGGCAAGCCTTGATCTGTTTCCTCGCACATAGATCACGTGTGCTGGAGTCGCCACACTTTGACCTGAATAAACGCCCGTCAATGTTGCAACAAAACAGCAAAACAATTTTTAGCAAATAAACTTGCAGTAGCATCCAGTAACTACTGCGGCGCGTAGGAAATGGCAGAGGTAGCAATGGGGGACAACCATCATCTTCCATTCCAATCTCCACAAACAATTTCTACCAGTTTCAAATCAGATATCAAATCAGGCTCCATAACAATGCACTCTAGTTTCTACTACAAATATAGTACTACCAAATTAGCAGAAATCACTGGAACTTCCTGACCAACTCAAGTTTGCGAGCCTGGAAGAATTTGCAACGGCCTTTTCCGCTTGATTCGACCTCCTCAGTCTTCCTTTTGAAACCAGTAAAGCCAAGGCTCGAAAGCTTGACTTGTCGCTTGGTGCTTCCATTGTCAGTCCCATCTTCATCAACTTCATCAGACTCCCTTCATATCATTACCATGTGGCAAAATCATAATAGCAATCAGAATCATGTTTTGCAGTTCACAAAACGCACTAACGAAATTTGTTCACAAATGGGAACATAAAGGTTGAAAATTTGAACACACCATGTAACTTCAACTGCATCCTTGAAGAAGGGCTTACAAGTTCCCCAACTAAAACGAACCAAAGTTGGGAAGCCAAATACTGGATGCTTGTGATCTTCTAACCATTGCTTAGTATCAGGGTCTGCACCATTAATTTGGATGTTCTTTAATGCGACAAGCCAAGTCATATGATTACAGTTTGATAAAATCATTTACAATGAGGAATCAGTTACCTCCTGGATATCCTGATCCAGTTTTCATGTGCAGACTCAGAGCTGTTTCATCAAACACCCAGTTTCGCAAGGCTCTGTCCCTAGTCACCTGCAGTTGCACATCACAACTTTACAACTAAGCAAGCCTATAAGAAAGTACCTACACAAGGAAATTTGATTCGAGAAATTACCTTTGCAACTATACTTGCTCCACTAACAACAGGGTAAAGGCTATCAGCTTTTTTGGCAACCACAAATTTGATTCCTGGAAACTTTTCTGTCAACTTGATTCTGTACTTTTCAGGATCTCCCACTGTATCTATATATACCTTTCAAGAAGGAATATAATTACTAAAAAATGTGGTGAATAAAATAATCTTATAAGGATAGCAGCACAAGAAATCCTTTTGAATTCAAGAATATATGCTCTTACTTCTGCCAGTAGAACTCCCATGTCAAGCACTTTTCTAACAAGGCCCATGGCAGAGTTATGTGATATTTCATTAAGATTAACTTTCGACCTGAAGCAATGGGACTATCAATGAAAATAACAAGGCCAAGTTTGAAGTTCGATAGGTACAAAAGCCAGACATACTTTTTCAACATTTTAGCAGATAGATCCTTTGGGCATATGACATCCACTTCCCACCCAATAAAGCTATTGACCTTTAAACTTTCAAATAGCTCCTCCCTTTGTTCCTCCTTCAAGGTCTTTGAATCTGTTTGAGAAGACAAAATCAATAGGCTATGCTAATTGTCAATGTGTAAGTAGCAAAACTACTATTGAACTTTTCCGTGGCCCTTGGAAAGTAACATGTCCAACCGACTCTGCCACTGGAACACCATAAGATAGTACACATAATAACTACCAAGACAGATTTGAGATTTACCACTCCAAAGATTGAATTCATGCAAATGTCAATATGCCACAGATAAACAGGAGATGTGTCAACACTCAACTCTAAGATATCAGAGCTGACGGGCTTAACAAAACTTGAAAAAGGGTTTGATAGTTTGCTACAAGATTAATGTACATGGAAGTACCCAGAACTCATGAAATCACTGAAAGGGATTAGAGAAGAGAATATTTGGCAGACAAGGGAAACAAGAGGAGGATTGCAATTTGTAGCAGCTAATCTGGTTGCACCAAGCTCCTGCCTTTTGTCTGGAAAAAAATCGTGATGTACCAAGAATAGCAAGTTCAATGTTCCTACTTCCTACCCACGTTTGTCCTCCACAATTTCAAAAGTTCATAAACATATGCATCAGCTCTTTAAAATATACACTAGCTTCTATCATGCCAAATCAACCAAAGTGCCTAATTACTGCCAGCATCTACTTAAGGAATGAACACAAATTGAACAAGGTCGCAAATCAACCTATCAAAGATTATGCGTTATAAATTCGACGCTACCGGATTTATCTATCTGGCACAGCCTCATTCACAAAATCATTCTGTATACAATTGAAACTAAATTAAATATACATGTCTGTACTCTGTAGAACTAATACTACTCTGAGAATATCGAGCTGTGTATTGCGACTAACACAACAGTCAAGTAAATCAGCTACAACAAGCAGACAAAGAAGACGTGAGTGAAGAAGACCTGCGAATTTGAGAGTGGCAAGAGTGTTATTGTAAGAGCGCGCGCAGTACATACATCCATACACCATAGGACCTGCACAAGCAGTAACAGGAAGTGAATTTTGGAAAGACTCCATTTCTGCTCAAAACCTGCAAACCAGCGTCCTGCTCATGACATTTTGCTTTTGCTGCGGAATGCGTTGAAACCAACTAGAATTTCAGGAACCACTGCACATTTCCATGAGTGCTCAACCTATTTCACTTTGGCCTACTGAATATTTGTGCAGTAAAACTCAAAAAGGTTTGAAGCAACATTGCATATCAACGGGTCAGAAGAGAGACACGCGTTTACCAAGCACAGGGCCACGGCCAGCCTCATCGATCCCCATGAGGCAGGGCTCCTTGGTAGCCCACTCCGGCACCGGTGCCGCCATTTCCACTGCGTTAGGCAAAGGAGAGAGAGGGGAAGCGGGATTGGTGGTCGCTGCTGCCAGGTTAGGGATTAAGCAGGGAGGAAAGGAAGTAGGAACTCACTCACCTTGCCGCGAACGGGCGGGACGTGAGTGTGGCGGCGGCGGCGCGCGTCGCTGCTGACTCGCCGCTTGGGTGGCGAGAAGGTATGGCGGGGTTGCGCGCTGCGGTGCGGGGTGCTCACCGTCGGGCGTCGGCGGCGTCCGCTCCGGGGCTGGCTCCAAAAACTTGCAGCGCTTCTGCCTCGGGCCGGGCCAACCAGGCCGGTAAGAACGGGAAGTGTTAGCCCAGCAAAGGTCCATGTACCGGTAAGAATGCATCGGTGAATGCCACGGCCCACGGAGAAGAGGAAAGGAGGTCCGACCTCTCTAGTCTCTGTCGCCAGAGACAAGTCAAACGCCGGCGGTGACAAAGGCGGCGCGTCACTCGCGCAGCGGCGCAGCGCTCGGAATCCGCGCTCCCGGAGACCCGGCTCCGAGTCGGTTTCAGTGATGGCGTGTTCGGACTTGCGCGGGCCTATGTATCTCCATCTCTACGTTCCATCTGTCTCCATCTATCAGCGGCTCGTGATCTCCCTGCTTCCCTTGCACGTCGTGACTGCTTTGTGACGCGTTCTTCTCGATCTTCTGGTGAGCTGTGAGCGTGTCTGCCACTGTCTCCCCTCGATCGGATCCATGGCGATACCAGTAGAGCGCGTGCACCTTGCCATGGCACACGCAGCTCTCCCAGCGTTGCTCCCGACCCCGCCCATGTGGAACATGTTTCCGCTGCTGCCGACGCCGCCGCCGTGCGTCGCCATCCTCCTCGCCAGCAAGTCGCCGCCACCAAAGCCCAGCCGCGCCGACGCCGACGAGCGGTGGGACGCGCGGAAGAATATTGCGACCAAGTCGCTGTCCAAGCCCGGCCGCGCCGACACCAACGAGAGGTGGTGGACTGGTGGGACGGCAACCGCAGCAGTAGTCCCGGCCGCGCGCCGTTGTGCGACAGGTGGTACACCAGCAAGAAGAACGCGACGGCGTCATTCTCGTCGAGCAGCAGCGGAAGTAGCTCGGCGAGCCGGGCGTCGTTGGGCAAGAAGTGGGGCCGCCCAGCTGCCACTGCCAGCCGTGCGTCGTCCGGCGAGCGGTGGGACGCGCACCTCAAGAAGCCATGCCCGCTGCAGGGCGGCGGGAGCGACGACGTCGACGGCCAGAGCAGCACTGGTAGCAACGACATGGAGCTGGACGACGTGCCGCAGCGGGCATTCGACTCCGGAGTCCGGACCAGGCTTCGTCGCGTCGTCGCCGGAGCCGAGCATGCTTCCCATGCCATCGTCCTTGATGCTGCGCGTTGCATAGCTTGCTGGACGATCCAGCACTTGGGTTGCCTAGCTAGCTAGGAATCATCACTCCCGAGTACGAGAAATTAGCAAAGCGTTATGACGTGAAATGTGGCTAGTGGTGTTTGTAATGTGCGTTTTGTCTGTTAAACAACTAGACTCCGAAAGTTCATACTAGTATCTCGTATAGATGTTGTATTGTAGTACTTCTTGTACTTGGTTGATCCACGTGGAACTGGTCGTATTTTCATTCAATATGTTGTACCGCATCTGCAAAAACGATTGATTTCTATGCCACTATACTGTCATTTCTGTCGTAGTGTTTGTCTATTTTTGTGCGAAAAGGAAACGGGTGATGGAGACAACAGGTGCATCAATCATCAGTCACTGTTGCCGACTCATCAAATATAAAGAGCATCTCCAAAATCATTTCTAAAGTTACTCTCTAAATCATTATTTAAAGAGTCATTTGAGTAAAAATTATTTTGTATATCTTTGTGCCCTCCAATAACTTTTGTTTATCTTATGAGCACTTTAAGGAGTCATCCTGGCTCTCCATCTTTGGCTAGCAAGAAATCTAGAATAAAGAATGTCTATATTTAAAGATCCATTTAAAGAGACCGTTGGAGGGCATTGTTTCACCAAAATCTCTATTACTATAAATTAAGAAAAAATATAAAAAGTTGGAGTTGCTCTATGGACCGTATTTGTAAAATGATTAACCATGACGAGTCCAGAGAAACACAGACATGACTAGCACAATATTGTATCATTACTAGGTAAATGCACGTGTGTTACAACGGGAACACATAATACCACGATAACATATGTATGAGCGTGTATTATAGTGTTACCTAAAATAGATACTGCACTCGTGATGTTCCAATCAATATTACATAAGTCTTTGAGAAAGATAGTTAAAAATGTAACTCTAAATTTGAATACGAAACTAAATCACTTTCTTCCATTTTCTCATGGTGGCATTCAATCAGGTGGCTCAGTTTACATCTATTGCACGGGTGGCATATGATGAGGCGTGATCGCGTTAGTCCCGCGTGGAGTGGCATCTTTTTTATGGAAGAAATAGCGCTGGGTGGGCCATTGTGGGGAGGGGGGGGGGGATTGCACGAAGCAGGGGTGGATATCGGGCGTGGGGCGAGTGCCGGGTGGATGATATGTTTTGGTTGTAGCGATAGAGATAGAGATTTTAGAAAGATGAACAAAGGCTGCAATTGATTTCAATTAACATATAAGTTTAATTTCAATTAATATATAAGTTAACATACACATAGTACATACGATATTATATTACCTTGTTTGGCGGTTTTAGTGATGTCTCCCAATGGTGCACGATAATTATTGTCCATTCTATTAATCTATAGAATATTGTAAGTAGCACTTAAAGCACATAATGAAAATCAGTATTGATATCAAGCGAATCTATGTTCAGCAATTTTGCAACACAATATTAATTGAAGCTCCTTACAATAAGAAAAATGATGTTCGCACATCTGCAAGGGCAATAAGCAATTCAACGAACAGAAATTGTCAGCTGGTTACAGAGCACACGCCTTGGTGTTGATCTGAATGTCAGTGACGCAATCCCGGCCCAGCAGGAGATGGTGGAACTCTCCTGTTAACAATGTCAATTTTTTTAGTTATCAGATGCTGCTCGGTTCAGAATGGAATACAACTAGCACTTTGTGCAGGGTAAGAACCGTAAACCATGACAGTCCATTAAAAATTGGTGTGAAATGCACCTATCACTATAAAAATTGGTGGCTATTAGTTTATTACAGAGGTACGAGGCAACAGGAAAAAAAAAGAAACAAATACCAGAAGCAGGATTTAATACTTATTAGCAATTTGTAGAACCACAGAAGTATAATATTGAGATCCTAGTCAAGAGCAGAGTAGTAATTAAATACCTTTGGTAGAGCAATTGGATATCCTTCAGTCAAAAATAACTAGAGCTGAAATAAAAGCAATTACTTTGGTAAAAAGAAAACAATAATACGCTTGGTTGGTAGTTGTTACTACAATGCACCGATATGTTCAAAACTAACCAAAATAATTAAATATATTATATTAAACTGAGGCAGGGAAAAGAAAAGAAACGATGTAATCTCAAAATGATTTAAGATGTCAGAAATATTGAACTGCTTTACAAAACCGGCACTGAATTTCAACATATTCTAGCTTAGCCTTGCGGTTTGAAAAGAAACAACAAAGGCTGAAAATACTTCAAACAATGCAAGTTAGAAAATGCGCTAAACTGTCAAATGTTGAGTAAGGTAGTAGCGAAAACAAAAGCACCCATCTAAAGCATAATTTAGTATCGTGGCTATATCTGAATATTTGGGTTCATGTTTTACTACTTAGAAATGTATTCAGGAAGTGTTTTGACTTTTGAAAACAAAAGTGGTGTGCACATGGAGGAAGAACCATAGTGCCAAGCTTGGCAAGACCAAGCTATAACCTTTGGATTCGGGGGCAGCAAAGATCAGTAGATGGCTCGCCGCTTGAAACCATTGAAGATGGCTCGCCCTATTTTAGGTACTATTTCCATATTAGTCCTGAAGGTGTTCGACCATTCTCTATTTCCTTGTGGAATAGGATTGAGATATCTTTAGAGTTGTATTAGGCACTTTAAAAAGGTGGCTGCAGGGATGCTTAGCAGTCCTTATCTGACAACAGACAGTAACCAAACAAATTGTAATAAATTCTCAGATATCTACCCCTAGGAGCTCTTTGTTATGGACATATGCAAATGATGAGTCAAGCATTCCAAGCTTTAGAGAAACAAGAGACTCAGTGTCTGCCGATTCAGGGCTGGATTATTTTTTAAAGAGTAATCCTACAGTCAAACAACTTGATGATGACAGGTAAATAGTTGTCAGATAGCATATAACAGCAACCTGTGGTGTTCTAGAACTATGTTGATTAAGGTTGCCTGCAAAACTTAAGTTTACTATCCGGAACCATATACAAGTTTGTGATATGATATATAAATGCCATATACAGTTTGGCTGTTGCACTGCGTATTAGTTTGGCTGAACTGAACTATGGCAGGCCCAGTGCCAGAGGCTCCCACACGAGTGGGGTCTGGGGAAGGGAATAACCGAAGCAAAGTCTTACCCCGTAGAAATTCTGCAGAGAGACGGCTTCGAACCCAGGACCTGGTGACTCGGCGAGCTAGCACTCATCAACTGCACCAAGCCTGCCCTTCTGAACTGAACTATGTATGTTGAAAATGCCATACACAGTCAATGGACGTCAACACTGAATTAGCATTTTACGGTGGCTGCCTACAATTCTTTAATTCAGCAAAACAAATATATTGATTGAGAAACAGTAGTGCGAGCCATGTGCGATCATCATCCCTGATGCCGGCGACAAGATCAGAAAACACACTGGTCAAAATTTCCATTCATAAATGCAAGGCAATTATAATCAGGTTTGACATTTTTTTACCCAGAGTCTTTACTGAATTTTTTGAAAGGTCAAAATACATGTCACCAGCAATTGCGACTAATACTATGATCATACTAATTAGGATGGAACATTTCTTTATATGGCATTGCTTACTGTAGAACAAGGACTCATGAAACACTAATTGAAATAGTTCTCCTAAAAACAGAAAAGAAAAATATACCAGATAAGACAACGATCTATTGTCATAAATACAGTTTGAAGTCTGAAGAGGAGAAGTTGATTCAGAAAAGAGTTGTGTCATGACCGAAAAAGAACCTGGATCATTTATTGGTCTTGTGCATACTCTGGTAGCCATTAGCCCAATACACTTAGTATTTGTTTATTTAGTAAAGACTTTCTGTCAAGATTTTCTGTTCACAAAAGAGGTTATATCTCTTACTTTCATGAAAGATTTTCTGTTCACAAAAGAGGTTATATTTCACGAAAGAAGTGTTCCAATGATGTAAGCAGCTGAACAGCCTGACCAGATGAATAATTACATATACAGAAGAGCCCATATTGATTCTTACAATTCACTGAATGCACGTTGTAATTGCTCACAACCTATATTGATGCAGAGCAGGATTGCCTGCCTATTTCATTAGCAGAGAAATACTAAAACTGTATAAGAAGCCACGCTATATAATCATGTAAAGCTCTATGGATAGGAAATCATGCTACTGCTGCCCTAGACATCACATGCATGAACTAAAAGAAATACCAAAGTAAAACAAAAAAAAAATGGTAGTATGAATGGAAGCTTCGGCCAGGACAGTTTACTCTCCTGTGTAAACAAAGATACAAAACTGTTCTATAATCCACGCGAACATGCTACCTTCCATTAGATAAACCAAATAAAAGCTAAATCACTGCTGACATGCTACCTTCCATCTAATAAACCAAATAAACAAAAACACCTGCTGTTGCTACCTTCCATCTAATAAACCAAAGATGCACATTTATAAGAATGCAAGAAAGAAAATATCATAGGCTGAACACATTCTTTTTACTTGAAAGGATTTGTGTAGGTCGCATAGTAAAACACATCAATGCCAATCATTCTAGCAAAGCTGCACTGGATCAAAATTCACACGTATTAAGTTTATGCAGGTGTTTTGTAGCATCTGGAGCATTAGCTCAGAGTTTCAGACAACAAAAATCACAATCTATAGAATGATTGAAAAGCACCCTTCTATTGTGGTGAAGCCAGTAATCTCCTAAACCTAACGAAGCCTGGATAAAGTAATATCATCACTGGTAGAAAAATAAACGCCACAGTTCATCAAGAAAAAAAATAGCAAGAAGTTAATATCATCACTGGTAGAAAAAATAAGCAATCAATATAATTTTTCCCCAATCCTCATACTCACCCCTGCACCAGAAACTAGCCTGCCTTGATATCATCAGAAGAGTTCCATGAATGCTTTGATTGACCCTTTTTTTTGTAGAATCGACATCAGGATGACAGAAACAAATCATTGAACCTATGAATGCCAACTACCTTAAACTCTGAACTCGGAATGTTGTACAGGAAGGCTACCTGGGCAACTGCGCGACCTGACGAGATCTTGCTAACAGTAAGAGAATGGAGGGGAGAACCAGAGGGGGACTCACCAGGCGCTGGGGCCGTGTAACACCTCTGGTGTTACGAGCTCGCTTAGCACCTAGCTTAAGGCCTAAGAGAAATTAGCAAGACGAGTACCTCGAGTTTTAAACTTTTAACACACATGAAATGGTAGACAAATCTTACGTGACTCACTTTTGATGGGAAAAAGTCAAATAAATATAGTAAGCTAGTTTACTTAAATCCATATATGGGTTAATGAAAAATCTTGACTAGAAGGACAGAAGTAGTTAAATGTCTGGCATGAAAAACAATCTCTAGAAATAAAGGGTAATATAGCCTACAGTTAAAAGTGTCATTTTTGGGGAATTAAATTGGGCAAACTAATTTACTAGTGTCTTAATATTTTGTTTCCATAGGTTAGTATAAAGTATGGGCTATTGCATGAGATGCTTGTTGGGTGAAATAAATGAGGTTTAGACTTTTAGAATTTGTGGTTAAAGTGCTAATGACTGATAGGCCGCACTGGACCCCTAGCTTTTCCTAAGTCCGTAGGAGCAATAGACAATGCTATCTTGGCACTTAAATTTTAGCAAAAACATTTAAACAATAACTTCGTGTTTTTACGCTATTGATTGCTTCTACAGTTCTACGTATGCACTTGGGCATAGTATAGATTGTGGTTGAGTTGGGGTCCCGTTGCGCTCTTATAAATCGACTGAACATCGCTAGCATGCTGTGGGCCAGCTAGTTCTTGACCTTGGGCATTGATTGGCAGTCCCAAGTTAGCACGTCTCTATCTTCCTTTCTAGTTCATCTTTGTCTGAGTTTGTTGCTCCTACTAGTGGCCGTATATACCTTCTTGAGCCATGTCAGGTTGGTTTTGTGTCAACCGAGCTAGCGTAATTGTTTGGGGGCGCTCTAGAAAGCGTGCACTACACGGGTTTCGGCCGTTCGGCCCTGTGGCCGCGGTCACCGCGCGTGCGCTGCTGGGCCTGGCTCGCTCTGTGGCCGTGGTCGCTGCTCCGCGGGCCGGCCCTTGCGGCTGCTGGTTGCGCGCCTGGTCCAGCCGGCCGCAGCGATTCCCTTGCCGGCCTCCCGAACCGTGTTTGTCCGCGAGTGCGCGCGACCGTATGCGTTGTGCTGCTGCGTCCTCGCGGTTGACTTGCCGCTCCGACTCGCTGCCGCACGCGCCCGCTGCCCTATTGCCGGGAGCCCTCGTCACTGTGCGCACTTGCCAGCGCCGTGCGAAGGCCGTCTCCGTTGTCCCGTAGAGCAGCCGCCTTGCCGCTCACGTGCCACAGCAAGCCGAGTTGCACCCTGTGCCGCGCACTGCTGCCCGCTATGCCCTATCGCGCCCTCGTGTTGTTGTCTGCGCTACGTGCCGCGTCTCTCTCTCTTCCCTGACAGCGTCTGGACAGTGGATTAATTAATCGGAGTCCTTGCTGTCCTCGAGTCCGACTCAGACACGGCATGTCCATGCGCCGTCCAAATTCACGACGTCGGTGGGCCGCTCAGGTTTGGCCGCCCCAAGTCATACACGTCACGCCAAGCCTCCTGGCTTTGTCCTCGTTGTGTGCGTGACCGCACCGCGGCCATCAATCGTAGTCGCCTCGTCTTAACCCACCCGCCCCGCTCGTGTGCTCCCTCCACGGTATGGCCATGGCATGAGCTCCCCTTTCCGCCTAGTTCGCACGGCACAGGGTCCTACCATCCAATTCCCCGCATCAGTGGGTAGCTGAGGGAGCCAGCTTTGCGCCTCGCCCGCACCGAGCCTCAGTCGAGTGCTGTCGGCCGCCAATTTGGCGTTCTTCTCGTCGCCGGCCATGGGCGCCGCCGATCCAGTGTTGGTGAGGGTAAGGCTCGAGGGTCCAATCGGTTGCATCCACGAGCTTGTCTTGACCTTCTCCATCCGGTGCTCTTGCTGTCTTGGTCAGGGTGCTTGCCGTCGGGGAGGTGACACGCCCATGCCGCTCTCGGAGCACCGCCGACGTGCCCGGGCGCACGTGGCCGGGGCTCCTCGGCTCTTCTCCGCTCCAACCAGTCGTGTGGCTGGGATGGTAGTAAGGCTTGGTTGCTCCCGTATGAAAGTCCCTAGTTTGGTTTTGGCTAATTGATGAAACCTAGGACTAACCTTTGTATCTAAGTGGATGATTTAGATAAAGGTGGTCATTGCATATGAGACATGACATTGACTCATATGACCAAGATGGTGAAGACCAAGATGAGGCTTGGCTCGATGGACCGGTTGTGAAGGTGAAGGGCAAGTCGAGGCTTCGAAGCGAAGGACCATGCGATGGTGAAGCTTGAGCAAGACTTAGCGCCGACGGACCGATGCAACGGTGAAGAGCAAGTGAAGTCAAGGTCGATGGATCGAGACGGTCATGTGATGATATGAAGTGGATCATATCATTTGAAGAAACAAAATGGGCTCAAGGCAAAGGTATAACCATAGGGCCATTTTGTTTTACACTCAAGACACCATAGAGGGTGTGAGTGGTTTAGGATCGATAGCCGAACTATTAAGAGGGGAAATCTTATCGGTTATTCGATGCACGGGTGCCACTAGGTGAATTCATGAAGTGCATTGCATGTAGGGCCTAGTGAGCTAATTGGAAAACCTTTGAAAATGATTGAGAAAAAGCTAACACACAAGCACATGGAGATGTACACTTGATGGTGTTGGCACATTTGCAAAGGTGGCGTTGGTCGCGCTGTGGTTTGCGGGTAGAGAGGGGTTTGGGTTCCTCTCTCCCTCCCGCCGAGCGTGTGAGCGCGGGATTCAGGCGATTTCGGGGAAATAAAATGCCTATTTTCCACTACGCCGAAAGTCAGAAAAGAAACGGAGGCGAATGGGGTCACTGAGGTGACCGGACGCTGCACCGGACGCGTCCGGTCAGTACAGCGCGGTATCGGGCGCGCGGGCTAGGGTTTGCAACCGGCGCGTCTGGTCACTCGCGGGACCGGCGCGTCCGGTCAAGTGCCCAGAAGGAACTGCGGTTCGCAAGGACGGTCGGACGTGGGGCACGTCCGGTCACACGCGATCGGACGCGTCCGGTCATCGAGGGAGCTTACTGGACTCCGACCGGACTCTGGCACTGTCGCGTCCGGTCGTTGCGAGGAGCGTGTCCGGTCGTTGTTTCGCGGGCGCGGGTGCTGTGCGGATCGGTGTGTCCGGTCGATTGAGCAGCGCGTCCGGTCATAGCGTTTGACCGTTGGTGCATAGTGACCGTTGGAGGATCTAACGGTCGCGTTTGAATTCGAGGGACACATGGACGTCGCAGGGCGACCGGACGCGGTGAAGCGTGTCCGGTCAGTTTCGACCGGCGCGTCCGGTCATCCCGAAAAAACGGTCAGTGGAGTGGCAACGGCTCTATTTGGATGGGATGCTTATAAATACTCGTCGGCCGGCCCTTGGGGAGGTCTCTTGGCATTTCTAACACTCTTGTGCATCCTTTGAGCTAGAGCTACTCCTCCCACTCATCTCTCTTGCTTGATTGCAAATCAAAAGTGAGATTGAGTGATCCCAAAGTGCATTGCATAGCTTGAGGGCATCTAGTGGCACTTGTGGGTGGTTTAGCCGGTGGATTTCTTGTTACTCTTGGAGAGTACCGCTCCTAGCTGGCTTGGAGATTGTTGGAGGCGTTGGCAAGAGAAGGTGATTGTTCTTGGCCACCTCCGGTTGTTTGTAAGAGGTTCTTGTGCTTTCCTCGGCGGGACGCCAAAAGCAACTCTATTGGATTGCGCGTGTCATTGAGTTACCTCACTTGAGAGTGGTGTCTTGCGGTGCCTTGCGGGGCGTGCCTTGAGGGGCAAGTGACTTGAGGGTCACACCGAGGAACCATCTAAGTGTTGGTCGACACAACCGGTGACGTAGCTTGTCGGTGCACAAGTGAACACCGGGTGAACAAAAATATTGTGTCTCTTGTCTCCCGGTGTTTGGTCTACATATTGTGTTGTTGTCAATATTAATTGATTGTATATCATCTTGGTGATTGGTAACATCTTTACTCCACCATCGGTATAAGATTCACAATCCTCTCTCTCGCATTTACTTTTACTAGATTATCTTGTGTAGCTCTAGTGGTAGCCTTTTCTAGTAGTTGTTAGCTTGCTCACTAGTGTAAGTTAGTGACTTAGCACTTGTGTGAACTAGAGATCATAATCTACTAGACTTGTGGATAGGAGGCTTGCATCACAACCTTTGGCTAAGCAAAACTCGCTTTACGCCGTTTGTTATTCTAACAAGTTTGCTTAGTGGTGCTTGTAGAATTTTTTATAGGCTATTCACCCCCTCCCCCTCTAGCCATCTACGACCTTACAAGTGGTATCGAAGCCGTGGTCACCATTTTAATCAAGGCTTAACATCCTTCGGTGTGAAAAATGGTTCAAATTATGTTCAATCATGTTAGGGGCAAGCCACCGTTCTTTGATGATGTTAGTTCTTTTGCTCATTGGAAGAGAAAAATGACAATGTACCTTGGTTCTATTCATGAGAGAGTATTGCAAGTCACCGAGAATGATTTTGCTATCATTGATCCCGATCATCTCACCGATGAAGATAGAGCAAATAGAACATGCAATAGAATGGCTCTCAATACACTTTACAATAATATTGACACAAAAGTATTTGAGGGCATCAAAGATTTGGAATTGGCAAATGAAGTGTGGATAAGGTTAAGTGAAACATATGAGGGCACTAAGGTTGTAAAGAGTGCCAAGCTATATGGGCTCAAGAGTGAGTTTGAGAACTTCAAGATGAAAGAAGAAGAAGCAATCTTAGAGATGTTTCATAGATTGCAAGTCATTGTGAATGATCTCAAGAGCTTAGGGCACAAGACTCAAGACCAAGATTTTTGCCACAAGTTCTTGTTGAGCTTACCTAAAAGATTCAAGATGTTGATCATGATGCTACAAAGAGATGGGCTTGAAACAATGAAGCCCAATGATTTGCTTGGAGAGGTATTGACCTTTGACAAGTATGATCAAGATGTTGATGAGAAGGAGGATGAAAAGAAGAAGAAGACCGTGGCATTCAAGGCCACCTCCTCAAAGGGCAAAGCTTCAATTCAAGAAGAAGATGACAACGAAGAAGATGAAGAATTGGAAGTTGATGATGAGGCACTTGCTCTAGTTGTCAAAAACATTGGCAAAATGTTTATCAAAATAAGAGGCTTCAAAAAGAGAAATGACAATTTCAAGAGCAATGAGCAACAAAGGAAGTGCTTCAATTGTGATAGCACCGAACATCTTCAAACCGAATGTCCCTATGACAAGAAGAAGAACAACAAGAGGGGCAAGTTTGAGAAGAAGAAGAGAGAGGCCAAGATGACATTCAAGAAAGGCAAAAATGGTGCCTATGTGATCACTTGGGAAAGTGATGATGAGGAAGAAGAAGAAGAATCATCCAACAAGGCTTTTGCTTCCATTGCTATCAACAAGAAGCCATCACTATTTGATTCATCCTCTTCATGCTTCATGGCTAAGGAAGCTAAGGTATTATATGATGAGAGTGATGATGAAAGTGAAATGGAATATGCTCATGATAGTGATAATGATAATGAAAATGATGATGATGAACCAACTAAAGAACAACTATATGACTTGATGCAACAAACTAGAGACATAGCTATCGCCAAGAACAAGGAGTGTAAGAAGCTTTCAATGAAAGTAGCAATACTTGAGAAAGTTCTTAGTGAGCTTAAGACCACTCATGAGAGTCTAGTGGAAGACCATGAGGATCTTGGTAAGGCTCATTTTAAGCTTGAAAAGGCTCACTCATTGCTACTTGAGCAACAAGAAAAGAAGGAGGTTGTTGTATCATGTGATATAGGTGTTACATGTGATATAATTGATGAATCCTTTAATGAACCTATCATCATGTCAAATGCTAACCCTTCTTGTAGCTCTTCATCCACCACCACCAACTCTACCTCTACTACTAGTGATGGTTTCACTTGTGATGCCTCACTAATGGTTGAGAATGAGACTCTCAAGAGAGAGGTGGATGAGCTCACTCACGCCCTAGGCAAGGCCTATGGTGGTGAGGCCCGCTTGCTTAAGTGCTTGGGTAGCCAAAGGTTCTCTCTTAACAAAGAGGGATTGGGCTACACCCCCAAGAAAGGCAAGTCGGCCTTTGCAACTCCAAAGCCTAGCTTTGTGAAGGGCAATGGTCGGTTTTGCAATAGATGCAAGCAAGTTGGGCACCTAGAGCATAATTGCAATAAAAAGAACCAAAGCAAGAACCTTGTTAATGCTATACCTTTTGATTCTTGCTATGTGCTTACCAAGGGTGTGAAGGGTGTGCAAGCTAAGTTTGTTGGTACACCAATTGTGGGCCCAAAGAAGAAGGCTATTTGGGTACCAAAGAGCTTAGTTACTAACCTACAAGGACCCAAGCAAAAATGGGTACCTAAGCTTCATTGATTTGCTTGTAGGTCAATTACAAAGCCGGAGGAAGGCATTGGATTATTGATAGTGGGTGCACTCAACACATGACCGGTACATCAAGAATGTTTGACTCAATCAATGACAATGATAGTGGTGTTGATTCTATCATATTTGGCAATAACAAGAAAGGCAAGGTTATTAGCTTGGGCAAGATTGCAATATCAAATGACATGAGTATCTCTAATGTGTTGCTAGTTGAAAGCTTGGATTTCAATCTTCTATCCGTGGCACAAATATGTGATCTAGGCTAAAAATGCATCTTTGGGGTTGATGATGTGGATGTTATTAGTGTGGATGGTTCAAATGTGGCATTCAAGGGCTTTAGATATGAGAATCTCTACCTAGTTGACTTCAATGCTAGAGAAACTTCTTTGACAACTTGCTTAGTCTCCAAATCAAGCATGGGTTGGCTTTGGCATAGAAGGCTTGGTCATGTTGGCATGAAACAATTGAAGAAGCTTACAACTCACAATCTTGTCAATGGTTTGAAAGATGTTGAATTTGAGAAGAATAAGCTTTGTAGTGCATGTCAAGCCGGGAAGCAAGTTGGAAGCTCACATCCAAAGAAGAGTACAATGAGCACATGCAAAGCATTTGAGTTGATGCACATGGATCTATTTGGACCAACAACATATACAAGCATAGGCGGTAACAAGTATGGCTTTGTCATAGTGGATGACTTCATAAGATTCACATGGGTATTCTTTCTTAGTGACAAAAGTGAAGTGTTTGACACCTTCAAGACATTTCTCACTAGAGTTCACAATGAGTTTGAGATTAGAATCAAGAAAGTGAGAAGTGACAATGGAAGTGAGTTCAAGAATACAAGAATTGAAGAACTTTGTGATCATTATGGTATTGGACATCAATTCTCGGCCAAGTACACTCCACAATCAAATGGCTTAGTTGAGAGGAAGAATAGAACATTGCTTGATATGGCTAGATCAATGCTTCATGAGTACAATGTGAGTCAATCATTTTGGGATGAAGCAATCAATACCGCTTGCTACTATATCAATAGACTATATTGTCATCCATTGCTAGAGAAGACCCCATATGAGTTACTTCATGAAAGAAAGCCTAATATTTCTTACTTTAGGGTGTTTGGTTGCAAATGCTATATCTTGAAGAAGGGCACTAGATTGGGGAAGTTTGACAAGAGATGTGATGAGGGGTTCCTACTTGGTTATTCAACTACAAGCAAAGCTTATAGAGTTTGGAACAACTCAAGTGGCATTCTAGAAGAAGTCCATGATGTGCAATTTGATGAAACCAATGGGTCACAAGATGAAGAAGAGAATCTAGATGATGTTGGTGGAACTCAATTGGTGGAAGCAATGAAGAACATGGACATTGGGGACATTAGAGAAAAGCAAGTAATTGATATTCAAGATGATGATAAAGATCAAGTGCTCAATTCACCAAACAAGCTAGTTAGTGACTCTCAAGTGCAAAGTTATGGTGCTAGTTCTTCTCATCGAGATACATCAAGTGATCAACCAAGCTCAAGCAATCAAGTGCAAGTACTCCAACCACAACATGTTTCAAGAGATCACCCCATTAATAGTATTATTGGTGATATTAGAAGTGGTGTGCAAACAAGATCAAGATTGACTATGTTTTGTGAGCATGCATCATTTGTGTCAACCATAGAACCAAAGAAGATAGAAGAAGCTTTGAGGGATGCCGATTGGATCATGGCTATGCAAGAAGAGTTTAACAATTTCACAAGAAATGATGTTTGGGAGTTGGTAGAAAGGCCAAATGACTACAATGTGATTGGAACCAAGTGGGTGTTTAAAAACAAGCAAGATCAAGATGGCATTGTAGTGAGAAACAAAGCAAGACTAGTTGCTCAAGGTTACACTCAAGTTGAAGGTCTTGACTATGATGAGACATATGCTCCCGTGGCAAGATTGGAGGCAATAAGGATTCTATTGGCTTATGCTTGTGCACACAACATCAAACTATATCAAATGGATGTCAAAAGTGCATTTCTCAATGGGATCATCAATGAGTTAGTATTTGTTGAGCAACCGCCCGGATTTGAAGATGACAAGAAACCCAACCATGTCTACAAGTTGAAGAAGGCTTTATATGGCTTAAAGCAAGCACCTAGAGCATGGTATGAGAGGCTAAGGGATTTTCTTCTCTCTAAGGGATTCAAAATGGGCAAGGTTGATACTACTCTATTCACCAAGAAGATTGGAAATGATCTATTCATAGTGCAAATATATGTTGATGACATCATCTTTGGATCAACCGATCAAGCTTATTGTGAAGAATTTGGTGCTATGATGGCCAAAGAGTTTGAAATGTCTATGATTGGTGAACTTAGCTACTTCCTTGGTCTCCAAGTCAAGCAATTAAAGAATGGAACATTTGTGAGTCAAGGGAAATACATAAGGGACATGTTGAATAAGTTTGGAATGCAAGATGCAAAGCCAATTTCAACTCCAATGGGCACAAATGGCAATTTGGATAGTGATCTTGATGGCAAAATGGTGAATCAAAAGGAATATCGGTCTTTGATTGGAAGTCTACTCTATGTCACCGCATCAAGGCCGGATGTCATGTTTAGTGTTTGCATGTGTGCTAGATATCAAGCCTCACCTAGAGAAAGTCATCTCACGGCGGCAAAAAGAATATTGAGGTACTTGAAGCAAACAAGAAATGTTGGACTATGGTATCCCAAGGGGTCAAAGTTTGAATTGATTGGATATTCAGACTCCGACTATGGGGGCTGCAAGATCAATAGGAAAAGCACAAGTGGCACATGTCAATTACTTGGAAGATCACTTGTGTCATGGTCCTCAAAGAAACAAAATAGTGTGGCAATCTCTACTGCCGAAGCCGAATATGTGAGTGTGGGGAGTTGTTGTGCACAATTGCTATGGATGAAATCAACTTTGAAGGATTATGGCCTCAACTTCAAGAATGTGTCGTTGCTATGTGATAATGAGAGTGCAATCAAGATGATACAAAACCCGGTTCAACATGGAAGAACAAAGCATATTGACATAAGACATCATTTCATTAGAGATCATCAATAAAAGGAAGATATTGCCATTGAAAGTGTTGGCACCGATGATCAACTTGCCGATATTCTCACTAAGCCATTTGATGAAAAGAGGTTTTGCAAGCTAAGGAATGAATTGAACATTCTTGATTTCTCAAACATGAGTTGAATGCACCCCACCCACTTATTGACATGCCTCTCCTTCGACATTGCAAGGTAAAATTGATTGACATGTCTTTCATCCTATGCTAAGGACTTGATAGAGCATGTAGACATAATAAGTGGTACGCATAAGCATTCATGATAAATCAAATGAATTTGATGGATATATGTTACCACTATTGCTTCTATGCTTATTTTGATCTAGTGGTGGCATATGACATGTTTGTGAGCTTGTAAACCTAGTGTTGAATCTAGAAGATTTGCTATAAGTGTTTAATTTAACATAGGCAAGATAACCCTTATTTTGAGGAGTGAAGAAGCTTGTCTTTGGTTCAAATCGAATTAAATATCTTTGGCAAGTATTCTAGGTTAAACCAAATTTGATAAATTTTTTAACCTTACATGTGGTATCGAATTAATTTCAATCTACTCCATCAAACATTTTTCCTTCTCTCCATAATTTGATCCCCTTTTTTGGGTAAGTTGTTGACAAAGGGGGAGAGAAAAAGATGATTCAACTTGATAAAGGGGTAAATAAAATTTATGATGAGAAGAAGATGATTCAACTTGATAAAGGGGTAAATAAAATTTGTTAATGCACACAAGTAGGGGGAGCAAGCTCATAAACAAAGTTGTTGCATTTGTTTGTGCATTCTCATATGACTTACTCATTGCACATGTATTTAAATTCAATATACATGCTTGTGTGGTGCAATGCTAGTATAGAAATTGAATGATGAAATGATCTACTAGCATGCATAGGAATAGTTTACATGTGGTATCTAGACTTGCCTAAAGCTTTACAAGTGGTTAGCTTTACAAGTGGTCCAAGAACCTTTACATATAATGTTGATCTCACGGGGTTCTTGAGTTTTGATGGATGTCTAGTTACTTCATGATGCTAAGGATGGTGTAAAAGGCAACTCCGATTGGTATCACGCTTCAAAGGTCCATTTCTTATACCATAGCATCATTTTGGTAGAATTACTCTCCCAACATTTCTATCCATGCATATGTGCAAAGCTTTCAATCCAAACTCTATGCACATATGTAGGGGGAGCTAATGCTACCAAAACCGAGCTTGTGATAATTGTCCAAACTTTACTTATGAGCAAAATGATTGGACAAGTATGACAAGTTTAAAACTTTTATTATCAAGATCATCTTTGTGAGGGTTGTCATCAATTACCAAAAAGGGGGAGATTGAAAGTCCCTAGTTTGGTTTTGGCTAATTGATGAAACCTAGGACTAACCTTTGTATCTAAGTGGATGATTTAGATAAAGGTGGTCATTGCATATGAGACATGACATTGACTCATATGACCAAGATGGTGAAGACCAAGATGAGGCTTGGCTCGATGGACCGGTTGTGAAGGTGAAGGGCAAGTCGAGGCTTCGAAGCGAAGGACCATGCGATGGTGAAGCTTGAGCAAGACTTAGCGCCGACGGACCGATGCAACGGTGAAGAGCAAGTGAAGTCAAGGTCGATGGATCGAGACGGTCATGTGATGATATGAAGTGGATCATATCATTTGAAGAAACAAAATGGGCTCAAGGCAAAGGTATAACCATAGGGCCATTTTGTTTTACACTCAAGACACCATAGAGGGTGTGAGTGGTTTAGGATCGATAGCCGAACTATTAAGAGGGGAAGTCTTATCGGTTATTCGATGCACGGGTGCCACTAGGTGAATTCATGAAGTGCAATGCATGTAGGGCCTAGTGAGCTAATTGGAAAACCTTTGAAAATGATTGAGAAAAAGCTAACACACAAGCACATGGAGATGTACACTTGATGGTGTTAGCACATTTGCAAAGGTGGCATTGGTCGCGCTGTGGTTTGCGGGTAGAGAGGGGTTTGGGTTCCTCTCTCCCTCCCGCCGAGCGTGTGAGCGCGGGATTCAGGCGATTTCGGGGAAATAAAATGCCTATTTTCCACTACGCCGAAAGTCGGAAAAGAAACGGAGGCGAACGGGGTCACTGAGGTGACCGGACGCTGCACCGGACGCGGTCACGGTGTGACCGGACGCGTCCGATCAGTACAGCGCGGTATCGGGCGCGCGGGCTAGGGTTTGCAACCGGCGCGTCCGGTCACTCGCGGGACCGGCGCGTCCGATCAAGTGCCCAGAAGGAACTGCGGTTCGCAAGGACGGTCGGACGTGGGGCACGTCTGGTCACACGCGATCGGACGCGTCCGGTCGTCGAGGGAGCTTACTGGACTCCGACCGGACGCTGGCACTGTCGCGTCCGGTCGTTGCGAGGAGCGCGTCCGGTCGTTGTTTCGCGGGCGCGGGTGCTATGCGGATCGGCGCGTCCGGTCGATTGAGCAGCGCGTCCGGTCATAGCGTTTGACCGTTGGCGCATAGTGACCGTTGGAGGATCTAACGGTCGCGTTTGAATTCGAGGGACACGTGGACGTCGCAGGGCGACCGGACGCGGTGAAGCGTGTCCGGTCAGTTTCGACCGGCGCGTCCGGTCATCCCGAAAAAACGGTCAGTGGAGTGGCAACGGCTCTATTTGGATGGGATGCTTATAAATACTCATCGGCCGGCCCTTGGGGAGGTCTCTTGGCATTTCTAACACTCTTGTGCATCCTTTGAGCTAGAGCTACTCCTCCCACTCATCTCTCTTGCTTGATTGTAAATCAAAAGTGAGATTGAGTGATCCCAAAGTGCATTGCATAGCTTGAGGGCATCTAGTGGCACTTGTGGGTGGTTTAGCCGGTGGATTTCTTGTTACTCTTGGAGAGTACCGCTCCTAGCCGACTTGGAGATTGTTGGAGGCGTTGGCAAGAGAAGGTGATTGTTCTTGGCCACCTCCGGTTGTTTGTAAGAGGTTCTTGTGCTTTCCTCGGCGGGACGCCAAAAGCAACTCTATTGGATTGCGCGTGTCATTGAGTTACCTCACTTGAGAGTGGTGTCTTGCGGTGCCTTGCGGGGCGTGCCTTGAGGGGCAAGTGACTTGAGGGTCACACCGAGGAACCATCTAAGTGTTGGTCGACACAACCGGTGACGTAGCTTGTCGGTGCACAAGTGAACACCGGGTGAACAAAAATATTGTGTCTCTTGTCTCCCGGTGTTTGGTCTACATATTGTGTTGTTGTTAATATTAATTGATTGTATATCATCTTGGTGATTGGCAACATCTTCACTCCACCGTCGGTATAAGATTCACAATCCTCTCTCTCGCATTTACTTTTACTAGATTATCTTGTGTAGCTCTAGTGGTAGCCTTTTCTAGTAGTTGTTAGCTTGCTCACTAGTGTAAGTTAGTGACTTAGCACTTGTGTGAACTAGAGATCATAATCTACTAGACTTGTGGATAGAAGGCTTGCATCACAACCTTTGGCTAAGCAAAACTCGCTTTACGCCGTTTGTTATTCTAACAAGTTTGCTTAGTGGTGCTTGTAGAATTTTTTATAGGCTATTCACCCCCCCTCTAGCCATCTAGGACCTTACACCGTATCATCTCTATCATACTGTTAGCCCTTAGCCTCGTCGGAATAGGTGCGCCATCATCGCTATTAGCCGCTCGCCGCTGCCGCACGTGGTGGTGAGCTGCTGGTCCGTAACCGCAACCCATGCGTGCAGGTTTAGCAGTAGATGGAGGTCGACCCCCTGGAAGGGTCAGTGCGGGTCCCAAGTGCTCGGCGTGGCAGCCGAGTGCTTGCCGAAGCAGCACCGCAGCCCACGGGCACGCCGAGGACCACCCGTTGCGAAGGAAACTCTTTCCGGGGTGTTCTGTGCAAAGCCCTAGTCTAGAAAAACTGTACATCACCGCGTCGTTTGATTTCCTAAAGCACAAGCCTTCTTTTGCAAAATGGTCGCGCGTGCGTAGCCTCCCCCGCCTTGGGCCGTTGCTGGGCCTGCTGTTGCGAGCGGCCACACCTCGCGTTCGGCTGCTGGGCCACTTTGGTGCCGCCGGTCCTTTCTGATTTCGAGAACAATTTCTGATTTAGTTTCTGTAATAACATTGTAAATTCGATATAAAATTGTGTAGATGTCCAAAAATGGTAAAACCAATTTTTTTAGGTTCATAAAATCATGATCTATCTAAAGGTGTAATTGGTGTATGTAGTTTTATAATATTTTTAGGCTTGCTCTCATTATTTTGAGACGCTTAGAATTATTAAACATGAACTTGTAGGAATTATTATGATTAATCTGTGATAATATCGATTCTAGAAATTTTACAGTAGATTCTTAGTATTACTATATGGCCACTGTAATTTTTGTGGCTCCAAAATAATTAGTTTGATAAGAAAACTAATGAGCCCAAGTTAGAGGGTACATATTAAATCGATAAAATAAATAAAGCAACACCTTGGTCTGTATAACTAAAATACTGGATGGGAAATAACGGCTTGTTCGACCACGTGGATACGTAGCTTAGTGCGTTAGGCATTGAGGACTTCGTTAACTTGAGCGACGAAATCGTATTTTACGAGTCACGATTGTCGTTGATAAATTATGTTTCTGCGTTGCACCGCAAACAGCATAATAGGAACAATGACGGATCGTGGAGTCGTTTAGAGTACCAGAAAAGAGGGTGATTCAATGATCGTGGTGCTTGATGGAGTGCTAACTTTTGGTTATTTTTCACCCAGGCAAGCCCCGGTGCATAACTCCTATTATTCTACTCTTTATTTTATGCTTGTGCATTAAGTTTTAAGGAGTTGAATGAAACCCACTTGCATATATATATATATATATATATATATATATATATATATATATATATATATATATATATATATATATATATATCCTTATCCTATGAGTCTTACTAGTACGATAGGATCGTGTAGCTTGCTATGCTATAGAATCCCGGTAGAAGTCGAGTGATTACCTGTTACTCGCGAAAGATAGCAAAATATTATTGTTACTACTATCATGTTACTCTCACATGGAATATAAATATATATGAATAATAATTGGAGACCGAGCGAGACTGGGTTTGGATAGACTTGGTCTTGGTTGGGCAACAGAGCGAGGCTCTAGTTGCGTATCTCCCGCCTGTGTCGATTGAGGACTATCCGTTGCTTTGGACACTAGTCAAGTCATAGACTTATTATCCCGAGCACATATTTATTTATGGGAGCAGGAAGACTTGTTATTCTCTTGTCATGGGTTCCGGCTCTTTCCGGACCGACTGTTATAGGTGGATTATAGGGTTAGAGGTCTAAGCACCACACTGTGGCTGGGCTTACAGTGTTGGGGGCTTGGAGTCCCAGTTTGGACGGGGATCTAGACCCCTTGATAGGAGTGAAGTAGGTTGGTCTTGTCTGTGCCCGGGGTATAGATGAGGCGTGTGTTTTTTGGGGTACCTAGCTGGGCACATTGATTCGTGAATCACCGTTTCTACGTGACAGTACGGCTTGACTACTATCTTACACCGTAGTAAGAACTGAAACATGAAAGATGATAAAATGGTTCTGATTGCTCAACCCTTGCTGGAAAGTAGCACAGGTGCTTACATAGAATGGTTGGTTAATGAACTAGTGATGACCACTACTAAAAATTAAATATAAGGATGCACCTTTAGTAATGCTTCCTACAGATGCAATGAATCCACGAGCCAAATAACCTTGCATAACTTGGAGTCTTTTTTTCTCCTGTCGGGTAAGTCTTGCTGAGCACAATTGAGTACTCAGGGTTTTATTCCCCCTGTTGCAGGTGACAGACGTTTTTGGAGCTGACACTTGTATGAGGAAACCTCCTGATGGGCTCAGCGAGAATTTCCTTTACGTGTAGACATAGAGTTTACTTAACACTTCCACCAAGAATGTTTTTCAAAGAAAGACTTATAACCTGTTATTATTTCATGCATATAAATGTTCTTCATGATAATGTTTAACTTAACATTAAATGATTTCCATTTCGCTGAAACTCTGATAACATTTTATATTCCGCTGTTATAATCAAATAATAAATTACTCTGATGTTGTACTAAAAGTGATGTAAGAAATGACAAGGATGTTGTAAGCTTTACTCTCTCATTTATGATCCTGATTGTAAAAATATGGATTTTCGAGTTCTCCCTTATGATGTGCTCGACGGAATCGCATAGTTTAGTGCTCTCTCTTGGGTACTTAGTGTCGAGTGGAAGACAAATACCCTTGGAAGGGCATTAGATTAGGCGGTTTTACCACAGGTTGCGGCAGTCCGGGACGCCGGTATCCGATGATGGGGTGGTCGACCTGGGAGCCACTAGGGCTAGGGCAAGGGAGCCGCCGTCGATCCGCCGGCTGAGACCTCGCCTCTCGCCGGCGGCCGTGGAGGACGTGCGCCGGGCGAGGATGAGATCCTCGTCGTCTCTCCCTTGGTGGCAGCAGGCACGGCTCCTTCTCCTTCTCGGCTTGGCAACAACGGTTTGCAACTTGCGACTGATTGCGTCTTGCGACTTGCGGCTTGGCACCTCCTTTTTACTGAGCACTGATTGGGGGGAGTGGGAGCCGGTAGACACGGGACCGAGAGATCGCGCACTGATTGGGGGAGGGGAAGGCGCTGATCGCACGCCGAGGGAGGCGCGCGCTGATTGGGGGAGGGGAAGCCGGGAGGCACGGATTGGGGGAGGGGAAGCCGAGAGGCGGTGATCGCATGCCGGGGAAGGCAGGCGAGCGAGCACGTGACCGCACGCCTGTGAACAATCGAGTTACCAATGTTTTAGTCGTAGAGATAGAGACTACACAGATGATTTTTGTAATCTTTTTTTTTTCGAGATAGTTAATCTCTAGAAATGACATGTTGCATTGTACGTTATGAACCTTCTCTAGAAATTGACCGCCCTGAAACATGATGTATTTCTAGGAGTGATTGACTAAGTCAACCGTCAAGCAAATAAATTCATAACCTTTTCAAATTAAGTTGGATCAAAACCAACTTACTCCCTTCGTCTCAAAATAAGTGCACATCTTGTACTTTGACCAATATCAAGTTTAACCAAACATATATGGAAAATATTAATATTTATGATATGAAATAAGTATCATTAGATTAATCATGCCATGTTTTTCATATCAAACCTATTTGGGTGTACAAATGTTCATGCTATTTTCTATAAATCTAATCAAATTTGAATTTAGTTGACTCATTGATGTACGAGATATGCACTTATTGTTTGATTGGGTAGTATATCAAAACCATAGATCTCAGAGAGACCTATAACTTTGTAGTTCATGAAATATTTTAATTGATATCGTTTAGGGGCCCATATTTACATTTTAAGTTTTCAGATTTTGAAAACAAAAATTTTAATTTTTTAAACAACCTAGGATGGAGACACCCCCTATACCAAAGTTGTAATGCTCGACGAGTAAAAAGCTTTGTAGTTAAATTTTACTATCAAACAATCCGTCAGCCATGGTGAAGTCACCAAGGCTCACTCTCGAGCTCGACGTGATCAGATCGGGCCATATCTTCCTAGGGTGCTTGTTCCTAGAGTTGCAAGAGGGCTCTAGGACACATCTAGCAAGGTACATTGGCAATTTGTGTCTAGGTAAAACTTTATGTCAACCATGACTATCCTACCTTGTTCATGAGATTAATAGATATGGTTTCTAGGTTTAGCTTCTTATGTTTTGGCTAGAGTTTACCCATGAACACGAGCTTAGGGCCCTAGGTTGCAGTAGAGGGCTTGTGGTGAAACTCCTTCTCCTACCTCCTTCCTCTTCTTCCCTACTAAGCTTGAGGCTGAGAGCTCCTCCAATCTCTAACCCTAACAATGGGGAAGGCATGCCTTGGGGCTCCTTGTAGCAACAACTTGTGGACCTTCTCGGCTTATTCCTCCCTCTCCTCCTCCTCCTTCCTTGCTCTATCTTGGTTCTTGTGAATAGAGAGGTCGTGTGGTATGAGAGAGAGGGGGGAGAGTGAGGGGTGGTTGTGGTTCTGTGGGAGGTAAGTTTGTGTTACATTTGTGGCTCGGTTGGTTTGGGGTGGACAAATTTCTATTTGCATGGACTAAGGTGTCATTATACGCAGAGTTTGTTTCCTATCAAATCATCCAACAGTCATGACTTTGACTGACTGGCTGGCTTTGCTGACTCGTTGACATGGCAAGGCCGAACCATCTGATGCCCATAGCTAGACCATCCAGCACTCCACAAAAGTGTCAAGTTTAGTTGTACTTAACATAACCTTTTGCAATTAGGTTTCTTGAAATGCTAATGTGCATGATGATATGCATAAACCAACAGAGTGAACGATGGATCGTTATTACACATCTTCTTACTCATTAATTATCATTTTGTTTGGTTTATATAGAATGAAATGGATTGATCTATTATTATCTCACTCGTAGCCAGACGAACGACTTAGAAGTGCATTCTCTATTGTACAATGACCAAGTTGTCCTTGACTGTAACAGAAGCTTGTGATGAATGTAATAAAGCAAAGTTGAGGGTAAAAAGGGAATTGTATAGAGAGTTGAAGACTCCCCCACTATAAATACCCCTGCCATGTACTTGTTCCAAACATGAAAATATATGCAATTGAGTTAAATTTGCTCAATGAATATGTTAGCATGGATGTTGCTATATGTATGACTACAACATACTCTTACCTACTTGATTGAGAAGAAAAGACGTAGGAGACTAGGAGTAATCGCAAACGAATTCCTGTATAACGTTCTAGTCCGACACGGCGCGGCCGGGCACTGCACCGTGACCGAGTAGGACACTGAAGCTTTTTTTTCCCCCTCTCACAAACACGGCAGATTTCCCTTCCTATATATATATCGGATGGAGGATGGAGGCTTGGAGCAAGTCGTAGCAATCTCATCTTGGTAACACCAAGTCACCAACAGGAGCACATGGAGCCAGGGGTGGATATGGGCCTTGGGCCACTAGGGCCGTGGCCCTAGGCCTGGCCCAAAATACCTTCTATAGTGTATGGAAATTTCTGGGCCAATTTGAAAGCGTTGGGCTAAATCCTCTACTCCAACCGGCCCAGAGCAGGAGTGCCTCCACCCTCGCGACTCCCGGTCGCCACTCGCCAGTCGGCATGATTCCGCGAGCGCTCCCATCTCCGAGTCACGGGTTGCGACTCCCGTCCCCGTCATGTCCGCCGAATCGCAACTCCTCTCCCTCTCCGGCAGTCTATGCTACACTAGTTCCCTACGCCGGCTAATACCTGACCTCGTCACGCCGTCACGGTATGAGGCAGCACCGTAGCAGAACAGGGCCACAACCCACAGAATGCGACAAGACACCTGAGCACCTGAGCCATGGAGGCTTGGAACTTGGTAAATTCCCCTTCTTGAATCAACTTCTATTTTAATGTTATTTTAAATGTTGAACCCTTTCTAATCTAAAAATTCAATGAGTGATTAATTGATTAGAGCAATATTTGTATATTTATGAATTAGATTAGTTATATCTATATTGGTATTTTGATCTCGTTCAGATGGTATTTTAAGTCTACCTCGGTGCGATCGGTATTTTGATTCGGTGTGAGCGGTATGCATGCTTTGATAATTGATAGTGGCCCTAGGCGTGAAAAACGACTAGCTCCGCCGCTGCATGGAGCGCAGAGGCGACGCGAGCCGCAAGCGTCCGAGCACGGCCGACGAGGAACAGATCGCGCGCCCGTCAAGCAAGCGCCGCGGCGGCATCTACGTCCCTCCGTACCGGCCCATCGCTGAAGACGACGACGCCGGCGAGTTTGGCAGCGCCGAATACCAGCGCTGCAGCTGGAATGCGCTGAGGAAGAAGAGCATTACCGGCCTCGTCAACAAGGCCACCGCTGCCAACGTCCGGCACGTGGCGCCGGAGCTGCTTGCTGAGAACCTGGTGCGCGGGCGCGGCCTCCTCTGCCGCGCCCTCCTCAGGTCTCAGGCGGCCTGCCCGGACTTGACGGACGTCTTCGCGGCGCTCGCGGCGGTCGTGAACGCCTGGCTCCCCTGCGTCGGCCGGCTCCTGCTCGTCCGCCTCGTGCTCCGCGTCAGGCGCGCCCACGCCAGCGGCAACAGGCACCAGCTGGTCGAGTGCTGCAAGAAGGAGAAGGCGTACACGAGCTACTACGGCCGGCTCGCGCAGCGGCTGTGCGCCATCGGCCGAGCGTACCAGGCCGGCTTCGAGGCCTGCTTCGCCGGGCACTACTCGGCAGCGCACCGCATGGCGACCGACGAGCTGCGCGCCACCGCCAGGCTCTACGCGCACCTGCTGGCGGCCGACGCGCTCCCGTGGCATGCCATCCTTGGGCGCGTCAGGGTGACGGAGGACAACACCACGTCGTCGTTACGCATCTTCATCAAGATGCTGTTCCAGGACCTCGTGGAACACCTCGGGATACAGGCGCTTAGCAACAAGATGAATGACGACGACACCGCGGTGCGAGACGCCCTCTTCCCCAGAGACTACGCCAAGAACACTCGCTTTGCCATTAATTTCTTCACCGCAATCGGCCTGGGAGGGGTCACCGAAACTGCAAGGAAGCTCATTGTGTAGTATGTATAGTAGTAAATTTTACTCTTGCGTTCACTGTCCAATTCCTTTATTTACCTCATGTTTTTTTTGCCATTACACACAACAACACAGGCACTCACAAGTCCCAACGCACGTGTGCACACTCACTTCTATGAACACACGCATGTAAACCTTACCCCTATAAACATCTTCGAAAACTAGGCCGGCATAAACATCTTCGAAGACTAGGCCGGCAAATCTTTAACATCGACAAAGTCACCACAGATGCTTCGCTGTTGACGGGAACGTCGTCTCGTTCCCACGGAGAGTCAAACCTAGGACATGAGATACTACTGAGGCTCTTATAAACACTAGGTTGCATGCCCTTTCGCTACCTTATGATTATGGCCGGTCAGAATTTTATGCATGTAGCCCTACTCATAAATAAAGCCCTATCAAAGCATGTAGCAAGCTGGTGATATTTTTTTGCTAATCCTTTATCACAGCGTCCGTTCCGCATCGGTTCGGACGTGGCTAGCAGGCTTGTGGACCCGCCCATAAGCCTGCTCCCCTTTATCGGCATACGTGGTTTCACCAAAAAATAAAAGAAAAGAGAGAGCGACATCTTATCTTTCCGATTTGCATCGGCTCCACCGCATGGCCCGCCCTTTGATCACGTACACACGAGCTCTGCTAGCTCCCGCGTCCGCACGAGTGCCGCCACCATCCACATAAGCACGAGCGTCGAGCGCCACTAGCCGTGTACGCACAAGCTCCCTCGGGCGCGCTGCATTGCCCGCCCGTGGTGAGGGAGACTGCTGCCACCTCCACCGCGGGGGCCGGACGCCTGCTCGGCGGCCAGGAAGACCTTCGCCTCTGCCTGCCCAGCTTGCTGCGGCCGGGTGTGGAGCTCGCCCACGTGCAGCTCACGGCAGCCCGGGCGGAGCCCGCCCATGCACATCTCGCACCCGCCTACCCAGTTCTCCGTGGGCGGGGCGGAACTCGCCTGCATGCAGCCCGCGACGACCGGGATAGAACTCCACACGCCGATGAGGATCCATTCTGCTAAGCAGGAAGGGAGATGTTTGCGCTGAAACTACATGTTGCAAGCGTCTTATTTCAAGTGTTTCAAATGTTTTAGAGGTATGTTGCAAATTTTTTATATTGATGTTGCAAAAGTAGATTAGGATGTTGCATATGTTTCAATGGTGTTTTCAAGTGTATGTCCCAAAATTTTTATCTGTTTCAGATGTATGTTGCAAGTGCTTCATCTGGATGTTGCAAAGTAGATTTAGAGGGTGCATATACATGTATGTTACAAGCGTATGTTTCAAGTGTTTTAGGTGTTTCATACGTATGTTGCAAGTGTTTTATCTAGATGTTGCATATGTTTTGCAATGACTACAAACTTGTTTTCCTAGTGTTTGAAACATATGTTGCAAGTATTTCAATTATTTCAGACGTATGTTGCAAGTTTTTCATCTAGATGTTGCAAAAATAGATCTTGGTGTTGCACATATTGCAGTGGGACCCATAAGCCGCAGTCACCTGCTGCAATTGTTGGGCCCGCCTGCATACGCGTGGGTGTGGAGGGGGCGCCACGGTGTGGGCGCGGGACACGGAGCAACGCGGGTCCCCATGTGAAGCAAGCGCACCAGGTGCAGGCGTCCGGACGCTAGCCCTGTTCGGACGTTCGGGCGTTCCGTATTTTTTTCCAAAGAAGTGCTGCAAATGTTTTTTTTTATTAAGAGGAAAAAGAGTGTTTACAACCCTTGGCCGTTCACCGGCGAGCTGCCAGACGCAGCGGTCGATGGGGGCCCAAAAAAAAGATGAGGCACCACTAAACGGTGGTATGAGATGGACAATTTGCTGTTTGAATTTGCCAACATATGAATTTGTTTTTTAATGAAACCGGAGGGGATGGAGCCTCTACAGGAATTTATTTATAAGAAAAGAACTGTACCAGGCACAAGGAAACATATTAAGAAAAAGAAAGAAAGAAAATAAGCACAAACAATAAGATTACAACATATTTTTGATCCATAGACCAAAGGTGATACAAACTTTTGTCTTTGCCCTTAGTTATGTCAACTCCTTCTAAAGACTTCCTTTGCTGCATGAACATTTGGTTGCACATTCTTGAATATGAAGTCATTTCGAACTGTCCAAATGGCCCAACACATTAGAATTGCCACCATTACGAAGAAGACCGTGTGGGATTGACTTCTGATTTGTAGGATGCAATATGTGAGGCTGGAGCCATTCTGAATGGTAATGCCAAGCAAGTTCCAGCAGTCTTTGGCAAAAGGGCACTCAAGAAAAAGATGCCCTGAAGTCTCCTCTACTGATAACTGGCAAAGAACACTGAGATAAGAGTCCACGTGCAAAATTTTCTTCCTTAGAATGTTCCTAGTGCTTAGTCGTTCTTTCAAGAGAAGCCAGAAGACCTTGTGTTTTGGCTCACAGAAGCACTTCCACAACCATTTTTATACCTGGTGTACATGTCTGTGACCAATCAAGAAGTTACATGCCTTTTATGCTGAGAAGTCTCCCCATAATGATGTCCATCTGTCTTGTTCAGTTAGGGGGAAGTGATCCCTGAAAGACTAAATTATTTAAAGTTGGGCATATGCTTCTGCAGATGGAGGCAAAACACAATAGGTCTGGAAAGTGTTGTTGGCATATAGTTTACAAACTAAGATAGTCCTTGTTTTTGGCAAAAGAATAGAGCTCAGGATATTCTTCTTTCAGGGGTTGTTGGATCTAATTGTCTTGCCAGAAGAGGCAGGTCTTGCCATTTTGAACTTGAATAGGGGAGAAATATATTTGAAACAGTCCAGCAACTTTAGGATGTCCCTCCACCAGAAGGAGCCTTTGTCCGTTTCCACCTCAATCATATATTTATACTAGCGGTTCACTTAACACTATTTAGAGAGACCCATCGGGATATAGACACAAACAACTCAACCTTGGAAGACTTGACGGATTCATTATTCTCGTCTGAGGAGCATCAGAAGTTCAGAACCACTAACACAAATATATACTGTATTCTGTAACTCGCTCAGGGAGTTGTTTGTGTTTATATCGCCAGACGAAAAACTTTGCCATGTAACACTCAACTTTACTTCCGTACCAAGCATTATATCATATCACTCAAAGACAGATATTTCACCAGTCCAGCTACAAGAAGCAATCACATTAGGCATTACTGGGTGGTACGCAACATCAGTGCATGCTTCTTTGAAGGCTTCTATTTTCCTTAAAAGCCTTGCCGACTTGTAATCATAAAAGTAAATACATCCATCGGATGAACCAGATGCGAGTTCTCTTCCGCTCAGGGAAAAGTTGCACTTTACAGGGAAACCCCATACTCCATGTCCTTCAAACCGCACATACTTGTTCAGCTTGAAGGGTGGCCTTGCTGAAAAAATAGCAATGTAGTTCCCATTGGATTGTGCAACAAAAGATGCTTCACGTGGGTGGTATCTTACACACGGGCATGTGAATGCTTCAGTGTAAACCTGTGATATACATATGGCGAATTCTGTTAACTTCCATCCTGCTGGTAGGAGCCCTATCCTGTTATTACTGCAAAATACACTCCCAGGACTAACGACAGAAGAAATAGACTACAGCGTGATGTTTATCTATAAAAAAAAGTAAAAAAAAACAGAAAGAAAGAAAAAAACAAGAAAAGGACCAAACAAAGAAACTCTTCGCGGTTTAATATTAGGGTAAGATAAGATTTTACATTTCAGTCTTCAAAATGTGACTTTGATTGTTACTTATTACTGTATCTGTAACTTCACAACACTGTGACTTATAAAATTTAGTATAAAATTAAATTTAACAACAAATATAGTAATGGCATTTTCATACATCCAACTTTGACAATTTTAAATATGTTGGTGTTCCTATGCTAGAATGTTTGAACACAGATTTGCCAACTTTAAATAAAACTGAAAGGAGATAGTACTACAAAGACACAGATATAATATGGAACTAACAGTAATAGACCAATCATGTTTGTAATTTGGGGTACCTACTTCAGCAGATACAGCATGGGTTATGAAACAAAGAATTGTAAATCCATTTTTTTTCAAGAATTGGTAGAACAGATATTCAACAATGAGCACCATGTAAATCTATACAAACAAACTGCTAAATTAGTATTTCAGTGCAACATACGGTCACAACTTATGATGGTTTCTAGAATATGTTCTGATACAATGCTCCAGTCCCATTAGTGCTGCAGCATGATTAGATGGGTTTTACTTCTCTCATGAATATCCTGAAATACTATGTTCAACTTCTACATATCACAACAGATATATCCAAGTGGAAATTGTAAAAATATAATCTCTAACAGGGCTGATATAACAAAACAATAACCAGGTTTTAAATTTTGACCTTTTTTAAAAGTGTTGTACCACATGTTGACTGCATGCAAATCGAAGCAACATGTTCATAAGGTACTAACAAAGATGGCATCAGAACCACATACACTTACGGACTAATATAGAGCTATACACCTATTACCTGGTTAGATAAAGGAACTTGTCGCATGACATCCCAAACAATTATAGTGTTCTCACTAATATTGCTTCTGGTTGTGTCAGTTGAAGAGATAAATTGTCTCCCATCAGCACTGAAGTCAATGTCAAGGATGGTTCCAAGGTTTCTATGAAATTCTTTTGTTACCAGACCACATCGAATATCCCAGAGTCTAAGGGAACCCTTGGACCCACCAGATAGGAAGATATCGGGGTTGCTTGGATTGAACTTGATAACCTCCACAGCTTGATCCTCCTTGAATACTTTTCATTACTTTTCCCTCAACAACATCGACTAGCTGTACGGAACAATCAAGCCCTCCAGAAAGTAAAAAGGGCCTATGAAGGGACCACCTTACATCCTTTACAGCAGCAGTGTGATGTTTCAAAACACGAGAAGTAGTATTCCCTTTGTCCCATACGTTCCACACACGAACTGTGTGATCCATTCCAGCAGAAGCAAGAAGATGGCCTGCAGATACTTTTCTTTGTGAATGTCTATTGAGTGAGACTAATTTAAATAAAGGCTATGCAAAATCATCATGGGTATTTCGTACTGTATGTCAAAAGCAATATCTCAATTAACCAACCAACAAAATTTGAAGCTGGTGGTTCTATGAAACAACTCATCTCATGCACTGGTACTTCCTATCAAATCGACATGTGCACCATATTATTAATAGTGTTAGTTAAAAGTGAAGCACGAAGAATAACAAGGAAAATTCCTTGAAGATATTACCAAATGTAATATTTCAAAAGCATCCCTGTTTGACATCAAATTACCAAGAAACATGGATTGTAAGCATTTCCATAGAAGATTAGAAGTACAAAATTGAAGGTGAAGATCAAGGGGACAGTGGCAACAACAAGTTGACCCCCTGAGCATCATTCCTTGGTGGGAGGAGGCCACGGCCAAAGTGCCTAAGACGGAGCGAAGACGATTCAATGGTTTGGTGATTTACACCTTCTGGGATCTCTGGAGAGAAAGAAATAGAAGGATATTCGACAATAAGATGGAAACCGTGCTGCAGGTGGCTGCGAGAATCAAATAGGATATAGAGCAAAGAATAAGAGCGTTCACGTAGGGGCTGCTACATTGCTTTGAGGAGGGGGTTCTTTACTGGTTTTGGCCCCCAGAGGGCATGTACTTGCTGCTTGTATATAAACACCTCTTTTCCTATCTTAATTGAAAGGCAGAGCTCCTGCCATTTCTTTCATGGGGACAGTGGAGTTGATATATCTTGGTTTGCATAAGATCAGAATTTCAGAATGGTCAGTTCAGTCCTGATAGCCTTCTCTAAAGAGTTAATATAAGCAAAAAGGTGAAAATTCCCTACATGACAACCTTTTGTAGTTTTCTTAGACTTACAATATTACCGTGTACCTTCATAGCATCATCATTTGTACTGTTAGTTTAGATGGCGCAGTGCTAATCTACTAGGGCTAGTAGCCAGATTGTTGAGAACATTGAGAATGCCAGAAGAACATGTCAAACATGTTAGTAGAGAAATCCATGTTTGTATGGTGGAAGGACAACCCAGTGCAATGTCTAATATTGCCATTTTCTTGGAGTACTAATATATATTGTGTGGAACTTGTGGAAGGAGAGGAATAGGAGGATTTTTGAGAACGAGTTCAAGACGGCACAGCAGGTTGCCTCATTGACCAAAGAGGACATTGTGCAAAGGCGCAAGGCTTTTTCCTTTACGGGGTGAAAAAACTGACGGTGGGAGGGGTGTATCTACTTTGGTCCTAGGACCGGTGTGATTGGCCCAATGGGTGCCATGTGTACATAAAACACTCTCTTTCCTATACTTAATTGAGTGGCAGAGCTCCTGCCTTTTCTTTCAAAAAAACAACATCAATACCAGCACAGCACTGGGCACCCACTTTGTTTCCTGGTTACTATAAGAGAAGTAGAGAAGCGTATCATGTTGAACCACCTTATTGTATCTCAAATTGCATAGCCCAAATCCCCATGACTGCTGTAAAAACCAATGCATTGTCTTGATTAGAAGAGGGAGAATTCTGCATTCTCTTAATATCCTAATGCACAACCCTAGAGAATGGCTAACTCATAAAGATCTAAGAACATTTACTCATTAATAACATAAGTCAAGCAGAATAGTAAAGATCATGGAAGCAGAACTATGTAAGAATAATTACTAACCATGACTTGGTGACCAATCTATACAGTTGATTGACTTAGTGTGACCCTTCAAACAAACTGAGAGCTTCAAAGGGAAACTTGTGCTTGGTCCAGGCTTTGGTTGGCATCGCAAGGAATGCAAAATGTCAGCTCGTAGATTTGTATAGGTGATAGAGCCAACTGTAACAACATGTTCACTGTTACAGAAATACAGAAGGTAGAAAATGGGCTGCTCAAGCAACATATAAAAATACTACTAAAGTACAGATGTGTCACTCCCTAAACTAGTTCCTCGTGAAATCATCATAATAACAAAAAACAGGACCCTTGAAACAAAGCACTTCGGTTTTCTCACACAACAATTGGATATTACGAAACAAGCTTTTTATCAGCCTTTGTCCAAGACCCCTGAACATAGTTCTTCAAACAGTTTAAACCATTTCAGACATCTAATCATGGAAGATTAAATTCATCCTAGGATCCACTACACTATTACAAATCAATTTATCAGAACTAATCACATAAAACTATCCTGAACCCAACCAGCTGTCTGGTGAAGCTGGTGTCTTCCCATGGGAGCAGCTAACCAGCAACCCGGGACGAATTTTATGCTAGGATAATCAGCATCTTTCAATCTGCCGCAATGGGAGCCCAAAAAGCTCACCTGCGCAATCAAACTCCGTACTCGTCAGCGGAGGAAGGGGTGATCCGGATTCTACATGTGCCTGCGATGAAGCCAGGAGAGCACGCTCCCTCTTGGAAACGTACCTGCCACTGGATGGAGATGCCAGCGGCGTCGCTGCATTGAGCAGGGGCTGTTGTGGGAAGCAGTGGGTTTGGAGGGAGGTATTGGTGAGATTCCCACCCGCGGCCCGCTTCAGAGGAGGTGGAGCAAAGGAGGCGGACCCAGTGGCAACCGGCGCGGAGGAGGCTGGGCCAGCAGCATCCTCGTCGTCGGAGGTAGCGCCGTACGCAGCAGAGAGGAGATCCATCGGCAGTCGGGGTTTTGAGTACCTCCCTCTGTCCAAGACTGCGGGGGTGTTCGGAAAGCTGGCTGCAATAGCCAAGCCAGCAGCAGCTGCAACCAGCCGCAGCAGTCACAGACAATGGTTTTTTTCACCTTCATCAAGTTAAACGTGACAGGAACAAACGGTCAAATGGAGGCAATTCAATATTGCTGCAGTAACGTCTTAGCAGACCAAAAACAGATTATTCACAATGGCAGCAGAATTATTAATTGTTGATATTGTAACTTGAGATGAAAGGTCCATGCATCAGTTCCTGCAATGATGGTTTTCAGTTATGGCAAATTTATGTACTCAAGGGTCGATGACCTCTCAGCGAGCAGGAGAGCTCGTGTTATTTAAACAGAAGGTAATTCAATTCAGGTTTGTTAAATAGAAAAAGGGGTTTATAAATTGAAAAATGGATCTGAAATTATGGTAGGCAGTTTTAGCATAAGGTATCTGCATTCATAGTTTAACATACATTTTAAATCTCTCATACTTTGGTTTATTTCAAATTTGTATCACCCTAGTTCTAGGCCATTTTTGAGCTTAAAAGTTACTACAAGAAACAAAATTAAACTGTAGGCAAGGAACAAGGTGCTGAGTTGTGTACAATGACAGATAATAAAGCTAATCAGAGTTCATAGAGGAAGTTTTCCGTATGTATATTCTACGGAATCAAAATGTTCAAGTTTTTCACGAGTCTATGATGCAGTGCACAATTAAATACTAGTCGATAGTAGTACATTTTCGCAGTTAGTAATAGACATAAAAGTAGACTTCTATACCATATATGTGATTATTAAAGTAGACTAGCATGGTAGTGACAATAATCCTCCAGAAAATTAATTGTTGTCACTGTACAAGCAAAACAAATTGTAGAACGTAACATACTCTGATTTTGTGGTGACAGGGCTACTGGCACTGACTTTTTGGATAAGGCCAAGATCAAACCTGATAATAGCGAATTGCCAACGAGTAGTTAGAAAAAGTGAACTGACGAGCATCACAATTAATATATAATCGTCGAATGTACTAGTCCCATCAGTTCATAAGCTGGTAATTTCAACTTTATTCTTAAAATAACCATGCTCTGTAGGAGTGCATTTGGTCATATAGACCCTGATAAAATTATGTTGTAGTCATCATCTATGAAGGTATGCGTATGCTCTATGCATGAACAAGTAAGCTGCAGCTAGTTGCATATTTGACAATAGATACAATTATGTTCGAGTAGTCATCTTTGAAGCTATGTGTATGAATTAATAATTGGCTGCAGCTATTTGCATAATTACACCTCAAAGTTTGGCACCACAGTGTCGTCTGGGCGAATAGGAGTGCTCACCGAGCCGGTCTGACGGTGGTGGCCGTTGACAGAGTGCAAACAGGGTCGGGCGATGCTCAGTGGTGGTGGCCTCAGATCCACACCAGCCCGCCGTTGGGCATCCTCCTTGCGTGAACGCGAAGGCGAAGACGGGCGCGGCGTGGTGGAGAAGATGGCGCAGCTGTCCTCCCCTCGACGTCGGGGAAGCGGCCGCAACAGATCGATTCTTGGGCGTTGCGGGAGGAGGCGACGATGGCGCCGCAGCGGCAGGGGAGGGCGGCGGGAGACGGGGAGAGGAGGGCGCGGATAGAGGCGACGGCGCAGCGGGAGGGAGGGGCCGCCGGCCGCCAGACCCGAATCCTACGGAGTCGACGGGATTGAGCGTACCCTTTTTATAATGGCATATCGTGGAGTATTAGAGAGAGCGACAGGAATTAGAGTCGGGCCATTCGTTCCGCTTCGCCGCGGCCGCCGCCTCCGTGTCGCCGCCGCCCCGCAGAACCCTGAACCCTAGGCCGCCGCCACCATGCGCCGCCTCCCGCCCGTCCCCCGCCCAGCCGCCGCCGTGGCCTCCACATCCACCCCGGACATCGTCGCGGAGCTCGGCCGCGTCATCTCCACGCGCCGCTGGAACAAGGGCCGCGCCTACAAGCGGCTGGCCCCCTCCGTGACGGCCGAGCACGTGGCCGACCTCTTCCGCGCCCCGGTGTCCCCCTCTCGACCCGGCCACCGCTCTGGCCTTCTTTGAGTGGGTCGCGCGCCGCCCCGGGTTCCGCCACACCGCCGCCTCCCACGCCGCGCTGCTCCATCTCCTCGCCCGCCGCCGCGCGCCCCGCCAACTACGACAAGCTCGTCGTCTCCATGATCAGCTGCTCCGGCACCGCGGAGGACATGCGCGAGGCCGTCGACGCAATTCAGGCAATCCGTCGAGTAGGTGGTAAGCGACTCGTGCTGTCCCCTAAGTGCTACAACTTGGCGCTCAGGTCGCTGTTGCGGTTCGACATGACGGAGTATATGGAGAAGTTGTACTCGCACCTCGTGCAGGAGGGATTGTTGCCAGACACAGTGACTTACAACACTATGATCATGGCATACTGCAAGAAGGGCAATCTCGCCGTAGCACACCGGTATTTCCGTCTGTTGAGGGAGTCTGGGATGGAGATGGATACATACACATGTAATGCATTGTTGTTGGGGTACTGCCGAACAGGTGACTTGAGAAAGGCTTGCTGGCTACTTATGATGATGCCGCTGATGGGTTGCAGGAGGAACGAGTACTCCTACACCATTCTGATTCAGGGGCTCTGTGAAGCACGGTGTGTAAGGGAGGCACTTGTGCTTCTGGTCATGATGGTACAAGATGGGTGCTCCCTGAATCTGCACACATATACACTCTTGATCAAAGGTCTTTGTAAGGAGGGTAGGATTCATGATGCCAGGAGGTTGCTTGATGAAATGCCTCTGAGAGGGGTGGTTCCAAGTGTTTGGACGTATAATGCAATGATTGATGGGTACTGTAAGTCAGGAAGGATGAAGGATGCATTGGGGATTAAGGCACTGATGGAACGAAATGGGTGTAATCCAGATGACTGGACATACAACACTCTGATTTATGGCCTATGTGGTGGGAAGCCAGACGAAGCTGAAGAATTGCTGAATGGTGCTATTGTGAGGGGCTTCACGCCTACAGTTATCACATTCACTAACATTATTAATGGGTATTGCAAGGCTGAAAGGATTGATGATGCACTCAGGGTAAAGAGTAGCATGATATCAAGCAATTGCAAACTTGATTTACAGGCATATGGAGTGTTGATCAATGTCCTCATCAAGAAGCATAAATTAAAAGAAGCTAAAGAGACGCTGAACGAGATGTTTGCAAATGGTTTAGCTCCTAATGTTGTCATCTACAGCTCTATAATTGATGGGTATTGCAAGGTTGGGAAGGTTGGTACTGCACTAGAGGTCTTCAAATTGATGGAACATGAAGGTTGCCGTCCAAATGCCTGGACTTACAGTTCTTTGATATATGGGTTAATTCAGGATCAAAAGCTTCATAAGGCAATGGCTTTAATAACTAAAATGCAAGAGGATGGGATAACTCCTGGTGTTATCACTTATACTACTCTGATTCAAGGCCAGTGCAAAAAAACATGAATTTGATAATGCTTTCAGGTTATTTGAAATGATGGAGCAGAATGGCTTGACACCTGATGAGCAAGCATACAATGTCCTAACTGATGCACTATGCAAGTCTGGAAGAGCTGAAGAAGCTTATTCATTTCTTGTCAGGAAGGGAGTCGTCCTCACAAAGGTAATATATACATCCTTAGTTGATGGTTTTAGCAAGGCAGGCAATACTGACTTTGCTGCCGTCCTTATAGAGAAGATGGTCAATGAGGGTTGTAAGGCAGATTCGTACACATATAGTGTACTGTTGCAGGCTTTATGTAAACAAAAGAAGTTGAATGAAGCTTTGTCTATACTGGATCAGATGACCCTAAGTGGAGTCAAGTGTAACATTGTTGCTTATACAATAATCATCAGTGAAATGATCAAAGAAGGGAAGCATGACCATGCTAAGAGCATGTTCAATGAAATGATTTCATCAGGACATAAGCCTAGTGCAACCACATATACTGTATTCATTAACTCGTACTGCAAGATAGGTCAAATAGAGGAGGCTGAGCATCTAATTGGGGAAATGGAAAGAGACGGTGTCGCACCTGATGTGGTAACCTATAATGTATTCATTAATGGTTGTGGGCATATGGGATATATGGATCGTGCATTTTCTACTCTGAAGCGTATGATAGATGCATCATGTGAGCCAAATTACTGGACTTATTGGCTTTTGCTCAAGCATTTTCTAAACATGAGTTTGGTTAATGCTCATTATGTAGACACATCTGGCATGTGGAACTGGATTGAGCTGGACACAGTTTGGCAGCTTCTTGAAAGGATGGTGAAGCATGGCTTAAATCCTACAGCAGTGACATACAGTTCTATCATTGCAGGATTCTGCAAAGCAACACGTCTAGAAGAAGCATGTGTGCTTCTTGATCATATGATTGGAAAAGATATATCTCCCAATGAAGAGATATACACAATGCTTATCAAGTGTTGTTGTGATATCAAGCTTTTTGAAAAGGCTGTGTCATTTGTTTCCGACATGATAGAATTTGGGTTTCAGCCTCATCTCGAGTCCTACCACTATCTTATTATAGGCCTCTGTGATGAGGGGGACTATGACAAGGCTAAATCACTGTTCTGTGACTTACTAGGAATGGACTATAATCATAATGAAGTTGCATGGAAAATTTTGAATGATGGTTTGCTCAAAGCTGGCCATGTGGATTTTTGTTCACAGTTGCTGTCTGCTATGGAGAATAGACATTGTCAGATTGACTCTGAGACATATTCAATGGTGACTGATAACATTCATGAGGCTTCTGGCAGTGTGGTTAATGAACTCAGAGGAGAAGCTGCCTGACCGATGGTAAATTTCATTTTCTATTCTTTCCCACGGTGCGCAACTGTTTTCTGTGTGCCAGGCTCAACATTTTGAAATCATCCATTTCATCTGGGTCATCTGATGTAATGGTTAGTGGTCCCACAGATCATGTGGAGTATGCTGTTCATACCATATTTTATCAAAATGCTTGTTGCCTCAAAACTGGAACAACATAGCTCTTTCATCCATTTTGTTCATGATTCCATTGAAGCTCAAACTTGGGAATATTCCAATTCTTATTGGTCTGTATATCAATCTATAATTCAACCTTAGGTAATGTTTTGCTTGGCTGTTAGTCTTGTAAAAGTGTATGCAAAAGCCTTTGGTGGACAACTAGTTTGAGTAGATTATTCCTTCTCTATGGTTGTGTCGTTCTAGTGCAAGTGGTAATCAGATACTGAAATTCTACTGCTTACGATTTGATGTTTACTACTTAGCTTTATCATATTCATGTTGATTTGATAAACAACCAGGTGGAGAATAGTTTTGATTACATAACTTGGTAATTTTAGGCAATCATGTTCTTCTTTCCATGACAATCCCTCCAGCGTGTAATGTCTACTTCAGTAATTTTTTTTTTAAAAAAAACAAACTTCCTGTTTAGTGCTTATGTTTGTAGTTTTGCGCGGTTCTTTTATACGTTGATGGATCTAACAAGAAGTGTTTGCCTCTGTAACTGTGTCCTGATAGATTGTGCCAAGTTCTTGTTTGCTAGTAATTGTGCACGTGTCTTGCAGATGAAGCTAAAACAAAGAGTAGTATTCCATGTCATGAAATGATTTTAGATACCGTAGAATACTTCAAGTTTAAATACTCCTCATTAATATTTATGGCACAGAGCTGAACCAAACAAACCCATAGTATGCTTCCTGATATGAAATTAGGCTTTACCATTTATTCTGGGTGATATTTATCTCTCTTGTAGCTACAATGCTCAGTATTTATAGCAGTTCTATTCTCTTTTTTTTTCAACAGGTCACGACTGAATAAGCTAACATTTGCCAATTTTCATTACTGTGTACAGCCTGTATAAAATGATAGCTAATGTGTGATACTTAGGCTCTGTTTGTTTCAGCCAGCTTCTGCCTTTTGCCTCAGAAGCAGAAAGCTGAAGCAAACAGCTAGCTTTTGAAATCAGCTTTTGGGAAGCAACACTTAGTTTTTATTAGAAATTTAGAAGCTAGAAGGTGGTCTGTAGGAACTTATGTTGACTTCTAAGTTCTAAGGGATTAATCTGAGGGGTATTACATATATTATACATTTCAAGAAACAGGTTTTCTAGAAGCAGTGACATCATTTAAAAGCCAGTTTTTGAAAAGCGTCAGCACAAACCAACTACGTTACCCCGATACGTCCAGGAAGCAGCGTATCGCGTATCGGATACGTATCGGATACGGATACGTGTCCGATACACCTCCGATACGTATCCTCGGAGTATCCGATTTTTCTTTATTTTCGCGAATATCGGATACGTCGGCTGATTCGTATCTGAGTTGCCGATACGGCCCCGCACGGCAGAGGTGCGAGCAGGCGGTTGCTGTTGGGGAGTGAGGGCGCGGACGCGGGCGCGGTGGGGAGCAACTGGAGAAGGCGGAGCGTGAGGAGCGGCGTGAACGACGCGACCGGCGACCTCTCCGCACCCGACTTGGCTGGATCCACGGAGGACGAGCGTCGAGCGATGAGGAGGCCGGATCCGCGGAGAACGAGGCCGGATCTGCACAGAGGAGGCATGGGGAGGAGCAGCAGCAGGACGGAGCCGGAGCGCGGGGCGGTGAGGAGGAGGCAGCGCGTCGGCGGCTCGGCGTTGGGGGCCGCGGAGGAGAGGAGCCCACGACAGCGCACCCCGCCGGCGAGTCGTGGAGAAGAGAGAGAGCGAGCGAGAGCGGGGAGTTGGCGAGGAGCGACTGGGCGAGAGCAGAGTGCGGCGGCGCGTGGGGAAGGAGAGGGTAGGCGGTAGGGTTAAGAGAGGAGGTCTGGCCTGCTGGGCTGTGTGGAAGTGCTAGTGCTAGCGTAGGATCTGCAGCCACAAACACAACAAACATCAAGGCTCCACTTTGGGATTATGTAACCATTTTAGAGAAGCCTAAATCTGGTGCAGGAAATGCTAAGTGGCGCTGCAAGTACTGTTGTCCTGTAATAATAGCACTTAAGTACTTATTGTGATGTTTTATTGTTCTCAGTTTTATGTTTAGATCTGCATTATTATTATTTTTATTTCTATTTTTTTAAAATATTAAACATATCCGCGTATCGGGTTTTTGGGAAGTTGCCGTATCCGATACACGTATCCGTATCCGATACCGATACGCGTATCCGTATCCGTGCAATTTAGCAAACCAACATGACCTTAGATTTGGTGCTATTGTTTATTAGTGTGCCAGTGCTAACTGTGATGTACCGTTTTGATATACTTGCTTTAGAAGTTTCTTGGTAGTGTTGGGCATGGCAGCCTGCCTTTTCTGTTTCTTTTTTCTTTTTAAAAAAACTTGGGAGTCGAGCATCTGATTACCTTTTTGAAGATTAAACTACTCCAGAGCAATGAAGCCTCAATTTCATTAATTTTAAAGACTTGTTGATTCCTCTGGTATTTATGAACAGGTGCATTGGTTAGGAGTGAAAGTAAGAACTTACCACTGCTACACTTGAATCAGGACAGGAGGAAGCCATTTCATCTATTGATCATCATTTTCCAGGAAATGACAATGCTAATAAGGGTGATTTAGTTCAAAATGACTTTCATAGATGTCCTGATCCTGATCTAAATCAGATTTCTGGCCGGCATTTTCTCAAGTATGCATACCCCCAATCCTGATGTCTCTCTCTCTCTCTCTCCTCTCTCCCCATCCCCCCTTCCTTTCCCCTCTTCCTCTCTCCATTACAGGCATGTGTGTACACAGGCTTTAGTTACTTTGATACACTGGGACCTTCTCACACATTATTACAGGCAGTGTTTCATTTGAATGGATAAATAACTTAATCCTGCTTTTTCCCCATGTAGCATGGATGGTTACTGCTGCTATATTTATCCTGTCATTGAGAAATTGTTGCAAGGTTTGTGGAGTAATAACTTGGAGCAAACTAATACAGAAAATGGTTATCATAGTAAATTCCTGCTGCCTCCTTCATGTCAATTAAACAGAATCCATTGCCAGTTTCTTTTTTTTTCGCATCTAAAAATTAACTTTATTTTCTCCCAATTTGAGTAGGAGAGTTATCTTGCTCTCTTCATGATGTGGACCTTGGTGGTTCATCAGCAAAACTTGGGAATTAGCAGACAAAGCTGCCCAGGATCAAGTCTGTAAAGCAAAATCATCAGATACTCTCAAGCATTCACCTGATGATGAAATAGAAGGGGATAGTTTATTTACAATCCAGGCTACTCGACAGTATTATTTCTATGAAGCAGGGATATGGTAAGTTTTCATTTGTCATGTACATTATTATTCCTTATGCAGCCATACAAGATGGTTTTGGTCGTTGCCCGCTTTATTAATTCCCTTGCTGCTGCAGTACTATCTTAATAATTAGTCTTCACAGTGCTAAAATGAACTGGTTAGATGTGTTTATATTTCTTCAGCTTTCTGTATCGAAATTTCAGTCCATCTTATATCTTGCAGAAGATTTGATACTCAAGGTTGTCCGGAATATTTCTTATGAGTTGGATTCTTTCAACAAAAAAAGAAAATGGGATCATATATCAGTTTCTTCGTGATCTGAGGGAAGCTAAGAAGCGCGAAACTCAAAGAGGAGACACAAGGAAGCTCTAGCTATCCTGGCTGCAACTGCACCTTCTGTTGTACGATCTCACGAAATGCAACAGTGAGGAAAGAGACAGAAAACAATGTGACATCTGCTAAACGAGAGGTTATCACTGTGCTTTGCTTGTTCAGTTGTTTCTTGTTTTTTTATTGATTTCTGTTTCTTTCCAGAATATGCCAGAAGCAATGCTGGATCCTCAAGAGTTGACCAACTATCTTCATCACCACGAGCAAAGGATTTATCATTTTCCAATAGCAAATTCTCAGAAGAAACTAACTTTGGCATCTTCGATCTGGCTAAATTCTCCTAGAAAAGTGCTCTTCCCTGTGATATATGCATGTGATGTGAGTATTGAACCGTATTTTTGTCTGCTCCGCCTGCAAGGTGATTTGCAAGTACCTTGCTCACCGGGCTGTGCTTGCCGCCCGCTCGCCGGTCTTCAAGGCGCAATTCCTGGGCTCCATGGCGGAAGCGGACATGTCATCCATCACCTTGCATGACATTGCGTCGGCGACTTCAAAGTCATGCTTCGGTTCATGTACACTGATGCTTGTCCTGCCGATGACGAGATCGGGGACTCCCTGGGCCCCAGAGGATGGCATGTTTTGGCATTTCTAGCTGCAGCGGACCGGGTTCGCGTTGGATTGCCTCAAGATTTTGTGTGCTGGAAAGCTGTGGGATAATATATCAGTGCACACAGTTGCTGCCACTTCGATCTGTGCTGGAACATTTAACTGACGGCGGCTGAAAAAGAAGTGCATTGACTTTATTGCGGAGGAGAAGAACTTCAAGAAGGCTGTGTTAAGTTTCGTTCAGCTGGTGCAACAATTCTCATCGATTGTTGATGAGTTGAGGGAGAAGGTTGGAGCATAGAGGCTGGCAGCGTGCCGGCATATATACACGCATGCTATCTAAATATTTTGAAGTGCTTGAATTTTAGGTTTGTGAGTCGCTACTATTACGTTACTACTATCATGCAGACTTTTTATTATCCAATCAACAATTTGGTAGTGAAGTCATTATTGTACTATCTTATTCGTATTGGGTGTCTTGCATATTAGTATCACAATGCAAGTCCGTATGTATGTGTCATGTTTTTCTTAAATTTGTGAACTCACTCTGCACGACAGAAAGATTTGAGCTGTGTTGATAGAAACATCTGAAGAAACGTATGAGATTGTAGGTCTTCTAGGAGTAATGTTTTCAACCATGCTCAAGTACGTCTGTGGAATGTTACCTCTATGCAACAATTTTGAGTCCAATATGATAGGTAAAATAGACCTTTTCCACCATTTTATATACAAATAAATTGGGCCTCAATCAGTTTGAGGCCAAATATGAAGTCTAACTTGAGTCCAAACTGAATCCAATTTATTGGCTCTTTGGCATATTTCCAACAATCTCCATTTGGCCCGATATGAATATATCAAGACATACTTCCGTGTCAACTACTTGACTGTTCGGAAAAGAGCAGCTATTCTAGTCAATAAAAAGCTATTTTTTAATGTACATGGGAATGGAGAAGCAATGAAGCGCAGAATTACAAGGTGGCAGCTTTATGGGGGATCAGGAGCTGCCATGGGCAAGTATATACATTGCAGAAAGGACGAGGAGCAAGATGATACTTCCCTCCGACAGGAAGCATGCATTACAGTTTCTTCTTGAGGCTGTTTTGCACACTGCGACCGTGGTTTTACGACGAGATTACGCAGTTGCTGCAGCTGCGGCTTCCTCGGCCACCTGGGACGCCTGCTGCAGCGTGCAGATGAGGTTTGCGGTCCCCGTAGACGTTGTCCACACGACCTGGCAAGAGCGCAACAGGGGAAGCAGAGATTAGATTAGCCTCGCTCGAAGTGTTAACTGTCAAGCGAAGAGAAGGCTTTTGCCTCTGGAGACGACGGCTGAGCTATTCGTACCAGTTGTTGGCCAGAACTTGGCGCCCCGGAGCCATGCCGCGGGGAACGCAGCGTACTCCCTGGAATACGGCTTGCTCCATGTGTCACCCATCAAGAGTTGCGGTGGGTGAGGAGCGCCCTGCACAAACAAAGTAAAAACACCTGTGAACCTCTCTCTGTAAACATGCAACGCAAGAGGTGTCCTGGAACCTGGATGTGTGCAAAACCATCTCCTGTGTGGAAGACTTAGCTTGCTAAAAGACACATATTCTTTACAGTGAGTGATGACATCTTTCTTTAAAGTCATATTCAGACCCAATAGACAAGGAATATGACTCAGAAGGTTCTAGAACCACTGGCTATGTGAAGAGAGATATGGATTGGTATGGTGAACAATTGCTACCTGACTGATACCATTTGACACTAATGGGATATTACCTTCAGGACATTGTTGAGCACATCTGCTTTGCCATTTTCTATCTCTGCAATCTCTTCCCTGATGGAGATAAGAGCATCACAGAACCTGTCCAGCTCGGCCTGCCAAGACAAAATGTTATGATATCATAAGCTAATGTGAAATCAACTAACTGATATAAATGGGAAGCAAAAGATTGCCAAAAGCTACATATGCTTACCTTTGCTCTCACTTTCAGTTGGTTCAATCATAAGTGTGCCAGGAACAGGCCATGACATGGTTGGTGAGTGAAATCCGTAGTCCATCAGGCGCTTTGCCACGTCCTCTGGCTCTATACCAGCAGTCGTCTGACAATGTTCCAGGAGCCAGTTAGAGACTGCGATGCATCGATGCATGGTTCAATTGCTAGTATGATTCAGATATAAGTACCTTAAATCCTCTTAAATCAATGATGAATTCATGGGCAACAGTTCCGTTGACTCCACGGAACAGAACTGGGTAGTGTTTCTGCAAAAAGATCATTACCAAGTAAATTTTAGAAACTAATTTGATGAATATAATAAATTTCAGTAAGGTATGCTGTCATGAATGAAAAAGTACCTCTAGACGTTTTGCCATGTAGTTTGCATTCAAGATCGCGATCTTTGAAGCATCAGTCAGTCCCTGTGAACCCATCATGGCTATATATGCATAGGAAATTGGCAGAATCAAGGCAGATCCCCATGGAGCACCAGAAATGGTACCGAGAGGGTCGGTTTTCTCAGGGAGAGGAAAGCCACCAGTGGGAATCTGATAACAACTGGACTAATCAGATGATGTGGTATTTTCTTTTGGATGAAATGATGGAAACATGCAGATATGAATAATTTTTCTGGTTTAGTGCTCTGCACTTATAGAACGGTTTGATTTGTTAACGCATCACCACTAAATAGTACAGTAGTATCACCTGCAATGCTTTCAACATGAAAGAAAATGCTGCAAACAGATTCTTGCTTCACTAGTTTAGGACAGGACATGAAAATAAGTCCTTAGGTTGCAGAATACGATAGGACAACAAGGGTTCTAGTCTCGAAAGAATAATGTATGATTGGTCGTAGCATAGAGAAACACATGGGGAATCTATCTTAATCTTCAATCTGAACTAATATGCCTCAAATTTGAATATAAATTTTTACAGATTGACAAACGAGAAGATAAAGAATTAAGGGAACCTACCACTGGGTGAGATGGTAAAAACGGTGCCAAATGCTTCTTAACCCCAATAGGACCCATGCCGGGACCACCTCCACCATGTGGAATGCAAAATGTCTTGTGAAGGTTAAGGTGACAAACATCAGCTCCAATGAAACCAGGGCTTGTTAACCCAACCTGTAAAAAGAAAACTTTTGTAAACTCAAGGAAATTTCTAGTGAACCGATTATTTTGGCAATAGCTATCCAATGAGGGGAATGTAAGTCCTGTACTAGGTACAGGTGAACTAGGAAAAAATACTTTTCTTATAGAACAAAAAGTAGTTAGGAACATACAATTTGATAGATTATACACAAAATTTAATCACTAAATATTTTCAAGAGAACCACAGAATTACTTATCTTGCTAATGCTAAGTACTGAACTCTAATAGATTTGTCTCGTAAGTTCACTACACAAGTATTTTCTTTTCAAAAATAAGAAGAATCAACTTCATCACATTTTTGGAATCCATCTACACATAGCAATATAAATGTGTCCCATAATTTTCTAGAATAATAATTTCTTGAAGAGATTGCTTGCATAATGAACAAAGTACAGAAGATGGAATAGCAAACTGTGAAAAAGTAACCTGAGCATTCATGTTAGCCCCGTCCATATAGACCTGTCCGCCATTTTCATGAATGATCCTGCAGATCTCATCAACGCCTTCTTCATAGACTCCGTGAGTTGAAGGGTAGGTAACCTGAAAATAAGTTAATATTGTAACACTTCGTTATTCTCGGCATACAGCAAAAAGAATTTCAAAAGTTTCTTTTGAAAACAACACATTCCATCCTAATTGAATTTTTCATTTTCCTTAAAAAATCCTAATTGATTTTTCACATTTCCATAGTTCAACAATATTCAGTCTAATCCACCAATTATCTGTACATCAATGAACGAAGTGGTTGGCAGTTGGCACCTCTTTCTATTCCTCCTATTGTATATGTTATGTATGACAAGTACCATTAGATGAAGTATTATGAGGCAGATGTGATTGCAAAAGTCATCTAACGCACACCATAACACTAAATAAAGCAAGAAGGGTACACAATGAGATTCTTTCAGTATAGCGTAAGAATGAACTACATAAAGGTCAGCTTTTTTTTCAAAAAGCCACAGGCGAGAGAATTGCCAGGCATATATTAATAGAGATGAAAGAGTAAAGGTCCAATGTAAATCCTCATATTAAAAGGACATAACAAGAGCAAGAGTACCATCAGAGCAGCCAAGTTGTCCTTGTTTGCTTCTGCAGCTTTCCTCAATTCCTCGATGTTTATGTTACCCTTGGAATCAGTTCCAACAGCAACAATCTTCATTCCAACCATAGCAGCACTTGCAGGATTTGTGCCGTGTGCTGAGACAGGAATGATGCAGACATCGCGGTGGTGGTCTCCTCTTGACTGCATTTTATCAGCATAATTCTTCAACAAAGATTACCAGAAAAGCAAGAGAGGAAATGCTAGGCCACATAGATCATGACATACGTTGTGGTATGCACGGATAACCATCAATCCAGCATACTCTCCTGCAGCACCAGCATTTGGTTGCAAAGAGAAAGAATCAAAACCTGTGATCGTGCATAACAGGTTGCCCAAGTCGTCAAACATTTCCTATGACAGAAAACAAGTTATTTCAGACGTTTGGAAATAATTCATGCTGCGAATACTTTGCCATTAGGGTAGAAACTGAATCATGGTCCTTACATGGTACCCTGCAGCCTGATCAGTGGGGGCAAATGGGTGCAGGTTCGCGAAGTTGGGATATGTAACAGGCATCATCTCAACAGTAGCATTTAGCTTCATTGTGCAAGAACCAAGAGGGATCATACTGTGGCACAGTGAGAGATCCTTGGACTGCAACTTATGCAGGTAACGAAGAAGCTCATGCTCTGTGTGGTACCTGCAAGCCCACAGCAGCATGCCAAATCAGAAACATTCCGACAAATTAGTGGAGCAGACGCGCAAGTATTCAGATTTCAGAGGCACGTACATGTTGAAGATCGGATGTGTAAGGTAGAGGCTCTCGCGAGCAAGGCTGCTAGGAATTGAGCTTGAGACCTCTGGTGCAAGGGATTCAGCTGTGAAGCTCGCCTGAAAGTGTTTGCAATGGCACACCATTTAATTTAATAGTTGGATCTAATTTCACATCATCATCATTTAATAACACACGCGCATTATACTCTGTAGTAATTGAATGGGTACTTACTGATTTGCCATTGTTGAACACCTTGAACAGCTTGTCAACATCCTCCAGGGTGGAGGTCTCATCAAATGCAACAGTGATCTATAGGAATGCATCACAATTAGAAGTTAATGAATGCCCAACTCTCAAAATCCAGGCAACGAGATGGAATGAAACGGTGACATAATGATCAATTAAAAGCACACCGTGTTGGCATCGACAACCCGAAGGTTCATCTCGTTTTTGACAGCTTCCTTGGCAACTGCACGTGCATCAGAGCACGTGACCTTGACCGTGTCGAAGAAGGGCAGGTCCTGCACCGTCACTGTCCCGAGCTTCTTGAGGCCATGGGCGAAGGTGCCAGCCAGGCCATGAACCCGGTCAGCGATCGCCTTCAGCCCCGCTGGACCGTGGTAGACAGCGTACATGGCAGCCATGTTGGCGAGCAGGGCCTGTCAACCACGAGCGTCCTTGTCACGAACTACTACTCTATCACTAACACACTAGTGTACGATCGATCGGGTCACTGTCAGGCAATTTGGTGAGCGGGGTGGGTGGGTGGAGTACGCCGGGACGAGAGGTACCTGGGCAGTGCAGATGTTGCTGGTGGCCTTGTCCCGGCGGATGTGCTGCTCCCGGGTCTGCATCGCCATGCGGAGAGCGGGCTTGCCGGTGGAATCGACGCTAACTCCGATGATACGGCCGGGCATGAGCCGCTTGTACTCCTGCGACGTGGCGAGGAACGCGGCGTGCGGGCCACCGTAGCCCATGGGCACGCCGAAGCGCTGCGCGGAGCCGACGGCGATGTCGGCGCCGATCTCGCCTGGCGGGCGCAGCGTGGTGAGCGCGAGCAGGTCGGTGGCCATGACGACCTTGACGCCGTGGGCGTGCGCGTCCTTGACGAACTGGGCGTAGTCGAGCACCTCGCCCTCGGTGCCCGGGTACTGCACGAGCACGCCGCAGACGTCGCCGCTGCCGTAGTCGAAGTCCTTGGCGTCGGCGACGACGACCCGGATGTCGAAGCCGTCGGCGCGCGTCCGGCACACGTCGATGGTCTGCGGGTGGCAGTTGGAGGCGACGAGGAACGTCTTCTTCTTTCCCCTGAGGATGCCGTTGCACATGGCCATGGCCTCGGCGGCGGCGGTGGCCTCGTCGAGGAGGGAGGCGTTGGACATGGGCAGGCCGGTCAGGTCGGCGACCATGGTCTGGTAGTTGAGCAGCGACTCGAGGCGGCCCTGCGCGATCTCCGCCTGGTACGGGGTGTACTGCGTGTACCAGGCCGGGTTCTCCATGAGGTTGCGCAGCACCACGCCGGGGACGTGCGTGCCGTAGTACCCCATCCCGATGAAGGACTTGTAGGCCTTGTTCATGGACGCCAGGCGCTGCATGTGGTCCAGCATCTGCGACTCGGTGAACCCGGCGTCGAACCTCCCGGAGAACCGCATCGGCGGGGCGCGGATGGCGGCCGGCACCGTGGCGTCGATCAGCGCGTCGAGGCCGTCGAACCCGCAGACGGACGCCATGGCCGCCTGCTCGGCGGGCGTGGCCGAGTTGTGCCGCCGCGGGAACGTGTCGCTCGGCTGCAGCGCCGACACCGACACCGGCCGCCCCTGCGCGTGCTGGTGGGGAGGAGGCCGGGGAGCGCGGCGCTGCTGCTGCTGGTTCTGCTGCCTCCCCGCGGGCGCCGCCGGCGACAGGGTGGAGATGCCGCGGGACGACGACGTGGCCGGGGACGCGGTGGTGCGCGAGGCCGCGGCCGCCGCGAGCAGGCGCCGCAGCAGCGCGCGGCTGGCGTGGCGGCGTGCGCGCTCCATCTGGTTGGGTGGGGAGGGGGGAGCGGGCGCGACGCGAGGCGAGGCAGGCGCAGGAATGGGAAGTGGCCCGCCCCGCGGTGGGAGAGGACTCGGCTTCCGCTCCTGCCGAGAAGAGCGGGCGGCGGCTGGGGTGCTGCCTGCCTGCCTTGGCTAGTAATGCATGCAGGAGAGCAGCTGTCAGCCTGCCTGACTGCTAGTAGTATAGTGGAGGTGGAGTCAGCACGCACGCGTGACGCCGACGCAACTGATCGGCAACGGGAGGCGGAGCGCGCGGATGGCGTTTGGATGGACGCGGAGCGTGGCAGGTAGCGGAGGCCCAGCCACAGAAATCGGCGATCAGGGGTTGGCACGAGCACGACGCCCTCCGCTCCGCCGGCGGCGGCACAAGATTTTCGCCGAGCGCCTTGGCGTCGTGTAATTTTTGCGGCGCCCGCCGCCTCGTCGCTGATGGCCGGGCACGGTGCCTGTCCAAGTCGGCAAACCCGTGCTGGCGACCGCGACGGGACGGGGATCTGGGGGCCGGATTCTAGCCGCCGGCGCAGCACGGTGGGTGGCGGCAGGTGGGCGGATGCGGTGATGGGCCCGCGGATTGGGTATTGCTGCGTCAGTCGGTCAGTGGTTCCGGTGGGGACAGGATTTTTGTTGGGATCCATCACCTACCGCCAAAGAATCTCTGGGAACCCGTGGGGGTCGTTGGAGGAGCGGGACGGATGTCTCCTTGTTCCACCAACCGCGTGTAGAGTAATCGGATCTCCTATGTTTAGCACACCTCGTTCCAACCATTTCAGCTCCCCTCTCGAGATGGCAACTCAAAAAATAAAGGCCATTGCTACGTTTTTTTATATACACCTAAATATACACTACGTCTAAATACCTTCGTCCCTTCAACTCTCTCCTCGTTCGACAATGACATCATCCCTAGCGCCGACTCCTTTCAATCCGACTGTCCGGCTGTTATTTTTCTGGCTGTGGCTGCAGCAACAGGTACGTATAAAAATATTGTAGCAACACTTACGGTAGCCACAGCCACAGCCATGGGCGGACCCAGCACCAGGGCAACTAGGGCCATGGCCCTAGTCATGGCCCAAGTAAGGAGGGAGCAAGTCTTCAATTTTTTTGGCCCAGCCCGTGAGACATCAGTGTCCGAAGATAGGGAATAGGGCAGCCGGCGGCCGGCAGCGCCGAGTCCTCAATGGCGACCCTAGCGTCCTCGCTCCGCCGCCTGGCCCGCCGTCTTCGCGCCATGGCCCGCTGCTGCCCCTCGACGGCTCGCCCCCCCCCCCCCCCCCCCTCCGGCCTCCGATCTGAGCTCTGCGGGCCGCGGCTCCGCTCCGCCCTTGGCTAGTTGGCCGGTCGCTGGCCGCCCGTCCGCTGCCCGGCACCGCTCGGCTGCCAGCCGGCCAGGGGCTGCTGCCCCCTAGGAGCAGCCGAGCAGAGCAGCTGAGTAGGCGAACAAGTGCCCGCTGGGAGCAGCCGAGCAGAGCAGCTGCAACTGGCCCTTCATCCTTTGATTAGTTGATTGGATCTCAAACTGAAAGGTGTCATTCACTCCTGACTTCAATTCTCTACTAATTTGCCTGCACAGCTGCAACTAGTTTGCCTGCAGCCGCACAGAACCAATGTGAGGAAGTAATTACAGCTAACCTGCAGCTGCATTAGACTTAATCCAACCTAACAAACTAGAAATGAAAATGTTGATTTTGTGGAGGAGGACGGTTCCAATCATGTGCTTGATACTCAGGTTATTATTGCAGATCCACGGTGTCGAAAACCAATTGAGTTGGCCTGTTGCAATCGTCACAGTAGAAAGGATTTCCACGATGTCAAAAATCAACTGAGTTGGTCTTTTAATTTTTGGTCGCTAGAATTTGGCCCTAGTCTTAGCCAAATTCTGGGTCCGCCACTACCACAGCCATGGAATCCAGCAGTCGAACGATCTGAATATAGCTGCCAAGGGCTCTTCACCAATGAGGTGACCACTAGGATGGATTGAACTGGTGATCCTCCTTCGGTCAACACTATTTTTCTATCCACAACGCTTTCGTCGCAGTTCCTCTCAGCACCCAAAGGGCCTCCGGCTTTGGTTGCTTTATTCTCCCATGGCATTGCCACCAAATATTGGGCTTGCTCAGCCAAGCCATGAACCACTAGCTGCCAGCTCAGGCCTGGTCATTGCCTCTATTGCCCGAGCTAGATAGCCTCGACTAGGGGCTACCCTGTGTCCAGGGTCGGTCACAGCCACCCAATCCACTACCAGGCAAACCTTTGCCAACCAAGGATCATTAGCGATCTTTAGCAATAGGGATCATAGTGGTTCGCAAGGATTCTCTTAAATATCTAGAAAGTAACTTTGCCCTCAAGAGCATGTGCATCCTCCTGTAGTGCACACATTCCTCCATACATATATCTAATGTGATGTACAATGAGCACATGCCCTTGAGAGCAACAAAACTATGTTCCTAAAGCCTTCAACAAGTTGTCTGTATGCAGTATGCTTGTTCATTGGACAACATCAGTTCAGGCAAATGCTAATACACTATGGGATCATTTGTAGGAAGCACTGGATACAAAATTGCCTAGTTAAAGAGGTGCCTAGGTATGCCTATGCATCGTTTGGTTGGAACCCTATTTTGTTGCCTAGCAGAGGCATGTTGTTGAGGCCCAAGCATATGAAATCGGGTGCCTGGTGGAGCCAGATAGCACCCCTCGTACTCTAGTAGAGCTTTAATGGTGTGTCTTCAATCAAACAATATTTGCCCATGCTTGCCTAACCAGGAAATATTTACCAAGTTCTTAGGCTATCTCCAGGCTGTAGTTTTACTTAGGCAACTAATCGAGGCCTTGAACCAAACAAGTCCTCTATGCATGTATATACCAAATTATGTACAATACAAAGGAAGTGCCTAAATCAAATTTTGTTTACTAATGCTGCATATACATATCACAAGACAATTACCTATAATATTATACAATATCAGGGGAGGAGTCTGCGATTCATCTAGTTTAGTCCTTACTTATAGAAAAGGCAGTCCAACAGATATTTGGCATGTTTTTTATGTAATCATAATGTTTGGGGACAAAATTATTTGACATGTTTTTATATTGTATTTGGAGGCCAAATTATTTGGCATGTTTTCATATTGTAATTGTAATTCCATGGAAGAACATACTTCCTCCGTATCGGATTTAGAAGTCATTTTGGACAAGGTTTGGGTCAAACATTGGGAATATAAATCATCAATAACTTTTAAGTTGTTGAGTTTGCAAATGTAAAAATTATATGAATAGATTTATCTTGAAAAATACTTTCATAAAAGTATACATATATCACTTTTTCATAAATATTTTTTTATAAAAACAAGAGGTTAAAGTTGTGTTTTGGAGACCGTGTCGCTGTCCTAAACGACTTCTAAATCCGATACGGAGGGAGTATATATTTGACTTGCTCAATGTTGCGTGTTTCTTGGAACAATTAAGTAATCATAGCTCCAACATATTTATATCCTTGTTCGGCATAATGTGTCCATGTTGACATTAAAGTTATCAATTTTAGAGACCTTTTTGTCATAATACCATAAGTGTTTTTTGACCAAAATATATGCATATTGCAAAGAACTTGTTTTCATTTGCATTACAACTTTTACATTTAATTTATAAACATATGCTACAAATGCCAAACCACCACCATATATCATTGTAGGCCCATATGACGTTATTCGCATGAAAACCTCTCGTTCTCAGAGCTCAAGGTATGCTATAACTGAACAGGTGGACCTACTTTAGGGTGAAGCCACAACTTCATATATAGTGGATGTGCCCCCCATGATGTAGTTGGTGAAGTGGAACTAGTTTTTGTAGGGTGAAAACTAATAAATAGAATGTTAACCTTTGGTTATTATTGCTAATCTTGATAGGCCAGAGATGAAAATGAAAAATATACTATGGTCAGCTGCACACAGTCGATCTTTGCAACAGGTCAACCATATATACTCATAGGTGGAAGCAATCAAGAGCCTTTCATCTTAAAGTGAAAAATAGCGCACTATGAATGGATTATCGTAATCCCGTGTTTCAATAATTTTGCCATTGTTGAATATAATAATGTGCCCATACAAAATATGCCAGTGTTTATAGTATGCTTTTCAATCTAACATTTCATCTTAAAAAAATAGTGCACTATGAATGGATTCTCGCAATCCCATGTTTTCAATCATTTTGCCATTGTTGAATATAATAATGTGCCCATACAAAATGTGCCAATGTTTGTAGTATGCTTTTGAATCTAACATGCCACCAATATAGATAACAAGTACTAATACAACAATAAATTGTCAGATGCCCCAAGTTTTTTTGAGCCAAATATATGTTTAGGCCTCTTGAAAATAGCATAATACAAAAAAGAATCGTGTGATCTCTTTGTTTTCACTATCATATTTACTAGTATTGATCATATCATTTTACCAAATCATGCCACACAAAATCATGTCAATTTTTTTTCACTAGTGAGATGTCAATGAGAAACTTTAACATACTTAGAGAGGTATAGTGGCGGAGCTTGGCCATGAATGAAGAGTGGGGCAATATGATATAAAATGCAATAAGAGGAGGATATATTAATATTTCATTAGTAATTAAAGTAGTAAAGCACCTTCATTAAGAATTGATCAAGCTTAGGGGGGCTATGGCCCACTATGGCCCTCACTAAGCTCAGTGGACATGTACAAACATCATATTGAGGTATGATTCTAGCAAATTGATGGCAACTTTAAGGCTATTTTTTTTCTAAATATTCCATGTTAATGGTCTGTTATATAATGTTATATAATACTGTTATAAAATATAACAAGCCACCTTGTTAGGTCGCACGCATAAAGATCAAACTAAAAAAACAACCACATCTGGCACACTTAAAAGATATCCAAGTGTTTTTTTCTCTACAGATCCAACTAATATGTTTGGTTGAATGCTTACCAACTACTTGCTACCCGCCGTAGTCGTGATGTGTGGACATAGTACGTTCCTTTGTTTTTGGAGGAAGCCAACAAATAACATGCATGGTCAGTTGTGTATCTAGTGGACCAAGGGTATCACACAAAGCTTGTCTCTGGAACAAACAGACAAACCAGCTCTGGACAGTGGCGCACTGCATGCGTGGTGTCACAAAGCGATCCGGCGTCACAAAAACTAAAATAATCACTATAAATAACAGAAAAGTTCCCATCGCCACGCAAAAACCAAGTGGAGTGATATCATTCTCAATAAAAACGTGTAGAGAAAAAAAAACAAAAGACTGTACCTGATCACAGAAAACATGAGAGAGCTAATTGAAAAGAACATGTATGGTAATCAAATTTCGTGGGAGGAATTTTTTTTCCTTTGAAGGGCTGCAAAGGTTTTTCAGGTTTAGTATATACTCACTCTGTACTAAATACTCCGTCTGTCCAGCAAAACATGCAACTATGGGTTGCATGTCAGATAAAGTTGTTCACGTTTGACTAAGTTTTTAGTAAATAATATTTATACTTATGACTCCAAATTAATTTATTATGAAAATATATTTCATAATTAATCTAATGATATTTATTTGATGTTTTAAGTGTTTATAGTTTTTTATCTATAATTGATCAAATATGATCTACTAAAATATGATACTGTGCTAGAATTGCATATTTTTTTGGACGGAGGGAGTACAAGGTATGGAAAGTTCAGATTTTATCTCAGATTGTTAGGTAGTTTAGTGCATCTCCAAGAGTTTCCAAACCCCACTTCCAATCTTGATTTTTTGGTGCGATTAAAAATAACTGCTCCCCAACAAATCCCAATCTTAGCTCTCAATCTTTCCGTACTTGGAAAAATCCACCAGTCGTGCGGAATATACGCGCGCATATTGATCAACCAATCTGGAGGTGGAAGATGTGGTGTTTGGGGGGGGGGGGGGGGGGGAGGGGGTGAGATATGGAGTAGAATAGGATTTCCAATACAAATATACAAGAGAGAAAAAAGTATAAAAACGGTTAGGATGGTTTGAAAATAGTCCAGGATTCGTGATGCAAAATTGTCTTAAGAGCAGGGTTTTAGCAACTGTTGGAGAAGTTCAACAAATATACTCCCAACATTTTTAGCCACTTAGAAAACTCATTGATTTAGCTATTCATTTTTTTAGAAACTATCGGAGATGCTCACATTGCTTAACTCCATCCATACGTGTCTGCCGTTTATAAACCTCATCCATGCATACATCCATGTATGTCTTTTAAACATAAATGACTCATGTAATCATAGCCAAAATCAATGACTTGCACACATTTCTTTTTAAACTATGTGTTAATAGAAAATTAAGCAAGTTAACAACCTAACTAATTAATTAGTGAGAGGCAAATTAGTCTTTTGTTAGACTCCTTATTTGGTTCTGAAATTGTTTACGTAACTTGTATTTTAAGATCGAGGAATATACAGTTAAATTACAAAATACTAAAAAATACTCTTCACATTTGACTTTGCATACTGTCGATGTATGTCTATTTTTTTGAATCACAATACTGACACAAACGCTCACGGTTAAATATGCATAAGTAGAAAGTCTAAGGGTTACACGTAAAAACATCATAAATCTGCAATATCTAGATAGTATAGGACTTATTCTGCAAGAATAATAGATGTATAATATGTAGATTTTGTAAGGATCAAAGGCCTTAATCACAAAATTATATATTTTTTCTCGAACACGCATAAATCTTAGGTAATGCTAGGATTAGGTGGTCCCGGCTTCACGTCGTCCACTTACTGTACCTACCACAAATGTACCTACCACAAATATATGATACTCCAAGCTGCCTCCAAAATAAAAATCTCTCGCTCCGCAAGCTACCAGCCGTAAGCCGCACACACGTTCTGCTCCAGATCCAGTCATGACCACATCGTCCGCTCTCCAAGCTCCCCTAAGCCTGTGATGTTGCTCATATCCTCGGATGGTTTCCGCTACGGGTACCAGTACAAGGTCCCTCTCCCGCACATCCGCCGCCTCATCGCCATCACCGGCACCGGCGTCCACTCATCACCTCCTCCTACGGATAGAGACAGCAAGGGCGTCGTGGCCGTGGCGTACTTCGCGGCCATGTCGAGGCTCATCAGACATGGTGGTCGTTGTCCACTAGAGTGTCATGTTTGACATGTTGCAAGCTTATGTTTCGAGTGTTCCAGGGGTTTCATATGCATGTTGCAAATATTTCATGTGGATGTTGCAAAAGTAGATTAGGATGTTGCATATGTTGCAATGGCTATACACACATGTTGCAAGTGTCTGTTCCAAATATTTTATCTGTTTTTTCAGACGTACGTTGCATATGTTTTAGACATTGCAAGTATTTTATCTTGATGTTGTATATGCTTTACAATAGCTTTTCAAGTGTTCCAGGTTCTTCTGTAAGTGTTTTAGATGCATGTTTCAAGTGTTTCATCTTTTTTTGATGTATGTTGCAAATGTTTCATCTGCATATTTCAAAATTAGACCGGGTGTTGCATCCCCTACCTCGTCTTCTCCTGCCTCGCCTCGGTGTCTCCTCCTCCTCCTCCTAGCGTCGGCTAGGCATCCGCTGCCCCTTCCCCTCTTCTCGATGCGTGCTCTAAATGTTTCAGCTATTTTAGACGCATGTCTCATGTGTTTCATCTAGATGTTGCAATGACTATACAGGTATGTTTTAAGAGTATACTGCATATGTTGCAACGGTTGGACAGATGTTGCAGAAGAGATGAGATGTTAGGACAGAGGAAGGGGCGCAGCTAAGACAGAGCATGACAGATGATAGGGGCGCGACGAGGATGGCGCCGCGACGGGGGTGGGTGAAAGGTCTTGATGGCTAGAGGGGGGTGAATAGCCTTTTAAAATTTCTACAAAGACAAGCTAAACAAGTTTATCAATATAACAAGTAGCGAGATGCGAGTTTTGCTTAGCCTATGGGGTGTTTGCAAGCCACCTAACCAATTCACAATTCTAGTATATTTGCACTCAACCGCACAAGTCAAACCGAGAAGGTAACTACAACTACAACTAGCAAGCTACACAAAAGAGCTACTCTAGCAAAGCTAACTAGCTAGCAAAGATAACTAAGAAAGTAATGCGGAGTTGAGTTAGGAGAGTTTCACCGAGGGGCGAAGTATTGAGCCAACCAATATGATCAACAATGAATACCAAGACAACCGAACACCAGGATCAATCAATCACAATATGAAAGTGATGACACGAAGATTTATCCCGAGGTTCACGTGCTTGCCGGCACGCTAGTCCCCGTTGTGTCCCTCTTCACTACGTGGTTCGGTGGCTAATCGGTCTCACACCGAGCCTCTCAAAAGGCGTCACAAGAACCTACCAAATGGTAAAAGATTGCAAATGACACGAGCAGTTTACTAACGTTGCCTTTGGCGCTTCGCCGAGGTAGGCACAAACCCCTCACAATCACGGAGGTGACCAAGAACAATCACCAACTCTTGCCAACGCCTCCAAGCTGTTCCAAGCCGTCTAGGTGGCGGCAACCACCAAGAGAAACAAGAATCCCACAGTAAATCAACCACCAAGTGCCAACTAGATGCAATCTCACAATGCAAATGCACTTGGATCACTCAATCTCACTTCGAATATGCAAAGAAGCAAGAGAGATGAGTGAGAGGGGAGTTGCTTAGCTCAAGGTGCTCACAAGTATGTCAAAATGTTCAAGCGATTGCAAGAGAGAGTGCCTTGAGCCGGCCAACGAGTATTTATAGACGTACCTCTTCGAATATAGCCGTTAGAAACTTGAAACAGCCGAAGTCGCGCTGACCGGACGCGCTGGTCACACTGACCGGACGCGCCGGTCGCACAACGGCTAAGCTGCGAAGCACCGACCGGACGCGCTGGTCGCGCAGACCGGACGTGCTGGGATCGACCGGACGCGCTGGTCCCGTAACTGACCGGACGCGCTGGTCAAACCTTGGTAGCGCACAACAAAACAGTGACCGGACGCGCTGCAGAACTGACCGGACGCCACAGTGCCAGCGTCCGGTTGGAGTCCAGTAAGCTCCCTCAATGACCGGACGCGCTGCGCATCCGATCATCAAACTGAAACACGCGCAGACGCTGAACGCTGACCGGACGCGTCCGGTCAAACAGAGACCGCGTCTGGTCCAGCGTCCGGTCACCTCTGTGACCTCCGTTTGCCTCCGTTTCTTTTCCGACTTCCGGCGTAGTGGAAAATAGTCGTTTCAACTCCTCGAAAATGCCTGAATCCCGCCTCGCAAGCTCGGCGGGAGGGAGAGAGGACCCCAAACCATCTCTACCGCTCAAACTCCACTGCCTTCGCAAACGTGCTAACACCACCAAATGATCTCGTCATGTGTGAGTGTGTTAGCATTTTTACAATCATTTTTCGAGGCGGTATTAGTTCAATAGCCGCGTCATTCCCCTCTTTATAGTACGGCTATCTATTCTATAATGTAACCACACCCACTAGGTGTCTTGGTTACTAAAACACAGCCCTTAAGTATATATCTTTGCCTTCATCACGTAGGGTTGCGTCTAAATCTAAGTGTGGCCATCATGATCACCATGTCCATCTTGCCACCAACCTTGGAATGTACTAATCCTCATATACTACATACAACTTAGGCATAGGATTAGTACTTAGGCATTGTCACTAATTACTAACACTAAACATAAGACTTTCAGTGGGGGAGCAGCTAGGATGGGATCGAGTCATGGGTGGCTGGACGCGATCACCGGTGCGAGATGCGTCGCGGACGGCCGGGCGCGATTCGTTGGTGCGGGATCTGATGCGAACGCAGGGGCGTCCAATGCGACGCAGGTGCAGGCGTCGGAGATTAGCGTCCGGATGTTGGAGAGCTAACCACGCCGTTAAATCTTTGACCACCGAACTATTAATATCGCACAAATACAACCACCTAGCTCATTTCAATGGCCAACGATCCCTTTTGTTTCCTAATCGTGCAACGAGATTCCGCTGAACTGTACCTTGAGTTTTCACGATCTCAGTTGGAAAGGTCACATGTCTAATTTAAGTCCCGTTGATTTGAATATATAAAGTTGAAATTTTGAACCGGCTCAGCATGCTCACAAACGACAAAGTCCATTTTCATATGGGCCGGGCTGCACACGCCCACAATGCTCATACTTAGAGCATATCCAAGAGACTCTCCATATCCTTCCTTAGTGCTAGGAATAGAGATTTAGGTGAAAAACTACCCTCCAACAGTTTCTTTAAATATTTATTCAAATATAGCCATCTTATATTATGAATTTTTCGCTAGCCAAAAATAAAAGACGAGAATGACTTTCTAGAGTGCGCATGAGATTTAGAAGAACCGTTGGAGAATGAAAAAAATATAAAAAATAATTTATTCAAATGACTCTCCAAATGATGATTTAGAGAGGGAGACTTACAAAGACTCTCGAAGATGCTCTTATTATTGCTATATAGGTGCAATGGGTTTTATTCCCCGTATGAAATATTGATAGGAGATTGGATCAACTTAAATGGGTAAATCTTTTTTTGCACCTATTGTGAGGTCGAAAGAGGTAAAAGACGAGACAAAACAACATTCAAAACACAAGCGCTTAATTGGTTTATCTTTATGATATGACAAAAGCAACATATTTCGATACCTTGTCAATTGATGTGTTTGGCTAAGTTATCTTTCATGAGCACTACTCCTCTGCTATGATACCATAAAAGAACCTTGATTCTTAGGCCTTGTTTAGTTGGTAAATTTTTTGGCAAAATGCAACTGTAGCACTTTCGTTGTTATTTGGTAATTAGTGTCTAATCATGGTCTAATTAGGCTTAAAAGATTCGTCTCGTTCATTTCGTATAAACTGTGTAATTAGTTTTATTTTTTATCTATATTTAATGCTTCATGCATACGTCCAAAGATTCGATGTGACGAGAAATCTACTGTTCTTTTGCAATTTTTTTGCATCTAAACTGGGCCTTAATAGGGCCTTTTACTTTACGCTAGGGTCTGTTTAGATTTGGGATATCTATTTACATATTAGTGCTTGGTAGTGAGGTTTCATTGTCCATTTGGATTAAATTAAAGTTCCAGCAAAACTCATTTGGGTCTTTATCCAGAGCATAAGAGTAGTGCATGGTAACATATTGTTTCATGACGAAGCATATTGTTACTTCTGAAGTGACACAAAGCCTTGTTGAATCTTTCCAAGTCCAGGATGCCTAGACCACCGAACAAAGGTCCATCCCACCTTGCACTGGACACCAGAAATTTCGTTGTCCGTAGTCCAAAGAAAACAGCGGCGAGCCTTGTCTAGCTAGGTCCTCGAGCAGCTGCTTCGCGGAGCCTTGAGGGAGGTCGGAAAGTAAATTGGAATTGGAATGGCCGACGACGACGAGGGATTGAGTCAGGTTGCTGCTGGCTGCTTTCAAGTGAGAGTAAGGTGATCAATGGCGGCGGCGACAGAGGTGGTGTCTCCTGAATCACTGGAGAGGGTTCTTGTTCGATCCTTGTTGCAGTCCTTCACTGATTCCTTGATCGAATGCTTGAGAGTGCCCGGTGCCCGCACACGACTGGCGACCTGGACCAAGGACGACACGCCGGAGCTGAAGCTCAACCTGTCGCTGGTAGCGGAGGCGTTCCTGCAGCTGCTCGCGTCGGGGCTCGGTGCGCTCGCCCTCGTCTGGGCCACCGTCGTCCTGCTGGGCGGCTTCTCCACCATGCTCGGGACAATGGATTTCTGGTTCACTACGCGGCCGTCGTCTTCGTAGAAACAGCCAGGTACGTAGTCTAAATAATTAGCGTGATTTCTTTTCTTTATTACGCTCAACCATAGTGCCCACACAAATTAAAGTCGATCGATATGATCCATCCATCTCGGGCTAACATGCAAGAAAACATTGATGCCATCATAACATATACATATAGAATCGTCGGCTACAACTCGGCACCTGAGGCCAGATTCTTCGTCGACGTTTCGGCAGCTCTCTACCAAGAGGAAATTACTGGAGCTGGGGTAAGCAAGTTTGTATGGCTACTCGATCGCCATGGGGCCAGCATGGATTGCTCTAGCTCCCGTCTTCTTAGCAACAGCCTGCGTGTCGTTATCAACCATTCGCCTGCTTGGCATTGCTGCTAGTGCTAGGCATTCCACTGCTTCCAGCAGTAGTAGTGCCATTGCTGACGCCAGCAGCAACGCCGTTAACGGTAACACGAAGCCAGCGCTCTCATCTTGTTCTACGCCCTGGTGCTCACTCAAGGCGCACTGTTCCTCCTCTGTTTCGCGGTCGCGGTGATCCGTTCGCTGCTGGCTGCACAACTCAATTTCCTCTACCACCTCAAGTTGCCACCTCAAGCAGGGCCACCTGGAGCAGCCCACTGCATATCATCATCCCTACTTGATCCTCATCTCATGAAAACCACAGCAGAAACATGCCTTTTCCTTCGTGGGCTTGTGATTCTTGGCGAGCTTGCCGCGGACTCGGAGAACTGCACCGAGATGTACAGCGCCATGGATCTTGTGCCCAAGATCTTAGCGCCTGTCAGCAATGGACTACATCATATGCTGGTCAGCAAGAGTGACGCAACAGCAGCTGAGATTGTCAGGGAATCCTTGCGCGTGGTGGCCAAGCTTACGAGCGGGACAGCAGGTGAGAGCGGTAGGAAATTATGCCGCGAATTAACGACAACAGCAAAATATGGCAGGACAGCTGAAAACATACTTTGGATCTTGAGCCACTGAGAATGCTAGCTGTCGAGATCCTCTCAAGGCTAACTTTGGATGATGAACCAATCATGCTCAGGTTTTTTGCCGACCTGCAACGCCTGCTCTTTGATCCTCAGGACAGCCCACTGAGAATTGAGGCAGGGAAAGCACTCATCGCCCTTGTAGCATCCACAATGGGGACGTGTTTCCAAACATGCAGCAGCTGGTCAGAATCATGAGTTGTGTGATGCATGCAGTAAGGAGTACAGGGCGGTGACTGCAGAAATTTTGGCACAAATGTGTGCCCGGTCCCGAGCAGATCATCAGGATAGGATCAATCGCCTCAGCTCAGTAGCCAATGCACTGTCCACTGTACGTACGTGCATATAAATTTTGTTTTCACAGAATATTAAGATACGAGAAGTTCATGTTCACCTTCACTGTTGCAGGTTCTTAAAGCGATAGTGACTGAAACTAGAAACATTACCTAGAGGAACAGCAACTTTCTCGCGTCGTTCTTAGGCCTCGCAGTGCAGATATACCTGAGAAGCTTGCGACAGCAGAGGCTTTTGCGGATGCGGGCACAGGGCTTCCAATGGCGAACAACATTATTTTTGCAGAGACGCTGAAGAGGGTCAGAGAGATGACGAACCACAGTGAGAGCGAGGATGAAGCCTGCCTGGCGATCATGAAGTCTGCGACTAAGCTGGTCATGTGGATGACAGAGCTCGACACCATCAGCCTCGGCTATTACATAGAGTACTACTTCCAGCAGGAGAACATTGTCGAGGAACTGGAGTACGCCGTGAGGAACGTGGTTCACCTCGAAAGGTACGTGGTTGAAGGCTATGTGACGCTTCAGACGCATGTGGAAACAGCCAGAACAAGTTTTGGTTTCACAGCAGCAGCAGAATTAGCATGCAAACCAAACCTATGGGTGCCAGCGCGGAAGTTCAACTCCTGCCATGTAGTCATGTCGTTGTTCAGCTCCATTGTGTGGTTTTCTTGAGATCAATGTATTGGATAACTTATATCAACAAACATTGTGGTTTTGTTTTCTTATGAAGCTTGGCAGAGTCCAGAGTATGTAATAATTGTGGTTAATTTGGTTTATGTTTTTATTAGAGAGGACTCAAGCGAGGCAGAGCTACTTCTATATATTATGTAAACATAATAAACCTTATTAGTGAAAGAAATCTGTTCTTATGCGACAGACTTCAGTGCATGGTCACCGTAAAAGCAGCGGCATTGTAGATCGATGAGGTTTCATTCTATTGCCACGTGAGCATCGGTGCTTCAGCATCTTCAGAATTCAGATGCAGCATGGGCCTACATTCAATAAAGGGTTAAATCCAATTTACAACCTCCAACTCTTGTCAAAGTTTGGATTTCAACTTCAAACTCCAAAACCGGATTACTTTGGCCCTCCAATATTGAAACCGTTCAATTTTCAACCTTAGGCTGGTTTCAAAAGCGGTTTTTCATTTTCGGGAGGTGCTGAAATTTTATATTATTTTTTTAAGCATCTTAACGTCCTCAAATGAAAAAACTCAAAACTACAAAGTTGTAGATTTCATTGAGAGCTACAACTTTGGTATAAAAAGTATATTCATTTGACTCCATATAAAAAATATATTAATTTTCTAATGCAGCAAGCGCTAGTACACGATTATTATGGTGCTGAAATTTTATATTATTTTTTTGAACTTCTTAACGTCCTCAAATGGAAAAACTTAAAACTATAAAGTTGTATACCTCATCGAGATCTATAATTTTCGTATAAAAATCATCTTCATCCGACGTCTTATTCAAGAGTTATGATTTTTTGAAAGTTAGATCTTGTCACGCCACTCCCGGAAAGTTGAAGAGTTGAAAAATCAACTTTCGAAAAATCATAACTCTTGAATAAGACGTCAGATAAAGATGATTTTTATACGAAAACTGTAGATCTCGATGAGGTCTACAACTTTCTAGTTTTAAGTTTCGAGTCTTTTCCATGTATGCCATTAGAAAAGTTGCCAGTTCCACTGAAGCCATTAAAAAGTTGGGCCGGTCACTTGTGCCACCCAGTTAAACTCTTTTACCCCTCACGCCATTCCGTCCCTAGTCTGTTTCGATTTAGCGGTTTAGGACCCCTGACAAGTGGGACCGGCTAGTGAGATTGTCCACCTTGCCCATGGTCTGAGATGTAGAGTGCTGACCGAATTGACCGTCCATCTCATTCTCTCACTCCGCCCTTTCCAGCTCATTCCCCAAACCTAACCCAAACCCTAGCGGCGGCGGTCCCTACGGCGGCGGTTCCCGCGGCGGTCCCTGTGGCGGCGGCGGCGACGGGTGTGGAGAAGAAGCAATCCCTCCTGCTCGGGGTGGCGCATGGGGTAGTGGACCCCAGATCGAGCTGATTTGAAAGACATGGCGGCGAGCAAGGGGTCGGGCGACCTACCGGCCTCGGTTATGGACGGGTGAGTACGACCGCCATCTCCTCCCTTTGGTTTGATTGGTCATCGTGTTTCTGGTTGTTGCTATTGCCCTGTTATTCATCTAGATAGTTGTACGTGAACTCGATGTTGTTCATCTGTAGGATGGACGCAGACTCTAGCTTCAAACTAGATATCCGCATTGTTGGTGACAACTGTCGTTCTGAGTGGTATGGTTTGAGCAAAGTCGTTGATGCTGACGCTACCAACTTCTCAGTTTTGGTTAAAGGAGTAGTGGATACGTGCCCACATGGTTATGGTGACTTAGTGAAAGTGTTTTATTTCTGCGTGGACAGTAAGGTCAATATCCCAATGCTTTCTGACCAAGATGTTGTTGAAATGTTTGACAAACATAAGGCTTCAAAGTGCTGCTACATTACCTTTGTTTATCATAGACCTGGTACCGAGCCTCCTCCCATTCCTGACTGGGATTTGGGCAGTACTAGCCACTCTGTTCAACCACCAATCACTCCTTCGATGCCATCTCGTAGCATACCAGAACCTAGCCAAGAAATTGAGCCTACATCTTCAGATCCTGAATGCCTTGCTAACCCAGACCCATGTAATGAGCATGTGGGTGTTGATGAGGAAGGGTTGTATATTGACCTTGGCCCCCAACATTCACAACAAATCAAAGCTCAGAGTCAAGGTGGCAGCAAACAAAGTGTAGATGAAAGCTCTGAACCTGAAGATACTAATGATGATGATGCTACTAATGATGAAATTATGTCTGATGATATTGATGATGATGATGCTGATTATGAACTAGATGAATTAAGGATAGAGAGCCAGAAAATATGCCTGATGTTGATTATAACAAGAAGGATCCACCTATGGCAATAGGAACTGTGTACTCTAATATTGCTTCTTTTAAGCTGGCTTTAGCTACTCATGCGGTCAGAAATGAGTTCCATTATAACATTGAGAAAAGTGATACAGGGAGATATAGGGCTTACTGCTCTGATTATAAAGAAGGCTGCCCTTGGAGAATTCATGCCTCAACTATGAAGGATGCTGTCACAGTCAAGGTAAACATAATTCTAGCTACAAATCTCTCATTGATATGGTGTTTTTGGTGCATAAACATTGTTTCTTTTGTATTTTGTAGATCAAGAGGAACCCATATCCTCATGAAAAATGTCAGAGCAAGAAGAGGGTTGGTCCTTGTGTTGGTGCCACACAGTTTTGGGTATGTGAACAAGTTGTTGATTGGCTGAAAGAAGATGGAACAGTTGGTGCCACAGAGCTACAAAGGAGGTTGAAAGATGAATTCAAAGGAGTTGTTATCCCCTACAAGAAAGAGAGTGGCAAACAATTTTGAAGGAAAGATCCTACCCCATGTTATATAGAAACTAAGAGATGATAGCTACAACCTTGACATTCAAGTCATCACCTCATCTCCTGATGGTATTGCAGAAGTGTGTGCTAAGGGGGGCTCAGAATTCAGATTTGTAGTTGACATAGGAAAGAGGACATGTTCCTGTAGGGCTTGGCAAGGATCTGGAATCCCTTGTAGACATGCAATAGCCTACATTACAACAATCCCTGGGGCCAGACTAGAAGATCATGTAGATCACTACTACTCTATTGACAAGTTCAAAGTTGCATATGAAGGTAGCATCCCATCAATTCCAGACAAGTCTATGTGGCCAAAAGCCACACATGGCTTCTTCATGCATCCACCCTTGTTGAAGTCAACTGCTGGAAGGAGAAAAAACAGGATGAAAGGAGCTGCTGAAGGTGGAAGCAAGAGGAAATCAAGAAGGCATCAATGTCCAATCTGTCATGAGTTAGGACATAATTGGTATACTTGCAAGAATGGGAATCCAGATGATATTGCTGCAATGGAGGCACACAGGTGAATTATGTACTACACTTGGTTTATTTCCTTGTTACATAAGTTAACTTAACTAACTTTACCTATTTACCATGTGCAGGGGTCCACCAAAGAAAAGATTGAAGAAAGCAGCACAAACAAACTCAGAGACAAGCATAGTGGTGGCAACCAGGATGCAATTCCCATATAATGAGAAAGTGCAGCAAGCTGAGCACAGGAAAGGGAAGAAGGCAGCCAAGGAGACAGCTAGTTCTACATCAATAAGTACCAGGTATCATCTCCGGTTCTCACTTTATTTTCATTAAAATGTCATCATTAACATGCTGACCCAAGTGTTTTTGGCACATCGATTAGATCTGGAACTAGATCAATAATATCTGGAACTGGATCTAATGACCCTCAGGTTCTCTTACCTGGCTCAATTGAGCCATCTGCTGGTACAGTTCAGCATACACCTAGGAGAAAAATTGGGGTGAAGAAGAAGCTGACACCCATGAGGGCTCCACAACAAGGCACACAGTCTAGCCCTACAAGTCCAGCCGGTAACACAAGAAGTAAGAAGACGCTACAGCTGCAGTGACAAGATGCTCCAAGAACTAAGGTGACTCCATATCTTTTGAGCTTTTATAGTAATGAGCTGTTGTCACGGAGAACACCATTTCTTTTGAACTGTTATATGTTTTGGGAACAATTTAGATGTGAACTGTTATGTAATCTAATGCACTGGTGGACTGTATGTCCAGTACTTCTGTTATGTAATGTAATGCACTGGTGGACTGTATGTCCAGTACTTGTGGTTTCAATGACTTGGTTTCAGTGACTTGGTTTGTAATGTTGCTGAAATGTTGCTTTTGGATGGTAGTGACATGTTGATGAAATGTTACATAAACATACTTGATTGATTCATTCATTCTAGACAACCATACATGCATGTCCAATTACATTCACACACATACATAGCTGTTGCATAACCCTACTTCTTGAAGATTGCATACAAGGCAAGAAATATGCATACAAAAACCAGCTTCTCAATCCACCTTAACTGCTGGATAACACCATCTTCCACTACTCTATTTCGTTGCATTGCTACACTAGCCTGAAGATCTTGCTGTATGGTACCCATAAGAGCTATAGGTGCTGGCACTGCCTGGAGAGGAGCTACAGGTGCTGGCAGTGCTTGAAGAGGAACTGGCTGCATACTGCTTTGACCCATTTCATCCTCCCATTGAAAGTACTGGCAACCTCCAACCTGTGAACCAAAATGTCGCCAGTTTTTCGTAAATCAAATGACAAATGTACTTGTGAACATGAACAAAGAAGCAAGGAGGAGCACAAACTGCAAAAAATGGACACTTGTGAAAAACACGATTGTTATTCTTCGTGGTCATCGACACAAAGCGGTTAGCCAGCTCACTGCAGTTGGGGCAAAAAACTCTCCTGACAGGCCCCCCATAGTTGCTGGAAGCTTGGGACATGGCAACTGAGAGGTTGAAAGAGGACAGTGAAGTGAAGTGAGAGGTTGAAGGAGGACAGTGAAGTGAAGAGAGGAGGATCAGGTCTGGTCCATATAAAGGCATCAGGGCTGCCTTTGGCGCCAACCACGTGTGGTTTTGGCGCCAAAACCACTCACTGCGCCACCAAACACCGCCCAGGGCGTCAGACCGAGCCTTAAAGTCTGCTGAGGGCAATTCTGTCTATTGGGACCTCCGTTACCCACCGTTTGCACTTAGATCGAACGGAATGACGTGAGGGGTAAAAGAGTTTAACTGGGTGGCACAAGTGACCGGCCCAACTTTTTAATGGCTTCAGTGGAACTGACAACTTTTCTAATGGCATACATGGAAAAGACTCTTAAGTTTTTCCATTTGAGGACGCTAAGAAGTTCAAAAAAATAATATAAAATTTTAGCACTATAATAATCGCGTACTAGCGCTTACCGCATTAGAAAATTAATATATTTTTATATGGATTCAAATGAATATACTTTAGAAAATTAATCTATTGCCACGTGAGCATCGGTGCTTCAGCATCTTCAGAATTCAGATGCAGCATGGGCCTACATTCAATAAAATACAATAGCTCAACTTAACTGCCATCTAACAAATATAATATTCTATTTATGTATCAATTGAAGCCTCCATGATGTCAGCTTTCTCCAACAAGGCATAGAGTTACTTCTGAAGTGAAGAATTTGCCTCCTGATGCTGGCATATTGTTGTTGTGCACAATTCCAAGAACGTAACAGGATATTGTATATGGATGCACACTAGCTAGTCGGATGGCGCCGTGTGAGCGACTTTTTTTGGAAGCAGGCGGCAACGACATGACGACGCAGAGGCAGAGGGACGTTCCAACGACGGCAGGTATTGCATTGCATTGCATTCTCCGATGGACGTGCAAACAACGTAGTAGTAGACGGCAGACGCCTGTAATTGACATCGACATCACAGCTTGATTTTTGTTTCCTCGCCAGCTGAGTAGCCGTCCTCAAAGTTTGGCCACTCTCTCGCTTACTCCTACAGAATACCAGTAGACGGCAGTTTATTGTTCGGTAGTAAACTGAACCATCATTTACTGCACAAGACCTTCTTGTATGATGATTTCAGAACAGTTCCAAGCAGATGCTACAGTAGTCAGTATTATATGGGTTGGATATGTGACGCATACTACATATCTTATTTTTCACGAAGCCAACTATTTTTTATGTTTGATCAAATATATAAAAAACATACTACGATGCGTAATTAATTAGTATTATTAGATTAATATAGAATACATTTTTATAATTAAAAGATATAATAAGATATAATTATTGATAATATATTTTGTAAATCTAGTCAGACTTTGAAAAATATGATATATAGTTATTTTGAGACCGAGAGAGTGGAACATTGTCCATTGCTCAACATCTGCTATCTGGCTTGTATGCCCTTGTGCTTCTTCCACGCAAAAGAAGTCGTCTGCGCCTACTAGCTCCTAGCTGGCTGGCCAAACAAACAAATTGTTAACTGTCAGTAATGGCATCATGCCATCGCACAGTCCAAGTATTGGACCTTTAGCATTGACGACGCTAGCGAGCAACTTTTCATTTTTGTGAAAGCAGTTTACAACACAAACTCGGTCAGAAAAGAAAATTACCACTACTCTTTCTAGTGACTTGCCCATCATTCCTTGTTTTACATATTAAGGACCCTTTGGCACGGTTTTGACTTCTTGCGGCTTTTGCTGTGAAGTTATGGTAAACGACCATTTTAAAAACGGCTTATTGCAAGGAGTTCAGAGGTGTCAGAGTCGTTTTCTTTTTGCTAAGGAGTCAAAGGCGTGAAAACATGGCCTTTTCGATTATTATACAAGTGCCATTGGAACCATTTTTGTTAAACAATTTTATCTCCACGAGAGAAGCTGCTTTACAAGAGAAGTCGGAACTCTTTTACAAGAAACCTGATCCTTGCCAAACTATTAGCATCTTATTATGAGCGTCTTTTTGCACTTGCAAACTTACATTATATATTTAAAGATCCAAACAGAACTTCTAATATAAATCTCCATTGTTGTAATTCCAGCATTTTCAAAACAACAGTATGTTACGAGTCAGTTTGGTTCCTGGCAAGTTTTTCTTTGCTAGTAAGAGTAAAACTAGCCTTTGTCTTGGCAAGCTGGATATTGGCTCTCATGTTATTGTCAGGCCAATTGTTGACATTGATTTGGTCACGCACCTCGAGTGCTAGATCGCACATGCCGCGCAACGCCAAGTGTTGACATTGGTTTGGTGCTGGTGGTGGTGGAGCAGGAGCTTCAGTATAACACTAGTAAAGTCAAAAGGAGCATTGTAATTGTATGCACTATGCAGAGGTGGAAGAACCATTGCTGGCTCTTCTGCCGACGCGCTCCACCGGGAAGGCCCGTCCTCTCACGAGAGCCCGCATGTGCACCTGAAGATATCCCACTCACATGTCCCCCAGAGCGAACCTAGGTTACATGGAGTGAGGGCGCATGCCCCCACTCAAATTTTGCTAGTAGTGGTACATGCTTATTTTTCACCATGAGTGCCACCACACAAATGAATCACAAGGCTCTCACACACTATTAAATATAAAGCTGACTTGATCCCAATCATCAATCCCGTGAATGTGGAGTGAGCCCATGGCAAGTTATTGTGTTCAATTCCGTGGCGATGAGCCCGAGCAGCAGCACCAGTAGATGCTACGGTAGTTAGTACTATATGGGTTAGATATGTGATGCATACTCTCTTCGTCCTAAAATAACTACATATCTTATTTTCACATACAACTATTTCTATGTAATCAGTAGACCCTACCAGATACCAAACGCTCAAAGAAGGTACAAGCACTAGCTTGTCATTAGCATTCATGGTATTGTTCAAGAACATTCATGGTGGAGGCGGACGCCGAGGTAGCGGTGCTCCGTGACAAAAGGTGTCAAGTCCACCTCGTGCACGACAGCTCCCCGCTCGCCCTCGCCCTGGCATTCTCTGATGGACGTGCAAACAACGTAGTAGTAGACGGCAGACGCCTGTAATTGACATCGACATCACAGCTTGATTTTTGTTTCCTCGCCAGCTGAGTAGCCGTCCTCGAAGTTTGGCCACTCTCTCGCTTACTCCTACAGAATACCAGTAGACGGCAGTTTATTGTTCGGTAGTAAACTGAACCATCATTTACTGCACAAGACCTTCTTGTATGATGATTTCAGAACAGTTCCAAGCAGATGCTACAGTAGTTAGTATTATATGGGTTGGATATGTGACGCATACTTTCTCTGTCCTAACATATCTTATTTTTCACGAAGCCAACTATTTTTTATGTTTGATCAAACACTTGTCAGATCAGATCTAAGAGACAAGAGGTAAGGTGGGTACAAAATATTTGGGTGAGAGTCTATCTCTAATTCGTTCACTCCGATGCATAATTAGTAAAGGCTTTGAAAAATGTGATATATAGTTATTTTGAGACGGAGGAAGTGGAACATTGTCCATTGCTCAACATCTGCTACTACCTCGTTGTATGCCCTTGTGCTTCTCCCACACAAAAGAAGTCGTCTAGCTCCTAGCTGGCTGGCCAAATAAACAAATTGTTAACTGTCAGTGATGGCATCATGCCATCGCACAATCCAAGTATCGAACCTTTAGCATTGACGACGCTAGCGAGCAACTTTTCATGTTTTTGGGAAAGCAGTTTACAACACAAACTCGGCCACAAAAGAAAATTACCACTACTCTTTCTAGTGACTTGCCCATCATTCCTTGTTTTACATATTAAGGACCCTTTGGCACGGTTTCGGCTTCTTGCGGCTTTTGCTGTGGAGTTATGTCAAACAACCATTTAAAAACGGCTTATTGCAAGGAGTTCGAAGGTGTCGGAGTCATTTTTTTTTGGTCGAGGAGCCGAAGTCGTGAAAACATGGCTTCTCCGATTATTATACAAGTGCCATTGGAACTATTTTTGTTAAACGGTTTGGCACAATAGCCATTTTGATCCTTTAACTATTACTCGAGGCTCGATTTCATCCCTAAATTTTTAAAACGGCGGTTGAGGTCTCAAACTTTAATTTTAAGCTCAATTTCATTCTACAACTATGAAGATGATCGTTTCAGTCCTCAACTTTTACATTTTGGGCTTAATTTCATCCATAAACTATCAAAGTGCATTTAACTTTTATTTTCAACTCAATTTTGTGTATTCATAAAGAAAACTTTATATTTTAGGCAAAGTTTCATCCATAAATTATCAAAATTATAGATCTGCTGTTGTTTTAACATATCCATGTATTCTTAAAGAATAAATAGTGTCGATGCAACTGTAATTGCTCCCACAAATATGATTTAGTTGGATATATATAAATGGTACCATTATAAGGTAACACTAGAAATAACAGCTTCGAATTATTAATGGCCACGAAAGAGTTTTTGGATAAATATTATTTTTCTATCTCCAATCACTGGTGGTGTTGGAGCTAACCAGGTGCAACAGTGCAGCGTTCCACATAGAATGTAGACAAAGTTGAGTTGAAAATAAAAGTTTAAAGCATAAAATACACTTTGATAGTTTATAAATGATATTGAGCCTAAAATGCAAAGTTTGAGGACTAAAATGATCATTTTCGTAGTTCTAAGATGAAATTGAGCCTAAAAGTATATTTGAGGACTAAAACAGTCGTTTTAAAAATTCAGGGACGAAACTGAGCCTCAAGTAATAGTTAAGGGACCAAAATGACCATTATGCTAAACGGTTTCATCTCCACTAGAGAAGTTGCTTTACAAGAGAAGTCGTAACCCTTTAGGAGAAACCGGATCCATTGCCAAACTGCTAGCATCTTATTATGAGCGTCTTTTTGCACTGAACTTACATTATATATTTAAAGATCCAAACAGAACTTCAATATAAATCTCCACTGTTGTAATTCCAGCATTTTCAAACACAACGGTATGTTACGAGTCAGTTTGGTTCCTGGCAAGTTTTGCTTTGCCAGTAAGAGTAAAACTAGCCTTTGTCTTGGCAAGCTGGATATAGGCTCTTATGTTATTGTCAGGCCAATTGTTGACATTGATTTGGTCACGCACCTCGAGTGCTAGATCTAGATCGCACATGCCGTGCAATGCCAAGTGTTGACATTGGTTTGGTGCTAGTGGTGGTGGCGCGGGAGCTTCGGTATAACACTAATCAAGTTGAAAGGAGCATTGTAATTGTATGCACTATGCAAAGGTGGAAGAACCATTGTTGCCTCTTTGCTGACACGCTCTGCCGGGAAGGCCCGTCCTCTCACGAGAGCCCGCATGTGCACCCGAAGATATCCCACTCACATGTCCCCGGCCGGGGTGGACCTAGGTTATATGGAGTGAGGGCACATGCGCCCACTCAAATTTTGCTAGTAGTGGTACATGCTAATTTTCACCATGAGTGCCGCCACACAAATGAACCACAAGCCTCTCACACACTATTAAATATAAAGCTGGCTTGATCCCGATCATCGATCTTGTGAATGTGGAGTGAGCCCATGGCAGGTTCCTACGCTGCAGTTCCATGGTGGTAGTTAGTACTATATGGTTTGGATATGTGATGCATACTCTCTTTGTCCTAAAATAACTACATATCTTATTTTCACATACAACTATTTCTATGTAATCAGTAGACCCTACCAGATACCAAATGCTCAAAGAAAGTGAACTAATGCAGACATTGGCATTCATGGTACAAGCATTAGCTTGTCATTAGCATTCATGCTATTGTTCAAGAACATTCATGGTCGAGGCGGACGCCGAGGCAGCGGCGCTCCGTGACAGAAGGTGTTAAGTCCGCCTAATGCACGGCAGCTCCCCCATCGCCCTCGCCTCACCCTCAACATCTCCCTTGCCCTGGCATGCCGCCGCAAGCGCTGCCTCCCTCGCCCTCACCCTACCCTAGGAGGATGGCGTCGAAGATGGTGCATGGAGGACGGCGGTGCGCGGATGTAGCGACGGGCGGACGGTGGCGCGCGGATGCGGCAACTGGTAGACAGCGGCGGGCGGAGCCCTAGAAGTTTTTTCAATTAAGAAGAAGATATTCATCTAACTATAGTACTTGAATCATACACCCCAACTATACTATTCAAAACATTATGATTTTATTATGAATTTACTATTTTACCCTTGATTACATAAAGAATTTCAAAAAAGGAATTACCACTCCTTTTTTGACGGCCCTAGTCCCTCAATTTTGGAGGTATCGGGAGGCATTATGGTGCATATGGGCCCACCAATCATAGACAATCTTATGCCTCCTGACGCCTTCCTCGTAGATACCTCTCAACGCCTCTGCCTTCCTAGCCGTCGGATCGCTCGTCATGAGCCATCGAAATTCCCCTCAACCATAGTAAAAAAATTTCTTTCCGGTTCGAAGCCGTCTCTCTACAGAATTTCTGCGGGGGTAAGACTTTGATTCGGTTATTTCCTTCCCCAGACCCCACTCGTGTGGGAGCCTCTAGCACTAGGTCTGCCTTTTTGATCAAATATATACAAAATATATTAATATATGTACGATGCATAATTAGTAGTTCAAGTGAAGTTGTCTTATATAGATATATGGGCCGCATAACTAGGGTTAGGAGCAAAGCTACGTACGAAGTGGGTGCAGATGCCCCCATCCCCCATTGCAAAAATATAAATTAGTGATGAAGTCCACAATTTCATCATTCATGCATTCTCTATGGCCCAAGCCCATACACCCATGAGACAATCACACCTTTGTCTCTACTAATTTGCTCTAACTTCACTAATCAATTATCATAACCAAGTTCTTCTTAATGTAGTAGCACTCGCTGCAATATCTTTTCGCTCTTGAGCAATGTTTTAAATAGCGGGCTAAGACGTTTAGCGGTATATATCTAAAATAGCTAATAGCGGAGCTATATCGGGCTATAGCGGAATATAGCGGCTAAATTATACATGAACTCAAATAGCGGCACCCTGCCTCAAAAGGCTATAGCGGGCTATAGCGGCAGCTATAGCGGGAGATTTAAAACTATGCTCTTGAGTCTTGACTACCCACCAATCGCCCTACCAGGAGCTAGTACTACGCTAGGATACGGCAGAATGTTGTTTCAGGCCGTGTTTAGTTGCCGATTCTGGGCGCTCGTTGTATTTGGTAAAAATTGTCTAAACTTTAACTAATTAGGCTCAAAATGTTCGTCTCGCAAAGTACAACAAAACTGTGCAATTAGTTTTTAATTTTATCTACATTTAGTACTTCATGCATGTGCCAGCATTTTGATGTGATGGGAATCTTCTTTTTGCATAGTAGAATTTAGGGTAGAAATTGAGAACTAAACGAGACCTCAAACTACCCGCACTCATGGACCTCTATATTCATCCTCTATACGTCCTAGTCAGCCAGATTCTCTCCTCCATATTCAATTCTCCTGCAGATATTCATCCTCTATATCATCCTCTATCCACTATATCTACTGTGGGACCCACTTGTCACTTTATCTAAATATATTCATGTGTGATCTAGTTTTGAATGATTTATTGAAACGAATTTAATGATGAAATCAAAATTTAATTTGGATTTTTTTGGTTTGTGAGTTATAACATTGTTTCCTTTGTTTAGCTAGTGGGGCCCGCCACTATAGAGTATAGAGTAAGCATAGTACCACTGTAAATATAGAGTGAGAGAAAGGATAGAGTATCGTTTTAGAGTATCCAGTGCAGTAGTTTTTACTCTATATTCATACTCTAAAGTTTTAGAGTATCGTTTTAGAGTACCTACTGTGGCTGGTCTCAGCTTAATTGACACGCATGTGTATTGCCTTGGCAAGGATTAAATGCATGAAGACTTAAATTGCATTAGCTGGCTCCTAATTAGTCAAATAATTGGGCATACCTAAAGTTTAATGATTCATCAGCTCTTGTTGGCTGTACGTTAGGTCTTAAATTCCTCCAGATATATATGCTAGTAGTTCTGAGTTCTGAAACCTGAATTAAACCAAAACCTCCTGTTGTGACTCGTGAGCCCAATACTGACTACTGACAAAAAAGGAGCACATGCCCATCATGTGATCAGCAGAGGAATCCTATACTGGAGTCTGGAGTAATATATATTCAGGCCACGTTTAGATTGCAAAAAATTTCAAACCGATGAATAGTATCACTTTCGTCTTATTTGGTAAATATTGTCCAATCGTGGACCAACTAGGCTCAAAAAATTCATCTCGTGATTTCCAACTAAACTGTGTAATTAGTTATTTTTTTACCTATATTTACTACTTCATGCATATGTCTAAAGATTGATGTGATGGAGAGAAAGTGAAAAAAAATTCAACTTTTAGGGTGCATCTAAACAAGGCGCCAATTCATTTCTCCTGTAATGCTCTAGCAGATCTTGTCTCTGACACCTGAAGAAAGATGATGAATGGCATGGCATGGCATGTGACATCTTTCTCCTTGCACAAACCACAAACAAATGGATAATGGTCCAGATGAAAAACAAAAAAATGCATTTCCAGCTTTGTGGAATATAGTAGTGGCCTTGTTCGGTTGCCGATTTGGGCCGGCGGAATCGGCTCCTGCTGCTACAGAGTAGTTTTTGTTTTTTAGTGTAAAAAATTGTCCAAAAATTGATTAATTAGACTCAAAAGGTTCGTCTCGCAAAGTACAACAAAACTGTGCAATTAGTTTTTGATTTCATCTACATTTAGTACTCCATGCATTTGCCGATATTTTGATGTGATGAGGAATCTCCTTTTTACATAGTAAAATTTGGGGAGGAATTGGAAACTAAACAAGGCCAGTAATTAAGTTGATGAGCCGCTGGGACAAAAGGTTTCTGCCGGTATAGTACAGCGTTCCTCATGGTAGACAACTCTGAGGACATGTCAATTAACACACGTCAGTAAAAGTTTCTGGTACAAATTGAAACATGACGGAGCCGGTATTTGATTACTCTTATCAGCCATTTTTTGCTGTACCATTAACCTTTTGTCCGTAGCTGTCAAATTGGACCTTTTCTTTAGTTGAACCAAATTATGACTTTTTTATGGACCAAATTATGACCTTTGGTATGATGTGCTTGTCTTTTCAGCCGTACTGCGAAGAAACAATGTTTCTTTCACAACAAATCAGCAAACAATACTTTTTATATATCGTCTTTTTAGCCTACAGTGAATACCTCCGCTTCACAGTTTTGACACCGTTCGGAAGAGAGAACTCTCATTTTGGTTTTTTTAGTCGTTAGTTTGAGTTTGAGCACAAATTTTCTTCATGATATTGGTAGAAATATTTACGCCTCCTAGTCCCAGTTAGCCTCTTGTTTACTTTATATATATAATATATATAATAACAACAGTGTACTGCAAAACCTGTAAATAAAAATAGGGGTGGTTACAAGGAAAAGGCAGAAGCTGGAAACCTGTAGGGTCCAAAAGGAGACAAGAACACCTAACAGCAGTTAAAACACTCAAGTACTCTGAAAGCCATGATATGTTGAATACAAAAAAGCCATGGCCCTTGTTTAGTTTCCCCAATTCTCCCCAAATTTCACTATGCAAAAAGAAGATTCTCTGTCACATCAAAATGTCGGCAAATGTATGGAGTACTAAATGTTGATGAAATCAAAAACTAATTGCACAGTTTTGTTGTACTTTGCGAGATGAACATTTTAAGCCCAGTTAGTCAAAATTTGGATAATTTTTACCAAATACAAACGAAATGCTACAGGAATTCTGATACAGTGTTTTTCTCCCCAATTCACCGAACTAAACGAGGCCATGATATGTTTTACAGTTAATCCATCACATAAACTTCCGGTGACGTAGGCAATTCGAGACAGTTACAAAAGGCTAGACTTTCTCCGAGTCTGAGATGATGGGTACTAGCGAGGAAGCGAGGAACGCACGCGTGAACGGGAAGCGAGGAGAGCACGCGCATGAGCTCGCATCCATGTGCCCATAAAGGGGAAGGAGAGGAGTAGGAGCAGGAGACGAATGATGGTGCCATCAGCTCCAGCTCAAGCCCTCCCTTCAATCCAACTCCACCTCCACAAAAATCCTATCCATTCTCCACCAAACGGCCCACGAGAGTTCATCATCTCCTGCTAAAAATTGCGTCCTTTTCTGCCTAAAGATTCCTTACTGGAGTTAAAAAAAATCCCCTTTTGTTGTCCATTTCTCGACGCGGCAATTGTTTTTTTGTTGCGATTTGAGTTCGTGGATTTGGACCACGCGCACCACCACAACCAATCCTCCTCCCCTTCCAGTCCCATCCTGCCCCAACAATCCCAATCTCCGGAAGAAAGCAAGCATCAAGAACTCCTAAATAGGGGCGCACCAAGAACTCCACTGAGAATCCCCAATCATTTCTTGGTGCATTTGGCCCCTCCTCCACCATCAGCGAAATTCCCAAGAAAACTCATCCTGAATCGGCCCCCAGAATCGGTCGGTCCTACACCGCACCAGATCACAGCTCATAATTTCAGTGAGAATTCGAAAAGGAGGAAGCAATGACGGAGGTGGCGCTCCTCCGGGGCCCGACCAACCTCGCTTCCACCGCAAGCCGCGCCTCCGCCTCCTCCTCCTCCTCAGCGCTGCGCTATTTAGCCAATGCCGACAGCGACGTGCTCCCAGGAAGCGGCAGCCCGGAGCGCGCAGCGGGATCTGCAGGAAGCCGACGACTCCTTGAACTGCGCGGGCAGGAGGCAGCGGAGGAGGAAGAGGAGCGGTGGTCGTTCTTGGCGCTGCTCTTTGAGCTGCTGCGGAAGTCGCTGCTCGGGTGCAGGACGGTGGGCGGCGAAGGCGAAGGCGAACACGGCGGCTGCGGGATGGAGATTGGGTTGCCCACGGACGTGCAGCACGTGGCGCACGTCACGTTCGATAGGTTCCATGGATTCCTGGGGCTGCCCGTTGAATTCGAGCCCGAAGTGCCCCGCCGTGCTCCCAGTGCGAGGTATGTCCCGTTGTTCCGTCGTCAAATCAAATTGGTGTTGAGTTCACGCTCCCAGAAATCTGACTTTATTTTTGCAGAATTTACTTATGCAATAACATGAACTTTTTTTTGAGCTCCAATTTGAATTTTAACTTGAAGGGTGTTTGCGGTTTTTCTTCTTTTAGTTCCAAATATATGTGGTGCTTTGATATGAACAGTTGAAGACAATAAGTATTACATTCTGTTCTGTTAGAAGGTTGTAAAATGTAAATGATGTTTGCTTGACACAGGGTCGATAATAGTTCATCACTCTTTAGCATTTTGATGGCATGGTTGTTTCCGTACTATAGTTTTTATCCTTGAAAAGGTGATCCCTTTTGTTTGGTTACAGCCTCCCCATGTTGGCCTCGTTTAGTTTCCTAAATTCACTCCAAATTCTACTATGCAAAAAGAAGATTCTCCGTCACATCAAAATGCCGGCACATATATGAAGTACTAAATGTAGTTGAAATCGAAAACTAATTACACAGTTTTGTTGTACTTTGCGAGACGAATATTTTAAGCCTAATTAATCAATGTTTGGACAATTATTACCAAATAAAAACAAAATTACTACAGTGTTCAACAGTGATTCGGGGCACACCGATTCGAGGGCATCTAAACACGGCCGTTATAAAGTATGAACTTGGTTTTTGCATTGGCAGCCTTAGCAGGATTTTTGAACTATGCTCTGATGAAATGGGCATGCCTTTTGATAGTGGATATGCTTTGGACCACAACTGTGCATAGACATAATTTCTGCGTGTTTTTTTCCCATGTTCCATCAAATAATTGGTCAATCATTTTTCTAATGCACTCTTATAGAGTCCATGATTTTGCTGTACTTGCTTACCTCATCTAAGAATTCTTTCGATTGAACTAGTACATAAAGTTGATTGTGACATCATCTGTCATTAGTAAGATTGAAAAGTTGCCAGGGATTCCGTGATTTATGCGTGGCCTATTTTGTCTTGATTAGATTATTCATTATTCTTTTCACTAGGCTTGCAAATTACTTTGGTTTTTAACTTTTTATTATCCTTCATCTATTGTTTGTATAGTAAACCTTGGCATCAAATACTTGGTAGATATATTTTTTGTGCTTTGCTATACTATCTGATTTATTATGCGAACATGGCATAAAGTATAAGAGTACATAGGTATCTTGTATCTTGTGTCTTATTAGGAGTTCCAAGATTAGGCTAAAAAGAATAAACAAATGGGTTCTATATCAGTTCCGCTTTATAGAAGGATGGGAGCCTAGTGCTCCAAAAGAAGATAAAGTGGCACAAACACCTAACACCTAATCTTCAAACTCAAGGGTTGCTAGTATTTGATCAATAAAAATCACTTGATAATTGGAGATATTATTGGCACCATATAAATTTACAATTCGATTCTTTAAAAAATGCCTTGACATCAAGGATGGTGGTCTCATGTTCATGTGGGCATATCCTTAACCTTGCAAGTCACATCTATTTTGCTCATTTTTCAGTGCTAATATGCATTTTCTGAAAACATAAATTGTTACTACCATTGCGTTCACTTTGATTAATCCTGTTCATTGGCTGATTAAAACGTGATATGCAGTGCAAGTGTCTTCGGAGTTTCAACAGAATCAATGCAGTGTTCCTATGATTCCAGAGGAAACAGTGTCCCGACAATCCTCTTGATGATGCAGAGACGCCTTTATGAACAGGGTGGTCTACAGGTGTGTTTTATGGATATATACTATGATTCTTAGTCTGTTGCCCTCAGTGTTTGCCTGTTTGGAACCTTTGTTTTGATCAAATAAGTGCTTTCCTTATTTTGTCGTTTCAGGCAGAAGGTATCTTCCGTATAAATGCAGAGAATAGCCAGGAGGAGTTTGTGAGAGACCAATTAAATAGTGGAATTGTTCCAGATGGCATTGATGTCCACTGTTTGGCAGGTCTAATCAAAGTAAGCTAATTTCTTTCATGTAGCTTATACAATCATAATCATTCTATTGGCAGCATCTGTTTCTTAATCACCTGTTTAGTACTCAGATAGTTATGAAAGATCGTGCTTACCTTTACTGGTGGAATTTCATGTCAACGCCTACTAGAGAATCCAGACTTCACTTTCTTGACCATCTCTTTTTCTTGCACAATGATATTGCCTCAAACTTTTTTCCCAATGCATATGAAGTTGTAATTGTGGATCTGTGATCGTGCCATTTAGCAATATTGCATTGTAGATTATGATCTTGCTTTTGGAGAAGTCAAGGAGTTTGGTCAACTTATTTGATATTAACTGTTTATGCTCACGAGCTAGTCACGGTTACTCAGCAAGACAAAAGTATGTTCTCATCCAAATTAATTTTTCATCTCTTTTCAGGCCTGGTTTAGAGAAATGCCAACGGGGGTACTGGACTCTATCCCACCTGAACAGGTGATGCAATGCCAATCTGAAGAGGACTGTGCTCGGGTAGCAAAATGCCTTCCACCAGCTGAAGCAGCTTTGCTTGACTGGGCTGTTAATCTGATGGCTGATGTAGTCCAAGAAGAACAGATAAACAAGATGAACGATCGCAATATTGCTATGGTTTTTGCACCAAATATGACTCAGGTATTGCATTGTGTTAATCTCATAGCAATTAACAAACTAGCAATATACCTCACCCCGAGCAATGAAATGGTTAGGCATGCTAACTGTAGCACACTTACAATGCAGATGGCAGATCCTTTGACTGCACTGATGTATGCAGTCCAAGTGATGAATTTTCTCAAGATGCTGGTACAAAAGACCCTCAAGGATAGAGAGGAGTCTACTCCAGAGGATGTTTTGCTGCCCCAGAAGGACCCATCTGATGAAAATGGGCATCAGAAACCCAGTGTGACACTTGATTCTCTCCTTGAGGAAGGATCCAGGCGCCCTTCTTTTGCCAAGGAAGAGCCCCTTCTGAATAGTCCTGCCCACAGCACTGATGACAAGTCTAATGAAACTAATGCCACTTTAGGAGTCACTGCTGCTTTCAGTGCCCAGACAAGTGAAGTAGTAACGAGTGTGGAGGACTCCACTAGTGGCTCACAACCTGCAACCGCTGGCCCAGCTGCTATCGCTGATGCTTCCAGCGCGACAACTACAAATTCTCTTCAAGGCAAGGGGAGCCGAAGCCTGAATCGGAGGAGGACTAGAAAGGGCAAGGGCCAGAGCCAGTCTGGTACACGCACCACACCTGCAGCTGAGAAATCAAGAGGTGCGAGCATCGTGAGCCGGATAAACTCCAAGGTTGAGCGGATTGAAGCATGGAGATGAAATCAAAAGCCATCTCATTTCCATTGTTGTTGTGTACTAGATGACTGACCCAGTGTTTCCTGAAAATAGCACCCCGAACTGCTTGCTTTGCTTGCACATTTTGCATTTTCTATGCACTTCTCATTCCTTACTGTATCATGGTCATGGTATTTTGAGATTCGATCTTCTCGTCTTTACTAACTTCTGTATCTTTCTTATGGTTACATCTGTGAGTCAATGAAAGATCTGGTGCTTTCCTTTGTACATTAATCTCTTTGATGCCTAATTTATCAAGTGCCTGAAAGTTCAAGTATGATCTGCGTTGTGCTGGCCTTACTGCACCTCCTGCATGTTTCCTCTTCATGAATATGGATTGGTCCACTCCTTGTGCTGGCCTTACTGCCTGTACCTCCTGCATGTTTCTCCTTCATGAATTTGGATTGATCCACTCACATTGATCTTTCTTGTTTCATTTTTTTTTGGAAATAAGATTTTTGGCCCCTTGTTCCAATGCTCTCATTTTTTAATCCTTTTACACTGTATGATTTTCCTATGGTGAATTGCCTGTTAACACACCGTATAGCTTTATTCCGCCTTCTCTCCATCCTTTTTTGTTTACAGATTCGCACAATCCAGGCAAAGGTTTTTTTTTTTCTTCTGACTTCGCCAAGAAATAATGTGAACAGGCCAGACACCCGCCAATTGCCAATTTTGATTTGCAAGGTTTATGCATGTTTCTTAAAAAAAAAAGTTCAAACAATATAGGATGGAACGGGTGGTTACCTTGATTTCTGCCTTTTCAGTTTTCAGCTGCGAATAGGAAGAATTGCAGCTCTGTGCTGTGTCTGTCATCCTTTATTCCCTGTCGGTGCTTCAGAGCTCAATATTCCAATACTGCATTATTTTGTCTGTGACAAGTACAATGCCGGTCGGAGAAAATCGTGTATCATTATGTTAAGAAGCAATTAGGTACACAATTGTACTTGAGTCGTTCTAAAATAGTTGTACACAAAACGTTTCCGGTCTGATTTGGGCAGATATATTGGTTTGCTGACCATATCTGAATTTCAATCCTGAGCTGTATGGGCATAGGGCAGACAAATGCCACTGCATGCATGATCACCACCATGAGGATGGACGGCAAGTCAACTTCTGTACCCACTGCCCAGTACAAAGAGACCACTTCGATCTGCATTATTGCTCAAATTCCCATTTTTCAAGTACTGGTTTCTGAAACACCCATTACTCTGTGCTGGCTGGCTGGAGTGACCGATCATGAAAGTACTGAATGATTTATTCTGTCTTCTCTCAAGTCCTTTTCTCTTACAAGTGTACCGGGTCTACGCTAAGATTTCCTAGCTTTCACAGAGACCACACATGTAAACATGCACGATGCGACCAACTGCCATTTTATTCAGACAATGAAGCAATGCTTCAGAGTTCACAAAAGAAACTTCAGACAGGAAAGACCTTATTCCCTTTTCTTCTTCATGATGACATCAGTGTTATTTAGTGAAAGTGCACTACTGCTCGCCTGGTCGGAGAAAATTGCCAAGCTGCCATCGCTATGTTCTAAGTTTCTTGGCACCACTCGAGATCAGAATCGAATTTGAGCAGACAGATTTATATGCTGAACTGATCAGAACTTCCATGTTGAGCTCAAATACTTTGCTCTGGCCAGACAAATACCACCATCAAGAGATGCCTCTTTGAATGAGTTGCAATGTGGCCCTGGAAATTTCCACTCCCAAACGTATGTGTCACGCGATCTAAAACTGATATGCTGATCTTATCTGAATTTCCACCCGGGTGAATAATCTTCTGAAGTCAGACACATGCAACTGCATGATCACTATCATGATTCATGAGGACAGAGGTCAATTCAAGCTTACAGAATCATAGCACTGAAGCAGCCTATCATTGTCGCTGGACAATGGGTGAGCGCTGATCTGCCGTAAAAAAGGCAACCTGTCATTGACCTGCTATGCAAATCGGTGGTCAAAGACGCCTGCATTGTTTCACTGCAAAAAAAAATCACGATCGGGGAATATTGCCTGTTTTTCATTAAAAAGAGAGAATTACACGACACAGTTACGAGAGAGTCCTCATAGTATAGATTACAAACCACCAAACTAGCGGTGAGTGATCTGGAATTGAACATAAGAACAAGAAAAAAGAAAAAAGAGAGAGCAACTGTCCAAAGCACCTAAAACCTATGAACTGAGCCTGCAAGAAAAAGGATACAACAATGCAATGGTCGCCTGCACAAAGACCGTCCAGTAGCAACAGCGGCAAAGCATCCGTCAACGAACCAACTGTCAGCCAGACATCCGCCGGGGGAAAAGCGAAGACACCCACTACGGCAAAGCATCCGTAGCGGGGAAGGGCCAAGTCACTCTCGGCAGCAAAGCATCTACGAGAGAGGAGGCCGACGACAACTCCGGCAAAGCATCCGCCAAGAGAAGCAATAGTGGCAAAGCATCCGCTACGATAGCCAACGACGACAAACCAGGCAAGATCAAAAGCTGCAGGACAGACCAATGCGAGTGGAAATAAAGCACAAATAGGCACAGTGAGAGACTCCTCAAGGAACCAACAGCACGGTAGGAACTAAGCTGTAAGTGATTTTTCAATGATGTCTTTAGGAAGGGGAGGACGCCCATGGCAGTGACCATGGACGTCATCGCCGCTGGCCTTAGAGACTTCTAAGGCAGAGCTTTTGCCATCTGGCGCTGGTGGCCCAGGAGCATGGGGCTCGGTGAACGACGCCTCCAGGGAGGTATGTGGCGCCAGAGGCGTCACTGCGTTCACCCAGCCACCGTCGGGATAGGCTTTCGCCCAGAGCTCCATGAATCTAGAGGCACCGCACCTACTTTGGCCACGACTCCAGATAGATCTCGCCGTCGGAGCAGAGGGGAGGGGGGGTGGGGCCACTGCGCCTGGATCTGGCCTGACAGCGGAGGCCCAACACCACAACCACAGCAGCGAACTGCGGCTAGGGCACCAGAACCGGCACTACCGACCCGAGGAGGGTGGGGGACCGTAGCAGGAAGGGGGCCGACCGCGGCACCAATGGCCGCCGGTAGACCGAGGGGGTTGGATGCCTCCTTCGTGTGCCTAGCGCCGCTTCCGCACGCGCCAGGCACCCCTGCCCGCACATCGATGTCGCACGCCGGAGGTAGGGGAGAATGTAAGGTCCAAATGGCTAGAGGGGGGTGAATAGCCTATTTAAAAATCTACAAGCTTCACTAAACAACCATGTTAGTATAAAAGATGGCTAAGCTAATTCTAGCACTAGCTTAACTATACTATGCAAGCCACCTATACAATTTTAGTGAAGCAAGGCTATGATCTCTAATACACACCAACAAAACTAAGTCACTAAGCTACTTACTCCTATGAGATAAAAGCTACACTAAGATTAGTACAAGAAAGTAAAGAGCAAGTGACTTGATTCTTATACCAACGATGTAGAGAAGTAATACACTTGAAGAATCAATCACAATGATCAACCACAAGAGAAATCCTCGGCAAAGAGATGACACAAGATTTTTACCGAGGTTCACTTGCTTCCCGGCAAGTTACTCCTCGTTGTGACGATACACCCACTTGTCGGTTCACGAGCTAATCGACTATCAAGAGTCGAGCCCTCGGCGGGCGCCGCACAACCGCACACAAAATAGGGATCCTCCAAGCCACGAGCTCCACTAAAGTATCCAATTTGCGAACTCCCGCGGGGAAGGATCAAGAACCCCTTACAACACTTGGTGAGGGCTCCAACAATCTTTAATTGTGAGCTCAATCACCTCCGCTGCTCTAAGCCGTCTACCATGTCGGGAAACACGGAAGAGTAACCAGAAATCTGCAGCAACTCGAAGATCAAGTGCCTCTAGAATGCAACTCTCAAGCAATGCACTTGAATCTCACTCAATCTCACTCAAGATGTGCAACTAAGCAAAGAGATGAGTGGAGGGGTTGTTCTCTAGCTCAAAGAATGTCTCTAGGTTTCAAAATGTGCAAGAGTTACCCTCAAACCCCGGACATCTTCTATTTATAGCGAAGAGGTACGCAGCTAGCCGTTACCGGATGACACAATGAAAATCGTACTGACCGGACGTACCGGTCACTACAGGACAAGCGTGAACAGTGTGCGTTAGAAGTTATCGTTGTTGTGACCGGACGCGCTCTAGCGTTTGACCCGACGCGCTGCACCTGGCGTACGATCGGAGTCCAGTAAGCTCCCACCACGACCGGACGCGTCCGATCGCACGTGACCGGACTCACCGCGCGTCCGATCAGCACTCTGCTGCGCTCTGCCCCTCTAGATGCCTGATCGGACGCTCCGATTCCGTGAGGGACCGGACACGCCGGTCGTGCGCTCTTCTTCTGCGCACAGGAGAACTGACCGGATGCACTGGTCAGGCCAGACCAGCATCCGGTCAGAAACCCTAACACCCGCGCGCTTGACAACTGCTGAGAACTGACCGAACGTGTTCGGTCAAACCGCGACCGCGTCCGGTGCAACGTCCGGTCACCACAGTGACCGCCGTTCGCCTCTGTTTCTTTTTTGATTTTGGACGCAGTAGAAAATAGGCATTTCACTTCCCCAAAAAGCGCCGAATCCCACCTCGCAAGCTCGGCGGGAGGGAGAGAGGAACCCAAACCCCTCTCTACCACTTAAACTCCACCGCCTATGCAAATGTGCTCACACCACCAAGTGTACACCATCATGTGCATGTGTGTTAGCATTTCACAATCATTTTTCAAGGCGTTATGTTAGCTCTCTACTAGATCCTAATGCATATGCTCAAGGCATTGATCTAGTGGCACTTGATTCCTGAGCTAACCGTGATTGCCCCTCTTGATAGTCGGCTATGTATCTTAAACCCGGTCAATCACTTCTCTACTCATCTTAGACCTGCAAAAGGAAAACCCTATGGTTATACCTTTGCCTTGAGCTCTTAGATCCTTCTCTTCCACTTGATCATCATGTCCATCATATTATGTGCATCTCCACCATGATCATCATTTCATGTCCATGCACCATCTCTTTGTGATCTTGTGGCCACCACTCCTTGCCACATACACCTTCATCACATGTGTTGCTTATGCCTAACTCAAAACACTTAACACATGACATTAGCAACTTGGTGTCATTAATTACCAAAACCAAACTTGGGCTTTCATAGAAGCGCCGCACCACCAGCAACAGCACGAAGCCGTAGATCCGGGGCGGAGGAGGGCAGATCCGGCCATGGAAGGCCCGGATCCGCCCCGCTAGCGGGCCGGTTCACCAGAGGAGCTAGGTGTCGAGGATGGGGTGAAGGAGTGAGGGGATGGGGGAGGAGTTGTGCCAGTGGCCAGTTTTTGCGGGCCGCTGCGGGGCCACCGCCACTACACGCCGGAGGGTGGCAGCGGCGGCCAGAGAGGGGGCGGTGGGGGGCGCTGGTGTGCCGTCGCTGGCTGGGAGCCCATGAGTCGCCCGGCTAGGAGTTGTCACTGCATATTCGCATTCCTAGTGCATGTATCCTGCATGCAAGGCCTGATTTACCAAACACCAGCTCCCAGCCAGTGGTGCCACACCAGCACCCCCCATCGCCCCCTCTACGGCCGTCGCCATCGCCCTCTAGCGTGCAGTGGCGGCGACCCGTGGCGGCCTGCAAAAACTGGCCACCGTCGCAACTCCTCCCTCTTCCCCCCACTCCTTCACCCCCATCCTCGACACCTAGCTCCTCCGGTGAACCGGTCGGCAAGCGGGGAGGATCTGGGCCTCCCATGGCCGGATCCGCCCTTCTCTACCCCAGATCTACGGCTTCGTACTGCTGTTGGTGGCGCGACGCTTCTCCCCTACCTCCGGCGTGTGACATCGATGTGCGGGCAGGGGTGCCTAGCGTGCGGGTAGTGGCGCGTGTGGAAGTGGCGCTAGGCGCTCGGAGGAGGCGTCCAACCCTCTCGGTTCACCGGCGGTCATTGGTGCCATGGCCGGCCCCTTCCTACAGTGGTCCCCCACCCTCCTGCTACGGAGGGGGTGGGGGGGGCTGCTATGTCTGAATCCAAATGTGTTTTGTGATGTGAGTCATTGTTGTGTCAGCACTGAATAAATAGACTTTGTTGTAACGAGAATTTTGGGATCCGGAATGAATCTCAAATCATTTTTTTGAGAAGTCACGGGGGAGGAGCGATAATCACCACCTAAATAATTTTCCACTAATTTTGGCTAGGCCGGTAATGGAAGGAGCCAGGCACCTAGTACAAGGTTCGCGTCATGAGCCCAAAGGTACAAGCAAGAGGGCGAGAGAAGAATCACAACACAACACCAACTGCAACAATGGATCACTCACAAACAACACAAGAGGAGGAACCACAATGCTACAAGGTCAAGACATAGACTTCCACTACAGAGGCATGTCGTTGGATGCTAAAAAGTGGGCCACCGAGTGGCAATGCTCTAAGGATCCCCACTCCACATGCGGCTATTGGGTCAAGGTTGATAGACGACAGCCGTGATGTACATCTCTATGGAGCAACATTCGGGATCCAATCACCATACCGCCAACACCCCTAAAAGGGAGTAAGCCTCTAGGGAGGGAGAACCGATGATTGGAGAACGAGGAGATCCAAGAGAGGGGACCATGGTCTCGCTAACCTGGCATATAGTGAGAGGAACCAAGGAACCTGGAGAACATTAGAGAATGAAAGTGCAATCAAGCCCTAATTGTGGGTTTTGGTGATAATGACCACGCAATTAGAGGACTAATGAGAATTATCGAGATGACAAGCAGGGAATTTGCAATCAAGGATGTTATACAAAATGGATGAGCCCCCAATTGCAAATGGTGATGACATCAAACTCAAAGGAAGTTTAAATTCTTTTATATTTCAAATTTAAGTATAGGAATGGCGTACTATAAAAGGGGACATAATAAACTTGCTAAAGTGTGCAACCAAGTTCTCAATCTTATACAAATACATCCTCAGTTGCTCGGCCAATACAGTCATCATCTTTTCACTGATTTCATTCTTACTGTCTTGCCGGTTGCGGCAATGCCGCACCTGAAGAGAGGCACTGCCGTAGTGCGGCGCGGCACTGCCACAATTTAACTGACCGTTAGGGGTAGGGGATATTTATACCTCTCACACACCCCTCCAATAGCTCTCCTTCCTCCTGTGGCCATTCAAACCGATCAAAACAGAAAAGTGCTTATTCTCTCTTCTCCATTGGTGACCTTGAGCTCCCAAGCATTCCTTTGTGATTTCCCCATCAATCCTTGAGAGAAAAGACTCTAAAACTCGATTAGAAAGCAGATCCACTAATTCCCAAAGCCTAAGAGCACTTGGTTTGCGTTTTAGCCGGTAGATTATGTTTGTTACTCTTGGAGCTTGCTCCTAGCTGGCTAGAGCGTCACCCGTGGAGCTTGCCAACTTGTGTGGTAGCCCGGGGAGGTTTGTAATCATCTTTTGAAGCTAGTAAATTCACCCCTCATCTCAAGAGTTAACTCTCTTGACTTGAGATCGAGGAAAGGTTGCAAAGCCCTAAACCTTAGTGGCTAACCTCAACAACGTGGAGTTAGGCAAGCCTTGGTGGTGAGCTGAACCATGGGATAAATACTTGTGTCACCTTCGCTTGGTTTACTTCTATTGCATTTCATATTGTTGTTGAGGTAATTTATAGGATTTGAGGTCGATCTACTTGCTTACACTTGTGCTATCACTTTGTGATGTCGATCTGTGATCTACTACCCTGCAGGAAGCTCAGTAATTACTCCGATCTAAGTTTCCATCCTTAGATTTTGAACTGTATCACAAAATTGTCTACAAGTGTGGCAATGCCGCTGTTTTAGGCCGGCGGTGCCGCGGGTTGAATTTGATGTTTGCTCAAGTTTTGTTTTAACAGGACTATTCACTCCCCTTTAGACTAACTAAAGATCCTACAGAGTAAGGACACCAGTAGCAGACACCATCTAGCAAACATCTTGTGCCCTAACATAGGGAGTGTAGGGAGGACCCTGCAAGAATGAAGTTGTGGTGGGTCTGAGTTGTCCCCTCCACAGCGGTGCCCTCAAGAAGGACGCAATGTAGATGACGCCGCCACCACTGGCTCCAGATAACTAGAGCTAGGTTTTCACCAGAAGGAGAGGGGAATACTACAGTTATAGGGTGAGGAGGCTGCATCGACGCCTCTAAGGAGGTAAACGGTGCCGGAGGTCATCATCGTCGATCGCACAAATTGATCATGCACGACTTTCGCCTAAGCCCCCCAAACCATAGAACTGTAGCCCGCCATCTTAGAGCGGAGTGGACAGACCCAAGGCACAGCGATGCGCATCCACAAAACCACGCTACGGGCTCCTAGGGTGCGCTAACAGCGGTTACTCCATGGGCACAGCCATGCCATGCCCTCACTGCCTGAGCCCTTGATAGCTCGCACAATGTAGGCATGTTGCAATAGGCTAAGATGAGCATGGAGCTACCAGCCAGCAGCACACCCATGGGGCACAACGCTAGTCTAAGCAGTGGGATGGCGAGGAGCATGCCCACTGGCCTTGCCCCCATGTGGAGCTTCGTCCTCCTTGTTGAGGCAGATAAGGCCCAGTGGCTGGGACAGACCGAGGGGAGCGACACTGAGGTGGGGACGCCGAAGCTCTCTTTGCATGTAGCCAGAGGAGTTGTGCCTAGCGAAGGCCACCTCAGGGGAGATCCAGACGTTGGGAAGCACCACCACATCCGCCCTATTGATGAAGAAGCCGATGTGGTCATCGCTGGAGTCCACAGACGCGAGGACGACGTGGCACCGCTTGTAGGTATTGCGCCATGTCATCCATGATGACGGCCCCTATCACGCCAGCCCCATGGTGGCCACGGTGGTTGGCGGCGCTGCGAGGCAGGCCAAGTCACACGTGTGGCGAGATGGTGTGGAGGCCCATACGCTCGCAGTTCAGCAGGCAGCCGGCGTGATAGAGAGGAAGAACTGGAGCATGGCCATGGCAGCCGGCCGCGCGCAACCCACTCTAGATGCACCGCACCGCCGAGCTGGGGAGGCCACAAGGCGTCAGATCCAAGGTGGGGGTCGACGGATCCGGCCACGGAGGGCATGGAAAGGAGCTCATCACCGGCTAGCCGGTCACCATGGAAGCAGGAAGCAACTTGGAGGAGATGGGAAGGGGGCTAGGGAGGATGGAGGATCTGTAGAGATAGCCTTTTTAGCGCCTCCACGGGCCGCCGCCACCACTCATCGGCGAGCGGTGGCGGCGGCCGGGAATCTGGCCTGCTCAAGCTCTAGTGGCAGCAGTGGGTGTCGCCCCCTGAGTCACCCTCGGGGAGACGACACTAGGGGTGTCCATCCGGTAAATTACTTATTTTTGAACGAAGGCAACACAAACACCAAAGGGCAAAGGCCCTTCATAAATCAATCTTGATCAGCTCTCTCTTAATATTTATGATATGAATAAATATCATTAGATACATCATGAACTATACCTTAAACAAATGCATATGTGTGGTGTTATAAATGTTGATACTCTTTTTAAATTTGGTAAAACTTAGCATATTTTGATTAGGATAAAACAGAAATAACAACTTCTTATGCTATATATGGAGATAGTATGAACTAGGAGATGCCTTGCCCCTTGCTGCGGGATTAATTTTCTAAGAATTTAGAATGAAATTGAGTGGAGATGATGTATGTGTATAGTGATGTACTCCTTCCGTCCAAAAAAATGTAATTATGGGAATCATGTCGGTCAAATTTGCTAACGTTTAACCAAGTTTAAAATGATTAGCATTAACATTTATGTTTCAACCAAGATTTATTATGAAAATATATTCTGTCATTAATCTATTAATACTTATTTGGTATTGTAAATGTTAGTACTTTTTTGTACAACTTTGGTCAAAGTTGAAATCGGTTGACTCCTTGGGAAGCGAGAATTGCATTTTTTTTTGACAGATTAAGAGGTTGAAAGTTAGTAGGATGACATGGCTATTAGTGGGTGATAATGTGGATAGTTAGTGGGAGCTGATGTAGATGACTTGCATGTTGAAATAGACTTGTAGTAAGGATTAACTTTATAACAGATATAAAATATAGATTAAGAGCATCATCACTAGATTCCTTTTCCCTTAAAATCTAGTATATCCAGTTGAGAAAATTAAATTGCAGAGTATAGGGGATATGTTGTCCTGCATAGAGAGAAAGACCACATCCCCTTTATACATGAGACCTCCATATTTCCCTCATGCTCACTTGGTATGGTAGCGTTGGCTTTAGATGTCAGTGAATGAAAGAGAAAGAAAGGGGATTGATAAAAATTATTGTCGATATTTCTATTGAGAGGGAAGGTTTTGAGTTGTGATTTTATTTAGAAAGGGAATTGCATTTACTCAATCAAGTGAGGATGATCTTATCTTATTATTAATAAGGTAAAATTTGCTACGGGACATGCAAAGTGACCCTTCTTTGCTAGCGGACATGCAAAATGAAGCGTTTTGCTGGTGGACACTCTGGTTCTTGACAAATTTGCTGTTGGACACTCTGCCCAATAAAATATTTATTTCTAGCTACTGAGGAGAGAGAAGGGTGATGAAATGTCCTTTCTGCCCCTGCCCCTTTCTTCTACCTTGGTCCGGCGCGTGACATCACGGTCTAGTGCCACCCCATTTGTGGTAGAACCTCCTGAGTCATATGGTCGTGTGCCTACCATTGTCTTTCAGACTTTTGATAGCAGCACATGAGTGCCCTACAACTCTAAAAGTCTATCGGGTGACCTCGGAAAACCCGAATCATCCACGTTTTGACTTCTGAGCAGGATCCATTACAGTAGCATTACATGATTACAACAATTGTACAAATATACAAATTTATTACATTAGAGTACAGCGGAAGTCTTACAATAATATAAGTTTACAAACCAGTAATAAGTTCTTACAAATCATAATTATTACAAACCATAGTTTTTACCATAAAGGCAGCGGGGTAGCAAAAGAGGTACTTATATTACATCATCAAAAGAACTTCACCCTGCCCAAGGGTGCACTTCAACACTCTCACTACTAGGACTCTTCCTCAGGAACTAACATATAGCAAAGGCTAGTGCCAGTCTGCTCATATTGTTCACCTGCAACAAGGGTTTAACAAACCTTGAGTACTGAGGGTACTCAACAAGACTTAACCGATGAAAAGGAAAAACTCCAAGGATATGCAAGGTAAGGGGAATCAAGGTGAGTCTGTAGCAAGATCAAGAATACTTTTGCTAAAAAGCTGCACTAATGTTGATCCTTACTTTCAAAGTTTTATGATTTAATTTAATATTAAAGAAATCTCTCTTAACATCTATTCTAATCCCAAGCACTTCATTATTATCAACACAACATGTCTCATAGCTAAAGTTCCAGTGGATTAACTACGATGCAGTATAGTTGATCAAGTCTTCTTCACCGAGAAGTTGCGGCGATTCAAATCGGTTTGGCCCAGCTAGGGTTTCCTTACCACACGACCTAGGTAGGGTTAGGCCTAGACCCGTGCCTGCATACATCAACCCTCACTCGGATCCTTCATTATGGAAACTGGTCCAGCGCTATCCGAGAGCACAATACCCACTCTACTGCGTCGTTCGTCCTTGACGGATTCACAGGAGTGTGTAACATGGTACTGTCGCCATCTCTCGACTCCTAGTGCGCAGTTATTGTTCCCCATAAAGGAATAGCCTAGATGTTGGGCTTACCGGAGTATGTGGCCAGTGCTACAAATCATGATCACAAGCAGGCCATACAACGAATGGTCCTTAACCGACATAGACGAGGTCACTGTTGGTATAAATTAAATGCACACTAGAAAAGATAACTATCCACAAGCGCACAGATATAATACCATTATAGCACTTCACCAAGATAATCCCGGTTTTAATATCGAACGCAAAGGAATGGTTGGCGACAATGACTGAGTCTATAAACTTAACCCAATTCATAATCAAGCTCAGATAATAGTGAAAATAGGGAGACTACTAAAGACTATCTAATTCCAATCTTGATAAACTGTGTTCTTAATCATTCATTCAGTGGGCGATAACTTTCAATAAGGGATGAAATTAGAGTTCTCCCCTACCAGCATGCATAAGTCTACCTTTACCTATTAACTGGAAGTGGACTATAGAGGATTCAACGAAGCTATAAAGTCACCTTCGCGAGCTACCACTATCTAGCAAATCAGGGGGCATTCACAAGTTATCCTAGCCTAAGCGCCATGCTTACACTATGAAAACAACTTCAATCTAGGTGCTACCAAGATCAAAGTACTCAAAAGAGTTGCAAACTTGAACAATACGAACAAATTACTTACTTGAATCAGAAGTTGATTACCAAAGAGTCTTAGAAGCAAGCCCCCTGCGAAGGAACTTGATCCCGACGAACACAGCAGCAGAGAAGCACCGACAGGCCAGAACTTCTCTAGAACTCTGTTCTTCTACTCTATCTCTCTATCTCTAATTGAGACTAATTCTAAGATGAACTAGTCTACTCTTGATTGCTAGCCTAGATCTCTAGATATGGAATTGGAACTCTGACTCTTCAGCTCTTGATCTAGCTTCTCCTTTTTCAGGGGGGTCTGGCTCTTTATTTATACCCCGGTGGGATGCACGTGTGCCCTTCGATCAAACCAACTTAAGGGATGGCCTAGATGACTCCTTAAAGGCGGTGCAGGAATACTCCAGAACTCGTGGAAGGATGTAGAGGAGGGTGGCTGCCTGGCCACCCCTATGGCTAGCCGGCCCCACCTGATAGGGGTTGGGGCCCCGGCTCGCTCTGATGTCTTCTATAGTCTTCTAGTATATGTCTTGCGGCGAAATTTCGTGAATTATTTTAATTCCTAGGTCCCTTTTGTAGACTTTCTGGATAACACCTGTGAAAATTATAAATCACCAAAACTCATGAAATTTATCAGTAAAAACCTCCTATTCTATGATATTTATGCATATGTGCAAGGAAATTTATTGGTTTGTAATGTACGTTAACGACTGTCAACAAGATTCCCCCACACTTAGGCTTTTACTCGTCCTCGAGAAAAGGTTGGTTCATAGAATAAATTATTTAAGACATTACTCTAGAACAAAACATCAACACAAAACCATTCCTAGTTATTCATGTACTGCATGATTCAAAGTGTCTACCATAAATCTTTGAGCGGTTGAAGAACAGAACGGCTAAAACAGATTACTCTCTTCCTTCAGTCAAGTCAATTGGAGAATTAGTTTAAAATTTTGAAAACAAAACATAGCTTACCTTCTCCTCTTGTAGTACTCTCGAATCACTCATACATGTATAATTTTTGGATCCTCACCAAGGTATAGATGATTGCCTTCTTTACTCTACTTCTAAAAAGCTTATGTGGATCTCAGGTAGGTATGAAGAATGTAAGAACATACTTTTATTGCATATATTGTAAAGTCAAAAAAAGATCCAAAGAGAAAGATGCCATACTCTTAGATCAAGACGTGCATATGTGTGGAATATATATAATGGCTAACTTAATTCTACTATGCTCTTTAGAAACTTGTCTCTCTTATTTCAAACTTAAAAACTTTGCTAGAGCATATGGGCTATCTTTTCATACTTTTTTCTTTTTCTCTTTTTTACTTACTTGGACACTTGTCCATTTTTCTTATACTTTATTTTTGCATAGCCACATACCTCTCTCTTGCACTTGGAATTTGAAGAGAAGACAATTACAAAGAACTCAGAACATTTATTCCTAACAAATATTTTTGTAGTTTCTCTTAGTGTAGGAGTAAAATATTTTTAAGTGGATGAACAAGCGTGTTTTTGCATACTCCTAGTGTAGAAGCAGTAGATATATGTGGAGTGTATGTGATCTTGATCTTGAAAGCATGATAAATTTCTCAACAAGGGTCAACAAGGTTTGACCAAACTCAACACAAATACAAGCAATGAATTGTAGACGGTTTATCTATCCTATATATGGCTCTAGTAGGACATTACTTTTACTACTAAGAAGAGGTAATGCTATTTATTTTTACTTTTGAAATAAAAGTTCTCCAAAGACAAGACATCAAGAATCAAGTTCTCATTATTCTACTATCTCATATTCCTCAACAACTTAAGTAATCATGGGGCCCCTAATAATTAGTTCCCAATAGTAACATGTTTACCAGGAAAAGAATTATGTGAGTCTATTCTTAAGTCATGAATTAAATAATTTTTTCTGTCTATTTAAGTGTTTTAACATGTTATTTTTCAATTTGGATCGAAACAAAAGACTATATATATATATATATATATATATATATATATATATATATATAATTAATTAAAGTATATTGGGCTCAAACCTGACCGTGGACGAAGTGAGACGAGAGAGGAGGAGGTGGTGGGCTGGCCGACCATGAGCCTAGCCTTGCGGCCACCCAGGGGTCCCCTCGGGGCCCACTTTGTCGTACGTGGTCCTCGATCGATTATCTTCCGAATTGCATAATTTTCGCAGTAAATTTTGTTTTTGTAGTCACGGTGTGTCACCCCCACACTTGTTTTCCTGTATATCTTTTCTGCACAACATGTGGAGACAAGTACATACCAAAAATAGAGAGAACAGGTAATCATAACAAAATATTAATAACAATAAGGCACTTTGTTCATTCTAAGCTAATAATTAATGAACAAAGCAAATCACAAACATAACTTTAAATTACGAACCTAAATCGAACTAATTTAACACACTTGTGCCTTATTGCTAAGATAACTAAGACATCTACTCCTTATTCTTATTCTTCTCAGAGAGCACAGCTACGATCCTAGTCAACCTACGGATCTCCTTAAAATCATCGGACCACTGATTCTGTAGGTTGGTGATTGAACCGGCTTGGAGCTTGCTAGATATCTTCATAACTTCAACCGTCTGGTTGAAAGCATTAAACTTTTCTTCCATCATAGCCATGGTCATCCTAGGACACTTTGCTTCTCTCTCAATCTGGGGTGCAACAGATCTCTTGCCAGTTTCTCTTGGAGCAACATACTTGACTTGGTCAGGAGGTGCATAGATTCCATCAAGGAAGACGCGAGAGGTAGTGTACTTTGCACAAGTGACATCCCAAATTTCTCATTATCTGCAGGAGGTAGCAACTTGGTGCCTTGAGGGACAGTGACTTTCAAGCCTTTTAGGAGCAGCTTTGTAGGAGGTGATGGGAGAGTGGGTTGGCGAGCTTGAGCAAAATAAGCTTGCTCATAATGACGATGTGGAGGAACTACCGCCAGCTGCTTTGGTGGGATGACAGCGAGAGACTTGGGATCTAGCATAGGGATGATGGCCAGAGCTTCTTCCTTCGACTGGATCTGCTTAAGGTCAGATCTGTAGACAATGATCTCTTTTCCGGCCATTGGAGCTTAGAGATGGAAAGGAGAGGAATTTCTTTAAGAAGAGGAGAGGAGGCTTGAATAGGATGTGGTTGAAGGAGGCATGGGTATGTATTTATATGAGGGTTCAGCTTGCAGAATGGGTCAAGATCTAGGGAGTAGTGGATTTGTGTGGAAGAATATACGATTTGTCGGTTAAATCTACGAGATTTGGATGAGGAAGGGTGTAGAAGACTCACGAGGATCGAGACGAGGGAGGACAAGGAGGTGGGTGGCTGGGTGGCCACAGGCCTGGCCGACCGACCCCATAGGTCATCCCCTCGGGGTGATCTCGTGTGCGGTGTCTTCTATTATTATTTACAACCTGATAAGTATTATTTCACATATTTTCTCGTAACGGAAAAATGATATCTAATATTGAGGCAAAATAATATAATCTAATTCATTAACTATCTCAGAGGGTCTAATAGGTTCTAAAAATATCTTGAGACGTTGGCCATTTACCTTAAATAACGTACCTTCGTCTGTGCGTAGAGTAACCGCTCCATGCGATGACGCATTTACCACCATAAATTGTCCTTTCCATTTGCTCCATAATTTTCCATGCCGAATAATTTGACCCTAGAATTAAAAAGTAATACCTTATCTCCGGGTGCAAACTCCTTCTTCTTGATTCTCTTATCATGCCATCTCTTGGTTTTTTCTTTATAAAGCTTTGAACTATGATAAGCTTTTTCTCTTCATTCTTCTAGCTCTGATATTTCCATCTTTCTCTTTTCTCCTGCAGCTTCAAAATCCATGTTCCAACGCTTGATAGCCCAATGAGCCTTGTGTTCTAGCTCCACAAGTAGATGACAGGTCTTTCCATACACCAATTGGTATGGTGACATACCCAATGGTGTCTTGTAGGTAGTCCGGTAAGCCCAAAGTACCTCTGGTAAATGATCTTTCCATGCGGTTCCCATCTCATCTACCGTCTTTTGTAGAATATTCTTGATCTGCTTATTTCATGTCTCTGCCTAGCCACTTGTTTGAGGATGATATGGTGTAGCGATGTTGTGACGAATTCCATGATCTTTCAAATATAAGTGAAACTTCTTGTTAGTGAAATGTGTTCCTCCATCGCTAATCACCATCCTCGGTATTGCAAACCTTCGGAATATTATTTCTTCAAACATCTTCTTGAAATGTCTTGCATTAGCATTCTTGCATAGCATGGCTTCTACCCACTTGGATACATAGTCAACTGCCACCAATATATACTCGCAATTCTTTGATTTCAGAAATGGTCCCATGTAATTGATTCCCCAAACATCAAAGAGCCCTATCTGAAGATTGTTGGTGAGTGGCATGGCATCTCTTGTGTTGATGTTTCCATGCTTCTGACATGATACACATCTCTGGATAAAGTTCTTGGTGTCTTCATACATGGTTGGCCAAAAGAATCTACTCTGCCAAATTTTTGCATGAGTGCGGAATGCCCAATAATGACCTCCATATGGTGACGAGTGGCATTTCTGAATGATTTGAATGCCCTCCTCCACCGGTACACATCTTCTTAGTAGTCTATCAGCACATATTCTGAAGAGGTACTGTGGATCCCATAGGTGTTGATGACTCTCATAAATAAGTTTTCTTTTATTGTCCCCCTAGTGATACATAACCTGCAACCATAAAATTCATAATATCTGAGTACCAAGGGTCTGATTTTGTTACTTTGAAAAGCATGTCGTCCCTTAGTGAGTCATTAATAGGTAATTCTTGTAGATTTTGAAATTGCATTCTAGATAAGTGATTGGCAACAAGATTTTTTACTCTCTTTTTTATCTTTTATTTCTAAATTAAATTATTGGAGTAATAAAATCCATCTTATCAAACATGGTTTAGCATATTTCTTAGTGAGCAAATATTTTAAAGCAACATGATCAGTATAAATAATAAGTTTTGCTCCTATCAAGTAAGATCTAAATTTATTTATAGCAAAAACAACAACTAGGAGTTTTTTTTCAGTTGTTGCATAATTAAGTTGAGCTCTTGTCAGAGTTTTACTACCATAAGCAATGACATGGTGCTTTTTATCCTTTGTCTGTCCTAGAACTACCCTCATAGCATAATCACTAGCATCACACATAATTTCAAAAGGTATTGATCAATCAGGGGGTTGAATGATTGGTGCAGAGATGAGTGCTTGTTTAATAATATTAAAAGATTTCAAACATGCATCATCAAATTCAAAAGAAACATCCTTAGCTAACAAGTTAGTTAGTGGTTTAGCAATATGTGAAAAATCTTTTATAAACCTATGGTAAAAACCACAATGACCAAGAAAACTTTGAATCCCTTTTATATTCACAGGTGGTGGTAATTATTCAATTCCTTCAATTTTAGCTTTGTCTACCTCTATACCTCTTTTAGACACTAAGTGTCCTAGCACTATTCCTTCTCTAACCATAAAATGATATTTTTCCTAATTAAGTACTAAGTGCTTTTCTTCACATCTTTCTAAAACTCTATTTAAATTTTCAAGACAATCATCGAAAGTTTTTTCGTAAACAGAAAAATCATCCATAAAAACTTTCATAATTTCTTCAATCATATCAGAAAATATAGACATCATACATTTTTGAAAAGAAGCTGGAGCATTACATAATTCAAAAGGCATTCTTCGATAAGCATAAGTTCCATATGGACATATAAAAGTAGTTTTGCTTTGATCATCAGGGTGGATTGGAATTTGGTGATATCCCGAATAACCATCAAGAAAACAAAAGAAAGAATTATTCGCTAAATGCTCTGACATTTCACCAATAAAGGGTAGCGGAAAATGATATTTTTTTGTTGCTTTATTAAGTTTTCTATAATCTATGCATATTCTCCATCCAGTGATGGTTCTTTAGGGTATTAATTCATTCTTTTCATTTTTAACAACAGTCATTCCACCTTTCTTAGGTACAACTTGAACAGGATTAACCCACTCACTACGCGGCACAGGATAAATGATCCCAGCATGAAAAAGTTTGAAAACCTCCTTCTTCACAACCTCCCTCATCGCATTATTAAGCCTACGCTAGGGCTCTCTAGATGGTGTAATTTCTGGATCAGTTGGAATGCGATGGGTGCAAAGAATAGGACTAATTCCTTTTAAGGTCGTGGAGTGAATAGCCAAAAGCATCACGATGCTTTTCTAACACAGTTATTAAGCACAGAGATTCTTCTTGAGATAATTTATCACTTATGATTACAGGAGAATCCTGATCATTATTCAGAAAAGCATATTTAAGTCTAGAAGGCAAAGGTTTAAGTTCAATAGGGGGCTTAGGTGGCTCTAGCAATTCATCGAGAGGTTCAGGATCAGTGGGATCCTCATCCTCCACCTTATTGGTGAAAAATTGGGCATCATCTTCTAAATTTGGTTCAATTAATTCTTCAAGAGATGCTACATTAACCTCTTCTATTGATTCTAACTCAGGAAATGGCTCTACCTTAGTTTTCAAAGAGTGAATTATAGGCACAGAGAGCTTAAATCATTTCCTAAGCCTAACATTTATTTTTTCTATTTGTCCTTCTTGGATAACTCTTTCTATAGGTTTCCCAATCAACACATTAAACTCCAAAACATCAAAGATGTCGAAATTCAATCGGACTCGAAAATCATTCACATAAATAGGAAGGGCACACAGAATTCCTGAACTTGGAATAATATGTCCTGAAAGACTTTTTAACAATTTATTAGTCAGGGCTAATGGTATGTATTTTAATAAATGTTCAGCAAATGTAGCAGACATAATATTAACACCTACTACTGGATTATAAAGAGTTTCAAAAGGATATTTATCTAATTGACATTGAATAGTGATAGAGGGAGAATTTATATGAATAATTTCATTTGAAAACTCTGATTCTTCTAACCACTTGTCACTCAAAATAGATATTAATTCTTTTGTTGTCTTTTTAAGAAAATCTACCTTATCAGAATGTGTAAGATCTATAGTAGCAAAATTTCTAGGCTACTGAGATTTCTTTATCAAATGATAATTTGATGTATTTCTAAAATCAGTAAACAAATCATCCTCAATATCAAATAAAAAGTTAGGAAGTGGAAATTCTTTCTCTTCCTTTTATGGTAGTTCAGGTTCTACAATAGCTAAAGGTTGAGATGTTTCAGGCAAAAGTTCGGGTTCAGCTATTGAGATTTCTTCTTCTTCTAACAACTTCTCTTCAAGAAGATCATTTAAAATGTTCAGAAGAATAGTTTTTGCACGCTCAGTAGTGATATGCATGAACGCTCCTCCTGAGGCCATATTAAGATATTTTCTAGTTTTTCTATTAAGGCCTATAAATAAATGTTGCAAAAGCATAGGTTCTAGAAAAGTAAGACTAGGGCCTGAATTAACTACAACATCAAAACATTCCCAAGCCTCACCTAGTGATTCATTTTTCTGTTGCTCAAAACATATGGTTTCTCTATGAAGTTTAGCAACTTTAAAGATAGGAAAAATTATAAACAAAAATTCAAGCATAAAACTTTCCAATCTCCTTGACTATTCCCAACGTGACGATTATACCAACGTTTAGCCTTTCCTGTTAAAGAAAAGAGAAAATGCTTCTATTTTAAAGTTTTATTGGACATGCCTTCAATGCTTAGGCATGCACAGGTATGCTCAAAATCATCTAAGTGGGAATAGGTGTAACATCCTTGAAATTCAAATACCCAAAAATCACAACTTAAAGTTTTTTCTTAAGTAAACCTTTGCAGGGTGAGTGTGCATACTAGGAAACCATCTTGTAGTTGCACAAGTAGATCCCAAGTAGCATGTCTGAGCATTGCATTAATTAACTAACATATGATTTGGGTCTTTATGATTTTATGTGATGCTAATAAAATCAACAACCTATGGCTAATCTTTATAATAAAATCTTGTGTGTGTGCCAACCCTTGGATGTGAACCCTACCACCCTAGACCCCTAGTGGACCACCCCTAAGGGTGTATACATGGTTGGCACTCATGTATGTACACATAGGCACCCTTGAACTAGCTAGAAATGGCAAATAGGAAATAGAAAAGAAATAAGAAAAGAAAGGGATTGGAAAGGCCAAAGAGACCCAAGCCGCCTGCCCAGCCACGCCCCGGCCTAGCTAGCCGGCCCAGTCATGCTCACACGCTCACAGCCGCGCCGTGCGAGGTGGCCTAGCCAGCAAGCCCAACAGAAGGCCCACGCCCTTGCCTCACGTCACGATAGGGGTGAGGGTTCATCTCCATCTTCAAACTCACCACTAGACGGGGCCCAGCCGTCATTCTCCACCTCCTCGACGTCCTCTACTTTTCTCTCCGATGAGTAGAGCACCCACACCAGGGCAGCATCCAAGGCGCTCGCGCCATCTCCACCGTCCGCCCGCATGCCACCAACCACGTGCACCTGGATCCCCACCACGTCGACGATCTAGAGCCTAGAGCCCTCTCCCGCAATGGCCATGCCCCAGGTGACGTCGCCGCCGTGGCCTCACGCTCGATGACACAACCATGGTAGCCTTTTGACCAGAAGCCATTTGAATTGGAGGCACCAATCCATGCACCACCAACTCCACTTCCCCTCAACCCCAGCTGGAAGGCCCTATCCGCCCTACACGTGTCCACGCACAGCCCATCACCATTCACCAACCGCCATGGCCGCGCTCGGCCTATAAGAACCCAAATCAGAGCCCTAGCCCTTCCTCCCAAGCCTTGCCACCACTGGTGGCTCTTCCAACATAAACCAATGCCAAGAGGAAGGAGGAAGGAGAAGAGGGGAGGGAGGAGAAGGGAAGCGGAGGGAGGAACCAAACGTCAGACCCTCGCCGGAGCGAAGGACGCCGCCCCGATCGACCACATCGATGTTGTAGCTCACCCTGCACGGCCTCGACTCACCATTGCACCGCCTCGCCCTGCACCGCTAGCCTCCTTCCCCGCCACCATGGTAAGCATTGCCATCGTTCGCCCCGCTCACCACTGTCGCGCACACCATGGCCACTTTGGTGTTCCCGTACCGGGGATGGTCAAGGCGGGGCTTTGAGCTGTCATGTCTAGAGCACGCACTCGCACACACGCCCACGAGCTGAGGTGCTACCTTGCCGAGCCCCGAGGGCTTGGGAACATCGGTGTCATGCCACAACGTAGAGCGCGCCTGCCATGGTCAGAGCCCACCATGGTGAGGCCCTGTCTCGGGCATACTATGCTGGTAGAGGTTCCACGACCACCGTGGATGCCTCCGCCAAGTTGGGTAGCGCGCCAAGCCATCGCCTTTTTGACCGAGAAGCCCCGGAGGAGAAGATGCGGGTGACGCCATGTCGCTGTGGCCACCGACAGAGCTCCACCATGCCACAGGCGTTCCGGTGGATCCCGGTCACCTTGCTGCTCGAGAAGAGGCCAGTGATGTTCCCCGTCGTCCCGCAAGCGTAACCATGTAGGCGAACGCGCCTAGGACCGATCAGAACCCCCTCACCGCCACCATGGTAACCTCGCCACCGCCATCGTGTGCATGCCCGCTACCTGAGACCCCTAGCCGCCACTGTTGTCCCTCCGTCGAGTCCTCTATGACTCCATGGCGCCGTAGACCAACTTACTCGCAACGCTAAGCCGCCCTACCGTGCGATCAAGCGAGCTCGCCGCCGGTGAAGGGTGCCACCGCAAGAAACAGGGGAGGAGAGAGGGAAGGAGCTGCTGCTCCCTTGTGTAGTCCCTCGTGCACCTAGTGCGCCATGAGCCAAGAGAGAGGATGGAGACAGGTGGACTTGGTCCACCACGGACCAAGCCTAAGGTCCACAAGCCGTAGCCGTGCAGTCCACGGCGCACCGCACCCCCAGACCGTAGCCCAGCCACAGCCCGTGCCCACGACGTGGCTGGCCTGGCTAGCTGACACGTGTCCAGGCTGGGTGGCCCAACCTGGCCTATATCCAACCCATGACCCCGCCCGCCAAACCCAGTCGCAGCCCGGTCAACACAGACCGTTAACCTAGTCCCACCTGTCACTGACCGCACAACCGTCATCTAATCAGAAGCCGCCACGTGTCGAGCCCTGGATAAATCCACCCTTTTTCTTTTTTAGAAAATGATTTAATCTTCAAAAATTCATAACTAATTCATACTAGCTCAGAAAAATACCAAACTAGAGTCCAAATTTTCCTAAAATTGAGCTCTACGTCTTAGGCTTATTCATGATTGCATTTGGATCTTTTGAATGTCTATTGCTTCTTTGTGCACCTCTATAGGAGCTGCTCACGCTACTATATGTTACGTTTAACAGACCCGGAGGAGCCACAGATTGAGGAGTTTGACCTCGACTACACTAAGGACTTGGGTGATGACCTGCCAGGTGCCACGCCCCGCCCAATCTCGTAGATCCTATTACACATGCTATAACTTAGACCTGCTAGTGCTTTACTTTTTATGCAATGAAATGATGATGATAAGTTGCATGGTAGTACTTAAGCCTTGAGCCTTTTTCCTTGTTGCAACCTTGCTCCTGCACACCCTACTGTTTGGCTAGTTGTTGCATGATACCTACTTACTGCTTTACTCTTACTCGCATTATATCTGTGATGTGATGCTGGTGAGCGAGAGACATAAGTGGTTAAGGCACGAGGTGTCGTTAACTTAATGATAACCGAATAATGAACTTGGGGAGATCTTGGCATGTGTCTTGGGTGTGTGGTGAGGGTCGATTCAACCGAGCAGGATCTACGACGAGTCACGAGGACAAGTCTTGCCGGGGAGGTTGCTACATAGGCATTCCCCACGTGAGGTGCCTGTGGCGGGTGCAAGATGACAGGGAGAGGTCTCGGGGTGGAGTGTCTTTGTGGGATGAAGCCCCAAGATGGGAGGTGCTGTTATAGCATGGGGTGCTGGATGTTCCGTTGAGTGGGCCGTCGGTTGCCTCTTGAGATGATGTCCTATTCGGTCCAACTAAGGACTGGTATGCCTTGAAAACTTGGTCTTAGGATACCTTACGCCCCACTCACCCTTACCATGGAAATAGGACGGATGTACGACTTGCTAGTGTGGTGCCACTACTATTGGAAGGTTAGCGGATAGTGTAGGGAGGTACGGGCAAGAGGACCCACACCCTCCTAAGACAGCGTAGTGACCACCGGGGCCCGGTACTACGTCTCACAGTCTCAGTGTGTCGGTGGTACTCCGACATAGCTCTAGTTCTGAGTGATAGGGTGGCATCATATCTAGTTGGAAGGCAGCCTAGAATCAGCCTAAACGAGGCGCATTGTCGATGATGCTGATCTTGTGGGTAGTGTAAACCTCTACAGAGTTTCTGGTTGATCGATCGATATATATGCCGACTTGTCGGCTATGGACCTTTCCTAAGTACAACTTCACTTGACTAGTGAGAGGAGTCCTTTCTACCTTCTCCTGGGTTTGGTGTTGGTTTCTAGCTTTGGCCATTGAGGCAAGGTACGAGCGGGAGTCGTCCTTGTCGCCTAGAGAGGGTGAGAGTGTGATGAGATGTGTGTGATGGGATGGGTGAACGTGTGTGGATGAGATGGAATAAAACTTGAGGAACTATTATTATTATAAAAATGTGACTTACTCGCATAGGAAAAACTACAGCCATAATAGGTCCTTTTGTTTACCCTTCTGCATTCCACTACCACAAAAGCAACACAAAGCATAGGGTGGGAGCCAGTGACCAGTACAAATCGTACTGAAAGATTTTTGGTAGGTTCTGAGCCTGAGTATGACTACGAGGGTGACGACTAGGAGGAGTAGGAGTCTTGTCCTTCGCTCGAGTTGGTGCGTGGAGATGAAGACCGCGTCCATTGATGTTCTACTTTGATGCCATTCTAGATGCTGTGTGTCAAGTGATTCCACCCAGTGGCGATGTAATAATGAGTAAACCTTACTATTGTACTCTCTTTTATTCGATGTATGACTATGTTATCGACTAGGATTTGGATAATGTGATGGAATGATCATCTGGGACTATCACGTTATACTTCGTATCTGTGGATTTTCCTTCATGGAAATCAGGATCGTTTCAGTTGGTATTAAAGCCATATTTGACCCTAGGACGAGACCCTTAGGTATGGACGTTAGCATTAGGAGTGGAACCTATCACTATCGGTTATATTACCAACCATGCATCCTTTTATTGCATGGCTTACCTCTTTTTTCACATTTTTTACCTTACTTCGGTCTGCTAACCCCGTCCTTACAGTTGATTTGCAGATGGCACCTGCTGTTGAGCTTCCTATCGACGGTCTGAGCTACCGTGGGTTTGCTCAGATGTTGTACAACGTCCTGGACGAGCTTGGTGTCCCCACCGAGCAGATTGAGTATGTCTGTTGGGGCGAGCCTGGACCTGACGGACTTTAGGGCCACATCATCGTGCACCTCAAGGTCCTTGCCAGCGAGTTCGTGCTCGAGCTACATGCCTTCGATGAGCTACAGGTGGAGACCTCCGTCGCCGCTTGTGTTCAGTCTGCCTCATGTTCGGCCCTCCATCACATGATGCATGACGCACACGAGTACCTAAAGAGAGGCTCGTACCATCTACTTCCCCGAGCCTTGGACCTCACTCAGAGCACCGAGAGACAGGTCTTGGTCGCTGACCAAGCCACCCACGCTGAGGAGGACCCCTGTATTCAGGCCTTCGGACAGTACATCCTCTGTCGGGATAGGTACATCATGGAGGTCGAGATGCAGAACCGTCGGTACCGGGACATGCTTTTCCATGCCGATGACACCTTTCTCTTGGAGGAGAAGAAGCAGGAGATGCTGGTCGGCACCGTACAGATGGAGCATGAGGGCTACGACAGGATGGAGGCGTTCTACAAGGCCCGTGAGAGCTCACTCCGGGCGGAGATCGCCGATCTGAAGGACAAGGTCGGAGACTTTGGGCTACGCAACGACTACCTTGACAACAAGGTACTCGAGCTCGAGGACAGGATCGAGTGCGAGAGGGTGGACCTAAGGGAGCTCCGCGAGAAGGAGAAGTAGCGTGGCATCAGGAAGCTGTACATGGAGACTCGTTGCGACATGCTAGAAAAAGAGATCATCGAGGCCAACGTCGCTACCGCCCACAACTATCACCACCTTGTGGAGTACATGAAGTACACAGAGTTCCACAAAGACAAGGCTAATAGGATCGGCCAGGCTTGGATTGACTCTGGCCGCAAGCACGTCAAGGAGATCGCGAGGGTGCAGAATGTCCTCCCACCTGAGATGCGCAAGAAGGCGCGCAAGCAGTCTTTCCGTGTTGAGCCTACTTAGCTCAACCTAAAGGCTTACTCGTTCGAGGACTACCTCGTGACCCCGAGGACCGTGCAGTTGAACGCAGCCTTGGAGTACATCTCTCGGATGCACCGCACTGACACAGAGCTTCAGGCCATGGAGGCTATCCCCTCTTCACCACCACTTACCCCAGGACAGGAGTAGCTACCCCACGTTTGATCACTTAATAATGTAGTAGTAGCCTTGATGAGCCCTGCATGGCCATGAGACATGACTCACTTTCAGGAGTAGAGGAGATTGTCCCACTTTTGACACTACCTGCGTGTAGTACGATCTTGCGAGTCTGCTAGTGTAGTTGCTGGAGATATCGCCATGTAATAAACTCATGTAATGAATGCTTGATCTTAATGCTTCTTATGGTTGTTATTGCTTCTTTGTTTGAGTGTTGGGTAGAACCTTTTTAAAATGATGATAAACTGTCTAAATCACTTAATCTTGACCTAACCCTTGCAGCAAGATGTCGTGTCGTCGTTCTGAGCGCTTGAACCGCCGCTCCCCTTCTCCCGTGCCCATGGGCCGTGGTCGCGGTCGTGGACGTGGGAGAGGTCGTGCCCCCGTCGCCTTCAACCTCGAGTAGGAAGGGCCCATCCACGAGGAGTGGCTCGTGGAGGAGCCTGCAGGGGAGGGAGGCGCAGCACACCATGGAGGAGAGGATGCTCCACTCGGGGGATGAGGCGGAGTGGGCGTGACGGGGGATGGAGCACGGCGTGGCGGGTGGCGCGACTCGACGCGGGATGGGGGCGCCGCCACGAGGGGGCTTGGGGCGGGCGGACGGCGCGGTGAGCACCGTGACGAGCGAAGCGAGGAGTTGGGGATTTCTGTCGGCAGTCGCAATGTAGATAGAGTAGATAGAGGAGAGAGCGTAGATGGGCCTGTTAGGCCGGTCACTATGCTAGAGCGAGCGCGGAGCTGAGCGTCCGCATTTTTTAAAAAAAATGTGGGCAATATGTTCTTTAGCATTTTCCAATAGTATATTTTTTTAATTGGTGCACCAGCCCAAGCCGTCCTTGCAAGATTTGGAATGTAAACTTTATGAAATATCTATGAATATAAGCCCGGTTTCTCTCCAAAAAAAAAAATGCTCAGCCCATTCTTGAATTTCGCAGGGCCCAGCGGCCTAGGCAGCCACCGCCGCCGCTCCCCGAACTTGCCGTCTTGCACCCGCCGCCGCCGCCGCGACCCTCGATCCGCGTCGCGTCGCGGCACCCTCGCCCGTACCACCTCCCCGTGCATCGACCCATCGGAAAGAGGAAATTTTGCCTGCGCGGCTTTTCGGCCGAAGGTTTCTACATTTCCCTCTCAAAAAAGATCGGAAAAAGGGCGCGCATTGCACAATCTGGCGGGAAAGGAAAGCACGCCTGCCATCAGCAGCAAAATCTTCGCTCTCCTTCCCCCTCTTTCCTCTCATTCCTCCCTTCCTCCCATGGACCAGAAACGCACGCCGCCGGCGACGAAGAGGACAAGGCGCTCGCCTCAGCAAGCCGGCGCCGACGCCGGCGAGGAGGACCGGCTCCGCGCGCTCGACGACGCCACCCTCCACGCCATCCTCGTCCGCTTGCCGCTCCGCGACGCGGCGGCCACGGTCGTGCTCTCCCGCCGCTGGCCCCGCGTCTTCGCCACGCTCCCGCGCCTCGTCCTCCGCCCCGCCACCTTCAACCGCCGCGGCTTCCCCGACGAGGGCGACGAGGACCGCGCGAGGACCCGACACGCTGGATGCGCGCCCTCCGCTGCGTCCTCGACCACCGCGCCGGGCCGGTCGCGGCTTTCGAGATCGACTGCAGATTCATGGGACTGCAGATTCCTGGGTCTTCCGCGAGCTCTGCGGGAGCGGCGGGCTCCTGGAGCTCAGCATCGCCAACACCGACTACAAAGAGTGCTACGCGCTGCCCGACGCTGTGTACAGTTGTACACCTGCACGACGCTCACGTCGCTGGACCTCTACAACTGCCGGCTCTAGGTGCCGAGCAGGGCCACTGCGGTGGCCCTGCGCGCCCTGCAGTCGCTCCGCCTCCGCAACGTGGTCGCGAGGGACAGCGACATCCGTCTCATCATCTCCCGGTGCTCGGCCATAGAGCGTCTGGAGCTCCATGACATCCACATGGCGCGAAACATCGTCATACGCGCGCCATGCCTCAAGAAGCTAGACATGTACTCGTATCGCCCGCTCTGCATCTCCCTGCAAAGGCACAGCCACTGAACATGGTGAGGCTGAGCCTCTCCTACGGCTACCCTGAGCATTCTTGGAGCCTCTACGACACCATGGACACCAACAGGGAGTACTCCATTCATGAAATCGAGGAGATGCTTGATTACAAGAAGATGGCTTAGAGGAAGCACAAGCAGACGGATGGGATCAAGAACATGGAAACATTCCTCGCTGCACTCAGCTGCACCGAGACGCTCCAGTTGCACTTGTCGACTGAATACTCCGAGGTTAGATTGTTTTGGCTCAGTGTGCATCTTGTTGACTCCTTTGCTACACTACCGGATTCAGCTACTTTACCATGTGCCATTGGTAAAGCCTGAATTGCACTCGGTAAAGGCTTTGTCGAGTACCATTCTCGGCATAAGACACTCGCCTAAAGTTTAGTCGGCTAAGAAGTGTTTGCCGAGTGTTTTTTGTCGGACAAGTGCTAAAAATACACTCGGCAAAGAACGAATCGAAAAAATCCCAAAAAATAGCAAAATTCTTTTTTAACCGAGGGAGGGGCCCATCGGCCAGCGCCCGCCCGTCTCCGTCGGCCATTTTTCGCGCAAAAATGGCGTCCAGCGCGATTCAAACCCGCGGCCTCTCTCTCACGCGTAACCTCCTCCTCTACCACTGCACTACACTGTCACTTATGTCTATATCCTGTTTTGGTTCTATACATTTAATACTAAATCAAGTGTAAATTGATTATTTGAGACCCTAAATGAATTTAAATCAAAAAGTTATCAACTACAAAGTTTCATAACTTTTCGAGATCTATAACTTTTGTTTTGATAGTTTCTCCATCCGAGTCCGTTTATAAAAATTTAAATTTTAAATTTGAGAAATTCAAACGTAGTTTTCGTTGACAAAATGATTTCCAATCAAAAAGTTGTAAACTACAAAGTTTTATAACTTTTCGAGATCTACAACTTTTATTTTGACCGTTTCTCTATCCAAGGTCGTTTGAAAAATTCAAATTTCAAAATTTTTAAATTCAGACGTACTTTTCGCTGGCAAAATTAATTCAGATTAAAAAGTGTTTAGCTACAAAGTTGTATAACTTCTCAAAATCTACAACTTTTATTTTGGTCACTGTTCATCCGATATAGTGGTAGCAACATTGTTTACAAAAACTTAGAGATCTCTTTTCTAGTTTGCATAAAACTATATATGGAGATGTAAATTTTATGAACAACGTTAATATCGTTTTGTCGAATGAAGAATTGACCAATACAAAAGTTGTAGATCTTGAGAAGTTATACAACTTTGTAGTTGAACACTTTTTAATTTAAAGTCGTTTAGGGCCTCAAAATATGCTTTGTAATTTTTGTTTGCCGAGTGTAAAACAAAAAATACTCGGCAAACAGACTCTTTGCCGAGTGTAAAAAAACACTCGGCAAACAAGTTCTTTGCCGAGTGTAAAAAAAACACTCGACAAATAGCTTATTTGCCAAGTGTTTTTTTTACACTCAGCAAAGAGCCTGTTTGCCTAGTGTTTTTTTTCGCTGAGTGTTTTTTTTTTGCACTCGGCAAAAGGGTTGTCTGGTAGTGCTACTCGCATCATTTAGTTTGGTCATGTTAACTTCCTCCATTTTTCTTGCAATTATAGCATATCACACATCATTTTAATGTGTGCTACTATTGTCATGCATCCTTCACTATTGGCACTTGGTAGTTCAAGGTTGTCCCATCGCGCCACAAAACTATTGTGGATAGCTCAAGGATGGTAATAGTTAATGCTGGAATAACATACACTTACAATCTATATACTGGTGTGGAAGAGAAGAGATGACATATCTACCGGTACCAGATGTGAGCCCTGAATTGTTGTAATTGTCACTTGCTCGTCAATGGCTCATTACAATGAAAATCTTTTAGTTGATCAAGGGCAGGCTGCTATCTAATAAAATCTAATCTTGTCACATAGATATCAAGGTATATAGATTTGAGAATTATATGGGAGACACGTCTTTTTTATATATGATAATTCAGAATAATTTACTTAAGATTCCCCTTTTTGGTATAAGAGGTATGTTGAAGCACTTCCTGTTGCAATTTCATTGTGCATATGCCATTGGCTTGGACTTGTTTGTTGTTGCTTGTGATCAGTCCTACTATGGAGAAGAACGTAGTGGTAGTTGTATTGGTGAGTCTAGCATCCCACCAGATCACCAGCGTATGTTCATTGTATTTGTAATAAGATTACTTGAGGATTGGTATTTCTTGCAGATGATATATCTTTTTCCAGAGAATATCTAAATTAGTCCTCAGCATATATTCATGCATACTTGGATAGTATCATGTAAAATATAGTACATGCAGGGTGTCTGGCTTTGCTGTTTCTATTCTCATATAATAAAATTTGAGTTTTTATTTTTTCTTCTTCTATGCAGTTTGTAATAATCCTAGCAATGTCCAATGTTTAGGCTAGTCTATCTGTTTTAGGACTAACACTTGATTCAGTTCACATGGCAAGAATTGAGTAGTGCAATAAAGCATAGTCATTGGAAACCTATTCAAATGATCTTTTTCACAATACAAAGTAGTTTACAGAAGGTGCAAACTTTCATCTATTTGTGTTTTGATTAGGTTTTGAACATGGCCAAGGCTTCAACATTGATGAGTTTGCCAAAGAAAAAGTATCTGCTTGGCTTGAAATCACTCAGCCTAACTCTGGATCACAACCATGAAGTTCTTGCTACCTTAGTTTCATCCTTGTGGGGGCATTTGCAAGTTCCTGGTGATGAACGCGAGGGTCCTCAAAAGAATGAGCATCGTGTGCTATCATTCGCAGGTAAAGCCGGAGCATGCAGCCAAGCTTGAGGCAGCCCGAAGGGAACTCCGTCTCTGGCCAAGGGTTTCTGCGGATGTGCTGCTGGAGTTGACTCCTGTGGATCGCTTCCCATGGTTCTGAGGGGTGAGGTGGCTGATCCATTATTACTTGCAAATCCTGCAGCTTTTGTTCTACCTGTTCTATGCTTCTCATGAACTCTGTTACTCTAAAATGTAAACACCACATGTCCACATGCTAGGCACCATAAGTTGGATTGGAAGTCTGAATTTGCACTTTGGTGCAAGTTATATCCACCCTTGTTAGTAGTAAACTAGTACTAGTACTTGTTAGTGTCGCCTGTTGGATTCTGTAAATCGGGTTCCTTTTTTTTTGTGTGTGTGTGAATGGACAATCGGGTTGCCATTTGACCAACCAGTATCAATAAAATGATATAAGGTGCTTGTGGAGGGTGTTTTGCAAAAATATATAATTTTTTTGGGGAAATCCATGAGGTGTATAGATGTAACCAACCTTGTTCTTTTGGAAGCCATGTATTGCTAAAAAAATAGCATTTTATGGTTTTAAACTTTAACTATTGGCCCCTCTTTTTTTTTTTTCTAAATTGTGGTTTTACATGTCTTTGTTCCAAAACTACAATCTCTTAACATAAAAAATTCTCAAAACTTACTCCAAATAAACCTTGAATAAGAGTAACCTACAACCAACACATCTTTCCTCTGCATTTTCCATCATCTTCAAATTTGTCAAACTTGACGCCTATGGCTGTCACCAGCATATCTCTCCTGCTCAACTAGAAGGGTTTTAGTGGCGGAGCTCCATCTAAGCAAGAGAAGGGGATGTGTGATTTAGGGTCTGTGAGGATGTTGGGCAATGGGGATCATTTGTTTCTCCCTCTGGTCTAACATATAGAGTGGCAAAGGAGGGGTTGTTTATAGCCGTTGCTTGTATCTCGCTTTAGTTTTTATTTATTTATTCTCTAATACTAGATATGCTGTGTGGCACTTGTCATACCGACCTTACTTTCTCATTTGAAGTGTCTATGTAATAATAGAGAGGAAGTGAGCCTAGCTCAACTGGTTGGGTGAGAGGTGTGACAATGCACCCCACCACCCAAGTTCAAGTCTCATCTTGGACCGAATATGGGTATATATTTCTCTTCTTAATAAAAAACCACCTAGTTTCTGCTAGGTTGGATCTCGTTTTTTTAATGCAATAATAGAGGGGTTAGGTTGCTACCCATCGCCTTTATTGTGTTAAGAACAACTATAGTTAGGACTCAGGATGATTTTTTACTTCAATACTAGAAGAGATGAATGAGAACTCATGGATTGTGCTTGCGAATTCTACGGTGGAAACTTGAGTGGGTTGTTTGTTAGCAGCTAGGCCAAAACGGAAAAGATGCACGTTAATTTACCTTTTTAACGTAGAGGCCATTTCTCCTTTGTTCTTGCATCTAAAACTGAAAATGAACGTCAAAATTAGTAATTTGATATGTCTGATTCTTAAGGCCTTCCAAAAATACCCATCTTCAATTAGGTTAGAACCGTCATAGTTATTTTTTTTATTGTGCGACAGAACTTTGATTTGGATTATGTTGATTAAATGGGGACATTTTCTTTTGCCATCTAATGGAATCTCTCTCTCTCTGTACCTCAATATATACACACCTACTAAATGCCATATATAAACTAAAACCACTAATTTTAAGGTAATAAAGAAGTGTTCTATGCGATCTTCTTATGTTGATTACATCACTTACTCAAATTACTAAGTCAATGAAAATGTGATCAACCAAAGAAGAACAAGTTGGTTTTTCATTAAGAGGAAAATATGTACTCAACTTCGAGTTGAAGAGAATTTAAATCTAAGTGGAGTTAGATGCATGATCGTATCTCCCACCCAACCAATTAAGTTAGACTCTTCCATTATTAAAGCAATGCAAAAGGATTTGGGGCTTGTTTATATTGCAAAAAATTCTAACCCGATGAATAGTATCACTTTCGTCTTATTTGGCAAATATTGTCCAATCGTGGACCAACTAGGCTCACAAGATTCATCTCGTGATTTCCAACTAAACTGTGTAATTAGTTATTTTTTTACCTACATTTAATGTTGCATGCATGCGTCCAAAGATTGATGTGATGGAGAGAGAGTGAAAAAATTCTAACTTTTGGGGTGCATCTAAACAAGGCGTTGATCAAATTTTTATGTGCCACAAAACACCCTTCATTTTAGAAACCTGAAATCACAACGTGGATTTTTTTTATAGTACGCCTTTTCAACTAACGACGACATTGTACATCGCAGAACTAAAGGTAACATCGTCAAAATCACTTTGTCTTGATGCAACCTTACTGATTCCGATACCGTAAATGTAAACGTATATATATAACAAAAATATTATGTCAAAAATTAATAACGTAACATCGTGACAAAAATCGGACGCTTCGCTCCGCTCATTCCCGTCCGTGCTACTTGCTCCCGCTCGCGCTGCGTGCCCTCGCCCACGTGGATTCACGCCAGCATGCGGCGCGCCGCACGCGCCGCGCCCTAAGCCCCTAAGTGCAACAGTCGTCTCCATCTGCTTGCGCCGCCCACCCTTGCCCGCACGGATGTGCCGCCTCCACCGCGCCGCGCGGACTGGTTCCGCCCGCCACAGTCGCTCCATCCGCCTGTCGCGACCACCTCCACCGCACCGGAGCACCTCAATCCGCCTGCCATGGCCGCCTCCACCGCGTCAGTTCGCCGCACCGCCCACGTCACGTTGCGCTAAAAACGTGTGTTGCAAATGTATGTTGCAGATGTTTCAGAGGTGCACCTGCAACATACGTCTGCAAAGGTAGATACAGGTGTTGCAAAGGTAGGTACAGATGTTGCATATGTTGCAATGATTATATTCGTATGTTGCAAGAGTTTGTTCAAAATGTTTCATCTGTTTCATATGTATGTTGCAAGTGTTTTATCTGGATGTTGCATATATTGCAATGGCTATGTTGCAAGTGTATCTTCCAAATATTCCATCTGTTTCTGACGTATGTTGCAATTGTTTCATCAAAGCGTTGCAAAAGTAGATTTGGATGTTGGGTTGTCGAGCAAGGAAGAGAGAGTTAGCGCGGAAGCCATGGCGGCGTTGGCTGGTAAGTTGGCGGCAACACTCCACCAGAGGAACCGCAGGGTCATGTTTGCGCTGGCTTACGTGGCCTGTTCCCCTGCGACGTGCCGAAGCTCCGGGAGCAGAAGCTTGTGGCCGGTCACCCTGGGCATTCGGGTACCCGAAACCGATCGGTTCGGTTCCTCGGGTATTCGGGTAATTCGGGTACCAAGGAATTGGAACCGATCGGTTCCTAGTTCGGTTTCGGGTAATTCGGTTTCGGGATCGGGTAATTCGGTTCGGTTTCGGGTATTCCCGAATGGAACCGAAAAAATGAAAAAAATAAAAAACAACTCATTCAAATGTAAATTTCGACAACATTTCGCCTCATTTTCATGCACATAACGGGGAGAATATGAAGCTTAAAGCAGTATAAGAGTCTCCAATGCAAACAAACAACCTTCGACAAGCAACAAACTTAACGATAAGCCTCAATGGGCGTCCACCACGGCTCCACATAGGCACATACCACAGTCCACAGGCATCTTCATGACATCACCTTCTCTTGAAACAAGTCTTGTAAAGTAAAACAAGTAAAATTGTGCAGCTTTGAATATAATATATAACTAGGATGTATATATATATATTTATATAACTAGGATTGTGCAAATTCGGGTACTTCGGGTACTTCGGTTCGGTTCGGGAATTTCGGTTCGGTACTCGGGTATTTCGGGTACTCAGAAATAGGAACCGAACTAGGAACCGAAACCGATCGGTTCGGGAAGTTCGGTTCGGTTTTCGGGTAGTTCGGTTCGGTTTCGGGAATTCGGTTTTTCGTGCCCAGGGTTATTCATGACATCACCTTCTCTTGAAACAAGTCTTGTAAAGTAAAACAAGTAAAATTGTGCAGCTTTGAATATAATATATAACTAGGATGTATCTATATATATTTATATAAATAGGATTGTGCAAATTCGGGTACTTCGGTTCGGTTCGGGAATTTCGGTTCGGTACTCGGGTATTTCGGGTACTCAGAAATAGGAACCGAACTAGGAACCGAAACCGATCGGTTCGGGAAGTTCGGTTCGGTTTTCGGGTAGTTCGGTTCGGTTTCGGGAATTCGGTTTTTCGTGCCCAGGGTTAGTGGCCGGGAGATGCAAAAGCTGGCAGTGAAGAACGACCGGCTTGCTGCGAGCCACGCCACAGGTGACACAGGCACAGCAAGGATGGGCCCCGCAGGGTGAAGCGGGCACGGTGAGGATGAGACCGGCGGGCACGCTGTCCTATTGCGCGGGCACAGCATACGCAATTCTGATTACGTGAGGGAAGCGGCGCGGGTGCGTTGAACGGGAGCCGTGTCCGGAGTCCGGACGCAGACTTATGCCCCGACGTCCGGGCGTGTTAGGCTTGCCGCAAAAAACATTGGCATGCTGGGCTTGCTGTAGACCAGGTGAAGACCACACATCTGAAGCATTACGAGCCCACAAAAGCCCGACAGGCCCAACTGAAGGGGAAAATCAGTTTTCCAACTGTTCTTATCCGCCTCGTCGCTTCCCTCTCCTCCGCAGAACACACTCCGTCAGTTCATCTCGTCTCCTGCTCGACCCCAATGGAGGCCACCACAGCCCTCGCGCTCTCCTCGTCGCTCGCCACCGCACGCCGCTCGCCGGAGAAGGCGGCCGCTGCGCCCCTCCGCCTCCGCCACTTCTCCGCTACCTCCTCGGTCCACCTCCGCGCTGCCCGGAGCCCAGCGCTTCGCTCCCACCCGTCACCCTTCCAGGTCCGCTTCAGTACCCTTTGCTGCTCGGTGCTAGGCCTTTCGTTTCTTCCGTTCCCTCGGCGAGTGTTTCGCGTTCTGGGATTGAATCGATTTTAACTTGTTTGCTCTGTGTGACATCAGGGATGGAGGCGGCGGGGGAGGGCGGGGAGGCTGGTGGTTCGGGCGGAGATGTTCGGCCAGCTCACCACCGGCCTCGAGTCCGCCTGGAACAAGCTGAGGGGAGTCGGTGAGCGTTTTTGTTGCTTCCGCGAATATAACGCTTTTCACATTTGATGCTCCGGTCTAACTTTTTTTTGTCCCTAATTAAAATAAAAAGTAGATACGTGAATACGTCTCAGAATTTTAGTACGATTAAATATGTCGTGTACCAAATTATGTTTCCAAATGTGTCTCTATTGGCAATGTATCGTAACAGGTATATAATATAATGTCAATAATTGTGTGAATTTGTGATATTCTCTATTGGCTATTTTTTTTTTCAAATACTTGTTCGATCCATAGAAGTGATGTGGTACACGTTTCTCGACGTCAGGTTTATGTTATATATCTATGAACTACTCAGCAATCATTGGCAAACTTTTCGGAAATAGTTGATGACACTGTTGCCATTTACATGGCCCCCCTGACTGATCACTGATTCAAATGTATGGCCTATCCAGTCTTTATTAATTTGGGCAGATATCAAATTCGTCTTTTTTGCAACAAAAAATAAAACCGTTTTGAGTGTATCAAAGTTATCCATGGTCCATGGACAACTTGTGTTTGATTCTACTATGAGGTTAGCAGCTGATATGGTCTTACGTTGCATTTTTCATTTATGTCTGCACTCTCTATAATTCAGTTTGATTTTTTATTAAGCAATATGTTTTTTTTGCTTCAAGATGTATTGACAAAGGAAAACATAGCTGAACCAATGCGGGATATCAGAAGAGCACTTTTGGAGGCAGATGTATGTCTGATCCGTACTTCTGCATGATTTTTTGTTTGTATTTTCCCCCCTTCATAATCTTATGTGGAACCTATTTTGCAGGTAAGTTTGCCAGTAGTAAGAAGATTTATTGAGTCTGTAAGTGAAAAGGCCGTAGGCACTGATGTGATCCGAGGTGTCCGACCTGACCAGCAGTTGGTGAAGGTATACCCATATTGTAGTAACATACCATTCTAGTATTGTACATGCAATACCCTTGTTTGGCTTCGGCTTCTTAGCCATCTTTTAATTGCAGGGTTACCAAAAAATTTCTCATTTTCCTTTCTGGGAGTGGTAGATAAATTAATGGATATGATATATTGTGCACAGAAGCAACCTTATCAAAGAAATTTCGTGCTTAATATTGGCCTAACTAATGTATTCTTCATCAACTATTTCATGTGCTTGGAACACTGAAGACTAAGTTATCTTAATGATGCAGGTTGTGAATGATGAACTGGTACAACTGATGGGCGGGGAGGTATCAGATTTGGTGTTTGCAAAATCTGGGCCAACTATTATCTTATTGGCAGGTCTGCAAGGTGTTGGAAAAACTACCGTTTGTGCGAAGCTTGCCTTCTATCTAAAAAAAATGGTGCTTTCCTTAAGCCTGTACTTTAACTATTTAAACATTTTCTAATTCATCCATAGACTTTTGGTACTTATAGACCAGTCTCAGATTACAGGGCAAGAGTTGTATGCTAGTTGCTGCAGATGTTTACAGGCCTGCTGCTATTGATCAACTCACTATTCTGGGTAAAAAGGTAAAATCTGTAGAACTTGCCATTGATGCATGTTCCATCTCTTTTAGAATACACTTGCTTGAATGTTCTTCTGTAACTTACTCTTCAGTTGAAAACATTTGAATGTTGATAGGTTGGTGTACCAGTTTACTCAGAAGGAACTGAAGCAAAACCTTCACAAATAGCCAAAAACGGTTTGAAGGAGGCAAAAGTCAATAAGGCTGACGTAATTATAGTGGACACGGCTGGAAGACTGCAGGTGATACACATGTTGCTTCAATATTTGTTCCACTGATTTGTTTCAGCTGCGAGTATAAATGATAAAGGGCAACTATGTGAGATCTAGGATCCAGGTCATAATCATGCTGAACTTTGAAAATGTTAGGTTGTACTTTAGATATGTGGTTAAATTGCACTATTTGTTTCAATGTTTTAAAAAACGCTAGACGCTAGGCGTGCGCTAGCCTAAGGTTTAGAGTTTAGGAAGTTTAAACATAGATTAAACCTGATTAAACGTTTTTGGTTTTTTTTATTTTTGTGATGCTGAGAGCAAAATCAGTACTAATAACATAACTAGAAGTAATAACAGTGATCATACCTCTTGCTGGGAGCAAGATTAGTAGTAAGTACTAAGTAATAACACCTGGATGTGCTGCCTCGATCCCCCTCCAGGCTGTGCGATTTCTCGAGCAGGGGCTCCGCTCGCTACCAGCGGCAAGAGTGGCGGCAGGTCACAGCCTCGCGTGCATGAGGAAAGAAAAGGAGTAATTTCCATACCTATCTGATCCCTCCCGCCTGCTCTGTTTCCGCGTGCAGCCCGCCCACAGCCTGCGCTTTTTTCCCGCGCGAGCGTGCCCTCTCCCGCTCGCGTTCTCCACGCGCGCGCGGCCGCTGCCCACCCGACCAGCGATGCCTAGCACCGATTTTTCACGTGTCCGCGCCGCCTACATGCCGCCTAGCGCGTAGACGCAGCATCTTAGGATGCCCAAAGTTTAATTGGGCGCCTAGGCCCTAAACGAGACGTTGGGCCTCCGTTTAGCGTTTAATCGAGATTAAACGAAGTTTAATTGCGTTTTTTAAAACATTGATTTGTTTTCATGTAAGGAATTAAGTTGGTAACAACATGAAAAATGGTCTGAAATGTTTACTTTGAATGATATGTTGATATTCTTTTTTGAGAGACATGCAGTAGGGGAATACCCTACTGTGGTATTATATAAACACATAAAAAATATAAAGATAAAAAACAAAATAGAAGCGTCAATAAGCGCAGCAGAACTATACAACAGGCTATATATTCATCCAAATAGAAATGCTATGGCTTCTTTGAATCTTAACATAATATTTCAACTCAAAATGCTATTCAGCCAAACAGATATTTTGATATTGTTCTATACTTCTTTGAATCTTAAAATAATATTTCAACTCAAAAGTGAAGCCCATTATAGTATTTTAAAGTAAATCAACAGATAATCTATCATGAGCTTCTGTGAAAACTGAAAATAAGTGTGTTTCACAACATAAAACTGTTTTTCATAGCATAATTTCAATCTACTACTTTCCTTTTTGCTAAACAGATGCATGTCAATGCAGTTTTAGACTTTTCGTTTTAATTTACTTTTTGTAGTAAAGTTGATCAGTTCTGTTAGAGGAGTCAAGGGCCTATTGGGCCTTAGCCCATTAGGGTTAATTAGTCCCTTGCTTAAGGGCCAAGTCAAACCTCTCTATATAATGAGAGGAGATGTATCAATCTAAAATCAAGCAAGAGATTAGAAGGAAATACCTTCTCTCTTGCCGGCCGTGGGCGAAGCCCCGCGGCCGGCGTTCCCAGCGCCCCTCATAGCCCTAGCCGCTGCTCACCTGCCTCTCGCCGACGTGAACAGTACCCGCGGCACTGTAGCGCCGCGGGTACTGTAGCTGCGCCGCCGCTCCCCTCGACTCTCCCCTCTCGATCCCAACAGCATCCATAACAATTTGGTATCAGAGACCATGTCGATCTCTGGTTCCGCCACCGCCTCGTCGCCGCCGGTATTCACCACCGCCACGGCCATCGTGGCGCCCCTGCAAGCGCAGCACTCTACGTCGCCCACGGACGCGTTGGCTTCGTTGACGGCGGCCGTCTACGGCCTCCAGCATCAGATGGCCAACCTCCAGCATCAGTTCGCCAATCTGGATCGTCAGCTTCGCCGGGTGGAGAACCGATCGCCGCTGCCGGCGATCTGCCCACCATTGCTCCCGGTGGGTTTTCCGGCGCCGACGACCGCACCGGCGATCTACCCACCTCAACTGCCCTCGGTCAGTCTCCCTGCGCCGGCGCCCGGGCCTTTTCCGCAGCCGATCAGCTGGCTGCCGCCACAGCCGGCCGGCGGGCTCCCGGTCGTCGAGAACAGAAGCACCCCGGCGAGCACGGCGACGGTCGCTGCAACACCCACCACCGGTGCTGTTTTCTTTCCCGGTGGGCCGAGCCTCCAGCACCCATTCACCGATGGCATCTTTTATAGGGGTACCGACGTCCAGCAGATTCGGATGTCGGCTGCGGTGCGGCTGCAGGCTGCTGCACGCGGCTTCCTTGCACGTCGGCGAGTGCGGGAGATGCGTGATCTGCAGCTGATTCAGCCCTGCTCCCCTTCGCTGCCCCTCCAAGTTGTGTTTCGCCGCCTGGAGGACTTCGATCTTGTCAGCTGCGCCGCGGATCTTCAACATACGGTTTTCCCCACGGGCGGTGTGCAGGTTGTTTACCCCGTGGGCAGCGACCCCGAAGTCTGTGGCAGCGGCGCTAGGGGAGGCGCTCCCTTCCTTGCCACCAGCAGGAAAGCACTTCCCAGCGCCACCACATTCCGCCACCGGCCGCCGCGAGGACGTCTCCGTTGGTCGCTATCGCGACTAAATCCAGGTGGCTACCGTGCCAGGTTCATCATGCGGAGGGTGTCCGACGTATCTTCAGGAGTCAAAAATAAAGAGTCGCGGTCGATTTCAGGTCAATAAAATAAGCCGAGATGTAAAAGGCTTGTTTTTAGGTGTTAGGTTTGTGTTTCGTCGAGTCATCGTTAGGTTGCAGCTCGAGGACGAGCTGCATGTCCAGGTGGGGTGTAGTGTTAGAGGAGTCAAGGGCCTATTGGGCCTTAGCCCATTAGGGTTAATTAGTCCCTTGCTTAAGGGCCAAGTCAAACCTCTCTATATAATGAGAGGAGATGTATCAATCTAAAATCAAGCAAGAGATTAGAAGGAAATACCTTCTCTCTTGCCGGCCGTGGGCGAAGCCCCGCGGCCGGCGTTCCCAGCGCCCCTCATAGCCCTAGCCGCTGCTCACCTGCCTCTCGCCGACGTGAACAGTACCCGCGGCACTGTAGCGCCGCGGGTACTGTAGCTGCGCCGCCGCTCCCCTCGACTCTCCCCTCTCGATCCCAACAGCATCCATAACAAGTTCCATTGATGTCATCTGATTAATCTTTTGTATCACTAGGTAGATAAAGCAATGATGAATGAGTTGAAAGAAGTAAAAAAAGCAGTGAATCCGACAGAAGTTCTTCTTGTAGTTGATGCCATGACTGGCCAAGAAGCTGCAGGTATACAGCTGCATCTAATTTATTTTAAAGTTGGGTTTAGGGCTCTATTTCATCATCGTTTTATACTTAATATGTTTGTAGCTTACCTAATGCTCTGCCCATGTTTTGGGGAAAAAGAATTTCACAGGTTGAAACTTGACTGTTTCATAGCTTGTTGTGTATACATTTCTTGTATTTCCCCATCTGGATTTGGAGTTCCCATATTTTTTGTGTTTCATGCATATATTAAGTGTTCTCCATGATTTCTTGTGTTCTTCTCATAGGAGTGGAAGCATAAGGTGCCCACTATAAGTAGTAGGACATGTCATTCTATGATATAAATCTCAAATTCTTTGAGTCGAACACTTACCCTTTTTTTAAAATGATATGGTCAGGGTTGGTCAGCTCCTTCAATGATGAGATTGGTATAACTGGTGCTATACTGACAAAACTGGATGGTGACTCAAGAGGTGGAGCCGCACTGAGTGTTAAAGAGGTTTCTTGTTTTCTGTTGTTTTGTTTCATGGATTAGCTTCAGAAAACTGCTATTGATTCATGGTTCTCCAACTAAATTACTAATTCATGGTAACGCCACACATTTGTAGGATCACTTAATAGAAAAATGCATCATGGCTTTAGGACCTGTTTGGTTTATGTCATGGAGTGGCCAAGCCAAACTTTGGTCATAGCCAAATATGGTCAATGGCAAAATGTGGCAAAAATATGTTCGTTTATAGCCATGCCAAAGTTTGGACATGGCCAGAAAAAAATATTTGGATGTAGCCATGCCAAATTTTGTCAAACTGTGAGTCTGACATGCACGGCCCATGCCAAAATTTGGACATGGCCAGAAAAAATGTTTGTATGTAGCCATCCCAAATTTTGTCAAACTGTGAGTCTGACATGCACGGCTCACATGCGATTAATTTTTTCTTCATTGAAACATAATAGCCATGTGTGATCTTGTTTTGTGGAAAATTTTGTGAGGAATATTATGGTGAAAACAAATTGAAAATTATACGCATGGTTTAGTAGACATTAGCATTTGAAGTTTGATTACCTTCAAATTTGGATCTACATGCATGCAATGGTTGCTTGACACCTCACTCATGGGAGTGGTTAGCAGCCTGGCCAAATTCCTTCCCCAAGGGAGAGCCAACTTTGGTTGTTGACTGTAACTGACCACTGACAAATTTTTCTGTTCAGGACAAATTTGGTCTCAAACTAAATAATAGATAAATTTTCAGGGTGGGTCAAATTTTGTCTTGGTTTCTTAGGGCCTAGAACCGAACAGGCCCTTAATATGTTCAATTGGTCATGTCCCATGCCTTCCTTGTACTCCCTCTTTTACTATAATACTTATTTTTAACTTACCTGTGGTATGAAAAAAGGGGAAAAGGAGGAGTACTGTTATATACAAGTGATTAAACCATAAATGCTCAACGATTACATGTTTAACGCCTACATTCATCAGCAGGTGTTCTTCCTTCCTTCCTTCAATTAGTACACATTCTGATAAATATGAAAAATTGACAAAATTTGCAGGTGTCTGGAAAGCCAATTAAATTTGTAGGACAAGGAGAGCGTATTGAAGATCTTGAGCCTTTCTACCCAGATCGTATGGCACAGCGTATCCTGGGAATGGGAGATGTACTTTCATTTGTTGAAAAAGCACAAGAAGTGGTAAGTCACTTCTTGTGAAATGTTACTTTTGTCTTGTCTTTCATTAGATTATATTTGATATTCTATGGCATTACCTGTTTGTACAAGTAGATGCGTCAAGAAGATGCTGAGGAATTACAGAAGAAGATCTTGAGTGCAAAATTTAACTTTAACGACTTTCTGAAGCAAACACAAATGATCGCACAAATGGGTTCATTCAGTCGTTTAATTGGCATGATTCCGGGCATGAACAAGGTATAAATATTAACTTCTGGACCTCATTTAATACCCTACTTTGGAATTGTCTTATGAAAGCAATTATTGATCATATTTTCAAAGCTATAAACTTTACATTATTAAGATGTAAGACAAATCTTTCCATGTTTAAATAGGTTACCCCTGCACAAATCCGTGAAGCTGAGAAGAATCTCAAGTTTATGGAGTCAATGATCAATGTAATGACTCTTGGTATGTATTCCACAGTCAAGAGACATCCTGGAAATATCTTTTTGCATTTTCTCCTGAACTCTTAATATCCAGTGTTTCTTATATAGTCCCTTCGTTCCAATTTATTAGATGTTCTGGCTTTTCTAGATACATAATAAAAGCAATGTATCTAGACATGGTGTATATCATAGATACATAGCAAAAGTTATGTTCATTGAAAAGCCAGAATGTCTTAATTTGGAATGGAGGGAGTACTGTTTTAAGTCTTGCAACACATGTTTGAAGCCTGCATGTGAAACTTATTTAGTATTTGGTTTTTGAGCCCAATGATTTGTCACGAAGATAGCTTCTGCGCTTGCCTGACCAGCTTTACGAAACATGTAATAGTGTGACTTTATAGATTAACTTCCACTGGCTATCAGCCGTTTGGTTGGTGTTCTACTGTTCTCACAGCCACAAGTGCGTTCTTAAGTTGCCTCAATTCGAGATTTTTATACTTCAAAACGTATATAGGAGTATCTTTTCTGTATAATTTTACAAATAGATTTGACAAATTTCTTTTATGAGTCTGAACTTTGAAAAGAGGAATGCATTGCTTAAGGAATTGAATTTTTTTACCTTCACATGCATAGCATATCATCATACTGTATTTAACTTTGAGGCTGAAATCTAAGGACACTAACTAAATGGTGTCTCAGTCGATAACTAATCCTAAGTTCCTTGATGGCGATACTCCATCTCCCCTATATGTATGCTCAGTTGTTTATCGGGGCTTGTGCAGAGGAAAGGGAAAGACCAGAGTTACTAGCTGAATCACGCGAGAGAAGGAAACGAGTGGCCAAGGACTCTGGAAAGACCGAACAGCAGGTTCAGTTCTTATCATGCATAATCTTTTCCTATATGTTCTAGTAAACCAAACTAATCACCAAGAGATCTGATTAACTGTTCCTCCACTATAAGGTGAGCCAATTGGTTGCACAACTCTTCCAAATGCGTGCAAAAATGCAGAAAATGATGGGCGCTATACAAGGAAAAGAGTCACCAGATATGGACGAGCTCATGGAATCAATGAAAGCTGAGGAGCAGGTGAAAGGCATCTCTAGTCCAGACCCTAACAATAAATTTGGGGGCAAACATCTGTTTGTTGAGATAAAAAAAAACTTATGCAACCGTCGCTTTCAGGCTGCTGCCGGTACTGGACGGCGTAGAAGGAAGTATGGCAACCTGAGGCAGCGGCAACTGGATGCAATGCGTGGTTTCCGCAGACGGTGAGATGTTCATTGACGCTCTGACTGGCAGTGTGTGCCGTATGCCTGCCTGCACGAACGATTGCGTCCAGGGGCTTGGCTCGGATTCAGAAGTGGAAAATGAAGTGCTTTCGGGTGCATTGACTCTGCCTAGTCGTGTGCAGTCCTTGTATTTTGCCATGTTAGCTCTATTATATTATCTTTCGTCAAAGCAAGAACTCACCTAATTGTACCATCTGAACCCTATCCACCGTCATCGGAACGAGTGCCCTTCGGCCAAGGCTATAGCTGGGAACGGCAGCGTTTGCAGTCCGGAGGCTCCTTCCAATCCTGAATCTCATTGATAGAGCTTGCTCGCTTGGCTGAAAATAAGCGGCTGAAAGTATCGTTGGCTGATTTGTGTGATAGAAAAATACTGTTGACTGGCTGAAAATAAGCGGTTGAAAGCTCAAGCGAACATATTGACGTTTGATACAAAGTCCGAGTTCACGCAACCGTGTTCGATTACCGAGGTTCAATAAAAAAAATTAGACTCACATTTTAATACCAAAATATTGTCAAAATATACTGAGCACGAGTAGCTTTGAGTTTCAAAATTAAAATATTCCAAAATGGGTTTTGGTGTGCAAAAGGCTTTCTAAAGCACTTTTATAAACGAGGGTTCAAAGTATTTTCACAAGAGAAATACATAACTCGGATTTAAGTACGAGCTTAAATTCAGCCCTTCAATGTTTTGTAATAGTTTACTCCACATCAAACATAGGCAGAAACTGGTTTAAACATAGCTTTCTAAATAGGGTGAAACTATTTGCATAACATTTTTTCAAGAGCTAAATGTACTGGCTGCTCTTAAACTCAAAATAAAATATAAGAAAAGTACGATTTTTTTGTCACTTAGGTTCATAAAGTATACAAATTCAGCGAAAGAGCCTGTAGCCCAGTGGTTACGAGAGCCTTGGTAGCACCTTAGGTCTCAGGTTCAACTCCCTATGGGAGCGAGAATTTCAGGATTTAACAGCGTTGTGCTTTCAACGAGGCGTCTATGGTGACTTCGTCAATCTCAATGATTTGTTAGCCTAGTCTGTCGGCGGTAAAAAGTGACAGGGAGCCGGGACACAAGTAAGCCGAGAGAAACCGCGTGGAGCAGATCTCGAGCTCTCTCCGGGCTTAAGGTGGACACTGGACCGGATGGTCGTGACCGAGGACGTGCCAGTCAATTTGACCCTGTAATTGATAAGGAGAGAAAATTGATCAGTAATTTAAGGTGGAATATGCCGATGTTTATCCAGACAGTTCCAAATATACAGTAATTTAAGGTGGAACATGTCGGTGTTTGTTCAGATAGTTCTAAATATGCGGCTAAATAGCTGATGAAATAAGGTTATCGACTAGAGAGTTGATATTCAGCATGTTCATGATGTAAAGTAAGTAAAACCAGCATATCGACAATTATTATTTACTCAGTTATATAGATCTAACTTAACCGATGATAATAAAAACATGCGAAAGATATAAGGATAGACGTGCAAGCATACGTGTGAGAAACATACTAGCTTTTAATTAAGATGAAAACAAATAAAAGCTTGTAAATAGCCGGTATATCCTCAACAAAACACGCTATCGACTAAAATAGCCGATTCCAGTGATCTTGTTGTATAGCATACGATCACTCATCCGTTAGATATAAATAAATCTACAAACAACTAGACTCAATATATTGTACTGTCAACATGTCGAGTCGTCTGATGCAGCATTGACAGTAGGACCCTAGATCAGAGACCAGCAGTTGATAGATCTACTTACATCGCAAAGAAATCATGAAGGCATATTATACGCGTGGAAGCTCAAGTCATCGGCTAAATAGTCGACGGAGACATAGCGGGTGGTCGACGCCAAGCTCTTCTTAATAGATAGATCTATTAACCGACAATGTCCAATCTGACACGCTATCAACAGGTCGAGTCGGTTGATGCAGCATTGATAGCGGAGTCATACCGGATACTGGCGATCAATGAATCTATCTCTTAATAGAACACGACTTCAAACACCCGCCATGTACGATCAAGATTGAGATAGATTAGTCATCAAACAAGATCTAACGTCAAAGATCGAATTCAACCATAAAAGAAGTTAGCAAACGATAGATCAGAATAATAAGACTAATAAATCTCAATCTAGATCGGGCAACTAGTGATATTATATTAAACAATAAACTATTTAACACAATATCGATAACTTTGATTAATACCAACGTTTATAAGAGATTAATTGTCCGTTGCAGCCTTGTAAAGGTTGATACGAATCGATAACTAATCTATACCGTGATTTGTAAGAGATCAGTCGTCTGTTGCAGCCTTACAAATAACAATATAGATCGATAGCTAACTTATACTGCGACTTGTAAGAGATCAGTCGTCTGTTGTAGCCTCACAAGTAACAATATAAGTCGTAACGGATACTCACAAACAAGCCGGAGGTCAAGTCGTCCGATGCAGCCCTGCTTATCCAAAGAACTCGTCGAAATCTACTCTACTCTTACTCCTAAGGGGTGGCATAAGTCGAAAAGTAAAGGTACTTGTTTGGTTGATCGATGAGAGATGTTTATTACTATAGCCGGGGTTTATATTTATACCTGATACAAGTTGCAATTCTTGAATAAAAGGAAATTAATCTATTTTATATAATTATTAGGACTCCACGACTTCCTTTCTGGTTCCGACTCCATCATGCCCGGGCCAACGCCGCTGACGCCATGGCCTTTTACAATCTTTTCCAAATCTAGAATAAACAGGAACGTGCATGGCCTTCCTAGTCTGTTGAACACATGCGCGGGCACGTTCCTTCTATCTGTCGACTCCAAGTGCACGTATACACAAGCAACATGTAAACCAATTATAACCGTGTGTTTGGAGATGTTTCCTTTAATGCATGGCTTGACCAATAATTGAATAATATATATCCCGGCGGGCTTCTTTCTCTTGGCAGGTACGTGCAGCTCTAATACGTACGGCAGAAAAGATGTATAACTCCTCACGATATATCTTGCTTGCTTGTTCCGTCATGACGCTACCAAATCTAACTCTGGACCAATGATCAGCTTCCTTTTCTAGCACAAGAGCAAAACGTATCACATCTGGACATGGCAAATGCGCTGCATGCAACCCTGAGTTCCCAGCTTCGAATCCTCTTGGGGCAATTAGATTTCTCCCGATTTTGGTAAGCGAACTGGACCTTGCAAGCAGCTCCCGTAGCGCAGCTTCATGCTCTTCGTCGAATAATCGAAATATATCCATGTGCACCTGGATAGCTCCACCCAGTAAAAATGCATATTTGGTTAACTGTTATGCCATTAGCTGATCCTTACTTTCCCAGCAAGGCTTACCAAATTTTGGTGTCAACATAGTCTTCGACTCATAGGGATAGAATTTGCGTGCATGCGTTCATAAGAGTGAGTGTGCGTGCTTTGTGAGTATCTAAGTTGTACTGTATAATCACAAAAAAAGTTTAAAATTTCATTTATAGATCTCTAAATTTGTTAAGTGGTGCATCACGACCCATGCTAGCCACATGGACGTTTCTTGCGTATGTAGCATACATACCAGCATAGCATATTTTTTCTACAATTAAGTGTTCATCTTTCCTCTTCTCTCACGAATAGATCCTTTTTCTCCTTGCTTCCCTTTTCTCTTACTGTGACTACAGCCTGTGGGTTCGGCGTGTGAGAAGAGGAAAACAAGGATCCATTCATGTGGGAAAAGGGAAGGAGATGGGTTAAATGTAAAAAAGTATGTCATATTGGCACGACACATCATCAAGGAACACCCATGTGGCTCATATGGACCTGCGGTGCACGTGCACCACTCATACTGTTACAAGTTTGAGGGCTACGGGTGCATTTAACTATTTTTCTAAAGCAATAAATTCTTCCAGGTTTTCCAAAAGGTTTGCTTCAAGTTCTTTCAAAATAAGCAAAAACTACTTGGGTAAAAAATGCGTTGAAAATATTGAGATGAATATAGGCATTAGTCAAAAATAGTTGTTGGTACCGAAAGCCTGTCAGAGTTTTGGTTTCGACAACATTTTTCAAAATACTTTTAGAAAGAAAAACTAGGGTCGGGATATGCAAGCTTAGAAGATGTTTGACTTAAGTTTGTACTTCTACGTGCAATCACACATCAAGCAAAAAAAAGAATATTTTAAAAAAATTGTATTTTTTTTGTTTTGCACGAAAATCCAAATTGTTATAGCACGTAATTTTGTATCTACATGGCGTGGCAGAGGCACCAGCAGCCGTGGTAGCCTGCCTGGGCAGCGCATATTTGTCGTATTAGGAAAATGATCTAGGAAAGGAGTTAGTTTTTTTAAAAGGTTAAGATTAAAATTAAAATTTATTTTTAAAAATATTAAAGGTAAAAAAAATTCCCTTTGACGCGGTGTCCACCGTGTCCTAGAGGGATTGGCGCCGGTGCAGCGCAAAAAGTTCCGTTTGGGCGGGAAATCGGGCCTCTTGGCGCCAAATCTCGGCGCGCTGGCCTCCGGTACCCGCCTTTATCATGCCACGTCATAAATCTCCCACGCTGAAACAACCAAAGGCGTGGATCTTCTACTTCCCCACTTCACACCGGCTTCCTCCACCGCAACACACCTCCCAATCGCACAAATTCTCTTATCGCCGCCGCCGCCGCCGCTGCCACCGCCAGCGAGCATCATGGCTGATGCTGCTCCGATCCTTCTCGCTTCCCTTGCTGATGTGGAGGAATTCGTCAAGGAGCATCAGCAACTGGAGGACGTCGACATCGAGATCGCTGCCGTGGTGGTTCGCGAGGCGCCCCAGATGCTCCACCTCCTGCGTCCGAAGGAGATTTCCTGGGACATCGGCAACTACGGGAGTCTCGGCGACGTCTCACAGCTGGAGCAATCTGTGAGGGCCAGTGCTCAGTTGCTCTCCCAGTTCCTCGCAGATCTCGACGATCCTGAGGTCGACATCTCGCCCAAGACGATACCGTGCTCTTGAGGGAAAGCGGCCAAATCATCAACACACTGGTGGGAGGTGATCCTGGTTTGGCTCACGTGCTGCGTGACCTGCAGATCGGGGAGCATGTCGTTGCGGCCGCTGATGCACTCGACGGCACCGGGGACGTCCGTGGAGCGATCCAGTTGGCTGCACAGCGGCTGAGCGCGGTGCCCAACCTCAACATCACTTGGACCGGACTAATCGATTGAGCGTTGGGTCTTCTTCAGGCCTTGGTACCCGAAATCCTGCTCTTTGTCTCGATTTCCTTTGTTCTATTAGAGTTTGCTACTTCGTCTGAAATCGTAGACTCTTCTGTTAGTTTGATCTCCACTGGACTTGGCCCAACGGCCTTGTCTGGACCCTTATCTCGCGTCCTGATCGGGGACGTTCAGCCCAATAAAGTGGCTGGTGGGCCCCGTCGCGCAGTGCTATAAATAGGAGGTGGGGGCCAGTGGTTAGGGTCACGAGGTTCACCGCCCAGCTGCCACTCACTCCGAACCCTAGCCGATCTAGAGGGTAGCACTACTAGCGATGGGAAGACCCACCGGTGCTGCCACTGCCTCCTCGTCACCGACACCAGGCGAGTTCCTCCAACCAGGATCATCGGTAACATCGTTTCTCTCCATTCCCATTCTCATCCTCTCTGTCTCTATCTAGATCTCTCGGATCTATGTGATGCTCTAATCGATTCATTCCAAATACCAAAGAACCTACCGACTGATCTACACCTAGAACGGTCCTAAGGATCTAACATTGGTACCAGAGCAAGGTTTTCCTAGGCGTGGATCTTGTCAGGGACAAGAAACCGATTAGAAAAGAAGAGATGAGTTAGATCCGGTTCGGATCGAAAGAAAAGAAATACAGAGGGTTCATCGAACCCTAAACCCTAATCGGGTGATAGAAAGAAAAGAAAGAATCTGAACTTGATTCGGAAGAACAGTAAACCCTAACGAAACCCTAACCCTAAGAAGCTGGATGGGCGAAGGGGAGGGGCACTCACCTGGGGCTTCTCTCGCCGTCACAGAAGCCGCCATCAGGCGAGAACCGCGCCGCCGCTAGCCGGCGCGTGGGAAGAACATCAGAACCGACCGGCGTGTGGGAAGAAGCCGAGTCGCCGGCAGGCGTGGCCTCGCCACGGCGCGGATCCACCTTGGCCTCGGTCGAAGGGCACCACCGCAGTACCACTCGACGGCGCCGCGCGCGGCTTCGGTCGCATGCGCGCGCCGGCGAGGGGTACCCCGGCGGCGCCATGTCTCTCCCGCGTTGGCCACCGGCATGGTCTCCAGGTGGGGTTGCTGCTTGCGAGATGCGGTGAGAGAAAGTGAAGAAAAGAATGGGCAGACGAGAGGGAGCCGGCCGGATCTGTTCCGGCTGCGGTTTTCCTCGCCGGAGCCGACGGCCAACGTGGCCGCCGCCGGCGCCGCCGCTGTGGTGAAGAGAGAGAAGGCTGGGGCTCAAATGAGCTAGGGTTAAGGGATTCAGCGGCCGTCTGAGGCTTTTGCTCCTGCGGCTTCGGCGGGCGGCCGTCGGATCAAGATGGACGGCTAGGATCCGTCGGACCAAATTCGGCCCAGGCGGGGAAGGAGAATCCCGACCCAGGCCCAGGTTGCGGCCTGGGCACGGGGGAGGGCCGCGTGCGCGCGCGCTGCTTGAGGTGTTCTGGGCCGCACGTAGCTGATGCCGCTGGGCCGCGACGAAATGGGCCGGTTTGGCCGGCTTGCTCCACTGCTGGGCCGCGGCACTGCACGCGAATGAGTCTTTGGCCATTTTTCCCAGGGCCGAATAAAAGAAAAACGTGGGCCGCGAGCGGACCTTCGGGCCAGCTTTAGGCCGAACGAAAAGTCAAGCGTAAGAATTTGTTTTATTCTTTTTCAGAAGGTTTGTTTTGAAGAATTTTGTACAGTTTTCATCTCTATTCAATTTTGAACCAACGGGATAAATTGTCTAGAGAGTAAACAAGTAAAGAAAATGCTTCTGAATAAGAATTATGTTAAGAATTTTGATTAATGTTTCTGCTGCAAAGGAAAAGAATATTGTCTTCTCATTAAATCCGAACCAACGGGAGGATTTAATTTGAAGAGCAGTTACAGTTATTTAGAAAATGATGAAAGGTTTATCCTCTAATTAAAATTAGAACCAATGAGAAAATTTTAATTAGAGGGATATTCACATTATGATTTAAATGAAATTATGATATTGTTATTTTCTGACCAACGTTGATGATAACAATATTATAAGCTTATTTATGAGTTTGAGGTTGAAATTTAAATCTCTGATAAATTATGCATCAAAGTGACCATTTTTCAGAGAATAGATAAAGATCAAGAAATGCTCATGAAATAGAAAGATGATTTTCCGCTGCAATGATAATGATGATGATCTTCTAATTAAATTTGAACCAACGGGAGAATTTAATTTGAAGAGAGTTAATGATAATTGAGTTGTTCCATATGTTAATTCCATTTATACCCAACGGTGATGTGGAATTAATGTACAAGAATATTGTATTCATGATGTTGCTAATTTTAGCAAAAGTTATTGATAGAAAATTTTATGAGTTTTATCTATGAGTTTTATGCATTTGTTCTATATCTGCCCAACGGTGATATAGAATTAATGTAGAAGAAAGTTGTTTTGTTCTATATCTGCCCAACGGTGATGTAGAATAGAACATAAAGAAATTAGAATTTAATGTTGATAACTATTGTTGAATAATTTTCAGACAAAGATCTTCTTGCTTTCATTCTTGAAGGCAGAAAAGAAAGAGAAAGAAAAAGCACTGGGTTCTTGTGACTCAGATGATGAAAAGCCTAAGCACAAATTGTGTATATGATAGTAGGCCATTGCATGAGAAATTGTGTCCTCTTTAAGAGTGGCTTGAAAAGAAATAATTTTTGAAGATTTCAGGGATATTGATCCAAGAAAGAAATAGAACAATAAAAGTTTAGTTTAAGAAATATCTTTTATGTACCCTCTATGAAAAATAATTTAATTTTTAGTTTTTTTATCATCATGATATGAATTGTAATGAGTGGCATGCATGTTTAATTTGACCAACGTCGGATTAAGCATGTGTGTTAAAGAATAACAGATTTATTCCTGAATTTAATGATTGTATATGAGCCAATCCTGGCATTTATGTCCCTTCAAGGGAATTGCCTCGCGTGGCAGCATAAAATTTAAGAAAATACCCGCGTTGTGGGGTAAAGTTGGCATAACACTTGTCCTGCATGGCAGGAGAAAGTGAGATGACCATGTGTATCCCGCACAGGTAGAGAAGTTTAGGGTAGCTCTTATGCTGTCCTAGTATGAGTTTAAGAACAAAAGGAAGTTGAAAACGAACCTCATGATAAGAATGACATGCAAGCATGACTTGCAGAAGTACTGATGAAAAAGACTCTGTTGAGTTCTTGAAGTGAAATGAGGAAAAGAATACATACTCTCATACGAATTAAGAAATAATTTTATCTTCCATGATGTAATCACGTGGATGAAGTAATTAAAGTATCCTCATTCAGAAGAGTTATGAATGTTTCGAAATTATGGCAGAAAAGTTTGTGCCACATTTCGAGGGGGAGGATTGATAACTATGAATTGAGAAAGAAAGAAAGACAATTGAAAGAAACTCAGAAAGATAATTGAAAGAAATTCCCCATTGTATGCTTTGCATTTAGAGAAAAAGTGATCTATAAAAGATGAAGGTGATCGTTGAGGGAGTACAACGGTCATAATAAAGATACCCCTAAGTACAGAAATGGCTAAATTCCTGAACATTTTACAGTTCAACAGGAAGATAGCAATGAGACTAAGAAATACTAAGACGGTGCTCAAAGCACCAAATGAGATAGATTTAACAGAATAAACCCAAAATAAGAAAGATTGAAGATACGCTATCCTTACACCAGATGGATTAATCTGGGGGAGCATGGTATGAAAAGATCTACGACTTGAAGAGAAGTAGGACCAGTGCCTACTCCAATGACTCAAGATCGGTAGAGTTCAACACCATGTTGATGTTGTATGACTCATATAACACATGTTGTTAGCCCTTTAAGAAGATGAATAAGAAAACAATGATCTGGTTATCCTATAGAATCGATTGACGATGAAAGAGCAACAACAACCCAATGTGAAAGAAGTGTCATGCCATTAGCTACAGACATGAAGGTCTCAAAGAATAAGAGAATCAGATATTATTGATAACTATAAGTTATATATATTAATGAAGAAATTCAAATGGAGGGTGATCCACCTCATTTGAAGAAACCATGAGAGACGTTAACACGTCTAAATGGCAAGAAGCTAACGAAATTGAAATGAAATTAATGAATATCAACGAAGTTTGAGAAACAGAAGCAGTTCCTAATAGAGCCAAAACAGTAGGCTGTAAAGGGTCTACAAGACGAAATGTGGCTCCAAAGGGAACATAAGATATGAAGCACGACTTGAATCGAAAGATTTTACGCAAGAGAATGAATAGATTACAATGAGTGCTAGTGGCACATCATGATCTGAGATGAAAGTAAAGACAACATTTCCCAAATGGGATTTGTATGAAAAATAATTACACGACACAACCTAAAGGTTTTGTCGTGGAAAGAAAGAAAGAACGAACGAATGGGATGCCACCCGTAAAAATCCTTTATGAACTAGAGCAAGTCTCTAAACGGTGGCATTTCGAGTAGAAAGGTCAACTAGAAATTTTGGGTTAAAGAGAATGAGAGGACAATTGCACATGTACAAAGTTATAGAATGGGAGATTCAATTCCTAACCCTAATATGTGGATGACACCTTACTTGCTAGTAGTGATGTCCATCTACTATATGTGAAGAAGCTCTTGTCCTCGAGACTCAATAAGAATGTTCTCGGTGAAATGACTCTCGTTATAAGAATTGAAATTCACCGAGACAGATGAAAGGGGTATTAGGATTATCACAAAGGCATGCTTAGAAAAAATTGTAAAGAAACAAAGTATGCATGCAAGTGAATCTACGCCTGTTCATATAGTCGAGGGTAATAATTGTGAGAATCTTAGTGTTACAAGAACCGACATGAGATAGATCAAATGAATATGGATCCATATGCTTCAGCTGTTGGAAGCTTGATGAGTGCACAACTATGATATTACAGTTTAATGAGTGCACAAGTATGATATTACCCTGACATAGTTCATTTATCCGGGATGTTTTGGCAGAAAGTCCAGTCTAGATATAGATCACTGGAATGGAGTTGAGAATGTCTTGCAATTGTGTAAAGATTTAATAAGCCTCATGATGACTAAGAAAGAACAAGTACCCCAAATGGTTGTGGGTAAAAGAATGTTGAATTTTAGCGAGATGTTTAGTGAAACCCACATAGTAGCTAACACTCGCAGTTGGAGTTTTATTATAGAAAAGCTCCAAAGAAACAGTTGTGGTGTCATCAATGATGCATACCTATAGTACAACTTATTATGAGGCTTATAGGACAGGTGAAATTGTTAACTTATACCCGGAATTAGTAATGGTATACAACAGCAATTACCATTTAAAATGATTGACTCCTATGACAACGGGTTAAGTGTGCTGCCAAACACATTGACATGAAGTTATACGTTGTGAAGGAGAAAGTCCGGAATCTTTTAAAAGCTTTCGAATGTATAAGTAAAAAGCAAGTACTTGCAGATCCGCTTATAAAGGCTTACCACCCAGTGTGTTCAGAGAACGCACAGTCGACATGGGTTTTATGGTATAGTCTATGATTCCCGGACAACAAAGGGCCCAAAGAAAGTATCATTTCAAAATAGAGAAGTGTATTGTGGCTGTTAGTCTAGCGGCACTAATTGCTGTGACGATGGGACAGTTCTATGCACTAATCTGTGATGAAATAGGAAAGAAGGAAGAAAATATGAATTGAAATTTTGAATAAGAAATTGAAGAACGAAGAAAGTGATGAGAGATCAAGGGGGAGAATGTTAGTTTGATCTCCACTGGACTTGGCCCAATGGCCTTGTCTGGGCCCTTATCTCGCGTCCTGATCGGGGACGTCCAGCCTAATGAAGTGGCTGGTGGGCCCCCGTCGCGCAGTGCTATAAATAGGAGGTGGGGGCCAGTGGTTAGGGTCACGAGGTTCACCGCCCAGCTGCCACCCACTCCGAACCCTAGCCGATCTAGAGGGTAGCACTGCCAGCGATGGGAAGACCCACCGGTGCTGCCACTGCCTCCTTGTCACCGACACCAGGCGAGTTCCTCCAACCAGGATCATCGGTAACATCGTTTCTCTCCATTCCCATTCCCATCCTCTCTGTCTCTATCTAGATCTCTCGGATCTATGTGATGCTCTAATCGATTCATTCCAAATACCAAAGAACCTACCGACTGATCTACACCTAGAACGGTCCTAAGGATCTAACATCTTCATCTTGAGATGTTTAGTTTCTGGTTCGAGATCCTGTTTGCTAGGACTTGTCGAAGGAGGTTCTGCAATGTTAGTGATATTACTGTGTTTTATGCCTAATAATGCTTTCCTCATCTTTGTGTGCGTAGCCATTTCCCTTTATTTTCTTATTGATATCTTCATTGGCCTAATAATGCTTTCCTCATCTTTGTGTGCATAGCCATTTCCCTTTATTTTCTTATTGATATCTTCATTGTCATCACTGATATCCTGCATGCGATTAGTCTGTTTATTTTGCTGAAAGTTCCATTGTCATCGTTGAGTTTATTATTGCTATTTATTTTGAATAAGTTGAACATAGTCAACATTCCTTATTCTTGTTGTTTCCCCCCTCAAAGTTTCTTTTGTTTGAGTGATGTATTTCATCCAAATTCTGAAAGTTTATCAAAAACAGTTAGAGACGTGTTTGCATGTTTTGTAATATATATTTGCCTTTTATTTTATACCCTGCTCGACCAAGTTCCATATTTATATTCAGTTCCTGTAGGAGGAGGCTTCATATGTGAAGATGAGTCCTATTTACGATAAACTGTAGTATAGCAAGTTATTTAATAGAGCTCTCATAGGAAAATATGATATGATAGCATGGTAGGCTTTAACAGGAACAAAATTTGCTTCTAAACTTCAATAATATAGATTGGGTTGTAACTTCGGAAGTTTACTTGTTGATGTGCTTTCTTAGATGTCAAGTGGTTTAAGTGCTGTGATAATTGTCTATTTCATGAACTTCTTATTTAGGGTGTGTTTAGTTCCCCATTTCACCCAAAAAATTTTGGGTTTTGCCCCATTATTTTACAGAATAGAACTAAACACCATGCAAAATTTTTGGTAAAAATGTATCTATTCTTCATTTTGGATTTTGGCCTTAAAAGGTAAAAAAAAAGGTCAAAAAGCCCTCACCCACCTCATGAAAAAATTGGCATTTTGGATGGAACTAAACGCACTCATGAAAATTTTGGCATTTTGCATTTATCATTCTAAAGTAGTTGACATTTTATATTTTGCATTCCATGGAGAACTAAACACAGCCTTAAGATGTGTTTAGTTCCCCATTTCACCTAAAATTTTTTGGGTTTTAGCCCATCATTTTGCAGAATGGAACTAAACACCATGCAATTTTTTTTGTAAAAAGGTATCCATTCTTCATTTTGGATTTTGGCCTCAAGAGGCCAAAAAAAAGTCAAAAGCCCTCACCTACCCTATGAAAAATTCAACATTTTGGATGGAATTAAATACACCCATGAAAATTTTGACATTTTGCATTTCATCATTCCAAAGTAGTTACCATTTTGCATTTTGCATTCCATGGGAACTAAACACAACCTTAACTTGATGACCTCGAACGAGTCAGCTGCATTTATACTTTTGCTGCATAATAGTGACAACAAATGTAAATTTGTGTCCAATCTAAATTCCAATTTCTAGGGCAATATCAAATGGTTTATTTTCTTTGCGGTGATCTTTGGCACTTACAAATTAGTTCTGCTCCTCTTTCTTGTGAAACAACACAAATTCAACATTGTAAGCTTCATTAGTTGCAATGAATAGGAACTTTATGCATCCATCTAAATTTGTGTCCAATCTAAATTCCAATTTCTAGGGCAATATCAAATGGTTTATTTTCTTTGCGGTGAGCTTTGGCACTTACAAATTAGTTCTGCTCCTCTTTCTTGTGAAACAACACAAATTCAACATTGTAAGCTTCATTAGTTGCAATGAATAGGAACTTTATGCATCCATCTATCAATCTCTACTAAAAAGAGAAAACTGGCATTCACCCATCTGTGGTGAAGCCACACATCGAATTTTGTGTCGTACCCATGCGACTCCACCCCACACCAAATGACCCTACCCCCAATCTATTCTCCTCCAGCATCCACCCACACGCCCTTCGTCCTCCCTTGGCACTCCGTCTGATGCCGCTGCAAGGGCCCATTCGTTCCACTCTGCGCCCTCGCCGCCGCAAGGACCCTGCGCTCCACTCCGCCCCCACACCTCTGCAAGGCCGTGCTGCCTTCGCCCGGCTATATCACACGATGCTTTCGCCTCGCCCCGTCCTTCCCTGCTTGGTTGCTCTGACGACCCAGGGGGAGGAGTGCCGAGAAGGAATCGACCAACGCGCGCAGCCTATTAGAAGGACCGACTGAGTTGAAGGAGCTCCGAGAAGGAGAAGAAGCGCACCCTCTCCCCACGACTGTGACTTGCAGCATATAGGGGTAGGGTTCGACCCCTACTCGACAGGATCCCATGTCACCCATCTGTTGCCGGTAAGAGAAAGTATAATAACATGCATTAAGCTAGCTAAATGCGGAGGTGGAGGAGAGATGAGAGGAGAGAGAGGAGAAGCGGGCTGTAAGCTTACAGTCGGGTTAGGCACAGGAACCAAGAAACTTTGTGAGAGACAGGTGTAAGATAAAATAATAGTAAAGAGAGATAGGTGTAAGATAAAATAATAGTGAAGAGCTAACTATTATATAGGTGGGCTGAGAGAAGGCTACAAAGAAACCTTACAGCCAGCTCTAAGTTGTGTCTCACCCCTCCCCTAACCTCAGCCAATTGGAATGATTCTGTGAATCTAGAGATATCTGCCACTCTTTTGGAATGATTTTGTGTTGCTACCGGTTTAAAAAATCCATTCCACCCTATTTATTTATTTATTTATTTATTTATTTATTTATTTATTTATTTATTTATTTATTTATTTATTTATTTATTCTGTTATCGCATATATGAAAGCAATGCATTGTGCATAACGTAGTTGGTGAAGCACGAGCAAGACTCGAACAGATTTTTCTATGACAAATATGCCTATTTTGAAAGCTCGATCCAGATCCTTTCTTCTAAGAATAAATACTGCGATAAAAGACCATGATCCTACGTGGCTGTGTTGCTCCATTTTGACAATAGCTATTCAGGTAACTTTGTTAAAAGGCATTATGCTCCTAGTACAATTGTTTGATCATATTCAAAGCTAAATAAGAGGCATCTGTTAAATATTTCTGACTCTGCTAAATGCATATTTTATCTGGATGGGATCTACCCAAAATTGTCCTTATATTTTATCTAACAATTCAACCATTGCGTTAGTTTTTTGTGAGCATTGGACCTCTGCACCGGACTTGAGCACCGGACATGTCAAGTGGTTCAAATTTTCAATGGATGTCACTGTTACGTCCTGTGTGCACCGGATTTGAGCACCAGACTGCACCGGATGTGACACCGGACATGTCCGCTGCTCTATTTTCAGCGCGAAACACTTTTGTATTTTGAGCATAACTTTTAGTTCTGAACTCCAATTTTGATGATTTTAGACTTTTTAGAAAGCTAACGAGAAGCTATACAACTCTGAGCTGATGTCATGTCAATTTGAGTTGATCGAAAATCATGAGACAATTCCAATTCATCCACCGCTTTGTCTCGGCTTCGGTGACTTCAACTTTGTTTGCGTCTTTGCGTGCGGCCTTCTACCATCTTGTGTCTTGGACTCTTGCTTGTACTTGTAGGTCTTCAACAGGTCTTATAAGGTCTTGCCATTTGGATCACCACATTGCCTATGTCCAACTCCACTTTGCATCCTTTGAACTATGTCCAAAAACACTAGCAAATCATATTAGTCCAAATGATCATGTTGATCATCAAACACCAAAAACCAAACTAAATAGCCCATGAGATACATTTTTTCTTATAAGACTCACGAGCAATAATGTGCTCGACGGCATTGAGAAATGCCAAATAGCTAGTTGTGCGAGCTCATGGGCAGCATGATTACCCTCTCTTCTTGTGTGGATAACTCTCCACTCAGATAATCTGCCAGCTTCCTAAAGCGCCTCATCAATGATGAATCTTATCCTGGAGCTCTCCCCTACACGGTACCGGAATATTTCAGCAACCACATTATAGTCAACTTCAATCACTACTGGTTTTGGCACCACTCAGTAGTGCTTCCAATTCCATCTTTGAGCGCATTGGCCTCTACTTTTTTTGGCTTCACCAGCATGCTGAACGAAGCGCCAAGACGCGAGAAGGACACTCCCGTCAGCCTCTCGGAACACAACACCAATGCCACTCTCGCTTGAGCTGGTGTCGAAGGCTCCGTCGATGTTCACCTTGATCCATCCTTGACCCGGCCTCCGCCAGCAACATGGGATCCTTTGTTTTCACTTCCTTCGACCTATACACAAAGAGTCAAAAATCAGTTGTTTACCATGGGTGTCTACCACATCCCTGTTGTGTCTGATAGAGCATAGTTCCTTCCAGTATTGTGTTACGAAGCCCGTTGATGTTGTGAAAAAAGCTACTCCGAGTCATCTTTAATATTATTCCTCACTTTCCATGTCCTCTAAAGCAACAACAACACCCGGGCCTGAGTATCCCTCTCCAAGAACAGTAGGAAGGCCGGTAGGCCCTTATTGCTAGGCAGCCAAGAAACATTCCTCGTCTAGCAAACTCCAGGCTTGTCTCATGGCCTATTGTAGATGGCGTGCATGCTGTCAAAGTATGAGAGCATGGCACGCCGACTCCACCCCATCTCTACAAATTTCACACCTATGTCATGTGTAAGGAAAATGGACTCTATGGCCCATTAAGTTTGGATTTTAGTGTTTGATGATCAACATCACTATTTGGACTAACAACGTTTCCTTGTATACAACGTATAGTTCAATGGATGCAAGGTGGACTTGAACTTAGGCAAAGTGATGGTCCGAACAATCAACACCACAAGCAAGACGACCTAAAAGATATGCTAAAAGTCTAAGACACCAATAAGTATGTCAGGACCTGATCATGACTCGATCATAATCATCACCATCATCATGAGCATTATATGCATTTTAAATCCAAATTTGGAAACTAAGATGTGAAAAAACTGAATAAAACTAGGCACTGCATGTGTTTAGCGGATCATCTGCAATCACCGTGGAACGTTCCGCTGGAGCATTACACAGACTTATAGTTTGTCAGAACCATTCGTGCTCTAACAGATCGTCTGGGGTATCCACAGATCATCCACTAGAACACCCTATGCATAGAGTTGAGCTGTCACTTGTGGAGCTCTTGTGGAGGAAACTAATTAATTAGCCAGGCCCATAGCCCATGTAGGTCTCATGGTTGTGATGTTAAATTAGGTTACATGCTCTGAGAACCGGTCCTTAGAATCCAAGTAGGAACGGGCACAAACCCATTCCACCAGTTCTAACAATCCACCAGAAAACATTTACCAAAATCCAACAACATACCACCACCAAGACCAACCATCTTGTCAGATTCCCTAATAACTATGTTGTTAAAAAGATTACCATCCCACGTTGCATAGACCATTATTCAAGATTAATTAAATTATAACCTTCCCATCCCATGACAGCAAAGCTAAGCACAACATCTACCCAACCAACCTAGGTTTCAAAGATGATATAACAAAGTCTAGTAAACCCTAACACGGGATTCAAGATTATGACTCGGCATGCAACTAATGGTCTAACTACTCTAACTCAAAATAAAATAAAGTAGGTGCAAGTATGGACAAGGACACTTGCCTCAAAAGATGTTCAGACATATGACCTTTACTCTTGGATCTACCTCAAGATGGCAACGGGTACGTACCCGACGGGTAGTGCTCACCCGTACCCGTACCCGCACCCGCAAAATTTTACCCGTCGGGTTACCCGTACCCGCATGCGGGTAAAAAAATAGTTCCATACCCGTACCCGCCGGGTAATTCTCACCCGACGGGTAACCCGTACCCGATAACATACCCGAAAATTACCTAAAAATATTAAATAGTCACATGCAAAAATAAATAAATCTAAGCTTCCAACAAGCTATAAACATGCTAACAAATATTATTAGCATCATTACAACAAAGACAATCTACTAGAAATATAGTGAATGTCTCAATGAGCCAAATTCATGACTTATATGCGCTAAAACAACTGAGGTTGACTAGTTATTTTTGCGGGTATGTCTTACCCGCGGGTATGCGGGTATGGGTAGTATACACCCGCACCCGTACCCGCATACCCGATGGGTATAGGATTTTGCCCAATAACATACCCACGGGTAGAAAATTCATTCCATACCCGCCTCTTTATCGGGTAATACCCGTCGGGTACTCGGGTTTCGGGTACCCGTTGCCATCTCTAGATCTACCTTCGATGGATAGCAACCATAGGTGCAAGCATAACAAAAAAACCTAAAAATAATACATCAATCATAAAGAAAACATACTATAAATAGTTGCTAATGTGTAGGGCTTGCTTCTACGATCGCGTGAGCGCAAAACCATTAAAAACAGAGCTACAGTTAAAAAAGTATGGGCTTTTGAAGTTTGAGTGGCAAGTTTGTAAATAAAAGGATATGTTTGTAATTATTTTTCAAGACTAGGGACCAAAAAGTAAATTATTTGGACCACACAACAATTTTTAAAGGTTCATTTGCAAAAATGCCATTTTTTAGAATTATTTTATTAGTTAAAAACACATTAATGACATCATAAATGGAATTATGCCATCACTAATTAATTTTATAAAAACGAAATAAATAAATAAATTTTATAAACATTTTTATTAACCATAAACAGATCAATGACATCATTAAACAAAAAAAACATAATTAACCCTTTATGGAATTAAACAAAACATATCAACATCTATTTGGGCTGAAACATAATTAAACATAGACCATAGGGGATATATCAAAAGTTATACAAGGCACAGATAATAGTGGACTGATTTTGAGATAACCTAGGGGGATAGATTACAAAAAGGCATCAACCGGGCTTCACTTTGCTATGGTGGACATTGACTGATGATGTGGCGGCCACTGATTGGATGGAGGAAGATGTCGGGGCGGGTTCTTGACTTTTGTTGACCTGCGGTCAACATGGGATCTAGGTCGCCTATCAAAGATCGGACAGCCAAGGGGTGGCTCCCTCGTTGAAAGGTCCTAAATGGCTAGACGGTGGGTGAATGACCTATAAAAATCTCTACAACTTCATTAGAGCAAGTGGTTAGAACATTAAATGGTGAAATATAATTTTGCTCTAGCTCTACACAAGTTGCAAGCCACCTATACCAATAATTCTAGTTGCTATGATCTCTAGGCACACAAAAGGCTATGTCACTACTTTCTAAGCTAGTGAGCTCTCAAAGACTAACTAAAGAGCCTCACCAACCAAGCTAACAAGCTCTCAAAAACTAGCTACACCAAAGAGCTTGGACTAGACAAGAATGTAAATAAAGTAAATGCAAGAGAGAGTAGGGTGTTTATACCGCTGTGGCAAGAGAGATGAACCAATCACAGTGAATATCAATCAATCACCGGGAGAAATCCAATCATAAGATGACACACGATTTTTCTCCCGAGGTTCACGTGCTTGCTGACACGCTAGTCCCCGTTGTGTCAACCAATACTTGGTGGTTCGGTGGCTAATAGGTATCACACACCTAGCCAACACTTAGCGCCGTAAGAACCTACCCAAAAGTGAGGTAACTCAATAACACGAGTAATCTACTAGAGTTACCTTTTGGCTCTCCGCCGGGGAAGGTACAAGACCCCTTACAATCACCGGGAGATGGCAACGAACAATCACCAACTCGTGCCAAGCTCCTCCGCTGCTCCAAGCCATCTAGGTGGTGGCAACCACCAAGAGTAACAAGAAATCCGTAGCCACAACGATCCCTAAGTGCCACTAGATGTAATTACTCAAGCAAATATACTAGAAATCACTCCCAATCTCACTATGATGTGAACCAATAATAGAGATGAGTGAGAGATGTTTGCTTAGGCTCACAAGGATGTCAAGTATATCAAAGTACCAAGAGAGTGAACCCCAAGCCGAGCAACTTCTATTTATAGAGCCCCCAAGACTCAGAGAGCCGTTGGGAGCTCGGGGCTTGACCGGACGCGCCCCTGCGTCCGGTCACCCACAGCTGTCCAGTGTCGCTCTTTGAATCTCGCGCGTCAGATCTCAACGGTCATTTAACATTTTCTCACGCGATAAAGTAATGACAGGACACACCTCTCGAAACGACTAGACTCACCACGATGTGGCGTCCGATCTAGTACAAAAAGGTACCAGAGAGGGTTTTGGACGACCGGACACGTTCTGTCACGCGTGACCGGACTCGCCGGGTGCATCTGATCCTCTCTGCCCTCACACACGGTGACTACGTCAGCGTACATTAGCCACGACCTGACGCACCCCCTGCGCGTCCGGTCATTCTGCTTCACCAGCGTCCGATCGTGAAGCCAAGCCTCGTCCTCTCTGCACCGCGTGACTAGACTCAACCCGAGAGTCTGGTCCCTGCGTCTGGTCAGGCCACCGAGGCTGACCAAGACTTAGGGTTTAGTACCGGACGCGTCCGATCATGCCGAGACTAGTGTCCAGTCAGCACCCTACACCTTCTTTTCTTTTTCTATCTCTTTAACCACTTCACCCTTACTTCCAAGTTGCTAACCACAAAGTGTGTAACTTGTGTGCTCGTGTGTTAGTATTTTTCCAAGTATTTTTTAAGGGTTAAATGTTAGCACACTAGGTCCCTAATGCATATGCAAGAATCACGTCACCTAGTGGCACTCGGTAACCACTAAGACAAAGATTTTCCCTCTTTATAGTACGGCTACTGATCCTAAACACACTCACACCTCCTATGGTGTCTTGATTGCCAAAACAAAAACATATTTGATACCTTTGCCTTGATCTCCTTGTTTTTTATTTTTCTCTTTCTTCTTTTCCAAGTCGGAGCACTTGATCTTTAATTTTGGTCACCACCATCACCATGACATCATCTAGCTCCATCACTTGGCTTTGGACCATCCTCTCTTGTCTACACACTTAACTCAAGAATTAGTCTATAGGTTTTATCAATTATCCAAAACCAAACTAGGGCTTTCACCGTTCTTATGAAATTGCAGGGCAGGGCAGAGCGCCCGACGGTGGGGCTCACCGGACCTTCGCCGGGTCAAGCTTCGGTGGCCGGTAGTTGACCGCGAGTGCCGGAGGACATGGAGGAGGCCACAGAGAACTCGCTAGTGGTGTCCTGGTGGTGGTGAGGCAACGGGAAAAGAGATCAGGGAAGCATAACGGCTTGCGGGTGGAGCTCAGAAACACGGCGATGCGGCCATGGATCAACGAGGACAAGTCATGGAGCGTATTCATGTCATACTCGCAGACACCAGTGAATGAAGCATGGCGTAGTAACAGAAATACGCTTTCATATATCCATTACGCATTCTATCATTTATGTCATGTAAGCTGTTTACATGTGGGGCCCACAAGCTAGAACCCAAGTCGCCTTAAGGCATTGGCCCCGTTCGGCTGTGCTGATAAGCCGGTTGAAAAACACTGTTGACTGATTTGTTATGAGAGAAAAATACTGTTCCAGCTGAAAAAACAAGCTGAAAAAGACGGATTATAAGCCGGGTGAACAGACCCATTGTTTGTAAGAAGGATGAACTATTCCAATTTAGAAAATACACTCCGACGCAAAAGGGCAAGTTGTCTTCTGCTGTTCAATTTCATTGTTCCCTCACATGGATGGCCATCATCGGCGGCCAAGGGGTTGTATCAATTCGTTGTGTTCTTGCCAACTCGTAGAGCCTAGAAGGAGTAGCGGAGACGGCCGGAGTAGGGAGATCGGGGCGGCGTAGCGCAATGGAGCAGTGAGGAGGCGGGTGGAGCAGTGCTGTCCCATAAGAAAGGAGTGCTGCCTGGTGAAGAAAGGAGCCGACGCTGTGCCACAAGTGCGGGCCTCCCCGACACCTCTGTTGCCTGGGAGGACTACGTCCTGCAATCATCAGCGCTTCTGTATATTGTAAATTGTCTTCGAAACCTTAGTTGAAACACTTATGATCTTGCTAATCGCAATAGGCCTAATATTGTATTAGTGAATACCTTACTAGCTCAAAATAGTGCAACTACAGTAATATCGTTTGGTGGGAGTAAAGGAAGTGAGGTATAAAGATATAGGCAATCTGGTCCCTATAAATTCCAGATCACAACTAATGTCATAATGGTTAAGACATATGTATGGCTTCACTGAATTGTCAAATACGATTCTAATGGATCAACAAATATTTATCTCCATAGATAATTAATGCCACTTGTATTATATGATGCAAACAAACTTGCAAGGTTTAGGGGGAGAATTCTCCCTAATTCTAATTTGTCTTATATAATGTACTCTTTTCCCCTCTATGAATTTTCCATATATGGTTTATCATAAAAGGTTTTAATGATGCAATATCAATGCAAGAATATATGCCCCAGCTATTTTCCTCACTAAGGTTTTTCAAGGGGATATTTAAGGCACATTATGTCCTACCTTTTATTTTCCCCAAAGGATCGTTTTGAAAAGATATCAAACAAATTATTCCTCATAGTTTCCTATGAGGTTTTGGTGGAGATTATTTCCACTATGTTCAACCAAAAGATCAAGGAGGTCTAGGAATGGCTCTTCAAGCTATGTAATGAGGAGATGATGTGGCATGACTTGCTTGGAAACAAGTTCCTTAGGAACTGTAAACACTTTATTAGTGCCGATGTTTGCAGATAACCAAAGGCCGTTCTACTTTAGTCAAAACAGACTAGCATATACTAAATAGCATATAATTTAATATATTTATACCATATCCAAATCCGAATAGTCAGTCAGATTTTTGATAGGCATATGGATATTATAGATATCAACACCGGACGTATCTGATTCAGGGGGTGTTTAGTTGCCAAAAATTTTCACCCTAAAACATCACATCGAATCTTGCGGCACATGCATGGAGCATTAAATGTAGATAAAACAAAAAACTAATTGCACAGTTCACCATGAAATCGCGAGACGAATCTTTTAAGCCTAATTAGTCCATGATTGAACAGTAATTGCCAAATAAAACAAAAGGCTACAGTAGCCGAATCCATTTTTTTTTTCAAACTAAACACCCCCTCAGTTGCATCCCAGGAAGCTCACCATCCCATACTATGCAAGTACATACAAATCCGGGTCCGAGCATTCAACGCGTGAACTCAAGCCTACAGCAATACAGCATGTCACTACCTACTACGGTGCAACAGGAGAAAAAGGTTGTCCTTCCAATCTGTTCTAGGAGAGGCTCAGTCACCCAGAAGTAGAGAAATATCACCGGCTTCGGGATCTGTTTATGGACAGGCCTGAAGATCTCCTGGAACAAAAGGGATCATGACCTTCCATCCCATCTTCATCATCTTGCATGCTTCTTGGCCTCTTGCAACCATCACCCTTCACCTTAAAGTGCACACAGTAGATAGAATAATAAGAAATCCAGGTCAAGTACAAGGGGCATGGGCATGGATGCAGCAACCTTAGTCTGTAGGCACTTCATACAGGGAAGGTGGAAAACTTGAAGAGAATTTACTATGTCAAAGAAAGAGCTAATACCTTTAATGCAATTCTCTTTGAGTCACACACACACTCTTTTAGAATTTTGAGTTCACACTCATCTACCTCAGACTTGCTAACCTCTTTGCCTGCAGAAGCAGTAAATATGAACAATAATTTGGAAATTATGCAAACTACCAAAAAGGAAAGGAGAGCTAGAACTACAACTACCAAGGAGCTTCTCAATGTACTTGAACCGCAAGACTTCATATTGATTCACCAAGGATAGGGCGTATCCAGATTGCCCTGCGCGTGCAGTCCTACCCACCCGATGTACATAAGACTGCATCAATGTGAGGTAAGATATGAAACCACAGGAAATCTAAAGCGTTGAACTTCATACCATCATACTGTAAAGTAATAAGAAGAAAATCACTCAAATTGGTTATCAACAAGTATTAAAAGAACAAAAATTATACCTTGGGACTAGGAATATCATAATTAATGACCACATCAACACCTCGAATGTCAAGACCGCGGCTTGCGACGTCTGTGCATGTAATGATATTGCAACCTTTTGATTTGAACCTATTCAAAGCTCCTAATCTCTTATCCTGGAACAAAAATAAACAATCATCATATTATTTGAAAGAAATATTTCAAGCAAATAAAATAAATAAGATTACTCTGCACCATAAAACAGAAACATTTATGTAACTGAATGAGCAAATAGAACAAATTCACAAGTTTGTCAGAAAATCAAATCAAGTAAACCTGACTCATTTTGCCATTGATAAAGATAGCTTCAAAACCAAGGTTCCTTAGCATGAGAGCAAGAAGACGTGATGAGTAACAGGTCTCTGTAAAAATCATTATCATACTCCCTGGTATCTTGTTCAGAACGTAAACAAGACAGCAATCCTGAAATTACATAAGATAGTTCAGAGAGAAACTATGGGAGATGGTGATCTGCTGTGATCGTGAAAACATATTTTAATTTCTGTGTATATATCACAGCATGGAATGAAGGTGATCACATGTTTCCAAGAGTTAATATTGAATTGATTTTTTGTTAATAAAGGAAGGCGCAACAGTTAACCAATAGCAGTTTTCAGATAAAGGACAAGATCACATTGCAGACAAGCTAAATGTTGAGCAATTCCATGTTTATTCTTTGAAAATAATAGTATGTATGTAACTATGCAGTTCTACTTCTACGAAAAATGATGCTCAAAAGCATTATAGAACATGACATTTAAGCTGTAATAGTATAGGAAAAGATATACAAAATGACAGATAGCAAGAGCAGATGGACAACACAAAGATCAGAGTAATATATTGCAATATGAATAAACAAGTACAGTTTGATCTATAATAGAATAGAAACCAAAGGCAATGAACTACATGAAAATGGATAACAACAACATGAACGAGGATAGACAGACAAAAGCTGAGGCAGAATAACCTTGTCATCAGCAGGAACAAAATAAAACTCTTCTCTAAGAGTATCCACTGTAGAGTATTTGCAAGATACTTTGAGATAGTTCGAAAAAAGATTGTGATTGTTAGTAATAAACAATAAAAAGGAACATCAAATGGTCATATTCCACTTATGTCTTGCCTACAAAAACAGCTTGAAGAGAAAAGATAGAAGGAATGCCACCTTAACAGGATTCCTGAGACAAGCCCGTTGCAGTTTCTTAACCTAGTTGATTGCCAAGAGAAATATGCTCAGTCTATTTAAAAACGAATATTAAAAACATGATTACTAATATAAAAACTAGGTTATGATTAAAAACATGATTACTAATATAAAAACTAGGTTATGATCATGCTAACCAATTGTGGACAGAAAATATTACAGTAGTGAAAACAATCTAGTTTCATACAGGATAGCTGAAAATCAGTTGCATGATGGCAGTTTCAGTGTACTTAACACTGTTGTTAGCCAGCACTTTTGGATCACCAATTCAGAGGAATCATAATTCAAACAAGCACTCCCTGCTCACCAACCTTGTCAGTCATTGTTGCTGAAAAAAGGAATGTCCTTCGCTCCTTAGGTATAACTTTTAGAATGTCATTGAGGGATTTCTCAAACTCCATATCAACTAACACATCAGCTTCATCCAATACCTACCAAAATAGACAATAAACCATATATAAAATATCTACAAGGAAATTAATAAATTAAAGAGTATTATCTTTAGAAACATAACATCATGAAGCCAGTATTTCACATAACAATGCCATTGGAAAGAGGAACAAAACAGTGTATAGGCCATATCAAGGCCAGACAAAAATTGGATACCTACCGACAAAAAGAATAACAAATTGTGAGGATGCATATGTCACACCCGGCCCGATTTGGAATTTGGCCCATAGTGGCTCATGTGAATGTTATGAGATATTGTGAAGAGTTTAGTCCCACCTTGGTTGTTTAGAGTGGGATAGACCAACATATAAGGCTTCTAGAGTCCATCTCACCATCCCCGGGTTAATCCTTTTACGCGAAGCGAGGACGAAAGCGTAAGTGGGATGGTGGTAGGTGTGGTTCATTCAGCGTGCCGAGTGGATCTGAGCTGTTTGGACTCTGGGGCGTTACAAAATGGTATCAGAGCCGACCTTCGCAGCCACGGGCGCGTGCGGGCCAGGGGCTGGACATGGGGTTCATTGCGCGTGCAGGCTCTGCGGAGTGCACGGCGTGGCACATGTGCCGGCACTGGGCGCACGGTCGCGTGTGCTAAGAGGGAACGTTCCTGGTTATCGTTTGCCTGATTGTGGGTATGTTGGGCCTGACGAGGACGTCAGGTTCTTTGAGGGGGGTGTATGTCACACCCGGCCCGATTTGGAATTTGGCCCATAGTGGCTCATGTGAATGTTATGAGATATTGTGAAGAGTTTAGTCCCACCTTGGTTGTTTAGAGTGGGATAGACCAACATATAAGGCTTCTAGAGTCCATCTCACCATCCCCGGGTTAATCCTTTTACGCGAAGCGAGGACGAAAGCGTAAGTGGGATGGTGGTAGGTGTGGTTCATTCAGCTTGCCGAGTGGATCTGAGCTGTTTGGACTCTGGGGCGTTACAGCATACCAAGTACTTAATTTTATTAAGGCTAAAACCTTTTGTATCTGTCAAGTGGTCCAAAAGACGTCCAGGAGTTGCAACCTAAGTATGGAAGGAAAATATTAGACCAGAAAAGACCAGATAAAGAAATGACATCGACTTACTGTAACTGAACAATCACTGATATGAAATACAACATAAGTAACATTTCAAGAGACATGAAAGAATGTTAAACCTTATATTTGACTTTAACCTTAAGAAAAGAACAAGGTTACAAGAATCAGGTAAAAGAGTATCGACAAAAATTAAACCCAAAGCATAATGTCACATGTTAAACAGCACATGTATACGGACTGGTGTTGCAAACCAGGTAAGCTGTCCTTTTGGACAACTAAACCAGCTTTGGAAATGAAACGTATATATATCAGACAAAGGGTCATAATAAATAAAGAATCAATGAATGCCACAATGTTTCACATAAGGCTCATTAAAAAAGATGTGAGAATAGATGTTTGCCAAAGTAAAAAGTGCATATACTATAAATATTAGAAATACTCTTACAATCATGCAGCTGTCCAACCCAACAGATTAACGAGTTTTTGTCTATGATCGGGTAACAGAATTTGATTGAATGTGGAATACTCACTATGATATGGGGATGTCTCGCAAGGGATATCACTTGCTGCATCCGGTCGACACCTCCAACAAGCTGGTGACAGAATTTATGTCAAAAATTATTTGACTGGGAATATACATAGAACTAGAAGTCACAATGAATAATTGCATATAGCCTAATAACACTCTAGAAGTCTAGAATATCAGAAGGGATAATTGCATATAATCTAATAACACTGGCAAATCTTGCATGCTCAGATTATATTGAGGATAGAGTCACTACTGCAAACCGGAAATACCCTGACGGTGCGATAACCGTCAGGGAAATTGAAAAAACCGTCAGGGAAATTAAATTTCAATTTCCCTGACGGTGCACCGTCAGGGAATAACCGTCAGGGCTGGCTTGACAGGATAAATGTAATTTCCCTGATGGTTAACCGTCAGGGAAACACAAAATTTATTTTCTGACGGTTGAAAACCCTCAGGGAAATTGCTAAACCGTCAGGGTAAATGTATTTTCCCTGATGGTTGAAACTGTCAAAAAAATGTGTGTTACCAACAGGGAAAAATATTTCCTTGACGGTGTAAAACCGACAGACTATAAAAGCTTTTTACCCTGACGGTGTGTACACCGTCAAGGAAATTGTGTTTCCCCTGTCGGTTCTTGTTTTCCCTGTCAACTGATAACCGCCAAGGAAATATTATTTTCCCTGTAGTTAGTGATTTCCCTGACGATTCTGGGCCATCAGGGAAATACTTTTCCCTGACGGTGTTGAACCGCCAGGAAAAAAAGCCACCTGACAGGGAAAAGTGCCATAATAGCCTTTTCCATATAATTTAAAACTGGTATATTTAATATAATGTATGCAGAACCATTGAGACATATATCAAGATAAATACAATACACCATCATGTATATAGATTAGTCTAGCATAAATCCATTACATAAATAGATGTCTTATTTGCATCAACATTGGTAAATACATGAGATGTCCAAATATTTAGCACCTACCCAAAATAACTTCTCCAAACATTTGGCATCAACATAACTCCCTTCCACCACCAGTACTAGCTAAAGGTTAGTACTAGTTCAACAACCACAGCACTAGTACTGATCCTAAGTGTATGCAGAGGCAAACACTTCAAAAGAGTACAACCTAAAGGTTAGTACTAGCTCAACATGTACACCACTAAGAACTAGCTGAAGATTACTGCCAACCTAAGTGTATGCAGAGGCAAACACTTAAAAAGAACATGCAACACACCCATTCAGTCTTCAATGGGACCAGCACCTGCTCCTGCTCCTGCACCTGCACCTGCACCTGCACCTGCACCTGTGGCTTCATTATGATAGTTCATGGTCTCCAATGCAACTCTACTTCCACTATGGATTTCCTCATTTGCTCGAACATCATCGTTAGTCGATTTGGAACCCACATGAGATGATCCAGTCACTAGTTGCATGTGAATAATTTCAAGATTATTAGTCACCGGGCTGCATGTGTTTTAGTCAATCACAGTACAGGGCTAAAAACATGTTCAGCTAAAAACAAAAGATGTTTTCAGCTAAGAATGTTCAGCTAAGATGTTCAGAAAACAAAAGATGTTCAGCTAAGATGTTTTAGCTAAAATATGGCCAGCTGAAAACAAAAGGTGGTACTGACATTTTAATACCACTAGTCCAAAATCAGTTCAGCATAACATACTAATTCTTCCCAGTATTTCAAAACCGAAATAATGTGAATGTCTACCTTACCACAAGATGACATTGGAATCTCAGCGTAACATGATTATGTGATTCTGTGCAACTAAAGTCCATAGCTACAAAAGAATCAACATGAGGCCACTTCCTCACTGGTGCACTGGGTACTGCCATGCTGAATACCATAAAGCTCTAGTTAGGCTAACTGAAACATAGGAGCTAAATGCCTAAATTGTATGCCATACAATGGACAGTAAAATTCCCTTCACTTTTATTATTTTCCACCTATGATTTACAGCTAATAGAATATTTTTTATATACTCACAGTTGGTTGTGTTGCTGACAGAATGCTTAGCGCTTCCTCTGGAACTTCCTCGCCCACACGCCGATAAAGGTGCTGCACATGAATATGTACCACTTGTTAATGTGAACAAATGTTGTTCGAAACAACAAATCTTAGATGAATATTTGCACGTACCACCATCATGCCTATTGCCACTTTGCCTAAATTGTCCTTTTCCTGTTGTAGCCTTGTGTTTTCTCGTCGTAGATGTGCAACTTCTCGCTCCATGCTTTGCCTAGAAACTGAATTTGATGGACGGATATTGTTTTCCTTCGCGGCTGACCTGATATCAGCTGCCCTAACAGCACCATTTGCAATGGCAAATCGTCCATGGGGCGTGCCACCAGAGAGGTCATACAAGACCTTGCCATTCAACTCTTGCTCATGCACTTGTTGGCTTTCCTCTTCCACATCCCCTTCCCCTTCCATGTGCCCATGCTCTCCATCCACTTCATCTAGAAACAATGTTCATACATAAAGTAGTCACTTGCACCATAAAATAAGAATCTGAAAAGTAAGTGGTTTCCATATATCAAAGTAGAGCATGCTTACAATCAGCTTTTGTGCTTTCTGATTATGAACTGGACCACTACTGCCAGTGCTATTCTCGTCTCTGTCCTCAACCAACACAGTAGGGTATTCTCTCTTAAGAATGACTCCAACTTGAGACATGTATTTGTAAGGGGTATCCTTGTTCTCATAACCAACATAGCTAAACTGCCTACAGTCACACATATTTGTTTTATTTAGGTGTTCAGATATTTATAATAAAATGAATCATCAATTAGTAATGTACTCACTTGTCACCACTTGGTTCAAGAAGCACCTTGGTACCAGGCTTAGGTAGTGCTAATTCTGTCACGCGCCCTGGCTTCCTTCCTCTTTTTTTAGGTGGCTCTTCTTGGACAGGAGCACTTCTGGTCCTTTGGGTGGCATCACTAGCAGAGGCTGTACCAGCACCATGAGATGCACTGCCATGGGAGCCACGATTGCTAGTAGCACGACTGGTTCGAACATGACGAATGGCACGAGTCATCTGCACAAAAAGTAGAGTAAATTAGCATAGGAATTAAATAGTCAGGACAAAAGTTAAGTCTGCACAAAAGGTAAATGGATGCAATGATTAACCAGCAAGTAAAAAACAACAAATAAATTTAGAAGGTGAACAACAAGCTAAAATTAAATAGTACACACAAGTAATAATAGTAGATTGAATAGTTCTGGTTGTCAGACAACCAACTGCATTACATCACATTAATTTTACTAGGACTATATATTGGAACAAGTTTTTCCAAATTGCAGTTTATGACTAGATCAGAAATCATTTGGATCATAAGTCTCCTCGGCCTCTTCATCCATTGGTTCCTCCTCTTCTTCTGTGCTTTCATACTCTTCCTCAACATCTTCTTCATCATATTCTTCATCTTGAACAACAGCCTTCTCTATTGTTTCCAAGTCTTTTGGGTCAGTTATCTCATCGGAGCCCAATGAGATTATGGTGTCCAATGCATCCCCCAATTCAATAACAAAGGTACCATCCAATCCTTCCTCTTGATAGACATCATGTATTGGCTCTTCAGAACTCATTGACTTTGGATCTTGTACAGGCGGTGGTCTTGTGGATGTGGATGTGGAATCGGAAGCCACAACTGAGGCAAATCCAATCAGCCAGGTGAAGATCCAATGATCCATCCATCTCCCGGTACTGATTCATGCGCAGCCAGTTCGTGCTTTGATCTCCATAAATCGTTTGATTTGCTTTCTTATGTCAAATCTGAAAATTAGTTTCTTTCCCTCTCAATAGAAATTATTTGTTTTTATAGATGCCAACTCTATGACATAAACAGTTGTTTCTGTCATCGAACTCACTACTTCTATACTTAATGGTGAGCCTCAACCTGTCAACTTACCTATAGTCTCTTTTCCTGATGTTGAACACACTGGTCTGATGGACACAAGACTAACCTTTGCCTAAATAAGTTCACACAAACACCGCTGAAAAGGTAAAGTACATGCCCCCACAATACTGCCTCTGTTATACCTGTTCCTCTTACTATACGCAGTTAGGCACACATTTAAATTCAACTTTGACCTACTGTATATGCACACTGAAAAAACATATTGCACCATTTTTGCAGCAGTTGTTTTATGCATTCACGAATTTATCAGTGCATACATTTGAAAGGTAAACAGTTACATCTTTCTGTTCATGGTAATTTTGGTCAGTCCTTGCAATCTGTTATCCCCTGAAAAATTCTTTCTCTGCGTGTTTGGGGACTTGGTTGATGCTGAAATATGATAGCTATTGGGATGTTTTTACTAACATGTGGCTGCAATCCAAATACCTACCACATCTTTTTACCTAACATTTGTAGCAACAAACCAAACAGCAGCCATAATGATTTTACCACAACTTAGTCATCAACCAAACACTCTAAATTTGCCACAGAGTGTGGCAAGCCACGAGTGTGGCAGATACCTAAGCTTAAGGGTGTGTTTGGTTCATAACCAAACCTTGCCACACCGTGCCGCAGTTACCGCACCACAATTTTGGCTCCCGTTTGGTTCGTAGCAGCAGTTATGGCATGCCACGGCCTCGCCAACGCTCGCTAGTTCAATTTCCTCGCTAAAACGTGCCGCAAGTTCGGCGGACGAAATCGAGTTCGCACTTTTGGCGCGGCCAAAGACTGAGCGCGGCACTTTCTGGACGTCATCCAAACGGACCCTAAGTGTGGCTAGTTGTGGCCGACATCCAAACATGCCCCTAACATTTTTATTTGATTCAGTAATGCTAGTACCATTCGCAAAAGAAAAAGAATGCTAGTAACGGTAATCCTTTAAATTTATAGTACCACAACATGCAAGTGCGGTTGTGTTGTGTAACACATACATGATACAATGTACCTTTAAACTGAAGCATAGCCAAATGCCACAAGTATAATGTACGCAAACAACATCACAAGGAGAAAAAAACAAAGGCTAACCCTGATTCTGGAAGCAGGAAGCTCCTCACGGACCCTTCACCACCAGCGTGGATCTTCAGTCACGACCTTTTCTCCAGATCTGGTATCGCTGCCTTCACCGCCGGACCTCTGCTGCTCGTAGGCGTGGAGTAGGAGCAGCAGTGTGTTCCTCGCCGGAAACTGAGGAGGATTCCAGTGGTGTCCGGGGGAGCTGCGGCGTCCGATCCGTCGGCGTGGAGGATCCGCAGGGGAGAGCTGCGACGGCGTCGAGTCACCGAGGGGCAGCTTGGGGCGGACGGGGTAGAGAGCGGTGTGGAGAAGGCACCCGCGGCGTCCTGTCCAGTGCGCGGAGCGGCGTGGGGAAGGCGCGGAGGAGCGGTGGCTTGGGGAGGACGCGGCGTGGGGAGTGGGCGGCGTGGGAGCGATCGGTGGCGTGGGAGGAGGAAGACGCGGCGCGTGGGAAGGAGTCGCGACCCCGGCGGCGCGCGTGAAGGAGTCGAAGGCACCCGCGGCGTGGGGAAGGCGCGGAGGAGCGGCGGCTTGGGGAGGACGCGGCGTGGGGAGCGGGCGGCGTGGGAGGAATCGGCGCCGTGGGAGGAGGAAGCCGCGGCGTGTGGGAAGGATTCGCGACCCCCGGCGGCGCGCGTGGGGAAAGAATGCGGCTGGAAAGAATGCGGCGGGTGCGGCCAGCCGAAGTGAATGGATAGGGTTTGCTTTTTTTCTTTTTTTTCCAGCCTGAATACGCTTCTCCTTAAAAAAAGATAGCGGGAGCGAAATTTTTGGTGGGCCTTTGGCCCGCCTCTCAATCTTTGGAGGATGGCCGAAACTTGCTTTTCTTAACATTTTCGTGCCTTCAGATAATTTCCCTGGGTGTAATACAGATCATCGTCAGGGTAAATATTAAAACCGACAGGGTAATTATTTACCCTGTCGGTTTCCTAAACCCACAGGTTAATATGAATTTCTCTGACGGTTATACATTTTCCCTACCTGTTTTTTTCAAACCGTCAAAGAAATTTATTTAACCCTGACGGTTTTCTCAATAACCGTCAAAAAAAATCAACACCGTCAGGGTATTTCGGGTTTCTAGTAGTGAGTAATGATGATTAGAGAGAATAATAAAATGCTTTTAGTGATGGAAGCAAAACTAACAAAGAGTGTGAAATGGAACAACATTGGCTCAAAGAGCAATCAGTTGAAATGTATTGAACTTATGACACATTGACGTATACCTAATCTAAGGTCTTAAAAGCATAAAATGGAATGGAGGTACAACAACGTGCATCATGGGTGCAAGTAGGTCAAAGTTTTTTGCACATACTTGAATGTCAAGAAAATTGATTTACAGGTGCAGCATGTGACACGACATGAATCTGATGAATAGGACGCTTACCTGGATGTCATACTATAGCCGCATGACAAACACACTCCCTTAGATACAGAAAAGTGCACCAGCAAATCAACATATGATTTTATTTTTTACAGATTAAAGAGCTATGACTTACTTGCACCTGTCTGCACAAGTTGTACCTCTAGTGCAATTAGCCAACCCTACTTAGGGAACTAAGGTCCATGCTTCATCATTTGACATATAGAACATTTTGTTTTCATACGTCAACCCTGATTCACATAGCTAAGTTGATGCATATTTGAAGCTCCACAACAATAACCAAAAGAAGAAAAACAAGGGGGAACCAGGGAAGGTTCCACCATCCAAAATAACCAAACCACACACATTTTCTTTTTCACAAAACTTCCCAACCACAATCTTCCCCCATCTCAGTGGTGGCATTGTACCAGTGCTCACTGCAGAATCTTCCCACGAGTCCCTGCCCAGTGCCCACCCTATGACCTCTTCTCTGGCCTTTCCACCCTGCACCTCAATCCTACCCTAACTCGTCAAAGTTCAATCACCGAAGGAGGAGACGAGAAGAGTAGTGAACCATGAAGCAAATAACGAAATCCAAAATCTTGGTGCCTCTGCCACTCACTACTGAGCAGACTAAGCCAATAGCCGATCCCAGAGCCTCAAACTGCTCAGCGATTTGAATTGCCAACTCCCTGGGACACCACAATCCAACATCCAACATTAATAGAGCATACACTGGAATTATAAACTGTCAAAATTACAAACTGCCATTTTTTGAGAAAAAATAATGAACCCGACCTCGTTGGCGAAAGCACGCAAGCGAAGAAAGGTCTGCGGTGCTCAAGCAGCGCCTGCAGAATCGGCAGCACAAAAGCGGCCGTCTTCCCCGACCCCGTCTGCGCCAGCGCGATCAAGTCCATCCCTTCACATGTCAAATCCAAATTAAGAGCTCCCAACCTCGATTACAAGTTGCATGCGTGGCGGATCGTATTGCAGAATATAAAAAGACAATACCTTTGCTTTGAGAGCATAGGGTATGGCCTCGCTCTGGATCTTTGTTGGCTGCTTCCATCCTAAGGTGTCGCACGCGTCCACCAGCTCCGAGCAAACGCCCAGATCTGCGAACGTAGACGCACAATGCGCCGTCACTTGCGCATCGCCGGACCCCGCGATCATAGCCGCTGCCTTCACTTCGCTGCCAAACGCGGAATTGCGGAATTGGAATAGGGTGGCGCGGCCGCTGCGGCTGCCGGTGCCATCGGAGGCGACGGATACTTAAAACCCTACTATCGGTAGATTCAAAAAAAAAAAAAAAACCCTACTATCGGAAGGGTTCCGAGTAGCAAACTGGGCCAAGGGAATGTAAGGCCTCTCATGGGTGCCCCTTTGCAACAGTTAGATCAACTCGGCCCACGAGAGCAAGGTGTTTAAATTTTTTTACTTTTGAATCGTCAACTATGCTCGGAGTCCCATTTTTAATCTACGAACTTGTATTTAATTGCTGATGATTCAGCGTCTTTTCAGTAATGGAAATGCTTTTCCCCTAAAAAAAAACTCATGTTGCTCAAAAAAAATCTACGAAAACTCATTTTTCTAAAAGAAAATCTACGAAAACTCATGGACAGATGGCTCCATGTCTGGCGCCTGGGATTTTTTATTAATCCATTTTTTTAAAAAATTAATTCTAATCCCAATAATTTTTTTAAAAAATAATTATTTTGGTCGCGCCAAACTCTTAGCACAACAAATATGCATTAGCACAGCAGGGATGCCAGCATAGCGATTCGTTGGCCCGTTGACCTGCTGACGTGGCCCCCCTGCAGCGCTAATGAGCTTAGCGCGGCACGGGGGATATATAGAGCCGCACGGGGCTCCCTTCTCTTCCTCCTCCATGGGCTACACCAATTCCTAAATCTCTATGTCCCTAATCAACTAAGATATATGATGTTGTCATAGTCACGAATTAGAAAACATTAGATTCATTTATGGACACATTCAATTTTATTTCTAAGTAATGTAGGATGCAATTTATATCAACAAGACTATAAAGTTTTTATTCCTTAGTTGCAATGTAGATCAACAAATTACTCTTCATGGCCTCAAGCCGTCAGTTTTAGGCTGTGGCCCCATCTGTTCTATTCAGTTGAAGGGTATGGTGCGACGTGGTGCTGTCAGTAAGTGTCTCCAATTAAAGCCAACTCGGCCAAACCAGTGTCCAACTTGGGGGACCTCGATATAGATTCTATTGTTGTGTCGGGTCAGCTACAGCTACCTGCTTGCATTCAGGCACTGTTGGATCAGTACTCAGACATCTTTCAGGAGCCCCATCAGTTGCCTCCTTAGACTATCCGCACTCGTGGTACTCTAAATTCATCCTCTATACATCCTAGTCACCAAGATTTTCTCCTATATACCCAATTCTTCCGCACCCATCCATCCTCTATATCATCCTCTATTCATCCTAGTCACTGTGGGGCCCACTTGTCACTTTATCTAAATATATTCATGTGAGATCTAGTTTTGAAAAATTTATTGAAATGAATTCAACGGTGCAATCGGAATTTAATTTGGTTTTTTGGTTTGTGGGTTATAATATTTTTTTAGTACTGAACAAGTAGGGCCTGCCACAGACCTCCCCGCATGCGCGTGCATGCGCGCGCAGCCACTGCGCGTGGTGGGCCTGCCCGGTTTTGCGTAGGTGCTATATGTTGCTATATATGCCGGACGAGCTCTCTTTACCGGATGAGATGGAGTACCTGCTGCCAAGGTTTTCATTATCGGAAATTAAAATTTATCGGACGTCATGGATAAAGAGGATAAGCAAGATATATCGGAAATATCGGACCAAATTTTAAAAAAAAAGTGATTTTTTTTTCAAAAAATTTGTAGAATTTGACTTGAAACTATTCCTAAGATATTAAACATCACCCGTTCACAAATCAAAATAAGAATAAATCATTATAAGTGTCGGACCGTCGCGTGGCTGATTTTGGATTATCTGTGTAGAAACAGGAAAGAAGGGAAAAATTTGGCTGATATCAAATTTTATCGGACCCTAGAGATAGAAAGGAAATTTCGGAAATATCGGCGACTTTCGGCCGATAAAAAAAACCCTGCCTGCTGCAGCTGATTTTGACGCTAAATGGATCCGCAAAATTAGATAGCAGACGACATACCGTCTCCAGTGCGGACAGCCTTAGCGTCCCTTTGATCACCATATTGAGCTGTTTCCAGGAACTTCTTCGATCAATGTTCGGGTGTATCACTACTCTCTAGCGCAGTTGGATGAAATAGAGAAACAGCTTGCTCAAATGCCCTCTGATGGCATCATCACGGCTAGCTCCCGCCCGTATGCTTTGCCGGTGTTGCTGGTCTGCAAGAAAAATAACACGTGGCGCTTTTGTGTAGACTACCGGCACTTGAATGCCTTCACGGTGAAAATAAGTATCCAATGTTGGTTGTCGATGAGTTGATTGATGAATTGGCAGGTGCACAGTGGTTCTCGAAGCTTGAATTCCGTGCCGGGTACCATCAGATTCACATTGCTCTGGGCGATACTCAAGATAGTGTTCAAGGCACATGACGGTCTTTATGAGTTTCTCGTGATGCCGTTCGGACTAACAAATGCACCGGTGACATTCCATAGCATAATGAATTTGATCTTCCGCCATCTGTTACGCATAGGTGTTCTCGTCTTCATGGACGATACTCCGATTTACTCTAAGACACTGGACAAACATATGCGGTTGCTCATGGAGGTGTTTGTATCCGGACTAATCATTTCTTCATCAAGCTATCAAAGCGCTCGTTCGCTCAGCAGGAAGTGGAGTATCTTGGCCATATCATTTCTGGTATTGGAGTGGCAACAGAACCGAGCAAGATCGCCGCAGTCACCACCATCTGCCGCTGCAGCAGTGGCGGCATCGGCAACCTTCTCGGCCGCGTCGCTCGACGTCCTCAACACGACATCCCTCACGCTCACCTCTCCCAGGGGCGTGCACCAAATGACGCTCGCCATCGCGTCCTACCTAGGAGAGTGCCTCCTTGCCTGCACAAAGATGTTGGCGAGCTTGTCGAGCGTGTGCGTGGAGAACGGCAGGTCCTGCGTGGCCCGGGCAGTGGCCTCCGGAGCACCTCGGTCACGCGGTGCAGGCTGGTGCTAACTCGGATCCATGTCGCGGCGCGTGTGGGGGCCGCGCTAGGTGTAAGAATAGGGGAGGGGCAGCATTAACATTTCACACATCGTATGAGGGGCTGACGTGCCATGCGAGCAAATTTGGTATTTTTTGTATTCATTTTCTCTCTCCGCTGGTGAAAATATAATAACAACCGTTAAAGTGCTATATGAGAAGATGCCAATCGTTATAATGGTTAGAAGTTAATAATCCCGCCCCAATCTCACCTGCCGTTTCTTTTTTGAGAAGAGAAGAAAATGGGGCGTGGGGGTGCGAGGTTGAAATCGAACTCTGGCCGAGCGTTGCGCGGTACATGCTAGGGGCGGGGCATGGAGCGTTGAAGCCTTGAAGTGACCATGTCTGTTGGATCGTGGTGAAGCCTACGGGGTAGGTATGTGATTTAATGGTGTTAGTTTACTGGGTGCACAAACTGGGATTCATAAAGGCAAACCCATCTCTCTGAGGGACAGAAATCTTGGTGGTAATGGTGGACATAGGATTGTTTGCATTGTTCCATTATAGAGTAGAAGATAGATGTAATCATGTTCAGAGAACCACCAATTTTCAAACTGAAATCTTCTTTTTGGTTTAGGTGTTTTGGAGTTGATAACAGCAAGGATGGGAGCATGCTGGTCACTGTATAACATACGAAGATGATACAAACCATTGTTTGGAAAAAGCTTGATAATTTTCATTAGCAAGACATCTGTGCAGACGCTCAAAGGTAGAATAGTTGTAAAGCGTTTATGAGTCAAGCAGGCCCACTATACCCAATATCAAACAAGTCACATTGTTTAACGAGAGAATATAAATTATCATTTCAAAATAAATTTAGAAGGGGTTGGGCCCCCACTTTTCGTTAGCTCTCATAATGTCATTCATATCCCCGTGCATGCAAAAGGTAGGTCGATCATGATTCTTCTGTCCACTGGAGGGAAACTGGAGTCCTCAAGCAAAACGGTAGGATTCAAGCTGTTTTGGGGTGGACAGCAGGGATCCTATTTAAGACACAGGAATAATCCTAAAAGGATGAACTCAGTTGAATAATAGGTAGTGTATATTATAGGGTTGGAACCTGTAACTTTCCATAACGGAAAGCTTATGCCATGTTGGAAGAAGTTGAATCAACTGTGTGCAGATGGTACAAAATAAAGGACTTTTTTTCCTGTTTACCTCACAAAGGGCTAAAAATTGGATGCTGGAAGGCTGGAAGCAGAAAATGTCTTGAGATGCCTAAGCTACTAAATCAGTTCCACAATTTTAATCATCCATCATAAGAGTTCGAATCAGCATCATAGAGTTCAAATCAGCAACAAGAACATAAGAATAATAACAGCAACCAAATAAACAACGAGATAAGCTAATGGTGGTACTAGCTTGCAGTGATGATACAAATACAGGTAATTCGAACATCATCATATCTGTCAAAATGCCACTACAAGTGAACATAAGTCAAGAATGACATTTGGTTTCATTCAATTAAACAAAATAAAATCACCTTAACTCCCCTTCGGAAGTAGAAAGGAAGCCTTGTCACCGCTAACTCCAGCGGCTAGGGCCTGGCCATGTCCATCCAAGTGTCCAGGCCTATGAAAAATTTATAAACTGCACAAAACAGATGTCACAAGAAAATCAAGAATTTTCCCTTCACAGATAATCAGTTAGAACCTTTGCACTCAGGACCATTCTACAGAATATATACTTTATGGAAATATGTGTACCCTGGACGAGGAAACTGATATGCAATCATCAGTGCACCAAAGAGTTAAGCACAACAGGCAATGCTTGATTTCCTAACATCAAAGTAAATAACATGACCAAACACAGAATATCTAAAAACACACAGCAAATATTTGGGAAGACAGTAAGCGACATTTCAAGTCCATGTCCAAAAACACCACAGCAAACCATACGACATGGCGATAGAGTTCATTAACAGATAAGACCAAATGTCATCCATACAAAGGGGCCTTAGAGCAACCACACCAACATTCTGGACAATGAAAACTGATCGAAACAACAAACCAGGATAGATGGTAAAAACTCCATACAACTCTTAACATGACCCCATAGTAGGTTAGACCGAGCTAGTGGAGCATGGATTCTAGTAAAGGTATGTAAGTGCATTGCAATATTGTATTACATATATCAGATCAAGCATAGCGACATAGCGTGATACGTGGTAGATAAAGATAACCATTGAGACTGAAATCACTAAGGAAGCAGCCAGACTGGAGATGAGTAAGTGGAGCGAGTCTCCATGTGGCGGAAAGCACGGTGTAGCATGGTCTGTAAACATTCCATTCCTTGTGGATGGGTAGCGCCTTTGGTTGGCATTCTGGTAGGCCAAGCCATCATGAACCTCGATCATTCCCGAGTCATCTGCGTTCCGCAGGCTGTTGACATCGTCAAGGAAGTAGATGGCCTCCTTGAAGCCTGGGTACTGATCTACCTCATATGACGTTGAGCTTCCTCGGCCAAGGAAGAACATCCGGCCACCGAGGCTTGGAATGCGAACCCAGGTGTACTGCGCCTCAGAACCCTGAGTCCGGACCATCATGATCAAGGTGAAATCTTCAGTATCCACATTCCGCTCCACCAGGAGCAGTTCCCCACGCGAGACCAGTATGTAGCCAGTGGTGGGACCAACATCATTGCAAAGTCATTTCTCCTTAGAATTGTCCTCTGCTAGATCCACCACCACCTCATCCATCTCCTTCTTCTCCTCAAACTTGAAATAGAGAGTCTGCGTAGTAACATTCAGAACCCCATCAACATCCACGCGAGGTGTGCATAGCCCAATGTTCTTGTCCTTCCTCAGAACGTAGAAGGCATCCTGGTGGTAGACGACGTCCCGCGCGTCTGGGCGGAAGACGCTGGCTGTAGCCACTTGGTCCCCCTGGCGCCAAAATGCCACATGGCTAGGTCCCCCCCTCCACCAAAAGGCCCCTGACGGCGATGATGGCGGCTGCGATGTTGAGAGGTGCAGGAGCGAAGGTAGCCACGAGCATGACAACCGGGGAGGCGGGGAGTCCACTTGAGGCATGAAGGTCACCAAGGCCGGGACGGCGATGCGCTCCTGCGTGTGGACGTTGAGGAGTGTATGGCCATGCCATTCGTCCGTGGCGAGGAGAAGCCGTCCACCAGGGATCGAACCGAAGAAGTGGGCGCTCTCTGGGACGGCGAGGTGGAGGGAGCGGCAGCCGCCGGCCAAGTGGTGGAAGCTGGGCCCGCTAGAGGATGGGAGGAGCAGCCACAGGAGAGGGCAGTATGGAGCGAACTATACTTGGCCAAACGGGTGGCCCGGCCCTAGCACGGCACGGCACTACAGCGGCACGGCACTATACGGCACTACATTCTACCGTGCCGTGCCGTCTCGGGCCACCGTGCCGAACTCTCGGCCCAAGCACGGCACTATGGCTCCTTAGCTGAGGCACGGTGACCCACCATGCCTGTGCCGGCCCATGGCTCCAAGGGAGGAGCCGAGGAGCTCGCCGCGCCCCGCCTCGAGCCTCTCGCCGTCGTCGTGCCACTTCTCGGCCCCGCTGCGCCCCCGCGTCCTCGTCGTCGCTGCTGCGCCATCATGCCATTGCAGCCCTGGCCGCTGAGAGCGCCAAAGAGGACGCACGCGCCGCCGTTGTCGTATAGCCATGCCTTGAGGAGAAGACGAGCGGGGGAGGGAGTGGCCTAGGACCGCCAGCTGCTAGCCTAGGGAGCGAGAGGCGGAGAGTCCACGAGAAGTTTCTGCGGCCGAGACTCGAGAGAACGACGGAAGGAGTAGCTAGTGAGAGAAACAAGAAATGGCGGCTGGGAGGGGAAGAATGAGAGAGAATGAGGAGGGAGTTGCTTTTATTCCTAGGTCAAGTCCATCCAACGGTCAAAACTACTACAAATCAATCCAACGATCAAGAATAATCGGGCCACTATCGTGCCAGCCCATTAACTGTGCCGTGCCCGTGCCGGCACTGCGGCCCGGACCTGCGGCCCAGGCACGGCCCTAGATCGTGCCCGTGTTGGCCCTGGCACTATTGCACCGTGCCCATGCCGTGCTAGTGTCGTGCTTTTTCGGGCCAGGCCCGTGTCAGCCCATCGTGCCTGGCCCACTTGGCCAAGTATAGAGCGAACCCCTTGCGCCATCCATGGTAGACCTAGCTCGCCCGACGGCGGTCCTCCGGGCATGGAAGGAGGTCGCCGACCTTAGCGACGAGGTCATGGTGGAGCTCGTCCCATGGAATCCGCATCAGGGTCGGTGGCGCCATGGCGGGTCCACAGGGAAGGAAAGGGAGGGATGTAACAGAACCGACCAAATTATAAGAACGTAAGTACAAAAACAATCACTGAAGTGATCAAATCCCTATACTTAAGCTCTCATAATCCTGGTAGTCCAGAAATCTCGAAGGATTTCAAACAACTTTCAACAAACAAGCCAAGATCGTATTGATTCAACACAACACATCAAGCGTTACAACATTTTCACAAGCGGCATACGGATTACATCCATCGGAGTTAAATAAAATATTACAAACCGAGTTTGTTTCGCGGAAGCAACATAGTTCGATATATAACTTCATAAGTTCAAATACATTGCCAGATAGTAGTCATGTCCCACAAAAGCATCTTAGATAAGATAACTAATAGAGATCACGCCCAATGATCTAGTCCTCATCTCCGGCTGAGAGGAGACAGTACTTGCAGCACCCAGAATAGAACAGGTCATCTGCAACAGGTGAAAAATAAACCCTGAGTACGAGAAGATACTCAGCTAGACTTACCCATCAAAAACTAAAAATAAAGGACACCAAGGATCATGCAAGGCTTTATAAGGTGGGGCTAGCTTGACGCATTTGCATAAAAGAGCTTATGAACATAAGTAACCAATTAAACTTAGCATCAAGTTCATCATCATTAACCTGTCAACTATATTAGCACCTGTACTAGAGCACTCACTTATTAGGAGTAAACAATATTAACCATAGCAGATATAATAAGGCCATCATCATCATATCATTATTTCTGAACCATGATTATTATTTAGTGCATCTACTTTGGAGATACTCCCGTTAAGTTCTCACTAACCGGTGAGAGACGGTGACTCGAATCGAATTACAACTCAGCTGAGGGGGTATTCCTAACTCTCACCCTGGCATACTTTGCAACAGTAGCTGTGGGTCACCTTTGGTACAACTCAGGAACCAACTTCGCGGGTTCGGTCAGCGCCAACACTCTCAGGGATTACCCTTCTACCAGGACGATCAGGACTTTTAAATCATCTACCCTTGGACTCACGCCTACGACTCCCTTCCGAGGCGCACTTTATACTTACCAGAGCTCGCCCTGAGTTGAGCTACTCGGCTTCGTGGTCGGTCTCTAGATCCGGCCAACTAAGAGAGAGGTATGTGTTCAACATAAACAGGAAAGGCTCTAAGACATGTGTTGCTAATGACATGTGTTAAGTGTTTTGAGTTAGGCATAAGCAACACATGTGATGAAGGTGTATGTGGCAAGGAGTGGTGGCCACAAGATCACAAAGAGATGGTGCATGGACATGAAATGATGATCATGGTGGAGATGCACATAATATGATGGACATGATGATCAAGTGGAAGAGAAGGATCTAAGAGCGCAAGGCAAAGGTATAACCATAGGGTTTTCCTTTTGCCGGTCTAAAATGAGTAGAGAAGTGATTGACCGGGTTTAGGATACATAGCCGACTATCAAGAAGGGCAATCACGGTTAGCTCGGGAATCAAGTACCACTAGATCAATGTCTTGAGCATATGCATTAGGATCTAGTAGAGAGCTAACATAACGCCTTGAAAAATAATTGTGAAATGCTAACACACATGCACATGGTGGTGTACACTTGGTGGTGTGAGCACATTTGCATAGGCGGTGAAGTTTAAGTGGTAGAGAGGGGGTTTGGGTTCCTCTCTCCCTCCCGCCGAGCTTGCGAGGCAGGATTCGGTGCTTTTTGGGGAAGTGAAATGTCTATTTTCTTCTGCGCCGGAAGTCAGAAAAGAAACGGAGGTTTTATCTAGTAGACCATTTATCTTATTTATGATAATGAATATATCCTTGTATCCATTCCAATTAAATCTACAAAATAAGATCTCGCACGACTATATTTTGGCAAAAATGAAATAAATGACAAGTGGGCCCGTGTGACAATCAGCATGGCTATCCTTGAAAAATCGTTTTACCTATCTTGCCCTGTCCAACAGATATCAATCTAACCAAATAGAAAAATGACTTGCTCTATCCATTCAACTAACCATGGAAAAATAACTCGCTCCATCCATTTAACCAAACATAGAACATGGATAACCATATCTAGAAACCTATAGATGCACATATCTCATCCAAACTTATCCTCAAACTAAACATACCTAACGCCCGCAGATCGGGCTGAATTTGCTCAGGACTAGAGTAGCAAACCTTGGTGCTGACTTTTATTCTGTTTTCTCGGTGCTCGTTGACATCCAGTGCAAGTCCTCAACCTATTAGCAATTATTAAGATTTATGTTTTCGTTGATTTATTTTTTGTGCCTTTATAATTGGAATGCAGGATGGCTAGCCATCGTGTGACTTCCTTACACTAAATGGTGGTCACCCTTTGTTTAGCGTTAAGGTCGTCGTTTAGACAGTGTTTAAACGGAGTTAAACTCCTAAATAGAGTTTTGTATAGTAACACTTACATATATAATATTTGTATATATATATATATATATGTAAAAGTCAAATATACTACAGAAATGTATGCATATTTGATGCTATAAACATTCTAAAATAATCTTGCAATGTATGAGGATCTGTCCCAGGGCATACTTAGAATGACTTTTTCAAGAGAAGGATAATTTGAAACTGATAAATAATCAGCAGCCTGATTTTCCTTGGGCGCCTAGCCAGATCCGATCAAGAGCCACACGTGTGACGAGTCCCTCGATCGGATTATCCGAATCGAATTGACCTCGAACTCGGCACGTACGTATAGCCGAGCCGGCCCTCACACGCCGCCATAATAATCTGTATACATATATAAACAAACTGCCTGCCTTTCCTCGTCTCCACGGCGCCTAGTTAGGGGTACGTCTCTGTTTGCTGCAATGGCAGGCCATTGCGGCGGCGGCGGCGTCAGGGCTCACATGCTGATGCTGCTGCTTGCCTGCTTGCTTGCAGCGACGTCAGGGCTAGATGTTTCCCATGGTCACCACGCGAATACGCACATCACCGCGAATTGGTATAGGTACGACCCTGAAGCGGCGATCGCCATCGACCTGGGCAACACCAACTCTTGCGTCGCCGGCTACACCCGTGGCTGGCCCGGCGAGACGGAGACCATGTTCCGCGTCTGCATCCCGTCCTGGGTCGCCTTCCCGGACGACTGCAGCGTCCTCGTCGGCGAGGCCGCCAAGAACTACGCCGACACCCACCCCGAGGCCGCAATCTTCGGTTTCAAGCGTATGCTCGGCCTAAGGTACGAGGAGGACACCGTGCAGAGACTCACCCAGCGTGTGCCGTACAAGATCGGTTCAACAAAATACGGCATCGGTCCGGTCATCCAATTGGACGCCAAGGACGACGGCGGTTATTTTGATGTCCTTGCTTATCGGGACGATCCTTTTCTGGGAGGAGATGACTTCGACCGCAGGGTCGTGGACCACTTCGTCGACGTGATCAAGATGAAGCACGGCAAGGATGTCAGCGAGGACAGGGCTGCTCTCAGGAAACTGGGCGTGGCGTGTGAGCGTGCAAAGAAGGTGCTGAGCAGTCAAGATCATGCCCAAGTGAGCACAGGGTTTTTTTTACCGACCGGTTTCCGGTAACCACCGGCCTCCGGTAGCGGTAAACCGGTCCGGTTTACCGGTAACCGGTCGGTAACCGGCCGAATTCAAATTTAAATTCAAACGCTCCTTCAGTTCGGTTCGGGTCCGGTTTACCGGCCGGTTTGGAGCGGTAACCGGCTGGTTTGACCGGTTTACCGCTCGGTTTGAGTTTAGAATTTTCTTTTTTCTTTTTTTTTTTCAAACTTCTATACGTACAAATAAATACTAAACGAACTCGAATTTGAAAAATTTTTACACCATTGGCTTCTATAAATCATGAACTATTTTTAGGAATTTTTTCAGCATTTTTTGTTTTTTTTAAATTTTAAATTTGAATTTGGGGGTCTTAACGGACCGGGACCGGGATTTTTTTTTCTTTTTTTTCAAACTTTTATACGTATAAATAAATACTAAACGAACTCGAATTTGAAAAATTTTTACACCATTGGCTTCTATAAATCATAAACTATTTTTAGGAATTTTTTCAGCATTTTTTTTAAAATTTTAAATTTGAATTTGGGAAATACCTAACCGGACCGGACCGGAACCGGACCGGCCCGGTTAGGGCGGTAACCGCGGTTTACCGCGGTAAACCGAGCGGTATTTTTAACCCTGAGTGAGCATCGAATCTCTACTCGGCGGCGGCATGGATTTCTCGGAGTCGCTGTCACGGCCAACTTTTGAGAAATTGAGTGGTGATCTGTTCTGGAAAGTCATTGGTGGACTCGGCCATGGCAGACTCTGAGCTTGAGAGGAGCGAGATAGATGAGATCATTCTTGTTGGTGGAAGCACCATGATCCCAAAGATTCAAAGACTTGTCAAGGATTACTTTTATGGGAAGGAGCCAAACATAGGGTCAAACCAGATGAAGCGGTTGCTCTTGGAGCAGCGGTTAAAATCCATTCCTTAAAATACAGGAGGTTTGAATCTTCGGATTTGCTCTAGATACAGGTAAACCTTAATTATGAAGCTGTTAGTTCTTAATTATTGGCCTAGCAAATCCTAGGCCGATTGATTACTAGGAGATGTACTATATAGGATTATTATAGGAGATTGATTTTTACACCCTCCTCTATGGTGTACTCTATGCATGCCTTCCATATATAAATCCCATATTTTACAGCAAGATCTCCAATATGTTTCAACAATTTCCAAATTATTTTACAGTGTATTGGATTGTTTGATCAAATGTTTGTTTTGGAAGGCTCCAAATCAATGTCTTAAATATCCAGCTATGGCATTTAGTGGAGGACCTCTTCAATAGCGGAGCTAAATGATGATATAGCCGGCTATATATAACTGCTAAGTTGTACATGGATAGGAATAGTTGCATCCGTTCTCAAACCGTTATAGCCGGAACATAAACCTTATTTCAGATACCATAAGAACATTGATTTTGCACACACATGCCCACGCCATGACTTGCCTAAGGCCCCATTTGATACAAATCTGCTTTATTGGTGGAGTTTTTTTTTTTATTCAGCTCCACAAGTAGCTCTACCAGTGGAGTTTAACAAAAACTTCTCATATTAGATAAGGGAGAGAGAGAGAGAGAGAGTTAGGAGAAGCTAATATTTTCAACTTCATCCGACACCCACCACTTGTGATAGTATGTTTAAGGAGCTCCACTTGAAGAGTAGTTTTATTTTAACCCATTTGGCAAAACCAACTCCTTAAACTGTTGGAGAAGCTATCCCAAATGTGGTATGAATCTGGCTCCGATATTTTTACATGTTTATGAAATTGGTCATGCTCTCCCCATCTCTTATTTAAATGTGTATACATGAATTTGGAGTTTATGTATTTGTTGAGTTTGTTCGGATGGTATATTCGTCCAATCCTGTTCCGTGGTTCCGTCCTTCTTTTATTGTCCTTTTCATAAGGTGTATTGTAATTTTTAAAAATCTTTAGAAGCATACATCAAATACCCTTACGATATATCGTTGATTGCTTTAATTTTTGTGCACCAAGCGTGTAAAAAAATGTTAGTAATTGCCAATCAAAATGTGCAAAGTTTGAGTTTTTAAATCTTGATACGCCTTATATATTTAAAAATGAGAGTGTTACGGTTAGTGTTAGATGAAGTCACCACTGGATCACATATTACGAGATCAATCAGAAAAAAAAGAGTATGCACTATTGATTTTTTTAGAAACAACATGCACTATTGATTTTAATGAACTATGACGTGGATTAATGAAAAGGTCCATATATTAAATAAATAGCCACTTTAGATTTTAAAATAAAGCACATGTGTACAACTAATAAAAGCTAAATACAAAAGTAAGAATTAGTAAAATATTGGTCTGATTCAAATATTAATAAATTAGGGTGCCAAATATCTAAATAACTAGTACATTTAAAGTCCAATTCATCAATATCAAAATTTAGGCTTAAAGTAATATGATTTTTGAATGCCTTGGGAAGGAAAATATGAGTCTATGCGAAATACTGAATGACCAATATATTATCACATTAATAATTAGTGAAAAAGAGAAAGATCTATATTATCTATACCTTGATTCCGCATTACCACTATATATTAGTAATCTATACGTCCATGGGAGAGACTAAAATACATACATAGGACATGTTTGGTACAACTCAGTTTTATTAGTGAAGTAGATTTTTTTCAGCTTCGGTTACATAAAGCAGCTCCACTAGGAAAGCTAAAGTTGTTTCAAAAAATGTTTGGTAAACAACTTCTCCGGGAAGATAATAGAGATAACCGTTAGTATTTTCAGCTTCACCCAACTTCACACGAGAAACTGTGCCTATGAGAGGAGTTGAAAAATAACTTTGGAGAAGCTGTTTCATTAGGACCTGCTTGGTAAAAGAAGCTGAAAAATAGCTTTGTGAAGCTGGAGCAAAAGTCCTAGCAAGTAGGCCCAAAGACGGTAAGTGCAGATAATAAATATAGATAATTATTTGATACACAGTCATAATTTATTTTGAGCAGAAAGATCCCATTACAAATGCTACTGCAGGTGCGAATGCATGATTATTCTGGACAAACAACATCACACGCAGAGATGAAAGACCTGGACAATCATCAAACTAAAATACGAGACCGGATCCCTTGAACTTGTCTTCTAAGACGTCATCTACCTTCTGGCTCATCTCTTTGCTCATGTGGTTCTCCCAGTCCCCCACCTTGCCTTTCCTGAAGAACATAGATTTCCCAATAACTAAGTCGTCTCCACGAGTAACATCTCCAGATCGATTGCTTTCCAAGCCACTAAGCACTTCAAAGCTGCACAGCCTCACCACCTCCTCAGGGACCCCTATCCTCTTCTCCTCTTCAGTGAACGGGACAGCAAAGAAGCCGGCAAGCGTTTCCACGATTTTCACTGGGTCCGAAACGATCTCTTCATACTTCAAGAAAAGTATCTGCTGTGGCCTCGCCAAGCTCTCCTTCCAGTACTCGAGATAGTGCTCCCAAAAGGGCCCGAAAGGCGAGATCCCCTCACAGAACATGCTCACCGAGGCGTCAAGTTGCACGGGGGAGGACCTTGCTGTTCCTCCTCCACGCAGCATGCCATTCCCAAAGTGCCACAGCGAGATGCACACATCCTTGGGCTGCCGGCAAAGGTACACGACGCGGCAGCCACAGGTGGAAACGGCCGGCGGGAGCAGGGAAAGGGGTAGATGCGTAGCAAGAAGCCTTGGGGAGGGCAGCTTGTCGATGGCGGCCAGGTCTCCCGCCGCTGGGTTGGGTGTCTCGAGGTGTGCCACGAGTTCTTGCGGGTGCAGCTGGGTGAGCAGAGGAGGGTGGTCGTCGTCGGCGGCGGCGGAGAAAGTGTGGCGGCGGCGGCTTCGGGTCGTGATGGCGAAAGCGAGGGCTTTCAGCCAAGTGGTTCCACATTTCGGGTAGGTGGCAAGGATGATGTCGTCGCTACGAGGCTTGTAGTGTTCTTTGATGGGGATGATGTGCTTGAGCCTAGCTGGATTCAGCCAGTAGTTCTGGTATAGAACGAGTGGCATCACCCACCCTCCTCTCACAGGTAACGTGGATATAAGATCGCTGTAGGTTTCGGGTGGGGTTTCTTCAGCTGAGGCTTTGGTTTTGGCGTCACTCTTGCTAGATTCAGAATCAGGAACCTGCGCCGCCATGGCTGTGGTTGTGGACTTGTGGTTGATCAGGGAAGTGATAGCCGATCGACAGGATCGGTAGGGAATTGTGACGTGATGGACTGATGATGATACTCAAATAGCTTAGCGTGAACACAGTAAGAGATCTAGCAAGAACATGAGGTCACCGGTGAGGAAGGCGTTGACTCCTGTGCAGGCAGGCTACCGCCCAAGTCGAGCAGTCTGCACACCTGTCCTGTGGCACGATCTCGAGCTCTGGTGGGGCGTCCGCTCTGCTCGCCGCGCAACCGCAGCGGCGCCCGCTCTGCCGCGTCGCCGCTAACTGGACTGCGCACTCGCCGCCGCCAGCTGAGGCTGCCGAGCCACCACCACACCGCCAGCGCCCTGCCGAGTGTCGGCTGGCCCTCCTCGCTGCCCTCCGCCGGCGGTCAGCCCGTCGTCGTGGCCTGAAGTTTGGCTCAAATCAATTTTTGGCAACTGGAAGGGAGAGCAGAACACGCTGCCGCTGCGTATTGAACAAAGGATTTTGTTGCCTGAAAAACAAAGGATTTGACCCAACATACATGTGCACACCTGCACATGTTCTGTGAGCTAGTTCGGTGAGCAGTCTGCCGTCAACCAGGACACCAGGTGCACATATACACGAGACACATCTATATCTATATCTATATCTAATAATAATAATAATAATACTATAATATAATATAATATATATAATAATAATAAAGAGGCAAAATTTCATGTTCTTTTTTTTCGTCCATCCATTTTCTTGGTCTATCTCCCTGTAACTGCTGGACAATGGAGAGTTTTTTCCATCTGGAGTTACATATATAACCGTGCTCATACGAGTTAGAATAGCTCTTGTCTGGCGCAATACAGAGTCTGAATCCAAAATATATTGGGTCCGTGCTCATATATGTTAAAAAATAGAAATCATAATCCAAATACACCTCTCTAATCATAAAAATGAATAGGAATTCTAATTCAAACAAAAAAGAAATATAATCTATATCTTTAATAATAAAGAAGCAAAATTTCCTTTTTTCGTCCTATACGCTACGGAGTCCGATTCCAAAAGCTGCCGAAGCAAACATAAAAAGGATCCTTGGGGAGTCCAACTGCTATACTAGAGCCAAATCGGTCTCCATCGCCAATTAGGAAAGATTATATTTAATAAATTGGATAGTCCAGGTGCTCCTCGAAGAGGCAAGAAAAGATAGTACTAGAAGATTAAAGGGAAGTGCACACGTTGTGACCAATTATAATTGGAGTACATGTCCGACTATTAGAGATATATATACTCATCCTCATGGCGGACTAACACATTCGGCCAACAGATAGATTAGTCGCATATAGTAAATTATTAATAAGTTTTCTAATAAGAGAATTGCAAAAAAAGACCAGCCACCTTATAGATACAAGGGTGATGGTTGATTAAGGGATCTAACAACCAATCATTAAAAACCAATCTATTATTTTTATCTTCTATCTCAAGCCCTTCCAAACCCCTGCTGTCCAACACTTCTCCCAACGAGATTTGCTAGCGTTCTAGGTGGTCTTCTAAGACACATCTAATGTACGTCTCCCTGACGGGTCTTGTAGGTTTTTTGGGAGAAGAACGAACGTGTAATCGGCATCGTCGACCTGCTGATCGGCCTCGCCGTTGGAACCTCCCTCTACTGCATATCTAGACCGTTTGCGGCCTCGGGTGATCTAGCCCTTATCAATGTGTGACTAGAATCAGCGTCAACACTTCTTGATTGGACTCATATATCAATTTAGTTGTCCTGTATTGAAGGTTACATTTACTTTACCCATGCATCTTATGATCAGTTGGCTCGCTTGATGATCTTAATTACCATGCATTTCCTCATCTGGCCTGGAGACGTTTTTCTGGGCATCGTCTTAATCGCCGCCTACTGCTATGTACATCCGACATTGGTTGGACAACAACCGGCGATAGGAGCAAGTAGCACCGGCGGTGCAGATGGCGGCCATGGCCATGGTCCTGCTGAACTACGTCACGTACCCTAACCAGCAGAATGCTGCCGCTTCTTCTTGTACAAGCAGCGGCGACGACGACCATCTATTGGCTACGACGTCGGTGGGGTGCGCGATCCACTTGGGATAGTTCGAGGATGGCTACTGGTGCAGCGTGATGCCTGCCTGTCGCCACGAGTTCCACAGGAACTGCATTGCAAAGTGGTTGATGGCATATAACAACACGTGCCCATTGTGTAGGGCTCAACTGCAGCGAGTTATTTCTCATGACTTGGTGTAGATAGAGAATGACTAGGATGCCCCCTCGATGCTTTAGCCATGTTAACAGTAAAAATACTACTCTCGCTAATCCAAATTATACGAGATGTGATGTATGGACTTCTTTTTTTTTCTTTTTCTTTGAGATTCACAAAGTTTTTTTTTGTTAGGGCGTACCGGAGTAGAGCTCATGTTTGATAACTTTTTTTTTTCGTTGCAACGCACGGGTATTTTTGCTAGTAATAATAAAGAGGCAAAATTTTAGGCTCTTTTTTTCGTCCATCCTTTTTTCCGTTTTCCTCTAACTACCGAACAATGGAGAGTTTCTTTTGTCTGGACTTATATATATAACACGTGCCTATATGAGTTAGAATAGCTCACGTGTAGACCAATATGGAGTAGGAATCCTAATTTAAATAGATTCCTTAGCTGAGTACTCTAAATAGAACTCTTGATAATAAATAAAAAATGATAAGAATTACATTTTTTATCACCGCTTTCTTTATTTACGTACGAGTTAGAATAGCTCGCGTCTAGACGAATATGGAGTACGAATCCTAATCTAAATAGATTCCTGATACTAAAGAGGCAAAATTTCTTGCCAACAAATTTTTTCTTTCAACTAAGACAATGACTTTATTTCAGTTTATGTTTTTCCGTTTTAATGTCTGAGTCTTAATCTCCGCTCCGAGTCGCTTGCCTGAGTCCAAATCAGATACGTCACCTCCGGCTCCAAGGCAAAGGCAGGAGACGCACATTTATAGACAACTCACGACAACTATGTTAGCCTACTATACAAATAAATAATAATGATCATTTTGTAATGGTCATTCATTCTCTAAAATACCATATATAGGCTGGAGCAGCGTGTTCAGATAAGTACAAAGTTTGAATAGAATATAAAACATTTCTATGGTCCATTACTCTTTTCGGTACTCATAAAAAATAGAACAGTTTGTCTACATATGTAATATGATCTACTAGGTGACTCTGAAAATCTATACATCCCATTATAACCACTATATATTCCTATATATATTTTCTAAAGCTTAAAACCAAAAACCGACCCTATATGTGTAAAACAAGTTATGAGAAAAACAAGTAGGCCTAAACTACTTGAATTCATCACTTTACTTTAATTGAGTATTTTCTTATAGAATTAAAAACACATTTATAGACAACTCACGGCAACTATGTTAGCCTACTATTTAAATAAATAATAATGATCATTTTTTAATGGTCATTCATTCTCTAAAATAACATATATAGGCTGGAGCAGCGTGTTCAGACAAGTACATATAAAACATTTCTATGGTCTATTACTCTTTTCGGTACTCATAAAAATTAGAGCAGTTTATCTACATATGTCATATGATCTACTAGGTGACTCTGAGAATCTATACATCCCATTACAACCACTATATATTCCTATATATATTTTCTGAAGCTTAAAACTAAAAACCGACTCTATACGCGTAAAACAAGTTATGAGAAAAACAAATAGGCCGAAACTACTTGAATTCATCACTTTACTTTAATTGAGTATTTTCTTATAGAATTAAAATCCATAACAACGCACATTTATACCATCTATTTTTTTTAATATTAAAGTATGAATCGTTTCTATGGTTCTTTTTTGTAACAGAACCGTCCAAATTATAAGAGCACAAGTACAAAAACAATCACCGAAATGATCAAATTCTCACACTTGAGCCCATATAACTCCGGTAGTCCAATGAAATCACGAGGGATTTCAAACCAACCAACATACAAGCCAAGATCGTAGTAATTCAACATAACAAGTCACATGTTACAACCATTTCACAAGTAATTGAATATACATCGGAGTTCAACATAGTTATTACAACTTAAGTTCAAAAGTAGCGGAAGCAAAGTAATTTGAAACTAACATTAATCTTATTTAAAATACATGCCAGTACTACGGTCGACTTCCAACAAAAGAATTAGGGATAAGGTAAATAAGAAGGATCATGCCCGTGATCACACTCCGCCTCTACGGCAGGAGTCAACCAACTCTTGCAGCCGCCATGATACATCACAACCTGCAACAAGTGGGGATAAAACTCTGAGTACAAGAAGGTACTCAGCTAGACTTACCCGTCAGAAACCAGAAATAAGGTGACACCAAGGATCATGCAAGGCTGATATAAAGTGGGGCTAGCTTGACAACATTTTGCATAAAAGCTTAATATAGATGATCAATCATTAATGCTTAAGCATCAAGTTAATTATCATTAACCCATCATCTATATTAGAACCTATACTAGAGCACTCACTTTATTAGGAGCAAACAATATTAACCATAGCAGGTATAAATTGAGGCAACCTTTTCATCGTGATCCAATTAACCATCCGTTCAATTTAATGGAATCTACGTTGCCGCTGCTCAAGTCAAGTGCTCACTAACCGGGAGCGACGGCGATTCGAATCGAATTCCTATCCAGCTGGAGGGGTATTTCTAACACTCACCGTGCAGACCCCTGCCAGGGTCGCACAGGCCACCTTTTCATATGATTCAGGAATCGCGGGTCCGAATGATGTCGCGACCCCAAGGGCGACACTCTGCCAGGTGATAAGGACTCTAACCCCCCCTTGGTCTCACGCCAATGTCCCCAAGCACATCCTTTCTCTCCTCCAAGAAGCAACCTACCATTCGATTCCCGGCCTGAATCACATTACTCGGCTTCGCGGTCGGAACGACTTATCCGGCCAACTAAGTGTTAGACTGCGTTCAACATGACTCAAGGACGTACAGCGAATCGGTCCTTAAACGACTCAGACGGGGATAGATTCACACCCAAGACCTCCATGCCTTGTTGCTTCACTATCGTCATCCCGCCCGGTCTCATTTCATTTTATTAACACATGGTTCCATTCCACGATAGCAAATATAGCCAACCGTGCCATATATGAATATCCCTACATCTCGCAGGTGACAGGAAATCACCTGACTTCTACCGCTTAAAGCAGGGCTAAGCATCTACTCGATCCTAGTCTATGTAGGATTCAGGGATTCATATATCTGGACAAGGAATGATATAATGCAGCAAGGTTTTCAACCAACTCCTACCACTTAATGCAACAATACTTATAACATATATATAATTAATTGCTTTGAAGATAGGAGGCTTATAATGCTCCGGGGCTTGCCTGGGATCCGACTCAAGTTAGAGTATGTCAGAAGAACTCGCTTGGCGAGCAACCTCCAATCTACCACTTGTCCGGTCCTTCTATCTTCCGGTTTGGATCCACCAAACACCGTCTTCGGGTTTGGCTCCAACGCCACATCCTTCACACGTTTCTGCTAGCGTACCTATATGAGATGCAACCATGCACATGTGTGAATGCATCGAAGTGCAATGAACAGAGTAATCAAACAAGCATACCAAAGTTCTCATAAACACCTAGAGCTAATTAACTTAATCCACATTAGGGCATAACATAGAAGATGACAAGCACATCAAGTAAGACACAAGCCTCAAGATCACAGGGTACTAACCCAAGTACTTTCAAAGGTATGAGTCACACTTCAACACATTAGCATGGCAAAGTTAATCAAAGCACTACAACTAAAATCTGTCACTTTCTGGACATACAAACAGTAGCTACATAAATTAATCATAACTAGAGATCCCTAAATCCAAATGACTTGCAAGAAGACATTATGGAAAGCTTATGAAATTCTCTACATTTCGTTTAATATCGTCTCAACATGATTCCCAAGTTATCATGACCAAACATGCCAATATTTAAAGTCTGCACAGAAGGTAATTAAAATCTGACAGTAGACTTATTAAGCATGCAACTCTTAAACTATCAGACCTGGGATCATGAAAATTTAACATAAGAAAGATAAGATAATTATCTACAACTTTTGTATTTACCAAAACCACCGTAAACATCATTTACACAATGAAACTAGTTGCACGAGTAACACCACACATGCAGCCCAACAGCAGTGGTACAATTATAGACAGAAAACTGATAGAAACTTCAGAGAAGCATAAATGGAGTTCTAGACCTCCAACAAACATGATTCTCAACTTTATGGAAAGCTTATAAAGTTACCTACTACTTTCTTGTAATCATCTTAAGATGATTCTACAGTTAACATGGTCAATTAATTAAATAATTGCATCTCTGTCCAAAATATGGACAGAATCTGATATGTCACTTTAAATCGTTATAGCTTGAGTTTCACAAATCCAATAATTATGGTTCTGGACTTTTTAGAAAGCTTAACAAATTGTGAACAACTTTTCTATAAACATCTAGAACTAATTCTGCCACTAACAAGGTCACACATGGCACACAAAGCAATGCTGTCTGGGTTTGGGCAGAAACTGCCACAGTACTTTAAACAACTATAACTAAACATATACTTAACCAAAAATTGTGATCTTTAGCTTTTTGAAAAGCTTAAGAAAATTACTACAAATCATTTATTGTCATCAAGGCATGATTCATAACTTAACTAAGCCAAACAATGCATATATGCAGAACTGTCCAGAATAGAAGCAAAGCAGCATATAGCATTTGTTATTTTTATAGCTCCTAAACTATCAAGCCTAAAATCTTGAAATTTTTACTAGACATCATACATCACAAGAGTAACACGTCACAAAAATTTCACTTCATTTGGAGTTATATATTTACAGTTATTAAAAATAACAGATCCAACCAGCATTCAAAACCTAGTTGCATAAATCTATTTTTACAGCTAAAACTTTAAACTAAAACATGCCATATTATAGATCCACTACATAGACAATTTCACAAGGATTCCAAAAAGTCCTCATTTGCTATTTTACGATTTTTCTATCATTTACTATGTATTTTCAAAGTTCAGCCATTTAAATGCAATACTAATTCCGAAAAAGAAAAAAAAAGAAAACATTATGCAGAGTGAACACAAAACTTTCCACAAATCATGTAAGCCCCTATATGTAAATCCTTTGTCTCTAGCACTTTTGCAAAGTGAACACAACAAAGAGTTTCTGCCTCGCTAGATGGTCCTTCTTCCTCACAGCGACGGAAAACAGAGAAGGGGACGGAGGAGGCCGGCTTGATTCCGGTGAGATAGCGGCCCAGGACGATGAAGGAGCAGATGACAGCCAACAGCAGCAGCAGGAGGGAGGAGGAGAGGGGTGGCTGGTGTTGGAAGAGGAGGGGCAAAGGAGGGGCGACGGCAACAGCGAGCTCCAGCCCGACTCGACCATGGCTTCGGGCACGAGAGAGCGAGAGAGAAATAGACCGAGGAAAAGAGGAGAAGGGAGCGAGTGAAGGGTCGGGCTCGATCCCCTTTTTCTCCCCCTCGACACAGAGCAGCCAGGGGAGGTGGCGCTCATGCACGGGCACGGAGGCCACACGGCGCTCGGTCCTTTCCGATGTCGGCCACCAAGTTTCAGCGCCTCCAAAACTGCCATTCAAAAGCGACGTATTTACGAGTCTGCCACTCTTCTAATCTCACCTCTATCTCTTAAACCAGATGACAATTCGACCAACAAATTATACCGCTGCGTAGGGCTATGAGAGTACTACAACATTGCTTATAGGAGCTCAGTCAAATTCCACTAGTTTGCGAGATATTAATTCCCACCATAGGGTTGCACAGGAGGAGTCAAAATTGCACTGTGATCAGCTTGACAGCACTTCGGGGTGGGATCGGGACGCGGTCCAAAAATAAAGTTTGTTGCATACAAACTAAACTCCAATTTTCATTAAAGGTCAAACTTCATATCTCGAACAAAAATAGTAGTTTCACTTCGGTCAACACCGCGTCGGAAGAAACCCTAGTTTTGAGGTTCGGGACCGATTTGCGGCATCTTCTTGTCACTTGTTCCACATGAGCCTTTCATAAGTGTTGTTGTAGGGTTCAATTGGAGTTGTTTGGTCAAGGTTGCAAGACTTGGTTGATGACATATGTTCTCATTCTCTAAACAAAACAATCCAAGCAAGATATGACTCATTCCTTCAAAATTTCCAACTCTACTATGACTTATCATTTCATTTGACTTCTTGATTCCAAACTTCAAGAAACTTTTCCAGGGATCAATATAGATAGTTATTGAGGTAAGACATGTGAAGATACTTTGATAAACACCCAAGCATATATCTTTTAATTGAGCCTATATGTAAGCGAGGGTGCAATATCCAAGTTTAGGTTAGGGTTTATTTCCATAGGTTTGACTTTGGTATCGTCATCTCCACTAATCTATCATGTTTGAGCTTAAACCCACTACTTAATTGGTGATAAACACCTGGGGTGTTACATTTTTTACCAATCCTGTACGAGTTCAAGTAGTGTGACTTTTTCTTATAGAATTAAAATCCATAACAACGCACACTTATGCCATCTATTTTTTTTATAATATTAAAGTATGAATCATTTCCATGATCTTTTTTTCCAATCCTGTACGAGTTCAAGTAGTGTGACTGAAATAAAATCTTAAGATCAATTGAGAAACATAACATAATAATTAATCTCAACTCCTCTCGTGTCTAATGTATCAATAGATTTTCGAGTCAGAAGCAATCCAGTTATAGATTCTAAATCTCATTGCAATGTACGGGCATTTTTGCTAGTATCATATAAGTAGCAAATTTGCCCGTTGTTGCTACGGGAAAGAGAAAAAAATTAATTATGACAACGATAATTATATAAATCACTTTTGTGAAATAAAATAATAAATTATCAAAAATGATATTATTAACGGCACAAAGGCTATAATCGCGAATAAACCTATCGTGGATCCGTAAGATAGATTTTGTGGATCCATAAGATAAATTACAATGATTTGATCATACTCCTCGTAGCTTAATTAGTACATCGACTCAATGAAAGTTTTTTTTTCTTCACCTTAGCCATAGTCCCTCAATCACCAAGCTATCGCTTTCTTCCCTTCAACTTTCAATTAGTTTTGCCAAACTCTTTCCTCGCTATCTTTACCCTATGAGCCATCCTCAAGTTACATCATATATTAAACCAACATTAACAGTACTACAGAACCGACCTTGTCGATCCATTACTGCAGGTTGCTGTGAAACCGGCAGTGAAATCACTGCCAGTTCTTAATTTGAAAAATCCAAAAATGATTAAGGATCCTTAAAAACTGGCAGTGAAGGTCGCTATTACTATCATATCAAAGCCACGAACCGGCATTGATATATCACTGCCGATTTAAGCCAGGAATCAACAGTGATACTGAGACTGATCTTATAATTCGTCATCTCTGATGAAAAAGTCAGAGGACTTTGTGATTCATCATTGCATATTAAAATGAACCGGCTACTGCATATTTCGTTCTACAGCCGTCTGTTATCCAAAACCAACTTCCAAAGTAGCCTGAAGTTTCAGAAGATGCTATAACTAGAGTGTTCAATTTGCCGCCTCTGCCAACCACATGGACTTCCAAACGGGTAATGCTCATTGGCATCTTGAAAGGTCAGTGTAGAACCACAAAAACTTCTACAGAATTACAACATGGTTGACTTGTTTACATATTAGATGACTGGAATCCTAATGCACAGTAATGTATCTTTCTGAGAATTTGAATTGTCAGTGAACCGTCGGGTTCAACTCTGAACCAAATCAATTTGCTTAGACTACATTAACAAAACTGCAATGTTGTTTGTAAGAAACCTAAGGAACAATACGTAAGTGATGGGGGCCGCACCTGTTACGGTTTGTTATTACAAAAGGTACAAACCCACACCACACGAAGTTGGAATTTTTCTAGAAAAAATTGCGCAATTGCAAATAAGTATGCCCAGAGACAGATAACACGATTTGTGGCTCCTAAATTATAAAGCAAATATTCAATGTGCCAAACATGCTTCAGTCCAACAGTAGACTATCTTTCAGGAACAAACCAACTTTATTCAACTTTCCTGGGTTCTGCTTGGGGCTTCCAGAGACCAAGACGGTACTTGTGAGCAAAACTCAAAATCAATTTTCTCTGCATTGTAGGGGAATAATTAATAATTTAGATTAGCACAGATGCTTGTTCTCAATCTTAACATCGATGCTTTAAAAAATATTACAGAACTAAACGGCAAACAATATTTCAATCAAGAAAAAAAATGTTTGCAATTAAGATCCAACATATCTTAATCCACAAGTAAATGTTACAAACAGAAATTAGCACATAGCAACATGTTAAATGGATTTTGCTTCAACCTTGGGTCCAGGTACAACTAGATTTGGTTAAACTTGATTTGTACCTAAGTACAACCAGATTTGGTTAAACTTGATTTAGAGCCTGAGTACAACCAAATGTTTCCAGAGATCATAATTTTGCTAGTTACATAAATAGGAAGAAACTTGGATATTAAAAACCTGTTTTTCCTACTGTTCTCCTAAACAGTCGTTTAGTCTGTTTAAACACCGTATTAATGCTACACGATGGTACATCGTTTCTGTTTAATAGTCCATCTATCCCATTTAATTAACCGTTTAACCCATTTAATGGACCGTTTAGCCCGAGTAATGGCTAAACATTAGGTGACCGTGTTATGGACGGCAACAAGAGGCAGAGCCGTGGCTAAGGAAGCTGGCCACCAGAGTCGCTGGCTGAGGACGCGGGCCAAACCGAGAAGCACGGGATCACAATCACCATAGTCTCCAGCGAGTTGGACGTCAGTTGATAGGATCCTATTATTTAGGTGTTTGTTTATTCCTTGATTAAAGTTAGCAGTCAAGTTTGTTAGGCTTCAGGCTATAAAGCCTAAACGTTGGTTAATGAGAAAGGCAGCTGGAGATTGAGACCAATCTCTCCCGCTCCCCTGTTCGTGGGCGACGCCGAGCACGGCGTCGCTGCCTCGCCGCCGCTTCTCTCTTGCTCGCCAGTCTCTCTCTCTCTCTCGATTCTCCTAGCCCTAGCCCGCCACAACATTTGGTATCGGATATGCCAGGACCCGAGCCTACTTCCGCCGCCGCCGCGTCCACCATCATCGCCACCTCCACAGCTGCCATGACAGTTCCGGTGGCTGTCCTCGACGCCCTCACGAACGCCGTCTACGACCTCCAGCGCCAGATGGACGACCTGGATACTCGGCTGATCGCGGTGGAGACCCGGCTGTCACTGCCGGCGGCTCCCCAACCATGCCTTCCGGACGCCCTTTCTGGCTCCGGCAGCATTCCTCCGGTACCACTGACTGCCCCAGTGTCTGTCACCACGGCGGGCAGCAGTCCGGCACCGCTTGTGCCCTCTCCATCGCCGATTTCGTCGTTCGCCTCAACCAGTCCGGTGCCGCAACTGCAGCACCATGCCATCCCGGTGCCCATCGCTGCCGGTGTTCCAGAGGTCCTCAAGCTCACCTTCCCGACGTTTGACGGCGCCGATGATCCCTTGGACTGGCTGCACCAGTGCGACCCGTACGATCTTCAGCACACAAGGAGCTTGGCGCGCGGCCCTGAGAGGGACGGGCTGGTTGTGCTGTCGCCACCGGTACAGGATATTCACACCACTCGGGCCACCATCGGGTCTCCTCCAACAACCGTCACGCCTACCGACTCGGCGCAGCCGCCCATCGCGCTCGCGCCGGTATCACCACCACATCCGCGTCCGTTCCGCTGTCTGTCCCAGGCGGAGTTCGCGGAACGCCGCCGTCAGGGCTTATGCTATAGCTGCGACGAGCAGTACGCCATTGACCACAAGTGCCAACGCCTCTTCTACCTCGAGGTCACTGCTCCCGATGACACCAAGACGCCTAACACAAGGGTGATCAAGCCAGCCGTGGACACCCCGGTGCTCTCCCTCCACGCCATGGCCGGGATCCGCACGGAGGAGACGATGCAGCTGCCCTTCTCCATCGCCAACCAGCAGTTTGTCGCGCTGCTCGACCCCGGCTCGTCGCACAACTACATCCATCCTGTTATCGCTCGGCAGGCCAGCCTCGCGTTCAACTCCAGTGCACAGGCAGGCGCCCACGTCACCGTGGCCAATGGCGGCCGAGTAGCCTGCCAGGGCTTCACGCGCGATGTCGCCATCTGCCTCGGGGTGGAGCTGTTCTCCATCGACTGTTACTCCGTTCCGCTCGACACCTACGACATGGTCCTCGGCGCCTCCTTCCTCCGCACGCTGGGGCCGCTCCTATGGGACTTCGATGCTTCATGCCTGGCCTTCTGGCGTGGGGGCCGCCGTGTCCTTTGGCGGGGCCTCGGTTCGCTGCACTCCGACGTTCCCGCGCCGGATCGCCTCCACGCAGTATGTGGCGCGGCACCAGCAATACCGCATTGCCTCAACATGGGTGGGGCTGCGCGGTCTCACCGTGCAGAGGATGGCTCGCACAGCAGCACGCCCTCGGGACCCTCCTTCACGATCCTTGAGGACCTCCGTCATGACGGTCAAGACTCCGCCACTCGCCAGGCCCTCCTGGATGGACTCCTCCACAGTCCTTTCGTACATGACAGTGGTGAGCCGTGGCACGTCCTGGATGGACTCCTACTCCGCGGCGTCAGCTTGTTTATCCCTGCCTCTACCGTGGCCTTGGCCACTGTCCTACAGTTCGCCCACACGACTGGACATGATGGCGTACAGCAGACCCTGCAGAGATTCCACTCCGATTTCTTCATCAACGACGACATGCAGCTCGTCAGGGCGTTCATCCGCTCCAGTGCTACGGGCGAGCGCAACAAGACGGAGGCCCTCCACCCCGGCGGACTCCTTCAGCTGCTTGGCCTCCCGTCTCAGCTGGGCTACGACGCCTCTGGTTCCGGCACGATGGAGCTGTGCCATGAGCAGGAGGCCAACGCCGCCACCTGCGCCCTCCGCAAAGCGTTCGGCGCCGCCAGTCGGGGCGCCCTATGCGTCAGCGACGACCTCATCCTCTACGGCGACCGTACCTTTGTGCCGAGCTCCGCGGCCCTGCTGCCCGAGGTCCGCCAGCTGGCGCACACGGCCGACCACGAGCACGAGGGCGTTCGAACGACGCTCCAGCGGTTCAGCACCGACTGCTACATCGACTTGGCCAGGGACGCGCTCCTCGCCGAGATACACGCTCATCTTCTCCAAGCCCAGGACTATGGACGGCGCGACCATGCACTGGGGTTCTCTGGGGGTGACGGGAGATGGCGTCCCTTGCTCCATCACCCCGTCCAGCCCTGGTTGTCGGGCCCCCATGGCATGCTGGGACCCAAGTATGCATGGCCGGACTCTGTCTGGGCGTACGTGGACGCACTGTCCTACCACCACCAGCTTCATGAAACTTGGAAGACGTTCCAAGGACCTCCGCCGCTGACTCCACCGCCCCTGTCGACACTACATCATGACCGCCTTCTCCAGCAGCCCGAGCACGCTCGGCGAGCTAGCCTCCAGCGTGGCCTTTGGCACGTGCTGACACCGTGGGCGAGTCCATCCGACGCCGAAGCAGCATGGGAGCTAGTCGACGCTTTCCGCATGGCGCACCCTCCCTTGCAGCTCGAGGACGAGCTGCTCGTCGAGGGGGGGAGAAGTGTTATGGACGGCAACAAGAGGCAGAGCCGTGGCTAAGGAAGCTGGCCACCAGAGTCGCTGGCTGAGGACGCGGGCCAAACCGAGAAGCACGGGATCACAATCACCATAGTCTCCAGCGAGTTGGACGTCAGTTGATAGGATCCTATTATTTAGGTGTTTGTTTATTCCTTGATTAAAGTTAGCAGTCAAGTTTGTTAGGCTTCAGGCTATAAAGCCTAAACGTTGGTTAATGAGAAAGGCAGCTGGAGATTGAGATCAATCTCTCCCGCTCCCCTGTTCGTGGGCGACGCCGAGCACGGCGTCGCTGCCTCGCCGCCGCTTCTCTCTTGCTCGCCAGTCTCTCTCTCTCTCTCGATTCTCCTAGCCCTAGCCCGCCACAACAGACCGACTGTTTATTGTTTAGTGTTTAGGAAAACACTGGTTTTTCCAGTAGTAAAATAATGTGTTCTAACTGATTTTCTATCTGGTTTTCAAAAATATGAAAATGTACATAAAAAAACAGTATAGATGTCGTTTTCCAAAGTCAAAACACTATCCCAATGCAATGAAAACATAAAATAGCATTTTTCGAATTAAAAAAAGTACATAATAAACCTAAAAACTTTCGGTAAGTAAGGTATATATACAGTTTTAGAAACTGTCTTCCTAAACCAATTAATCCAAAACCAATTGAAATGTTCATGACCCAAACAATGCAATCTAAATATGCACAGTAAATTTAAAACTTCAGTAGGTCCACATGTACTGTAGATGCTACTACTCCAAACGTTGCTCACAATATTACTTCGGAACTAAAATATCTCAGAAACTATGGCAATGTAAGTAAGGAGGTGTTAAATGTCATCAACAAAATTATGAAGTAGTGCATTTCCTTTCTTTAGAGTACAGATAGTCCATTTCCTTGGAAGCATCCAAAACAACCCAAGGAATACCCCACGTATTTCGTTATGAAAGAATTTAATTGACTAAAACAATCAGCTTATTGCCTTACAATTAAAAGCGAACACAAGAAAATGACTAGCACGTTGTTTAGAACTCAGTGTTTCAATTCTAAAACAGTGATGCCATGATGTGGCTTTAAATTTGAGTTTTAAGTTCCTAATGCCTGAAACAAAAATGCATGGAAATTTCTCGCCACTGATGTTATTGACTTTCATGTCCTTCTAAAACATCATTATTCAAGCCCAGATTGGTCATGGTCATGAACTCATGGACATACACATGAACGAAAATTCATCTCAAAGTAGCAGTGCAACAGTACAGCACATTCTTGGCATTCTCAAGATATCATAGCATTAAAAATATTAATTGAAGAACTAACTGGAGAACTAAAACACAAAAAAACTGCTCTCAGCGTTAACGAATGCCAATAATTTATCACATTTCTCATTCAACATTAAGTATTTAATAATGTTCAGATAATGTTAGGAGACCAATACTGATATTGTAATCTTGTTGGCTAGTCGAGCTTGTAAAGTGATAGGTTGCAGCTAAAAGAATGACCTAGTTTTTAGTACTTTTAACACCAACTGGCCAAAAAAATTCTCTCAGAAGAAAAATTTCCCATTAGCTTCGTTTTTCATTAGAGTTTTTCAGCTTTCGTGGCCCCTCGCTAGATGTAGGATATAATACAACTTAAGGGAAACCACTGGAACAAAATAATCACTACAAATTATGCTTGGCTAATTTGTCCTAAAAGCATGTTAAGTTCAACTATAAACATGCAAATTGCCTCACATGTTAGGCAACCTAGCTATATGGAGAGAAGTAATTTGTATGTCAACAACCAAAAAATCACCACAGCAACTCTCCTCACTAACATTTGGCAAGAAACTACAAACTCAGAGTGGATACAACAATCCAATAATTGTACAGCAGCAGCACAACCTTATACAACAAAACACGATCAATCCCAACATTTCCATGACGAAGTGCTAAGAAAACAAGTCACTACTACATCAGCAACTCGCTTGTAGATTATAGACTGTAGGTAGCACAAGAAGAGAAATCGGAGCCCTTACATGCTTGCAGGGGATGCCAAGCTTCTTGAGTCGCAGCGTGCGGGCCTCGAGGAGCCTCTGGATGTCGCTGCCCACAGCCTCCTCCAGCTTCGCGGCGTGCGCCTCCACCCCCTTGCCGACGCTGTTCAGGGCGTGGAAAGATCTCGCCGGGCCGGCGAGGAGGAAGCGGCGCGCGTGAGTGACGCACGCGAGAGCCATGCGATGGACACAGAACTCGAGAGACGGGCTGAGGTTCTTCTGGCGGCGGTGACGAGGTGCCCGTGCGCCGCCGCCCTGGAGAGTGGACACTGAGGAGCTGGTTCTCGTCCGCTTGGATGGAACTCCGCCTCGTGTCCAGTCCGGCCCAACAGACAGCAGCAGGCCGCAGCAGACCTATCCTCTCACATATAGCCCAGCTCCCGCTGGAGGCATGAGGCCTGGCCTGCCATGGACTCGAATTTTCATTTTTCTTTATTGCTCAACAAAATTGGGACCATATCTGAATAAAAATTGTTTCTCAAAAAAAAATCTGAATAAAAATTGTAATGGCATGCTTTTGACCAGCAACTTGTTGTCTAACTAAAGAGAAGAAATACTTTAGCAATGAAGTAGCACTAAACAAAAGCGTATGACAAACTAAACAAAATTAGTAACTCCACATAAAAACAATATAAGAATGAGTCATTTTAAATTATTTTTTCATCATGCACAATCTTGATTTTTTTATATATAGTACTCCATCCATTCCAAATTAAGTGGGATGGCACAGGTACCAAGATTCAAGGTAAATGACCTCAATGCCCCTAGGAATAATAGCGCATCACCATCAGCGACCTCTGCGCTTACACCTCTCGTTGTTGCGCGGGCCTCTCCCAGTCCAGTGGCGGCATCTCCGACCCCAATCTGCGCCCATCCTCACCGGTCAAGGAGAAAGAACCCGACGGAGGAGAAGGAGAGGGGGCCATCAGTGGAGAAGAGGAGGGAGTGTGCCGGATCTCGAAGATCTTGGCGGAGCAGAAGACAAGAGAGGGCGCCAGATCTCGAAGATCTCGGCGGAGAAGACAAGAGAGAGCGCCGGCCTCCTAGTCGGTGCGCAGGCCGCATCCGTCCCTCCGGCCTTCACTTCGACGTGCGGGGCGCGCCCCTGTCCAGTCGGAGTCGTCGGCGGCGCTCGGGTCGCGTCTGTCCCACTGACCCCTGTGCCTGGACGCTCGGGAGGAGCGCTCCTCCACACCGGCGAGACGGCCTCTCCGAGCACGGCGACATCTCTAACTCGGGACTGCGCTCTTCCTTGCTAGTGGAGAAGAAGAACAGGAGGGCCGCCGGCGGTGAAGAAGAGCCGAGGATCCTAAGAGATGCACACTGGAAAGTGAGAGGGAGGGGATGGAGGCAAAACTATCAATATTATAGTGCCAAATAAGCCGTCAAATTTTCATTCCAAACCAAAAATGGTCATCCACTGTCATCCGTGACTCACACTGTAACACATATTGCATCATTCTGTTTAACTATGTTTATGTACATACATTAGTAAATTTACTAGTCATTCTTTAAACTTGTCCATGTTCTAATATATGTCCTAATGCTCTCAAAATTCAACTTTCACCCTGAACATGCTAAGTGTATCACATGAGGTCCAAATCTTCATAACTTGTGTTAAACAACAGACATGGAATGCTGATTGTGCGATGACATGGCCCCAACACGTGGGTCTATTAAGTAATTTTCATCAATGGTCCCTCAACTCATCCCACATTCTCATCTAGGTTCTAGTACTCTCAAATGCATCTTTGACAACCAAAATTGCCAACTTAACCACATGGTCCTAATCTTCATAGCTAGTGTTAAACCACATGTGGCATGCTGACCATGCAATGACGTTGGAAGGATGGAATGACCTAGAGAGGGTGAATTGGGCTCTAAACATTTAATGCAAGCAAAACTTAACCTACACATTTCTACTCACCCACTTGCACTATTGAGTCCTTAGGGCCATCACACTGAACATCTCCTTAGCAAAGGTCACACTAAGAATAAGGTCCTTAGTTGTGGAAGTAAACCTATAGCTAAGCATACTTTAACATTAAATCACAGTTGTCACACAATTGTTCTTGCACACAACAACAAGCAAAGCACTAAGCTAAGACAAGAAAGAAATGCAAGAAGTAAAGAGAGGCCAAAAGGAAACCATTTTCCCCAAGGTATCAAGTTGTTGCCACAACCCCCTAATCCATGTTGGACCTCCAGAGAGCCACCAAGACTCTGATTGGCTCCCTTTGAATCATGAAGTCTCAAGTCTCCACTAGTGAATATCCCTTCTCCCCTCCAGAAGGATGAGATCCAAACCTTGCACAACAATAGGAGCCTCCCCACAAGAAACTCCATCGGGAATGTCACCTAGTATTTCACCGGGCAAGGCAGTCGAACTGTCTTATGGCTACACCTATCGATAAAGACCCACCGAGTCTGGGTACTCGAAAAATGCATAAAAAATGCTCAGCTAAGTGTTGATGGTCACTAAACACCAATTTTGACCATGAACATTGCACCAAAAGTTATAGAATAACCAACACCATAGTTGTATTTTATTTTAAAATTCACATGGTTCCACTTACACTTGAAGATCTTTGCTTATGCAGGAAAACTATACAAATACATCAAAAATCAAGCACTAGAAGCAAGAGGGACAAGGCAGGACCACTAGGGGCCACTTGGTGGGGTTGGCCAACCCCACCAAGCGTCGCCCTGACATGGCCCCACTAGTGCCACCTCACCAATATGTGGAAGTGGCCAAGAAACACACTCTCAAGCTTATCCCACCGTTGGTTGCAAGTCGGTTCAAGATCAAAGGCTCAAAAGAGACATTACATGGATCCTTGGACCCACCATGCATATGTCGGTGCTCAAATGGACTTGGGGGATTCATACCCATGCTCCCATGAACCCCTAGGGCCACCACACCAAAGGGAAGGGCCCACTCATCAGTGGGGGGTCACCTGACGCCAAGGCTCTGCCACTCCAGTGACTCATTTCATCCGACATGCAAACAACATAAAATGGAGCAATCCTATTCGTTGATTTGAGGCAGTTTGATCCAATATCTATGAGATGCTCTCCCATTGATTCATGGCCCACCATGGAGTAGCCTATACTCCTCATGCTATAAATAGGACCCTCACTCCTCACTTGTAACACACACCACAAGAGAAGCTCTCTCTACTCTCTCAAGATGTAGTCTTACTATTAGTGGGAGTTAGAGTGAACTCCAATGTCATGCCAATTTCGGCACAATGATCCAATAGCTTCAAGATGATGAGAACCTTATCTCCTTGACCTTTTTGACGGTGACGATGAAGGGATAATAGAACACCGACGCTTAGCTTGAGCCTCACCCTTGCGAGACGATGTTCGATGCTGCTCACTTGCGTTAACTGCTGCCTTAGACCTCCAGTAGAACTAGAAGCAAATAAGGGCCATCACACTGAATACTACAACAACTATCTAGATACCATTGCTAGGGCCATATACGCTAACCACTTGACTATATTCATTCGCAAAGTTACACATGTCCACAACAAAAGTGTTTGTTGTACACTCTAGTTAGAAAAAAAGATAAAAGAAAACATATATGTATAAAAGACACAAATTACTATCAATAGAGAAAATCCAAAGATGGTATTTTGAGATTGAATGAATAGCAAATAAGAAATATGTACCAGCAGAATATTCTTGGATAAGAAACGTTGACCATATTTGAAGATGATATCTTTGTCCTTGCCATTGCACAAAACATATGTGGTAGCCAATCTATAAAGGCTAGTGGCAAAGTAACATGCCCATCCTTATCGCTTCCTATAATTTGATCAATAGCATATAGTAATGCAATGAAGCAAGTTTGTGTAAGTATCCTTATCTGAATGGGCTCTAGATGATGATAGGAGGACCGTGAGCAGGAACACCCACAACTAGCATATCTTAAGAGCTACCAATCAAAACAAAAACACATGTAATATCAATGTATTTAGCATGTTTTTAGAACACAATACATTTAGCATTTGGAGAGAATGTGTAACTCAACGACAAAAGTGACTACAAGAACCAAAATTAAAGTAACCTCCTTTTTATTCAATTCAATTTATTGAATAATCTGAAAACAATGTGTTAATGAACTCCTCTTTTACCGAATATATCAATGTCAAGACTATCATGTGAAGCTTGTCCTCAATGCAAATCTTATATGATAAATCAAGACCATGTAACCAAATATGTTTCAAGTAAATGATGTTTAGTTAAATAACAGGGGAAAAATATTTACCTCTTAGCAATGGAATCACTGCTTTTGTTGAACAACATGAACCTTTAGAAATTTCTGATTCTGCCACTACTGAGTTGTCAAGAAGTGGTTTTACTCTTGAAACATTGACACTCATCATTGCATCTGCACCAACTTCTCATACACTATTTACCTAATAGAGCATATGGCACTAGTAATATTACTGATCATTTCTGTATGTGATTCATCCTCTATATCATGCATGTAATCTATACAACAAACCTCTCCTACAACTGACAGTAAGCTAATAAGTTTGTTCTAGCCAATTTTAGAATAAACATGGAGTAGTCAATTTCCCTTTTTCTAATTAGCCCATGAATATTCTGAAGCGTCTACTAATGAACTTGAGGCAATAGTATAGAAGTGTGGACAAGAGTTGGGATAAGGAATTCAATATTTGCTGTTTTTTGAAAGGTACAACCTAATTTACAAACTATATTGTAGAAACTCATAGAGGAAGTTGTTTCACACACGTTGCCTACGTAACACAAGAATGCCATACATATCATTGATGATACAACAACAACAATACACGCAAAAAGAAAACCTTGCTATGTAAAATGTGCACGAGAAAATGAGGCACATGCTAATTAATGAACAACTAGAAACATTTCTATAATAATAAGCGGTAACTGAAGTAAACTAACCACAAGTTCACTTTTATCCTAGGCAAATTGACCTTTGGAGGTGGTCCTGGAAGGGTTTCCAGCAAAAGCAATAATATATTGACAACAAAACTGAACATAACCACATCCATTAACTTTGCCTAGTAATCTTGAAAGAAGAAAGAAAACCAAGTTAACGTAAACCCGAACAAACGTACTAATTTTTTTATTTTTAACCCTTTTCTCATAAAAAATTTACATTTATACCCCTAGGCGTTGTAAATCCGTCTTTGGACATTGAGCTCAGCGTTGTGGTCTATGACACAGAGGTAACACGCCTCGGCGCTATAGGCCATGGCACCGAGGTTAGAGTATTAGGTTGGCGTGGTTGGCCATGTGGTGCTGATGTGGCTAGAGCTCGGTGCCACGATTGACGGCACCGAGGCTCAGGCCACAGATCATGGCGACGAGGCTAAATCGTGGTGCCGAGCTCTGGCCACGTTAGTGCCACATCACCGGCCACGCCAACCCTGATCTCCAACCTCAGCGCCATAGGCCACGGTGTCGAGCTCAGGGTTCAAAGATAGATTTGTAACACCCAAATTTTAGGAGTAATAAATTTTAAATAATTTAGAGAAGGGGAATTAATTTTTTTTTAAAAAAATATGTGGTGTTGCATTCATGCTGTTGCATTTAATTTATTTTGTGGTGTGGATTTATTTTATTTTGTTTGGCTTAGAAATTTTTATTTGAAAAGGTTTTGGAAAATAGACTAATAAAGAAAAGAAAGAAAAAAAAAGAAAAGCAACTTACCTTCTTACCTGTTGGCCCGGCGGCCCAGCTAGCCGAGCCCAAAGTTCTCTGCTCCATCTCGCACCGTGACCGCGTGGGCCGGCCCAGCAGACGAGCAGCCCAGTCGGCCCGAGCCAGCAGTCGCGCCTCTCTCTCCCTTCTTTCGTTGGCGAGTGGGTCCCGGCTGTCGGATGTTTCTTCTAACTCGCGTAACCGAGCCGGACTCTGAGGAGGATTCGGTTGTGGCCACGGGATCGACTCCGGATTTACCACGAGTCAAGTTTTTCCTTATAAGTAGTGGATGACTTGGTCGATGATTGTTTTTCTTTTAGTAGATGCCCTAAGCTTCGCGTTTTAGCTAGTTTTGCTATCTCTTGCCGTCGGGATAGAGCCGCCGCGGTGGTGGGAGTTCTTGTCGCGCCTTCATCTTCCGTGCTTGGTTGCCGAGGTTTCTAACGAGGAAACCCTATCGGAGCGGGGGTCGCGTGTGGTCGCCGTCGAGGAGTTTTTGGCCCGGGTTGGTGGTCTAGGTGAGCTCGCGTAGGTCGTTGCTCCTCTCCTGTGTTATTTTCTTCGGTCGGGAGTGGTCGGTTTTCAGTTTCTAGCGAGTTCCGGCGAGTCCATGGCAGCGTCCATGGTGGCCACCGGCCGGAGGTACTCTAGCCGGCCGGTTCTCCTCTTTCTTTTGCTTTGGAACAATGTGAGCCCTCCGTTCATGTATCAACGATTAGGATTAGAACATACCTTTTCACATGGCAAATTTTCTAAAGAGACCTTTAGCTTTTTAGTAATCAACCCGCCATCCATAGCGTACTACTGAAAATGCGTTTTCGTGTTTTGAAAGCGTATTTTCTCCCGGTTTAATCAAAAATACATTTTTAGATAATTACAGTTTTGCCACTAGAACTGTTTTGGTCATAAAATCTTCGTTTTAACTCCGATTTGATCCATTCAAGTTGCGTTAGGTTCGTATTTGTGAGCTCTATATGTTAGTGTAGTTGTACAGTTGGTTTTGATAATTTATTTTTCGAGTTTATAATTGAGTATTTATTTATCTATAGGAAATCTTAAAAAATTCATAATTTTCACGTTTTAACTCCGAATTTGGTAATCTTTGCATCTGTGTGATCGTAGTAACGTGTAGAAGAGTTTTGTAAACTTTTATTACTGTTTTGTTATTGTTGGTGTACTGTTCTAATTGTATCTCTTTGTTTGCTTCGTGTATGTTTGATTGGATGCATGTGTGTTGTTGATTGATGATCGAGTATAGACGGTGAGCAATTTCTTGACGATCAGGAGTATTATTTTGAGCCAGACCAGCAGTATCATCAGGAAAGCTTTGATTAAGGCAAGTATAACATGTGACCATCCTTGTTGACTATTCACTGAAATTATCATACATATGCATGTGTTCTCCTTGACAACCATAGAGATTATAACTTAGCTATTGATATCTTGTTTTCTTGTCACCTATGGGTTATGCATTTGGGTAGCTACTGCTAGCGCTTAATTATGAACAATGATCTTGTAATTTGACTAATGGATTATGCAATCAACCAATTAAGATGATGTTATTTCTGTTGAAAGGGGGCTAGAGCATGTGGGTTATTTTGATGCTCTAGTTACTCTCCCTAAGGACTTACCTGTAAGTGATAACCGGGACATACAGTACAGCTGTGAGGGCTATATGACTCTGGCTCTAGTTGTTCAAGAGACCTTTTCTAGCTTGTTAGAGGTTACCTTAAATGGCGTAAGAATGGCTTGCCACGTTGGGTATAGTGCGAGCCCCTGGCCTAGTGTGTATAGGCTGCGGTTGTTGTGCCACAGGGAAGGGGGGGTTCTACATCTGCCTGCCGAGTGAATCTAATGGCCCTAACTTGTTAGACAAACTTTTGAATGGCTTTATATGGTCTCTGATGTTTTGGGCCTTGCAAACCCATGCATTTGGAAATCATGACTCACAGTGAAAGTGTACACCTCTGCGCAGAGTTAAAAACTGGTATACTAGCCGTGCTCACGGATACGAGCGGCCTTGGGGATTCTTACAGAATATTTGATCACCATTGTTATATCATGCTTAATTATTGTTGATTATTATTATGCTCATGTTAATGATATTCATTATCCTTATTACAATTGATCATTGATTCATTAATGGGATTTGGATTACCTTGATGCTACTCAATTGCTAATTATATGATGATTAAAAGCTAAACGCAGTTAAACAATGTCTAGCCTTTTTGAGCCTCATGAACCCTGTGCTATACTTGTTGAGTTCGACATGGACTCACTCTTGCTATTTCCCCAACACTCCAGTGTGTAGTAAGATGCTACTCGGAAAAAGGACAAAGGTGTAGTGGAGTTTCCAGAAGACTAGTAGAAGTGCTAGGCATATGTTACCCCCAGTCAGCCGTCCCTGAGAAGAATGGAGCCCGAAGTTTAGTCACCGTTCCGCGATACTCTGATGTAAGTGTTAATATAGCTATGTATACGTTATATAATAACATTGTTTCTGATACTTTTTCATTCTGGCATATGTGTGGACTTCCTGGGCACACATATGATTAGCCTGGTTTTGTTCTTTAGAAAACCGGGTGTGACAGAGTGGTATCAGAGCGGTGTTGACTGTAGGACGTATGCCAAGTAGCACTGGACGTATTCTAAAACTTATTTTACGATAAAACTATTTTGTCATCCCTTGACTCATTGATTTTGACTATTCCTCTTCCTTGTCCTGTTGTATCCTCTTCTTGATAGTTTTCTTTTGAGCTAATATTTCTTATTCCCTTGGATTTTATTTTATGTTGTTTTTACTAAAAGTTTTCTGATCTTACCTTGTTCAAAAGTTCGATGGCCTTTCATCATCTCCAATGTGCCAATAGGATGACCACCCTTATTGAAGAAGCACGTATAGTACCGATGATGTGATGTGTGCTTGTTTTGCTTGATGTGTTGCTTGTGTGTTGTTCTTGTTCTCGTGTTTCAAAGGTAGGCCCGGAAGGTATAAGTCTTGAGAAGTAGCTCGATCTATGTTAAGTGGGGTAGTGACATCTTGTATCTTACTTATCTTTCAATCGATCCTAATTCTTGCCATTTTCTCTTACACCGTTCCTGTCTACCCTTGGTTGTCATGCTACCTTATTAATCTCATCTTAATGGATGATCAACACATGAAGGACTTATCATTAGCAGCAAGCTTTAGAGAAAGTGTTGCCTTCAATAACATCGTCAGGTGAAACAAGATCTTTGTTAAGTGGGGCAGCATCTGCTATCAACAACAGCAAGTCCTGAATATCTCAAGCGACGAGGCATGAGGAGGCATGAAGAACTAAAGATCAAACTTTATCTTTCTTGTCATCTTTTGGCTATCCTCGATCCATGTCTTATATCTCATCAACACAAAGCAAAGAAGCATGAAGACTTGAAGATTAGTGTTATCTATCTCTCTAGTCTCTCTTAATCTCGTTTCTACCTTATCCTATTTTTTTAGAACAGTCTGTCTTTCTTAGTTTATACCTATATTTTTGGATGCCCAAAAATCATGGATAAATTCTGGACAATAGTAGACTTCAATATCTTTCTCTGACCGTAAGAACCGTCCTGATAGCTACTATGGTTTGGGAATTATGAAAATCACAAGGCGACTCATATGTGATGTCAGCAATCTGGAATAGTTTCTGTTGTGCACAGTTTTCGACTACCTTGACTGCAGAATCTAGAGAAGAATTCTATAAGGAAGTTGTAGTAAATTTGATAAGCTTTCCAATGGTATAAGCTACAATATCATTGGATTCGTAGAACTCGAGATATAACTGTATTTCTGCACTGCTATTTTTCTGCTCGCGAGGAAGTGCAGGTTACTTGTTCTTGCATATGCTCATGAGTCTCTTTGACATGATAGAAGGACACGATAGTAGTTATCACTCAGAAACAAATGCAAGCTATCCTTTGGTGTACTCTAGTTGATCTCTTCTTAAGAGGGTTTATCGAACTAAAAGACGATACAAGATGGAGGTTTATATGTTCTATTTCGTCACTTGGAAGCATCAGCTATCTACATGGTTGCAAAGTCACTATCAAGTGTCAGTATCTTTTCTCAGAGTGGTAATCTGTTAGAACCATCTACAAGGATTGTAAGGGTCTAAAGGAGACATTTATAAAGTTGGTTATGAGCTTGTGGCATCATCATTGCATAAGAGTTGCTGAAGGAAAAAGAACTCAAGGAGCAAGCTTATAAGGAGATTGACCAATTAAGGGCGGAGTTAGGTCATCCCAAGATTTATTAGAAGCTTAACTAGGAAATAGGAAAAATCCCTATGTAATAAGAACGATAGTAGTTGCAAGTCAATTTTAAGTTGGATTGTTTTGAGAGTCAGTTTGTGGTGTGAACAATTGTGTGATTGATGGATTGTTAATGTGATAATGTGTGATTTGGATCTTTGTAATGTGTGCTGGAGTTTTGTAGACAGGCCTACAAGTTCCATGGTTAAGAATATTAAGTTTGATCAAAATATATTAGTTGGTTATGAGGTGAACATAGTTCTGTCCTTTGCTGATTTTTAGGTCAGTCTGGGATGTTTAAGAAATAACTTAAAATCCATTAATGGGAAATTTAAGAAATTATACTGGGAATAATTAGACTTCTATATCTTTCCAACCCCGCAAGAATCACTCTAATATCTATTAAGAGCTAAGAGATATATCTATTTCAAGTTGGGGTTACTGCACAGTCTGGAATTCTGAAATAGTTTCGGTTAAGTTCAGTTTTTGGCCAATTATTTGATAGATTCAGAAAAAGTGTTGTGAATAAAAGTTGTAGATAATTTTGTAAGCTTTCCAACCATGTAAAGATCATCTGAATTGGACGTCTGTAGCTCGAGATATGACAGTTTTACTGAGTTACTGAAATTGAAATTTGCACAGAGAAATCAGATTTTACTTATCTATTGAATTGGAAACCACCTATTGATGTTAGCGAGATTCGTAGTTTCTTGGGATTAGCTGGATATTACAGACGGTTCATTGAAGGGTTTTCTAAACTTGCTAAACCTATGACATCTCTATTAGAGAAGAATGCCAAGTTTGTGTGGTCGGATAAATGTCAAGCTAGTTTTGAGGAATTGAAGAAGAGGTTGACTACAGCGCCTGTTTTGGTTTTGCCAGATTTGAGTAAGAAGTTTTCTATTTATTGTGATGCTTCTCGTCAAGGTTTGGGATGTGTTCTTATGCAAGAAGGCAGAGTTGTGGCTTATGCATCTAGGCAGTTGAGAAAGCATGAGTTGAATTATCCTACACATGATTTGGAGTTAGCAGTTGTGGTTCATGCTTTAAAGATTGGGAGACATTATTTGATTGGACATAAGAGTGATATATACACTGATCATAAGAGTTTGAAGTATATTTTCACTCAGTCAGATCTGAATTTGAGGCAACGCAGATGGTTAGAGTTGATTAAGGATTATGATATTGAGATACACTATCATCCTGGTAAGGCTAATAAAGTAGCTGATGCTCTTAGTAGGAAAAGTTATGCCAATGAGATACGGATGTTGTCTATGACTAGTGAGTTATGTGCTGAATTTGAATATTTGAATTTAGGAATTGTTACTAATACAATAGAATTAGTGATAGAGCCTACTTTAGAGTAAGAAATTTACAAGGGTCAGTTGAAGGATGAGAAACTGAAGAAGATAGCAGAAGATATAGTGATTGGTAAGTCACCAGGGTTTTCGAATGGATGATAATGGGATTTTGTGGTTTGGAAAGAGGCTGTGCGTATCTGAGGATCAAGCTGTTCGACAGGCAATTCTTAGCGAAGCTCATGAGTCAGCTTATTCCATTCATCCTGGTAGTACTAAGATGTATTTGGATCTGAAACAGAAATATTGGTGGGTTGGATTAAAGCGAGATGTGGCTGAGTATGTGGCATTGTGTGACACTTGTCAGAGGGTGAAAGCAGAGCATCAAAGACCTGCTGGATTGTGCAACCAATGAAGATTCCTGAATGGAAGTGGGAGGAAGTTGGTATGGACTTTATAGTAGGGTTACCGCGTACTCAGAGAGGTTATGATTCTATTTGGGTGATAGTGGATAGATTGACTAAAGTTGCTCATTTTATACCAGTTAAGACTAAATTACACGGGAGTATAATTAGCTACCTTGTATATAGAAAGAATAGTATGTTTGCATGGAGTTCCAAAGAAGATTGTATCTGATCGTGGATCGCAGTTTACGTCGCACTTTTGAAAAGCTGTACATGAATCATTGGGAACAAAATTGAATTTTAGTACAGCATATCATCCACAGACAGATGGACAGACTGAAAGGACCAACCAGGTATTAGAGGATATGTTGAGAGCTTGTGCATTGCAATATGGAACTAGTTGGGATAAGAGTTTGCCTTATGCGGAATTTTCTTACAATAATAGTTATCAATAGAGTCTTAAGATGGCACCGTTTGAAGCTTTGTTTGGACGTAAGTGTAGAACTCCATTGTTTTTGGATCAGACAGGTGAATCTCAGGTGTTTGGTACAGATGTTCTTAGAAATGCAGAAGATCAAGTGCGAGTGATTCGTGAGAATTTGAGAGTAGCGCAGTCTCGTCAGAAGAGTTATGCTGATAATAGGAGAAGAGATCTAGTTTTTTTTAGGTAGGTGATTATGTCTATTTGAAGGTGTCACCTATGAGAAGTGTGAAGAGGTTTAACATGAAAGGTAAACTAGCACCAAGATGTGTTGGACCATTTAAAGTTATTACTAGACGTGGGGAAGTTGCTTATCAATTAGAGTTGCCTGAAAATTTATCTGGAGTACATGATGTGTTCCATGTTTCATAACTTAAGAAGTGTTTACGGGTGCCTGAGGAGCAGATACTTTTAGAAGAATTGACTGTTAAGGAGGATCTTACTTATGAAGAAATTCCGATCAAGATTTTGGAAACTGCTGAGAGAGTTACTCGAAGTAGGGTTATTAAGATGTGCAAAGTACAGAGGAATCGATATTCAGAGGCAGAGGCAACTTGGGAAAGAGAGGATGAATTGAGAAAATCATATCCGCAATTGTTTGAGTAAGCAGTCCAATCTCGAGGACGAGATTCTTTTAAGGGGGGTAGAATTTGTAACACCCAAATTTTAGGAGTAATAAATTTTAAATAATTTAGAGAAGGGGAATTAATTTTTTTTTAAAAAATATGTGGTGTTGCATTCATGCTGTTGCATTTAATTTATTTTGTGGTGTGGATTTATTTTATTTTGTTTGGCTTAGAAATTTTTATTTGAAAAGGTTTTGGAAAATAGACTAATAAAGAAAAGAAAGAAAAAAAAGAAAAGCAACTTACCTTCTTACCTGTTGGCCCGGCGGCCCAGCTAGCCGAGCCCAAAGTTCTCTGCTCCATCTCACGCCGTGACCGCGTGGGCCGGCCCAGCAGACGAGCAGCCCAGTCGGCCCGAGTCAGCAGTCGCGCCTCTCTCTCCCTTCTTTCGCTGGCGAGTGGGTCCCGGCTGTCGGATGTTTCTTCTAACTCACGTAACCGAGCCGGACTCTGAGGAGGATTCGGTTGTGGCCATGGGATCGACTCCGGATTCACCACGAGTCAAGTTTTTCCTTATAAGTAGTGGATGACTCGGTCGATGATTGTTTTTCTTTTAGTAGATGCCCTAAGCTCCGCGTTTTAGCTAGTTTTGCTATCTCTTGCCGTCGGGATAGAGCCGCCGCGGTGGTGGGAGTTCTTGTCGCGCCTTCATCTTCCGTGCTTGGTTGCCGAGGTTTCTAACGAGGAAACCCTATCGGAGCGGGGGTCGCGTGTGGTCGCCGTCGAGGAGTTTTTGGCCCGGGTTGGTGGTCTAGGTGAGCTCGCGTAGGTCGTTGCTCCTCTCCTGTGTTATTTTCTTCGGTCGGGAGTGGTCGGTTTTCAGTTTCTAGCGAGTTCCGGCGAGTCCATGGCGGCGTCCATGGTGGCCACCGGCCGGAGGTACTGTAGCCGGCCGGTTCTCCTCTTTCTTTTGCTTTGGAACAATGTGAGCCCTCCGTTCATATATCAACGATCAGGATTAGAACATACCTTTTCACATGGCAAATTTTCTAAAGAGACCTTTAGCTTTTTAGTAATCAACCTGCCATCCATAGCGTACTACTGAAAATGCGTTTTCGTGTTTTGAAAGCGTATTTTCTCCCGGTTTAATCAAAAATACGTTTTCAGATAATTACAGTTTTGCCACTAGAACTGTTTTGGTCATAAAATCTTCGTTTTAACTCCGATTTGATCCGTTCAAGTTGCGTTAGGTTCGTATTTGCGAGCTCTATATGTTAGTGTAGTTGTACAGTTGGTTTTGATAATTTATTTTTCGAGTTTATAATTGAGTATTTATTTATCTATAGGAAATCTTAAAAAATTCATAATTTTCACGTTTTAACTCCGAATTTGGTAATCTTTGCATCTGTGTGATCGTAGTAATGTGTAGAAGAGTTTTATAAACTTTTATTACTGTTTTGTTATTGTTGGTGTACTGTTCTAATTGTATCTCTTTGTTTGCTTCGTATATGTTTGATTGGATGCATGTGTGTTGTTGATTGATGATCGAGTATAGACGGTGAGCAATTTCTTGACGATCAGGAGTATTATTTTGAGCCAGACCAGCAGTATCATCAGGAAAGCTTTGATTAAGGCAAGTATAACATGGGACCATCCTTGTTGCCTATTCACTGAAATTATCATACATATGCATGTGTTCTCCTTGACAACCATAGAGATTATAACTTAGCTATTGATATCTTGTTTTCTTGTCACCTATGGGTTATGCATTTGGGTAGCTACTGCTAGCGCTTAATTATGAACAATGATCTTGTAATTTGACTAATGGATTATGCAATCAACCAATTAAGATGATGTTATTTCTGTTGAAAGGGGGCTAGAGCATGTGGGTTATTTTGATGCTCTAGTTACTCTCCGTAAGGACTTACCTGTAAGTGATAACCGGGACATACAGTACAGCTATGAGGGCTATATGGCTCTGGCTCTAGTTGTTCAAGAGACCTTTTCTAGCTTGTTAGAGGTTACCTTAAATGGCGTAAGAATGGCTTGCCACGTTGGGTGTAGTGCGAGCCCCTGGCCTAGTGTGTATAGGCTGCGGTTGTTGTGCCACAGGGAAGGGGGGTTCTACATCTGCCTGCCGAGTGAATCTAATGGCCCTAACTTGTTAGACGAACTTTTGAATGGCTTTATATGGTCTCTGATGTTTTGGGCCTTGCAAACCCATGCATTTGGAAATCATGACTCACAGTGAAAGTGTACACCTCTGCGCAGAGTTAAAAACTGGTATACTAGCCGTGCTCACGGATACGAGCGGCCTTGGGGATTCTTACAGAATAGTTGATCACCATTGTTATATCATGCTTAATTATTGTTGATTATTATTATGCTCATGTTAATGATATTCATTATCCTTATTACAATTGATCATTGATTCATTAATGGGATTTGGATTACCTTGATGCTACTCAATTGCTAATTATATGATGATTAAAAGCTAAACACAGTTAAATAGTGTCTAGCCTTTTTGAGCCTCATGAACCCTGTGCTATACTTGTTGAGTTCGACATGGACTCACTCTTGCTATTTCCCCAACACTCCAGTGTGTAGTAAGATGCTACTCGGAAAAAGGACAAATGTGTAGTGGAGTTTCCAGAAGACTAGTAGAAGTGCTAGGCATATGTTACCCCCAGTCAGCCGTCCCTGAGAAGAATGGAGCCCGAAGTTTAGTCACCGTTCCGCGATACTCTGATGTAAGTGTTAATATAGCTATGTATACGTTATATAATAACATTGTTTCTGATATTTTTTCATTCTGGCATATGTGTGGACTTCCTGGGCACACATATGATTAGCCTGGTTTTGTTCTTTAGAAAACCGGGTGTGACATTTGCGACGCCCAGGGGTACAAATGTGAATTTTGATGAAAAAGACTAAATTGAAAAACTCAGACAAACATACTGACATAAATGAAATTTTATAGAAAACACTGATATCAGCAATGTCTTCAATGTTAGCACAGGAAGTCTCATGAGAACTACAAGCCGTCACAATAAGAAGCACTAAATCAGAGAGAATTAGTTATGATGTCCCATTATTAGATTTGCATACTAATTATTTAGAAAAAAGCCATTTCTTGCTGTGTGCAATTCAAAAGGTAATCCTACAAGTCCACTTGTAAAAGTTGCTCCTTACAAAGATAAGAGAGCATACTCCACTGCAGTTGCACGGTCCGACCATATAGCTTATTAGAGCAAGCTGCACCATGACAAGCATAGGTCTAAATTCCATTTTGGAAAAATTAGTAGTATTTGCTTTGTAAGTTGTGTCTGCGCAGTGTGCACAATAGGTTGCATATGTTTGGGTTTCAAGAAGCTACACTCTAATATATATACAGCATATACATAGCTTTTGTGCTCTGCCCTTCAATTAAAAAGGGCAATAAGCTGCAATTTAATTTGTACAATGCTCACACGTGCATGCGGGTCGGTATCACCACCTAACGTAGCTTTATTGTTACTCAAAGCATCGCCTTGCATTTGTGTAGGGACCATGGCTTTTATTGCCAGCTTATATTTAAATAGGTCTCATAATCATGATCGACTATTGGATCAAGGATGAAGATTCTATTCTAGAATGTGAGAGGTTTGGGAAATGCAGGTAGAAGGAAACTACTTATAGAGTTTGTTAGTAAGCATGATTTTGATTGTATCTGTCTTCAAGAGACTATTAAACCTGGCTTCAAATAGAGAGAGTTAGATAGATTTGCTGGACAGAAGGATATGTTTTGGTCTTGTCTTCCACGTTCAGGGCATTCTAGGGGATTATTGATGGGTATAGACAAAGAGCTGGCTTCTGTGACAGCCTAGGACAGAGGAGAATTTTTTCAAAGCTGAACATTGTCAATGAAAGCTGATGGGTTCCAATGGATATTATTCAATATATATGTGGGCCTGCTCAAGATGACAGAAAGTTAGAGTTCTTGGAGGAGATTCAAAATAAAGTTGTTGACGTCGGATGTGGTCCGAATCACACACCAGAAAAGGGCATTGGACGTCCGGGCCGCTACGAACCGGAGAACGCAGCAAGATATCACTCTTTCATGGTGAAGCACGGAGAGGTTTACAAGCAAACCACCAAAGGATAACCAATTGCGCTTACGTGACAAAGAACTGGCTAGTTTTCAGGCAAACTAGCTAAGAAACCGTCGAAGCTCTCGCCCGAGAGGGACCCCGTCAGGGCATAGACATCGCCGGGTTGCCCTAGGTTGGCCGGTAAGACTAGGACGTCATCCTTGGTCATGGATCAAGGGATGAACAGCATGGAGGTTGAAGGAGAAGAGAAAAGGGGTAAAAGGAGTAGATTGATTTGTTTATATGATGATTGGATAGATGAGAACTCAATCGACCATGATCCTCTCATATATATAGAGGGGGTGGTCTTATCCTAGTAGGAAACCTCTACAAGGCTTATTTTCTAAGTTTTCCACATCCAAAAACCGATCTAAAAATAAATCGGTTCGAGATCTGAAAGTCAGATTCAGAATAAACACCTACCGATACTTCCGGTCAGGCTCCACCAGTAGTACCGGTCCCTACCGGTAGTACTGGTCAAGGACTGGTAGTACCGGTAGTTTATTTTCACGCCAAACTGCGCCACCTACCACCATCCAATGGTAGTACCGGTCTCGGACCGGTAGTACCGGTAGTTCATATCTGCGCCAAACCTTCTCAGACCGGTAGTACCGGTGATCTCGGGCCGGTAGTACCGGTAGTTCATACATTTTCTCAGATGCATAACTCTCTCATCCGGACCCCCAAATTGGACGTTCCATATATGTTTTTTGACCATCTCGATGAGAGAAACGTAATGGTGAAGTCTGTTACACATTTTGATTACTTCACAAAATGAACATTTTTGGTTGTCAACATATGCCCCACTGTTTTCAGGTTTATGATGCATGAACCTGAAAACACTTGATCAAACAAACATAATTAAACCAAATAGCAACGATACACATCTCATCGGCTGCACGGTGACTAAGGGTGATGTATACATCGGTCATCTTTGTTCTAAGGGCGATACTTGTATCGGCCATTGTTTGGAGAGCACTTAGGCTTCTTGCCAAACACTTGGAAAATACTTTTTCAAGTGTCTCCCGTTGAATGCTACTTTGAGACGTTCACCTTGCAATGTCTCTAGCAAATAGGAATTACCATATATGACTTTGATCACTTTGTAAGGACCCTCCCAGTTAGGTGACCATTTGCCAAACTGGTTGCTCTTCGATCCAATAGGTAGTATGGTTTTCCACACTAATTCTCCTACTTGGAAAGATTTGCTCTTGACTTTTTGTTGTATGCCCTGGCAACTCGAGCTTTGTCTTTCTCTATTTCCTTGAGAGCCTTTAATCTCACATCAGTCACCTCATCAATATTATCCATCATTAGATTATGATACACAACAGCTGATAGATCATTTTGTTTAGCAAGCCTGTATATATCCAAATTCACTTCGACGGGCAACACGACCTCTTGACCATATACTAACTCAAAAGGAGTAACTTTTGTAGCACCATGCCTTGAAATACGATGTGCCCATAGAGCTTCAGACAATACTTCATGCCACCTTCTTGGATTCTCCTTAATTTTCTTCTTGATAAGCTTGATCAAAGTCTTATTACTAGACTCAGCTTGACCATTAGCTTGAGCATAATATGGAGATGATTTGAGCAACTTGATCTTATATAATTTGGCGAAGTCCCTCACTTCCTTAGACATAAATGATGTCCCTTGATCTGTAGTTAATGTTTGGGGTATGCTGAATCTATGAATGATATGCTCAGTGATGAACTCAATAACCTCCTTATGTGTCATATTCTTCAAAGGAATAGCTTCGGTACACTTAGTGAAATAATCTGTAGCAACCAACACAAAGCGATGTCCCTTGAAAGATGGGGGATGTATTTGGCCAATGAAGTCTAGCCTCCAACCACGAAAAGGCCACGGTTTGATTATAGGATGAAGCATAACAGCAGGCACTAGCTGAATATTTCCAAACCTTTGACACTCTTCACATCCTTTGTAGTCGCGAAAGCAATCGGTCATCATAGTAGGCCAATAGAAACCGGCTCTACGCAATAACCACTTCATCTTCGGGGCCAATTGATGCGTACCACAAATACCTTCATGGACTTCTCCCATAGCTATTCTTGCTTGATCAGTTCCTAAGCACTTCAGCAGCAAGTCTTTGGCGGTTCTTCGGTAAAGCTCATCATTGTGCAACACATATTTGAAAGCACTTCGCCGAACACTTTTATCAACTTTGGCACTTGGATCTCATAGATATACCAATAAGGGACTCCTCCAATCGTGTAAATTGGCCCCAACATCACTAGAAGTTTTGCTAGGCCGATTTGAGAGTTCATCATACACATTGGCCGGGCTGGCCATAGGGGAGTCGGCTAGGCCGACTGGCTTGCCAGAGAATCAGGGTCAGCTAGACCGACTAGGGCAGTCGGCTTAGCCGATTCTTCCGCACTTACATGGCAAAAATATAAATCTTTATGCATCGGCTATTCTTGAATATGAAAATTATGCCCACCAACGTCATAGCTAGATGCTTGTTGAGATAACATGTTGGCCTTTTGATTTTCATGCCTTGGAATATGCCGAATTTGAAATTCGGCAAAAGAACCAATGATATCAAGGCAAGCACCAAGACAAACTTTTAGTGGCTCTTCTAATCATTAAAATTTACCAGCAACTTGTTCCACCTGCAAAGAATCACCATAGGCTTAAACATGTCATACTTCATGGATTGTAATATAAGCCAAGTCGAATAAGAAAACTTCACATTCGGCTTGAATTTTGGTGCAAATGTAATTTTAATCGGCTTGATGTCTCAAACAGCACTATTATGAGAAATAATGATTATGCCAACACCTTCGCCTTATTTGCAAGCCAATTAATCATAGTATCACATCCATGAAGTAAATCCAAAATGCATATGTCATGCCCCCCCGGGCCTAAAAGCCATCAAAGTAAATTTCATGGGGGCTTTCTAATAGCACGATGGTCACAAGCACTCATCGGCTATATTTTTACACTAAGGGCGATATCAAAATATCGGCCATATGAATTCATCCACAACAGCATGCATAACCGAAATAAATATTTTGGCTCTTGATCATTGATAAGCAAAATAATTTGGCAACCCTCCGAAACATACAAATCCATACCAAAGATCAAAATAAGGAGCTGAGGGATAACCATGCATACTAGGGGATGAATTCCATATAAGCATAGGCAGAGAGTATGGATGATGCCATGACCAATGATTTTGATGATTTGGTGCAAACCTCCAACTTGGCAATTGTTTTTTGAACCTTCTTCTCTCCTTTGCCTTTGTTGCAACACTTGCTTGAGCATCATCTTTGTCACACCCATTTAACAACCAAATGGAGTGCATACTCTTATGTGTGCCCAAAGATCAATCACACATAAGTTAACAAATTATAAAGGATGTATCATCACAAATGTTATTACATCACGATTATTATCACATAGTCTTTACACAAATGTAGCGGAAGTAAAAATATAAATCTCTTGTGGTAGCTCCAATCACAGGCACATTGATTCGTTGATTGCAAGTCTAGTAATCTTCAGGGAAGTAGGAGTAGAAGTCACTAATTTCATCATCTGTTACCCATCTAGGATTTTTATCCAAGTAAAAAAAAATAAACAAGCGTAAGTACATCTCGTACTCAATAAGTGTAACATGGGGTTCATGAGGCTCAAAGGCATGACATTGGTTTATCAGCATGTAGCTTTTAATTAGCATTATTTTAGTATATCAATAATATCAAAATGTTTCAATGTAAACAATAAACATATGATCCATGTGAAATGATTAACGAATAGCAAAAACATATTCATTATTAATGATCAACTATTCCATAAGGGTCCAAGGCCACTCATGACCGTGAGCATGGCTGTTATAACAGTTTTACACTCTGCAGAGGTTGTACACTTTCACTGTGAGTGGTGTCGCCCATATGCCCGGGTTAATTACTCCCAAAACACTTCCAAGGTGAGCAGGCAGGGAAACACTATGAAGTCTTTTGAAGGTTCGTCTAACAAGTTAGGGCCATTAGGTTCACTCGACTAATAGATGTAGAGCCCCCCTTCCAAATGGCACAATAACACGCAGCCTATACTCATAAGGACGGAGGCTGCACTATACCCGATTCGTCAAGCCATTCTTATGCCAAAAAGGATTACCACTGACAAGCTAGAAAAGGTCCTTCTATATGACTAAAGCCAGAGCCATATAGCCCTCACAGTTGTACTGTAAGTCCCGGATGTTCGCTTACAGATAAGTCCTTAAGGAGAGTAACTGGAGCACAAAAAATAACCCCATGCTCTAGTCCCCTTTAGACAGTAATAAAAAGTAATCTTTTAATGTTTATTGCATATTCCATTAGTCAAATTACATGATCATAGTTCATGTTAAGCACTAGCAATACTATTCAATGCAATATAATAGGTATCAAGGAATAAGATCAACACTAAGTCATCCTTAACAAGGAAATATATGCATAATGATATTATTTGCTTAATATGAATAGGACAACAAGGATAATCCCATGCTATACTTGCCTTGCTCAAACTGGTCCTGATGATCTTGCTCGTAGAAAAACTCCTGATCCCCAACGAATTGCTCACCGTCTATACTCGATCAACAATAGCAACAACATTCATCCAGAACAATCATGCATAAACAAACAAGACTATAATTAGAACAGTACACCAACAATAATAAAATAAGATAAAAAGTCTTTAAAATGAATCTACAACTCACTAGGATCACACAGACGCGAAGATCACGAAAAACGGAGCTAAAACGACGAAGTTATGAATTTACGAAGATTTCCTATAGAAAAATAATTACTCTAATTCAAACTTGAAAAAAATGTCACAAACCTACTGTACAGTACTACTAACATGTAGAGCTCGCAAATACAAACCTAACGCAATTTGAACGGGTCAAATCGGAGTTAAAACAGAGATTTTATGGTTAAAACAAACTCAGTGGCAAAACTATAAATAAGTGAAAGCGTATTTCTAAATTACCGCGATCAAATACGTTTTCAACAGAATAAAACGGCTTCGGATTTTACATTGTGGACTGCGGGTTCTATAATAGAAAAACATAGGGTCTCTTTAGCAAAATTGCCGGCCGAAGGGGTATCATCTAATCTCAGCCGTGGACCTGAGATCGGGCGATCCAGATTAATCCAAGGGGAGGGGGGAAGGGAGCTTCCGGCCATCTACAGTAGTTCAACGACAGCGCCATGGCCGGAATTGGCCCTAGCTCACCGGAGTTCATCAATACGGTGATTTCGAGCATAACTGAACACAAAGAAAGCTTGTGAAACAAGAGGGAATGACCGCAAACTCACCACGCACAAGAACGAGGTCGAATGACGGGCCGAGGGTGGTGCTTAGCTCAGAATGGCGGCGGCGGATTCCTGTGAACATGGTAATGTGAGATGAGTCAGTGAGGAAGTAGAAAAGAAGGCTCGGTAGCTTCGGAAACGTGACGCGAAGCTTGGAGGCTGGCTTACGAGATCGGAGAAGCAACAAAATTGACGAATCGATCTCAATGCTCGCGGTGGCAGTGCTCACAAGAGCCACAGCGGCTTCGAGAGGGCAAGATGGAAGCGGAGGGGTGCGCGAGCTCGGAATAAATAGCCCGGGGGTGCTCCAATTAAGGAAAGAAGGAGATTTGGAGGCGGATTCAATCGGTAGAACGAGGGAAAGAAATCGGGCGCGGCGTGGGGAGGAAGAAGGTCCTGATGTGTGGGCTCGGATTGCTAGCCAGAGAGAACGGGGAAAGGGATAACACGGGCGCATGCGGTAATGGGCCTGCTGCCGGCTCGGCCCAAGGCAGGGCGGGGAACGGGCCGCGCGCGCTGTCCACGGCGCGGGAGGCCGAGCGGACAACCGAGATGAGGCGGGGAAAGAAACGGATGGCAGCTGGGCCGATGGGCCGAAATCCAAGAATGAAATGGAAAATGTTTTCTTTTTTTTCTTTTTCTAGTTTTTCAAAGGAATTTCAAATAGATTTTGAATTTCTCTTTTGAATTTGAATCAAACCACTCCAACCAAAAATTCCAATGCAACAGCATGAGTGCATAATTATGTAGCTAGCCTTATAGTTGATTTTAAGTTAATAAAAAATATTATTATTCTAAGTTTGTATGCCCACAAAATTGCATAAAAATCACATTTACCTTTTTTTAAATTACCCAAAATTTTAGGGTGTTACAATTCTACCCCCTTAAGATGAATCTCGTCCCGAGATTCGACTGGTGCTTACTCGAATAGTTGCGGGTAGGTTTTCCTCAGATCCTCTTCTCTTTCCCAAGTGGCCTCATCTGCAGTGTACCGATTCCACTGAACCTTACACATCTTGATAGTTTGACTCCTCGTGACTCTTTCAGCAGTCTCTAAGATTTTAACTGGATACTCCTCATATGTGAGGTCCTCTTTAACAGTGAGCTCCTCTAACAGAATCTGCTCCTCTGGTACTCGCAAACATTTCTTAAGTTGAGACACATGGAACACATCATGTACACCTGCCAAACTCTCAGGTAGTTCCAACTGATACGCCACCTCACCACGTCTCTCTATGATCTTAAAAGGTCCAATATACCTTGGTGCCAATTTCCCCTTCATGTTGAACCTTTTCACACTCCTCATTGGCGATACTTTCAAGTAGACATAATCCCCAACTTCAAAAGTCAACTCTCTCCTCCGAGTATCAGCATAACTTTTCTATCGGGACTGGGCTATTTTTAGATTATCTCTAATCATTCTTACTTTCTTTTCAGCATCCTTGAGTACATCAGGCCCAAACACTTGACTTTCCCCTATCTGATTCTAGAACAACGGGGTTCTACACTTTCGTCCATACAGAGCCTCAAACGGTGCCATCTGAAGACTCTTCTGATAACTATTGTTATAAGAGAACTCTGCATAAGGCAAACTCTTATTCCAACTAGTACCATATTGTAAAGCACAAGCTCTCAACATATCCTCTAATATCTGATTAATTCTCTCTGTCTGTCCATCTGTCTGTGGATGGTAAGCTGTACTAAAGTTCAGCTTGGTTCCTAGTGATTCATGTATCTTTTGCCAATAATGAGATGTAAACTGGGTACCCCGATCAAACACAATTTTCTTAGGAACTCCATGTAGACTCACTATTCTTTTCATATACAATTCTGCCAACCTTGCACTGCTATATGTAGTCTTAACTGGTAGAAAATGAGCAACCTTTGTTAGACGATCTACTATTACCCAAATTGAATCATACCCTCTCTGAGTACGTGGCAATCCAACTATAAAATCCATACCAACTTCTTCCCATTTCCATTCGGGTATCTGCATAGGTTGTAACAATCCTGCAAGTCTCTGATGTTCAGCTTTCACCCTCGGACATGTGTCACACAAAGCAACATATTCAGCAACATCTCTTTTTAAACCATACCACCAATATTTCTCTCTTAGAACTAAATACATCTTAGTACTCCCAGGATGTATGGAATAAGCTGACTCATGAACTTCATGCAGAATTGCCTCTCTGATAGTCTTATCCTCTGGTACACACAGCCTTTTTCCAAACCATAGCGTACCCTTATCATCCTTATGGAATCCTGGTGATTTACCCTTCGCTATATTCTCCGCTATCTCTCTCAATTTTGCATCTTTCATCTGACTCTTGCGTATTTCTTACTCCAGAATTGGTTCTAGTATCAATTCTACTGCATTGGTGGTAAACCCTAAGTTCAGATGCTCACATTCAGCACACAACTCTCTTGGCATAGGCATTACTTGCACTTCATTAGCGTAGCTTTTCCTACTAAGAGCATCAGCAACGACGTTGGCCTTTCCTGGGTGATAATGCACCTCCAGATCATAATCCTTAATCAACTCCAACCATCTACGCTGCCTCAAGTTTAGATATGTTTGAGTGAAAATATACTTCAGACTCTTGTGATCAGTGTATATATCACTCTTATATCCAATCAAATAATGTCTCCATATCTTTAGTGCATGAACCACTGCAGCTAATTCCAAGTCATGAGTAGGATAATTTAATTCATGCTTTCTCAACTGCCTCGATGCATATGCCACAACTCTACCTTCTTGCATAAGAACACATCCTAAACCCAAACGAGATGCATCACAGTAGATAGAGAAATGTTTACTCAGATCTAGCAAAACTAATACTGGTGCAGTGGTCAATCTTTTCTTCAATTCCTCAAAATTAGCCTGCCACTTCTCAGACCACACAAACTTGGCATTCTTCTCCAACAATGTAGTCATTGGCTTCGCAAGCTTAGAAAATCCCTCTATAAATCTCCTGTAATAGCCTGCTAATCTGAAGAAACTACGAATCTCACTTACATTGGTTGGTGGCTTCCAGTTCAATACATCTTTCACTTTGCTAGGATCTACTGAAATTCCCCCATTTGAGACAACATGACCAAGAAAGGAAACTTCCTTCAACCAAAATTCACATTTACTCCGCTTGGCATATAACTGGTGTTCTCTGAGCTTTTGCAAGACCAACCTCAAATGTTCGGCATGTTCCTCCTCAGTCTTGGAGAATACTAGGATATCATCAATGAATACCACTACAAACTTGTCAAGATATTCTATGAACACCTTATTCATCAAATACATAAAGTATACAGGGGCATTAGTCAGACCAAAAGACATCACTATGTACTCATATAACCCATACCGTGTGGTAAAACCTGTCTTTGGTATATCATTAGCACGAATCTTCAACTGGTGATATCCAGAACGAAGATCAATCTTGGAGAATACACAAGCACGTCTCAACTGATCAAACAAGTCATCAATTCTAGGCAACGGGTACTTATTCTTGATAGTAACCTCATTGAGAGACCGATAATCTACACACATCCTCTGAGTGCCATCTTTATTGTCCACAAAAATCACTGGTGCTCCCCAAGGTGAAGAACTAGGATGAATGAAACCCTTATCCTGCAATTGCTTAATTTGTTTCTTAAGTTCTTCTAATTCATCTACTTCCATTCTATATGGATGCTTAGCTATGGGTGCAGTTACAGGTAATAATTCAATAATAAATTCAATGTTACGGTCTGGTGGCATACTGTAGCACCCAGTTTTAAGAACAAAACCAGATACACACCATATGTGAGCCCAGGAAGTCAAATCTCACATATAGCAACAAATAAGGGTAATATCAAAAGACAATGCTCAATATATAACGTACTTATTATAAAAGATTTAACCTTAGATAGCACACAACGGAAAAGCAACTCCGGTCTTCAGGTGAAGACTCCACTCCACAGGGACAACTGACTGGTTGATCACAAGCCTGTCTGCTCCAATCTTTGGAAATCTGGTACCCATCCGGGTTTTTTCCAAAATATTGAAAATAAACAAGCGTGAGTACATTTCATACTCCAAAAGCATAACATGGGGATTCATGAGGCTCAAAATGCAGACACGGTTTACTGCATTTAGCATTTTAGTAAGTCAACATTTTATTATTGATCAACATCAAATTATGCTTAAGCTCCCAAATTAACCCACATGATCATATACTAGAATTAAATAAAGTCATTGATCAATATTATATCATCATCATCGTCATCCTCATCATAATACCATCATAGTTCACCATGAACAACATCATCATAAGTAACCATTTATTCTGTGAGTTTTCCGGGCCGCTCGTGACCGTGAGCACGGCTGTTATAACAGTTTTAACACTCTGCAGAGGTTGTGCATCTTTACCCATGAGTCGTGTTGCCCATATGCCCGGGTTAATTACTCCCATAACACTTCCAAGGTGAGCGGGCAGGGTACACTTTGAAGCCTTCCATAGGTCTCGTCTAACAAGTTAGGGCCACGAGGTTTCCTCGGTAGGCAGATATAGAGAACCCCCCTTTCTGTGGCACAATTCCCGCAGGCTATACACACCAGAACAGAGGCAGTTCTATACCCAAAGTGGCAAGCCCCTCTTGCGCCCTTTCGGGAAACCTCTAACAAGCTAGAAAAGATCCTATTACTGAGCTAAAGTTAGAGCCATATAACTCTCATAGTTGCACTGTATGTCCTAGCTTTTGCCCTACAGATAAGTCCTTACGGAAGGTTTAGGGCAACATGATCAACATCATTTGCACCATCACCCTATAGTTCAATTATTACCATCATGTTTATCCATTTCTTCCATTAATCATAGTATTGATCATGTTTGAATAGAGCACTAGCATTCTACCCATATGCAATAAAACCCATAGGCATCAAGGTATAAGTCATCAATGGCTAGGATGTCCTTATAGTCGAGCAATATTAGTCACATGCATAATGAGTAGATTGTATAATGAATAGGAATCAAGGTAGGCCCATGCTATACTTGCCTTGGTTAATAAACTCCTGCTGGTCCTGTTGATCTTCGAAGTATTCTGGGTTCCCAACGTACTCCTCACCGTCTGAACTCGACCAACACGGCAACATACACATTTTAGGAGCATTCATGCATAGCAAACAAACCTATAATTAGAACAATACACCAGTAGTATAAAAACAAGATAAAAAGTTTATGAAAATATTCTACGTCTCGCTATGATCACATCAACGCGAAGTTCACGAAATTCGGAGCTATAACGCGAAAGTTACGAGCTATTTACGGTTCCAAAAGCTAGCTATTAAACTAGACTTAATCGAGAAATTAAAAAGCTCCTAACAGGTCTAACAGTAGAACTAATGCGTAGATCATGAAATTACGAAACTAACGCAAGTTGAACGGGTCAAATCGGAGCTAAAACGATGATTTTATAAGTGTTTTACTGCAGTGGCAAATCTGTAATTAATCTGAAAATGTATTTTTCATTTAAATCGAAGAAACTATGTTTTCAAAATGAGAATGCGTACTCCAGGAGTATGCCAAGGACGACGGGTTGGATATGCAATAAGCCGAGGGGCTCTTTACGAAAACAGCCGAGCGAAGGGGTACGGTGCGACTTCGGCCGTTGGATTTGGAATGGGCGGCTGAGATTAGATGGGAGGGGGAGAGAGAGAAGTAGTCGCCGGAGTTGGGGGGATGCGGCGGCGCCGCCATTGCCGCGGCGGAGGGCTCACCGGAGTTGCCCAATCGAGCTCTACGGGGCGCGGTTCGCTGAACAGAGAACACCGGGAGAGAGAGGAGACAAAGGCGAACTCACGACGGGGCATAGGGGGGGTCGGGGAAGGGGTTGCACGGCCCTCGCCATGACCGGCGGCAGAAGAGGCTCGCCGATGGTCACGGCTATGGCCCTAGAGACCACCAAAAAAAGGGGAGGCATGGGGAGATAGAGGGGAACACAGGGTTGCTCACCACGGCAAGGAGGACGGAAACAGAGCGGAGACGGTGAATCGCGGAGAGTGGCAGACGGCGGAGCACTACACGGTTCGAAGCGGAATTTGTGAGCAACCGGCGATGAAATCAACTATTTGAACTCACAAAGAACCCCCTTACGACTTGGAGGGGCTCGACGGAGGTCAAATTCCCACGGTGGAGCGCTGGAATGGCGAGACAGGGCATGGCAGATTTTGGCGAAGCTCTGCGTTGTGGCTTCAGTGCTACGGCTCGGGCATGAATAGCAGCAGGGGGAAGTGGAGAGAGATCCACGCTCTTCTAAATGGAGTTCGAGCCAAGGGACGCTCCCACGATGCAGGACATGGGCGCGGGGTAGCGGTGGTTCCACCTGAACGCCATGCAACGCGGGCGGTTGGAGGTAGGAGAGGGTGCCGATAGGTGGGCCATGGCTGCCAGTGATAGAGACAGGGAGGGTGGCAACGGCTTGGCCAGGATGGGCCGGCCCAGGAAGGGGAAGAGAGGGAGGGGGCGAGCAGGCCGGCGGGAAAATTTAGGCCAGCAGGCTGAAATGGAAGGGAGGAAAGAGGGAGAAGGAGAATTCCCTTTTTATTTTCTAAAATGACTTTTCCAAATACATTTTCAAATGATTTTTAAACCTTTTAGCAAAGAGATAAAAACCAGTCACCACAATAAATAAAATGCATCGGCATGAGTGCATCAACATGTAACTAATCCTTATGATTTATTTTATTTTCACCAAATTTTATTATTCCCTAAATTTGAATGCACAAACAAATACATAATTAAATCAATTTTATCTATTTTAAAACAATGCAAAATTTAGGGTGTTACAATTCTACCCCCCTTAAGAGGAATCTCGTCCTCGAGATTCGGGAGATGGTTATCAAAGAGATGTAGATGCTCTGCCTTTGGATCTTCTTCATTTTCTCACAACGATCACGCTGTAGCTTGCACATTGTTACAACCTTGCTCCTAATAGCTTGATCAACTCTTAAGCACAATCCCTTAGTCCTTTATGCCATTACCTCCATTTGACCTTTGCAATTCCTTTTGTTCCAAGGTGAACACTATTAATTACCAACTCTGTAGTATAGGTGACATCACTCAAGTTTCTCACACAACTCAACCTTGGTGTCGACCGAACCTCCCTAGCACACTCTTTACGCTAGGAGCATCGACAACAACCTTTGCTTATCCAGGTGTTAACACACTTCCATGCCATAATCATTGATCGCTCTAATTCATCGATGATTTCATAAGATCAAAACCAACTTAGTGAACAGATCCTTTAGATTCTTACGATCCTTGTAGATGTCCCATATCTCCTTGTCGCTGACTTGTCTTGGGTATGTTGAAATTTAACCCCCAACTGCGCTTGATGGTGACTTCTCGCTTGATGGTGACTTCTCAACCATAGGGATAACTAATTCTTCTAGGTGGAGTACTTGAATGTAAGAAACCTTCATCTTGTTACTTCTTCACTTGGCTACCCCCTTAAGAAAAGACCAACTAGGGGACACCAAGTCACTTGCATCTCCCTTTGGGTAAGTTAACTATCATAATGACCTTCTGATATCCCATGGAAACTCATGTGCATAAGTAAGAACAAGAAGTCTGAAATTCCTCATGAGTAGAAAAATAGCAGCGTAGGAAAACAGCTGTAACTCCTATTCTGTTAATCCAATGAAGTTGTAGTTTATACTGTTGGAAAGCTGTTGAAATCCTCTACAACTTTTGTATAGAACACTTTTCCTGATTCCAAACATAATTTGGTCGAAAACTATGCACCACAAAAACTACTCCAGGTTTCTGACAGCACAGCTATATCGTCTTGTGATTTTTTTAAATCCCAAACCAAAACAGCTATGGAATTGATTCCAGTGGCAGATGAAACATACAAGAGTCTTCTTTTATCTATAAATGTTTCATAACTTTTGGATGTCTAGATTTGGAGATATATCATGATGAACATAGACTGCTCTGGAAAACAGGATTGATAAAACAAGAGAAAACCAAAACCCGCCTATTTACTTCATTAATCCTTATGCCTTAGGCCTATATACTAAATGAAATTGTGGACAATCCCCACAAGATCATTACAATCATTACAAAGATCCAAAACAAGCACATGCATAATGACAATTCAATAAGCAATTAAGGTGCATACTTCAATCATTGACTCAGCTTGCAATACTATCGTTCTATTCATATTAAGGGCAATTATCCTAAAGCTCCGCTTCCGATGTCATAGGAAGATGGTAAGAGAGAAGATTCTAAGAGCATATCAAAGCAAGGAGTGAAGATGAGAACAAAGGCTTAAACAAGTATCAAGGAGGAGATGAATATCAAGGGTAGAGAAATAATAGAGGAGGAATATCAAGGTTTATAGAACAAGGGTCTTATAGCAATTTCTAAACCTTAACACGGCCAATTCCTAACTAGGCTTGTGTCCTATAGTCAGCATTGCTCTGATACCACTTTGTAGCACCCGGTTTTAAGAACAAAACCAGATACACACCATATGTGAGCCTAGGAAGTCAAATCTCACATATAGCAACAAATAAGGGTAATATCAAAAGACAATGCTCAATATATAACGTACTTATTATAAAAGATTTAACCTTAGATAGCACACAACGGAAAGACAACTCCGGTCTTCAAGTGAGGACTCCACTCGACAGGGACAACTGACTGGTTGATCACAAGCCTGTCTGCTCCAATCTCTGGAAATCTGGTACCCATCCGGGATTTTTCCAAAATATTGAAAATAAACAAGCGTGAGTACATTTCGTACTCCACAAGCATAACATGGGGATTCATGAGGCTCAAAAGGCAGACACGGTTTACTGCATTTAGCATTTTAGTAAGTCAACATTTTGTTATTGATCAACATCAAATTATGCTTAAGCTCCCAAATTAACCCACATGATCATATACTAGAATTAAATAAAGTCATTGATCAACATTTTATCATCATCGTCGTCATCCTCATCATAATGCCATCATAGTTCACCATGAACAACATCATCATAAGTAACCATTTATTCTATGAGTTTTCTAGGCCGCTCGTGACCGTGAGCACGGCTGTTATAACAGTTTTAACACTCTGCAGAGGTTGTGCATCTTTACCCTTGAGTCGTGTTGCCCATATGCCCGGGTTAATTACTCCCATAACACTTCCAAGGTGAGCGGGCAGGGTACACTATGAAGCCTTCCATAGGTCTCGTCTAACAAGTTAGGGCCACGAGGTTTCCTCGGCAGGCAGATATAGAGAACCCCCCTTTCTGTGGCACAATTCCCGCAGGCTATACACACCAGAATAGAGGCAGTTCTATACCCAAAGTGACAAGCCCCTCTTGCGCCCTTTCGGGTAACCTCTAACAAGCTAGAAAAGATCCTATTACTGAGCTAAAGTCAGAGCCATATAACTCTCACGGTTGCACTGTATTTCTTAGCTTTTGCTCTACAGATAAGTCCTTACGGAAGGTTTAGGGCAACATGATTGACATCATTTGCACCATCACCCTATAGTTCAATTATTACCATCATGTTTATCTGTTTGTTCCATTAATCATAGTATTGATCATGTTTGAATAGAGCACTAGCATTCTACCCATATGCAATAAAACCCATAGGCATCAAGGTATAAGTCATCAATGACTAGGATGTCCTTATAGTCGAGCAATATTAGTCACATGCATAATGAGTAGATTGTATAATGAATAGGAATCAAGGTAGGCCCATGCTATACTTGCCTTGGTTAATAAACTCCTACTAGTCCTATTGATCTTCGAAGTATTCCAGGTTCCCAACATACTCCTCATCGTCTGAACTCGACCAACACGGCAACATACACATTTCAGGAGCATTCACGCATAGCAAACAAACCTATAATTAGAACAGTACACCAGTAGTATAAAAAGAAGATAAAAAGTTTACAAAAATATTCTACGTCTCGCTATGATCACATCAACATGAAGTTCACGAAATTTGAAGCTATAACGCGAAAGTTACGAGCTATTTACGGTTCCAAAAGCTAGCTATTAAACTAGACTTAATCGAGAATTCAAAAGCTCCTAACAGGTCTAATAGTAGAACTAATGCATAGATCATGAAATTACGAAACTAACGCAAGTTGAACGGGTCAAATCGGAGCTAAAACGACGATTTTATAAGTGTTTTTCTGCAGTGGCAAATCTATAATTAATCTGAAAACGTATTTTTCATTTAAACCGAAGAAACTACGTTTTCAAAATGAGAATGCATACTCCAGGAGTACGCCAAGGATGGTGGGTTGGATATGCAATAAGCCGAGGGGCTCTTTACGAAAACAGTCGAGCGAAGGGGTACGGTACGACTTCGGCCGTTGGATTCAGAATGGGCGGCCGAGATTAGATGGGAGGGGGAGAGAGAGAAGCAGTCATCGGAGTTGGGGGAGATGCGGCGGCGCCACCATTGCCATGTCGGAGGGCTCGTCGGAGTTGCCCAATCGAGCTCTACGGGGCGCGGTTCGCTGCACAGAGAACACCGGGAGAGAGAGGAGACAAAGGCGAACTCACGCCGGGGCATAGGGGGGTCGGGGAAGGGGTTGCACGGCCCTCGCCATGACCGGCGACAGAAGAGGCTCGCCGGTGGTCATGGCTGTGGCCCTAGAGACCACCAAAAAAAGGGAGGCATGGGGAGATAGAGGGGAACACAGGGTTGCTCACCACGACAAGAAGGAGGACAGAAACAGAGCGGAGACGGTGAATCGCGGAGAGTGGCGGACGACGGAGCACTACACGATTCGGAGCAAAATTTGTGAGCAACCGGTGATGAAATCAACTATTTGAACTCACAAAGAACTCCCTTATGACTCGGAGGGGCTCGACGGAGGTCAAATTCCCACGGTGGAGCGCTGGAATGGCAAGACAGGGCGTGGCAGATTTCGGCGGAGCTCTGCGTTGCGGCTTCTGTGCTATGGCTCGGGCGTGAATAGCAGCAGGGGGAAGTGGAGAGAGATCCATGCTCTTCTAAATGGAGTTCGAGCCAAGGGACGCTCCCACGATGTAGGACATGGGCGCGGGGTAGCGGCGGTTCCACCTGAACGCCGTGCAACGCGGGCGGTTGGAGGTAGGAGAGGGTGCCGACAGGTGGGCCATGGCTACCAGTGATAGAGACAGGGAGGGTGGCAACGGCTTGGCCAGGATGGGCCGGCCCAGGAAGGGGAAGAGAGGGAGGGGGCGAGCAGGCCGGCGGGAAAATTTGGGCCAGCGGGCCAAAATGGAAGGGAGGGAAGAGGGAGAAGGAGAATTCCCTTTTCATTTTCTAAAATGACTTTTCCAAATACATTTTCAAATGATTTTTAAACCTTTTAGCAAAGATATAAAAACCAGTCACCACAATAAATAAAATGCATCGGCATGAGTGCATCAACATGTAACTAATCCTTATGATTTATTTTATTTTCACCAAATTTTATTATTCCCTAAATTTGAATGCACAAACAAATACATAATTAAATCAATTTTATCTATTTTGAAACAATGCAAAATTTAGGGTGTTACACATACCTGGCAATTCCTTAGGAAATACATCGGGGAACTCCTCCACAACCTAGTCCTCCTTGTTGGCACCATCATTAAGCTGGTTCACTGTAGCGGTCTCCTATTTTTGCACTTTCACATCAAATCTGATCCTATCTCCCTTCGGTGTTGTCAGCACTACTGATTTCCCCTTGCACTGAATCTCTGCTTGTTGTTGCATCATCCAATCCATTCCCAATATGAGATCAATCCTAGCTTTTCGCAACACTATAGGACAGACCTTAAACTCTACCCCCTTAGAATGAGACTAATCGGGAGACAACGATAAGATGTTGGCATGCTTCCACCAGGTGAGTTTACTAATATAGGGTTCTTCATGGCACACAAATGAATTCTATGTATTCTAACAAATGATTGTGATATGAAAGAATGTGATGCTCCAGAATCAAAAAGAACAGTGGCAGGAATGGAATGGACATCGAACGTACCTAGCATAACTTCCGGTTCCTCTACTGTTGTTTCCTAGGACAAGTGGTTCACCCTTCCAGTGTTAGGCGCAGGATTCTAGTGACTACCCTGCCTCTGGGGAGTCTGCTGGTTGGGCTTCTCAGGGCAATTGTAGGACATGTGACCTTCTTTCCCACATCAAAAACATCTATTGGGGGTATTGGGAGCACTGGTCTTCATGGGAGTATTATTGGAAGGACCCTGACGCTGAGGCTGATTCTCACTCTGCTGCGGAGGGCGTTGGTTGCCATTCTGCGGCTGGAATGGGGGACGTTGCGGGAACTAATTGCGGAAAGGGACCTGACCATGATTCCACTGACCAAAAGGAGGCCTCTGTTGATTACCTTGCTAGAAACCAGTACGCGGATGAGTGTTACTACCAGAAGTCTGTCCCTGAAGCCTTTTTCTCTTGGCATCCATTTCCTTGCGCTTGTTATCCACCACGATAGCACGGTTCACAAGCGTCTAAAAATTAGGATAAGTATTGAACATCAGCTGCAATTGTAGTCCATCATATAATCCCTTCAAGAAGCGGCGCTGCTTATCATTGTCATTAGCCACCTCATGTGGATCATATCATGACAACTGGGCAAACCTGTCACGATACTCAGCTACAGACAATGACCCTTGGGTCAAGTTCCTGAATTCCTCTGCCTTCAGTTCTATCATCCCTTCTGGTATATGGTAAGCCCTAAAGTTCTCTCTAAACTCCTGCCAAGTGACCGCGGGAGCATTGGCGGGGCGACCATACTCATACGATTCCCACCAATCCTGAGCTTCTCCCTGGAGTTGTCCAGAAGCAAACAACACCTTCTGTCAGTCATCACATTGTGCAATGTTGAGTTGCCTTTTCACGTAATGAAGCCAATCATCCACTTCCAATGGATCTGCGGCATGCATGAACATCGGGGGACGACCCTTCAAAAACTCACCACGCATATCACGTGGTTGTGCCCCAGCAGCTGGCTGATTATGTTGGTTCTGCACCAGTTGTTGCATAAGCTGTGTCTGCACTGCCAATAGTTGCTCAATAGTGGGTGGCGGCGGCGGTGGTGGATTTGGGGGAACACCTCCATGACCCCTGCCTCTTCCTCTTCCGGCCATCTGCCATCCATAAAAATACAAACTTTAAGATTTCCATGTTATCAACCACTTATAAGACTAGTATAATACCCGTGCTAACGCTACGGCAACACACAACCAAACAAATCAAATTAAAAAGACACTTTTATCAGTTTCACTTAATCTGAGATTATTTTTGACAAACCAAGCCAATAAAGTTCAATATGTTTTCAAAAATATAAAAAATAATATACATGGTCTCTCTATTTTGGAACCCTCAACATTAGCCCATAACTTTGCACAAGAATTTTGTTGATATTATCATTTTCAACCCTTCTTCGCTCTTCCTCATTACCTGCATATTATGCATATATATTAGAAGTATTATTAAATTTTATGGATGAACTTCTCCTAATAATTATTATAGATAAATGATTATACAAGACATTTTTATATTTCTTAAATAATATCATTGGAAGAACATATGTAATTCATACATGCATAAAAGAGATAGTAAGGCGAAAAGAGCACTAAGCTAGTGAATAGATCATCAGCCTTGGGATCAGTTACAAACGTGCTTACAGATAATTGGGAAAGATGCTACAATCACGTCACTAAAGAAACAATAGTCAAAGCTAGAGCACAAAAATCCTTACCACACATACTTGTGAAGATCATCTTAAGTATCAACTCTCCTACAAAAATTTATAGCAACTCTATTACAAAAATAACTGCATAAACAATATTCTAGATAAATCAAGAGTAATAGGAATATTATGTGGATAGAAATTGAGAAGCAAAACCAACCAAAGAAGATGGCAAGAATTGTTGTATCCCTTAAATAGGCCGCAAGCTGCAAGGACCTAACATGAACTTAAAATATGTTTGTCTAATCACTAAGCACCGCCATGTCCAATGTAAAATCTAACAGAGTATAAAAAGGGAAAGGCAGGCGCTTCTATGTATGCAGGTCAATTTTTTAATGTCAGTTTACTTCTTGCCAAGAAGTTGCCCCATCCTAGCTTCCCAGCGGCCACACTTGTGCAGTGTCACGCCATGGCCGTATGGCACTTTGAGCTCCCCCTCGCGAACCCTGTGCTCTGGTGCCGGAGTATGTGCATGAACTCCTTGGTGCAATTCCACATCTGGAAAGCGCACCCATCAGTCCACAACAAAACTATCGATCATGAAGAAAAGAAACTACAGATGCCACATGATATTTTCATGCAACTATTACTTGCTTCAAATCTAGGAGAAATGGAGAACATCTGTCCTTTATTTTCATGATCAGGCAACAGCTCTCAGATGGCCTTTGCCAATACCAATATAACTTCTTTTTTCGGCAACCCATAACCTCACCTGTGTACAAAATGTCATACTCAAAAATAGGAAAAGCAACACGAGAAAGCATTCAACAGTAGTGAGCATCTAGTGTGAAACTGAATAAATGCAAAGCTGATAATATATAGAGCTAGAAAACTCATTTAACTCTGAACATGAACAATTTCGAGTATGGCTTTGGACAAGTTTTCAGCCTGCATATTAGATACACAATTTGAAAAATACCATGCATTTAAACCAACACACATGAACTTAGAAGCAGAAATTAGCATCCTTGCAGTTCAGGCACATGATAATCTATTTGATCAAAATATGTTCAATCTGTTGGGAGTTTTTTCTTGCTATGGCAAGAGATACAGGCATCAGTTCACATTACCTGAAAATTATTTGTGCAAGGTACAATATAGATCGGCAAAAGTGAGCAGCAACGGCAGTGCCAAGATCCAGCAGGCTGCCCACATTCTGCCTAGCTCCATCTCTTTCTGAACCTGCTCTCTCCCAGAACAATAGAAATGCACAATTAAAATGCATCCAATTCAAGCATTCAAACAATGATTCTAACAGACCGGCCGCGGAGTAATAAAAACTAAATACCTCTTTCAGAATTTGCCAATAGCAGAGCATGTCGTCACACTTGCCTGCGCCACCTCTCTGCCTCCACTGTGGCCATTGAAGCTATTGCTATTTGCTAAAGGGGACAGACCCAGTGCCAGAGGCTCCCACACGAGTGGGGTCTGGGGAAGGGAATAACCGAAGCAAAGTCTTACCCCCGCAGAAATTCTGCAGAGAGACGGCTTCGAACCCAGGACCTGGTGACTCGGCGAGCTAGCACTTACCAACTGCACCAGGCTATTGCTATTTGCTACTGGAAAAAAACCGATCTGTTAGGATTGCTCTGCTACTAAATGTGAACGGTGTTTAGATAATGCCCTTTACCTTTTCTAGAAAATAAATTACAAAGCCACACGGGCAGGATTAATTTCTCCATTAAGTTGTTAAAATAAGCAAAGGCATATGTAAATCCACTTAGAAAGGCAATCAACGGTCTATAAACAAGTTTCATTAAATCAAGTTCTTGCAAAAATGACCAGTTCTGTACAATATACTGTACTGCTCTAGGAATTCAGGATTATCTGGTCAAACGTAGTAATATATAAATAGTGCATGGTGAAAGATAAAAGTTTAATTCTAGGATTATTTTTTAGTTCAAAGGTAAGATCCCCTAAATACCTCTGAATTTTGACTCAGTATCAGAACTGCAAGTTTAGACAACTTTAACATAGCATAACTCCCAACCTAGTGCAGTATACTTTGATGGAAAGCTTCAATAAATTTCTACAACTTTAGACTTACCAAAAATGTTTCCGTTACCTAAAAACTGAGAAACAGAAACATGGTGAAGATCCATCCAAAAATCCTTGCTGTCAGTTACGTCTCAATGATATCCACAGCTTTGTAATTATGTGTTTTTTGCACGGAAAAATGTTTCCGTCACCTAATAATTGAGAAACAGAAACAGAGTATGTATTTTCTTTTACCTTATCTTCTACTTTCTCATCAACATCGGTCTCGACAGTATCAAGATCAAGCTTCTCAAGCTTAACTCACTCGTCGAGTCTTTTATTGACTGCAAGTTCAAATCATTTAAGATATATCAGTTTACAGTTACCAGAACAGGTTGTAGTTAATACAAAAATACCAACCTTAGCTCCAATGAAAATTGTCAGCACCTTGCAAGCTCTCTACAAAAAGCCCGCATATCCTGCACACATAGCCAAATAAGAAGAAACTACAGACAGATATGTGTGCTGCAATCATGACTTCAAAACATGTAAGATCATGAATCTAATAATTACCTCCAAATAACAGGATTAGGTTAGGGGAGATAAATACACCTGTAATTAGATCAGATCCGAATACAAATAGCCAAATATTCAGGTTTGGAGTGCCCGCTTCTTGAGTCATTCATCTACTCATTTATCACAGTTCATGCTAAACTATTCCCTTGTCTGAACTAAAGATGGCATGCTCACATCGATGGAAAAATAGTTCAATCCCGGATGTATCAACTGTATATGCAAGAAACTATGATCTAGGGAGATTCGACAACTCCCAATGTGCCCACAATAATCTGTATAATATTTATAAAATAGTAAATTTACATGGCTAATCAACATTTTGATTTAATCAGTAAATAGGAACAAATAAGCAGGGTGCAGAGACCGAAACATAAAATCTACATCCAGAATTATTTTTGTGAAAGTGGAGAAAAGGAGCATATACATCCAGAAACAGACATTAACATTTCTCCAAGTAACATCTCATTACCTCATTGTTTTGCTGTGATGACAGAATGTCTGCAAGTGTCTCTCAAGTCTCAGCAGTTCTGCAACAAGTTGATTATGTCATTTTTGCTGTGATGTGTGTGCATCCACAATAACACATGTTGAAAAGAGTCAGAATAGCAAAGATCGGAATAGCAATATCCTAGCAGCTATTTGTCAATATCCTAATTCCTAACAGTTCTGTAAGCATCTTCCATATGGAGACTATTATGCTACAGCAATAAAATATGGAGAGTACTATGTTATACAGCAATATAATCTGCTATGAGCACACTCCTTAAAGTAAGGTCATCAACAATATAATATTTTTTCAGCTATATTCATGATGGAAATTCTTGAACTCAAACTAAACAAGTTTTGATTTTCTTTCAGAATCCTGACCTTTTGTCAAACAATAATGTTTGCGCACTGCATGTCGAGGCAGAATAATAGTCATATCCTTAAGTGGATGGCAGGGAAAGATTGAATAACAAAAGGATCTTTTGTAGTATGTCAATTAGTGGTCAGTGCTAATGAAAAATGAGACATCTATGTCTAATGGGAAAAGGTCATTCTAATGTAGTATCATTTAGGGGGGAAACCATCCATTATGGAGATCCGGGGAAAATTCATATCTACCAAGAGGGAAATCCATATATACCAAAAGGGGCATTAATACTTCTCATTCTAGTGGAAATCATATACTGGTGTCTTGGTGGGCTTTCCAATGTTAATGCTGTTCAGTAAGGGGTTTCAGATGTCTTGCATTCAGATGTCTTGCAAGCAACTGTTTAAAAAGAAACCGGAAAGCCTTTCATAAAACACCTCTCGACAGGGGTCTTCCACATTCCTGACGGCACGAGAATAGCATCTGCGTTGGCTGCTACATCATTAAGCCTGAAAGCTTCGTAGTAATGTGCCATGATACTATCGATAATACACTGAAGATCATCGTCACTGGCACGTGCATTGACTGCAGCCTTCATTTCATTTATCTGCTTATTGTGTCATGTTGCCATCGAGCATAGTCCATGTCAAATGCCAAAGCACCTAGAAATAAGGATAACAGCTTATTTCAGGATACTGTCCAGTGTCATCTAAACATTTGACACACACAAAAAACAGTAAATTACCATTTTCACCAGTTGAATGAGGCTGGTCTCCTGGAGTAGGAATAAAAATGCCCTGAACAAGTACCAAAATGTTGAAAAAAATAGTTTGTTCAACAGGAACTGCAGATTTTGTCGAATCCAAAGAACACAAGATGAGTACATGACGATCATACCTGTTGGTGAGCACGCTGGAGCTCCTACTGACTGGCTAAGTTTCAGCCTGCTATTATCAAGTCAACAATTTTCTAAAAAACTTGGCACACCAAAGGCAACTGTAACAAAATCAGCCAATTAATATTCTTGCCAACAAAAACACAAGCAGATGTGAGGCAAGAGCTTGGCGTTAGTTAACTGATAAGCCAAATAGACACAGGTATACTAATCAAAATGGTTAACTGATCACTCTGCATTAAAAGGTCTCATATAAAACCTTAAATTCAAAACTTGCGTAAATGAAAATTTACATTGTTCTTCATTCCCGAACTTCCTGACAAGAAAAAGACAAGCAATGGTAAATAAGCTAAACTACAAAAACATATGACATATATCAGTATAATGACTGACTGATTAAATTTCACTATAAAACTGCAGATTGACAATGACTCTGCAAATTGCTTCTTTCTAGTCCAGTTGAAAGGTTGTTTTCCCTACCTATCGTAGTCTCTACTTGACTGGACATAGTAATCCTATCAGAGTTCGAAGAATAATAGAACCAACCAAAGCAGTAGCAATATTCGTATAAAACTGAATGATTATATGTTAAGTGGCTTACAGTGAAGCAAAATCACCAAAAAGTCCAACTGACTGAAACATAATAAGAGGCATGTAGTATCACAAAACTGATTGAAACATAATAAGAGGGATCTCTGCCAGTATCACAACAAAAATCAAAACTATATATAACTGATTGAAACGAATCTAATCAGTCAAATTAGCGCCCCATAATTAATACAGAAGGCAACCTGAACATTGCATCCAGTCCACACAAATCCAAGCGAACTCGCTTCACTAACCAAGCACCACCCCCATGGCGCATCTAAACACCTGGTGCCATCAAGCATCAATGGCCAAGCCATGATCCCGCACCTGCAACAACAACACGAAATCCCACGAGGGTGGCACCATCAAACAGCCACCGAAAACCCCCGCAAACCCTAAACCTATGGCGCGGATCGAAAGGTTGATCGAGAGCAACCCGAGAGTCGGCCCTGAGCTAGGGTTTCACGCAGATCGAGAAGGGGGCAGAGCGGTTACCTCTGGCAATCTGGGGCCGCGGAGGGGTGTCAACGGTGAGGCGGCGGCTGAGGTCCGATGATGAGGAAGTTGTCATCCACCTGTTCTTCAACTCCTGCTCGTGGTTGTCGCCATTGGAGGCCGCCTAGCGCATCCGCGTCGCTTGCGCTCTGTCTCCGTGGGGATCGAGCATGGAGGTGGGGATCTGAAGGGCATGGTGTCCCGTGGTCTCGTGGTTTGTCAATACTGCGCAGATAGGTGTGGGGATCAGAGAGCAGGACGGGGATGGGCTGTGGCACGAATGGGGAGGGGATGGCCGATGAGCGGCATGGCCAGGGGCGAGGCTCGAGCTGGCGGGTTCGGGTGGCGGCGGCTGGTGTGACCGTGTGAGGCACAAGGTGAAGGAAAGAAAATTTTGTTCATTTTTTTACGAAGGAGGGAGGTCGAACCCTGGTTGTCGCGCGCGGGGATATTCCTGCGTGGGGCTGTGGGCGCGTGCGGGAGGCTGCGGGGTGAGAAGCCTGGCATCACACATCGAATCGTGGCCATTGATTTTGGTTTAGGTGTTTTATTAGCCCTTAGATTTAATAGAGACGGATTTCTGTGTGCATTTTCTTGGGTGCATAATGATTGCAGGCTCTCAGCGGGGGACATTTTACTTGGGGGATCTAGTATAATTTTAACTGGTGCATTATAGTAGAGATAAAGAATGAGATCTGAAAGTTTTCTGGGCGAATATCAATGTTAACAGTTCAGTAAATCAATCATATCTCGAGCTACAAAAGTCCAATGGAGTCATGCTTTATATGGTTGGAAAGCTTATCAAGTTCTCCACAACTTTTATTTGGACCATAAGACCAGATTCTGTTGTTAAGTTAATGAAAAATAAGGCGCAACAGAAACTGTTTCAGATTCCAGACTGTGCAGAAACTTTAACTTGTGACAGTTATATATCTCGAACCAGATCAGATAAAAAGGTGATTCCAGTGGCCTTTTGAAAGATGCTTAAGCCTAGTTTCTCTCATAAAAATTTTATAAATGTTGCACGAACCGTTTTTGAACCATAGCAGAAATATTGCAGACTGCTCCAGAAACAGCAAGGACAGAAACGTGACAACACCAAACCCAACTATTATTCCCTTATTATTCTTAAAAATTGAACTTGTAGACATGCCTACAAACCCCAACACTCATAACAAAAATCCAACTGACACATAAGCATAACGATAAAGCAACTATCACACCAAAGTTCAAACCACACGATAGACTCGAAGACTCAACTGACGTTACTAAGAACGTTCTTATTATATGAAGGACTCCTATTCTCTAATGACATGGCTCATGGTCTAATGTCTCATAAATCTTGTCCATGCCTTCGTTTGCTCAAAGTTCATCAATCATTGCTTGGCACCTCTTGATGGTCTTCCCCTGTGCCTTCACCATCTCTTCTAACTGCAGCTTCCTCTCCATCATATCATAGACAAAGTTCACCATCACCCGAGGAAGTGGTTCCAACTGCACTGGATCCATCATGTCCCATCCAAGGTCGGGGTGTGCGCGAGGGAAGTAACGGTGAACATCATGCTTCATTCTATCAAAGCGAAGGTAACGGAGGTCCATACATGCTTCAAAAGCGGCGTCTTCAATGCTAGCCTCCATGGTAGCTCGATGACCCATGTGAGCATACATCCTGTCCAGCTGGTACGCCTCTTTTTTCTTATCCTTAGGAAAAATACTCGCTCTTGCCTTCCAGTAAGTGTCCTCCAGTGGATGGGTATACTCCCAACAGACGTACTCCACAGCTGGGTGCCAATCAGTGAAGTAGGCAGAGAGCATTCCCACAAGTCGATGGTGAGAGACAGCATCTCCTCCAACCTTATGGTAGATCTTCACAGTCCATCCCATTGGAGGAGGTGGCACATCCTCAGCAGCTTCATCATGTGGTGGAGACGGGGGTTGCTCTCCTCTATTGGCTTCCTCCTCTTCATCATCTTTAATCTCGATGATCTCAGGGTCTTCTTCAGGCTCGGGTTCTTGAGGAGGTGCTGGCGCTTGGATTGGTGCTTCAGGGGCCTGCTCTTGTTCCTGGGGTGCTTTCTCTTGTGGCTCTTCAGGTGCAAGCAAGGCACGAGGTGGGTAGTGTCCTCCAGTGGTGATGCGGGCAGTCTTGTGGCCACGAACCATCTACAGAGTTTTTAGATGTAGTTAGAATAGAGGCAAAATTTCATAATAGAATGAGACATAAGAAGCATAAAAATTTATCAAATAACAAGAGCAAGATAATAAGCATAAAAATAGTGAAAAAGAAGATACTAAATCGACCATTTCTAGCTAGGCTTGCATCCTACAGTCAACAAAAGCTCTGATACCAATTTGTCACACCCATTTAACAACCAAATGGAGTGCATACTCTTATGTGTGCCCAGAGATCAATCACACATAAGTTAATAAATTATAAAGGATGTATCATCACAAATGTTATTACATCACGATTATTATCACAGTCTTTACACAAATGTAGCGGAAGTAAAAATATAAATCTCTCGTGGTAGCTCCAATCACAGGCAGATTGACTCGTTGACTGCAAGTCTAGTAATCTTCAGGGAAGTAGGAGTAGAAGTCACTAATTTCACCATCTGTTACCCATCCGGGATTTTTATCCAAGTAAGAAAAATAAACAAGCGTAAGTACATCTCATACTCAATAAGTGTAACATGGGGTTCATGAGGCTCAAAGGCATGAAATTTGGTTTATCAGCATGTAGCTTTTAATTAACATTATTTAAGTATATCAATAATATCAAAATGTTTCAATGTAAACAATAAACATATGATCCATGTGAAATGATTAACGAATAGCAAAAACATATTCATTATTAATGATCAACTATTCCATAAGGGTCCAAGGCCACTCGTGACCGTGAGCACGGCTGTTATAACAGTTTTACACTCTGCAGAGGTTGTACACTTTCACTGTGAGTGGTGTCGCCCATATGCCCGGGTTAATTACTCCCAAAACACTTCCAAGGTGAGCAGGCAGGGAAACACTATGAAGTCTTTTGAAGGTTCGTCTAACAAGTTAGGGCCATTAGATTCACTCGGCAAATAGATGTAGAGCCCCCCTTCTAAATGGCACAATAACACGCAGCCTATACTCATAAGGACAGAGGCTGCACTATACCCGATTCGTCAAGCCATTCTTATGCCAAAAAGGATTACCACTAACAAGCTAGAAAAGGTCCTTCTATATGACTAAAGCCAGAGCCATATAGCCCTCACAGTTGTACTGTAAGTCCCGGATGTTCGCTTACAGATAAGTCCTTAAGGAGAGTAACTGGAGCACAAAAAATAACCCCTGCTCTAGTCCCCTTTAGACAGTAATAAAAAGTCATCTTTTAATGTTTATTGCATATTTCATTAGTCAAATTACATGATCATAGTTCATGTTAAGCACTAGCAATACTATTCAATGCAATATAATAGGTATCAAGGAATAAGATCAACACTAAGTCATCCTTAACAAGGGAATATATGCATAATGATATTATTTGCTTCATATGAATAGGACAACAAGGATAATCCCATGCTATACTTGCCTTGCTCAAACTGGTCCTGATGATCTTGCTCGTAGAAAAACTCCTGATCCCCAACGAATTGCTCACCGTCTATACTCGATCAACAATAGCAACAACATTCATCCAGAACAATCATGCATAAACAAACAAGACTATAATTAGAACAGTACACCAACAATAATAAAATAAGATAACAAGTCTTTAAAACAAATCTACAACTCGCTAGGATCACATAGACGCGAAGATCATGAAAAACGGAGCTAAAACGACGAAGTTATGAATTTACGAAGATTTCCTATAGAAAAATAATTACTCTAATTCAAACTTGAAAATAAAATGTCACAAACCTACTATACAGTACTACTAACATGTAGAGCTCGCAAATACGAACCTAACGCAATTTGAACGGGTCAAATCGGAGTTAAAACAGAGATTTTATGGCTAAAACAAACTCAGTGGCAAAACTGTAAATAAGTGAAAGCGTATTTCTAAATTACCGCGATCAAATACGTTTTCAACAGAATAAAATGGCTTCGGATTTTATGTTATGGACTGCGGGTTCTATAATAGAAAAACACAGGGTCTCTTTAGTAAAATTGCCGTCCGGAAGGGTATCATCTAATCTCAGCCGTGGACCTGAGATCGGACGATCCAGATTAATCCAAGGGGAGGAAAAGGGAGCTGCCGACCATCTACAGTAGTTCAACGATGGCGCCATGGCCGGAATTGGCCCGAGCTCGCTGGAGTTCATCAATACGGTGATTCCGAGCATAACTGAACACAAAGAAAGCTTGGGAAACAAGAGGGAATGACCGCGAACTCACCACGCACAAGAACGAGGTTGAATGACGGGCTGAGGGTGGTGCTTAGCTCAGAATGGCGGCGGCGGATTCCTGTGAACATGGTAATGCGAGATGAGTCGGTGAGGAAGAAGAAAAGAAGGCTCAGTAGCTTTGGAAACATGACGCGAAGCTTGGAGGCTGGCTTACGAGATCGGAGAAGCAACGAAATAGATGAATCGATCTCAATGGCGGCGGGGTAGGGCTCGTGCTGGCGGCGGCAGTGCTCACAAGAGCCACAACGGCTTCGAGAGGGCAAGATGGAAGCGGAGGGGTGCGCGAGCTCGGAATAAATAGCCCGGGGGTGCTCCAATTAAGGAAAGGAGATTTGGAGGCGGATTCAATCGGTAGAACGAGGGAAAGAAATCGGGCGCGGCATGGGGAGGAAGAAGGTCCTGACCTGTGGGCCCGGATTGCCAGCCAGAGAGAACGGGGAAAGGGATAACACGGGCGTGCGCGGTAACGGGCCTGCTGCCGGCTCGGCCCAAGGCAGGGCGGGGAACGGGCCGCGTGCGCTGTCCACGGCGCGGGAGGCCGAGCAGACAACTAAGATGAGGAGGGGAAAGAAACGGATGGCAACTGGGCCGATGGGCCGAAATCCAAGAATGAAATGGAAAATGTTTTCTTTTCTTTTTTTTTCTTTTTCTAGTTTTTCAAAGGAATTTCAAATAGATTTTGAATTTCTCTTTTGAATTTGAATCAAACCACTCCAACCAAAAATTCCAATGCAGCAGCATGAGTGCACAATTATGTAGCTAGCCTTATAGTTGATTTTAAGTTAATAAAAATTATTATTATTCTAAGTTTGTATATCCACAAAATTGCATAAAAATCACATTTACCTATTTTTAAATTACCCAAAATTTTAGGGTGTTACAATCTTTCTGAGCTTGAATTCTTTGTTCAGGAACCCACGCCAAGCCCTTTTCTTTCAGCTTCTCTACACTAAGCTTTTATAACTTCTTTTCTTACCACTTTGGTAAACCGATTGAGCATGTCGGTTTCACTTCTATTTTGGACAGCGGCAATTCTTTCTTGATTTTAGGCACTTTCATCTTCTTTTGTTTAAATTTGGCACCTACAACATCAATAGATGATTTCTCTACTTCTTTGCCATCATTAGCTAGATTTTTCAACAACGTAATCGGCTTTTTAATAGTTGAATTTTGATCTAAACTTTTATCTTTCCGGACATCATACTTCACGTGGTAAACTTGTTTTACCACTTTCTTCTTTGCTTAAGCTCCAGACCGATTTTGATCAAATCGGTCTTTATAAGAAGTTGATTTCTCTGAATATCTAGGAGCTGCATACTCTATGTATTGTGGCCTATAATATGATGGCAGATGTGTCTCTTCATCAAACCAGCCCCAAGGTAAATATGGATGAAAATGTGTGGGTTGTGGTCCATAATACATGAGAATTGGATGCTCAAAAGGAAAATATGTTGTTGCTGCGTGAGATCCATTCCCTTGCCAATTCCACTCTTAAGATTTGTGCTTTGGAGGTAATTTTGATGATTGAAATTTCTTTGATTGATTGGCAATATTTGATTTCCTATCTTTTCATATTTAGCTAGAAGTTTCTCAAAGCTAAGCTCCGACCTTCTAGTTCTTTGTTTGCCATGACCCTTACCTCCATTAGCTTTATGAGCATCCTCCCCCTTCTTCTCATCTTGACAAAATGTTCCAAAGGAGGATTTTCAGCCGATTCCCCTTGCTCAATGGAGTCAATCGACTTTTGCTCTAGTCGGAGAGATTTCACCTGCCCCCAGTATCTTCTGAAATTGTAGTGACATTGTCATCCACTGAAATATCTTCAACTTGCAATTGATGGACAACAACCTTGTCATCACTTGAGGGCTCCACATCTTTCTCCTATGCAACAAGGGGTGCTCCAGGTGGCTTAGCTGTATCCTAGGATGGCTTAGCCGCTCTGGCAGCTCCAAAGGAAGTAGGGTCGGCTTAGCCACCTCTTCGGCCGGCCTAGCCGACTCTACCTCTAGTAGAGCAACAGCAGCCTCTCCAGACGGCTTAGTTGACCACTGGGTCGGCTTAGCCATCTCAGAGACAGCAAGGGTCGGCTTAGCTGTCCCTTAGGGTGGCTGAGCCGACTCAGCAGCAGTAGTAGCAATTGGCTCTCCTAGATGACTTTCTTGATCTGTGGGTTCCATTACTTGATTCTTAGCCATCATAAGAGCTTTTGGTGAATTGGCTAGTAATGCAAGCCGATTCAAAACCTATTTGTCATCAAGACCAATTGAATCCAATTGGTCCATCTGTTGAGCTTCAGAAAATTTCAATCGGCCTTTATCAATGGCCGATTGGATCACATGACAAAATATATTGCAATCACAAGTATTATGATCAAATGAATTATGCCACTTGCAATATGTAAGCTCTTCTAAGTTTTGAATTGACGGCAAAACATTGTGATCAATGATTCTAATAAAATTATTTTTGAGCAAGATATCAAAGACATGATCACAAAAAGTAAAGTCAAAGCTATATTTTAATTTATTAAGCCGATTCTTTTGTGGAGTTGGCTTCAAAGCTAGGCAAATGAAAGGATCAGATTTATTATCAATCCATTTGGCCACAACTTTTCAATTGCTCTTTGAAGGCCTTAGCTTTGACAAACTAGAATTATCGGCCTTGCCATATGGCAGAATGTGTTGGCCGATAGAATCTAAATTTATTTTATTATTAACAAATAAATTGTCATTATCAATCGGTCTATTATAACTACTTCCAAGGATATCTATAATAGATGCAGAAATTAAAATAGTGTGACCGGATTGGAATTTAAGCAAAATATTTGTGTTTTGTACCTTGTTGATCATGTCGGAGAAATGTATATCCTTGATTTGAATAATGTGATTCTTTATCTCTGAGGAATGATCAACAAGTGCCAAATCATCCAGAGATGCATCGGCAGCTGCAGGAACCAAAGAGATCGGTTTAGCCGACTAGGAGTTGGCTAGGCCGATCTGGGCACTAGCAGTAGAGGCAGACGGCTTAGCCGACGTAAGTGTTGGCCTAGCCGACTCATGTGAAGCAGCATGGGTAGTCAGCCTAGCTGACTCGGTGGTCGACCTAGCCGACTCGAGGCTGGCTAATAGGCAGTCGGCCTAGCCGACTGAGAAGTCGGCTTAGCCGACTTTGAGCAGGCAGGCAGTGCTTCATTCTTTTTTGCAGGAACTTGATCTTCACTAATGACATAATAGTCACTAGATAAGTACACGGGCCCTTTAGCTCCTGAAAAGTCAAGTCTAGCTGATTTATGATGCTTTCCATGTTTTTCTATAGTCTGACTTGCCTTTTGAGGGTCTAACAATCCTGCTTTAGCCAATGTTTCAATTGTGATTGGCTTTTTCTCATTGGTCTTTCTAAAAAATTCATAGAATTTCTCCTCTAATTGAGACCATGAATTAATAGTGCACCAGGCAAAGATGTAAACCATACAAAGGCAATACCAGTAAGAGATAAAGGAAAATTTCGCACTCTCATGTAGTCTTCTTTACCAGCAAAACCTAGCTGTGAGAGATATATACTAATATGTTCCACAGCGGTTTTATCATCTTCACCACTAAACTCATAAAAATCAGGTATCCATCAACCATTAAGAGTATTCAAGTAATCAATGTGTAATGGATATGGTCTATGATATGCGGGCACTTTCCATTTAGAGGAGCCATATGGATTTCTAGTATGGGCTAAATCTTCATCGATTCGGTTTGTTTTAAGAAAATTATGTTTAGCCGAATCATATGCAATAGCTTTCATGCTCCTTGCTGAATTCTCATTGATTCGGCTAGAATTAGTAGTAAAACTTGAAGCCAAATTATGAGTATTGCCACTTATCCACCTCTCATCAATTCGGCTTGAGCTTTGAGCTACACGTGAAACCAAATTTTGAGTATTAACATTAGCACACCTTGCTGAAATTTCATGGATTCGGCTTGAGCTTGGAGCTACACATGAAGCCAAATTGTTAATATGAGCATTAGCATAGGGTGCTGAATTTAGAGAGTAATTGGCTAAGTAATTAACATCATCATAGACAATTCTCTCATTTATCGGCATGTCTTGTGGTGGAACCACATAACGTGAGCTTATATCCGATGAATATGGATTTACATGTTGTATGTTTGTCACACCCGGTTTTCTAAAGAACAAAACCAGGCTAATCATATGTGTGCCCAGGAAGTCCACACATATGCCAGAATGAAAAAGTATCAGAAACAATGTTATTATATAACGTATACATAGCTATATTAACACTTACATCAGAGTATCGCGGAACGGTGACTAAACTTCGGGCTCCATTCTTCTCAGGGACGGCTGACTGGGGGTAACATATGCCTAGCACTTCTACTAGTCTTCTGGAAACTCCACTACACCTTCGTCCTTTCTCCGAGCAGCATCTTATTATACACTGGAGTGTTGGGGAAATAGCAAGAATGAGTCCATGTCGAACTCAACAAGTATAACACAGGGTTCATGAGGCTCAAAAAGACTAGACACTGTTTGACTACGTTTAGCTTTTAATCATCATATAATTAGCAATTGAGTAGCATCAAGGTAATCCAAATCCCATTAATGAATCAATGATCAATTGTAATAAGGATAATGAATAGCATTAACATGAGCATAATAATAATCAACAATAATTAAGCATGATATAACAATGGTGATCAAATATTATGTAAGAATCCCCAAGGCCGCTCGTATCCGTGAGCACGGCTAGTATACCAGTTTTTTACTCTGCGCAGAGGTGTACACTTTCACTGTGAGTCATGATTTCCATATGCTAAGGGGTCATGAATCCCTAAGCACAAGAAACCATATAAAGCCATCCAAAAGTTCGTCTAACAAGTTAGGGCCATTAGATTCACTCGGCAGGCAGATGTAGAACCCCCCTTCCCGGTGGCACAACAACCGCAGCCTATACACACTAGGCCAGGGGCTCGCACTACACCCAACGTGGCACTCCATTCTTACGCCATTTAAGGTAACCTCTAACAAGCTAGAAAAGGTCTCTTGAACAACTAGAGCCAGAGCCATATAGCCCTCACAGCTGTACTGTATGTCCCGGTTATTACTTACAGGTAAGTCCTTACGGAGAGTAACTAGAGCATCAAAATAACCCACATGCTCTAGCCCCCTTTCAACAGAAATAACATCATCTTAATTGGTTGATTGCATAATCCATTAGTCAAATTACAAGATCATTGTTCATAATTAAGCGCTAGCAGTAGCTACCCAAATGCATAACCCATAGGTGACAAGGAAATAAGATATCAATAGCTAAGTTATAATCTCTATGGTTGTCAAGGAAGACACATGCATATGTATAATAATTTCAGTGAATAGGTAACAAGGATGGTCCCATGTTATACTTGCCTTAATCAAAGCTTTCCTGATGATACTGCTGGTCTGGCTCAAAATAATACTCCTGATCGTCAAGAAACTGCTCACCGTCTATACTCGATCATCAAGCACCAACACACAATCATCCGAGCAACCATACACTAAGCAAACAAATAGACATAATTAAAACAGTACACCAACAGTAGCAAAACAATATAAAAAGTTTGTAAAACTCTTCTACACATTACTACGATCACACAGATGTAAAGATCACGAAGATCGTCAAGAAACTGTTAACAAAACTATCGTTATAAATAAAAAGACTATCAGAATACTTATATTATAAAAGGAACCACCACATGCTTGATTTATTTTAGCTAACAAGATCATGGAAAAGTAATTAGTTCGGATTAGACAAATCATATTTGGACTCAACACTGAGTTGAAACTAACCATAGTTTATATATTTTATAAATATTCCCACATAATATTTTATTAAACAAGTTATGCTTTTATATTTGCAAAAGAAATAATTTTGTGAGAGCATCCAAACGCACGTCAAAGTGCTAGCCTAAGCAATTTACAAATTAAAAATATGTTTATGTTAGTAGCTAATTATTTTACATTTATTTACATATACAAAATCGAAATGTACCTCCATGCTGTTTTTAGATTGAAAACTGGTTATGTACCCATTAATCGAATTAATATTTAACAATGAACACAAGAAGTGATGTAGCGGCTATCGGGAGTTTTATGTATTACAATAGAAAAGAAAAGGCTACATGCTTAATTTATTTTAATTAAACAAGACCATGTGAAATACATTAATTTAGATTAGTCACTATACAATTTAATTAGAAACCGAGCTAAATCTAGTCATGCTTTACTTCTATATATCAGATAGCATTGTGTAACACATACATTGCTTATAGATCAGAAAACTAATTACATGCAGATTAATCATATTAATTCTTTTGTGTAAAATGTCGAACAAATAAACCTATATTGATTTAAGTTATAAAACTGGTTGCAAGCATATATATTAATTAAATTAATATTTTACTACGTTCAGAAAATATGTGATATGAAAAACATCTGCACTGACATAAGGATCACACCGATACAATGAAGTCGATACGAATCTAACGGAACTGAAACCAAAACAGAGCAAAACGGAGTAAAAACGATGAAACGGCGGAGATTAAAAGATCAGAGGCGAACTAGTACCGTAGCTCTTCTTCTTTCCTCTCGTACATTGCTGTGCAATTCGTGACAACAGGGGAAACAGCCGAGGTTCTGGAGCTTTGGAAGCAGGGCAGCAGCTCAGCAGCTCGGCAGCTCGGTGAGGCATAGATGCAGCTAGTTTTTCTTGTTGGGAAAATCTTCATGGGATGCTCGGGACTTGCGGATTCACGGCAATGAAGATCGAGCATTGGCAAAGGGTGCACAGAAAACCTGCGCTTTCAGCTTGCTCTGTGACTAGGATGCAGGCAAGGCTAGATTGGTCGACAGTGATGGCGAGTTCATCCAGGTAGAGTGATGGTTGTCTCTCGCGATCGAGGCCAAGCAAGACAATGAGCTGGCCGGCGGCAAGGCAGCATAGAGACACGGCAGCAGGGCTCTCGGCTGGGCATACTTCATGATGTTGCTCAGGAGTTTGGACGGCCAAGCGACAGCAAACGAGGAGACCAGGATGATGACAGATCGGCAATGCTGACGCACAAGGATACCGACGAGATGTTGGAGACGGCGTAGTAGATAAAGGAGAAATTCAATTAACTACCTAGGTATTTCCAAACTAGGGACTCTTTTTACGGTAGTTTTGGTGTGCTTTTAACCAAGGGATAGGTACGTATATATAAGGAGAAAAACTCTCCACCTCCATGTCAACTAGCGATATGGTGCTAATTGACGTTGCATCATCCACCTTTACTAATAGGCCTAATTAATTATTAAAGCCCATTAGTAAATAAATGCATGGGCCTTTGAAATTTATTAGAATTATTGCCCATGGGCTTTGAGGGCTGATTGAAAAATAAGATATATATTATTTATTTTCGGAATTAATTAGTTTTAGGATTAAAATAATTCTAGAGAAGTCTAGAATTGATATATAAGCCACGAAAAATACTCCGTTGGCTCCAAAAATTCGGGAAAAATTCTCGAAGACATTAAGGAACATGTGGAATCCAAATAAAGTATTTGGAGCTCATGATAAGATAATTGAGAGCATAAAAAAAATTAGATTATGCTCCTAGAAAAATAGGAACAAATTCCAGATTAAGCCGGAAAAATTTCCAGAAAGTTTGGTTTGTAGGAATGGTTTGATGGATGATGAACTCAAAGGAGTGATTTGGAATACATGCTAAAAGATTTTGGGAACCTCCCAACGAAGGAAGCTGGGAAACAAGGAATTTGATTATAGCAAAAAGGTAGAGACAAAGCTGAAGAAAGATAAACAATTTACTAAACGCACTTTAAAACTTTTCACAGTCAGAACACACTGTTATGCAACAAGCAAACATCACAATAAAACATATGCACCAGCATGTATGCACAACCACGTTGCTACTCCCTATGATAATTTTTTAATTTAATGAAAATATTTTTTTTTCCTACGTTTCATGAGCACCAAAAATTCATAATTAAACCATTTTAGCTATATTTCCAAAGGATCAAATTTTAGGGTGTTACAATTCTACCCCCCTTAAGATGAATCTCGTCCTCGAGATTCGAAAGATGATGATAAAAGAGATATGGATATTCTGCCTTGGATCTTCTTCACTTCCTCGAGTTCCATCCTCTTGGTAAAGATCCTACCTCACTTGCATACCCTGATAACCTTCAAGTAACATGCCCAACTAATTCAAAATCTTGAGAGGGTACTTGGTAATAGTTAGATCCTTCTATACACTTAACTTCTCATCCTTTAACAGTGTCATGTTGGACACAGCAGGTACTCCACACTAGATCTCGGGTAACTTCGGACTATTAGCCACTCCTCTCTTTTTTTTCTTTTTAGTATCGTTACATGAGCTTTTGCATCGAGGTGCTATAGCTTACTCTCCACGCCAACACTCTTTATGCTTCTCATAAGGCCACTACGAGATGGTTGTATGTGAACGCAATCTTATATCAAACTCTTGTCCCCACTGACTATAATGCAATAACTCTTAGCATGTTGTGTTATATCCCCTTTCAATCCATAATGTCAAATCTCCTACTTCATACATCCACATTCTAAATGACTCTCATGATTCTCCTGGTCCAAAGTAGGTCCTACCATCATCTTCATAACATTACTATGATTAAGATGCTTAAACCTTAATCACAATTCCTTAGTCCTTGGAGTCACCCGAATCTTCTTAGCGTAACTCTCCTTTGCTAAAGGTATCGGCAACGACTTTTACTTCTCCTAAGTGATAGCATACTTCCAAGTCATAAACCTTGATTACCTGAATCCCACAATGATGTCACCTACTCGAATCCAACTTAATGAAGATGTCCTTTAGTTTCTTATGTTCCACCTTGACGTCACCCTTTTTGTCAAATAGATAACATCTCCATGCTCCATAATGGATGAGTCCAAATCATATATCAGATAGTACAACTCATGATTCCTTAGTTGACCTGATGCATAAACCTCTACTCTTCTTACATAGAGCACATCCTCAATCTTGCCGTGATGTGTTATAGAGGAAACTTTTGTGTCCAATCTTATAATGCCTCCAGTGAACCTCTGATAGAATCTTACCATTCCAAGGAGACTCCGAGTCACTTTTGTAACAGAACCGACCAAATTATAAGAGCACAAGTACGAAAACAAGCACCGAAGCGCTCAAATTTTCAAACTTGAGCCTATATAATCCCGGTAGTCAATCGAAATCACGAAGGATCTCAAACCAAACTGCTTACAACCAGGATCGCATCATTCAACATACACATCGTACGTTACATTTCACAAGTAGTTCCAAAATAAGTTTACACCACGGAGTAGCAAATATTACAAACCAAGTTTGAAAGTAGCGGAAGCATAACACACACACTAGTTAATTAAATACTGCCAGTCTGGATGATCGACATCCCGCAAAAGCATGAGGAAAGTACATAAAGACGATCATGCCCTTGTGATCTAGTCATCATCACCCGCAGGGTGGAGACACGTCTTGCAGAATCCCTGATAAAGCATGTCATCTGCAACAGGAGGGAATAAACCCTGAGTACTGGAATGTACTCAGCTAGACTTACCCGTCAAAAACCAGAAATAAGATGACACCAAGGATTATGCAAGGCTTACACAAGAGGCTAGCTGACATAACATTTTGCATAAAGGCATAAGTAATTGAAATTCTTATAACCTGTACTAGCAGTTATTTTTAGCATTTACCTGTCATCTATCTTAGCACCTGTACTAAACATGCACTTGATTATAATCAAACAATTATCATCTTTATATCCAGAGCAGGTATGAATTGTGGCAACATTGTATCATTCCCTTAACCACCAGTTCATTTAATGAGATCTACGTTGCCGCTGCTCAAGTCAAGTGCTCACTAACCGGGAGCGACGGTGATTCGAATCGAATTCCTATCCAGCTGGAGGGGTATTTCTAACACTCACCGAGTCACGCCTGGCGAGGGCTACTCAGGTCATCTTTTGTACAGTTCAGGAATCGCGGGCCCGAATAATGTCGCGTCCCCAAGGGCGACACTCTGCCAGGTGACAGGGACTCTAACCCACCCTTGGTCTCACGCCAATGTCCCCAAGCACATCCTTTCTCTCCTCCAAGATGCAACCTACCATTCGATTCCCGACCTGAACCATACTACTCGACTTCGCGGTCGGAACGACTTATCCGGCCAACTAAGTGTTAGACTGCGTTCAACATGACTCAAGGACGTACAGCGAATCGGTCCTTAAACGACTCAGACGGGCATAGCTCCACACCCAAGACGTGAAGTGTCTTGCGGCTGTACTATCAAACTCCCGCCCGGTCTCAATTTCATTTTAAAGCATGGTTCCACCACGGTAGCCATACAGCCACTCGTGACTCCTTCCTACATCTCGCGGATGACCGGAAATCACCCGACTTCTACCGTACTAAGCAGGGCTAAGCATTGACACGTGCCTAAACCTAAAATAGGATTAAGTACAATATCTGGACAAGGACAGGTATAATGCAACAAGTGTTTTCATATAACTCCTATAACTTAATGCAGTAAACAAATAAAAGTACTCAAGATTAATTTATAAAATAGTAGGTTCAGCATGCACCGGGGCTTGCCTTTGAGAAAAGTTGAAGGCCGGTGGTCAGGGCACTCCGGCAAGTCTTCAGCGGCGTCTCCTTCGCCTGTTGGATTCTCGGGCTCCTGCTGCTCCTGGTTCTCCTCCGGAATTACAGGCTCGAATTCGAGGAGTGTCACCCCCTCCGGTACACCTATTGCATGAGTGCATAATAAATCCCATGAATGCATAATGAAAGATGCAATATGCTCGGAATGAAATGCATTACAACAATTTAACGCTCTATTCAAATCACTTCAAAAGAGTAGGTGCAAATTTCCTCTCCGGTAGAGAAGTACTCACCTAATCTACTTAACCTAAGATAAAGCTGCTCATCCTCAGTTAAGGCCCTAACACCTAACAATTACAAAAGTAGCATGTCTTAGGATATCACACCATATCAATCAGCAAAACACCACAGTAAGCATTCTGGACAGCAGCTACTTGTTTTTATCACAACTGAAGATTTACAATTCCAAAAGATATGATCTAAGACAATCTGGAAAGCCTAAGAAATGCACTACAATTCATTGTCAGACCTCAACTCCAAACTCCTAAGTTTTCCATGTCAAACTTCACAAGTTCCAGAATCTGTCCTCTCGAAACAGAGAGTAGCAGATTTTGAACTGCCACTTTAAACAACAGTAACTCTCAAACTACTAAGCCAAATGCTTCCAAATTTTGACACAAGCTAGTTCATCAAGTTTACTCCAACTTTGGTATTTACAAGTTTTCCAGCAACCACCTTTATCCAAGGTCAAACCTAGAAATACTATCAGCTGTCCAGAAAACCTAACATTGTAAAGGTTAAATATTTATTGATGTGGCAAACATTCTCTAAGACCAAACTAATACTACTACAAGTTCACAAATGTCACCAGAACACCAGAAAGTAAGGTGTGACTACCTAGAACATTTATTTATACTCATTTCTTATTTTACTTAATTAATTAGGTGGAATTTTAAACATATATGTAAACTGCTCCTAAAATTCTACAAAAATTACAGGGGACTCTCTGACCCAAAAAGAGACTACTGTACAAATTTGAACTCAATTTAATCACAGGAACTCTCTGCACAAAATTCACAAGCCAAAAAGGCTGATCTTTGTATAAATAACAAAGCATAGTAAAAAGTGTCAAACAACAGATTTCTTAATTTTCTTGGACAGTCTAGGGTACCAAGACATTCTCCAAAAAGTTATATGAACATTGCACATGTAGAAAAATTACAAAAATTCATTTAAATATTTCCTAGAATAACAAGATAGCATAATAACTTGAAAAGTTCTTAAGCACTGATGCCCAAATTTTTACCAGAGCTAGGGCTAGCATAGAGTAACCTACCCACCAATTTTCATGATTTATGGAACACTACAGCTCAAGTTATAAATTTAACAAATTTGCATGCATTCCAAAACACATTTAAAGGATCTATTAAATTCTTACAGAATTTAAACATCTCATGCCAGATCCATATTTTTCTAAAATACTACACATCATGTATACCCTAACAAAATTTATCTCATGATTTTTGGATCATTAAAACCCTAGATCTATATTTTTCCAACTTGTACAAAAATTAGTGACAAAATAATAAAAAAGAATTTCATTTCGGATGAACTGGGCCGGCCCGGAAAACTCGGCCCACACACTCGCGCGCGCGCGGCCCGCTCAGCGCCCCGCCCGCGCGCGACACTGACGGGCGGGCCCCCGCGGTCAGTGACCGGAGGTAGGGGAGGCGGAGACCCGCGAGCTCCGACGAGCTCGAGCTCGCCGGAGAAGAGCTCGCTCGGCCACTCGAACACCGCCTCGTGTTCTCCGTCACCCGGTGCGTCGATTGGTGCTCATGGAATGGATGGGGATGGGGTGGAAGGGGCTTGTCACCGCGAGCGGCGGCCAGTGATGTCCGGTGGCGGCGCACCGTCGCCGGTGAGGATGTACGGTGCGGTCTAGGCTCGGTACGAGCTTCACCGAAGCTAGGCGGATCCATTTTGCTAGGAAGGGAGGATGGAGAGAGACCCGAAGCACCCCGACCACGGTGAGGTCCCATGGCGGGCTCCGGCGACCTCTCGGAGACGGGGAAGAAAGCAATGCGGCTCACCTTGAGTCAAATCGCGGGCTTCGGTGGGTCAAGGGGATGGAGGGTGGTGAGGCAGAGGGATTGGCGAGGTCTGGCGGCCGGTGATGCGGTGTAGCTCGCGCTTGAGCTCGCCGGAGAAGAACGGCAATGGCGGCTCGGTTTTGGTGTTTTTGGCAACTGGAAGAGAGGGGGCGGAGGAATGGAGGCCGGCTCGCGCGTCGTGGCGTCTTGAAGGCGTCGCGGCCTGACTGGTGGGGCCAGGGCCGGCGTACGGGCGCCACCGTGCCTCCACGCGTCGACGACGGCCTGCGGCCGGTCGGCCACTCCCCCGGCTGACGAAACTGAATCGGGTGAATGGTGACATCGATGACCGACTGACAGAGCGACTTCCACGATGATTATCTCCCAAACCGGTTCGAATTAGTCGAAGATGATTACACTAATTTTGTAGAGCTACATGAGGTCTACAAGTTTGTCAATTGGAGTTTGGGCTGGTTCGGCCTAGATTTGAAACTACAGAGCTCCAAAGTGATGCCCCTTGAAACTGAAACGCAGTTTCAGAGATAACGCCGACTGAAACCCTAACTTCTTGACACTATATCTCCTAAACTATTGAGAACCAGGTGATGGTGATATTGACAATGTTGTAGAGCTATGTGTGGACAACAACTTTTTCAATTGGCTCAAAGACTGGTTTGGCCTGGTTTGCAAACTAAAAGCTCCTAAAGTAGGCATCAGTAAAACTGTAGGGTCAGATTCCAGACTTAGAAAAATTCTAAGTCTTGGAGCTACCTCTCTAACTGACTTGTGGGCCACTTTTGAGCATGTTAGGGTCAATTTCATGAGATGGTCATATTGAGACTTTTGTTCCCCATGAATTTCTTTACAACTTTGCTTAAGGGTGCTCCTCCATGCAAGATTTCTAAATTAGACTTTTTAATTGGTCAAACTAGAGCCTTCTAGGGTCAAATGGTGGTCAAACTTCTCTTGGATGGCAAATTTGTAATTTTGGTCAACATGAACCTTGTTCCAAATGTTACCCTAAGTATAACTAAGGTGTTGTAGGTCATGATTGGCTACCTTACCTTTTTGTTACACCAACTATCAAATACTTCATGAAATAAATCAAACAAACCCTAGAACAATCACATGTGTTGCATCACATAAAATAACAAACATGAATGATGCATGCTTATGCTTATGCAAATGCAAATGCAATGCAATTATGGAGCTAAACACTTGAGGTGTTACAGCCCTCCCCCCTTATAAAAATCTCGTCCCGAGATTTGGGAAGCGTACCATTTTTCATAGAATTCTTTATAACCATCCCGCAAATAATCCTCCCGTTCCCACGTAGCATCACTCTCACTTCCCTGATTACTCCACATCACTTTGTACCACTTAACCACTTTACTTCTAGTTACTCGTTCCTGAGTATCGATCACTCGGACTGGCTTTTCTTCATAGGTTAGGTCAGATTCCAGCCTGATATCACCTAAAGGAACTTGTTCCTCAGGAACTCGAAGACACTTTTTAAGCTGAGATACATGGAAAACGTTGAATATGGCTCTCATCTCAGGAGGCAACTGGATTTTGTACGCAACAGCTCCACTCTTGCCTATGATCTGGAAAGGACCCACATATCTTGGTGCAAGTTTCCGCTTAACACCAAAACGTTGGACACTCTTCATTGGAGAAACTTTCAAATAAACGAAGTCTCCAACTTCAAATTCGAGTGGTTTTCTACGACGATCCGCATAGCTTTTCTGTCTCGCTTGTGCTGCAGCCATGTGTTTCTGGATGGTACGGACTTGTTCCTCGACTTCTTGGACAAAATCAATGCCATAATACCTTCTTTCCCCAGCTTCCACCCAGTTTAGTGGAGTTCGACACTTTCGACCGTACAAAGCTTCGAATGGGGCCATCTTAATACTCTCTTGATAACTGTTATTGTACGAGAATTCGGCTAAAGGTAACCATTTTTCCCAAGAACCCTTGGATGAAATGACGCATGCCCGCAACAGATCTTCCAAGATTTGGTTAACCCGTTCCGTCTGTCCTGACGTCTGGGGGTGATAAGCCGAGCTTCTCACTAACTTGGTTCCCATAAGATGATGCAAGTGCTCCCAAAAGCGAGCAGTGAACTGGGGACCACGGTCAGATATGATAGTACGAGGTATCCCATGGAGCCGGACTATCTGATTGAAGTACAACTCAGCGTAGTCAGTGGGACGATAGTCCACTCTAACGGGAATGAAGTGAGCTGATTTGGTCAAACGATCCACAATTACCCAGATGGAGTTATGATTTTTGACAGTAGGAGGAAGACCGACAATGAAATCCATACTTATCTCTTCCCATTTCCAACCTGGGATAGAAAGTGGTTGAAGCAACCCAGCTTTCATATGCACAGCTTTAACTCTACAGCAGGTGTCACACCTAGCCACATGTGCAGCTATTTCTTTCCGCATCTTGGTCCACCAATAGTATGGCTTCAAATCATAATACATCTTATTGCTGCCAGGATGGATGGACAACTTAGAGGAGTGTGCTTCAGACATAATATCATTTCGAAGCTCCCGGTCCTTAGGCACAACTAACCTATCCTTGAACCATAGTACACCCTCTTCATCTACCCTGAACTGTGTAGTTTCTTGCTCTTTCATCTTACGCTTGATGTGGAATATACCAGTGTCAGTCTTTTGGAGCTCAATAATTTTGCTTTTGAGAGTACAACTGACAGTGATGTTGTACAAGACTGCCGGATGTAACAGGCGAGATCGGTGAAAATCAGTTTCAACTAAGGAATGGCAATGAGACTTATGGCTTAAAGCATCCGCAACCACATTTGCCTTGCCAGGATGAAAGTGCACTTGAAGGTTATAATCTTTAATCAACTCGAGCCATCTTCTCTGACGCATATTTAGCTCGGGTTGGGTGAAGATGTATTTGAGGCTTTTGTGGTCTGTATAGATATTGCAGACATTGCCCAGCAGATAATGTCGCCAGGCTTTCAAAGCATGAACAACTGCGGCGAGTTCTAAGTCATGCGTTGGATAATTCGCCTCATGCTTCTGAAGTTGTCGAGAAGTATATGCAATTACTCGGCCTTCCTGCATCAACACACCTCCCAAACCTATGCCTGAGGCATCACAATAAACATCAAATGGTTTCTCGATATCCGGTTGTGCCAAAACCGGAGCTGAGGTTAGGAGGGTTCGCAGTTGGTGAAAAGCCGCATCACACTCAGGAGTCCAGACAAACCTGGTGTCTTTCTGCAGCAACCGAGTCATTGGCTTGGCTATTTTGGAGAAATCCGGGATGAAGCGACGATAATAGCCAGCCAAACCAAGAAAACTTCGGACCTCGTGAACCGAGATAGGAGCCTTCCAGTTTAGTACTTCCTGTACCTTGGCGGGGTCCACCATAATTCCTCCATCGGACAACACATGCCCAAGGAAAGGTACTTCACGAAGCCAGAATTCGCACTTACTGAACTTTGCATATAGTTGATGTTCATGCAGTCTTGTGAGGACTATACGCAGATGTTCAGCGTGATCCTCCTCATTCACAGAATATACCAAGATGTCATCAATAAATACCACCACAAACTTGTCCAATTCAGGCATAAACACCGAATTCATCAAGTACATGAAGTGTGCGGGGGCATTTGTCAAGCCGAAAGACATAACAAGATACTCATAAAGACCGTATCTGGTAGAAAAGGCTGTCTTTGGAACATCTTCCGGGCGAATTTTAATTTGATGGTAGCCAGATCTTAGATCGATCTTGGAGAAAACTTTAGCTTTAGACAACTGATCGAACAAGATGTCGATTCGCGGTAGAGGGTACTTATTTTTGACAGTGACTGCATTGAGAGGTCTATAATCTACGCACATCCGCAATGACTGATCCTTCTTCTTTACAAAGATAGCAGGACATCCCCACGGCGATGAACTAGGACGAATCAACCCCTTCTTCAAAAGTTCATTCAATTGCACCTTAAGTTCAGCGAGTTCATTTGGAGGCATCCTATAGGGTCTCCTAGAGATGGGAGCCGTGCCAGGCAACAACTCGATTTTAAACTCCACATCCCGATCCGGAGGGAGTCCCGGCAAATCATCGGGAAAAACGTCCGGAAATTCATTTACTACGGAAATTTCAGCCAACGCCTTTGCTTGCACAGCATGAATTTCCCCCGATAATTCAACCTTTCTGGGAAGTTGTACTAGAAAACCCTTTTGATCTGTAGGATCTCTGAGCATAACTACCCGAGCGGATGTGTCAATGAGTACCCCCATTCTGACTCATCTAATTCATGCCCAAGATAACATCTATGTCTAAACCAGGCAAAACCAATAGGGCAAGTGAATAACTTCGCCCTTCTATCTCAAACTTAAGGTTCCCCACTACTTTGTTTGTGGAAATATTCCCACTTGCAGCACTAATGCAATAACCCCCACCTTCAACAGTATGCAATTTGTGTGCAAATTCTGATGCAAACTTAGGACTGATAAAGGAATGCGAAGCACCCGAATCAGAAAGTACCACTGCAGGATGTTGGTCAACTAGGAACTTACCAGCAGTGACAACCTCTCCAGATGGAATTTCCTCAATACTGTTATAATGAGCGTGCCCTTGACGACTACCTTGGTTGACATTTTTCTTAGGGTAAGGACAGTTTCGGGCCCAATGACCTGGCTTGTTGCAATTCCAGCAAGGCATATTGCTAGGAGGAACACTAGAGCTGCTCTGTCCAGAAGTCCCCTTTGGCAGAGCGACGGTATAAGCCTTACGGAACCCCGTTTTTGCAGCAGGCTTCTTCTGCGGCGGACGGAACTTTGTATTTTGAGCAGGTGGGCGAGGGGAAGACCTCGGTGCCGCTGAGGCCCTTGACTGAGAAGCACTTGCCTCAAGGGCCCTTTTACGGCTCTTAGAGGCAGAATAAATAGTATTGTTGTTCTCCTGGGTCAAAGCATCGCTGATGAAATCATTGAAAGTAGTACATTTGCTAGTGCCCATAGTTTTCATCAGTTTTGGGCCGAGGCCCCTTTTGAAGCTAGCAATCTTTTTGGCATCGGTATCCACAAACTCTGTGGCATACCTTGCCAGGTTGTTGAAGGACTGCAAGTATTCAGTCAGGCTTTTGTTTCCTTGCGACAGCCTCATAAACTCTGTGTGCTTGATTGCCATAAGACCGGGAGGGATATAATTTCCCTGGAATGCCGCCTTAAACTGATCCCAAGCAATCGGGACATTGGCAGGCAGTGTGGAACGATAGTGGCTCCACCAAATGCCCGCCGGACCATGCAACTGATGGGAAGCATACTCAGTTTTCAGCTCATCAGTTAGGCGTAGCAGACGAAACTTTTGTTCAATGGTATTCAACCACTCGTCAGCCTGCAGTGGTTCTTCCGCTTCCTTGAAGAGCGGGGGCTTTGTATCCAGAAAGTCCTTGAAATCGCTGTACTGATTTGGCTCTGGGCCCTAGCGGCCATGACGAGCCTCTCGATTAGCCAGTTGGCGCATGGCGTCAGCCAACATACGCTGCCCCTCAACCACTGATTGCATCAACTCGGCCAGAGTAGGTGGTGGCGGAGGGGGCGGCTGTTCCTCCTCCTCATTTCCACGACCCCGGCGTAGATTGTACGACATCTGCAAAATGCATAGCCAATGAGCACTGACAATGTGGGAAATTTGTAGATGAATCATTGCGAAATGTCAATCTGACTGTATGAATAGATTTCTCATAATAATTAAGGCACAATAATTCATCACAACCGCACAATCCATTCTAGCGCATCATTTGACGAGATCATACTTGGTAATCCAAAAAGATGCTCTTTGATAAAGGCTCACTCACAGGGGGCACAACGGTTACCGGACCGTTTACGTTGCTATCTACGTGATTTTTGACCTTTTGCACGGTACTTGGATTCGATCTCAAGATTTTTAGTTGACTGTGAAAGGCTACTTCAAACTGACCACAAAGAGACTTCTCAATGAAGAGTTCCATGGTGGATCATGACTAGCCACCTCGATACCTGCGCGTGCCAAGCAGCACAGCCTTATGTCGCGCGCCATAGGAGGCCCTCGGTTTCGTCGTGGCACCGAAGGGTGCTAATCGTGACCCCATCATCGAACGCAACATAATAAGACATCAAGTTGTGATTGAAATTAACAGGTTCAAACTACATTCAGGAAACATACGGTTCAACTTTACATCTCAAAGTCAAGTTATTACAAGGCCTCACTCCTTCACAGGGAGCGCACAAAAGACGATCCTAACATTATAGGCACGTGATGACTACTCTAAGCATCATCCTCCGAGTCAGTGTCAAGGATCTCTCCGCCGTCCTCATCACTGACAGGCTCTAACTCCTCGTCTTCTTCTTCTTCTGGCTCTTCCTCTGGTGCTTCTTCTGGTGCGGCATCTTGAGGTCCATTGACCTCCACTTCATCATCATCTTCAGCCATGAAGATCCCTGAACCCATATCCTCATCTACGTTGTGGTTTCTGGGTAGCAGAGGATTAAGCTGGTTGTTCAGGCGATGCACTTCTTCATGAAGGTTGTCATTGTACTCTTCAGCATTCTCCAACTGTTGCTCGAGCTCAAACTGGCGAGCTCTCAGAACGTTCTCCTCGTGCCAGGCTTCATCCCTCTGGTTCATGACACGGACCAGCATGCGTTGACAGTTGCGGTTTGCTACTGTCAACCTCTGGACTGCAAGGGTTTCCTGGTCACGATCCCGGATCACTTGCTCCAGTTGCTGACGCGCTGCATTCCTGGCAGCAGTCACTTCAGCCAACTCAGCCCTTAGCCTTTCCACCTCAGTAGGCTCAGGGCGGGGCTCACGTGGAGCGAGCTGGTGTCGCGGTGCCCTGCCCCCAGTGGACTTGCGAGCAGTCCTCTTGGTACGTGCCATCTGTAGCAACAGATAAGATACGACTTAAAGTGAGGATCATTTAGGGGATACGAAATTTACTTTAGTCGGGAGTACAGAAATTTTTAAGGAGGGAGTAAATGATATGTATGATATAATTAAACATGATGCATGCACGTTCCGTACGCCCTCTCACCTTAGTAGAAACCTAAAGTTCTAATGCTAGGCGGTGGCATACATACGTTCTCTCATATAAGCGAAACTATCGGTCTACTCGTTACGCTGTTAGTGTACCTGCAGAAAACCTCATTTCAGCCCAACAGTTTCCCAATATAAGCACACAAGAAGGCAGTAATTTAAATACTTTCCATATACACATCCCCAGATGTATATACTTCAGTATCAAAGCTACCCGATATAAAGGTTCCCACAATTAAGTGCTTACGTAATTACATGGTTTAAACATGTAAAGATGTAAGTCACCAAAACTACTCTCCCCTAGATCGCCGGTTGGACGATCATGCTCTCACAACTCACACTTACCAGAGCGTCGAGGCAATTGATCCATACATTACCACCCAAGTGGATGGCATCCATACAATATCACGCCGTATGGACGACGAAACAGAAACAAACAAGGCCCCCAAGTTAGTCTTTATAATAAGCCACCTAAGAGTCCTTATTTGGGCTAAGGGATGTGATCACTGGCATACCTATAAAATAATTTTTAGAGTTTAACCCTTTTTGCAAACAAATACTTTTGTTTTTAATTACTCGTAAGATGTGTTTAATGTTGAATTATGCTCCGGTACCAGCTGTAACAGAACCGACCAAATTATAAGAGCACAAGTACGAAAACAAGCACCGAAGCGCTCAAATTTTCAAACTTGAGCCCATATAATCCCGGTAGTCAATCGAAATCACGAAGGATCTCAAACCAAACTGCTTACAACCAGGATCGCATCATTCAACATACACATCATACGTTACATTTCACAAGTAGTTCCAAAATAAGTTTACACCACGGAGTAGCAAATATTACAAACCAAGTTTGAAAGTAGCGGAAGCATAACACACACACTAGTTAATTAAATACTGCCAGTCTGGATGATCGACATCCCGCAAAAGCATGAGGAAAGTACATAAAGACGATCATGCCCTTGTGATCTAGTCATCATCACCCGCAGGGTGGAGACACGTCTTGCAGAATCCCTGATAAAGCATGTCATCTGCAACAGGAGGGAATAAACCCTGAGTACTGGAATGTACTCAGCTAGACTTACCCGTCAAAAACCAGAAATAAGATGACACCAAGGATTATGCAAGGCTTACACAAGAGGCTAGCTGACATAACATTTTGCATAAAGGCATAAGTAATTGAAATTCTTATAACCTGTACTAGCAGTTATTTTTAGCATTTACCTGTCATCTATCTTAGCACCTGTACTAAACATGCACTTGATTATAATCAAACAATTATCATCTTTATATCCAGAGCAGGTATGAATTGTGGCAACATTGTATCATTCCCTTAACCACCAGTTCATTTAATGAGATCTACGTTGCCGCTGCTCAAGTCAAGTGCTCACTAACCGGGAGCGACGGCGATTCGAATCGAATTCCTATCCAGCTGGAGGGGTATTTCTAACACTCACCGAGTCACGCCTGGCGAGGGCTGCTCAGGTCATCTTTTGTACAGTTCAGGAATCGCGGGCCCGAATAATGTCGCGTCCCCAAGGGCGACACTCTGCCAGGTGATAGGGGACTCTAACCCCTCTTGGTCTCACGCCAATGTCCCCAAGCACATTCTTTCTCTCCTCCAAGATGCAACCTACCATTCGATTCCCGGCCTGAACCATACTACTCGACTTCGCGGTCGGAACGACTTATCCGGCCAACTAAGTGTTAGACTACGTTCAACATGACTCAAGGACGTACAGCGAATCGGTCCTTAAATGACTCAGACGGGCATAGCTCCACACCCAAGACGTGAAGTGTCTTGCGGCTGTACTATCGAACTCCCCGCCCGGTCTCAATTTCATTTTAAAGCATGGTTCCACCACGGTAGCCATACAGCCACTCGTGACTCCTTCCTACATCTCGCGGATGACCGGAAATCACCCGACTTCTACCGTACTAAGCAGGGCTAAGCATTGACACGTGCCTAAACCTAAAATAGGATTAAGTACGATATCTGGACAAGGACAGGTATAATGCAACAAGTGTTTTCATATAACTCCTATAACTTAATGCAGTAAACAAATAAAAGTACTCAAGATTAATTTATAAAACAGTAGGTTCAGCATGCACCGGGGCTTGCCTTTGAGAAAAGTTGAAGGCCGGTGGTCAGGGCACTCCGGCAAGTCTTCAGCGGCGTCTCCTTCGCCTGCTGGATTCTCGGGCTCCTACTGCTCCTGGTTCTCCTCCGGAATTACAGGCTCGAATTCGAGGAGTGTCACCCCCTCCGGTACACCTATTGCATGAGTGCATAATAAATCCCATGAATGCATAATGAAAGATGCAATATGCTCGGAATGAAATGCATTACAACAATTTAACGCTCTATTCAAATCACTTCAAAAGAGTAGGTGCAAATTTCCTCTCCGGTAGAGAAGTACTCACCTAATCTACTTAACCTAAGATAAAGCTGCTCATCCTCAGTTAAGGCCCTAACACCTAACAATTACAAAAGTAGCATGTCTTAGGATATCACACCATATCAATCAGCAAAACACCACAGTAAGCATTCTGGACAGCAGCTACTTGTTTTATCACAACTGGAGATTTACAATTCCAAAAGATATGATCTAAGACAATCTGGAAGCCTAAGAAATGCACTACAATTCATTTTCAGACCTCAACTCCAAACTCCTAAGTTTTCCATGTCAAACTTCACAAGTTCTAGAATCTGTCCTCTCGAAACAGAGAGTAGCAGATTTTGAACTGCCACTTTAAACAACAGTAACTCTCAAACTACTAAGCCAAATGCTTCCAAATTTTGACACAAGCTAGTTCATCAAGTTTACTCCAACTTTGGTATTTACAAGTTTTCCAGCAACCACCTTTATCCAAGGTCAAACCTAGAAATACTATCAGCTGTCCAGAAAACCTAACATTGTAAAGGTTAAATATTTATTGATGTGGCAAACATTCTCTAAGACCAAACTAATACTACTACAAGTTCACAAATGTCACCAGAACACCAGAAAGTAAGGTGTGACTACCTAGAACATTTATTTATACTCATTTCTTATTTTACTTAATTAATTAGGTGGAATTTTAAACATATATGTAAACTGCTCCTAAAATTCTACAAAAATTACAGGGGACTCTCTAACCGAAGAAGAGACTACTGTACAAATTTGAACTCAATTTAATCACAGGAACTCTCTGCACAAAATTCACAAGCCAAAAAGGCTGATCTTTGTATAAATAACAAAGCATAGTAAAAAGTGTCAAACAACAGATTTCTTAATTTTCTTGGACAGTCTAGGGTACCAAGACATTCTCCAAAAAGTTATATGAACATTGCACATGTAGAAAAATTACAAAAATTCATTTAAATATTTCCTAGAATAACAAGATAGCATAATAACTTGAAAAGTTCTTAAGCACTGATGCCCAAATTTTTACCAGAGCTAGGGCTAGCATAGAGTAACCTACCCACCAATTTTCATGATTTATGGAACACTACAGCTCAAGTTATAAATTTAACAAATTTGCATGCATTCCAAAACACATTTAAAGGATCTATTAAATTCTTACAGAATTTAAACATCTCATGCCAGATCCATATTTTTCTAAAATACTACACATCATGTATACCCTAACAAAATTTATCTCATGATTTTTGGATCATTAAAACCCTAGATCTATATTTTTCCAACTTGTACAAAAATTAGTGACAAAATAATAAAAAAGAATTTCATTTCGGATGAACTGGGCCGGCCCGGAAAACTCGGCCCACACACTCGCGCGCGCGCGGCCCGCTCAGCGCCCCGCCCGCGCGCGACACTGACGGGCGGGCCCCCGCGGTCAGTGACCGGAGGTAGGGGAGGCGGAGACCCGCGAGCTCCGACGAGCTCGAGCTCGCCGGAGAAGAGCTCGCTCGGCCACTCGAACACCGCCTCGTGTTCTCCGTCACCCGGTGCGTCGATTGGTGCTCATGGAATGGATAGGGATGGGGTGAAAGGGGCTTGTCACCGCGAGCGGCGGCCGGTGATGTCCGGTGGCGGCGCACCGTCGCCAGTGAGGATGCACGGTGCGGTCTAGGCTCGGTACGAGCTTCACCGAAGCTAGGCGGATCCATTTTGCTAGGAAGGGAGGATGGAGAGAGACCCGAAGCACCCCGACCACGGTGAGGTCCCATGGCGGGCTCCGGCGACCTCTCGGAGACGGGGAAGAAAGCAATGCGGCTCACCTTCAGTCAAATCGCGGGCTTCGGTGGGTCAAGGGGATGGAGGGTGGTGAGGCGGAGGGATTGGCGAGGTCTGGCGGCCGGTGATGCGATGTAGCTCGCGCTTGAGCTCACCGGAGAAGAACGGCAATGGCGGCTCGGTTTCGGTGTTTTTGGCAACTGGAAGAGAGGGGGCGGAGGAATGGAGGCCGGCTCGCGCGTCGTGGCGTCTTGAAGGCGTCGCGGCCTGACTGGTGGGGCCAGGGCCGGCGTACGGGCGCCACCGCGCCTCCACACGTCGACGACGGCCTGCGGCCGGTCGGCCACTCCCCCGGCTGACGAAACTGAATCGGGTGAATGGTGACATCGATGACCGACTGACAGAGCGACTTCCACGATGATTATCTCCCAAACCGGTTCGAATTAATCGAAGATGATTACACCAATTTTGTAGAGCTACATGAGGTCTACAAGTTTGTCAATTGGAGTTTGGGCTGGTTCGGCCTAGATTTGAAACTACAGAGCTCCAAAGTGGTGCCCCTTGAAACTGAAACGCAGTTTCAGAGATAACGCCGACTGAAACCCTAACTTCTTGACACTATATCTCCTAAACTATTGAGAACCAGGTGATGGTGATATTGACAATGTTGTAGAGCTATGTGTGGACAACAACTTTGTCAATTGGCTCAAAGACTGGTTTGGCCTGGTTTGCAAACTAAAAGCTCCTAAAGTAGGCATCAGTAAAACTGTAGGGTCAGATTCCAGACTTAGAAAAATTCTAAGTCTTGGAGCTACCTCTCTAACTGACTTGTGGGCCACTTTTGAGCATGTTAGGGTCAATTTCATGAGATGGTCATATTGAGACTTTTGTTCCCCATGAATTTCTTTACAACTTTGCTTAAGGGTGCTCCTCCATGCAAGATTTCTAAATTAGACTTTTTAATTGGTCAAACTAGAGCCTTCTAGGGTCAAATGGTGGTCAAACTTCTCTTGGATGGCAAATTTGTAATTTTGGTCAACATGAACCTTGTTCCAAATGTTACCCTAAGTATAACTAAGGTGTTGTAGGTCATGATTGGCTACCTTACCTTTTTGTTACACCAACTATCAAATACTTCATGAAATAAATCAAACAAAACCCTAGAACAATCACATGTGTTGCATCACATAAAATAACAAACATGAATGATGCATGCTTATGCTTATGCAAATGCAAATGCAATGCAATTATGGAGCTAAACACTTGAGGTGTTACAACTTTTATGTACTTGAGCGATTTCCAACTCAACACATCTCTCTTGAGTTCTCCTCCGTGTAATTCCAACATTAGAGATATCATAACCATGAAGAAAACTTCCTTCCTATGTCATCAATGCCAACTTTCCTTGAGTATGTTGAAAGTTGAATTCCCAAAGGATGATAGCTCAAGTGAAGACCAATCTTGATGAATACCCGAGCTCCTTGATCCAATGAGTAACCAATCCTGGGCAAGGATACCTATGCTAGTTAGTGACTTCTTTATCTTGCAACTTCTTTGGCTTGGCTACCCCCCTTAAGAAAAGTTCAGCTAGGGGGCACCAAAATATAGCTTGCACCTTCTTCTAGATGAGTTAACTAGCATATTTACGTTCTGACATCCCAAAGAAATACATGTGCATGGGTATAAGCAAGTAATTTGAATTGTCTTCGCGGGATGAAAAACAGCAGTGCCGTAAAACAGTTGTAACTCGAGTTCTGTTAATCCAATAAAGTTGTAACTTATACCGTTGGAAAGCTTCTGAAACCCTCTACAACTTTCTTATAGAACATTTTTTCCAAATTCTGTCATTAAGTTAAGGTAAAACAGCAAGATATAACGTCTGTCCAGACAATCTGTCAGCCCTGATGTGGCATCTTGCAACAGTTATATCTCGAATCTCAGAAATAATATGATGACAAGCCTTACATGGTTGAAAAGATTATGAAATCCTTCACGACTTTTTGTGTAGAACACCTTTTCAGATTTTGCAGTTAAGTTGGTCAAAAACAGTGCATAACAGAAACTATTCCAGATTGCTGACAGCACAGATGCGTCGCCTTGTGATTTTCATAAATCCCAAACCATAATAGATATCAGGGTGGTTCTTACGGTCAGAGAAAGATATTAAAGTCTACTATTGTCCAGAATTTATCCATGATTTTTGGGCATCCAAAAATAGAGATATAAGCTAAGAAAGACAGACTGCTATATAAAAAAAAACAGGATAAGATAGAAACGAGATTCAAAGACACTAGAGAGATAGATAACACTAATCTTCAAGTCTTCATGCTTCTTTGCTTTGTGTTGATGAGATATAAGACATGGATCGAGGATAGCCAAAAGATGACAAGAAAGATAAAGTTTGATCTTGAGTTCTTTGTACCTCCTCACGCCTCGTCGCTTGAGATATTCAGGACTTGCTGTTGTTGATAGCAGATGCTACCCTACTTAACAAAGATCGAACTACTTCTCAAGACTTATACCTTCCGGGCCTACCTTTGAAACACGAGAACAAGAACAACACACAAGCAACACATCAAGCAAAACAAGCACACATCACATCATCGGTACTGCACGTGCTTCTTCAACAATGGTGGTCATCCTAAGGGAAAAGTATGGATGATGAAAAGCCATCGAATCTTTGAACCAGGTAAGATCAGAAAACTTTTAGTAAAAACAACATAAAACAAAATCCAAGGGAGTAAGAAATAATAGCTCAAAGGAAGCTATCAAGGAAAGGATACAACAAGACAAGGAAGAGGAATAGTCAAAATCAATGAGTCAAGGGATGACAAAATAGTTTTATCGTAAAATAAGTTTTAGAATACGTCCAGTGCTACTTGGCATACGTCCTACAGTCAACACCGCTCTGATACCACTCTGTCACACCCAGTTTTCTAAAAAACAAAACCAGGCTAATCATATGTGTGCCCAGGAAGTCCACACATATGCCAGAATGAAAAAGTATCAGAAACAATGTTATTATATAACGTATACATAGCTATATTAACACTTACATCAGAGTATCGCGGAACGGTGACTAAACTTCGGGCTCCATTCTTCTCAGGGACGGCTGACTGGGGGTAACATATGCCTAGCACTTCTACTAGTCTTCTGGAAACTCCACTACACCTTCGTCCTTTCTCCGAGCAGCATCTTACTATACACTGGAGTGTTGGGAAAATAGTAAGAATGAGTCCATGTCGAACTCAACAAGTATAACACAGGGTTCATGAGGCTCAAAAAGGCTAGACACTGTTTGACTGCGTTTAGCTTTTAATCATCATATAATTAGCAATTGAGTAGCATCAAGGTAATCCAAATCCCATTAATGAATCAATGATCAATTGTAATAAGGATAATGAATAGCATTAACATGAGCATAATAATAATCAACAATAATTAAGCATGATATAACAATGATGATCAAATATTCTGTAAGAATCCCCAAGGCCGCTCGTATCCGTGAGCACGGCTAGTATACCAGTTTTTAACTCTGCGCAGAGGTGTACACTTTCACTGTGAGTCATGATTTCCATATGCTAAGGGGTCATGAATCCCTAAGCACAAGAAACCATATAAAGCCATCCAAAAGTTCGTCTAACAAGTTAGGGCCATTAGATACACTCGGCAGGCAGATGTAGAACCCCCTTCCCGGTGGCACAACAACCGCAGCCTATACACACTAGGCCAGGGGCTCGCACTACACCCAACGTGGCAAGCCATTCTTACGCCATTTAAGGTAACCTCTAACAAGCTAGAAAAGGTCTCTTGAACAACTAGAGTCAGAGCCATATAGCCCTCACAGCTGTACTGTATGTCCCGGTTATCACTTACAGGTAAGTCCTTACGGAGAGTAACTAGAGCATCAAAATAACCCACATGCTCTAGTCCCCTTTCAACAGAAATAACATCATCTTAATTGGTTGATTGCATAATCCATTAGTCAAATTACAAGATCATTGTTCATAATTAAGCGCTAGCAGTAGCTACCCAAATGCATAACCCATAGGTGACAAGGAAACAAGATATCAATAGCTAAGTTATAATCTATATGGTTGTCAAGGAAGACACATGCATATGTATAATAATTTCAGTGAATAGGTAACAAGGATGGTCCCATGTTATACTTGCCTTAATCAAAGCTTTCCTGATGATACTGCTGGTCTGGCTCAAAATAATACTCCTGATCGTCAAGAAACTGCTCACCGTCTATACTCGATCATCAAGCACCAACACACAATCATCCGAGCAACCATACACTAAGCAAACAAATAGACATAATTAAAACAGTACACCAACAGTAGCAAAACAATATAAAAAGTTTGTAAAACTCTTCTACACATTACTACGATCACACAGATGTAAAGATCACGAAGATCGTCAAGAAACTGTTAACAAAACTATCGTTATAAATAAAAAGACTATCAGAATACTTATATTATAAAAGGAACCACCACATGCTTGATTTATTTTAGCTAACAAGATCATGGAAAAGTAATTAGTTCGGATTAAACAAATCATATTTGGACTCAACACTGAGTTGAAACTAACCATAGTTTATATATTTTATAAATATTCTCACATAATATTTTATTAAACAAGTTATGCTTTTATATTTGCAAAAGAAATAATTTTGTGAGAGCATCCAAACGCACGTCAAAGTGCTAGCCTAAGCAATTTATAAATTAAAAATATATTTATGTTAGTAGCTAATTATTTTACATTTATTTACATATACAAAATCGAAATGTACCTCCATGCTGTTTTTAGATTGAAAACTGGTTATGTACCCATTAATCGAATTAATATTTAACAATGAACACAAGAAGTGATGTAGCGGCTATCGGGAGTTTTATGTATTACAATAGAAAAGAAAAGGCTACATGCTTAATTTATTTTAATTAAACAAGACCATGTGAAATACATTAATTTATATTAGTCACTATACAATTTAATTAGAAACCGAGCTAAATCTAGTCATGCTTTACTTCTATATATCAGATAGCATTGTGTAACACATACATTGCTTATAGATCAGAAAACTAATTACATGCAGATTAATCATATTAATTCTTTTGTGTAAAATGTCGAACAAATAAACCTATATTGATTTAAGTTATAAAACTGGTTGCAAGCATATATATTAATTAAATTAATATTTTACTACGTTCAGAAAATATGTGATATGAAAAACATCTGCACTGACATAAGGATCACACCGATACAATGAAGTCGATACGAATCTAATGGAACTGAAACCAAAACAGAGCAAAACGGAGTAAAAACGACGAAACGGCGGAGATTAAAAGATCAGAGGCGAACTAGTACCGTAGCTCTTCTTCTTTCCTCTCGTACATTGCTGTGCAATTCGTGACAACAGGGGAAACAGCCCAGGTTCTGGAGCTTTGGAAGCAGGGCAGCAGCTCAGCAGCTCGGCAGCTCGGTGAGGCATAGATGCAGCTAGTTTTTCTTGTTGGGAAAATCTTCATGGGATGCTCGGGACTTGCGGATTCACGGCAATGAAGATCGAGCATTGGCAAAGGGTGCACAGAAAACCTGCGCTTTCAGCTTGCTCTGTGACTAGGATGCAGGCAAGGCTAGATTGGTCGACAGTGATGGCGAGTTCATCCAGGTAGAGTGATGGTTGTCTCTCGCGATCGAGGCCAAGCGAGACAATGAGCTGGCCGGCGGCAAGGCAGCATAGAGACACGGCAGCAGGGCTCTCGGCTGGGCATACTTCATGATGTTGCTCAGGAGTTTGGACGGCCAAGCGACAGCAAACGAGGAGACCAGGATGATGACAGATCGGCAATGCTGACGCACAAGGATACCGACGAGATGTTGGAGACGGCGTAGTAGATAAAGGAGAAATTCAATTAACTACCTAGGTATTTTCAAACTAGGGACTCTTTTTACGGTAGTTTTGGTGTGCTTTTACCCAAGGGATAGGTACGTATATATAAGGAGAAAAACTCTCCACCTCCATGTCAACTAGCGATATGGTGCTAATTGACGTTGCACCATCCACCTTTACTAATAGGCCTAATTAATTATTAAAGCCCATTAGTAAATAAATGCATGGGCCTTTGAAATTTATTAGGATTATTGCACATGGGCTTTGAGGGCTGATTGAAAAATAAGATATATATTATTTATTTTCGGAATTAATTAGTTTTAGGATTAAAATAATTCTAGAAAAGTCTAGAATTGATATATAAGCCACGAAAAATACTCCGTTGGCTCCAAAAATTCGGGAAAAATTCTCGAAGACATTAAGGAACATGTGGAATCCAAATAAAGTATTTGGAGCTCATGATAAGATAATTGAGAGCATCAAAAAAAATTAGATTATGCTCCTAGAAAAATAGGAACAAATTCTAGATTAAGCCGGAAAAATTTCCAGAAAGTTTGGTTTGTAGGAATGGTTTGATGGATGATTGGAATACATGCTAAAAGATTTTGGGAACCTCCCAACGAAGGAAGCTGGGAAACAAGGAATTTGATTATAGCAAAAAGGTAGAGACAAAGCTGAAGAAAGATAAACAATTTACTAAACGCACTTTAAAACTTTTCACAGTCAGAACACACTGTTATGCAACAAGCAAACATCACAATAAAACATATGCACCAGCATGTATGCACAACCACGTTGCTACTCCCTATGATAAATTTTTAATTTAATGAAAATATTTTTTTTCCTACGTTTCATGAGCACCAAAAATTCATAATTAAACCATTTTAGCTATATTTCCAAAGGATCAAATTTTAGGGTGTTACAATGTTGCTAGAAGAATTATAGCTCAATGAATTTTCAGCACACATCGGCTCTTGGTCATAATATTCATCAAAAGTATTAGCCAATGCAACATATCTAGGATTATCATAGCCAGCAACACCAACGTGAGAACTTATATCACTTGCAAAATAATTACTATAACCATTAGATGCATTTGCATGTTGTACCTCAGGATAATTGTAGTAGTATTGTGATGAATCCCCTTGGTATTTCATGGTTTTGCACTCGACCGCCTTGATGAAATCTCTGATGAACAGCATGACACGTTGCAAAATAGCAACCTAGATCACAGCGGGTCAAAACCAGATGCAATCAGCCTTTTAGGGCCGGATTGGACGGTAATGGCAACCACAAAAAGATAGATCAGCGAAGAAAAGGGCTAGGGCAAGCAGATTCGGCAACAAAAAGTGAAGCCGAAGCAATCTTCTTCCCCAGCAGAGTGGCAAAAAAGTGTGTTGACGTCGGATGTGGTCCGAATCACACACCAGAAAGGGTATTGGACGCCCGGGCCGCTACGGACCGGAGAACGCAGCAAGATATTACTCTTTCATAGTGAAGCACGAAGAGGTTTACAAGCAAACCACCAAAGGATAACCAATTGCGCTTATGTGACGAAGAACCGGCTAGTTTTTAGGCAAACTAGCAAAGAAACCATCGAAGCTTTCGCCCGGGAGGGACCCCATCAGGGCAAGGACGTCGCCGGGTTGCCCTAGGTTGGTCGGCAAGCCTAGTACGTCATCCTTGGTCGTGGATTAAGGGATGAACAGCATGGAGGTTGAAGGAGAAGAGAAAATGGGTAAAAGGAGTAGATTGATTTGTTTGTACGACGATTGGATAGATGGGAACTCAATCGGCCATGATCCTCTCATATATATAGAGGGGGTGATCTTATCCCAGTAGGAAACCTCTCCAAGGTTTATTTTTTAAGTTTCCCATGTCCAAAAACTGATCTAGAAACAAATTGATTCAAGATCTAAAAGTCAGATTCAGAATAAACACCTACCGGTACCTCCGGTCAGGCTCCACCGGTAGTACCGGTAGTTCATTTTTACGCCAAACTGCGCCACCTACCACCATCCATCGGTAGTACCGGTCTCGGACCGGTAGTACCGATAGTTCATATCTGCGCCAAACCTTCTCAGACCGGTAGTACCGGTTGAAAGGTCTTGATGCCTAGAGGGGGGTGAATAGCCTTTTGTAATTTTCTACAAAGACAAGCTAAAAAAGTTTATCAATATAACAAATAGCGAGATGCAAGTTTTGCTTAGCCTACGGGGTGTTTGCAAGCCACCTAACCAATTCACAATTCTAGTATATTTGCACTCAACTGCACAAGTCAAACCGCACAACTTAGCTACAACTAAAGCTAACTAGCTACACAAGCTAAGAGCTACACAAACAAGCTAGCAAGGTAACTAAGAAATTGATACAAGAGAGAGTTAGGAGGGTATCACCGAGGGGCGAAGTATTGAGCCAACCAATCAATATGATCAAGAGATGAATTCCACAATACACAACCACTGGGATCGATTAGTTACAATAAGAAAGTGATGACACAAGATTTATCCCGAGGTTCATGTGCTTGCCGGCACGCTAGTCCCCATTGTGTCCCTCTTCACCACATGGTTCGGTGGCTAATTGGTCACACACCGAGCCTCTCAAAAGGCGCCACAAGAACCTACCAATTGGCAAAAGGTTGCAAATGACACAAGCAATCCACTAACGTTGCCTTTGGCGCTTCGCCGAGGTAGGCACAAACCCCTCACAATCACCGGAGGTGGCCAAGAACAATCACCAACTCTTGCCAACACCTCCAAGATGCTCCAAGCCATCTAGGTGGCGACAACCACCAAGAGAAACAAGAATCCCGCAGCAAATCAACCACCAAGTGCCAACTAGATGCAATCTCACAATGCAAATGCACTTGGATCACTCAATCTCACTTCGAATATGCAAAGAAGCAAGAGAGATGAGTGGGAGGGGAGTTGCTTAGCTCAAAGTGCTCACAAGTATGTCAAAGAGTGCAAGAGAGTGAGCCAAGAGCCGGCCAACAAGTATTTATAGACGTACCCCTTCGAATAGAGCCGTTAGGCACTTGATTCTGCTGCAGTCGCGCTGACCGGACATGCTGGTCAAACTGACCGGACGCGCTGGTCGCACACTACCCACGCGCGTAGCTTGACCGGACGCGCTGGTCTCGTAACCGACCGGACGCGCTGGTCAAGCCTAAGCAGCGCTCCAGCGTGTTAGCGACCGGACGCGCTGCTAGATGAACTGGATGCCACAGTGCCAGCATCCAGTTTGAGTCTAGTAAGCACCCATCACGACCGGATGTATCCGGTTGATCGTGACCGGACGCGCCACCGCGTCCGATCAGAAAACCGAGACATGGGCAAACGCTGATGTCACACCCGGTTCTCTAAAGAATAAAACCAGGCTAATCATATGTGTGCCCAGGAAGTCCACACATATGCCAGAATGAAAAAAATATCAGAAACAATGTTATTATATAACGTATACATAGCTATATTAACACTTACATCAGAGTATCGCGGAACGGTGACTAAACTTCGGGCTCCATTCTTCTCAGGGACGGCTGACTGGGGGTAACATATGCCTAGCACTTCTACTAGTCTTCTGGAAACTCCACTACACCTTTGTCCTTCTTCCGAGTAGCATCTTACTACACACTGGAGTGTTGGGGAAATAGCAAGAGTGAGTCCATGTCGAACTCAACAAGTATAACACAGGGTTCATGAGGCTCAAAAAGGCTAGACACTGTTTGACTGCGTTTAGCTTTTAGTCATCATATAATTAGCAATTGAGTAGCATCAAGATAATCCACTTCCCATTAATGAATCAATGATCAATTGTAATAAGGATAATGAATAGCATTAACATGAGCATAATAATAACAACAGTAATTAAGCGTGATATAACAATGGTGATCATCTATCTGTAAATGTTCCAAGGCCGCTCGTATCCGTGAGCACGGCTAGTATACCAGTTTTTAACTCTGCGCAGAGGTGTACACTTTCACTGTGAGTCATGATTTCCAAATGCATGGGTTTGCAAGGCCCAGAACATTGAAAACCATATAAAGCCACTCAAAAGTTCGTCTAACAAGTTAGGGCCATTAGATTCACTCGGCAGGCAGATGTAGAACCCCCCTTCCCTGTGGCACAACAACCGCAGCCTATACACACTAGGCCAGGGGCTCGCACTACACCCAAAGTGTCAAGCCATTCTTACGCCATTTAAGGTAACCACTAACAAGCTAGAAAAGGTCTCTTGAACAACTAGAGCCAGAGCCATATAGCCCTCACAGCTGTACTGTATGTCCCGGATGATCACGTACAGATAAGTCCTTATGGAGAGAAACTAGAGCAACAATATAACCCCTTGCTCCAGCCCCCTTTTCAACAGTAATAAAATCATCATTAAAGGTTGATTGCTTAATCCATTAATCAAAATTACAAGATCATTGTTCATGATTAAGCACTAGCAATAGCTACCCAAATGCACAACCCATAGGTGACAAGGAAACAAGATATCAATAGCTAAGTTATAATCTCTATGGTTGTCAAGGAGGACACATGCATATGTATGATAATTTCAGTGAATAGGTAACAAGGATGGTCCCATGTTATACTTGCCTTGATCAAAGTTCTCCGATAGATACTGCTGGTCCGGCTCAAAATAATACTCCTAATCGTCGTAGTACTGCTCACCCTCTAAATTCGATCACCAAGCATCAACATACAAACATTCCGAGCAAACATACACGAAGCAAACAAAAGATACAATTAGAACAGTACACCAACAGTAGAAAAACATTTAGGAAAGCTTACAAAACTATTCTACACGTTACTACGATCACACAGACGTAAAGATCATGAAATTCGGATCTAAAACGTGAAAGTTATGAATTCTCTAAGATTTCCTATAGATAAATAATTATTTTAATATAAACTCAAAAATTAAACTTTTCAAACCTACTGTACAGCTATACGAACATATAGAGCTTGCAAATACAAATCTAACGCAACTTGAACGGGTCAAATCGGAATTAAAACATGGAAGATATGGCCTAAACAAAATTGTATGTATATATGTATTTCTATTGTATTTCGGGATTTGTTTTACTAAAGAAAAGCGGCAATAAAGTGTTGGTGATGTCGAGATGATGTCATCATGCTAACAACAGTTCAATGGCCATGATTTGCATCTAATAAACAATTTATAAATAAAAACACATTAATGTGAATATTAATCGAGTTAACATTTTAAGAAAGTGCCGACGCATGAACCTATGTTATTTTAAATTTAAAGGAACATGGCATAAACATTAATTATTCTAATCAAATATTTATAATTTATATAATCTGACACATATACAAGCGCTAATCAAACCATCTCATGTTTTACATTTAAACTAAACAAATTATAATCAACAACCAGTAATATTAATTGAGTTAAAGCTAATCATATTTTATTTGATAAACTTATCTCATATTACTTGAGCTATTTAAACTTTACTTTGCGAAAGAAATAAACATGGGAGAGCGTCTAAGTAGAATTTACCACAAATGCAACGTGTTTACCTGATAAAGCTAAAATTAAAAGAAAACATTTATGTGAGCAATTAACTATACTAATATTTGTATATAAAACACTGGAGTATAAAATCTATTTGATTTTAATGGTAAAACTAGTTGTACGCTAATTAATCAAGTTAACATTCAACTATATACGGAAAAATATGTAACACGAAAAACGTCGACACTAACATGCAAATCATGACACTACTAGCGCAGCGCAACCAGATTGAACTACAACGGAATTTAGATGTGAAAACAGTAAACGATAAAAGGTGGATAGACCAAAGTGCTTACAAGAAATTAGATGTTGCGGACAGATATTCTCCCATTGGCCAATTGCTTCTGCTGCCATAAAAGCGCATCGGCGGCCAGCGAAAACATGCACGTCGACTCCGTGGCAACGGAACATGGGAAACTTGGTGACAAGAGATATGCATGGCATGTCTGGCATGGCTTCATTCATGCATGGCCGACTGCTTTAATTAAACGTCATGCATGGCACTTGTTGGCTTGGCAAGATGCTGTACCCGCAGCTCGGCATTCAGGTGGCCGGACAGGTCATGGCTTGCAAATGCTGAAGGAGCGAAGGATGACACGGTGCATGGGGCTAGCGGCAGCAGCAAGGAGCGGCTCGCTTCTTCATGGATGGCTATTTGCTTGGCGTCCCTCATGGCTGGTTGCACCTTCTTCTTTGGTCGGCGTTCTCCTCCATGGTCGACTAACAGCCATGTCTGTTTCTCGGGAAGCTCCTGTGTGACTGGTAGAAGGTGGAAGGAACTGAAGCAACGACGACATGAACGCAGGGCATCCAAAACACATGTCATGTCTGGACGGTCGGCGGTGCCGGAGTGTAGGGGCTCTACACGACTAGCGGTGTGTCTAACTGTCCATCGGCAAGGAACAACAGAGGCGGTGATGGTGGTTCGTCCTGAAGCGACGCGAGCTGCAGCGGTTCGGTCGGAGCTCGGCAACTCTGCGAGAAGATTGGCCACCGGCGGCGTGCATAGGCTTGAGATGGTTGAGATTTCTCTTTTGTCACCAGGGTGCGATGCATCATGGCTTGGAATTCGCCGATGATGGGAATTTGGTTCCCGGCGAGATAAGGCGGCGGCGACAACGGCGGCGGCGGCAACAGCGGCGGCGGCGACAACAACGGCGGCGGCGGCAACAGCGGCGGCGGCGACAACAACGGCGGCGGCGGCAACAGCGGCGGAAAACAGGGCTAGCAGGCAGGCCGGACATATATATATAGGGAGGAAGACTCTCCACCTTCACATCAACTAGCGATATGGTGCTAATTGACGTTGCACCCTCCATCTTTACTAATAGGCCTAATTAATTATTAAAGCCCATTAGTAAATAAATGAATGGACATTTAGGATTATTGCACACAAGCTTTGGTGGAAAATGAGATATTTATTATTTTCGGAATTAATTAATTTCGTGGATAAAATAATTCTAGAAAAGTCCAGAATTATTATTTAAGCCGCGAAAAATACTCCGAAAGCTCCGAAAATTCGAGGGAATTTTCTAGAGACATTATGGAACATGAGGAACCCAAATAAAGTATTTGGAGCTTATGAAAAGATGGATGAAGAGATCAAGGAAAAAGATTAAGCTCACAGAAATTGAAATTTTAAATCCAGAAAATACCAAAAAGTTTTCCGATGAGAAGTAAACGTCGTCCTACGGTATTTTGAAAATAATAGCACTCACCAACACCAAAGACAAGCATCACACAAACACCACATTATTAAATTAATATAAAAAAAAATTTAAAACCACAATTTTCTATATTTAATTAGCAACAACTTAACTTATCTAATAAATTTATTCAGATAGTGAAATAATTTATTTTATTTAGCGTTTTTCATGCACAACCCAAAATAGAAAATTTTGGGTGTGACAAATCTACCCCACTTAACAGGAATCTCGTCCCGAGATTCGGAGAGACTAGGGAGAAAGATAAAGTTGATTTTGCAAATCTTCACTCTTCTCTGATCAACTCTTATCCAATGATAATGCCACAAGATCATAACCAACTTTGTAAAGGTATCCTTTAGGCCCTTACGATTCTTGTAGATGGTTCTAACAGGTTACCAACCCTGAGAAGAGATACCTACGCTCGATAATGACTTTGCAACCATGTAGATAGATGTTGCTTCCAGATGACGAAAATAGAACGTATAAATCCTCCATCATGTATCGTCTTTTAGTTCGGCAAACCCCTTAAGAAGAGATCAATTGGAGAACACCAATGGATAGATTGCATTTGTTTCTGAGTGATAACTATCATCATGTCCTTCTCGCATCCCAGAGAGATTCATGAGCATATGCAAGAACAAGTAACCTCCATTTCCTCGCGAGCAGAAAAATGGCAGTGCAGAAATACAGTTATAACTCAAGTTCTATGAATCCAATGATATTATAGCTTATACCGTTGGAAAGCTTATCAAATTTACTACAACTTTCTTATAGAACACTTCTCCAGATTCTGCAGTTAAGGTAGTCAAAAACTGTGCACAACAGATACTATTCCAGGTTGCTGACAGCACAGATGCGTCGTCTTGTGATTTTCATAACTCCCAAACCATAATAGCTATCAGGATGGTTCTTACCGTCAGAGAAAGATATTGAAGTCTACTGTTGTCCAGAATTTATCCATGATTTTTGGGCATCCAAAAATAGAGATATAAGCTAAAGAAGACAGACTGTTCTAAAAAGACAGGATAAAGTAGGAACAAGATTCAGAGAGATTAGAGAGATAGATAACCCTAATTTTCAAGTCTTCATGCTTCTTTGCTTTGCGTTGATGAGATATAAGACGTGGATCAAGGATAGCCAAAAGATGACAAGAAAGATAAGGTTTGGTCTTCAGTTCTTCATACCTCGTCGCTTGAGATTGATGATGGTAACGGACACTACCCCACTTAACAAAGATTTTGCTCCACCTAGCAATGTCATTGAAGGCAACACTTTCTTTAAGGCTTGCTGCTAATGATAAGTCCATCACTTGAAACTTACTAAACATACTTGATATGGGGGTGATGTCATCTAAGCTTTCATGAAACTAACTATAGACTTTCAACATCTCCTTCCTATGTCGTCTATGCTAACTTGTATAGAGTATGTTGAATTGAATGTTGAACTCCCAACTGATGATAGCTTGAAGTGAAGACTAGTCCTGACGAATACTCGAGCTTCTTGTAGATGATCCAACAAAGCACTGATCTCAAGCAAACAACACTAGCACATGAGTAAACTTCCAATCATAAAGCTAACCACTTCTTCCAAGTGAAGCACTAGGACATACGAAACATTCATCTTGCAACACTCACAACTTTGCTACCCCCTTAAGAAAAAGAACTAGGGGACACCAAAGTAACTTGCATCTCCTTTTATACTAGATAACCATAATCATCTCTAATGTAAGATTCCAAGGTAAATCAATGAGATTCAAAGATATCCAATGATATATTCACTTGTGCAAGATAAGGAAGTAATGCAGAAAATTTCTGGGCGAATTCCAATTTTAGCAGTTCAGTAAATCTGGCATAACTCGAGCTACAAAGATCCAAAGGAAGTGATCTTTACATGGTTGGAAAGCTTATGAAATTATCTACAACTTTTATTCACAACACTTTTCCAGATTCTGTCCATAAGTTAGTCAAAAACTGAACTTAACCGAAACTGTTTCAGGATTCCAGACTGCGCAGTGACCCCAACTTGGAACAGGTATATCTCTTAGCTCATAATAGATAAAAAGATAAGTCCAGTGGGTTTGGAAAGATACAGAAGTCTAGTTATTCCCAGTAAAATTTTATAAATTTCTCATGTTCATATCTTGAGATATAACAGAAACATTGATGACTGCTATAGAAATCAGCATGTGGAGTATTACGTAAAACCTACCCCACTTAACATGGATCGAACTACTCCTCAAGACTTATTTCTTCCGAGCCACCTTTGAAACACGAGAACAAGGCAACACACAAGCAATACATCAAGCAAAACAAGCACACATCACATCATCGGTACTACACGTGCTTCTTCAACAATGGTGGTCATCCTATGGAAAGATTATGGATGATAAAAAAAAGGCCATTAAACTTTTGAAAAAGGTGAGATCAGAAAACTTTTAATAAAAACAACGTAAAACAAAAACCAAGGGAGTAAGATATAATAGCTCAAAGGAAGCTATCAAGGAGGAGATACAATAAGACAAGGAAGAGGAAATAGTCAAAATCAATGAGTCAAGGGATGACAAAATAGTTTTATAGTAAAATAAGTTTTAGAATACGTCCGGTGCTACTTGGCATACGTCCTACAGTCAACACCGCTCTGATACCACTCTGTCACACCCGGTTCTCTAAAGAACAAAACCAGGCTAATCATATGTGTGCCCAGGAAGTCCACACATATGCCAGAATGAAAAAAATATCAGAAACAATGTTATTATATAACGTATACATAGCTATATTAACACTTACATCAGAGTATCGCGGAACGGTGACTAAACTTCGGGCTCCATTCTTCTCAGGGACGGCTGACTGGGGGTAACATATGCCTAGCACTTCTACTAGTCTTCTGGAAACTCCACTACACCTTTGTCCTTCTTCCGAGTAGCATCTTACTACACACTGGAGTGTTGGGGAAATAGCAAGAGTGAGTCCATGTCGAACTCAACAAGTATAACACAGGGTTCATGAGGCTCAAAAAGGCTAGACACTGTTTGACTGCGTTTAGCTTTTAGTCATCATATAATTAGCAATTGAGTAGCATCAAGATAATCCACTTCCCATTAATGAATCAATGATCAATTGTAATAAGGATAATGAATAGCATTAACATGAGCATAATAATAACAACAGTAATTAAGCGTGATATAACAATGGTGATCATCTATCTGTAAATGTTCCAAGGCCGCTCGTATCCGTGAGCACGGCTAGTATACCAGTTTTTAACTCTGCGCAGAGGTGTACACTTTCACTGTGAGTCATGATTTCCAAATGCATGGGTTTGCAAGGCCCAGAACATTGAAAACCATATAAAGCCACTCAAAAGTTCGTCTAACAAGTTAGGGCCATTAGATTCACTCGGCAGGCAGATGTAGAACCCCCCTTCCCTGTGGCACAACAACCGCAGCCTATACACACTAGGCCAGGGGCTCGCACTACACCCAAAGTGTCAAGCCATTCTTACGCCATTTAAGGTAACCACTAACAAGCTAGAAAAGGTCTCTTGAACAACTAGAGCCAGAGCCATATAGCCCTCACAGCTGTACTGTATGTCCCGGATGATCACGTACAGATAAGTCCTTATGGAGAGAAACTAGAGCAACAATATAACCCCTTGCTCCAGCCCCCTTTTCAACAGTAATAAAATCATCATTAAAGGTTGATTGCTTAATCCATTAATCAAAATTACAAGATCATTGTTCATGATTAAGCACTAGCAATAGCTACCCAAATGCACAACCCATAGGTGACAAGGAAACAAGATATCAATAGCTAAGTTATAATCTCTATGGTTGTCAAGGAGGACACATGCATATGTATGATAATTTCAGTGAATAGGTAACAAGGATGGTCCCATGTTATACTTGCCTTGATCAAAGTTCTCCGATAGATACTGCTGGTCCGGCTCAAAATAATACTCCTAATCGTCGTAGTACTGCTCACCCTCTAAATTCGATCACCAAGCATCAACATACAAACATTCCGAGCAAACATACACGAAGCAAACAAAAGATACAATTAGAACAGTACACCAACAGTAGAAAAACATTTAGGAAAGCTTACAAAACTATTCTACACGTTACTACGATCACACAGACGTAAAGATCATGAAATTCGGATCTAAAACGTGAAAGTTATGAATTCTCTAAGATTTCCTATAGATAAATAATTATTTTAATATAAACTCAAAAATTAAACTTTTCAAACCTACTGTACAGCTATACGAACATATAGAGCTTGCAAATACAAATCTAACGCAACTTGAACGGGTCAAATCGGAATTAAAACATGGAAGATATGGCCTAAACAAAATTGTATGTATATATGTATTTCTATTGTATTTCGGGATTTGTTTTACTAAAGAAAAGCGGCAATAAAGTGTTGGTGATGTCGAGATGATGTCATCATGCTAACAACAGTTCAATGGCCATGATTTGCATCTAATAAACAATTTATAAATAAAAACACATTAATGTGAATATTAATCGAGTTAACATTTTAAGAAAGTGCCGACGCATGAACCTATGTTATTTTAAATTTAAAGGAACATGGCATAAACATTAATTATTCTAATCAAATATTTATAATTTATATAATCTGACACATATACAAGCGCTAATCAAACCATCTCATGTTTTACATTTAAACTAAACAAATTATAATCAACAACCAGTAATATTAATTGAGTTAAAGCTAATCATATTTTATTTGATAAACTTATCTCATATTACTTGAGCTATTTAAACTTTACTTTGCGAAAGAAATAAACATGGGAGAGCGTCTAAGTAGAATTTACCACAAATGCAACGTGTTTACCTGATAAAGCTAAAATTAAAAGAAAACATTTATGTGAGCAATTAACTATACTAATATTTGTATATAAAACACTGGAGTATAAAATCTATTTGATTTTAATGGTAAAACTAGTTGTACGCTAATTAATCAAGTTAACATTCAACTATATACGGAAAAATATGTAACACGAAAAACGTCGACACTAACATGCAAATCATGACACTACTAGCGCAGCGCAACCAGATTGAACTACAACGGAATTTAGATGTGAAAACAGTAAACGATAAAAGGTGGATAGACCAAAGTGCTTACAAGAAATTAGATGTTGCGGACAGATATTCTCCCATTGGCCAATTGCTTCTGCTGCCATAAAAGCGCATCGGCGGCCAGCGAAAACATGCACGTCGACTCCGTGGCAACGGAACATGGGAAACTTGGTGACAAGAGATATGCATGGCATGTCTGGCATGGCTTCATTCATGCATGGCCGACTGCTTTAATTAAACGTCATGCATGGCACTTGTTGGCTTGGCAAGATGCTGTACCCGCAGCTCGGCATTCAGGTGGCCGGACAGGTCATGGCTTGCAAATGCTGAAGGAGCGAAGGATGACACGGTGCATGGGGCTAGCGGCAGCAGCAAGGAGCGGCTCGCTTCTTCATGGATGGCTATTTGCTTGGCGTCCCTCATGGCTGGTTGCACCTTCTTCTTTGGTCGGCGTTCTCCTCCATGGTCGACTAACAGCCATGTCTGTTTCTCGGGAAGCTCCTGTGTGACTGGTAGAAGGTGGAAGGAACTGAAGCAACGACGACATGAACGCAGGGCATCCAAAACACATGTCATGTCTGGACGGTCGGCGGTGCCGGAGTGTAGGGGCTCTACACGACTAGCGGTGTGTCTAACTGTCCATCGGCAAGGAACAACAGAGGCGGTGATGGTGGTTCGTCCTGAAGCGACGCGAGCTGCAGCGGTTCGGTCGGAGCTCGGCAACTCTGCGAGAAGATTGGCCACCGGCGGCGTGCATAGGCTTGAGATGGTTGAGATTTCTCTTTTGTCACCAGGGTGCGATGCATCATGGCTTGGAATTCGCCGATGATGGGAATTTGGTTCCCGGCGAGATAAGGCGGCGGCGACAACGGCGGCGGCGGCAACAGCGGCGGCGGCGACAACAACGGCGGCGGCGGCAACAGCGGCGGCGGCGACAACAACGGCGGCGGCGGCAACAGCGGCGGAAAACAGGGCTAGCAGGCAGGCCGGACATATATATATAGGGAGGAAGACTCTCCACCTTCACATCAACTAGCGATATGGTGCTAATTGACGTTGCACCCTCCATCTTTACTAATAGGCCTAATTAATTATTAAAGCCCATTAGTAAATAAATGAATGGACATTTAGGATTATTGCACACAAGCTTTGGTGGAAAATGAGATATTTATTATTTTCGGAATTAATTAATTTCGTGGATAAAATAATTCTAGAAAAGTCCAGAATTATTATTTAAGCCGCGAAAAATACTCCGAAAGCTCCGAAAATTCGAGGGAATTTTCTAGAGACATTATGGAACATGAGGAACCCAAATAAAGTATTTGGAGCTTATGAAAAGATGGATGAAGAGATCAAGGAAAAAGATTAAGCTCACAGAAATTGAAATTTTAAATCCAGAAAATACCAAAAAGTTTTCCGATGAGAAGTAAACGTCGTCCTACGGTATTTTGAAAATAATAGCACTCACCAACACCAAAGACAAGCATCACACAAACACCACATTATTAAATTAATATAAAAAAAAATTTAAAACCACAATTTTCTATATTTAATTAGCAACAACTTAACTTATCTAATAAATTTATTCAGATAGTGAAATAATTTATTTTATTTAGCGTTTTTCATGCACAACCCAAAATAGAAAATTTTGGGTGTGACAGCTGAGCACTGACCAGACGTGTCTGGTCAAACAGAGACCGCGTCCGATCTAGCGTCTGGTCACCTCTGTGACCTCCGTTCGCCTCCGTTTGATTCACCCTTTCACATATGAGCAAGACTAAGTATGTGTGTCACTTTAGCACATGTTTTAGCTCGTGAAACAACATGTGACAACGCCTCCAAATCTTGACATTGGCGTAAAGGAAAATAGGCGTTTCAATTCCTCGAAAACTCCTAAATCAGGTGTGCTAACACCATCGCAAAAGTGCTAACACCATCAAGTGATCATGTCATGTGCGAGTGTGTTAGCATTTTCACAATCATTTTTTGAGGCGTTATTAGTTCTATCCAAATGCATATGATTATGAAATGCTCACCTAGAGGCACTTAGGAGTTCAATAGCCACGTCATTCCCCTCTTTATAGTATGGCTATCTATCCTATAATGTAACCACACCCACTAGGTGTCTTGGTTACTAAAACACAACCCTTAAGCATATACCTTTGCCTTGATCACGTAGGGTTGCGTCCAAATCCAAGTGTGGCCATCATGATCACCATGTCCATCTTGCCACTAACCTTGGAATGTACTAATCCTCATATGCTATATACAACTTAGGCATAGGATTAGTACTTAGGTGTTGTCACTAATTACCAACACCAAACATAGAGCTTTCACTGGTGATCTCGGACCGGTAGTACCGGTAGTTCATATATTTTATCGGAGGCATAACTCTCTTATCCGGACCCCAAATTGGACGTTCCATATATGTTTTTTGACCATCTCAATGAGAGGAATATAATGGTGAAGTCCGTTACACAGTTTGACAACTTCACAAAATGGATATTTTTGGTTGTCAACAAAAGTGTTGAGTTCTGAGTTACGTACTAATGATGCTGGGTGGTGACTTTAACTTGGTAAGGAAAGTTGAGGACAAGTCATTTGGTAATGTTGATGTGCACTTAATTAATGGAGGCCTTCAATGACATGATTAATACTACTTCCTTAAGAGAGCTGCATAGGTCAGGTAGTAGATACACTTGGACCAACAATGTGTGTTCTGGATAGAGTTCTTGTGTCAAACTCATGGGAAGACAAGTTTGACCTCACTATTTTGGTGATAGCTCCAAGGTTGGGATCTGACCACAACCCACTTCTGCTAAACACCGATGACAGCTTGTGTCAGAGGCCGGTTGGGAGGGGGCCTCTCGGGGGCTGTGGCTAGGGTTGGAAGGGGTGAGAACATCGAGCAGGAGGAGGAGGTGGTGGCACAGGGAGAAGAGAGAGGCGCAAGGAAGAGGACTGAGGCTTAGAAGGAAGAGGAGGGGTAGAAGGCCCTTGGCCTATTCTATTCTTGCTTAAGATTATTGAAAGGTTACATAGCCCCTCTATTTATAGTCTTGGGAGACTTAGCTCCTAAGTAATCTAAACTTATCCTCCAAGGAAGCATCCTCCCAGATCTAGACGTTGGTGGCGTGGCTAGAGGACGCCCCTCCGTTAGTTGCGCCCCCTCCTGGTGGCGTGGTCAACCAAGGCCTAGCCGGCCTGGGCCCTCTCGTGGGCCTTCCATTAGACATATGACATCTCTTCCCCTTCTCCTGGCAGCATGTCCTCACGCTGCAGCCTTCTTGGTCATTGACATGGCTTGAGGAAGACAGCTGCTCCAAAGTTTGTTGCCTCTGTGCTAAAGATGATGCACCCTCCTTTGTTCTTGTTGAAATAGGGCTGGAGGTTGTTGATGCCGCCGAAGGTGACTAGAGCCACGGTCGATGTTGGTGTTGTAGGCGACCTTGGTGCGAGTATGGGTGCTGCGGATATTTCACCCAAAGATAGTTTTGGATCTACTATTGGTTGAGGAAGCTGTAAGGAGGGTGTTGCTATTGTTGGTGCTCCTCCTTTAGGCGCGGTTGGCACCATTTATGTGATCTCTGGTTGAGGTGGATCTGCTATTGGTGTAGCAAAGTACTCGTCAAACAGTTTCACCAATTGATTGGTGATGTTGTTGTAGATTTCCGTCATGTCGATGATCGTGGTGGTGGTGGCCATTGTAAGGTCCAAATAGGCTAGAGGGGGGGGTGAATAGCCTAATTAAAACTTCTACAAGAATTACTTGACCACGAGTTAGTACGAAAGGTGGCGAAGCAAATGCACTAGCTCTAACTAATTAAGCAAGCCACCTACACAAGTCTAGTACAAGGCTATTCACTAAACACACCTACAACTATAAGCTAGAAACGAGAAGTAATACGAGAGAAGAGCTTCGAGTGATTATACCACCGTGAAGAGAAGAGAAATACCAATCAATCAATCATACAAGAGAAATCCTCAGGAAGAGAATGACACAAGAATTTATCCCGAGGTTCACTTGCTTCCCGGCAAGCTACTCCCCGTTGTGGCGATACACCCACTTGTCGGTTCGCGAGCTAATCGACTATCAAGAGTCGAGCCCTCGACGGGCGCCGCACAACCACACACAAGATGGGGATCCTCCAAGCCACGAGCTCCACTAGAGTATCCAATTTGCAAACTCCCGCGGGGAAGGATCAAGAACCCCTTACAACACTTGGTGAAGGCTCCAACAATCTCCAATTGCGAGCTCAATCACCTCCGCTGCTCCAAGCCGTCTACCGTGTCGGGAAACACGGAAGAGTAACAAGAAATCCGTAGCAACTCGAAGATCAAGTGCCTCTAGAATGCAACTCTCAAGCAATGCACTTGAATCTCACTCAATCTCACTCAAGATGTGCAACTATGCAAAGAGATGAGTGGAGGGGTTGTTCTCTAGCTCAAAGTATGTCTCTATATCTCAAAATGTGCAAGAGTTCCCCTCAAACCCCGGCCAACGTCTATTTATAACGAAGGGGTACGCAGCTAGCCGTTACAGACGACGCAGCAAAAAATGCACTGACCGGACGCTCCGGTCAGGGTGACCGGACGCGTCCGGTCACTACACGACAGCCAGAAACAGTGCGAGTCAGAACTAGCCGTTGCCGTGATCGGACGCGCTGAACCGATTGACCGGACGCGACAGTGCCCGCGTCCGGTCGCGTTCCAGTATGCTCCCGTTGAGACCGGACGCGTCCGATCGCACGTGACCGGACGCGCCGCGCGTCCGATCGTTACTCCGCTTCGCTCTACCTTCTGGACGCCTGACCGGACGCTCCGGTTACGTGAGGGACCGGACGCGCCGGTCGCGCGCTCTGATTCGCTCAGGAGAACTGACCGGACGCGCTGTTGAACTAACCGGACGCTACAGTGCCAGCGTCCGATTAGAGTCCAGTAAGCTCCCTGGATGACCGGACGCGTCCGGTCGTCAGTGACCGGACGCGCTGCGCGTCCGATCATCAAACTAAAAACCGCGCAGACGCTGAACACTGACCGGACGCGTCCGATCATACAGAGACCGCGTCCGGTCCAGCGTCCGGTCATCTCTGTGACCTCCGTTCGCCTCCGTTTCTTTTCCGACTTCCGGCGCAATAGAAAATAGGCATTTCACTTCTCCAAAAAGCGCCGAATCCCGCCTCGCAAGCTCGGCGGGAGGGAGAGAGGAACCCAAACCCCTCTCTACCGCTTAAACTCCACCGCCTTCACAAACTGTGCTAACACCACCAAGTGTACACCACCATGTGCATGTGTGTTAGCATTTCACAATCATTTTCCAAGGCGTTATGTTAGCTCTTTACTAGATCCTAATGCATATGCTCAAGACATTGATCTAGTGGCACTTGATTTACGAGCTAACCGTGATTGCCCCTCTTGATAGTCGGCTATGTATCCTAAACCCGGTCAATCACTTCTCTACTCATCTTAGACCGGCAAAAGGAAAACCCCTATGGTTATACCTTTGCCTTGCGCTCTTAGATCCTTCTCTTTTCATTTGATCATCATGTCCTTCCTTTTATGTGCATCTCCACCATGATCATTATTTCATGTCCATGCACCATCTGTTTGTGATCTTGTGGCCACCACACCTTGCCACATACACCTTCATCACATGTGTTGCTTATGCCTAACTCAAAACACTTAACACATGGCATTAGCAACTTGGTGTCATTAATTACCAAAACCAAACTTGGGCTTTCAGCCATCAGATTGATCAGGTCTCCAAGATACCAGTGTTAGAGGCTAGTTAGGAGGGGGGCTCTAGGGGGCGACGGATAGGGTTGGAGGGCATGAGAACGTTGATCAGGAGGAGGAGGTGGCAGCATAGGGAGAAGAGAGAGGCGCATGGAAGACTTAGAAGGGAGAGGAGGGGTAGAAGGCCCTTGGCCTATCCTATTCTTGCTTAAGATTGAAAGGTTACATAGCTCCTCTATTTATGTCCTAGGAGACTTAGCCTCTAAGTAATCTAAACTTATCCTCCAAGGAAGCATCCTCCTGGAACTAGACGTTGGCGGTGCGGTGGGATGCCGCCCCTTTGCTGGTGGGGCCCCCCTAGTGGCACGTGGTCAGCTAAGGCCTAGCTGGCCTGGGCCCTCTCATGGGCCTTCCATTAGGCGTATGACAACTTGGTTCTACAACAACACTATTTTAGATTTAGTGTTCATTGGCTAAACCAACCAGGATTTCATGATTGGGTTAAAAGCAAGTGGCCATCTATGTATAAGGTTGATCCCCTAGGCCACTGGCACATCACTTCAGGAAAGCTCAAAGAGCCATTAAGGGATGGAGTCAAAATCATGATAGTCAGCAGAAAAAAGCAAAGCAGGAGATCGTGAAGAGAATATCAATTCTGGATGAGTGGAGTAATTCAAGACGTTTGGCACAGATTGAATGGTCTAAGAGATATGAACTAGGGAAAGCTCTACAATAGATTCTAACAGATGACGAGTTGTAGTGGCAAAGAAGAGGAGGGGAAAAGTGGATCCTCGCAGAAGTGTGCCAATGGTAGAAGGAGGAAAATGCAAATCTCCATGTTAAAGGTGGATAATCAAGAGTTAGTGGATCCCCAATGTTTGAAAGGTCATGTAACAAATTATTACAAGCAACTTTTTGGAAGTGCTGAGGTGGAAGATATGCTTTTGGACTTGGAGCTATGGCCTGGTGATCTAAAATCCAACACGCTGATAATGAGTTTCTCACTAGACCTTTTACTTTAGAGGAGATTAATAATATAATAAAAAATGAAGAACAATACTGCTCCTAGTCCTAATTGGTTTTCTGTAGAATTATTCAAATCATTTTGGCCCTTAATCAGAGGTGATATTAAGGAGATGCTAGATAATTTGCATGTTGGGCACTTAGAGTTATGGAGACTGAATTATGGGGTAATTATCCTGCTGCCTAAGGTCAAACCAGCCACCAACATCAAGCAGTTTAGACCAATTTGTCTTCTAAATGTCATCTACAAAATCATCACTAACACTCTGACACTTAGATTAACATCTATAGTTAGTAATGTGATTAGTCCTTTCCAAACAATCTTCATTCCTAGCAAGAATATTCTAGAGGTGATTCTTTAGGAGGTGTTGCATGAATTAAGAATTACAAAAGCTTCTGGAGTTATCATCAAATTGAATTTTGAAAAAGCCTATGATAAGGTCAACTGTAACTTTTTGGAAGAAGTGCTAAGTATAAAGGGCTTTTTAGATACTTGGATATAGTGGATTAACAAGGCTGTTAGGGGAGGAAGGGTATGTATAGATTTGAATGGAGAAAGAGGAGAATATTTTAGAAGTTATAAAGGTCTCAGACAAGGGGACCCCCTATCTCCTCTATTGTTCAACCTGGTGGTTGATGCTCTTTCAACAATGTTATCTAGAGCTTGTGACGCTGGTATCATCTAGGACCTGGTGCCTCATTTAGTGAATGGAGGTCTCTCATACTTACAGTATGCAGGTGACACATTCATTCTTCTTCAGTACTCCCCAGAGATCTTGATGAATGTCAGGTTGATTTTATTTTGTTATGAAGCCATGTCTGGGATGAAAATTAATTTTGAGAAAAGTGAGATCTTCATAGTTTGTGGAGCAAGCATCTTAGCGCATTCACCATGTGTCATACCAAATCTAGCAGGAGGTTGATTAGTGTTTACCTCAAATGAAGATATAGTAGGAAGACACTTGAAGTTAACATCTTTGATCTTCTTAATAACTCCTCGCTAATCTAGCTTGAAGGATGCAAGGGCATACATGTTATTGGCAGCTTCTTAAGGCTTTGGCCTATAGATCTCTTATGCTTTTGTCCCAAGTGGAGTCGCCAAAAAGTGTGTTGGTGCTAATTCGGTCACACACCAGCAAGTGCATGATTACATGGGTGGCACACGGCTGAGACACATAGCTGAGGTAGGTTTAAATAGTGAGGCCGACCAGGGGGTCGACTAGACCGATCTGACGCTCATTCTTCGCCAGAACACCCACGAACACCTCCTACAAAGACCCATCGAGGAGGAGTACATTGGGTGTCCTAGGATTTTTTTGGTAAATACATCTAGCTTCTTTGGGTAAACGACAGGTCCTTCATCGACACTAGCTTCTTTGGGTTCGCTGAAAACCCAGTCAAGACTTTGACCCCCTTCGTCAAAGTGCATATACCTCTCCTCTCTTCTAGGGTTAGGTCATAGCTAGTCGCGGGCAGAGTGTATTTTCCATTAGCCTCAAGTATCGGGTGTAGCTCCGGCATCACTTTTAGTTGTACCATGTCTTTCCGTGATTTCAGACCATCCTTTGACTTGCCTGTGTCCATCAAGATAGCCATGAGACTCTAAAAGACATTCTTCTGCACATGCATAGCATCAATGGCATGGGGAACCTCCAATTCTTTCCAGTAAGGCAGATACTGAAAGAAGATCGATTGCTTCTTAAAAGGTATGCCTTCGATAGGAGGTGCGCTTCTGTCTCTGTTCATTCCATCCAGATTTTTCTTCCCATAGACGATGCTTATGTTTTTCACCATTCTATATACATATTCTCCATTATGACATCTCTTTGGAGGGGGGTCATCCTCCAGGTTGTCGCCATAGTATCTTAAGTACAATTTGCTCCGGTACTTGTGACCTATCTTTAAGAAGCGCCGACTCCTTGTGTAAACTACCTTCTTGGATCCATCTAGGAATACCCATTTAGTACCATCCAAACAAACTAAGCATCACGTCTTGCCTTTGATTTGTCCAGACAAGGCAAACAACGCGGGGTAATCATTTGTTGTAACAAATATTATTGCTCTACATTTGAAGTCCTGCTTTCGAAACGCATCATACATCAGCTCCCCACACCTCCATAGTCTCTCGAATTCTTGCATCACAGGCTCGAAGGAACACGTCTACATCAATGTCTGGTTGTTTAGGGCCAGAAATAAGAACCGTGAGGAAAAGGTACTTTATCTTATGACACAAGTACGTTGGGATGTTATACATGGTCAGGATCACTGGGCAAGTGCTGTGGTCGCTCATCCTCTCATTGAAGGGATTCATTCCATCGGTGCTCAAGCCAAACCGTACATTTCGTGGGTCTTGGTTGAAGTCTTTGTGGTTTTTATTGAAGTCTTGCCACTGACTACAATCGGTCAGGTGTGCAATGGTATCATCATCTACCTTGCGCTCGTCATCCCACCATGTCATGAGTGTGGCTTCCTTAGGGTTTAGGAACATACGCGTCAAGCGGTCGATCACTATTAATTACCACATTACCAAGGCAGGGATTCGTCTTTGCTTTGCATCATTGCCTAATGGACTGTTCTCTGAGGGCTGAGATTCTTCTACTGCCTTTTTCCCACCTTTCTTATTCCTCTTGTTCCCCGTGGAGGCTTCCCCCCATTATAAGGTTCATTGTTCTTGTACTGGCTAGCCCCACACCGAGGGCATTTGTCTAGATCTTTGAACGTTTCACCACGAAAAGGATACAATGGTTGGGGCATGCATGAATTTTTTCAACACCCATTGTCAATGGACTTATAACCTTCTTCGCTTAGTATGTGTTGGCGGGAACTGAGTTTGGCTATGGCAGCAACCATGATAGGAGACGCAATAGATCATTGAAACTGCAGTCCGACCAGCCGTACTTAGCATTCAGGATGAGTAGCTCAAGCACAAAATGAAGCAGTGTCCAGTGTGTCGGACAACCCTTTTCAACATCATACACTATCTCCTTCGATGCTTTTTTCACCCTCTCTAGATTTTCTAGACCTTTTTTTCTATTTAGTATTTCTGGCCCAACGGCCCGAATCATGTCCTCCAAGTTGTCAAAGTCATCTACATCCCCCTCATGTGCTCCGCCATCATTGTCAACACCACCATCGTCGCCGTTTCTGTCCCAACCACCAGCATCACCACCACCTTGTTCATTGCCAAAGTCACGATCCATTTGTGCATCAAACTCGGCTAAGTATTGGGACAAGCATTGTAGGGTTTCAGGATCGTCTTCTAGATCATCATCGTTGACGTGTTCTTGAACATCGACGTTGTCATCAGCAGCCATTGTTTCACCATGATGAATCCACACTGTGTAGTTCGGAACAAATCCTCGCATAATCAGATGCAATCTGATGGTAGACACATCTAAAATGCAATATGGTTCTTATAATCTCTGCACGGACACAAAATTATATCATTATTCTCTATCAATGTCGCTGCATGCTTCTCTGCGGCCTCAACAAATTTGTCCACCTCTTCACAGAAACCTGCCTTGTACCTTAACGGACCATACATCCAAGAGTTCATGTACTCCATCTTTTAAAAGAATCAAATTATTAATTAATTACTTGACAATCAAATTACATATATTCTAATTTCATGAAACATAAATTACAAAAGCAAAAAAATCACCCTAGATCTAGAACTAGATGAAACATACATTAAAGTAGGGTGTATCTCCACTAAAATCAAGCAAGATCGACTAATAAAGGGTGCAAGCTCATTTCTTACACTAATTTACACTAAGAGATTCAAAACTAGGATCTAATTTGCTACATACAAAGCTCAAACACCATTGCAGAGAGAGAAAAGCAAAACTCAAATTACTCACTAACCAACTATTAAAACTTCAATTAAATGCTTAGAGTAATTGTATATAATCCATGGTAGAGGATAATTAATTAATTGCCTATTAGTAGAGGATTATTTTAAAAGTATATATATATATAGTAAATGGTTAAAATATACAATTTAAAAGAGAACAATTAGCAACAATTATTATTTTACCCACTACTTTTTCCAACCCCATTCCAATTTCATGAAACATAAATATAAAATAAAAAAAGAAACCCTAGATCTAGAACTAGATGAAACATACATGAAACTAGGGTGCAGTCTCCACTAAAATCAAGCAAGATTGACTAATAGAGGGTGCAAGCTCATTTCTCAAACTAATTTACACTAATAGCTTCAAAACAAGGGTCTAATTTGCTCTATACAAAGCTCAAGCACCATGGAAGAGAGAAAAGCAAAACTCAATTTACTCACTAACCAACCATTAAAACTTCAATTAAAGGGTCGGAATAACATTTTCTTACCTTCTACAACCTCTCCACCAAAGGATTTGAGACCAAAACCTCCCCCCTTGCTAGAGCAATTTTTGGGAGGAGCCCAAGGCCTCCCAACCTTTTTTTCTTGGGTTTGAGTAAGTAACCCGAGGAGAAAGAAGGTGGTGGCTGCCATATATACATACATGATTTGTAGGGGCGGTTGGTGAGTCAACCGCCCCTACAAATCGATTGTAGGGGCGGTTGGTGATTGAACCGCTCCTACAAATGGGGCGATTTGTAAGGGCGGTTTATAACACCAACCGCCCCTACTATGCCATTTGTAAGGGCGGTTCCACTGCTTCATAGCCTCGTTCCTACAAATCAATTTCTACGTAGTGGCTGAGTGCGTCTTAGGTCTGTTACATCTTCATTCCTCCTCTTTTCTGCTAGCAACTCCCCCTCCCCACCCCAGATACACAGAGACACCACTGTGGGGGGATAGACCCCGTATACCCTCATAGGTAGTCTCGGGCTGCTCGGCAAGACGGCCCAGACCAGGCGAAGCCCAGCTTGCTGCCAACCAGGCTGGTGGGCTGGATATCAAGACGGAGGTGTGGTCCGTAACCGACCTCAATTCGGATCACGTACAAGGAAGCTTGTCCCGCAAGTAGTCTTTATTGGTTAGGATAGCTCAAGTCCTCCTAGGATACGACTTGGTGTAACCGACCTCTGTAACCCTGGCGGCTGACTATATAAAGCAGCCAGGGACCCCCCTAGAACGCATCTAATCTTCAACTCAATCAGCCCTAGATCGGTCCTCAGATCTACGAGCTGAGCACCTCATTGTATTCCGATACTTGAGAACACAGATAACACGAGAAGCAGGACGTAGGGTATTACGCTTCCGAGCGGCCTGAACCTGGGTAAATCTTTTGTCTGGGTTGTCGTCTTGCTCCTCAACATCCAGATCGCGGTCTAAACGTAACCCTTACCGAAACTCTACTACCGTGGGGCATCCCGTGGTAGACTGAAGATTATCCGTAATCAACAGTGGCGCGCCAGGTAGAGGCTGGTGTTTTAGATCTTGAGGCGATCCAGATGGTTTCCTTCCCCGCTTCCATGGATTTCCAAGCCGGCTACACGCTCACCGTCGGATCCTTCACCTGGACCACGAGCGTAGCTACGGCCCTCACGTCCTCGGGAGTGTCCAGGATGGTCCTAGCACCACCTGCTGTTCAGTCGGTCACAGCACCGCTTGCTGCACCTTCGGTCACAGCGCCAAGGTCATCGCCGCTGGTCCCAGCACCAGTTGCGCAAGATTCCGTGTTGCCCTCAGCGGCCACGGAGAGGATGGCCGCCCAGGCCCCCCGGAGACAGCTTCCTCGCTACCAGAGGAGGCACATTGATAACTCAGATCTGATGAGCTAATCGACCGACAGGGTTGTGGTTTGGTGGCGATGTTGGATCTAGTCGAGACTGCTCGCAACCAGCTTCACCAAGAGCCAGATTTCTCTGGCTTCACCCCTGTCCGACCACGACAGCACAGACATGTCCGCCGAGCACGCGCTGCAGATCCAGTTAACGGCCCTCGTTGGTTAGATCCCAACCAGCACCGAGCACCCGCTGCAAGAAACCCACCCTCCCTCTTTCCAACAAGATCCCAGGGGGTGGTCCGCCAGCGCAGATCGGGTCGCCTACTGCCTCGGTACGACTCATCCGTGCACAGCATGCAAGCCCCATGGCCCGTGCTGCTGCACGAGTTCATCGAAGCACGACGCCCAAGTCTCGCTCCTCGCCGACAACGACATCGCAGAGCACACAGACCGCAGACCACAACGGCTCCGGCCAATGCATCTACAACGCCTGCGGTCAACCGAACAGTCCTTCCCTTCGGGATGGACAACGCAGCCAAAACGTACTCCCGCAGTACTCATCCCTCCTGACAGTCCCAAAGCTGGACGAAGAGTTGCTCCTATACATAGCTGCTACGACCAACGTGGTCAGCACGGTGCTAGTAGTCGAGCGTGAGGAAGAAGGGAAAGCTTATGGGGTCCAGCGACCCATATACTACATGAGTGAAGTGCTTACCGAATCCAAGCAGCGGTACAACCAGGTACAGAAGCTCTTGTATGCACTGCTGATTACCAAACGCAAATTACTCCACTACTTCCAAGCATTCAAGATCACGGTGGTCTGTGACGTGCCGCTTGGCGATATCCTCCGCAACAGAGACGCCAGTGGTCGCATCGTGAAATATGCACTGGAATTATCAGAATTCACGTTGCAGTTTCATAGCCGTAGAACCATAAAATCACAGGTTCTCCCGGACTTCATCGCGGAGTGGTCTGACATTTGCCTACCTCTGGCTGACTCCGTCACCGAGCACTGGCAAATGTACTTCGACGGGTCCTTGAAGATAGATGGTGCTGGTGCAGGCGTATACTTCATCTCTCCTTCTAAGGATACGATCAAATACGTTTTGCGTATACACTTCCGGGCTTCCAACAACGTAGCAGAGTACGAAGCAGCCTTGCATGGCCTTCGTATCGCAGTCGAGCTTGGTATCAAACGGCTCCTGGTCTACGGGGACTCTGCCTTGGTCATCAACCAGGTGAACAAGGAGTGGGACACAGTCCATGAAAAGATGGATGCTTATGTCGCGGCAATACGCAAGTTGGAAATCAATTTTTACGGACTCGAGTTCATCCACATCCCGTGAGCACAGAACGTGGGAGCTGACGAGTTGTCCAAGCTAGGCTTGACCCGTGCTAAGTTACCTCCCGGGGTATTTGTTCAAGACCTCTTAAAGCCTTCGATCTCAGATCAGGCTGACCAGACTACGAAACCTGATGCCACGGCGTCAGATCTAGTCGCACTGCTCAGTAACAATACGAAGGACAATGAGTCGCCAGGTCAGCAGGAAGCTGATGAAGGTACAGAGCTACCCGAGCAGGTAGTGCCTCCCCAGCCAGATTAGAGAGAGCCCTTCATCAAATACCTGAATGAACACCTAGTTCTAGAAGACAAGATTGCTGCCCAGCAATTGGTCCGCAGAGCCAAGCTTTATGCCATGGTCAACGGTGAACTAATGCGAAAAGGACCCAGGTCCATCATTTACCAAAAGTGCATTACCCAGAAAGAGGGCCTCGAGCTCTTGAAAGAGATCCATGAGGGTATGTGCGGTAACCATGCAGCTTCTCGGACGCTGGTCGGCAAAGCTTACCGAGCAGGTTTCTACTGGCCTACAGCTATTACTGACGCCGAAGATTATGTGCGGCGATGCGCAAACTGTCAAATGTTTGCTAAGCAGATCCATGTCCCAGCACATGATTTGCAAACCATTCTAGTTGCTTGGTCCTTCTCGTGCTGGGGACTGGATATGATCGGTCCTTTCAAAAAAGCACCCGGCGGCTATGCTTCTGTTTACGTGCTCATCGACAAGTTCTCCAAGTGGATAGAGTACAAACTAGTCAAGCAAGCCACCGCTGAGAAGGCCGTACAATTTCTAGATGAGGTTATCCATAGGTTTGGCATCCCAAAATCTATAATCACCAATCTGGGGTCACAATTCACAAGCGATGCTTTCTTCAACTTTTGCGAAGACAACTGCATCAAAGTTAAATACGTCTCCATCGCTCACCCCAGAGCAAACGGTCAAGTAGAACGAGCAAATGGAATGATCCTCGACGCTCTCAAGAAGCGAGTCTACCAGGCGGACAAGGTTCTCAAACCTGGTCGGTGGCTCCAGGAGCTCCCTGCTGTGGTCTGGGGACTGCGCACCCAACCCAGTCGAAATACCGGAGTATCACCATATTTCATGGTATATGGCTTCGAGGCTGTTCTACCAGCTGAAGTCGCATTCAGATCACCACGAGTCGCCTACTACAACGAAGACGTTTCCAACTCTGCTAGGGATGTCGACATCATCGCTAAAGAAGAACAGGCATTGGATTCATGTGTTCGGACCGCCAAGTACTTAGCGGCCGTACGTCGCTACTATAATCGCAACGTCCAAGGACGCTTGTTCGTGGTCGGTGATCTCGTGCTCCGTCGGATTCAAAAGACCGATGTCCTCCATAAACTATCACCCAGGTGGGAAGGACCGTTCAGGGTAAAGGCCGTCACACGCCCAACATCCTATCGGTTGGAGACATTAGAAGGTGTTGAAGAGCCTAATTCATGGCACATAGAGCTACTCATACGCTACCACGTTTGCAATCTTCTTTAAAAGGGTTTTGTACACACCTTGCATACATGCACCCTGCATATGTCACATCCAAACTTTATTCTTGCTCGCCGAGAACGACTTGACAAGACACCACGTCTCGGTCCTCTGTCGATGTGCTACAGCTCCGCGCTACTCAGCACTAGGAGATCCGATGGTTGTCCTCTAACGGTACTTAGGATCGTACCTAGTGATCCTGGCGCATCGCGCTGTTCACTAGTGCGTCCCTGGGTCACCTAACTGAGCTAGTCGCTTCGAGAGCAAGGATAAAACTTGGATGTCGACACATACTTTTGAAATAAACTTTATGTGTTTAGTTATGCATAAAGTAAAACTTAGAAACGGCAAAATACTTATCACACGCTTAAGTAAACGCCTGAAATATACATTGCCATAACGAGTTTCTGAGCACTTCGTGCTCTGTTTAACTCGTAAACATATTGTTCATACATAATGTTTCTACATGGCTGCCTACTGACCACCGTCTGTCGTTACAGGATCTTCGATCAGCACCATGTCTTCAACATCCAGATCGCGGTCTAAACGTAACCCTTACCGAAACTCTACTACCGTGGGGCATCCCGTGGTAGACTGAAGATTATCCGTAATCAACAACCACAACCACCACCACACACACACACATTTCTACTGCTTTATTTGATTATTCACAGTTGCCTTAAGTTTTGTCCCCTGTTTCAACTATAGGTCGCTTCCCTGTAGACTCTACTCAAGATGTTTGGGCTGGGCTCAGTGCTGGGCAAAAATCATATTTGTCCAATAGTGTCACCTCAATTGCTTTGTGTAAAGGTGATTATTATATATGCTGCTAGTGTTCTCAGTTTTCCAAAAAAAATATATATTGAAACACAACCGATCATAAATGATTTAAACTGCAACTTTTGTAGGAGACACAATCTTATTTTCATGCTCGGGCATAGCTATGGAACGCCTGCGGCGTGCTACTAGGTTTCTAACTTCGGCAAGTTTGGTTAGAGCTCTGTCACACCCATTTAACGACCAAATGGAGTGCATACTCTTATTTGTGCCCAGAGATCAATCACACATAAGTTAACAAATTATAAAGCATGTGTCATCATCAATGTTATTACATCACGATTAATAACACATAGTCTTTACAATAATGTAGCAGAAGTAAAATGTAAAACTCTCGTGGTAACTCCAATCACAGGCACATTGACTGGTTGACTGCAAGTCTAGTAATCTTCCGGGAAGTAGAAGTAGTCACTACTTGCACCATCTGTTACCCATCCGGGATTTTTATCCAAGTAAGAAAAATAAACAAGCGTAAGTACATCTCGTACTCAACAAGTGTAAAATGGGGTTCATGAGGCTCAAAGGCATAATATAGGTTTATCAGCATGTAGCTTTTAATTAGCATTATTTCAGTATATCAATAATATCAAAGTGTCTCAATGTAACAATAAACATATGATCCATGTGAAATGATTAACGAATAGCAAAAACATATCCATTATTAATGATCCACTATTCCATAAGGGTCCAAGGCCACTCGTGACCGTGAGCACGGCTGTTATAACAGTTTTACACTCTGCAGAGGTTGTACACTTTCACTGTGAGTCATGTTGCCCATATGCCCAGGTTAATTACTCCCAAAAAACTTCCAAGGTGAGCAGGTAGGGAAACACTATGAAGTCTTTTGAAGGTTCGTCTAACAAGTTAGGGCCATTAGATTTCACTCGGCAAACAGATGTAGAGCCCCCCTTCCAAATGGCACAATAACACGCAGCCTATACTCATAAGGACAGAGGTCGCACTATATCCGATTCGTCAAGCCATTCTTACGCCATAAAGGAATACCTCTAACAAGCTAGAAAAGGTCCTTCTATATGACTAAAGCCAGAGCCATTTTAGCCCTCACAGTTGTATTGTAAATCCTGGATTTTCGCTTACAGATAAGTCCTTATGAAGAGTAACGAGAGCACCAAAGTAACCCAATGCTCTAGTACCCTTTAACAGTAATAAAAGTCATCTTTTAATGTTTATTGCATATTCCATTAGTCAAATTACATGATCATAGTTCATGTTAAGCACTAGCAATACTAATCCATGCAGTATAATAGGTATCAAGGAATAAGATCAACACTAAGTCATCCTTAACAAGAAATATATGCATAATGATATTGTTTGCTTAATATGAATAGGACAATAAGGATAATCCCATGCTATACTTGCCTTGCTCAAACTGGTACTGGTGATCTTGTTCATAGAAAAACTCCTGATCTCCAACGAATTGCTCACTGTCTATACTCGATCAACAATAGCAATAACATTCATCCAGAACAATCATGCATAAACAAACAAGACTATAATTAGAACAGTACACCAACAGTAAGAAAATAATATAAAAAGTTTTTAAAATGAATCTACAACTCGCTAGGATCACACAGACGCAAAGATCATGAAAAACGAAGCTAAAACGACGAAGTTATGAATTTACGAAGATTTCCAATAGAAAATTAATTACTTTAATTCAAGCTCGAAAATAAAATATCAAAAACCTACTAAACAGTTCTACTAGCATGTAGAGCTCTCCATTACGAATCTAACGCAATTTGAACGGGTCAAATCGGAGTTAAAACGGATAAATTATGACTAAAACAAACTCAATGACATAACTGTAAATAGCTAAAAACGTATTTTAACTTAACTTAGATCAAACTACGCTTTCAAAAGGATAATACACGATTCTAAAATACGCTTTGGACTGCGGGTTAGACAATTGAAAAACACAGGGTCTCTTTAGCAAAAAGCGCAGCCGAAACGGTATCCTTCATCTGCGGCAGTTGGATATCAAATGAACGGCTCAGATCTATTCGGGGTAAGCGGGGCGGCGCTCCGGCCGAGAAAACGCTCTGGCGACCATGTCCGCGGCGGCGCCATCGCCGGAGTTCGCTAAAACTCGAAACTGAGCACCATTCGACGATTAAAAGGTACCGGGATGGAGTACAGAGCAAGGCGATCTCTCGCGCAAAAACGGAACCGAGGACGGACCAAAAGGAGGCGCGCGGCTCGGGATGGCGGGCGGTCACGGCGGTGATCCAAGCAATGCCCCCTCGGGATGATTTCGATGCTCCGCGTCGAAATAGGATGAAGCGGAAAGAGTCACGGGCTCGGTTTTATAGTCCGAAGATGATTCCAAGGAAGGAAAGGGGAGATTGGAAGGAAGGATTCGACGTCGGTATTTAAGAGAAAATCCGACGGCGGCTTGGGGAGGAAGAAGATGGCCTGACACGCGGGGCCCTACTGTCAGCGACGCCACAGAGAAGGAAAGCACTGCCGCTCGTGAGCTGGGCCAGCGGCCGGGTTCGGCCCAAGGCAGGGACGACGCGCGCGCGGGAGTAACGGGACGCGGTGGAGAAGTGGGCTACCGGGCCGAAAGCGAGAAGAAAGGAAATTTTCTTTTTCTTTTTCCTTTTCAAATATTATAAAGCATTTCCAAATAATTTTGAAACCAAATTTGAATTTGAATCAAACCACTCATTACAAAAATTCAAATGCAACAGCCTGAGTGCACAAACATGTATAAAAATTATTATTACTCTAAATTTGCATGGTCACAAAATTGTATAAAAATCATTTTTACCTACTTTTTAATATCCCAAAATTTTAGGGTGTTACAATTCTACCCCCCTTAAGATGAATCTCGTCCCGAGATTCGGTTGATGCTTACTCAAACAGTTGCGGGTAGGTTTTTCTCAGACCCTCTTCTCTTTCCCAGGTGGCCTCACCCTCTGTGTACCGATTCCACTGAACCTTACATATTTTGATAGTTCGACTCCTCGTGACTTTTTCAGCAGTCTCTAAAATTTTAACTGGAAACTCTTCATATGTGAGGTCCTCTTTAGTAGTGAGTTCTTCTAACGGAATCTGCTCCTGTGGTACTCGCAAACATTTCTTAAGTTGAGACACGTGAAACACATCATGTACACCTACCAAACTCTCAGGTAATTCCAACTGATATGCCACCTCACCACGTCTCTCTACAATCTTGAAAGGTCTAATATACCTTGGTGCCAATTTCCCTTTGATGTTGAACCTTTTCACACTCCTCATTGGCGATACTTTCAAGTATACATAATCCCCTACTTCAAAAGTTAACTCTCTTCTCCGAGTATCAACATAACTTTTCTGTCTAGACTGAGCTATTTTCAGATTATCTCTAATCATTCTTACTTTCTTTTTAGCATCCTTGAGTACATCAGGCCCAAACACTTGACTTTCCCTTGTTTGATTACAGAACAACGGGGTTCTCCACTTTCATCCATACAGAGCCTCAAACGGTGTCATCTGAAGACTCTTTTGATAACTATTGTTATATGAGAACTCTGCATAAGGCAAACTCTTATCCCAACTAGTACCATATTGTAAAGCACAAGCTCTCAATATATCTTCCAGTATCTAATTAATTCTCTCTGTCTGTCCATCTGTCTGTGGATGGTAGGCTGTATTAAAGTTCAGCTTGGTTCCTAGTGATTCATGTATCTTTTGCCAATAATGAGATGTAAACTGGATACCCCGATCAGACACAATTTTCTTAGGAACTCCATGTAAACTTACTATTCTTTCCATATACAATTCTACCAACCTTGCACTGCTATACTTAGTTGTAACACCCTAAAATTTTGGATATTAAAAAAATAGGAAAATATGATTTTACACAATTTTGTGACCATGCAAATTTAGAGCAATAATAATTTTTATTAACTTAAAATCAAATATAAGAGTAGAAACATGTTTGTGCACTCATGCTGTTGCATTTAAATTTTTTGTGATGGGTGGTTTGATTTAAATTCAAATTAGGTTTCAAAATCATTTGAAAATGCTTTGAAATAATTGAAAAGGAAAAAGAAAAAGAAAAATTTCCTTCTCCTCGCTTTCGGCCCGGCAGCCCATTTCTTCCCCCGCGGCCCATTGCTTCTGCGCGCGTGCGTCGTTCCCCGCCTTGGGCCGAACCAGACCGCCGGCCCAGCTCGTGTGCTGCCGCGCTTTCCTTCTCCGATTGTGTCGCTGACGCCGTGGACCCATTTGTCAGGCGTGCCTCCTTCCTCAAGCCGACGAAGGATTCTCTTTCCAAAAACGCCGACGTCGAATCCTCCCCTCAATCTCCCCTTTCCTTCCATAGAGTCGCCTTCGGGCTATAAAAACTGAGCCCGTGATCCTTCCGCTCCATCTTCTTTCGACGCGAAGCACCCAAAACATCTCGAGGAAGCACCGCTCGGATCTCTGACGTGACCGGCCACTATCTCGAGCACCGCGGCCACTTTGGGACAGCTCCGCCCTCGCAATCGACCTTGGTAAGACCGCATTGCCTTGTACTCCATCCCGGTACCTTTTATTCGTCGAATGATGCTCGGTTTCGAGTTCTAGCGAACTCCGGCGATGGCATCGCCGCGGACTTGGTCGCCGGCGTATTTTTCTGGCCGGATCGCCGACCCGCTCGTCCCGATCCGATCTGAGCCGTCTACTTTGAATCCAACGGTTGATATTAGAAGATACCGTTTCGGCTGCACATTTTGCTAAAGAGACCCTATGTTTTTCAATTGATTAACCCGCAGTCCAAAGCGTACCTCCGTATTGCGTAATATCTGTTTGAAAGCGTAATTTGATCTCAGTTCATTCAAAATACGTTTTCAGCTATTTACAATTATGCCACTGAGTTTGTTTTAATCATAATTTATCAGTTTTAACTCTGATTTGATCCGTTCAAATTGTGTTAGGTTTGTAATTAAGAGCTCTACAAGTTAGTAGGACTGTTCAGTAGGTTTGTGACAATTTATTTTCGAGCTTGAATTAAAGTAATTACTTTTCTATAGGAAATCTTCGTAAATTCATAACTTCATCGTTTTAGCTCCGTTTTTCGTGATCTTTGCGTCTGTGTGATCCTAGCGAGTTGTAGATTCGTTTTAAAAACTTTTTATCTTATTTTATTACTGTTGGTGTACTGTTCTAATTATAGTCTTGTTTGTTTATGCATGATTGTTCTGGATGAATGTTGTTGCTATTATTGATCGAGTATAGACGATGAGCAATTCGTTGGAGATCAAGAGTTTTACTACGAACAAGATTACCAGGACCAGTTTGAGCAAGACAAGTATAGCATGCGATTATCCTTATTGTCCTATTCATATTAAGCAAATAATATCATTATGCATATATTCCTTGTTAAGGATGACTTAGTGTTGATCTTATTCCTTGATACCGATTATACTGCATGGATTAGTATTGCTAGTGCTCAACATGAACTATGATCATGTAATTTGACTAATGGAATATGCAATAAACACTAAAAGATGACTTTTATTACTGTTAAAGGGTACTAGAGCATGGGGTTATTTGGTGCTCTCGTTACTCTCCATAAGGACTCATCTGTAAGCGAAAATCCGGGATTTACAGTACAACTGTGAGGGCTAAAATGGCTCTGGCTTTAGTCATATAGAAGGAACTTTTCTAGCTTGTTAGAGGTTACCCTTGTGGTGCAAATGGGGTAGAGCAGAATGTGGATCCCTGCGTGGTGAATCACACAGACTGACTTTGGAAACCTAGCGGCCCTAACTTGTTAGACGAACCTTCGAAAGACTTCATAGTGTTTCCCTGCCTGCTCACCTCGGAAGTGTTTTGGGAGTAATTAACCCGGGCATATGGGCAACATGACTTACAGTGAAAGTGTATAACCTCTGCAGAGTGTAAAACTATTATAATAGCCGTGCTCACGGTCACGAGTGGCCTTGGACCCTTATGGAATAGTGGATCATTAATAATGAATATGTTTTTGCTATTCATTAATCATTTCACATGGATCATATGTTTATTGTTTATATTGAGACACTTTGATATCATTGATATACTAAATTAATGCTAATTAAAAGCTACATGCTGATAAACCTATATTATGCTTTTGAGCCTCATGAACCCCATGTTACACTTGTTGAGTACGAGATGTACTTACGCTTGTTTATTTTTCTTACTTGGATAAAAATCCCGGATGGGTAACAGATGGTGCAAGTAGTGACTACTTCTACTTCCCGGAAGATTACTAGACTTGCTGTCAACCAGTCAATGTGCCTGTGATTGGAGCTACCACGAGAGTTTTTATATTTTACGCCCGCTACATTATTGTAAAGACTATGTGTTATTAATCGTGATGTAATAACATTTGTGATGATACATCCTTTATAATTTGTTAACTTATGTGTGATTGATCTCTAGGCACACATAAGGGTATGCACTCCATTTGGTCGTTGAATGGGTGTGACAAATTGGTATCAGAGCTATTGTTGACTGTAGGACACAAGCCTAGATAGAAATGGTCGATTTAGTGTCATCTTTTCATTATTTTTATGCTCATTATCTTGCTCTTGTTTTTTGATAAATTTTTATGCTTCTTATGTCTCATTCTATTACAAAATTTTGCCTCTATTCTAATTACATCTAAAAACTCTGTAGATGGTTCGTGGCCGTAAGACTGCCCGCATCACCACTGGAGGACACTACCCACCTCGTGCTTTGATTGCACCTGAAGAGCCACAAGAGGAAGTACCCCAGGAGAATGAGCAGACCCCTGAAGCACCAATCCAAGTGCCAGCACCTCCGCAAGAAGAACCCGAGCCTAAAGAAGACCCTGAGATCATCGAGATTGAAGATGATGAAGAGGAGGAAGTCAATGGAGGAGAGCAACCCCAGTCTCCCCCACCTGGTGCAGCTGCTGAGGATGTGCCACCCCCTCCAATGGGTTGAACTGTGAAGATCTACCACAAGGCTGGAGGAAATGCTGTTTCTCACCATTGACTTGTGGGAATGCTCTCTGCCTACTTCGCTGATTGGCACCCAGCTGTGGAGTACGTCTGTTAGGAGTACACCCATCCGCTGGAGGACACTTACTGGAAGGCAAGAGCGAGCATTTTTCCTAAGGATGAGGAAAAAGGGGCATACCAGCTGGAAAGGATGTATGCTCACATGGGTCGTCGAGCTACCATGGAGGATAGTATTGAAGATGCTGCTTTTGAAGCATGTATGGGCCTTCGCTACCTTCGCTTTGACAGCATGAAGTATGATATTCACCGCTACCTCCCTCGTGCACACCCCGACCTTGGATGGGCCATGATGGATCCAGTGCAGTTGGAACCACTTCCTCGGGTGATGGTGAACTTTGTCTACGACATGATGGAGAGGAAGCTGCAGTTAGAGGAGATGGTGAAGGCACAGGGGAAGACCATCAAGAGGTGCCAAGCAATGATTGATGAACTCCGAGAAAACCAAGGCATGGCCAAGATTTATGAGACATTAGAGCATGAGCCACGCCAGTAGAAAATAGGAGTCCTTTATGTAATAAGAACGTTCTTAGTAACGTCAGTTGAGTCTTTGAGTCTGTCGTGTGGTTTGAACCTTGGTGTGATAGTTGCTTTATTATTATGCTTATGTGTGAGTTGGATTTTTGTTATGAGTGCTGGGGCTTGTAGGCATGTCTACAAGTTCCATTTTTAAGAATAAAAAGTCTATTAGTCAAGGGAATAATAGTTGTGTTTGGTATTGTATCGTTTCTGTCCTTGCTATTTTCTGGAGCAGTCTGCAATGTTTCTGATATGGTTCAAAAACGGTTCATGCAACATTTATGAAATTTTTATGAGAGAAACTAGGCTTAATCACTTTTCAAATTCCACTGGAATTACCTTTTTATCTGATCTAGTTCGAGAGATATAACTGTCACAAGTTAAAGTTTCTGTACAGTCTGGAATCTGGAACAGTTTCTGTTGCGCCTTAATTTTCACTAACTTAACGACAGAATCTGGTCTTATGGTCTAAATAGAAGTTGTGAGGAACTTCATAAGATTTCCAACCATATAAAGCACGCCTCTATTGGACGTCTGTAGTTTGAGATATGATTGATTTACTGAATTGTTAACATTGATAATCGCCCAGAAAACTTTCAGATCTCATTCTTTATCTTATAAGTGGTTGATAACATGGAAATCTCAAAGTTTGCATTCTTATAGATGGCAGATGGCCGGAAGAGGAAGAGGCAGGGGTCGTGGAGGAGTTCCCCCAAATCCACCACAGCCACCGCCGCCAACTATTGAGCAACTTCTGGCAGTGCAGACGCAACTTATGCAACAATTGGTGCAGAACCAACATACTCATCCAGTTGCTGGAGCACCATCACGTGATAAGCGTGGTGAGTTTTTGAAGGGTCATCCCCCGATGTTCACGCATGCTGCTAATCCATTGGAAGCGGATGATTGGCTCCGTGCCGTGGAAAAGCAACTCAACATTGCTCAATGTGATGACCGGCAGAAGGTGTTGTTTGCTTCTGGACAACTCCAGGGAGAAGCTCAGGACTGGTGGGAATCATATGAGTATGGTCGTCCCACCAATGCTTCCACAGTCACTTGGTAGGAGTGTAGAAAGAACTTCAGAGCTTATCATATACCAGAAGGAATAATAGAACTGAAGGCAGAGGAATTCTGGAATTTGACCCAGGGGTCATTGTCTGTAGCTGAGTATCGTGACAAGTTTGCCCAGTTGTCACGATATGCTCCACATGAGGTGGCCAATGACAATGATAAGCAGCGCCGCTTTTTGAAGGGATTGTATGATGGATTACAATTGCAACTGATGTCCAATACTTATCCCAATTTTCAGACACTTGTGAACCGCTCTATCGTGGTGGACAACAAGCACAAGGAGATGGATGCCAAGAGTAAAAGGCTTCAGGGACAAACTTCTGGTAGTAACACTCGTCCTCATACAGGTTTCCAGCAGGGTAATCAACAGAGGCCTCCTTCTGGTCAGTGGAATCGTGATTAGGTCCCTTTCCACAATCAGTTCCCGCAACGTCCCCCATTCCAGCCACAGAATGGTAACCAACGCTCTCCACAGCATAATGGGAATCAGCCTCAGCGCCAGGGTCCTTCCAATAATACTCCAACAAAGACCAGTGCTCCCAATACCCCCAACAAGTGTTTCCGATGTGGGAAAGAGGGTCACTTGTCCTATAATTGCCTTGAGAAGATCAACCAGCAGACTCTACAGAGGCAGGGTAGTCACCAGAAGCCTGCATCTAATACTGGAAGGGTGAACCACTTGTCTCAGGAAACCACAATGGAGGAACCAGAAGTTATGCTTGGTACGTTCGATGTCCACTCCACTCCCGCCACTGTTCTTTTTGATTCTGGAGCATCACATTCTTTCATATCACAATCATTTGTTAGAATACATAGAATTCATTTGTGTGCCATGAAGAATCCTATATTAGTAAACCCACCTGGTGGAAGTACGCCAGCATCTTATCGTTGTCTCCCGATTAGTCTCATTCTAAGGGGGGTAGAGTTTAAGGTAAGTCCTATAGTATTGAGAACAGCTGGGATTGATCTTATATTGGGAATGGATTGGATGATACAACAACAAGCAGAGATTCAGTGCAAAGGGAAATCAGTAGTGCTGACAACACCAAAGGGAGATAGGATCAGAGTTGATGTGAAAGTGCAGAAACAGGAGACCGCTACAGTGAACCAGCTTACTGATGGTGCCAACAAGGAGGACCAGGTTGTGGATGAATTCTCCGATGTGTTTCCTGAGGAATTGCCAGGTATGCCGCCAGACAGTGACATTGAATTTATTATTGAATTATTACCTGAAACTGCACCCATAGCAAACGTCCATATAGAATGGGAGTAGATGAATTAGAAGAACTTAAGAAACAAATTAAGGAATTGCAGGATAAGGGTTTCATTTGTCCTAGTTCTTCACCTTGGGGAGCACCAGTGATTTTTGTGGATAAGAAAGATGGCACTTAGAGGATGTGTGTTGATTATCGGTCTCTCAATGAGGTTACCATCAAGAATAAGTACCTGTTGCCTAGGATTGATGACTTGTTTGATTAGTTAAGAGGTGCTTGTGTATTCTCCAAGATTGATCTTCGTTCTGGATATCATCAGTTGAAGATTTATGCTAGTGATGTACCAAAGACAGCTTTTACCACATGGTATGGGTTATATGAGTATACAGTGATGTCTTTTGGTCTGACTAATGCTCCTGCATACTTTATGTATTTGATGAATAAGGTGTTCATGGAATATCTGGACAAGTTTGTAGTGGTATTCATTGATGATATTCTAGTATTCTCCAAGACTGAGGAGGAACATGCTGAACATTTGAGGTTAGTTTTGCAAAAGCTCAGAGAACACCAGTTATATGACAAGCGGAGTAAATGTGAGTTTTGGTTGAAGGAAGTTTCCTTTCTTGGTCATGTTGTCTCAAATGGAGGAATATCAGTAGATCCTAGCAAAGTGAAAGATGTATTGGACTGGAAGCCACCAACTAATGCAAGTGAGATCCGTAGTTTCTTGGGATTAGCAGGCTATTACAGGAGGTTTATAGAGGGATTTTCTAAGCTTGCGAAGCCAATAACTGCACTATTGGAGAAGAATGCCAAGTTTGTGTGGTCTGAGAAGTGTCAGGCTAATTTTGAGGAATTCAAGAAAAGATTGACCACTGCACCAGTATTAATTTTGCCAGATCTGAGTAAACAGTTCTCTATTTACTGTGATCCATCTCGTTTGGGTTTAGGATGTGTTCTTATGCAAGAAGGTAGAGTTGTGGCATATGCATCGAGACAGTTGAGAAAGCATGAATTAAATTATCCTACTCATGACTTGGAATTAGCTGCAGTGGTTCATGCACTAAAAATATGGAGACACTATTTGATTGGACATAAGAGTGATATATACACCGATCACAAGAGTCTAAAGTATATTTTCACTCAATCAGATCTAAACTTGAGATAGCGTAGATGGTTGGAGTTGATAAAGGATTATGACCTAGAGGTGCATTATCACCCAGGAAAGGCTAACGTTATTGTTGATGCTCTTAGTAGGAAAAGCTACACTAATGAGATGCAAGTAATGCCTTGGTCAAGAGAGTTGTGTGCTGAATGTGAGCGTCTGAACTTCGGGTTTACCACCAATGCAGTAGAATTGGTACTAGAACCTACTCTGGAGCAAGAGATACGCAAGGGTCAGATGAAAGATGCAAAATTGAGAGAGATAGCAGAGAATATAGTGAAGGGCAAATCACCAGGATTTCATAAGAATGATAAGGGTACATTATGGTTTGGAAAAAGGCTGTGTGTGCCAGAAGATAAGACTATTAAAAAGGCAATTTTGAGTGAAGCTCATGAGTCAGCTTATTCCATACATCCTGGGAGTACTAAGATGTATCTGGATCTGAGAGAGAAATATTGGTGGTATGGTTTGAAAAGAGATGTTGCTGAGTATGTTGCTTTGTGTGACACATGTCAAAGGGTGAAAGCTGAACATCAGAGACCTGCAGGATTGTTACAACCTATGCAGATACCCAAATGGAAACGGGAAGAGGTTGGTATGGATTTTATAGTTGGATTGCCACGTACTCCGAGAGGGTATGATTCAATTTGGGTAATAGTAGATCGCCTAACAAAGGTTGCTCATTTTCTACCAGTTAGGACTACGTATAGCAATGCAAGGTTGGCAGAATTGTATATGGAAAGAATAGTGAGTTTACATGGAGTTCCTAAGAAAATTGTGTCTGATCGGGGTGCCCAGTTTACATCTCATTATTGGCAAAAGATACATGAATCACTAGGAACCAAGCTGAATTTTAGTACAGCCTACCATCCACAGACAGATGGATAGACAGAGAGAATTAATCAGATATTGGAGGATATGTTGAGAGCTTGTGCTTTACAATATGGTACTAGTTGGGATAAGAGTTTGCCTTATGCAGAGTTCTCTTATAACAATAGTTATCAGAAGAGTCTTCAGATGGCACCGTTTGAGGCTCTGTATGGACGAAAGTGTAGAACCCCGTTGTTCTGGAATCAGACAGGGGAAAGTCAAGTGTTTGGGCCTGATGTACTCAAGGATGCTAAAAAGAAAGTAAGAATGATTAGGGATAATCTGAAAATAGCTCAGTCCAGGCAGAAGAGTTACGATGATACTCGGAGAAGAGAGTTGACGTTTGAAGTAGGGGATTATGTATACTTGAAAGTATCGCCAATAAGGAGTGTGAAAAGGTTCAACATGAAAGGGAAATTGGCACCAAGGTATATTGGACCTTTCAAGATTGTAGAGAGACGTGGTGAGGTGGCATATCAGTTGGAATTACTAGAGAGTTTGGCAGGTGTACATGATGTGTTTCATGTATCCCAACTTAAGAAATGTTTGCGAATACCAGAGGAGCAGATTCCGTTAGAGGAGCTCACTGTTAAAGAGGACCTCACATATGAAGAGTTTCTAGTTAAAATTCTAGAGACTGCTGAAAAAGTCATGAGGAGTCAAACTATTAAGATGTGTAAGGTTCAGTGGAATCGGTACACAGAGGGTGAGGCCACTTGGGAAAGAGAAGAGGATCTGAGGAAAACCTACCCGCAACTGTTCGAGTAAGCATCACCTGAATCTCGGGACGAGATTCATCTTAAGAGGGGTAGAATTGTAACACCCTAAAATTTTGGATATTAAAAAAATAGGAAAATATGATTTTATATAATTTTGTGACCATGTAAATTTAGAGCAATAATAATTTTTATTAACTTAAAATCAAATATAAGAGTAGAAACATGTTTGTGCACTCATGCTGTTGCATTAAAATTTTTTGTGATGGGTGGTTTGATTTAAATTCAAATTAGGTTTCAAAATCATTTGAAAATGCTTTGAAATAATTGAAAAGGAAAAAGAAAAAGATAATTTTCCTTCTCCTCGCTTTCGGCCCGGCAGCCCATTTCTTCCCTCGCGGCCCATTGCTTCCGCGCGCGTGCGTCGTTCCCCGCCTTGGGCCGAACCAGGCCGCCGGCCCAGCTCGCGCGCTGCCGCGCTTTCCTTCTCCGATTGTGTCGCTGATGCCGTGGACCCATTTGTCAGGCGTGCCTCCTTCCTCAAGCCGGCGACGGATTCTCTTTCCAAAAACGCCGACGTTGAATCCTCCCCTCAATCTCTCCTTTCCTTCGGTGGAGTCGCCTTCGGGCTATAAAAACCGAGCCCGTGATCCTTCCGCTCCATCTTCTTTCGACGCAAAGCACCCAAAACATCTCGAGGAAGCACCGCTCGGATCTCCGACGTGACCGGCCGCTATCTCGAGCACCGCGGCCACTTCGGGACAGCTCCGCCCTCACAATCGACCTTGGTGAGACCGCATTGCCTTGTACTCCATCCCGGTACCTTTTATTCGTCGAATGATGCTCGGTTTCGAGTTCTAGCGAACTCCGGCGATGGCGCCACCGCGGACTTGGTTGCCGGCGTATTTTTCCGGCTGGATCGCCACCCCGCTCGTCCCGATCCGATCTGAGCCGTCTACTTTGAATCCAACGGCTGATATTAGAAGATACCGTTTTGGCTGCGCATTTTGCTAAAGAGACCCTGTGTTTTTCAATTGATTAACCTACAGTCCAAAGCGTACCTCCGTATTGCGTAATATCTGTTTGAAAGCGTAATTGGATCTCAGTTCATTCAAAATACGTTTTCAGCTATTTACAGTTATGCCACTGAGTTTGTTTTAATCGTAATTTATCCGTTTTAACTCCGATTTGATCCGTTCAAATTGCGTTAGGTTCGTAATTAAGAGCTCTACAAGTTAGTAGGACTGTTCAGTAGGTTTGTGACAATTTATTTTCGAGCTTGAATTAAAGTAATTACTTTTCTATAGGAAATCTTCGTAAATTCATAACTTCGTCGTTTTAGCTCCGTTTTTCGTGATCTTTGCGTCTGTGTGATCCTAGCGAGTTGTAGATTCATTTTAAAAACTTTTTATCTTATTTTATTACTGTTGGTGTACTGTTCTTATTATAGTCTTGTTTGTTTATGCATGATTGTTCTGGATGAATGTTGTTGCTATTGTTGATCGAGTATAGACGGTGAGCAATTCGTTGGAGATCAAGCGTATTACTACGAACAAGATTACCAGGACCAGTTTGAGCAAGGCAAGTATAGCATGGGATTATCCTTGTTGTCCTATTCATATTAAGCAAATAATATCATTATGCATATATTCCTTGTTAAGGATGACTTAGTGTTGATCTTATTCCTTGATACCTATTATACTGCATGGATTAGTATTGCTAGTGCTCAACATGAACTATGATCATGTAATTTGACTAATGGAATATGCAATAAACACTAAAAGATGACTTTTATTACTATTAAAGGGTACTAGAGCATGGGGTTATTTGGTGCTCTCGTTACTCTCCATAAGGACTCATCTGTAAGCGAAAATCCAGGATTTACAGTACAACTGTGAGGGCTAAAATGGCTCTGGCTTTAGTCATATAGAAGGAACTTTTCTAGCTTGTTAAAGGTTACCCTTGTGGCGCAAATAGGGTAGAGCAGACTGTGGATCCCTACGTGGTGAATCACATAGACTGACTTTGGAAACATAGCGGCCCTAACTTGTTAGAAGAACCTTCGAAAGACTTCATAGTGTTTCCCTGCCTGCTCACCTCGGAAGTGTTTTGGGAGTAATTAACCCGGGCATATGGGCAACATGACTCACAGTGAAAGTGTACAACCTCTGCAGAGTGTAAAACTGTTATAACAGCCATGCTCACGGTCACGAGTGGCCTTGGACCCTTATGGAATAGTGGATCATTAATAATTAATATGTTTTTGCTATTCATTAATCATTTCACATGGATCATATGTTTATTGTTTATATTGAGACACTTTGATATCATTGATATACTGAATTAATGCTAATTAAAAGCTACATGCTGATAAACCTATATTATGCTTTTGAGCCTCATGAACCCCATGTTACACTTGTTGAGTACGAGATGTACTTACGCTTATTTATTTTTCTTACTTGGATAAAAATCCCAGATGGGTAACAGATGGTGCAAGTAGTGACTACTTCTACTTCCCGGAAGATTACTAGACTTGCTGTCAACCAGTCAATGTGTCTGTGATTGGAGCTACCACGAGAGTTTTTATATTTTACTTCCGCTACATTATTGTAAAGACTATGTGTTATTAATCGTGATGTAATAACATTTGTGATGATACATCTTTTATAATTTGTTAACTTATGTGTGATTGATCTCTGGGCACACATAAGGGTATACACTCCATTTGGTCGTTGAATGGGTGTGACAGTAGTCCTAACTGGTAGAAAATGAGCAACCTTTGTTAGACGATCTACTATTACCCAAATTGAATCATACCCTCTCTGAGTACATGGCAATCCAACTATAAAATCTATACCAACTTCTTCCCATTTCCATTCAGGTATCTGCATAGGTTGTAACAATCCTGCAGGTCTCTGATGTTCAGCTTTCACCCTTTGACATGTGTCACACAAAGCAACATATTCAGCAACATCTCTTTTCAAACCATACCACCAATATTTCTCTCTCAGATCTAGATACATCTTAGTACTCCTAGGATGTATGGAATAAGCTGACTCATGAGCTTCACGCAGAATTGCCTTTCTGATAGTCTTATCCTCTGGCACACACAGCCTTTTTCCAAACCATAGCGTACCCTTATCATCCTTATAGAATCCTGGTGATTTGCCCTTCACTATATTCTTCACTATCTCTCTCAGTTTTGCATCTTTCATCTGATTCTTACGTATCTCTTGCTCCAGAGTAGGTTCTAGTACCAATTCTACTACATTGGTGGTAAACCCTAAGTTCAGGTGCTCACATTCAGCGCTCAACTCTCTTGACATAGGCATTAATTGCATTTCATTAGCGTAGCTTTTCCTACTAAGAGCATCAGCAACGACGTTAGCCTTTCCTGGGTGATAATGCACCTCCAGATCATAATCCTTTATCAATTCCAACCATCTACGCTGCCTTAAGTTTAGATCTGATTGAGTGAAAATATACTTCAGACTCTTGTGATCAGTGTATATATCACTCTTATGTCCAATCAAATAGTGTCTCCATATCTTTAGTGCATGAACCACTGCATCTAATTCCAAGTCATGAGTAGGATAATTTAATTGATGTTTTCGCAACTGTCTCGATGCATATGCCACAACTCTACCTTCTTGCATAAGGACACATCCTAAACCCAAACGAGATGCATCACAGTAGATAGAGAAATGTTTACTCAGATCTGGCAAAACTAATACTGCTGCAGTGGTCAATCTTTTCTTTAATTCCTCAAAATTATCCTGACACTTCTCAGACCACACAAACTTAGCATTCTTCTCCAATAGTGCAGTCATTGGCTTCGCAAGCTTAGAAAATCCCTCTATAAATCTCCTGTAATAGCCTGCTAATCCCAAGAAACTACGGATCTCACTTACATTGGTTGGTGGCTTCTAGTCCAATACATCTTTCACTTTGCTAGGATCTACTGATATTCCTCCATTTGAGACAACATGACCAAGAAAGGAAACTTCCTTCAACCAAAACTCACATTTACTCTGCTTGGCATATAGCTGGTGTTCTCTAAGCTTTTGCAAAACCAACCTCAAATGTTCGGCATGTTCCTCCTTAGTCTTGGAGAATACTAGAATATCGTCAATGAATACCACTACAAACTTGTCCACATATTCCATGAACACCTTATTCATCAAATACATAAAGTATGCAGGAGCATTAGTCAAACCAAAAGACATCACTGTATACTCGTATAACCCATACCGTGTGGTAAAAGCTGTCTTTGGTATATCACTAGCACGAATCTTCAACTGATGATATCCAGAACGAAGATCAATCTTGGAAAATACACAAACACCTCTTAACTGATCAAACAAGTCATCAATCCTAGACAATGGGTACTTATTCTTGATGGTAACCTCATTGAGAGACCGATAATCTACACATATTCTCTGAGTACCATCTTTCTTATCCACAAAAATCACTGGTGCTCCCCAAGGTGAAGAACTAAGACGAATGAAACCCTTATCCTGCAATTCCTTAATTTGTTTCTTAAGTTCTTCTAATTCATCTACTCCCATTCTATATGGATGCTTAGCTATGGGTGCAGTTCTAGGTAATAATTTAATAATAAATTCAATGTCACGGTCTGGTGGCATACCTGGCAATTCCTCAGGAAACACATCGGAGAACTCCTCCACAACCTGGTCCTCCTTGTTGGCACCATCAGTAAGCTGGTTCACTGTAGCGGTCTTCTATTTCTGAACTTTCACATCAACTCTGATCCTATCTCCCATTGGTGTTGTCAGTACTACTGATTTCCCCTTGCACTGAATCTCTACTTGTTGTTGCATCATCCAATCCATTCCCAATATAAGATCACTCCCAGCTATTCTCAATACCATAGGACTCACCTTAAACTCTACCCCTCTTAGAATGAGACTAATCGGGAGACAACGATAAGATGCTGGCATGCTTCCACCAGGTGAGTTTACTAATATAGGGTTCTTCGTGGCACACAAATGAATTCTATGTATTCTAACAAATGATTGTGATATGAAAGAATGTGATGCTCCAGAATCAAAAAGAACAGTGGCGGGAGTGGAATGGACATCGAACGTATCAAGAATAACTTCTGGTTCCTCCACTGTGGTTTCCTGAGACAAGTGGTTCACCCTTCCAGTGTTAGATGCAGGCTTCTGGTCACTACCCTGCCTCTGTGGAGTCTGCTGGTTGATCTTCTCAGGGCAATTATAGGACAAGTGACCCTCTTTCCCACATCGGAAACACTTATTGGGGATATTGGGAGCACTGGTCTTCATTGGAGTATTATTGGAAGGACCCTGACACTGAGGCTGATTCCCACTCTATTGCGGAGGGCGTTGGTTACCATTCTACGGCTGGAATGGGGGACGTTGCGGAAACTGATTGCGGAAAGGGACCTAACCACGATTCCACTGACTAGAAGGAGGCATCTATTGATTACTCTGCTAAAAACCAGTACGCGGATGAGTGTTACTACCAGAAGTCTGTCCCTGAAGCCTTTTCCTCTTGGCATCCATCTCCTTGTGCTTGTTGTCCACCACGATAGCGCGGTTCACAAGCGTCTGAAAATTGGGATAAGTATTGGACATCAACTGCAATTGTAGTCCATCATACAATCCCTTCAAAAAGCGGCACTGCTTATCATTGTCATTAGCCACCTCATGTGGAGCATATCGTGACAACTGGGCAAACCTGTCATGATACTCAGCTATAGATAATGACCCTTGGGTCAAGTTCTAGAATTCCTCTGCCTTCAGTTCTATTATCCCTTCTGGTATATGATAAGCCCTGAAGTTCTCTCTAAACTCCTGCCAAGTGACTGCGGGTGCATTGGAGGGACGACCATACTCATACGATTCCCACCAGTCCTGGGCTTATCCCTGGAGTTGTCCAGAAGCAAACAACACCTTCTGTCAGTCATCACATTGAGCTATGTTGAATTGCTTTTCCACGGCACGAAGCCAATCATCTGCTTCTAAGGGATCAGCGGCATGCATGAACACTGGGGGATGACCCTTCAAAAACTCACCACGCTTATCACGTGGTGGTGCCCCAGCAACTGGATGATTATGTTGGTTCTGCACCAATTGTTGCATAAGTTGTGTCTGCACTGTCAGAAGTTGCTCAATAGTTGGTGGCGGTGGTGGTGGTGGATTTGGGGGAACACCTCCACGACCCCTGCCTCTTCCTCTTCCGGCCATCTGCCATCCATAAGAATGCAAACTTTGAGATTTCCATGTTATCAACCACTTATAATATAAAGAATGAGATCTGAAAGTTTTCTGGGCGAATATCAATATTAACAGTTCAGTAAATCAATCATATCTCGAACTATAGAAGTCCAATAGAGGCGTGCTTTATATTGTTGGAAAGCTTATGAAGTTCCCCACAACTTCTATTTAGACCATAAGACCAGATTCTGTCGTTAAGTTAAATAAGGCGCAACAGAAATTGTTCCAGATTCCAAACTGTGTAGAAACTTTAACTTGTGACAGTTATATCTCTCGAACCAGATCAGATAAAAAGGTGATTCCAGTGGCATTTGAAAGGTGCTTAAGCCTAGTTTCTCTCATAAAAATTTCATAAATGTTGCACGAACCGTTTTTGAACCATATCAGAAACATTGCAGACTGCTCTAGAAAACAGCAAGGACAGAAACGTGACAATACCAAACCCAACTATTATTTCCTTGACTAATAGACTTTTTATTCTTAAAAATGGAACTTGTAGACATGCCTACAAGCCCCAACACTCATAACAAAAATCCAACTCACACATAAGCATAATGATAAATCAACTATCACACCAAAGTTCAAACCACACGACAAACTCGAAGACTCAACTGATGTTACTAGGAACGTTCTTATTACATAAAGGACTCCTATTTTCTACTGGCGTGGCTCATGCTCTAATGTCTCATAAATCTTGGCCATACCTTGGTTTGCTCGGAGTTCATCAATCATTGCTTGGCACCTCTTGATGGTCTTCCCCTGTGCCTTCACCATCTCCTCTAACTGCAGATTCCTCTCCATCATATCATAGACAAAGTTCACCATCATCCGAGGAAGTGGTTCTAACTGCACTGGATCCATCATGGCCCATCCAAGGTCGGGGTGCGCACGAGGGAAGTAGCGGTGAATATCATGCTTCATGCTGTCAAAGCGAAGGTAGCGAAGGCCCATACATGCTTCAAAAGCAGCATCTTCAATGCTATCCTCCATGGTAGCTCGACGACCCACGTGAGCATACATCCTGTCTAGCTGGTATGCCCCTTTTTCCTCATCCTTAGGAAAAATGCTCGCTCTTGCCTTCCAGTAAGTGTCCTCCAGCGGATGGGTGTACTCCCAACAGACGTACTCCACAGCTGGGTGCCAATCAGCAAAGTAGGCAGAGAGCATTCCCACAAGTCGATGGTGAGAGACAGCATCTCCTCCAGCCTTGTGGTAGATCTTCATAGTCCAACCCATTGGAGGGGGTGGCACATCCTCAACAGCTGCATCATGTGGTGGAGACGGGGGTTGCTCTCCTCCATTGGCTTCCTCCTCTTCATCATCTTCTATCTCGATGATCTCAGGGTCTTCTTCAGGCTCGGGTTCTTCCCGAGGAGGTGCTGGCACTTGGATTGGTGCTTCAGGGGTCTGCTCATTCTCCTGGGGTACTTTCTCTTGTGGCTCTTCAGGTGCAAGCACAGCACGAGGTGGGTAGTGTCCTCTAGTGGTGATGCGAGCAGTCTTGCGGCCACGAACCATCTACAGAGTTTTTAGATGTAATTAGAATAGAGGCAAAATTTCGTAATAGAATGAGACATAAGAAGCATAAAAATTTATCAAATAACAAGAGCAAGATAATGAGCATAAAAATAGTGAAAAGAAGATACTAAATCGACCATTTCTAGCTAGGCTTGCGTCCTACAGTCAACAATAGCTTTGATACCAATTTATCACACCCATTTAATGACCAAATGGAGTGCATACTCTTATGTGTGCCCAGAGATCAATCACATATAAGTTAACAAATTATAAAGGATGTATCATCACCAATGTTATTACATCATGATTAATAACACATAGTCTTTACAATAATATAGCGGAAGTAAAATGTAAAACTCTCATGGTAGCTCCAATCACAGGCACATTGACTGGTTGACTGCAAGTCTAGTAATCTTCCGAGAAGTAGAAGTAGTCACTACTTGCACCATCTGTTACCCATCTGGGATTTTTATCCAAGTAAGAAAAATAAACAAGCGTAAGTAGATCTCGTACTCAACAAGTGTAACATGGGGTTCATAAGGCTCAAAGGCATAATATAGGTTTATCAGCATGTAGCTTTTAATTAGCATTATTTCAGTATATCAATAATATCAAAGTGTCTCAATGTAACAATAAACATATGATCCATATGAAATGATTAACGAATAGCAAAAACATATCCATTATTAATGATCCACTATTCCATAAGGGTCCAAGGCCACTCGTGACCGTGAGCACGGCTGTTATAACAGTTTTACACTCTGTAGAGGTTGTACACTTTCACTGTGAGTCATGTTGCCCATATGCCCGGGTTAATTACTCCCAAAACACTTCCAAGGTGAGCAGACAGGGAAACACTATGAAGTCTTTCGAAGGTTCGTCTAACAAGTTAGGGCCATTAGATTTCACTCGGCAAACAGATGTAGAGCCCCCTTCCAAATGGCACAATAACACGCAGCCTATACTCATGAGGACAGAGGCCGCACTATATCCAATTCGTCAAGCCATTCTTACGCCATAAAGGAATACCTCTAACAAGCTAGAAAAGGTCCTTCTATATGACTAAAGCCAGAGCCATTTTAGCCCTCACAGTTGTACTGTAAATCCTGGATTTTCGCTTACAGATAAGTCCTTATGAAGAGTAACGAGAGCACCAAAGTAACCCCATGCTCTAGTACCCTTTAACAGTAATAAAAGTCATCTTTTAATGTTTATTGCATATTCCATTAGTCAAATTACATGATCATAGTTCATGTTGAGCACTAGCAATACTAATCCATGCAGTATAATAGGTATCAAGGAATAAGATCAACACTAAGTCATCCTTAACAAGAAATATATGCATAATGATATTGTTTGCTTAATATGAATAGGACAACAAGGATAATCCCATGCTATACTTGCCTTGCTCAAACTGGTCCTGGTGATCTTGTTCGTAGAAAAACTCCTGATCTCCAACGAATTGCTCACCGTCTATACTCGATCAACAATAGCAACTACATTCATCCAGAACAATCATGCATAAACAAACAAGACTATAATTAGAACAGTACACCAACAGTAAGAAAATAAGATAAAAAGTTTTTAAAACGAATCTACAACTCGCTAGGATCACACAAACGCAAAGATCACGAAAAACAGAGCTAAAACGACGAAGTTATGAATTTACGAAGATTCCTATAGAAAAGTAATTACTTTAATTCAAGCTCGAAAATAAAATATCAAAAACCTACTAAACAGTTCTACTAGCATGTAGAGCTCTCCATTACGAACCTAACGCAATTTGAACGGGTCAAATCGGAGTTAAAACGGATAAATTATGACTAAAACAAACTCAATGACATAACTGTAAATAGCTGAAAACGTATTTTGACTTAACTGAGATCAAACTACGCTTTCAAAAGGATAATACGCGATTCTGAAAGACGCTTTGGACTGCGGGTTAGACAATTGAAAAACACATGGTCTCTTTAGCAAAAAGCGCAGCCGAAACGGTATCCTTCATCTACGGCCGTTGGATATCAAATGAACGGCTCAGATCTATTCGGGGTGAGCGGGGCGGCGCTCCGGCCGGGAAAATGCTCCGGCGACCATGTCCGCGGCGGCGCCATCGCCGGAGCTCGCTAAAACTCGAAACCGAGCACCATTCGACGATTAAAAGGTACCGGGATGGAGTACAGAGCAAGGCGATCTCACCTCGCGCAAAAACGGAACCGAGGACGGACCAAAAGGAGGCGCGTGGCTTGGGATGGCGGGCGGTCACGGCGGTGATCCAAGCAATGCCCCCTCGGGATGATTTCGATGCTCCGCGTCGAAATAGGATGAAGCGGAAAGAGTCACGGGCTCGGTTTTTATAGTCCAAAGATGATTCCAAGGAAGGAAAGGGGAGATTGGAAGGAAGGATTCGACGTCGGTATTTTTGGAAAGAGAAAATCCGACGGCGGCTTGGGGAGGAAGAAGATGGCCTGACACGCGGGGCCCTGCTGTCAGCGACGCCACAGAGAAGGAAAGCGCTGCCGCTCGCGAGCTGGGCTAGCGGCCGGGTTCGGCCCAAGGCGGGGAACGACGCGCGCGCGGGAGTAACGGGCCGCGGTGAAGAAGTGGGCTACCGGCCCGAAAGCGAGAAGAAAGGAAATTTTCTTTTTCTTTTTTCCTTTTCAAATATTACAAAGCATTTCCAAAATAATTTTGAATCCAAATTTGAATTTGAATCAAACCACTCATTACAAAAATTCAAATGCAACAACATGAGTGCACAAACATGTTTCTACCCTTATATTTGATTTTAGGTTAATAAAAATTATTATTACTCTAAATTTGCATGGTCACAAAATTGTATAAAAATCATTTTTACCTACTTTTTAATATCCTAAAATTTTAGGGTGTTACAAGCTCTAAATGGTGCAAACAGAGACCGCAATGAATTAAAGGTTGGCGCTGACAATCATCGTCCAGTAATCATTTGTTTACTTCTGACCATTGTGTGCTCATTTCTTGCCATATCGTTTTGTAGATTGAAGTGCGCCACGAAGGCAACAACAATAAAGTATACGGGGGGCGTATGGATGAATATGATTTAGATGGCAACTTTGCTGTTGTCTCTGTCTCTTGCTACCTTGACGTTCGGGTTGGACCTTTTCAACGTGCACCGGAAATTCTTCCCCATGGTGAGGTATTAGTAGCTGTAGGGCGTGGCGTCTCTGGTGAAATAATGGACAAAAGTGTGGAATTGAACGGTGATTTAGGGGTGTATGAGGATGATGAAGATCTTGACTGTAATAAAATCTCAGAGGTACACTTGCATATTATTCTATTTCTGTATGCATGGAGGTTGGAGGCAATATAAATTTAAAATGATTCATTATTTTGTTCAATATGTACCCCTTGTTGCATGTAACCTTTATTGTGTTATTAGGCTTGGGAAGGTGGTCCGGTTCTTTTTGCCGATCACGTTGTTGGCATGAACCTGTTTTTGACTACGAGAAGAGCCATTTTCAAACCATGGGACACAATTCTCAAGCATCTGGAGCATTGCTGGACATCCCAGCAAATGTCGAAGGTTTTCAGGTATGTCTATCGATGTATGCCTTGATTAGTTTACTCACCTTCTCTACTCTACCTTAGCTCTTCTCGCAAGAGCTTATGTGTGCCAGACGTATGTATAATCTGGATCATTAGCTGCTGTTGCTTAGCCTATTTGGCATCTGTGCTTTGCAGTTTCTCAATGTTTACTTTCAATATTAACTTGTTTCTTTGCCACTTGAACCAAATCATTTGCCGGCCTTTGGCGTGCGTGTATCACAGATTCACAGTTGTCTTGTACTAGATTATTAGTCATATTTCTTGTGCAAATGTTGAAAACTCTATGTTCGTCTTATTTGAATGTGCACACTAGAGAGCATTATGATAATGCTTTAATGAAAGATTTTCCACTGGACTTCAGGTCCTCATTTCTCTATTTTGTTCCTTCCCTATGATTCTGCCCATGTATGTTTTGGCACCATTATTGCACTGGTTTGACCCATTTCACTTTTGGGTAATTAGTAACTAGTCATTTTTTTTGTTCCCCTGCAGGTTTGGAGCAAGACCCATGGGTGAGAAATCTGTCACCTATCGGCACACAGGTACTCCTTGAGACTGCTTAACATTGTGGTCTCATGCTAATTGTTGCAGTTTGTAATGGTACCTTTTTCAAAGCTGTGCAAATTTGCGATTGACATTTTTATTTTAACTAGTCTACGCCTTTCACTTGTACTCATATTGTTAGTGCTTATTATCAGTTAACATATGTACACTACATTCACAATGACTTATTGTTGCTCAGGCTGTTATCATAATATTCCTAATGTTACGTGCTGATCATTATGTGCAGAATTTACTTTTGTTGCATAGTATTAGTATATGTCAGTGCTGACCACTTGACTTTGTTGCACCAGTACAAGGATATTATTTCAAGAAGGACCTGTTAGATCTGAACTCCATGGGTTACCCTAAGTTACCATCAGCCATGTTAGGAAGTGAGTCAGTGCTTCTAAATTATTTGCTGATCTTTTACATCTATCCTGTACCACTAACAACTATTCTACAATGTGTGTTTTCTCCAGCTGGCATGATTTTGGTTAATACTTTTGAAGAGATTTTTGGTGACTTACAGGGTCAACGTGATCAAGGTGTCTGGTGTCTGGAGCAAATTGAGTAGAAGAGCTTCTAACATAGATCGCAATGTTGTCGCACTGGCTTCATTCAATGGTGATTTACAGTGATGCCCCATTTTCTATTTCATCTCTGTTTTGATTACAACTACTTATCTGATAACCAGAATCAACACAGGAGAAAAAAGGTTTTTTGCGTGCTCGGGTTTTTTTTATTGAACAGAATGAATGTAAGACTATTTTGACATCAGCGAGCTTGGTTAGAAATTCTGATGATGAGAACAAGATTGTTGAAAACTTGAGGGTTGGTGGTGCTCATTGTTCTATGATTCCTGTTCTTCTTAGGCGCTGCTTTAGTTTCATCATTATATTATTTGCAGATTGAAATGTTGCTTCCACACAACCGACGCATAGAAGGGACATTACAGAATTATAATCTACATTCTAATGTTGCTCTAATCAGTGTCAAGGATTACTGTGCATGTCATCCATTAAATACTGTGGTTGCGACCGATTTTTTTTGAAGTAGCAGCCGTAGGGCGTTGCTTCGAATCATGCGAATTAATGGCTACCAGTGGGGAAATGGTTGGCTGGACAGGCACACTCGATTGCAATGTCCTCAGGCATTCCACATGTAAAATCACTAAGGTAATCCTGTATTTTTTGTATATTGCCTAAATTTTTTTATGTTGATAGTAAATACTCGCTATGTTTTTCTTCAGTTAGGCACAATTCAAATATGGAACAGTGAGCTCCAACCCTAAATTTCCTGGACATTATTTTGTTGAGAAAATTACCTATGAGGCCCCCAAAAAATCCATCTTCCTTTCATGGTCCTTTTTTATTTGAACTTACCTATAAAGCTCGAAAACAAAATTCAGGTACCTATATGGCCTTTCCATTAGTTTAGGCACTTATAAGAGTGTTATAAGTGGAGGATCCCTTTAAAAAAAATGATTAAAGTGCAGAATTCAGTTTGTCTATTTTAGATTTGGAGTAAATATTGTGTATGGTTTAATGTTTTCATAATTGCAAAAACTAAAAGTATATTGTTTTTTACATAAAAATATATTTTCGCAATTATATATTTTGTTTCAAATATGGAACAAATTTCCCGACATTATTTTGTTTGCAGCTACAAAATCATGGTCATCAGAAAGTACCTTGGAATATGAATGTACTGTATCATTTTTTTTAGAAAACCTAAATATTATTGGATTGATGAAATTGGTCAAGGCTCGAAATTGAACAGTCAAAATACGCCTGAACAGAGAAAGTATATAGTTCTATTAGAATGAGTTGGCTGCTAGCAATACCTTGGAATAGAAATAAGAACTTGCCCATGTCACCTTGCTAGGCTGGGATTGGAGGCCCACTTGTTAATCTTGATGGGGATGTTGTTGGCATGAACTTCTATGATAAGAGAATAGGAACCCCTTATCTAGCATGGGAGGACATTTCGACAATTCTAAGTTGGTTTGATACAAAGAGGTATCCAAGTGCACATCACATACGTTGTTTTCCCGTCACATTTAAAGAAACTTGCTGAAGCAGGTCGGGTGAACTATAAAACTTTTGTTGGTATGTCTGACAGTAAACCTGGTGAAGTTGGCTATAGGCATCCCTCTGGTGCACCTTTCTGGGAAGTAGTTGGAGATGAGAATGTGTTAAACAGGTAGCTATTCAGATGAATGTTGAAAATAATATTAAGATGGAGTTAAGTCTGGACATATAAACTATTTTATTCAATTGAACTACAGGTGACCTGTGCCTAGGCCACACTGGCGCCATCCTTACTTTGTGGACGAGGATAAATCTGATGATGATGGGTTCGTCTCTGAACCCAAATCTCGCGGCAGGAAGAAATACTATTACACAAGGGGAGTTAAAAAATGCTTTATTAGTCGTATACGATCTCCATATCATTGCTAGTTTGAGATGGCTGAAGTAACCTATACTCTGCGGCTTGCTGAGGTCTTGTGATATGTGCTGCGTTTGTAGCTTGAATTATCTGGTTCCATTTTGACTTGTTGAGTAGCAGCATGCACTGGTAGTTTAATTAAGTTATTATTACACTATCGTACTCGTTAAGAATGACCAATTAGCTACCTGACGTGTTATGTTTTGAGTGTTTAGGCGACTTCGATGAACACTCTCCAAACTTTCTGGAGAAGGAACATTCGTCAACGACTCTAGTGACTTCAACGAGCCTTCTTCAGCATTTTGGAGAAGGAACCTTCATCATCGACTCCAGCGACTTCAACGAACCTTCTCCGAACCTTCGTCATCGACTCCGGCGATTTCAATGAACCTTCTAAGCATTTTGGAAAAGTAACCTTCGTCATCGACTCCAGCGACTTCAAACCTTCTCCACCATTCTGGAGAAGGAACCTTCATCAATGACTCAGGCGACTTCAACGAACCTTCTCTAGCATTTTGGAGAAAGAACCTTCATCATCGACTCCATCGACTTCAACGAACCTTCTCCAACAGTCTGGAGAAGGAACCTTCGTCATCAAGTCCGGCGACTTCAACGAACCTTCTCCAGCAATTTGAAGAAGGAACATTCGTAATTGACTCCAGTGACTTCAAACCTTCTTTAACATTCTGGAGAAGGAACCCTCGTCAATGACTCAGGCGACTTCAACGAACCTTCTCCAGCATTTTGGAGAAGGAACCTTCGTCATCGACTCCGGTGACTTCACGAACCTTCTCCAACATTCTGGAGAAGGAACCTTCATCAATGACTCAGGCGACTTCTACGAACCTTCTCCAACATTCTTGAGAAGGAACCTTCGTCATCGACTCCGACAACTTCAACGAACCTTCTCTAACATTCTGGAGAAGGAACCCTTGTCAATGACTCAGGCGACTTCAATGAACCTTCTCCAACATTCTAGAGAAGGAACCCTCGTCAATGACTTAGGCGACTTCAGTGAACCCTCTCCAACATTCTGGAGAAGGAACCTTCGTCATCAACCAAGACAACCCCAACAATACCCTCTCCAAATATTTTGGAGAAGGTACCTTTGTCATCAACCAAGACAACACCAACTATACCTTCTCCAAATATTTTAGAGAACATACCTTCCTCATCAACCTCAGTGTACCTTCGTCGTCAACCAAGACAACCACAACAATACCCTCTCCAAATATTTTGGAGAAGGTACCTTCGTCATCAACCTCGGCATACCTTCGCCATCAACCAAGACAACCACAACAATACCCTCTGCAAATATTTTGGAGAAGGTACCTTCGTCATCAACCTCGGCGTACCTTCGTCGTCAACCAAGACAAAACCAACAATACCTACCTTCATAATCAACCTCGGTGTACCTTCGTCGTCAACCAAGTCAACACCAACAATACCTTCTCCAAATATTTTAGAGAAGGTACCCTTGTCATCAATCTTGACGTACCTTCGTCACAACGACATCAACATAACCTTCTCCAACAATCTGTAGAAAGTACCTTCATCTTTGACATCAACGATACCTTCTCCAACAATATGGAGAAGAAACCTTCATCATCGTCATCAACGATACCCTCTCCAAAATTCTAGAGAAGGTACCTCAATGACTTCGACATCAAGGATACCTTCTCCAACAATATGGAGAAGAAACCTTCATCATCGTCATCAACGATACCCTCTCCAAAATTCTAGAGAAGGTACCTCAATGACTTCGACATCAAGGATACCTTCTCCAACAATCTGGAGAAGCAACATCAACATATCTTCTCTAACATTCTAGAGAAGTCTGGAGAAGGAACCCTCGCCATCGACCCCGGCAGTGCCAACACTTTGGCAAGGGGCTCACCATCGACCTCAGCGACATCGACTGCACCTTCGCCACACTTCGCTAAGGGCTCGCCTTCAACCTCGGTGACTTCGACTGCACCCTCGCTAACACTTCGGCAAGGGGCTCGCCATCGACCCTGGTGATGCCAACACTTCAGCAAGGGGCTCGCTGTCAACTTTGGCGACATCAACCGCAGCCTCGCCAACACTTCGGCAAGCGTCTCGCCTTCAACCTCGGCGACTTCGACCGCACCCTTGCCCACACTTTGGCAAGGGCTTGCCATCAACCCCAGTGGTGCCAACACTTCGTTAAGGGGCTCACCATCGACCTCGTGCGACATCGACCGCACCTTCGCCACACTTCACGAAGGGCTCGCCTTCAACCTCTGTGACTTCAACTGCACCCTCGCCAACACTTCGGCAAGGGGCTCGCCATCGACCCCGGTGGTGCCAACACTTCGGCAAGGGGATCACCACCGACCTCAGCAACATTGACCGCACCTTAGCCACACTTTTCTAAGGGGCTCGCTGTTGACCTCGGCGGCATCAACCGCACCCTTGTCAACACTTCGAGGCTCGCCATCCAACCTCAGTGGTACCAACACTTTGGCAAGGGGCTCTCCATCGACCTCGGTGATATTGACCTCACTCTCACCAATACTTCATCAGCGCCTCGACCTCTCATTTGGGTTGAAGATCCGCACCCGCCTTCGGCACCATCGGCACCATCTACATCACCATCGCCTCACTTGTCTGCTTTGACATCAACTTTGGCTCTGCTAGTCTACCTTCGGAACAAGGGCCCACCATTATCATCAGCATCAACTACTTTCAATGACGACTTCAACTTCACCCCATTGTCACCCTCGGCTAAAGTGGAGAACTTCCCCCAAAGTTCATCAACACCGTTGACACGAAGCCCCTGCCTGCTCATAAGCACTAGACAAGAGGGGCTAAGGAGGTGCATTGGGGGACCAATTCAACCCAGAGGACATGTCTTGCTCGCTGCTCATGAGCCGAAGGAGGCAATCCCCGTCGGCTACGACAACTACTCCATCCATGTCCACCTCGACAAATGTGTCATCATCGACCTTTAGTGGCAACTCCCGTGTCCATCTACATCCAGCAACTGCAACCGATAGAACGACTGCTTGCGCTACTGTGACTACTTCAGCTACGGAGAGCTACTCCCGATATGGTGGAGACACTCACGACAGCTGAGTCAAGGAGCTAATAAATTGTTGACCTCCGCAACAAGTCATCATCGTCATGTCATGGCCTCCGACCCTCGCCGCCGAAGCGCTTCTTGCTATGATGACACCCACCGAAGCCTACGATTCACTAGGGAATTTTACTCTTGGGCCTTTTCCTATTATTGTAGCGACTAGGTTTTGTTATACCACCAAAACCTAGTGGCTAAGGGGCTACTGTGGGGGGTAGGGGCGGCTGTGCCTACCCCCTCCATGTAAAAAGGCCTAGTGCCTAGTAGGTTTGAGGACCTTTATGTAGATTCATGAACCAAAAGGGGGTGGGGAGAAAGATACATCTCTCCACCTCCCCTATAAATAGAACCTAAGGACAAAGGGGAAAGGGCTCTCTCTTCCCACTTGATTCTCCTATGTAAGACTAGCTCCCTAGCTTTCCCTTCATACCTCGGTGAAGGTACCTTCGTTATTGCGAAGGTACCTTTGTCCGTCCGGGTGAAGGTACACGCGAAGGACTATCTCCCAACAGGGATTTATCTCCTCTTCCTCTGCAGCGACGGCAAGGGGCAGGGTGAAATAGTTTTCTCCATGGCGGCACTGTTGAAGATGAGGGCGATAACTACGACATCAGCAACTTCATCGGCATGACAATATGGAGATTTTTATTTTCGGACAGCGACATCAAGGCAGAAATGATGTCGCCGCCGTAAAATAATTTTCTCCGGTTTCTTCTCCGTTTTGTTATGGTTAGATCTGGCCACGATGAAGGACTAGGGAGAAGTTTCAGATCAGTCTTCCTTATTCTTCGGTGGCAGAAAGAAGAGGAGGGAAGACATAAGAAAGAAAAAGTTTCTTAACTTTGCCTGCAGGAATGTTGGCCGTTGTTCGTTGAGCATTTGTTCTTAGGCTGTTTGCCGAGTATTTGCCTTTGCGATCATCCATACAAAGCGTCATACAGGTTTGGTTTTGAGATCTGAAGCTATTCATAGCTTGGGTACAATTTAGTTGAAAATCAGTTTCTAGATATATACAGTGTATTCCAGAGTGCTTGTAACGTGTTGATGTACCTAGCTATTAGAAAAAAAAAACTAACTAAACCTGGGCCGGCCCAATTAGCAAAGATGTATGGTGCATGGTGGCATGGGCTACAGACTACAGCAGCAGCGCTGCTCGTCTGCAACCTGTGCTCGTTGAGGGAGGAGAAATAATCGCACCTCGCCTGTGCAAACAAGAAGTCGGATGCTAGACTAACAATAAGATAAAAAAAGCGCATGGATATATGACACTTGACTCCTTTTAAAAATTTTAAAGGTAGGTATGTTTGTTGCTAATGAAACAAATAAAATTTTTAACCGGATAATAGTTGGATATATCAAGCATATTGTATCCGTAGTCGATCTCAGGGCAGAGGTATCCGGATTTGTATTTGATATCTAAGAAATTTTTCGATATCTGAAAAATGTGATTGAACTCGAAGTATATATTCCTACACTTTTCCTATATTTCAGGTGCCTAAATTTTAAAATGATTTCAGGCAACACACTTATACATCTAACTAATACAAGTAAATTGTTACTTTTGTGATTTGTTATTTATCTTTGGCATAACATATCAAATTTTGTCCTTGTCTTTCTATAGAAAACAATTGTAAATTGTTAATGGTCTTCGTGCCAACACAAATCAGATTTTGTTTGGTTTGTGGTTTTGTTCTCGGTTCCAAAAATTGCAGGTTGCGCTTACAGAAATTGCAACAAACGAAATCTACAATTTTTGTATAAAATATATGCAATAACCATCACTTGAAAGGAAACTAAAATTCAGTCACGTGAATTTTAGCAAATCCCAAAAATAGGAGTTGCTAAAATTCATGCCTAAAATGTAGGTTCCTTTCTGGCGATGAATATTACATATATTTTATGTTAAAATTGTAGCTTTAGCTTATTGCAATTTTTGTTGGTATAATCTACAATTTTTGGATCCGAGAATAAAAAACTCGATAGACAAAATCACAAACCTGACAAATCTAATATATATTAACACAAAGACAATTCACAATTCACAATTTTTTTTCTATAGTTAGACAACAAGGACAAAAAATTATGTTGTAACACAAAAACAATTAACAAATCACAAGAGGACAAATTACAAGATGATTGAAAAAATTAGACGAGGGAGAAAACGAGGGAGCTGATAAATCCCGTGTCCTGCTACAGCCAGCGTGTTTGGATAAAGATCTGATAGGTAAAGCGGGCCAATACAAAGAATACATCGTCACCGGCACAAGTTACGGGTCTACACAACCAGAATTTTAAACTTTTTCTAATGAGATGGGATTCTTCTAATGTTTTAGCATTCAAAATATAGTATAATTTTTTCTTACTAAATGTCTTCTGATGAGATTTTTATATGCTACGACTAGTGGTAGTAGTGTTTTATTACAATTTAAAAACACTAGAAGAATTCCATCATTTTAGTAGGGACGGCACAAGATCAGACGGACGAGCCGTCGCCTCAACAAACGAAGCATTTCAGTCGACTGATACATAGGAAACGTGTAGAAAAGTAGATATGAATACGAATATCCGTAACGATATGACTTATGAGTTCGAAATAATTCGGATGGCAGACATCAATTTCCATCAGCGCTGTGTACCGGGATAATCCTTCCTCGTACGCCACACGACTTTTGCTCCTCGTAACACGTCGTTTCTTCCTAGTTTCAAAAAAAAAACGACACGACTTGACGTTGATGGTAGCGAGAGGGGCAAAATGGGCCCCCGGACATGGCGGCGACTGGCTACTTCTACTCCCTCGCTATCCGGAGGCCCAAATTTTTGTAATTTGGCCTTTTTTTTTGAACTATATTCTCATTCGGACCCCTGGAAAACTTATATCAGTGTTTGGACCCTGAAGGTGGTAACACGTCTGGACACCGTCGGTCACGGCGCCGAGAAAATTACCACCGTTTATGGCATCTACATACGTGGCTGGCATCTCGGCGCCAACCTCGGCGCCACAGATCTCGGCGCCGAGCTTCAAACCATACCCCGCGGCGAATCTTCTTCCTTCTCTGTCATTGTCATTCGTTCCCGAAGTCAAAACCGCCGCTGCTGCCGCCGTCCCGCCGCCACTGCCCGTCCTGTCGGCTCTCGCCGTCCCCGCCTTGACCGTCCTGCCCGTGTGTGCCACCGCCGCCGTCCCCTCGTCCTCAGGCCATCCCTGGCCGCCCGCGCCCCCCTCGCCGCGTACAGCCGCGGCGGGCACCATCACTGTCTCCGGCCCCCGTCGTCCTGCAGTCACGGGAACCCACGGTCGGCGATGGCCTGCCAAGCCACGGGTCCGCGTGGCAGCTGCCCCCCTGCAGCAGCCCCGCTCACCCCCCTACTCCAGTGTGCCTACGGGCGCCACCCGGCCCCTGCCCGTCCACCTCTGCCGCTCGTCGTCCTGCAGTGAAGGTTTTTTTTTTGCAAATTTAGTTAGTTACCATGGAAATGTAGCTGTAACGGAACCGACCAATTATACAAAATTAAGTAAGAAAATCACCCGCCGAAGCAGATAATTTAGCAAATTTAAGCTCGTATAACCCGGTAGTCCGTGAAACTACGAAGGATTTAAATCCAACCAACATACAAACCAAGATTGTACAAGTTTAGCAGCCACCGTCATATATTACATAAAGTTTGCTGTTGACACTTCTTAATGTCACTCGTGTTAGATTGTCATCCCCAACATGACACCAAGAGTGTGGTTGTATTATACTTATGCCATTTAACTAAATAAAGATATTATAGTATATATCCACAAGCGCACAGATAAATACACTCATTGTAGCATTTCACCCAGGTTTTCGTAAGTATCGTTATTTATAATTTTACCAAGAAAATAAAAATCGAAACGGGACTATATAAATAGGTACAATGACAGTAGAGATAATCATTTGCACTTACTCAATAATAAATATCAAAACAACTAATCACTTGTCATGAAAGGGGTAAGACAAATAAGATAAATGGTAAATAATAATCATGAGTATTCCAGAGATAAGAGGGAGTTAACATTATTCAAGTCAAGTAGTCATGGAGATTAATTTAGAGATGTAAATCTTAAGTATTTCTTATTCAATTAGTTTATTAAAAAATCTAGCTATACACAATCATCTATGATATAATCAACATGTTATCCATGAATAAGGAATATTACTGAGAGAAAAGTCAAGAACAGAGTAATGATCTCTTCCCTGTAACCGCGTTCTACTAAGTTCTATACTCGAGTAGTGGACTATAAAGGACTCAACAGGAATGTCACACCCGCGATCTACCACATGGCCCGGAGCATAGAGTGCATTCGCAGACAAGCATAATCTAAGCACCACGCCTACGATATGTCAGCCACTCAATTCTATCCAGAATTGGATCAAGCTTTCTACAAACATATTCATAAACTCTCTACTAATCATATTCATATCAAGATGTAGAATAAGAACAATCTCAAGAACAAAATAAAGTTAAAATATAGAAATATATTGAAGTAGCATAAAGTCGAATGATGATTACAACGAAATTACCAAGTCTCCGACGAACGATCCTGATCCCAAGCAGTTGCTTGCCTCGAATCAATCTAGACTAAACTCTAAATTTGAACTAGAACTCTAACTCTCTTTCTCTCTGAAAAACCTAACTTCTGGCCTTGCCTTCACAAATGAGGAAGAGATGATCTAATTCTTCAACTGATTCCTTGAGAGGAGATCCGAGGGGCTGTTTATATAGCCCAGGGCGTGGAACCACAGCCCTTGGATCAAACCGACCTTGACGTGGGGTTTAGATGCATCCTTAGAGGCGGTATAGGTAGCTTGCAAGAGAAGGAGCCGAGGTGGCGCAGGGGAGGGCCGGTCGGCCCCACGTGGCGGTGGGTTGGCTCGTGTCACCTCGTGAAGTCGGTTTAGGTCTTATAGAATCCCTATCTGCATCCGTGACGTGGAGATTAGGCCAATTGCTTCGATTTCTTCCTTTGAAAGGAGATTAGTTCTATATTATGCAGCTTAACCCCTAAAAAACACAGAATCACCAAAACTCGTAGAATTTGTTAGTTTAAATCTCTAAACCTACTGTGGTGATCCTTTTTATCATTTATTCCTCTTATGTTGACGGTTTAAGATGATAGTTAATTACTATCAACAACTCCCCCAAGCTAAAATTTTGCTAGTCCCTTACCAAAACTAAATCCAGAGATAACTAAGTTACTTTAAATTGTCATTCTTCAAAAATACACAAGCCATCAGAAAAGAATTATCCTCAAAAGGATTTTAAAAATTTGCTCTAGTTCCTTAGCCATGGGGTTTTAACTTTCACTTGAGCTTTGGATAATCAGAAAACAGAAGTAATTAAGTCAAGCACTATGTCTCAAATTCTTCATCTCTATTTCCATCCTGAAGTTTTTAATTATATTTTCAAAATAAAACTCAGAGTCTGTATTGTATGACACTTACAAATCTCTCAATATGTGACATTGGAATTCCTTACCAAGGCAACGATGATGTTTTGCCTTCTCTCAAAGTATTTTGGAATAAGGCAGAATATCATTGTGCCTTCTCTCTCACCGTATGACTAAGAAGCTTATATGGAGTTTATGGGTGAGATCACTCATACATACTTGCAAAACATATATTGTAAAGTCAAACAATGAATCTAGAGAAACTAGTCATACAATCAAATCAAGATATGCATGTGTGTGGATACAAGGAATAGGTTAAATATATGGTGGAAGTAATAATGAATCCTAATTCTACCTTGCTCCTTTAGAAAGATTGATCTCTCTTAAAACTTAAGAACTTAGACAAAGAAAGTCTTGGCTATGCATAAATATATATATTATTATTTTTTTCAGAGAGGCTAGTGTCTAGCACCCATTATTTTGGTAGGACACTTGTCCATGTTTTACTCTTTATATATTATTTATATATTTTTTACATAGCTCAGACTTCTTGTCTATCATGAAACAATTGAGAGATAATAACAATAAACATTTAGAGCAATAATAACCGAGGCTATAAAATGTATGAATAGGTGGAAAAATCCTACAAGGCATGTTTTTGTTGTTCACTCCTAGTGTAGGAGTAAAATATTTTTATGGTGGTTCTAAATGGAAAGGCATGTTGTTGCGTACTTCCAGTGTAGAAGCAGCAAATTTAAGTGGAGTATATGTGATCTTGATTTTAAGAGTATGACAGGTCTCTAAAGGTCAACAAAGTTTGACAGTACTCAATGTAAATACAAGTTGCAATAAAATAAGTGCTGGTTTTCTATCATAGCATGTATGGCTGTGGTAGGAATTTAATCTCTCTGTCATACAAAGACTCATCATGTGCATTTAAATTTTTTCAAAAGTGAACTCTTCAGGACTTCATTGAAACTTAGAATAAGATAAATGGCAGCTCAAAACTCTTTCACTTCTTATCTCCCAACTACCTAAGCTTTGGATCAAGCATATTGCTCCACAGGTTTAAAGATTTGGCAATGAATATTTTTGGAATAGAGGAATAATTCTTAAATGAAGCTAGGTACTTCAGAAGAATTACAAATGAAGCAACTATTTATGATATTTCAAGTTTTTTATTCAACACAAAAACAAGTTCATACACACTCTATTTTTATTTCAAAAGGCTCAAAAATAATCTAAACATATTAATATATATTTTTGTATTTTTATCATATTCTCCATTTTTTTAGATATAGTAGTAATACTAATATTAATACTAATAATAATACGGGTAAGAAAAACTTACTGTCTGAGGGGGTCCTCCCCCAAGCTGGCTCAACTTCGGTCACTGAGGTGGTGCTGGTGGCGGGTAATCGACACTCATTTGCCCGAAGAAGTAGAGGAGGCCTTCGTACGTTTGTGTCCCTTGTTCACGCATCTCTCTAAGCGTGTTGCTCGTGCTCTCCTGCCACTGTGTATGCTGATGTAGCATGTTTATGATACCTTATTGCCCCGTCTCAAAATGAGTGAGACGGGTATCAAAGTTCTAGAAGTCTGGCTGGTTGTACGGCTGAGGCTGAGGCTGAGGCGGGTATTGCTCCAGCTGGTACCCGGGGTAGCCATGAGAGACATGGTATGAGTACAGTAGTGCGAAGCTTTATATGACGCTTTTGAAGGAATACGTGGTGTTCTGGCTGGCTGGTGGACGAGTACCGGGGCACGGATGATATGTCTAAGTCGGAACCAGCCCGTGACGATGATCCGGTCTGGGAGCGGGTTCTCTTGCGAAAAGAGAATGCTCCAGCAGCACTCCTAAGTGTTTTCTTGAGTCCACTCATCCTGTTACACAGACAAAAACACAAACACAACTGGTGGAAATAATTAGGGTTAGAATAAATAAATAGTTAGAAGTCAGTGATCCAAAAGTCAGTCGTCCAGAAGTCAGTCGTTCAAATTGGGAATTTTATATCTTGACTTCTCCTAGTACTTAGATTATTCAGGCAGCACTTCTCCTTACTAAATGATTTTCTAAATAACTTCTAGCACTTCTCTCTTACTAATTCTTATCTCAATGTGGCTCTAAAAATTTCAGAATACTTTATCTCAATGTGGCTCTAAAAATTTCAGAATACTTCTCTCCACTCAAGAACTTCCAGAATCTACTCAAAAACTAAGAATTCTCAAACTGTACTTTGATTTTGGAATTTCGAGTTGGGGGTATGTTTTCTGAGTGTTTTGTGGTGTTATGGAGTAGAGGGAGAAGCAGACTTTTTATAGGCGCGAGAGAGAGAGAGGCCAGCCGGTCTGGTGGTGGGGCCGACCGGCCCCATGTGGGGCCCACTCATCCATCCATTCCTTCTCTAACTTCCTTGCTTCGTTATTAAGAGATGCCTTCACCTGCCGACGCTCCATGTGATGTGGTGGTTGAAAAAGAATGGAGGAGAGTGAAGGTGGTGGAGTGAAGTGAGGTGATTGAGGTGGGTCCCATGGGTCCGTATGTCTCTCGTATTTGTACCGTATAATCACACAAGTATGCAAAGAAAAATTACTTTTATGTATCTATGAAAAATTAGAATTCTAATGATGGTATTTTTATATTTTTCTGCCACCACAGTGATTATTATTTACTAGAGGTTTTCACGCTCGGTAAATATTAATTATATGGGGCTTTAATAATTATGCCATGAGATTGATTTTATTATTTTTTTCTATGCATGAATAAGTAAATGTGCTATGCAAAAATTAAATGCAGATAAATACCGAGTTACCTCCCAGCGATGGTTCAGGATTTTTAAGTCCATCGAATCGAACTACTCCAGCTCGATTTATTCTTCGAGGGTCATAGTCATCCCTGTGAGTGGTGACTGTGTGACTCCTTCATCTATCATCTTCGTAGTGGAGCTTAACTCAGGTCTTGGTCTGAATGGAAAACACTCTTTTCGTCCATCAATGTTGAATTTGACTTCTCCAATTCCGACATCGATGTGGGCATTTGTGGTACTCAAAAAGGGTCTCCCAAGAATGAGTGACACTCTTGAGTCAGGTTGCATGTCCAAAACCACAAAGTCAACTGGTATGAAGAATTCTCTGATCTTGACTATAATATTCTCAGTGATTCCCATAAGGTAACGGAGTGACTGGTCCGCTAGCTGCAGGCACATCGAGGTTGGATCGAGCTTTGCTTGTGGAAGTTTATCGAAGATTGCCTTGGGCATCACCTGACACTTGCTCCAAGGTCACACAGCGCATTGTCAAAATGTTGATCTCCAATTGAATAGTCGATAGTGGGGCATCCTGGATCCTTTTTCTTGATTGATGTGTTGAGTATGGCCGCACTACACTCTTCTATCAACTTGATCACTTCAGTGGTAGGCAGTGGTCTTTTATTGTTGAGGATATCTTGAACATACTTTGCATAGGTGGGAACCTGCAATGCATCTAACAAAGGGACATTGATATATAATTTTTGAATAATCTCAACAAACTTACTAAACTGTGCATCCATCTTGAGTTTTCGATCTCTACGTGGGAAGGGTAAGATATTGGTGTCTTGGAAATCTTGCACTTGTGGTTGAACTTCTTCTACTTCATCATCCTTTTCTTCTGTCACTGTGGGTATCACTGGTACTAGTTTTCTCTGTGTCCCTTCTGGATAAGGTGGGTCTTTAGTGGTTTTACCATGTCTGGTGGTTATACCCTTGACCTGCTCATTGTTAGTGGCAAAAGAAGCAGCTAACCATGATAATTGAGTTTCTACCTTTTTATTATGATCAAGTTGGTCTTTTATAGCAGAAGAAAAGTTATCCATTTTAGTATTTATATCCTCTAGAATTTTATCATTAGAAGCAAGTTTCTTAACAATAGTATCATTAATTCTAGCTTGTTCCAAAATTAAATTTCATAGAGGGGGTTGCTTAAAATTGGAAGAATTATTAAAATTGCCTGAGTACTTAGCTATTTATGTAGTCTGTTGCTTTTGATTCCATCTTTGTTTTTGCAGCGTGGAAGAGTTGTTGATAATGTTTGCATCTTCTTGATTCTCCACAATTTCCATTCCTAGGTACTCTTCACATCTGGTCTGAGCATCGAATGCATCTTGAATTGCTTGATGACCTTTCTTGAAATTGGCTCTTTGGTCAAGCCAGTTCAACAGTGTATCCATCTTTGTTGATAGTGCACACACTTCTTCTGGAACTTCTTCAATCTGGCGACAGCGTTGAGTGTTGTCTTGTTTCTAACTCTGGTTCTTTGCTATCTTCTCCATCAGATATTCTGCTTTTCCAAGAGTGAGTGACATAAATGAACCTCCAGCAATAGCATCTAGTTGCTCACGTGATCTTTGGGTTAATCCATAGTAGAATCTGTGCATGAGTAACCAATCTTTCATTCCATAGTGTGGGCATTCCAAGATGTTCTCTTGAAAATGTTCCCATGCCTCTGAAATGGTTTCTCCTTTTTGCTGCTGAAAATTGTAAATCTTTCCTCTTAAGGCATGAGTTTTGCCTATAGGGAAAAACTTTGATAGAAAGGCCTTCGAACATCTATCCCATGTGTTGATGTCTTCTTTGTTGGTGTAGAACCACTGCTTCGTTCTCCCTTCTAGTGAGAATGGAAAGAGGCGAAGGAGTATGATGTCTTGGGTGACGTCCTTGATGATGATGGTGCTTCCAATCTCTAGAAAATTTTGCAGATGTTTAGTGGCATCTTCTTCTTCCTTTCCACCAAATGTAGTAGCTTGCACTAGGTTGATTAGACTTGGCTTGAGCTCGAATTCAAGATTGTCCGTCTAGAGTGTTGGTCCGGTATGAATGTTCCTTACACTTGGAGCTGAACATTCAAGTAAAGTCTTATTAGCCATAGCTTCACTACTGGTGTTGATTTTCCTCTAGATTTGGTTGACTCTTGGATTAGAAATTGATAAGTCACAACCGAACCTGTATTGCCCTGCATAAGATATGAACAAAGACGAAACAAGGGTAAGCCTATAAACATAGAGGTACTAATTGTGATTTTTATTATAAGTGGTATTGATTAATCTCTTATTGCCATAAAGGTAATTCCCTTGAAAAGTAAATCCCTATGACATCCTATGTCAGAAAGTGAAGTTTTCCATCTCCTCGGCAACAGCGCCAGAAATTCTTGTTGACACTTCTTAACGTCACTTGTGTTAGGTTGTCATCCCAACATGACACCAAGAGTGTGGTTGTATTATACTTATGCCATTTAACTAAATAAAGATATTATAGTATATATCCGCAAGCGCACAGATAAATACACCCATTGTAGCATTTCACGCAGGTTTTTTTAAGTATCGTTATTTATAATTTTACCAAGGAAAGGAAAATCGAAACGGGACTATATAAATAGTTACAATGGTAGTAGAGATAATCATTTGCACTTACTCAATAATAAATATCAAAACAACTAATCACTTGTCATGAAAGGGGTAAGACAAATAAGATAAATGGTAAATGATAATCATGGGTATTCCAGAGACAAGAGGGAGTTAACATTATTCAAGTCAAGTAGTCATGGAGATTAATTTAGAGATGTAAATCATAAGTATTTCTTATTCGATCAGTCTATTAATCAATCTAGCTATACATAATCATCTATGATATAATCAACATGCCATCTATGAATAATGAACATTGCTGAGAGAAAAAGTCAAGAACAGAGTAATGATCTCTTCCCTGTAACCGCGTTCTACTAAGTTCTATACTCGAGTAGTGGACTATAAAGGACTCAACAGGAATGTCACACCCGCGATCTACCACATGGCCCGGAGCATAGAGTGCATTCGCAGACAAGCATAATCTAAGCACCACGCCTACGATATGTCAGCCACTCAATTCTATCCAGAATTGGATCAAGCTTTCTACAAACATATTCATAAACTCTCTACTAATCATATTCATATCAAGATGTAGAACAAGAACAATCTCAAGAACAGAATGAAGTTGAAATATAGAAATATATTGAAGTATCATAAAGTCGAATGATGATTACAACGAAATTACCAAGTCTCCGACGAACGATCCTGATCCCAAGTAGTTGCTTGCCTCTACTTGAATCAATCTAGACTAAACTCTAAACTTGAACTAGAACTCTAACTCTCTTTCTCTCTAGAAACCCTAACTTCTGGCCTTGCCTTCATAAATGAGGAAGAGATGATCTAATTCTTCAACTGATTCCTTGAGAGGAGATCCTAGGGGCTGTTTATATAGCCTAGGGCATGGAACCGCAGCCCTTGGATCAAACCGACCTTGGCGTGGGGTTTAGATGCATCCTTAGAGGTGATATAGGTAGCTTGCAAGAGAAGGAGCCAAGGTGGCACAGGGGAGGGCCGGTTGGCCCCACCTGGCGGCGGGTTGGCTCGTGTCGCCTCGTGGAGTCGGTTTAGGTCTTCTAGAATCCCTATCTGCATCTGTGATGTGGAGATTAGGCCGATTGCTTTAGTTTCTTCCTTTGGAAGGATATTAGTCCTATATTATGCAGCTTAGCCCCTGAAAAACATAGAATCATCAAAACTCGTGGAATTTGTTAGTTTAAACCTCTAAACCTACTGTGGTGATCCTTTTTATCATTTATTCCTCTTATGTTGACGGTTTCAAATGATAGTTAATTACCGTCAACATTCGCAACGACAGTTGAATACATCGGAGTTTAGAACATAAAGCTATTACAAACCAAGTTCAATATAAAGTAGCGGAAGCAAAAGATTTCATAAACCACACACACTTAGTTCAAATACAGTGCCAGAAGATAGTCACTTTCCACAAAAGCATTAGGTAAGATATACGGAGTGACCATTGCCCTTGGTCCTAGTTGTCACCCATCATCGGATACAAGCAGGTGATGCAATAGCCGTAGTACATCTGACCATCTGTAACAACAATAGGAACAACATCCTGAGTACGAGAAAGTACTCAGCTAGACTTACCCGTCGTAAACCAAAATAAAGTGACACCAAGGAGTATGCAATGCTTTCTTGTAGTGGACTAGCTAACTCATTTGCGAAAAGCATAAGCTATTATGACTAAACCATTTTAAGTAATTTGCATCATATTTATTATAACTTATCTATCTAGTTAAGCACATATGCTATAGCAATCACTTGATTAACCAATAACATCCAATTGCTACTTCAGGTTTAGCATTTCCAACATCATCCATATAACCCTCAGTGTTCCATCATCATTTCTACGATGCCGTAACTCAAGTCAAGTGCTCACTATTCAAGAGCGATGGCGATTCGAATCGATTCCTAATCAGCTGGTGATTTATTCCTCACATAAACCACACTCACCCGCTAAAGTGAGCTACAGATCACCAATGATACTTTACAGGTAAACGTCATGGGGTAACAATCAGGGACCGCACTACCTAGGGACCGCACGACTTCCAAGATGCACCTTGGGCTCACTCTTCGCGTCCCCGTCTTACCCCCTTCGGCACCAGTCTGCCAATCCGAGTTTAACCCGGCCCGGAAAATGTCACTAGCTTTGCGGTCGAAAGGTACTTTATTCAGCTAGCTAAATGTGAGGCATGCATTCAACATGACAAGAGGGACGAGCAACGATCGGTCCTTAACCAACACAGACAGAAAACTAACAGCACCCCAAAACCCTGTCTGGTTGCCTCTAACTTTTTCCGTCCGGTCTCTAGTTATCCATCAACACATGGTTATTCCCGAATTTCATACATTGCATAGTTAAAACATTTTAGTAACCACCTATAATTATAAGTGACCGGAAATCACCGATCGCTACCGGTCTAAGCAGGGCTAAGCAGTATTCGATCCTAAACTTAATTAGGTAATAATGTAGGCAAGGATAGTAATAAATGCATCAACGGTTTCACTCAACTCCTATAACTTAATGCAATAATATATAAACTCATATATATATATAAGGAATTGCTTTTATAAAGTAGGAGACTTAGAATGCTCCGGGGCTTGCCTCGTTCAAAGGAACTAGGTTGGTGGTCTACACACTCAGGTAGATCCTCTTCTTCCTCGTCTACCTTGGGCACCTCCTGTGCCTGGTTTTCTTGTGGATCGGACCCGGTCTGTTCCTCTTGCACTGCTACTAGCGCTTTCTCCTGCGATCCTGTATGGTGCAAGTGTATAAATAAATATGCAAATGGTGCATCAGATGCGATGATCATGATGACATGATATGCAGATGAACACATTGCGACCTTATTGGATACCATAAAGGAAAAAGTATTCTACAAGGTAGTCAACGTCATTCAAATGATAACTACCACTAGTGCATGTCATCTACTACATTCTCTTCTGCTAAGCATTCTCATCTACTTATACACTAACTAACATATAACCCTAACCTAAGTGTTACTATACTTTCTCAACACAACCACATTAACTTGTCAAGTAACACCAGCAAATGATTTGGTACTTCAAAGATACACCAAAGCTTCATTATTAAACTAAATATACATAAAGAATATTACTCGATAATCAATTTAAACTATGGTTACAACAGCAACCCATATTTCTAGTGCCTAGACAAATCTACAAAAATTATAATAGCATAGTCCTACTCTAAGTAGCCTACCATAAAAGTTTTATGGTATTTGGATAAGTAAAACAGCCTACACAAAAATGACAAGCTATGACATAAAAATGAGCATGAAAATACTTTGTATTATGAAAAGTATCAAACAATAGATTTAGTTTTTTTTCTATGATCTACACAGTAAACAAACACTATACAAAATTTATCACATGCATGTTTTATACAAAGTTTGCTCTCTAGCAAAAATAACAAAAATCAGCCAATAAAGGCACTTGAACTACACATCTAAATTTTTCTATAGAACATGCATGACATATATTTTTCATACAAAGTGCATCACATAAGAAGAATAATAAACTTGGAATCATATTTTTTTGAGCTTCCTATGATTTATTATGCATTTCCTAAGAAAATAGTAATTTCAAGACTTAAATAAAACCCTATACAAAAGTATCACAAATTTGACATACAATATTTTTATACTATAGATCTACTCATTTGGAACCTAACAAAATTCATTTCAATAAATTTGGAGCACAAATGAGCAAGATATAATTTTTCAAAGCATTATTACTGAAATAAGGAAATCATTTCTTTTTCCTTTTCTGAAAAACCCGAACCAAAACTCTATGCGTCCCCGGATCTGTGCACCCCAGTTCATCCCGAGTCACTGTGAGTGGGCCCCGTGACCCCAGCCGCCAGCCACAGGGAGAGAGAGATGGGCGCCGGCGGCAACATCTCGCCGGCGGCGAGGTCTCTGACGGCGAGGGTGCCACCAAATGACTCCACGCACTCATGGGAACACGTGTGGGTAGAAGATGGAGGAGTTGGGGGAGTGGAGCAGGGATGGCGGCGAGAATGGTGGACGTGGCTGCACGGTTGACGCCGGTCGATCTGCTCAGACCCATGGGCTGGACTTGGGCTCAGACGCCGGTCGATCTGCTCAGACCCTATACCGCTATGGCTAGACTTAGGCTGGCCCAGACCCATGGGCTCGGCCCATCAGAAGACGACGCATGGCCCAGTCGATCTGCTCGGCGTCCCACGCAAGAAAGGAAAGCAAACTTGAAGATCAAGTAAGATCCTGGTCGGTTAGAATAGGAATCCTTATCCGGCCAGCTATGGCAATAGTAACCGGGCAGGATTAGTTTTTAGATTTATAACCCTACCCCCCGGACTATATAAGGTGGGCAGGAGACCCCTCAAAACACATCTCATTATACACAACAATACAAATCAGACGCAGGACGTAAGTATTACGCCCTCACGGCGACCGAACCTGGATAAAACCTTGTTGTGTCTTGCGTCACCATCTAGTTCGTAGCTTGCGCACCAGTCCACTGACAAATCACTACCTTGGGCATACCCCTTGGTAGACTACCGACCTAGGCAAGCAAGATGGTCATCATCCCCGACTCCGTGACCATGGCGGACGGTCTCTCATTCACCGTCGGCCAGATCACCGGAGTCAACCGCTTCACCGCCACTACCACAGAGGAGGCGCAGATCCGATCTGCGTTGACCATGTCTTCATCGGCTACGGCTCCGACCACACTAGCTACGGCTCCAACCACCCCAGCAACAGCTCCGACCATGCTAGTTACGGCTTGGACCACCCCAGCAAGGGCTCCGACCACGCCGACAACTCGTCGACCACTTCCCCGCTACAAAGGAAGGACGATCGATAACACCGACCTAATCAAAGCTATCGACCAGGTTGGCCACAAGCTCTCTCAAACCCTAACTTTAGTAGATTCAATTCAAACTCAATCTACCGAGCAGGTACCTCTCCACCATAACAGATCTACCCGACCAGTTCGGTCTTGCCATCCAACACGGCTTGATACAGATCTAGTGGTCACCACTACTCCTAAAGGATGTACGGTATGCCTTCGCCCGGTTCCTACACCCGGCCTCAGGCTCTCTGAGCACCAAGCTATGATGGAGGATTGCCAGGCCCTCTCATACGGTCTGAAAAACTCTGCTTCTAAGTACGCATATCGTACGCCTCATCTGTTCATGGGTCCTACGGAGCGAGACCATGTTTCAGATTTGTGCTTCCTGCATATACCTCGACCATCACCAGGCAACACTGTCAACATGGTCAGAGTCCAAGAACATCGTGAAGGCTCTGTTCATACACTTTCCGAGGATGGTGACTCTAGCACCGGATCTACGCGCTCCATCCATACCGAGGTTGAACACCTTGACGACGAATATGATATGGATCCATTATCGTATCCTCCGGGTTTCTCTTCGATCCTAAGGTTCCCACCAAGACATGGCGACATGGTGCTCAACGTCAGCAATGATGAGCCCGCAGTCATGGGAGAAACTGACGAGCAACGGCAACTTCGCGAACAGCGTAATGCCGACCGCGCCGAACGCCGTCAGCATAAGGCCAAAGAAGAAGAAGCACATCGCAGGGGACCCTGACCTCGAGATCTAGCTAACGCCTTCAATAGAGTAGGCGATAGGCAAGTTTTCAGGACCCAAGTGCCAATGTGGCCGTCACCATGGAAAACCTGGACCGACTACCAGACACGCTAGAAAACCACGCGGTTCGCAAAGACATCAAAGCATATCTAACCGCCGCTATGGGCCAAACCGTCGAGCTTGCCCAGCGAGCCCGAGCTGCTACAAGCAAGTCCATCGCATCTAGTTGGAGCCGTCGTTCCCACGCTTCAGAGCATCCAAGTCACCAACATTGCAATGATCCGTCCCCACCCAATCCCCCACGTGGCGGTGGCAGTGGTGGCGCGGCGATGGCAGTGGTGGCGGCGGTGACGAGGGCGGACAACAAGGTGGTCAAGGTTGTCGTGACAACAACCACAATCGTCACGGCAATCGAGATCAGGAGGTCGACCAGAACCCTCCTCGCGATCTCTGTCACCGTCTTCCTCATCGCGACATCCGTAGTCACATCACTAGTCTTGCTAATGACTGCCAGGCCCACGAGAACGTGCGCCGCATCCAGTATGACACCGAACATGGCCCCCCAGGTCTCAAACAGTTTACTCCTCATCTCCGACAAGTCATCTGGCCAAGGAATTTCAAGCTTGAGAAGCTCAGGAAATATGATGGCAAGGAGAACCCCGAAAGCCAGGTCACACTCTATGAGATCATCGTCCGGTCTGCCGTGGGTGATGAGCACGTAATGGCTAACTATCTTCTAGTTGTTCTTGATCAGGCAGGTCATCAATGTCTTCTTAGCCTCCCGGAGAACCAGTTCGATACCTGGTCAGACCTTTGGCAAGCCTTCATTGACAATTTCATCGCCAAATGTGACCAGCCGGGCAACAAGTACGACCTCGAGTGCATACGTGACCGAGCAGGCGAACCACTGCGCTACTACATCCGACGCTTCTCGAATATGTGTCTCAAGATCCCAAGAATCATTCATGATGAAGCAGTCTTGGCTTTCATCAAAGGCCTTTGCCACCACGATGCCGTCAGAAGCAAGCTGCTCCAGAAACGGCCGTCTACGGTCTCTGAGCTCCTCGCTACTGCCAAGAACTACACGGATGTCGATGATGCCAAGAAGATCATTAAGGAAGATGTGGGTGGGTCATCACGCCCCGAGCACCCACCGTGCCGGGACGATAAACCCGATGACCATGGTCAGAACAACAACCACGAATGTCATGACCGGCACAACAACAACAACAATCATGACCGCCGAGATAATTGTGATCAGTGGCCCAATAATCGCAGTGATTATAGAGGCAAGCGTCCCCACGAAGACGACCATGAGGTCAACGCGGTCAAGAAACCTGCTGGTCACCGTGACTATCAAGAGGATTACAACAAATCTTTGAAGGGTCCTTGCCAGATCCATCCCAAGTCCAATCACACCATGGAGAACTGCCACTTCCTCAATCACATCTATGCCAAGCAACTTGCTAATGATGATGCTCGAAAGGCCATTGACGATGGACCGTGGCGTGACGGTGATGATGACGATGATGAACAGGATAGAAATCCTCGTCACCAATATGTCAATCCCACCAAAACCGTCCACTCCAACTTTGGCAAAAAGGTGTCTTTAGAGTCCAAGCGCGAACGCAAGCTGCTGAAGTGGGCCTGCTTGAGCGTCGTCAACACTGACGACCTCATCTCCAGGCTCCCGGCATGGTCCCACCATGAAATCTCCTTCAGCCGAGCAGACCGGTGGGCGGCAATTCCAGAACCTGGTCATTTTTCCCTCATCCTCGACCCCTACATCAACAGCATTCGGTTCGAGAGGGTGCTCGTGGACGGTGGCAGTTCCATTGACATCTTGTTTCGCAGCAGTTTGCCTACTCTTAAACTAACTCAGGCTGATCTCAAGCCTTACAATGCACAGTTCTAGGGTGTCCTTCCTGGATAGAGCTCCATACCTCTCGGGCAGATCACGCTCCCTGTGCAATTTGGCAATCCAAACCACTTCCGCACCGACTACGTTAACTTCACGGTCGTGGACTTCGAGGGTACTTACCACGCCATCCTTGGTTGACCAGCGCTCACCAAGTTCATGGTTGTACCGCACTACTCTTACTTGGTGCTCAAAATGCCTACCGAGCAGGGCGTCCTTACTCTCAGAGCTAATGTTTACACTGCCTACACCCGTGAAGAGGAAATCTTTAAGGTGGCAGAGGCCATCGACCTCTCAATTCGTATGGAGCAAACCCTGGTCGACGCCGGGCGCCAAGCACCATAGAAGCACATCAAGTCCAATGAGCACAAGGAGATTCAGCTGGTCGACGATGATCCTAGCAAGACGGCCCTTATTAGGGCCAACCTAGATTCTAAATAGGAAGATGTGCTCATCAGGTTTCTGAGGGACAACCTAAGCGTGTTCGTGTGGAAACCCACTGACATGCCCGGTGTTCCTCGGCACCCGATCGAGCACTCCTTGAACGTCTCGAAGACTGCAAGACCTATCAAGCAAAAGCTATGACGGTTCGCTCGTGACAAAAAGGAGGCTATTAGGGCAGAAGTTACTTGGCTTTTAGTAGCTAGATTTATTATAGAAGTGTATCATCCGGACTGGTTAGCCAACCCAGTCCTTGTACGTAAAAAGAATAATGAATAGAGAATGTGCGTTGATTATACTAATCTCAACAAACACTGCCCTAAAGACCCCTTCGGCTTACCTCACATAGACGAAGTTGTTGATTCCACAGCCGGCTGTGAGCTGTTGTCCTTTCTCGATTGCTACTCTGGTTATCACCAGATCGCTCTCAACAAGGACGACCAGATCAAGACGTCCTTCATTACACCGTTCGGCGCCTACTGCTACATGACTATGTCATTTGGGCTTAAGAACGTGGGGGCCATGTACCAGCGTGCTATCTAGCACTGCCTTGCTAATGAGATCAAGGATGATCTGGTCAAAGCCTACATCGATGAAGTGGTCATGAAAACCAGGGAGGCTCACACCCTAGTCGACAATCTCTAGCGTACCTTCACGGCTCTCAACAAGTTTCAATGGAAGATTAATCCAAAGAAGTGCATCTTCAGAGTCCCATCTGGTATATTATTAGGTAACTTCGTCAGCTACGATGGCATACGCCCCAACCCGACAAAGGTATAGGCCGTTTTGGATATGCAGCCACCCAAAAACGTCAAGGATATCCAGAAGCTCGCTGGATGTATGGCCGCCTTAAGCCATTTCATCTCACAACTAGGCAAAAAGGGCCTGCCTTTCTTCAAGTTACTCAAGGCTTTGGAGAAGTTCATCTAGTCAGAAGAAGCTGATGTTGCCTTCACGTAGCTCAAAGAATTCTTAACCTCTCCTCCAGTCCTTATAGCCCCTTAGAAAGATGATGTTCTTCTTCTCTACATTGCGGCCACCGATCGCGTGGTCTCCACAGTCATCGTGGTCAAGCGTGAGGAACCCGGCCACGTGTACAAAGTCTAGCATCCTATTAACTTCATCAGCGAGGTGCTCAATGAGTCCAAAGCTAGGTACCTGCAAGTTCAAAAGCTAATCTACACCATCCTGATTACATCCTGAAAGTTGAAACATTACTTCGACGGATATCGGGTGGTTGTCAAGACTAATTTCCCATTGGGAGACATCATTCGAAATAAGGACGCTAACAGACGCATCGTCAAGTGGGCAATGGAATTATGCCCTTATTCAATCAAGTTCTACGGTCGCACGTCCATCAAGTCTCAAGCTCTAGTGGACTTTATCGTCGAATGGACAGACCTTAGCGCACCTCCCGATCAGGGGCTAGTAGAATACTGGAAGATGTATTTCGATGGCTCACAGAACATCGATGGCGCAGGAGCAAGCATGCTCTTTATCTCACCAACCAACGAACAGCTCCGCTATGTCCTTAGGATTTATTTTCCTGCATCTAACAACGCTGCAGAATACGAGGCCTGCCTCCACGGCATGCGGATTGCGGTTGAGCTTGGCGTAAAATGACTCCACGTCTATGGCGATTCGGCCCTAGTCATTAACCAGCTTAACAAAGACTAGGACACGACTAGCGAGAAGATGGATGCTTATTACAAAGAAATCAGAAAGTTGGAAGGCAAATTCTATGACATCAAGTACACACATGTGGTCCGAGACAAAAATCAAGCAGCCGATGAGCTGTCTAAGTTAGGGTCATCCCGATCTCAAGTCCCACATGGCGTGTTCATCCTAGACCTTATTAAACCATCCATCAAGGAAGAAGCATATCAGGTGGTCGAGAAGCCTCTAGACTAGCCTCTGGTGGCTACGGTTCCCCCTCTGAGCACTACAGAATCCTCTCCGACAACACCTGCAGTACCTCCGACCACTAACACTAATGATTGGAGAGTACCTTTTATCAAGTTTTTGCAGGATGGGACCGGTTATGCTGATCGAATAGAGAACGAGCGGCTCATGCATCACAGTAAGCAGTACCTACTGGTCGATGGTCTTCTGATGCGCAAAAATGCAAAGGAGAAAGTTCTGATGAAGTGTATCACTCAAGAAGCAGGTATTCAACTGCTCCATGAAATTCACAGTGGTACTTGTGGAAATCACGCCACCTCTCGGACCCTGGTCGGCAAAGCTTTTCGAGAAGGTTTCTACTGGCCGTCTGTCGTGGCCGATGCAGAGAAGTTGGTCCACCGCTACGACGGATGTTAGTTTTTCGCCAAACGTATACACGTACCAGCACATGAAATCCAGAACATACCAGCCTCCTAACCCTTTGCATGCTGAGGACTGGATATGATTGGTCCCTTCAAGCTGACCCCTGGCAACTTCAAATGTGTCTTCGTGTTGATTGATAAGTTTTCCAAATGGATAGAGTACATGCCTTTAACCAAGGCATCATCAGAGAAGGTGGTTGAGTTCCTTGATCAGATTATGCACCATTTTGGCCTCCCCAACAGCATAATTACAGACCTGGGGACTCAGTTCACTGGCAGTGCATTCTGGGACTTTTGCGATGAAAGGAGCATAGTTATAAAATACGTGTCAGTAGCACATCCCAGAGCTAATGAGTAGGTCAAAAGGGCCAATGGCATGATCCTCGACGCGTTGAAGAAGAGGTTGTACAGGGGAAATGACAAAGCCCCTAGAATATGGCTTAAAGAATTATCGGCTGTGGTCTGGGGACTACGAACCCAGCCCAGTCACAACACTGGCGCCTCTCCATACTTCATGGTCTACGGCGCAGAAGCAGTACTCCCTACAGATATCACTTTCAGATCACCGCATGTTGAGAACTTTGATGAAGACAGGTCTGATGAATCACGTGAACTCGAGGTCAACTGCTCTGAAGAACGACGGCTTGACTCCTATGTACGTACATCCAAGTACCTAGTTGTACTATGCAGATACTACAACAAGAATGTCAAAGAACATCTCTTTGTAGTCGGGGACCTGGTCTTGAAGTGGAAAACAAACCAAGAAGGCATGCACAAGCTCTCATCTCCTTGGGAAGGACCGTTTGAGGTCATCGAAGTCACCTGGCCTACTTCCTACAGGCTGGCTCACCTCGATGGTACTAAAGTACCCAACTCCTGGCATATTAACAAGCTTATGTGTTTCTACCCATAGAGCGCATAAATAAAGATATGTACCCTTCTTGTACTTTGATTATTTCAATAAAGCAGTTATGTTTTTTCCCGATCACTTTAATATGTTTGTTTGGAGACTACTCTACAACTAATATTTTACAAATAAGCTAGTTGACAGACCACCATTTCTTCTTGAGTTCTTGGAGCCAGCCTTGTCTCCGGCCTCTCCCTACCGTGCACGGGACCCGCTCTCTACGCTCCGGGTGGTCAGCAGGTGCTCTTTGATCGGATCTGTGTGCTCTTATGAGTGTACGAGCTCCGCACTTCACTCTCAGACCACATGTCTGACCAGGGCCGTATGGATTCACAAGATTACGTGTCTACCAATTGTTACAACTAAACTAGAACACTTGTACATTCTAACTTAGTTATCGATCAAACACAATATACAAGCTTAACACGTTTTTTAGACAAAAAACAACACAAGCTTACATTGTTGCAATAGTACTTCATTACAAGCTTGCCTGATGAGGTACAAGTTTACAATAAACTAAACTATTGCCTGCTCTACAGCTACAGGTAACCAGCTACTCGAAGGTCGGTGCTCGAGCTGGGATTGGCTCATGATTACCACCTATCTACGGTTGTGGCGCTGCCTCCGCTGATCGAGCTTGAGCCGCAGGAGTCTGGCTGGTTGTGACCGTAGGCTCTGACTGCTCCTTGCCTGAAGATTACCTGGCCTAGGATTGGCTGGTCGAGACCGCAGTCCCAGGTGGTCAGCTTGAAGACCCCGGAGCAGACGTCATCGGTGTTTCTTGCGATGGTGGCGTTGGTGTTCCACACAGGTTTATATCGCCGATTATCATCGCCCCCAGCTCAGATAACTAGCCTCGCAGCTCTCTCGCTTCCTGCACACTAACTTCCTTAGGTTAGCCCTTCGTGAAGCGCGTGAAGTCAATCAGGGGATAATGCGCGCGCACCATGCTTTGCACATGGGTGCCCGCAAACTCTCCGGCCTCCTTCATGAACTACTGAAGCCAACCCCAGGCGAGCTGACATTTGTCTATTACTCCTAGCTGCTAGGCTCATTGTTCGGTTGGTGGCAGTCCCGGATCGAGCAAGTCGAGCACCGGCCCGATCCCTCGCACCATCTGCGCGCAGCGATCCTTCCAGAGGTCACGGTCCTTCTGGATCTCTACAATATGCTTCTTGGCATTGGTCTTTAAGGCTACAGTAGGGTATTTTGGTCAAAACAATGCCAAAGGACATACATTGAGTTGTGAAACCATGATCAGGAAAGTGGCCACTTACTGCTTATCTCTTAGTTTATGGTCTTCAACTCCTCGGTCATCTTCATCGACCGGTCTCAGAGCCATGCGTGGTCCTCTACCAGCCGGGTATTCTCCACTGATAATTGAGCACACTCCTTGGCCATGCGCGTGTTTTCCATTCGAAGCCTGGTGACTTCCTTCGCCAGGTCTACAACAGGCTAAGATAAGTTACCTATCCTTTCCCGCTCTTTCTGACAAAGCAGAAGGACAGCATTGAGCCTTTGCAACTCGAGCTCCATCTGGTCTTTTTCAGAAGTCTCAAGCCGCTTGCACAGATGATCTACTTCAGCCGTCAGCTCCTTGTTGTCTTCGTAGATGCCTTAAATCTGGTCAAAGCACCATTTTTGGTACTTTGCAGTCTTCACGAGGCCTTGCAAATCACATATAATATCATTTATGCGTGTCCACATACTAAGGCTAGTCTACGACAGTGATCAAGGAGTCCTCCTACCTGTACTTCTCTGATGAGTCGTCTTGCTGCCCGCTCCAATCTCTCCGTCTCCTCATCGATGGAGATCTCCTCGTGGCAGACGTAATGGTCTCCACGTTCACGGCAGATGTATACATGTTGACGCCCGTCTTGTGGGTGCCCCTGGATTTTCTCAATGACGTCATCATCAGACTCTGCCGCCTACTCGGCACTGGCTTGCTTTCGCTCTTGGTTTAGACTGGTGATCGACGACGTCGCTGCTGATTTTCCCCTGGCTGCGGCGTCAGGCAGAGCACCTTGCGTTGAGCTCGTGGTGGCCATGGTCTGCTCGGGCACGCTCTGATTGGTCTCGGGGACTTGCCCTTCACTCAGAGTACCCGGAAGACTTTGCTCGGGCGCCACCTGCTCCGGCGCCCTGGTGGTCTAACCCACCGGTTGCTTGGAGGATGTCGTGGTGGTGGTCGACTCGGTTGCCCCAGCGGTGGACAGTTGTTCGGGTCTCTCCGTTGATGCCGAGCTAGCACGTGACAACAGAACAATTACCTTTACTAATTATACGCTCACTAATACTATTGACACAATATTTAAATGAGTTTTCAGGAACTTACAGATCCGAGCTCCGATGTATGGTGGTCAAGGCGTGACGCCGCGGTTGCCCCTGGCTTGAGCACTGGGCAGAGGAACCCTAGCCTCCATCTTGTGGTGGCAGCCTGGTTTCCTCTTCAGCTGTCCTCATGCTTGGTGTCAGCCCCACTGGCGGCATCTGACCTTCTTGCGGCCCATTTATCGGTGGGGTCGATCCCCCCTGCATTATCTGCTCGCTCCTCTTTCTTCGAGGATTGAGCATGTAGGCCCTCGCATCCTCCTCCACTTCGTCCTCTAACCAGTCCCGCATGGTCTGACGACGTTTCCTGGTCGAGTCTTATGGGCTCTCGTTTGCCTGGGAGCTCCCAGCCCTCTTCTTTGATTGGTCGGTGGTGACTGGACTCTTCCTAGTTCCTACCCGGGCCCTAGAATCATGGTCATCCTCGACGTGCATGTAGCACCGCTGCACATTCCGTGGTGGTGGCTCCACACTCTACGGGTGCTCGACTCCAGTCGCCAACGACACGAACAGGTTGTGTCTCTCCACGCCGTGCACCTATATACACGCAAAGACAAGACAAATCAAGAATTTTTACTCTACGGTGGTCGGCAACACTTTTTGGAGCTAAAGAGTTTGGTTGTTTACCTTTGGGGCTGGTCAGATGAGTTTATACGCACGCTGGATCCTGCTCGGGGGAGAGTAGCTTTGGTCTGCCAGATTGAACAACTCCCCAATCTGGCGTATGACTTCGTCATGGTCCAGATCTTCTGAACGCATACTTGTCTAGTTGGCCGAGCCTTGGTACTCGTACCCGGCGTGTACCCTCCTCTGGCAAGGCTGCACACGCTGGCTAATAAAGTTCCCGGCCATAGCCGATCCGTCCAGGTGATTCCACGGGAGCAGCGCCATCAACTCCTCCACCTGCCCGGCCAGCTCTGGTCGCTCATTCTAGGTCACTCTCTTGTCCGGAATATACCCGACGTCGCACAACGTAGCACTATCGGGCTCTTCGCGAATATAAAACCACTTCTTGTACAAATCTCTGACAGAGGTGTTCCAGGGGCAGTTAAGGTACTCTTGCTTCATCCCATCCCGGAGGGTCAGGTACACTCCACCGGCAATTTTGGAGCCGCCTTGGGACCCCTTCTTCCTCAAGAAAAATAGATATCGAAAAGAGGTCGAAATGGGGTTGGATTCCCCCATACGCCTCACATAGGTGGATAAAGATAGAAACAAGGAAGATTGAGTTGGGATGCAGATTGCAAATCCCAACCTCATAATACAAACATAGACCTTGGAGGAACGAATGGATAGGAACCCTAAAACCCTGCTTGAAGAAATCTTCGAAGACAATTATCTCACCAGGCTGGGGATTGGGGTAGTTATCACTGCCTCCTGGCCGCCATCTAGCAAGCTCCCAGTTGTGAAGCACACCCAGGCCGATGAGGTCATTGATGGTTGATTCGGTAGACTTCGACTTCCACCACTCCTTCCTCATCATTTTGGCCCTTTTTGCCGCCTCCATCTTGGTCATCTTCTACCTCTCTCGCCTCTTTGCCTTGGCTCTACTGGTGTACAGAGAGCGCGTCGCTCCTAATGGCAGCGAGGTGTGCTAATGGCGGTGGCGGAATCGGACTAGGGCACGTGGGCTAGAGGAAGAAGGCGGTTGGTTTGCACATGCGACTGTTGAGTGTAAATGGGAATGGCCGCACTGCAGCTATTTATCTCATTGATTATGTCGTTCCACCTCCCTGAGATTCTCGGGATACGTGTGCAAGAAACATGGCACGATCCCTTCGATTTCTACTTTTTTCCCGGTTACTGTGCTAGTAAATGCGCCCCTCGTTTCCTCTGCAGTAGGGCCCACACTGGCATGCTACGTCTGACAGATGGTTCATTGTGACACTGATAAGGCAGACGAGCATGACAATAACGTCACATCAGTCAACTTTTTGTGACATCATGTCAGAGCAAGGAAGAAAGAAAAATACAAATTAAATATTCTAAGTTAGACAGGAGGACAGTAAGAGATACTCAGGGACTAGTCTGGCCACAGATTGTCATAGACCACCGAGCATGTTATATTCCTTAACCAGGCTCATGGACTCATCGACCACATCTCACATTGCTTGGGGACTCGTCGACCATGTCTCATTCTGCTCGGGGACTCATCAACCATACCACAAGCTGTGCTCGAGGACTGTTTCGACCACTCTCCGACCACAGCTCGACGCCTGATTTCCTTGGCTACATGTGAAATTGGATTCACATACAGTTGGGAGATCATTACTTTTTAGACCTTGCTACAAGGCTCATGCCTTGCCTTCCAGCAAGCTCGGGGACTACATCGGTATGATGCACCTGTTTGTGCATCTCAGTATCAAGTTTTCATGGAGTTTCATTTTAGATCCTAGCAAAACATGCCTATGTCACCTACTACCAGGCTCGGGGACTAAGTGGGCACACTTCACCTAGTAGTGAATGTGTTTATTTTTCAACCCCTACGCTTTGTTTACCCTGCTTACATTTCTTTTTAGAAATACAAGTGGGCACACTTCACCAGAAAGGAAATTTTCTTTTTCTCAAGAGCACCATACATAGAGATGGCAACGGGTACCCGGAACCCGAGTACCCAACGGGTATTACCCGATAAAGAGGCGGGTATGGAATGAATTTTCTACCCGTGGGTACGTTATTGGGTAAAATCCTATATCTATCGGGTATGACGGATACGGGTGCGGGTGTATACTACCCATACTCGCATACCCGCGGGTAAGACATACCCACAAAAATAACTAGCCAACCTTAGTTATTTTAGCGCAAATAAGTCATGAATTTGGCCCATTGAGACATCCACTATATTTCTAGTAGATTGCCTTTGTTGTAATGATGCTAATAATGTTTGTTAGCATGTTTGTAACTTGTTGGAAGCTTAGAATGATTTATTTTTGCATGTGACTATTTGATATTTTTAGGTAATTTTTGGGTATGCTATCGGGTACGGGTTACCCATCGGGTGAGAATTACCCGGCGGGTACGGGTATGGAACTATTTTTTTACCCGCATGCGGGTACGGGTAACCCAATGGGTAAAATTTTGCGGGTGCAGGTATGGGTACGGGTGGGCACTACCCGTTGGGTACGTATCCGTTGCCATCTTGAACCATACATTCTTCGGACAGCCTACTTTCTTCGGCAATAATGGTGGTCGGCTGTATTGTAAGCTGGTCGGACACCTGTAACAGCTGCTCGGCTAGTGTTTTGACTGGTCGGAGACGTCAAGAACTCAAGCCTCCCTGTTCGGAGAAGGTCAACACGACGTGTCACATCACAATGCATAGTGCTCGGGGACTGGCTGTGAGGGTATTAACCCCTATACCCCTATGGCTAGACTTGGGCTGGCCCAAACCAGTGGGCCTGGCCCATCAGAAGACGACATGTGGCCCAATCGATCTGCTCGGCGTCCCATGCAAGGAAGGAAAGCAAACTTGGAGATCAAGCAAGATCCTGGTCGGTTAGAATAGGAATCCTTATCCGGCCAGCTATGGCAATTGTAACAGGGCAAGATTAGTTTCCAGATTTATAACCCTGCCCTAGACTATATAAGGTGGGCAGGGGACCCCCTCAAAACACATCTCATTATACACAGCAATACAAATCAAACGCAGGACGTAGGTATTACACCCTCACTGTGGCCGAACCTCGATAAAACCTTGTTGTGTCTTGCGTCACCATCTAGTTCGTAGCTTGCGCACCTATCTACCATCAAATCACTATCTTAGGCATACCCCTTGATAGACTACCAACTAGGTTTTGTCGACAGCCGGCGAGGTCGAAGCCTGGCAAACCAGAGCCCCAACTCATGACATTAGCTAGGTAGGGCGCTTCTACACGACAAGGCGAGCCAGTGCACAAGAAAACAAAGAGGTTGAGGGCGTAGGGGGCTCCGGCCATGCACGCCGGCCAACGGCGGCCATGCCAGCAGCGGAGGAGGAACGCCCAAATCGGGCTCTACCTTGCAGCAAGAGGCGGCGTTGGTTCGTGCTCCGGGAAGAGGAAGGTGGTGTGGGGTGGTTTGCAAGGCGAATTAGGCAGAGATGGTCCACTGGCAGCGAAACGCCGGCGAGGCTGTGGCGGGTGGTGGTGGAGAGAGGAGCTCCCACTTGGGGTTTCCAAATGGAAATGAAGGAGGGAGCGAGGGAGGAGGAGGCATTGCGGCTGGCTTATGGCGAGCGCGGGCGTGCGGGGGCCACGGCGTCCCACTACGGGCGGTCGGAGCACAGCGCGTGCGCGGGGGCGAGAAGGAGACGGGCGGGGTAAGCGGCCGGGCCGGTAGGCGGAGCGGGCCAAAAGGGAGGGGCGGCCCAAGATGAAGAGGAAATGTTTCCCTTTTTATTATATATATATATATATTAATAACAGCGACATTTTTGTATTTTTTAGCAACAAAAATTCATTTTCACAAGTTGACCCAAAAACAAAAGTTGTTCAAAATTTAATTCTCTACAACATTGCTTTAGGGCACATTTTGAAATTCCAAACAAATTTTGAAATGGGGATTCAAAGTTCATTTTAAATCAAAATTCTATTTTTCGAGATTATTTTTAAAAGCAAAATTTGGGGAAAATTTGAATATCAAACTTGCTGCAAATTTTATGCTAAACATTTCTAAATGATTTGTACTAATAGTCAAACATGTATTAATAGCATAACAAGCATAACCATAGCATAGTTATATTTAAACAAGCAATTAAAACATTCATGTTTCAATGTTATGTTTCACATGTTTCATTTCAATGTTACACTTATATTACATGTGATAATGAATGCAAGATGATGCTCATGCGCATGATTTGAAATGCTTAATGCATGCTTAACACCTGAGGTGTTACAGTAGTTAGCAAATTTAGTTAGATACGTAATGTACAAATTTAGTTAGAATGGTAATGTAGTTAGCAAATGTAGCATGGTAATGTCATAGCAAATTTACTTAGATATTATGTATACTTATATATATATTAATATTATGTATACAAGGTAATATATATTTACTATATATATTTTATAAATAGTTAGATATACTTTTTTAGTTAGTATGTTAGAGAGATATTGAAGCAGTTAGGTAGATAACTATAGTATTTAGGAGTATATATATGTACCTTGTTTACGTATCTTATTTTGGAGTATATATATAGTAGTTATCAAATTTTTTCTATAGTAGACCCAAAATGACTTTTATGTTGTGCATTCCAACTAGATGGACAACGTAGTCACCCTTTATCATGGAGGAAGTGTGGAGGAAGATGAAATTGGGAATGTTAGTTTTGTTGGAATGAAATGGTGCCTCTGATGTTCGATGACTGGCCGTTGTTTTCTGAGTTGTTGGCTAGGGCTCATGATGAGCTTGACTGTAGTTCCACTGGAGATGCCATCTTAGTTGAGGGGATACTTCACTATGGTAAATCAGGCCGGATCTTCTACCATAGGTTGGTCCCAATTGCATCCGAGGGTCAATAGGAGAAATATGTCAAAACTATCATGAAGAATGAATTTCAAAGTTTGGATTTGGTGGTGCGGAAGTTGTCCAATGATCCCACCTCTCATGGGTATTCACCCCAGTGTTGCTTCTCGCCTGAACCAGAGAATCAAGCACCTTCTGATCCTTCGTTAGCCAACCTTGAGGTGGATGTGGAAGATGTGCTTGTGGTTCCAGATGCACAATCCGCCCCGAATGAGGTTGGAATTTGTCCTGATGTCGGTGCTGCCCCTCAGGAGATCCCTTTGACCCAAAACCATCCAAGTAAGTGTCGTACTTAGCACATTGTCTTTCTTTAATTCCCCACCGACACCACCTTCATGACCCTTGTATTAATGGTATCCATATTCTTGCTTCAAATGCAGGAGACCTTCCTAACAATATTGGTGGTCCTCCTATGCCTCCATCAGCCGACGTGCCTCTAAGGTTTGGATCATCCAATAGTGTGGATGTCAACATCGATGATGACAACGATCCTTATGCCACTGCAAGGGCTGTTGATTCTGATGATGACCGTCCTGTTGCACCATTGAGCGAACAAGATATGGACCTCATCAGATCCATTTGTCCTGATCGTGATCCACTAGTTCATGAATTCAGCGATCTCAGACAATCTCAGAGTGCTTATGCAGAAGGAAGGGATCATGAGCTGCTAGAGGCTCCTGAGGCTGTCAATGTGGAGATTCAGAAGGGTTTGTTGTTCAAGGACTTGCCTACCTTGAGAAGGTGGTTGCAGGAATACTCTGTGAGACGTAAGAGACCATTCAAGGTGAGGCATTCCTTTGTGGATCGGCGTTACACAGTGGTGTGTGAGACGTTTGTAGCCTTTTCAGTGAGTTTTCAAATAGGCTTTTTAGTCAACGTATGTAGCCTTTTCAGTGGACGACTGTAGGCTTTTCAGGGTCCTTTCACGTCAGCTATTAAGTGCCAATAAGTATGCTGATCGGGAGCATTTACGCCACATCACAACGGCTACTATACATGCCACCGCCTATATATATGCATTGCTGGATGGATCGGTAGCCACAACGAGCATTTCATTCAAGTAGTAATGTCTGCAGGCGCGTTTGGAGGGAGAGGGAAGGGGGTGAAAAAGGGAAATCCCAATCTGTGGGAGGTAGATCCAAATACGTGGGAAGGGGGTTTAGGTCCTAAACAGTTTACTGAAGCCTTGGAGCGTTTCCCTGAGCAGAGCAAGAGCGAGTTCAATAGAGATATGCCTCTCAAGAACTATGACAAAGAGGAGGGAAGATTGACCAAAATGTATGCATGGTGAGGATTGCTTAGTGCAGATGTACGACAAGGGAATGGAAGGAGGTCGACGTTTCTTCAAATGCCCATGAGCATGGATAATTTCTAGAATTTATCTTTTGTAAAATTTGTTTGTCACTTTGGCTACATCTTAAAAAGATTTACTTTTCTTAGAGTTTCGAGTCCGAGGAAAACTGTGGGTTCACTAGGTGGATCGATCCACGTCCACTTTGGCCGCATGCGCAGTACATCTCCTACCTGTAGGATTGTATCTTCGAACTAGAGAGGGAAGTTAGCGTAGGCACAAAGGACTACGAAGAGGATGACAGCAACAATGGTGCAAGTTCACAGGAGCCACCGTGCACCGATCCATATTGTTGCTGCCCTTGTCACCAAAACAAGGGGCCACCACCACCGCCACCACCACCACCAATTGGTGGATACTATGGAGAAGAGTCTACCCAGTTCTCTATGTGGCCGCACTACTAGGAGGAACCTACCTAAGGCATGTTAGGTTTAGTCCAAGAGCTATGTACCCTTGTCACCTACATGTTCTCACATGCCATCTCGTGTATCTGATGTTTGAATTAATTACCTAAGGCGTGTTAGGTTTAGTCAAGGACCTATGTACCCTTGTTTGGTACATGTTATCACATGCCAGTTCATGTGTTGTGCGTGTCCAGCTATGTAATGCACTACTTTATGGTTTAACTATGTCGAATATTATCACCACAACGAGTGGAAAAACAACACAATGATCATTGAGTCCAATACAAGACGTACTGAGTGCAATAAACCAAATAGCTACTGAGTGCAACGAGGCCACTTTCCCTTCTTCTGGGTATCGGGATTCTCCTCCATCGCTGCCTTCGCTCGGCGCGCACGCTCAAGCTTCCTCTCCCTCTCCTCCCTAGCCACAGCAGCTTTCCTCCTTTCCTCCTCTTCCTTGTGCTCCTTCTCTGCAGCCTCTTGTTTGCACCTCATCTCATACCTCTACCTGCACTCCTCCTCCCTCTTTCATGCATTGTAGGGACTCTTTGTCTGACTCCTTGATCTCAGTATCGATCCACTGCTCAAAATCACAAAGCGGTGGAGGGGTCTGCAACATATACAATTGATACAGAACAAATAAATCCTGGAAGACTTCATATGACAAAAGAAATCAATGCACAATAAAAACATTTGTCACAATAAAGTCACTGCGACGTTGTTGCTCGATAGGCTCCCATGCAAAATTCGAACACATCCAATACCTCTGCCTATAGGTTTCCTCTTCCTCGAAAATGTCTACCTTGCAAGGATCGCCACAAAAACACATGGGTACAGGAACACCGCTGGGGAGAGGCTTTGGGGCATAGGGACTTTCCCACCGACGACGATAGCTACAATCAAAACAATTTCATCATACTAACCGAAACCTAATTACATTAAACCCTAAACATAGGGTTTTCCATTTGTTGCACAAATAATGAAAACCTAATATGACCATTATCTTGGTTTCTTAGCTTTGCCACCCCTTGGCATCCTACCATTATAAATGTAACAAAAACTTAAAATCAATTCAAATACTAGGGTTCCAAAATCAACGCATTTTATACCAAATCAATGCACAAAAATTGAGGAGGAGAGAGAGATTACCGTGCTAGTGAAGATGTGTGGATCAAATCGAAGTTTCCAAGGTGCAATCCGTCGATTCAAGAGATTGGCCGGCTTGGGAGAGGAAGAACCCGAGAGGGAGGGAGGGAGGAACAAATGAAACAAGGTTTGGAGAAGAAGAGGTTTGGGGCCATATGGAATCCAAGCTCAGCGCCGAGATCAGTGGCGCCGAGCTCGGCGCCATGACTGATGGCGCCGAGCTACGGCGCCGAGGTCCCTGCCATGCGTGCTCACGGTGTTACCAGGCCCAAACACCTTGGCGCCATGACCGACGGCGCCGAGACGTGTAACCTCGGCGCCATAACCTACGGCGCCGACCCCTAGGTCTAAAGATTGATTTAGGTTTTCCAGGGGTCTAAATGAGAGCTTAGTTCAAAAAAAAGGGCCAAATTGCAAAAAAGCGACGGCTTAAGCCCGGTAGGCTACTCTACTCGCTAGTGTAAATAAAAATATCTTTTTTAAAAAAATCGTAAATAAAAATATCTTGGCGACATGCAGTGTGTAGTAGTCGACGTCGTCGTTGAGAGAGTAGTTGTACAGTCTGACCGACGCAACTTTAGCGACATCTCTGTAGACGTCCACAAGAACCGTACCGAGAGAAGAGCGACGTGTGCTCGCTGAAGCTACGGCTGTTTGTACAGTGACACGCGCGTATACAGACGGGGTGCCCTCGACCGCGTTTTGACTCATACGAGGCTCGCTTCACGAGAAGCCTCGACCCCGGAAAATCTCCGACTCGCATGACCTAGGGTCAACCCGGTCGACCCCCCTCACCCACCTACTCACCAAGAAATCATTTAATGCAACCACTTTCACCAACGTGGCCACAGCGCCACCGGCGTGGGAGCGACATCCGCGTCTAATCTTACTTTTTACTGCTCATCCCGGGATGGGCGATGAAAAGCAGCCACTATTCCCACCATGACTAGCACTATCCAACCGTCATGTCCCGGGATTTCTAGGGCTCGGCCTTATCCGTTTCCCGTCGACCCTCCTCAGCTACGTCCCGACCCGGCCTTGACCGCCATCAGTCGAACAAAGGAACCACGACCCGTACGTCGACCACAGGGAATCGCATGTCCTCTGCAGCACCCTGGATATCCCGTCGACCCATCATCAACATCACCACGATGCCCCAAGGATGGCCTGCATGCACCGGGGCACGTCGCCACAGCAACACCGACAGTGCTCGCTCCGCCTTCTCCTCCAAGGCACCTCCTAGGGTTTGTTGTAAGCCTTATCCTCCCCTTGAGTCTATAAAAGGGGAGGGCAAGGAGCTCTCCAGGTAGGAGGACAGACGACGGGAAAACAAGACAGACATCTTCCCCACTTCTGAGATCAACATCTCAAGCAACACTCCATTTTACTATTTCTTTGAGACTTGGGACCGGTTCCCTCTCTCACGGCTTGTAACCCCTACACAAGCACTTAGGTGCAAGGAAATATAATACTCTCCCTTCCCTGCTGGACGTAGGGCCTTCTTTTGCCCGAACCAGGATAAACCCCCGTGTATTCTCTTTGCATCACCATCCGGAGTAGGGAGCACCCAACACAAATTCACTCGTCGGCTTAGGGCCCTCCCAGGTCCAAACACCGACACATGGACTCCATGTCCTATGCTTTGCTGGTTGCTCGAGGATATAACTAAGGACACCTCCAACGGTATTTCTAAAATTTACTCTCTAAATCATTATTTAGAAAGTCATTTGAGTAAAATCATTTTTTATATATTTATACCTTCCAACATCTTATTGTGCGCACTCTAGCTAGGGGTTCATACCCACACTCCATCTTTAGCTTAGCTAGAAATCCAAAATGGAGAATGTCTATATTGGAGACCATTTAAAGAGGCTTCAATGGGGTATTTTTTTCATCACCAAAATCTTTATTTCTAGAAATTATAAAGAACATAAAGAATCTCTTGGAGTTGCTCTAACCAGCCAACGAGTGATGCAAATGGGGAACTCAACCATCCCCAACTGCATCAATCATGCAAAAGAAAAAAAACGACTTGAGGTGCAATGGTTGGACAGCTAAGACGACGGTAACCTGCACAAGAAGCCTCAATGGTAAGGAAATTAGCTCAGGAGTTGACGACAAAGACGACAGCACTGGTAAACCATATGGCATACCGCATACTTTTATTTATATTATGAACCCTAACAACTACTGCTAGATCTAGGAGAGGAAGGGTCATTCCTACTAATCCTAGCTTCTATTCTCTCTATTTAAAAAAAAACCCTTCTATTCTCTCTGTTCTACTCTCTCTGTTCCCATTTACCCGGAGTGACAGGGCTAGTTATCACCGCATGGCATGCATCTCAACATTAATTGGCCCTCTTTTCTCTCATTGATAACCCATGCATGCAGTGCTATTCCCATCCCAGTGGCTGACGCTCCATTTTGTATTTGCTCCAAGTAATTAATTAATTGGCTCTTGAAACCCTGTTCGCCTCCTATTATGGTCGAATTGAAAAACTGATGTACGCCTGGTATATAGGAACAGAGGGAGTAAATTATAAGACGTTTTAACTTAGACATAGTGTTTATTCAATTATATAGCAAAAACTATGTATCTAGAAAATCTAAAACGCCTTATAATTTGGAATGAAATAGTCGATAGGAAAGATAAGGGACCAAGGTTTTGGATTTAAAGGCTAAAATACACTACAACATAAAAAGGGGACTTGCTAGCGTCCGGACGTCTGATCTGGGGGTAGCATCAAAAGGTGCTTCCGTGCACACACGTAGATCACCTCGCCCCGCACCAACGCACGCAACTCGATCGCCCATGCCCACGGGGACCACTCTGAACCCGTCCGTTCCCACGCCCGCATGCACGCAGCAGCAGCACAAGCAGGTGGCGCAGTGACCCACGGCGGCGCACTAGCAGCATCAGCTGCTGTGGCTAGCCGCTGTCCGCTAGCCACCGCTACCATTGCAACATTTGCTCTCCCCAGATCTACTTTTGAAGCATCCAAATGGAACACTTGCAGCATACGTTTAAAACAGATGAAACACTTGAAACATGCGTATATAGCCATAACAATATGTGCAACACCAGATCTACTTTTGCAACATCTAGATAAAACATTTGCAACATACGTCTGAAATAGATGAAACACTTGAAACATGAATGTATAGCTATTGCAACATATGCAACACCAAGATTTAGTTTTGAAACATCCAGATGAAACATTTGCAACATAAGTCTAAAACACCTGGAACAATTGAAACGTAGCCTTGCAACATGCGTATTTTGTCATTGCAACATATGCAACATTCCAGATCTATTTTTTGTAACATCGAGATAAAAACACTTGAAACAAAGGTCTGAAACGTCTGAAACACTTGAAACACAGCGTTCACCGCACGGCCACGACCTACCTGGTGGTGAACTATGGTAGATTGGCGAGGAGGACAGGGAGTAGATGGAGGTCGCCCTGGCGGTGGCGCTGGAGTGGCAACAGCGAGGCCCAGTTGAGCTAGGGGCCGAGGAGGGCCGCCGCCTAGAGGGGCCCGCGAGGAGCGCTGTCTCCCAGGCCACTCCCAACGCCGTGGGCTGCTCTAGCACCCTCGCCACCATCGACAATACGTACCCCATCGGAGCCAGCTGGCCGGACTGTGACGGGGTCGGGTGACAAACATGGTAGTGTGTGTGGGTTGGGGAGGAGACGAGGCGCGTGGCGCGGCGCAGGATGCGCGGCCTGAGAATGGGGAGCCAAGCGTCGTGGGTGGGCACGCGTGTCGTGGGAGGGAGCGAGCGGTGGGGAAAGATGGCAGCAGCGAGGCGGAGTGCGGGCGCGGCGACGATTCGAGAATGGGTGCGGCCACGACGACGATTCAAGAGGAAAGTGGACGGAGATTTTTATTTATTTATTTATTTAACAACACTTACAACCGTGCCGTGTGATTGATAGTGTTGGGTCATTCAGACGGACGAGGCCCACCAATATGGGTGTCTGGACGATCCGACGTCTTACCCACGTCATTACCTAAAAATTTATCATCCGTGTCAGATACTCAGATCATATATGCCTCTTATTTTTGAGAAACCGTATGGAAAAGTTATCCGTCCGGCTTGATTTGGAGCTAGCGGCGCAGGAAGTCCCTAGATTATTATCCGCAGCATGTGATGCGAACGGGTGCCCGATCTTTCATTGGGTGAAGATAACTTTCCATTTGATGGAGATTTGGTACGACACTGCATGTGCGTATCTTGACTATGGGCTCCTCCTTTTGTTCCGGTTGTCAATCCTCCCTTTAACAGGCCGGCTAATAAGGCCCACTAAATCCTAACGCGCCCGCGTACCACTTCAGTTCTCCCGACTCACGGTCCTCTCCCGGCTCCCGAAGATATGGACGCAGACACTAAGCTTCATGGGCATTCGGCGGCGGCGACGTGGCTGTTGGCTCTTTGATCCAGGCAGCGGGTGGGCGGCATGGGCTTGCCGGGTCCTAGGTGCAGGTGGTTACTCCGTACGTGCATCGTCGGCTGGAGCGCGAGCCTGGCATACTGCAGCAGATTGAGGCGCGCGGCTTTGCCGTAGGCCCGCTCGTCGGAGCACGCATCTGACCACGCGCAGCTCAGCTCCATCATGCGTGCACACCGCTCACACGGTTGCGCTCACACTTCAGCCGTCAGCTCTTTGTTGTCTTCGTAGATGCCTTGAATCTGGTCAAAGCACTGTTTTTGGTACTTTGCAGTCTTCATGAGGCCTTGCAAATCACATATAATATCATTTATGCGTGTCCACATACTAAGGCTAGTCTACGACAGTGATCAAGGAGTCCTCCTACCTGTACTTCTCTGATGAGTCGTCTTGCTGCCCGCTCCACTCTCTCCGTCTCCTCATCGATGGAGATCTCCTCGTGGCAGACGTAATGGTCTCCACGTTCACGGCAGATGTATACATGTTGACGCCCGTCTTGTGGGTGCCCCTGGATTTTCTCAATGACGTCATCATCAGACTCTGCCGCCTGCTCGGCACTGGCTTGCTTTCGCTCTTGGTTTAGACTGGTGATCGACGACGTCGCTGCTGATTTTCCCCTGGCTGCGGCGTCAGGCAGAGCACCTTGCGTCGAGCTCGTGGTGGCCATGGTCTGCTCGGGCACGCTCTGATTGGTCTCGGGGACTTGCCCTTCACTCAGAGTACCCGGAAGACTTTGCTCGGGCGCCACCTGCTCCGGCGCCCTGGTGGTCTAACCCACCGGTTGCTTGGAGGATGTCGTGGTGGTGGTCGACTCGGTTGCCCCAGCGGTGGACAGTTGTTCGGGTCTCTCCGTTGATGCCGAGCTAGCACGTGACAACAGAACAATTACCTTTACTAATTATACGCTCGCTAATACTATTGACACACTATTTAAATGAGTTTTTAGGAACTTACAGATCCGAGCTCCGATGTATGGTGGTCAAGGCGTGACGCCTCGGTTGCCCCTGGCTTGAGCACTGGGCAGAGGAACCCTAGCCTCCATCTTGTGGTGGCAGCCTAGTTTCCTCTTCAGCTGTCCTCACGCTTGGTGTCAGCCCCACTGGCGGCATCTGACCTTCTTGCGGCCCATTTATCGGTGGGGTCGATCCCCCTGCATTATCTGCTCGCTCCTCTTTCTTCGAGGATTGAGCATGTAGGCCCTCGCATCCTCCTCCACTTCGTCCTCTAACCAGTCCCGCATGGTCCGACGGCGTTTCCTGGTCGAGTCTTATGGGCTCTCGTTTGCCTGGGAGCTCCCAGCCCTCTTCTTTGATTGGTCGGTGGTGACTGGACTCTTCCTAGTTCCTACCCGGGCCCTAGAATCATGGTCGTCCTCGACGTGCATGTAGCACCGCTGCACATTCCGTGGTGGTGGCTCCACACTCTGCGGGTGCTCGACTCCAGGCGCCAACGACACGAACAGGTTGTGTCTCTCCACGCCGTGCACCTATATACACGCAAAGACAAGACAAATCAAGAATTTTTACTCTACGGTGGTCGGCAACACTTTTTGGAGCTAAAGAGTTTGGTTGTTTACCTTTGGGGCTGGTCAGATGAGTTTATACGCACGCTGGATCCTGCTCGGGGGAGAGTAGCTTTGGTCTGCTAGATTGAACAACTCCCCAATCTGGCGTATGACTTCGTCATGGTCCAGATCTTCTGAACGCATACTTGTCTAGTTGGCCGAGCCTTGGTACTCGTACCCGGCGTGTACCCTCCTCTGGCAAGGCTGCACACGCTGGCTAATAAAGTTCCCGGCCATAGCCGATCCGTCCAGGTGATTCCACGGGAGCAGCGCCATCAACTCCTCCACCTGCCCGGCCAGCTCTGGTCGCTCATTCTAGGTCACTCTCTTGTCCGGAATATACCCGACGTCGCACAACGTAGCACTATCGGGCTCTTCGCGAATATAAAACCACTTCTTGTACAAATCTCTGACAGAGGTGTTCCAGGGGCAGTTAAGGTACTCTTGCTTCATCCCATCCCGGAGGGTCAGGTACACTCCACCGGCAATTTTGGAGCCGCCTTGGGACCCCTTCTTCCTCAAGCAAAATAGATATCGAAAAGAGGTCGAAATGGGGTTGGATTCCCCCGTACGCCTCACATAGGTGGATAAAGACAGAAACAAGGAAGATTGAGTTGGGATGCAGATTGCAAATCCCAACCTCATAATACAAACATAGACCTTGGAGGAACGGATGGATAGGAACCCCAAAACCCCGCTTGAAGAAATCTTCGAAGACAATTATCTCACCAGGCTGGGGATTGGGGTAGTTATCACTGTCTCCTGACCGCCATCTAGCAAGCTCCCAGTTGTGAAGCACACCCAGGCCGACGAGGTCATTGATGGTCGATTCGGTAGACTTCGACTTCCACCACTCCTTCCTCATCATTTTGGTCCTTTTTGCCGCCTCCATCTTGGCCATCTTCTACCTCTCTCGCCTCTTTGCCTTGGCTCTACTGGTGTACAGAGAGCGCGTCGCTCCTAACGGCAGCGAGGTGTGCTAATGGCGGTGGCGGAATCGGACTAGGGCACGTGGGCTGGAGGAAGAAGGCGGTTGGTTTGCACATGCGACTGTTGAGTGTAAATGGGAATGGCCGCACTGCAGCTATTTATCTCATTGATTATGTCGTTCCACCTCCCTGAGATTCTCAGGATACGTGTGCAAGAAACATGGCACGATCCCTTCGATTTCTACTTTTTTCGCGGTTACTGCGCTAGTAAATGCGCCCCTCGTTTCCTCTGCAGTAGGGCCCACACTGGCATGCTACGTCTGACAGATGGTTCATTGTGACACTGACAAGGCAGACGAGCATGACAATAACGTCACATCAGTCAACTTTTTGTGACATCATGTCAGAGCAGGAAGAAAGAAAAATACAAATTAAATATTCTAAGTTAGACAGGAGGACAGTAAGAGATACAAGTTGGGGTTGGCAATCAATGTGCCTGAACCGTGACCTCTTTTTGTCTTGTGCCCTTTATGTCCCTTTATGTGTCTCCCTATTTCTCGTCTCTTTTGGGTTTCATTTCTAGCCTACCCCAACTTGCTTGGGACAAAAGGCTATGTTGTTGTTGTTGTTGTTGTTGTAGACAGGAGGACAGTAAGAGATACTCAGGGACTAGTCTGGCCACAGATTGTCATAGACCACCGAGCATGTTATATTCCTTGACCAGGCTCATGGACTCATCGACCACATCTCACATTGCTTGGGGACTCGTCGACCATGTCTCATTCTGCTCGGGGACTCATCAACCATACCACAAGCTGTGCTCGAGGACTGTTTCGACCACTCTCCGACCACAGCTCGACGCCTGATTTCCTTGGCTACATGTGAAATTGGATTCACATACAGTTGGGAGATCATTACTTTTTAGACCTTGCTACAAGGCTCATGCCTTGCCTTCCAGCAAGCTCGGGGACTACATCGGTATGATGCACCTGTTTGTGCATCTCAGTATCAAGTTTTCATGGAGTTTCATTTTAGATCCTAGCAAAACATGCCTATGTCACCTACTACCAGGCTCGGGGACTAAGTGGGCACACTTCACCTAGTAGTGAATGTGTTTATTTTTCAACCCCTACGCTTTGTTTACCCTGCTTACATTTCTTTTTAGAAATACAAGTGGGCACACTTCACCAGAAAGGAAATTTTCTTTTTCTCAAGAGCACCATACATAGAGATGGCAACGGGTACCCGGAACCCGAGTACCCGACGGGTATTACCCGATAAAGAGGCGGGTATGGAATGAATTTTCTACCCGTGGGTACGTTATTGGGTAAAATCCTATATCTATCGGGTATGACGGATACGGGTGCGGGTGTATACTACCCATACTCGCATACCCGCGGGTAAGACATACCCACAAAAATAACTAGCCAACCTTAGTTATTTTAGCGCAAATAAGTCATGAATTTGGCCCATTGAGACATCCACTATATTTCTAGTAGATTGCCTTTGTTGTAATGATGCTAATAATGTTTGTTAGCATGTTTGTAACTTGTTGGAAGCTTAGAATGATTTATTTTTGCATGTGACTATTTAATATTTTTACATAATTTTTGGGTATGCTATCGGGTACGGGTTACCCGTCGGGTGAGAATTACCCGGCGGGTACGGGTATGGAACTATTTTTTTACCCACATGTGGGTACGGGTAACCCAATGGGTAAAATTTTGCGGGTGCAGGTATGGGTACGGGTGGGCACTACCCGTCGGGTACGTATCCGTTGCCATCTTGAACCATACATTCTTCGGACAGCCTACTTTCTCCGGCAATAATGGTGGTCGGCTGTATTGTAAGCTGGTCGGACACCTGTAACAGCTGCTCGGCTAGTGTTTTGACTGGTCGGAGACGTCAAGAACTCAAGCCTCCCTGTTCGGAGAAGGTCAACACGACGTGTCACATCACAATGCATAGTGCTCGGGGACTGGCTGTGAGGGTATTAACCCCTATACCCCTATGGCTAGACTTGGGCTGGCCCAAACCAGTGGGCCTGGCCCATCAGAAGACGACGTGTGGCCCAATCGATCTGCTCGGCGTCCCATGCAAGGAAGGAAAGCAAACTTAGAGATCAAGCAAGATCCTGGTCGGTTAGAATAGGAATCCTTATCCGGCCAGCTATGGCAATTGTAACAGGGCAAGATTAGTTTCCAGATTTATAACCCTGCCCCGGACTATATAAGGTGGGCAGGGGACCCCCTCAAAACACATCTCATTATACACAGCAATACAAATCAGACGCAGGACGTAGGTATTACACCCTCACTGTGGCCGAACCTCGATAAAACCCTGTTGTGTCTTGCGTCACCATCTAGTTCGTAGCTTGCGCACCTGTCTACCATCAAATCACTATCTTAGGCATACCCCTTGGTAGACTACCAACTAGGTTTTGTCGACAGCCGGCGAGGTCGAAGCCTGGCAAACCAGAGCCCCAACTCATGACATTAGCTAGGTAGGGCGCTTCTACACGACAAGGCGAGCCAGTGCACAAGAAAACAAAGAGGTTGAGGGCGTAGGGGGCTCCGGCCATGCACGCCGGCCAACGGCGGCCATGCCGGCAGCGGAGGAGGAACGCCCAAATCGGGCTCTACCTTGCAGCAAGAGGCGGCGTTGGTTCGTGCTCCGGGAAGAGGAAGGTGGTGTGGGGTGGTTTGCAAGGCGAATTAGGCAGAGATGGTCCACTGGCAGCGAAACGCCGGCGAGGCTGTGGCGGGTGGTGGTGGAGAGAGGAGCTCCCACTTGGGGTTTCCAAATGGAAATGAAGGAGGGAGCGAGGGAGGAGAAGGAGGCATTGCGGCTGGCTTAAGGCGAGCGCGGGCGTGCGGGGGCCACGGCGTCCCACTACGGCCGGTCGGAGCACAGCGCGTGCGCGGGGGCGAGAAGGAGACGGGCGGGGTAAGCGGCCGGGCCGGCTTCGCGGAGCGGGCCAAAAGGGAGGGGCGGCCCAAGATGAAGAGGAAATGTTTCCCTTTTTATTATATGTATAAATATATATTTTAATAACAGCGACATTTTTGTATTTTTTAGCAACAAAAATTCATTTTCACAAGTTGACCCAAAAACAAAAGTTGTTCAAAATTTAATTCTCTACAACATTGCTTTAGGGCACATTTTGAAATTCCAAACAAATTTTGAAATGGGGATTCAAAGTTCATTTTAAATCAAAATTCTATTTTTTGAGATTATTTTTAAAAGCAAAATTTGGGGAAAATTTGAATATCAAACTTGCTGCAAATTTTATGCTAAACATTTCTAAATGATTTGTACTAATAGTCAAACATGTATTAATAGCATAACAAGCATAACCATAGCATAGTTATATTTAAACAAGCAATTACAACATTCATGTTTCAATGTTATGTTTCACATGTTTCATTTCAATGTTACACTTATATTACATGTGATAATGAATGCAAGATGATGCTCATGCGCATGATTTGAAATGCTTAATGCATGCTTAACACCTGAGGTGTTACAGTAGTTAGCAAATTTAGTTAGATACGTAATGTACAAATTTAGTTAGAATGGTAATGTAGTTAGCAAATGTAGCATGGTAATGTCATAGCAAATTTACTTAGATATTATGTATACTTATATATATATTAATATTATGTATACAAGGTAATATATATTTACTATATATATTTTATAAATAGTTAGATATACTTTTTTAGTTAGTATGTTAGAGAGATATTGAAGCAGTTAGGTAGATAACTATAGTATTTAGGAGTATATATATGTACCTTGTTTACGTATCTTATTTTGGAGTATATATATAGTAGTTATCAAATTTTTTCTATAGTAGACCCAAAATGACTTTTATGTTGTGCATTCCAACTAGATGGACAACGTAGTCACCCTTTATCATGGAGGAAGTGTGGAGGAAGATGAAATTGGGAATGTTAGTTTTGTTGGAATGAAATGGTGCCTCTGATGTTCGATGACTGGCCGTTGTTTTCTGAGTTGTTGGCTAGGGCTCATGATGAGCTTGACTGTAGTTCCACTGGAGATGCCATCTCAGTTGAGGGGATACTTCACTATGGTAAATCAGGCCGGATCTTCTACCATAGGTTGGTCCCAATTGCATCCGAGGGTCAATAGGAGAAATATGTCAAAACTATCATGAAGAATGAATTTCAAAGTTTGGATTTGGTGGTGCGGAAGTTGTCCAATGATCCCACCTCTCATGGGTATTCACCCCAGTGTTGCTTCTCGCCTGAACCAGAGAATCAAGCACCTTCTGATCCTTCGTTAGCCAACCTTGAGGTGGATGTGGAAGATGTGCTTGTGGTTCCAGATGCACAATCCGCCCCGAATGAGGTTGGAATTTGTCCTGATGTCGGTGCTGCCCCTCAGGAGATCCCTTTGACCCAAAACCATCCAAGTAAGTGTCGTACTTAGCACATTGTCTTTCTTTAATTCCCCACCGACACCACCTTCATGACCCTTGTATTAATGGTATCCATATTCTTGCTTCAAATGCAGGAGACCTTCCTAACAATATTGGTGGTCCTCCTATGCCTCCATCAGCCGACGTGCCTCTAAGGTTTGGATCATCCAATAGTGTGGATGTCAACATCGATGATGACAACGATCCTTATGCCACTGCAAGGGCTGTTGATTCTAATGATGACCGTCCTGTTGCACCATTGAGCGAACAAGATATGGACCTCATCAGATCCATTTGTCCTGATCGTGATCCACTAGTTCATGAATTCAGCGATCTCAGACAATCTCAGAGTGCTTATGCAGAAGGAAGGGATCATGAGCTGCTAGAGGCTCCTGAGGCTGTCAATGTGGAGATTCAGAAGGGTTTGTTGTTCAAGGACTTGCCTACCTTGAGAAGGTGGTTGCAGGAATACTCTGTGAGACGTAAGAGACCATTCAAGGTGAGGCATTCCTTTGTGGATCGGCGTTACACAGTGGTGTGTGAGACGTTTGTAGCCTTTTCAGTGAGTTTTCAAATAGGCTTTTTAGTCAACGTATGTAGCCTTTTCAGTGGACGACTATAGGCTTTTCAGGGTCCTTTCACGTCAGCTATTAAGTGCCAATAAGTATGCTGATCGGGAGCATTTACGCCACATCACAACGGCTACTATACATGCCACCGCCTATATATATGCATTGCTGGATGGATCGGTAGCCACAACGAGCATTTCATTCAAGTAGTAATGTCTGCAGGCGCGTCTGGAGGGAGAGGGAAGGGGGTGAAAAAGGGAAATCCCAATCTGTGGGAGGTAGATCCAAATACGTGGGAAGGGGGTTTAGGTCCTAAACAGTTTACTGAAGCCTTGGAGCGTTTCCCTGAGCAGAGCAAGAGCGAGTTCAATAGAGATATGCCTCTCAAGAACTATGACAAAGAGGAGGGAAGATTGACCAAAATATATGCATGGTGAGGATTGCTTAGTGCAGATGTACGGCAAGGGAATGGAAGGAGGTCGACGTTTCTTCAAATGCCCACGAGCATGGATAATTTCTAGAATTTATCTTTTGTAAAATTTGTTTGTCACTTTGGCTACATCTTAAAAAGATTTACTTTTCTTAGAGTTTCGAGTCCGAGGAAAACTGTGGGTTCACTAGGTGGATCGATCCGCGTCCACTTTGGCCGCATGCGCAGTACATCTCCTACCTGTAGGATTGTATCTTCGAACTAGAGAGGGAAGTTAGCGTAGGCACAAAGGACTACGAAGAGGATGACAGCAACAATGGTGCAAGTTCACAGGAGCCACCGTGCACCGATCCATATTGTTGCTGCCCTTGTCACCAAAACAAGGGGCCACCACCACCGCCACCACCACCACCAATTGGTGGATACTATGGAGAAGAGTCTACCCAGTTCTCTATGTGGCCGCACTACTAGGAGGAACCTACCTAAGGCATGTTAGGTTTAGTCCAAGAGCTATGTACCCTTGTCACCTACATGTTCTCACATGCCATCTCGTGTATCTGATGTTTGAATTAATTACCTAAGGCGTGTTAGGTTTAGTCAAGGACCTATGTACCCTTGTTTGGTACATGTTATCACATGCCAGTTCATGTGTTGTGCGTGTCCAGCTATGTAATGCACTACTTTACGGTTTAACTATGTCGAATATTATCACCACAACGAGTGGAAAAACAACACAATGATCATTGAGTCCAATACAAGACGTACTGAGTGCAATAGTACGCCATAGTTAACTAAATAAGGTTCATAAGAGTACATGACTCCAAACTAGATAACGTAGAACATGGTCTAAGTACGTTCGAACTAAAAGTGCACTACATGATTAAAAAGTCCAATACTACAAGACATTGCTCATGCATAAACCAAATAGCTACTGAGTGCAACGAGGCCACTTTCCCTTCTTCTGGGTATCGGGATTCTCCTCCATCGCTGCCTTCGCTCGGCGCGCACGCTCAAGCTTCCTCTCCCTCTCCTCCCTAGCCACAGCAGCTTTCCTCCTTTCCTCCTCTTCCTTGTGCTCCTTCTCTGCAGCCTCTTGTTTGCACCTCATCTCATACCTCTACCTGCACTCCTCCTCCCTCTTTCATGCATTGTAGGGACTCTTTGTCTGACTCCTTGATCTCAGTATCGATCCACTGCTCAAAATCACAAAGCGGTGGAGGGGTCTGCAACATATACAATTGATACAGAACAAATAAATCCTGGAAGACTTCATATGACAAAAGAAATCAATGCACAATAAAAACATTTGTCACAATAAAGTCACTGCGACGTTGTTGCTCGATAGGCTCCCATGCAAAATTCGAACACATCCAATACCTCTGCCTATAGGTTTCCTCTTCCTCGAAAATGTCTACCTTGCAAGGATTGCCACAAAAACACATGGGTACAGGAACACCGCTGGGGAGAGGCTTTGGGGCATAGGGACTTTCCCACCGACGACGATAGCTACAATCAAAACAATTTCATCATACTAACCGAAACCTAATTACATTAAACCCTAAACATAGGGTTTTCCATTTGTTGCACAAATAATGAAAACCTAATATGACCATTATCTTGGTTTCTTAGCTTTGCCACCCCTTGGCATCCTACCATTATAAATGTAACAAAAACTTAAAATCAATTCAAATACTAGGGTTCCAAAATCAACGCATTTTATACCAAATCAATGCACAAAAATTGAGGAGGAGAGAGAGATTACCGTGCTAGTGAAGATGTGTGGATCAAATCGAAGTTTCCAAGGTGCAATTCGTCGATTCAAGAGATTGGCCGGCTTGGGATAGGAAGAACCCGAGAGGGAGGGAGGGAGGAACAAATGAAACAAGGTTTGGAGAAGAAGAGGTTCGGGGCCATATGGAATCCAAGCTCAGCGCCGAGATTAGTGGCGCCGAGCTCGGCGCCATGACTGATGGCGCCGAGCTACGGCGCCGAGGTCCCTGCCATGCGTGCTCACGGTGTTACCAGGCCCAAACACCTTGGCGCCATGACCGACGGCGCCGAGACGTGTAACCTCGGCGCCATAACCTACGGCGCCGACCCCTGGGTCTAAAGATTGATTTAGGTTTTCCAGGAGTCTAAATGAGAGCTTAGTTCAAAAAAAAGGGCCAAATTGCAAAAAAAGCGACGGCTTAAGCCCGGTAGGCTACTCTACTCGCTAGTGTAAATAAAAATATCTTTTTTAAAAAAATCGTAAATAAAAATATCTTGGCGACATGCAGTGTGTAGTAGTCGACGTCGTCGTTGAGAGAGTAGTTGTACGGTCTGACCGACGCAACTTTAGCGACATCTCTGTAGACGTCCACAAGAACCGTACCGAGAGAAGAGCGACGTGTGCTCGCTGAAGCTACGGCTGTTTGTACAGTGACAAGTGAGAGGAAGTTCTCCAAGCCCGCAGATAACTTTTTCGCCTTTCAGCCAACACAGTGGTCAATGTTGAGCTTCGGCGGATAGCGGCACAACACTGTCACCTTTCGCGTCGTGTCGTGTGACTACAGGTAGCAGCAAAAGGAGACGATTGGCTAGTAGCAGCAGCACGCGTGCAGCGAGGCTGCGGCCAGCGGAGGGCTGATTAGGGTTCATCAGGTTCATTCTTTTTTTTTTTGTGAAGGCATCAGGTTCATTCTTGACTAGGCAATTAGCATATACTCCCTCTATTCTAAATTATAAGCTGCTTTGATTTTTTTCCTGGTACATAGGATTTACTGTGTATCTAGGCATACGTTATATCTATAGCAAAATAGATGTGTCAAAAGAGTCGAAGCGACTTATATTTTGTAAGTATAAGCAAGCTCATAGGCCACGTGGGTCTGACTCTTGGGAATTTGTCCAACAATCTTCTAATTACACTAGAGTATAGTTAATCAACCAGTGTGACCATGTACATAATAAGGGTGTCCTTTACTGAGACCTAATGATCATATGTCACTCTACTCATAGTATCTTGCTCATCAAGCGACAAGGCACACTAGGTATTGCTCAAGGTTACACCATGTGACATATACTAGATATGAATCCTTTATGGACTCATTCATGTTGAACCTATTCGACACCTTGTCAATATGCATGCTTTACTTGATCCAATTAAGCGCTTAGACCTAATCTCTATAGATCTATATACACAAAATGTAGGATGCTTCTCCAAGTTCTTTATAGAGAAACTTTACTGTTTTTAGGTATGTTTGTTATGTTTATGCCTATGGTTGCTATCCGTTGAACAAAAGATGTCGAGATTGATCCTGAAGGAAGTTCAAGTGTTATGATAGTAATTGGAGGCAAGTGTTCTTGAACATACTTGCGCCTATTTTATTTTATTTTGAGATAACATAGTTATTAGCCCTTTAGTTACACGTTTGAGTCTAAATCTGAATCCTATGTTAAAATTTATTAGATTTCATATATCAGCCTTGAACCAGACGGTCAAATATAAATGATCAAAACCAAGGCACACTATTTTTTATACAAGTAAATGTATTATTCCTCAGATCATAATCACACAACCATAATAAGAATAACAACTTTGAAAGTAAATTAGCTGTGAGGGCACACACCATGGCAGTCAAAGCAAATGATACTACTCGGTTCTGGGTTGTTTTTTAAAAAAAAATGATAGGCCATGGCAAAGTAAAACTAAAAAAGAAGCAAATATGCTCGAACGAACATGAACACACTATTTTAAATACTAGTTAATATATTATTCCTGATAATCACACAACCGTAACGACACACTTTGAAAATAGATCAGCAATGAACGCACACACCGCAACAGTAAATCTAGAGCTAGCAATTGGTCAACAATTTTAGAGATAGTGCCATTGTACATAATGAATCAGTGCCACTGAATTCCATCCGGCACAGATTGAGTTCCCAAGATATGTAGGGGACGTTTGGTTCACAGCCACACATTCCGTGGTGAGTGTGGCGGCACCTAAGCCGTGGTGGTCGTAATCGGCGCCACGGCCGTGGCGGGATTTAGGCGGGATTTATAACGGGGAAAGCCTTTGGCTGCCATGTCCGAACACCGAACCAAACAGCTGCCATCTGCTGATGGTGAGCCGAACCTGAGGCAGCAAGCTCTAGCAGGGAAGCAAACACCCCCGTAGTGTATGTGGGGAACAATTTAGTTCATATATAGATCAAAGAAACACATCTTTAGAGACATCTAATAATAATGTCATCTGTGCATGGAAATTGATTTCCAAAGATATAGATTATGTTTTGGTTGTCTTGGAAAATCAGTTTGATTTTTCAGAGATGGCTAATGTTTTGATCCACATCTTGGAAATTGATTTTTAAGGACGGAGATAGCTAGAATACTACTGATTTCTAGACTTGGACACTTCGAGGCCATGCATGGTACAGAAGTGGACGTGACAACCACCTCCATGAATGGTCTGAGTAGTAGTGACTTTTCTCCGCACAACACAACCACTAATGAACATCGAACAGAACAACAATTAGTGGCTACTGATCAATCACCAAACTTCAGTCTACAGTATACGAGGTAACATCTCCTGTTCAGCCAAGATATGTCCTTCTCATCCCATTATCTAAAAAAAATGTCCTTCTCATCTGATGAGGATTGTTTTTACTTTATTGTGGCCTGGAAAACCAACTACTAGTTTTTTTTTTGGTGGTGGTGCTGCTGCTGTCCTATGGAAAATAGCCTGTCGGACTCAGCGACCTCGAGAGATTCTTAATGCGTCTGTGTCATTTCACGTGTGGAATTCAACCGGGGCCTTGTTTAGTTCGGCCGATTTGGTGGTGACCGAATTATTGTTGTGCACTGTTGCGCACGGTAGCATTTTGTTTTTTAGTGCAAAAAATTGTCTAAAAATTGATTAATTAGGCTCAAAATGATCGTCTCGTAAAGAACAACAAAATTGTACATTTAGTTTTTTATTTCATCTACATTTATTACTCCATACATGTGCCGACATTTTGATGTGATGGGGAATCTTCTTTTTGCATAGTAGAATTTGGGGAAAAATTTGGTATCTAAACAGGGCCAGCCATGCATAGAGCGTTTTAGATGGTACTCCCTCCGTCCCAGAAAGAATGCAATTCTAACGTAATGTCATGTTTTAGTATCTTATAAATTTAACTAATTATAGATAAAAAATCAATATTTATGATACTAAATAAATATCATTAGATTAATTATGAAATGTATTTTTATAATAAATTAATTTAGAGTCATAGATGTGAATATTATTCCTTAAACACTTGGTCAAACATGACACTTAAGCCATGTTTAGTTATCAAAAATTTTCAAGATTCTTCATCACATTAAATATTTGGACACATGCATGGAGCATTAAATGTAGATAAAAAAACTAATTACACAGTTTGGTAGAAAACCACGAGACGAATCTTTTGAGCCTAATTAGTTTATGATTGAACACTAATTGACAAATACAAACGAAAGTGCTATAGTAGCCCAAGCAAAAAAAAAATCGCGAAAAACACACTCTAAGTCTTAACCTTTTGGACGAGGTAGTAACATGACTTGTCACATCAGTCCATCACTCCATCCTAGAGATAGGCTTTATCGCAGCACAGGAGCAGAGATTCCCCTATAGAATCATAGATGCAGATGAATAGGAGTAGATGATACAGATACAGCAGTGGTCAGGACACTACTAGCGTAGCTATTCATCATCCAGAGCGCCAAGTTGGCTAATTTGCAGTGACGTGCCTGTTATAGACCGGGATTGAGACACTTAAATATTGTTTAGAAACTTGAATCTATAATTTTGTACTTTAGAATCTTGAAAAAATGATGTAATAGTTTAAGGACGACCCCTGGTGTAACTAACTCTTTTTTTAAAAAAAAAGGTTGGATATTTCCTATCAACTTCCGAATGTGAGCCCAAAAATCAATTATACGACCCCAATCTACGCTGTCAATGACGGCCTAGCTCAAATCCATCGGAATTTAGCAATGCCAGCCACCATTGTTAGAACATCACCCTCCTTTCAAAGGATACAATAAGTCCCAAATCTTTTTCTTTTTAAATGTCACTGGGTGATGAAATCCCAGTTGAATAAGTTACAAGGACCAGGTTCGAACTCTGGCCGGCCGGCTCAACCACAAGGAGCCTTGCCACCGCACTACTAGTGCGTCTGCGATAGGCCCCAAACCCTGTAAATGTCACGTCAGCCAATGCCACAAGAGCTTTCAGAGTGTACATCTAATGAATCTTCATCGTTACAGATGATCAAGCACCATTAATCTGGTACACCAGTGCAGGCCAAGCTGGGACTCAAAGCCCATCTGAACTGTTAAAAAAAATTACTGTTGGCTTTCCGATTGGCGATCTGCGGTGGCCAAACCTGGTTCAGGCGGCACCGTAGGTCGGAGCTGAGACGTGTCGATGTCGCTTGGCTTGTGCCTGTCATTTTGGGGCTTGGGCTGCTATCGATCTTGGATGCAGCCATTTTACCGAGTGCGTAGATTTTTTATTGGCCGGCCAAATCATTTTTTATGAAACAAACCAAGGCAAGTCATAGCCTACATATTAGAGCATAACTAATAATACAGCCGACTACTACTGATTGTAAAGATTTTTGCAACCCATCTTCCAGTCCACCTCCGGCGGAGCTCTCTCAGCCCCGCTCCTATAGGCCTACACAGCAGGCATGCCCCCAGGCTCCCACTCTATTTATATTTGCCAGTTCATGTAGCATACAACCCTACAGCTATAATTACGATTTATTTTTTTGTTGATTCCGTTATACAATATGTATTTAGTTTATATATGTATACATATAATATTAATCTGATATTGTGATGTGGATACAATGTGACGGTGTTGACAGCAAAATATACCATCAAAGTCACTTGTATTTTATAATTAAATATGATCTAGTTATAAGTACCGAGACTATTTTTTTCCATCACCTGTGTACAATCGACTACTGGCTGTAAGGATCTTTGCAAGCCATCTCTCAGCCCAGAGCCCACCCATATAATAATTAATTCTTCACTATTAATGCATGGCTCACTTGTTCCTCTCCCATAGTTCCCGGGTTATTGTGTCTAAGTCGGTTATAAGCTTACAGCTCACTTCTTCTCTCTCATCCGCCTCAGCATTTAACCTGCTTTCAACCTGTTATTATACTTGCTCTTAGGTGTATAATAGAGGGTTGTTGGTGGGCCAAATGTTGAGTGGAGGGGAGAGAGAACAAAGAAGAGAAGTGGGTTGACTGTTTACGACAACCAGCATATGCACAAGAACTAAAAAAAACTTTGTGAGATAGAAAAGTGGTGTCCTAACTAAGACAACTGCTATATGAGTGGGCTGATAGGTAGACCATAAATATATATTCAACTAGCTGGATGTTGTATTATTAGCCTTGCTTTGGGGATAGGAAGCGCCAGTTGAATGGAACATAGTCCCTCCATCCAAAAACAAAACAATTGTAGAGGTAGAACAAGTTAAATTTTCGTAAGTTTAACTACATTTGTATAAAATAGTATTCATGTCTTCAATAAAATATATTTTATAATTAATTTAATGGCACTTATGTATTTTTTGTATGGATTTAGATAAATTTCAAATTGTTTGACTTTCTGGAAACTAAGAATTGTATTCTTTTTTTAATAAAGGGAGAGTATCTGTCAGCTCCCGGTGTCCTCTATCGGATGAAGATTGATTCAATCAGCCCCAACAATACTAGACGAGAAAAATATTGCCTTTTGCATGGTCTTCCCTTTCTGGCCATGCGTGATGGCTCCGCCTTCCCCTTCCTCATCACCCTAGGCATGGCTCCGCCTTCTCCCAACACCATTGCTGCCTTCCCTTCCATGCATGGTGTCAGGTACCTAAATTAGGGGTACTTAAAACCAACGATTAAAAGGAGTAAATCCCTGAGGAATCCGCGCCCTGAAAACCTCCTAAGAGAGATCGAGTTAAGGCCCCACCTACACGGATACACCGATCCAAGCCACGCACGTATACAGACGGGGCGCCCTCGACCGCGTTCCGACTCGTACGAGGCTCGCTCGACGGGAAGCCTCAACCCCAGAAAATCTCTGACTCGCACGACCCAGAGTCGACCCGGTCGACCCCCCTCACCCACCTACTCACCGATAAAGCATTTAATGCAACCACTTCCACCAACGTGGCCACAGCGCCACCGGCGTGGGAGCGGCATCCGCGTCTAATCTTACTTTTTACTGCCTATCCCGGGATGGGCAATGAAAAGCAGCCACTATTCCCGCCATGACTAGCACTGTCCGACCGTCATGTCTTGGGATTTCTGGGGCTCGGCTTTATCCATTTCCCGTCGACCCTCCTCAGCTACGTCCCGACCCGGCCTCGACCGCCATAAGTCGAACAAAGGAACCACGACCCGTACGTCGACCACAGGGAATCGCATGTCCTCTGCAGCACCCCGGATATCCTGCTGACCCGTCATCAACATCACCACGACACCCCAGGGATGGCCTGCATGCACCGGGGCACATCGCCATAGCAACACCGATAGTGCTTGCTCCGCCTTCTCCTCCAAGGCACCTCCTAGGGTTTGTTGTAAGCCTTATCCTCCCCTTGAGTCTATAAAAGGGGAGGGCAAGGAGCTCTCCAGGCAGGAGGACAGACGGCAGGAAAACAAGACAGGCATCTTCCCACTTCTGAGATCAACATCTCAAGCAACACTTCATTGTACAATTTCTTTGAGACTTGGGACCAGTTCCCTCTCTCACGGCTTGTAACCCCTACACAAACACTTAGGTGCAAGGAAATACAATACTCTCCCTTTCCCGCTGGACGTAGGGCCTTTTTTTACCCGAATCAGGATAAACCCCCGTGTATTCTCTTTGTATCACCATCTGGAGTAGGGAGCACGCAGCAAAAAATCTCTCGTCGGCTTAGGGCCCTCCCGGGTCCAAACACCGACAGTTGGCGTGCTAGGTAGGGGACCGCTGCGTGTCAACATCGCTTTCCTGCCATTTCTCCGGATGCCTGACCCCGAATAGCCACTTCCTCTGGCTACGGTGATTTGGTTCGAGAGTTTGGAGTTCATGTCCCTCGGCTACGGCTAGGACATGGTCCTCCTCCCACCCAGGCACCCATCTGACCACAACTATGAGCTCTCCCAACGCGAGGGAGCATTGCGCCGGTATCACTGTTCCCATCGAGCTCGTACAACCAGGCGACGGCATAACCAGCATAGCCATCATCATCATTGTCCCAAGGAAGGCGATACGATGCTCCGTTCTGGCGCCCCTCGGCCAGACACCCACGTAGCGTCTCTCATTGAGGGCCTACGTAGGATGAGCCTAGCTACGGATGAGACGCCGGCGGGGCGTCCTGTCATTCCACCATCCGCTGCGGCTCCTCCGGTCAGATCAAGAGCAGTCTCTCCGACGGCAGGGTCAATGCCACCATGGACATTCCCTTATGGGCTGAACACGGTTGCCCAATAGTACGCTTCCTCCGTAAGCGCCAACATGCGCGTTTACAGGGAACTCCCTGGGCACCATCTATGTTCTGCCCTCAACCTCGTAGCGTCCACACCAGCTTCCGAGTACCAGGACACTGCGGAGAGCCCTGGTACAGAGCACCGTGTGACCGCTTCCAGCCACTACGACCCCAGAGATCGACGACCTCACATGCATCCGTCGTATTACTATTTTGGCGCCCCAGACTCCGACTCTGCCGATGACAGTTATGATCCGCCCCGCTAATGCTTCCATATCGATGGGGCTATCACGTCAGATTCAGAAGCCGAGGTGGCCGTTGGAGGAAGGAACGCCACACCACCTCACGTTGAGCCCCTTGGCTCACGGGACAAAGCCCAATTCCTTGGTGTGGACCAAGGAGCATAACTTGAGTAGATCCAAGAATTGCAAGCCATGCTCAATGAGGAACGAGAAAACCTGCGCCTACTTCAGCAAACCCTCGAGCGGGAGCGCGCGGCGCGTGCACGTGGCAGAGGAGCTCGAGAGAGAGCTCATGACGTCAATCGTCGCATCATCGAGGATCGAGCGGGCGAACCCCCAGTCTTCAATCGAGCCAGCCAGAACGTCATCGCCACCGCAATGCTTCTTCGCAATATGCCCAAGCCATCTACCCCCGAGGCCCGTCGGCCCCGCGATGAGATTCGAGGTCTCCTCAAGGCTGTGGCCTTGCAGCAGGCCGAGAGTTTTGCTTCGAGGCACCACGGGTTTGCATCGGAGCAGCCTGCGGAGCCCTCCCAATAGGAGAAAGAGGCCTCGGTTCATCCCGAGCCTGCACCACGAGGAGACAAAGCGGTCTCTGTCCGTGATTGCATCATCGACAATCGTGAGCCCTGAGACGCCCGTGATGACATCAACGTGCGCCGTAGGCATAGAAGCGATGACGGTGCATCTCGAGGCTACCACGTGCACAAGGGCGGACGTTATGATAGCTCAGAAGATCGCAGTCCATCTCCCGAGCCATCGGGCCCTCGAGTCTTCAGCAAGACCATTCATAGGACCCAGCTTCTGATCCGGTTTCGCCCCTCCCCCCCGATGACTCTCACCAAGTATAACGGTGAGACCAAACCAGAACTTTGGCTCGCTGATTTTCGCTTGGCTTGTCAGTTGGGCGGGGCCACCGACGACCGTGTCATCATCCGATAGCTTCCCCTATTCCTATCGGACACCGTACGAGCATGGCTCGAGGACCTCTCGCCTAGACAGATCCACAACTAGAACAACCTGGTGAGAGTGTTCGAAGGAAACTTCAAGGGGACCTACATGCGCCCTGGTAACTCTTAGGACCTCAGGAGTTGTAAACAGAAGCCGGGTGAGTCCCTCTGTGACTATATCCAGCGTTTCTCCAAACAACACACCGAGCTTCCCAATATCACCAACTCCGACGTCATCATGGCTTTTCTCTCTAGAACCACCTGCAAAGAGCTGGTCCGAGAGTTGGGACACAACACCCCCATCATTGCCAATGAATTAATGGACATCGTCACCAACTACACCGCTAGCGAGGAGGCGGTCAGTGCCATCTTTGGTGGTGACCAGGATAAGGGGAAGCGCAAGGATGAGGAACCCGAGGGCTCCAACCGGGGCGCCAAGAGAAGCAACAGGAAGAAGAAGAAAAACCATCAGGACAAGCGTGAAGCCGCGGCTGACAACCTTGTCGCTACCGTTGACCGCAAGAAGCCTCGAGGACCCCCGGCGGGGGCATTTTTGACAAAATGCTCGAAGAACCATGTCCCTACTACAAGGGACCTACGAACCACAACCTCGAGGACTGCCACATGCTGCGGAGATACTTTGAAAGCTTAGGCATCAAGAAAGACGACAAGAAGGAGGACCCCAAGGAGAAAGATGATGATAAGGACGAGGGGTTTCCCGAGATCCATGACTGCTTCATGACATACGGGGGATCCTCGATGCATCTCTCGGCGCGCCAGCGCAAGCGGGAGCATCGAGAGGTCTTCTCCGTGCAGCTGGCAACCCCCCTCTTCCTTGACTGGTTCGAGATGGCCATCACTTTCGACCATGATGACCATCCGGACTATGTCCCCAATCCTAGAGTCTACCTGCTCGTCGTCGATCCCATCATCTCCAACACGTGCCTCACTAAAGTGCTCATGGACGGTGGCAGCAGCCTTAGCATTATCTACGCCCAGACCCTCGACCTTCTAGTAATCAAGAGGACGCACCTCTGACCTAGCGTCGAGGGCTTCCATGGAGTTGTGCCGAGGAAACGAGCAGAGCCCGTCAGGTGGATCAACCTGCCCGTCTGTTTCGGTACCCCCCTCCAACTTCAGGAAGGAGACCCTCACTTTCGAGGTGGTTGGGTTCCACGGGACCTACCACGCTATTCTTGGGCACCCCTGCTACGCCAAATTCATGGCGGTTCCCAACTACACCTACCTTAAGCTCAAAATGCCGGGCCCCAAGGGTGTCATCACCATCGGGCCCTCCTATGAACATGCCTACGAGTGCGACATAGAGTGCATCGAGCACGGAGAAGCCGTCTTAGAGTCGGCAACCTTGGCGGCAGACCTCGACGATTTGGCCAAGGAGATCCCCGACCCCAAATGCCATGCCAGCAATTTCGAGCCTGTGGAAGACATCAAGCTCGTACCCCTCGACCCTGCCAATGCAGACGGAAGGGCGTTGAAAGTCAGCGCCACCCTAGATCTCAAATAGGAAGCAGTGCTCGTCGACTTTCTCCGCGTGAATGTCGACATATTCGCGTGGAGTCCCTCGGATATGCCGGGCATACCCAGGGAAGTCACCGAGCATGCCTTGGAGATCCGAGCCGGCTCCAAGCCGGTGAAACAACGCTTGCACCGCTTCAACGAGGAGAAGCGCAAGGTCATCGGTGAGGAGATCCGCAAGATTTTGGAGGTCGGATTCATCAAGGAGGTTCATCATCCCAAGTGGTTAGCTAATTCTGTATTAGTTAAGAAAAAGAGTGGGAAATGGAGGATGTGTGTAGACTATACTAGTTTAAATAAAGCATGTCTGAAAGTCCCTTTTTCTTTACCACGCATTGATCAAATCGTTGATTCTACTACGGGATGTGAAACTCTATCATTCATAGATGCGTATTCCGGCTACCACCAGATTAAAATGAAGGAGTCTGACTAGCTCGCAACTTCATTCATCACCCCGTTCGCCATGTATTGCTACGTTACTATGCCCTTCAGTCTATGGAACGCAGGGGCTACGTACCAACGATGCATGCAACACGTCTTCGGGGAACACATCGGGTCAACCATCAAGGCTTACGTCGACAACATCATGGTCAAAACCAAGAAGGTCAGCAACTTGGTTGATGACCTCGATGTCGCGTTCAAATGCCTTAAGGCGAAGAACATTAGGCTCAACCCCGAGAAATGCGTCTTCGGCGTTCCTCGAGGCATGCTCTTAGGGTTCACTATTTCCGAGCGTGGCATCGAGGCCAACCCAGAAAATATCACTGCAATCACCAAAATGGGCCCTATCCGAGATCTGAAGGGCGTGCAGAGGGTCACGGGCTGCCTTGCGGCCCTCAGTTGCTTCATCTCGCGCCTCGGCGAGAAGGCGCTCCCTTTGTATCGTCTCCTAAAGAAATCGAAACACTTTTCATGCACCCTCGAGGCTGAGGAAGCTCTTACTAGGCTCAAGGCAACACTGTTCGAACCTCCGATACTCGCCCCTCCGGCTGCAGGAGAATCTCTCTTGCTTTACGTCGCCGCGACGACACAAGTGGTCAGCACGGCCATAGTCATCGAGAGGGCAGAAGAAGGTCACACGTTGCTCGTTCAGAGACCAGTATACTTCGTCAGTGAGGTGCTCTCGGACACCAAGGTTCGCTATCCCGCAAATCTAGAAGCTATTGTACGCCATCGTGCTGACACGACGCAAGCTCCGACACTACTTCGAGGGCCACCCGGTGACCGTGGTCTCTTCTTTCCCTCTGGGGGAGATAGTCCAGAACTGGGAGGCCTCAGGAAGGATACCTAAGTGGGCGGTCGAGCTTATGGGCGAAACCCTCTCTTATGCGTTGCGCAAAGCCATCAAATCCCAGGTGATGGCGGATTTTCTAGCAGAATGGACCGACACCCAACTGCCTCCCGTTCAAATTCAGGGCGAGCTGTGGACCATGTACTTCAACGGGTCGATGACCAAAACGGGTGCGAGCATAGGCTTGCTCTTCATCTCGCCCCTCGAAATTCACATGCGCTACGTGATCCGACTCCACTTCGTAGCCTCCAACAACGTAGCTGAGTACGAGGCCCTTGTTAACGGCTAGCGTATTGCCATCGAGCTCAGGGTTCGACACCTCGACGTTCATGGAGATTCTCAACTCATGGTCGACCAGGTCATGAAGGACTCAAGCTGCCACGATCCCAAGATAAAAGCCTACTGCAAGGAGGTGTGGCGCCTTGAGGATAAATTCCACAGCCTCGAGCTCAATCACGTCATGCGCAGATATAATGAGGCTACCGATGAACTCACGAAAATTGCGTCTAATCGAGCCACGGTTCCACCTGACGTTTTCTCAAGGGATCTTCATGAACCTTCCGTTGATGCCAGAACGACTAAGGGGGCCGACAGTCCATCACTCGACCCCCCACCTAAGGCAGAAGCCCCCTCGACCGGGGCTAACGTCATGCAGATGAAAGGCTCGACCCTACCAGTCGACCTCGAGCCCGACTGGCGCACTCTGTACCTTGACTGTCTCACTCGAGGGGAGCTCCCCTTGGATAAGGCTGAGGCTCGACGGATCGCTCGTCAGGCCAAGACCTTTGTGATATATGGCGACGAAAAGGAGCTTTATCAACGCAGCCCTACGGGCATCCTACAACGCTATATCACAATCGAGGAGGGCAAGAACCTTCTTGAGGACCTACACTCGGGGGCTTGCGGTCATCACACGGCACCTCAAACCCTCGTTGGAAACGCATTCCGATAAGGTTTCTATTGGCCAACCATAGTCTCCGACGCTATTAAGCTAGTACGCTCCTGCAAAGGATGCTAGTACTATGCAAGGCAAACCCATCTTCTGGCTCATACCCTGCAAACCATCTCCATCATGTGGTCATTTGCCGTTTGGGGGCTCGACTTGGTCGTACCCCTAGAGAGAACAACCGAGGGCTTCACCCACTTGCTCGTCGCCATTGACAAGTTTTCCAAGTGGATCGAGGCCTGTCCCATTACCAATGTCAGATCAGAGCAAGACGCGCTGTTCTTCACTGACATCATCCATCGCTTTGGGGTTCTCAACTGCATCATCACGGATAACGGCACCCAGTTCACCGGCAAAAGGTTCTTGGAATTCTGCGATGACCATCACATCTGTGTGCTCTAGTCGGCCGTGGCTCACCCAAGGATAAATGGCCAAGTGGAACGTGCCAATGGCATGGTCTTACAAGGCTTAAAACCGAGAATCTTCAACAAATTGAACAAACATGGCAAGAAATGGGCCCCCGAGCTCCCCTTGGTCCTGTGGAGCCTAAGAACAATGCCGAGTCGAGCCACGGGGTTCACTCCATTTTTCTTAGTCTATGGGTCCGAGGCTGTGCTCCCAACCGATTTAGAGTATGGGTCCCCAAGGCTGAAAGCCTACAACAAGCAAAGCAACGATGTCGCAAGAGAGAACGCTCTTGACTAGCTCAAGGAAACTCGCGATGTAGCAATATTGCACTCTGCAAGGTATCAGCAGAATCTCCGATGCTACCATGACAAACACGTTCGCGGATGAGACCTCAACGTCGGTGACTTGGTGCTTCGACAAAGCCAAATCAACAAGGGACGACACAAGCTTACCCCACCATGGGAAGGACCGTACATCGTCGCAGAAGTGTTGAAGCCCGACACCTACAAGCTATCAAATGAAAAGGGCGAGATCTTCACCAACGCTTGGAACATTGAACAACTACATCGCTTCTACCCCTAGAGCCTCAAGTCTTTGTACTTTTTCTCTCAGTTACATGAATGAATAAAGAGTACACCTATGTGCAAAAAGCATTCTTTCATGAAAAATAGGTAGGCTCGACCCTGCTTATCGCAAGGTCAAACCTCCCTCAGGGGCTAGAAAGGGGGGAACCCCCTGTGTCCCTAAAAAATCGCTTTCTTTTTTCAAAAAAAAATTACATAGTCAATGAGACCGCATGAGTGCCCTAAGGCTCGACGACTGCTAAAGCCGGGAGATCACCTATGCGTTTGCGCTAACGGTACCTCCACTCACTCCCTCGTGCCAAAGGGAGCAACCGCATGCTAAGAGGACTTAGTAAAAACTTACGACTTTGAAGAAGCCCGACGTCTAACGTTCCTACACGTTTCGATGCGAGTACTTACGTAAGTCAACGAGGCTACAAGGCCATCCTAAGGTCAAGGGGCTGTCGAGCCACGAGACCACCTACACCCCCAGGCTACGGTATCTCCACTCGTGCCCCACGCCAAGGGATGTAACCGCTAGCCAAGAAGACCGCGTAAGAACGCAATTCGAACGATAAGGAGCAAAAGAATCGAACAAAATAAAACATTTGGCGTATATTTACATCAAAATGTTTTTAGGCCCCCGGGGCCACAACAGTACGAGTTGCAAATGGTAGCTAACTTGTTACATGGGCCTCCATGCCTAGATTTGGCAAACATGCCCTCATCATCAGCAGGCAGGAGCACCTCATCCTCGAACAGCCTCGCAAGTCAACCTCGAGGCTCTTCTGCAGCCTCGATCAACCCTAGGCAGGCCGCCTCGTTCTCCTCCTCGATCTTTATTGGATCCGAGGTGAAGCCATCAGCGATGAGGCTCATGTCGTACTCAAACCCAGACCAGACGACCGCCATGGCTCTCTTCACGCCATGATGCAATGCGCCCCATATCTTCTTGCGGACGAGGCCGCCCAGAGCCGTCACCCGGCGTACGAACGAGTTCCTTGGCGCATCCTCTTCGGTATCAACGTTAGGCTAGACCCCTAGGCTATCGCACACCGTGCTGATTGTGCCCTAGAGCAGCTGATTCCGTCTGACCTTGGCCTCGAGGAGGGCTTGAAACGAGGTGGCCATCGCCTAGGCCTCACGCTGCTGTTTCTCTAGCTCTGAATCATAAGACCAAGTCAGCAAAAAACACAAGAAACCCAAGTCGAGATTAGAGTTGGGTGGAAACCTACCCTCGACATGGGTCTGCCAGCCCACGATCTGATCGCGCAGCTCACCGTGCGCCTTCTCGGCTGCTTAAAGGACCTCGTCCCTGTCATGGATGGTCGCCCTCAGCGCCTCGATCTCTCAGTCGATGCCTGAGAGAGCCTCGTTCCTCGCTCGGACGGTCTCCTTTAACGTCATGACCTCACTCTCTAGGGTCTCGATGCAAGCGGACACCAGCCCGATCTGGACGTTGAGGGCATCACGCTGGCCGCTGACAAGGGTGACGTCCTTCTCAAGCTCCTCCACGCGGGCCAATAGCGGCGCATGGTCCTCATGGGCCTTGGATGCCTCCTCCTGAGCCTTGGTCGCATCTCCACGCGCCTTGGTCATGGCTTCCTGAGCTTGCATTGTTTCCTCCCTGACCACCGCATGGACGACACAAAGCTCGTCTACTTCGGTGCTCTTCTTGGATAGCCGCTTATTGGCTTCCTCGACCAGAGCCCATTGACGAGTAAGCGCTGCCCACACGCCGCTTTCATGGCAAATGAAAAGCGACTTGTGGCGTGATCGCTCCTTGAGCTCCTGACCACGGTCAAACCCAAAATCAGAACCAAGGAGAAAAGGGGGGTACGGGCCAAATGAAATATTGAAACAAGCATGAATCACCTCGAAGGCCCCCGACATTTGCCGCACTAAGGTATCCGTGACCATTCGTAGAGACCACATGGAGTGCTTGCGGAGCCCCTCGATGTACTCCCAGTGTTGCACTTCGTCTTTATCGTCGAGGGCGAAGAAGGGCTCGACGTCGGGGTTAGCCGCATCCCTGAACTTAAGGGTCAACCGACCCCAGCATAGGAGCTCCTCCTCTGCTCGCACAAGTGCCAGCTCCACAAAGTCAGGCCACCCGCCCGATGTCTCCACTGCATCACCGTCTGGCACCGTAGAGGTTTCGGGTCGATCCGAGGCATCGACCATCTCGAGTCTGCCTTATGCTTCCCCTTATCGGAAGGGGAGCCGTCAAACATGAGATCGATCATGGCCGGTGTCGACCCTTGGGGCGGGAGGGGCCCCCCGCTGGCTGGCACCTCCGCCTGGGCATCGGGCGGCGGCACGACCGCCTCCCGCTCCACCTCGCCCACCGGCCCCTCCGGTTGGCCTAGCTCGCGTTGCTCTGCTTCCGGTTGCGGCTCCAGCGGCCGCTCTTCCTGTTGTTGCTACGGTGGCTGCTGTGGCGGTTCCTCTCGCTCCATTTGCAGTCCCGGTAGCTCCTTCCCCTCTTTCCCCACATCTCATAGGGTCTTCCTCGTGTTCCTTGTCCCTTCCACATCCGCTTGCCCCGCGTCATGGGCAGCTGTGGCGGCCTCTATGGCCTCGATGGTCTCTAGGGTCCTCATGGTCAACCCCGGTTCGCGACCATCACCTCTGGACCGGCCAAGCCCGGTAGCATCCGGGGCCGCCTCGACCAACTCAGATCGTTGAGCAGCGTCTCCGGCTCCGACGTCCTCCTCGGCACTCACTCGTCAATGGGCTCTCCTAGGCCGCGACTCCTTCGCCTTGACTCGCTCTGTCTCCGCCTGGTACCTTGCAATCCAGGCGACGTCATCAGCTGGCGTCCGCATCCTCAAAGCAGCACCGGCTTTAAGCGCCTTGGCAGGCGTCAAGGCCGCCGGCTCCGCCTTGCGCTTGTGGCTGCATAGCAAATCAGAACATGAGAACAAGGAACAAAATAGACTTGTTTGAAAAACAAAGCGAAACACTCACCCGGACATGGGGATCAGGGGTTTAGTCCTTGGCTTCCCCGAGCTCCCTAAGGCCCTCTGTGACGGCCCTTCTGTCAAGCCTCTGGTCGGCCCAGAACTCCTTCAAGCCTAGGCTGATGAGATCCCAGAGGTCCTCTGCGTCATTAGGGTCGTCTGGCCTCAAGTTCTGACACCTGACGATGGCGTCCCAGCCTCGGGCGTTGACGCCACCGCTCCACCTACTGACGAGGTGCACGGCGACTGGGCACGCGTCCTCGGTGCCACCGACGTCATCGGGGGAACCCCCGGCTTGGCGAATCTCCTATCCGAGGGCCCCTCACGGGCCCTCCCTTCCGGTCATTCCTCCTCCCCCTCGACGAGCGTCGAGGGTAGGAAGTCAACCCCCCACCGACAGGTCCCCGCAGGGACCGCATGTCATGGAGGTGCGAGAGGAAAGTCACGATATCGTACCGCGACCTGGCGTCGTTGTCGTCGCTGTCATCGCTCTCCTCCTCTGAGGCCGTCTCAGAGGGGGACTCCTCTTCAGGGAGACCCTCGAGCCGTTGCTAGCGACGACGTCTTAGTAGCGCCTCGCGCTCACAGATCTTCCTAGCACGCCATGTTTTTGTGGCGTCTTTCTCCCTCTTCTCCTAGGCCGTGGAAAGATGCCTCACCTCTCGAGCGGCGCGATCCTCCGGGACCGGTGGCGGCGAGTCTTTGACCGCAGACAGATCCTGCACAAGAAACTCGATGAGTTTAGATCTACGAGACCTAGAAAAGAAGGGGAGCCTAGCACCAGGAGAGCAACACTTACCAGAGGCTCCAACCCCTGGTTGGGCTGCATTGGGACTCGGTCGATGTCCTCCTGCCTGAAGCGGCCCACCATCCCCCGTGCACGCCGAGCAACCTCATCGAGGGGGAGGGTCTCGTGTGACATCTGACTCCCCTCCAACGAGATGCCTGGCGTCATCTCGTCTAGGCGAAGTCGACGCTGCATCAGTGGCAGCACCCTCCGATAGTGGAACGCGGCGGCCACCATGCCCGCGGTCAGGCCGCGCTGACGAAGCTTCCTCAGTGCGTCGAGGAGCGGTTGCAGCTTTGGCTTGTCCTCCTCGATGATGCCATATGACCAATTCTCCTTGCGCGACATCAGGACCTAGCCAGAGAATCTCGGCAGCCGGCCATCATCGTCGTGCAGATAGAACCAACCATCGTGCCACCCGCTGTTCGACGAGATGAGCTGGGCTAGAATGTAGAGCTCGCCTCGGCCCGCCGGCACTTGGAGAGTGCAGTTTCCGGCGTGCACTGCCCGTCGTACTCCCCTCTCGCCCACCTTCTTGGCGAAGTGCTCCGCCTTGAAGAGGTGGAGCCACAACTTCCAGTGGGGCTCCACACCTAAGTACCCCTCGTAGACGGCCACAAAAATGGTGGCCTACGAGACGGAGTTGGGGGCAAGGTGATGGAGCTCCACCCCATAGTAGTGCAAGATCGCCCGCATGAACCGGCTCGGCGGCATCCCGAGCCCCCTCTCATGGAAGGCGACGAAGCTCACCACGTAGCCCTCTGGACGCGCCTGCTCCCGGTGGCTGGTCGGCGGCACTCTCCACTCCGGCAGGTCTCGGCCCGTTCTCGGTCACAGGAGACCATCGCGCACCAGTTCCTCCAGCCTCCTCTCCGTCACCGAGGAACGGATCCATGTGTCCATAGGGAGGACCTGGCTCTTTCCCACCAAGAGCGCTGAGGTCGGAATACGGTGGCGGCGGGGGAAAGGTTGATGACGGCAGCAGGGAACGGCTGATGGAGGCAAAGGAAGGAGTGCGATCGCAAAGGGCTAAGAAAGAACAAACGAAAGCCCTGGGCTCCATATTTATACCCCGGTAGAAGGCCAACCAGCAAATCTGGCGAAGAGGCAAGTAAAGTTTCCGCATTTAATGCTCTTACCTAACTGCTCCCTTGAAACCCGTGTATAAGGGCACGTGTCAACCATTCGCTTGGTAACCATCTGCCATGCCACCCACTACCACGCCGTTTTCGCTTCCCTCCTAAAAAGACGTGCCCCAACGGGCGGAAAGGGAGGCCTATGGACGGACACTTCCAGGCGAAGGAACAACGGGCTGCAAGCCCGCTGTAAACCTCGAGGGATCAAAAGCTGGCCCTCGACCGGGGTTCGACAGCTGCCCTCGAGTAAACAAGAGTAAGGGATGTCTGAGAGCGGACCCGTACAAGGCCAGGGCTCGAGCCACTTTCTCGAGACGCCCTCAGACATATTCGAGGCTAAAGGAGAGGTCGACAATGGAATCCCCTCGGGGGGAGACATCGAGCCCTCGGATCCTACCAAACAGAGCTGAGATCCATGCGACAACTTTTTGGCACTCTTGGAGAGCGCCTCCGCAGCCACCAGCCGACCCCTATCGAATGGGGCATGGGCTCCCACTCGAATCCCCCGCTAACAGCTCACCAGGGGTCATCGTAACTCGCCCGTCGAGGGTAGTACGGCGTTCCCACCCTTCCTCCTTGGCCAAAGGATGCGTGAGGGTCGAAAAATAAAGACGGGCAAAGGCATGATCGGCCTTACTCACGCAAAGGCTCGGGGGCTTACCCGCAACTAGCCGACTCCGACGAAAGAGGACCAAACGCACCTCAGGGCCTAACAAAACAATGTCCCACGATACAACATACTAAAGCCCTCGAAGGAGTCACACGCTCCTCCGAGGCCTCGGGGGCTACACCTAGCAGGTGCGCTCGCACGTACCCACCGGAGAGCAACGACGCTACGACTCTAGTTCATAACTCGCTCAAGCCTCTGCGAGAGTGTCCACACTCATGAAAAGGCTCAGGGGCTACTGTCGGGTACCTAAATTAGGGGTACCCAAAACCAACGATTAAAAGGAGTAAACCCCTAAGGAATCCGCGCCCTAAAAACCTCCTAAGAGAGATCAAGTTAAGGCCCCACCTACACGGATACACTGATCCAAGACACGCGCGTATACAGACGGGGTGCCCTCGACCACGTTTTGACTCATACGAGGCTCGCTCGACGAGAAGCCTCGACCCCGGAAAATCTCCGACTCGCATGACCTAGGGTCAACCCGGTCGACCCCCCTCACCCACCTACTCACCAAGAAATCATTAATGCAACCACTTTCACCAACGTGGCCACAGCGCCACCGGCGTGGGAGCGGCATCCGCGTCTAATCTTACTTTTTACTGCTCATCCCGGGATGGGCGATGAAAAGCAGCCACTATTCCCACCATGACTAGCACTATCCAACCGTCATGTTCTGGGATTTCTAGGGCTCGGCCTTATCCGTTTCCCGTCGACCCTCCTCAGCTACGTCCTGACCCGGCCTTGACCGCCATCAGTCGAACAAAGGAACCACGACCCGTACGTCGACCACAGGGAATTGCATGTCCTCTGCAGCACCCCGGATATCCCGTCGACCCATCATCAACATCACCACGATGCCCCAAGGATGGCCTGCATGCACCGGGGCACGTCGCCACAGCAACACCGACAGTGCTCGCTCCGCCTTCTCCTCCAAGGCACCTCCTAGGGTTTGTTGTAAGCCTTATCCTCCCCTTGAGTCTATAAAAGGGGAGGGCAAGGAGCTCTCCAGGTAGGAGGACAGATGACGGGAAAACAAGACAGACATCTTCCCCACTTCTGAGATCAACATCTCAAGCAACACTCCATTTTACTATTTCTTTGAGACTTGGGACCGGTTCCCTCTCTCACGGCTTGTAACCCCTACACAAGCACTTAGGTGCAAGGAAATATAATACTCTCCCTTCCCCGCTGGACGTAGGGCCTTCTTTTGCCCGAACCAGGATAAACCCCCGTGTATTCTCTTTGCATCACCATCCGGAGTAGGGAGCACCCAACACAAATTCACTCGTCGGCTTAGGGCCCTCCTAGGTCCAAACACCGACACATGGACTCCATGTCCTATGCTTTGCTGGTTGCTCGAGGATATAACTAAGGACACCTCCAACGGTATTTCTAAAATTTACTCTCTAAATCATTATTTAGAAAGTCATTTGAGTAAAATCATTTTTTATATATTTATACCTTCCAACATCTTATTGTGCGCACTCTAGCTAGGGGGTCATACCCACACTCCATCTTTAGCTTAGCTAGAAATCCAAAATGGAGAATGTCTATATTGGAGACCATTTAAAGAGGCTTCAATGGGGTATTTTTTTCATCACCAAAATCTTTATTTCTAGAAATTATAAAGAACATAAAGAATCTCTTGGAGTTGCTCTAACCAGCCAACGAGTGATGCAAATGGGGAACTCAACCATCCCCAACTGCATCAATCATGCAAAAGAAAAAAACGACTTGAGGTGCAATGGTTGGACAGCTAAGACGACGGTAACCTGCACAAGAAGCCTCAATGGTAAGGAAATTAGCTCAGGAGTTGACGACAAAGACGACAGCACTGGTAAACCATATGGCATACCGCATACTTTTATTTATATTATGAACCCTAACAACTACTGCTAGATCTAGGAGAGGAAGGGTCCTTCCTACTAATCCTAGCTTCTATTCTCTCTATTTAAAAAAAACCCTTCTATTCTCTCTGTTCTACTCTCTCTGTTCCCATTTACCCGGAGTGACAGGGCTAGTTATCACCGCATGGCATGCATCTCAACATTAATTGGCCCTCTTTTCTCTCATTGATAACCCATGCATGCAGTGCTATTCCAATCCCAGTGGCTGACGCTCCATTTTGTATTTGCTCCAAGTAATTAATTAATTGGCTCTTGAAACCCTGTTCGCCTCCTATTATGGTCGAATTGAAAAACTGATGTACGCCTGGTATATAGGAACAAAGGGAGTAAATTATAAGACGTTTTAACTTAGACATAGTGTTTATTCAATTATATAGCAAAAACTATGTATCTAGAAAATCTAAAACGCCTTATAATTTGGAATGAAAGAGTCGATAGGAAAGATAAGGGACCAAGGTTTTGGATTTGAAGGCTAAAATACACTACAACATAAAAAGGGGACTTGCTAGCGTCCGGACGTCTGATCTGGGGGTAGCATCAAAAGGTGCTTCCGTGCACACACGTAGATCACCTCGCCCCGCACCAACGCACGCAACTCGATCGCCCATGCCCACGGGGACCACTCTGAACCCGTCCGTTCCCACGCCCGCATGCACGCAGCAGCAGCACAAGCAGGTGGCGCAGTGACCCACGGCGGCGCACTAGCAGCATCAGCTGCTGTGGCTAGCCGCTGTCCGCTAGCCACCGCTACCATTGCAACATTTGCTCTCCCCAGATCTACTTTTGAAGCATCCAAATGGAACACTTGCAGCATACGTTTAAAACAGATGAAACACTTGAAACATGCGTATATAGCCATAACAATATGTGCAACACCAGATCTACTTTTGCAACATCTAGATAAAACATTTGCAACATACGTCTGAAATAGATGAAACACTTGAAACATGAATGTATAGCTATTGCAACATATGCAACACCAAGATTTAGTTTTGAAATATCCAGATGAAACATTTGCAACATAAGTCTAAAACACCTGGAACAATTGAAACGTAGCCTTGCAACATGCGTATTTTGTCATTGCAACATATGCAACATTCCAGATCTATTTTTTGTAACATCGAGATAAAAACACTTGAAACAAAGGTCTGAAACGTCTGAAACACTTGAAACACAGCGTTCACCGCACGGCCACGACCTACCTGGTGGTGAACTATGGTAGATTGGCGAGGAGGACAGGGAGTAGATGGAGGCCGCCCTGGCGGTGGCGCTGGAGTGGCAACAGCGAGGCCCAGTTGAGCTAGGGGCCGAGGAGGGCCGCCGCCTAGAGGGGCCCGCGAGGAGCGCTGTCTCCCAGGCCACTCCCAACGCCGTGGGCTGCTCTAGCACCCTCGCCACCATCGACAATACGTACCCCATCGGAGCCAGCTGGCCGGACTGTGACGGGGTCGGGGGACAAACATGGTAGTGTGTGTGGGTGGGGGAGGAGATGAGGCGCGTGGCGCGGCGCAGGATGCGCGGCCTGAGAATGGGGAGCCAAGCGTCGTGGGTGGGCACGCGTGTCGTGGGAGGGAGCGAGCGGTGGGGAAAGACGGCAGCAGCGAGGCGGAGTGCGGGCGCGGCGACGATTCGAGAATGGGTGCGGCCACGACGACGATTCAAGAGGAAAGTGGACGGAGATTTTTATTTATTTATTTATTTAGCAACACTTACAACCGTGCCGTGTGATTGATAGTGTTGGGTCATTCAGACGGACGAGGCCCACCAATATGGGTGTCTGGACGATCCGACGTCTTACCCACGTCATTACCTAAAAATTTATCATCCGTGTCAGATACTCAGATCATATATGCCTCTTATTTTTGAGAAACCGTATGGAAAAGTTATCCGTCCGGCTTGATTTGGAGCTAGCGGCGCAGGAAGTCCCTAGATTATTATCCGCAGCATGTGATGCGAACGGGTGCCCGATCTTTCATTGGGTGAAGATAACTTTCCATTTGATGGAGATTTGGTACGACACTGCATGTGCGTATCTTGACTATGGGCTCCTCCTTTTGTTCCGGTTGTCAATCCTCCCTTTAACAAGCCGGCTAATAAGGCCCACTAAATCCTAACGCGCCCGCGTACCACTTCAGTTCTCCCGACTCACGGTCCTCTCCCGGCTCCCGAAGATATGGACGCAGACACTAAGCTTCATGGGCATTCGGCGGCGGCGACGTGGCTGTTGGCTCTTTGATCCAGGCAGCGGGTGGGCGGCATGGGCTTGCCGGGTCCTAGGTGCAGGTGGTTACTCCGTACGTGCATCGTCGGCTGGAGCGCGAGCCTGGCATACTGCAGCAGATTGAGGCGCGCGGCTTTGCCGTAGGCCCGCTCGTCGGAGCACGCATCTGACCACGCGCAGCTCAGCTCCATCATGCGTGCACACAGCTCACACGGTTGCGCGCCATTGGAACGAGGACTTATTGCGCCAGGTTCTATCAAGGGTTTATATATTTTTTTTCGACGAAAGAAGAATTATATTAGATAATAGCTGATTACATTACCACGTTACAAACACTCTGGATTATACAAATATCCAGAAACTAATTTTGATCTAAATTATACCCATGCTGTGAATAGTTCCAGACCTCAAAACCAAACCTGTACGACTCTTTGCAGTATAGATGACCGCACAGACAAATACTCGGCAAAAGGCCTGAGAATATATGCCCAACGAACGAAGGCCAACATTCATGTAGACGGAGTTGAGAAACTTCTTCTTTCTGGTGTCTTCCTTCTTCTTCTTTCTGCCACTGAAGAATGAGGAAGATCGATCCGAAAATTATTCTCCCCAGTCCTTCATCGTGGACAGATCTAACCACGATAAAACGGATAAGAGACCGGAGAAAATTATTCTATGGCGGTGGCACCATCTCCGCCTTGATGTCGCCGTTCGGAAATAAAAGTCTCCATATCATACTGGTGAGGATGTTGACGCCGTAGTTGTCGACCTCATCTTTGATAGAGCTACCCGCGTAGAGGAGAAGGAGGAGATAAATCCCCAAAACCAATGAACTTGGCAAGGAGAGACCTAACCCTAAGGACTCAATCTACTGAGGAAACTTATTAAAGGTGATGGATCCCCACTCCCTCCGCCCTCCGGCGATATGCCGGAGGGAGGAGGGAGGGGGGCCAGCAGTGGTAGAAGCGAGGGACGGCGGCGGCTACGGCACGAGACGCGAGACCTAACTTGGCGCAGGCGTTACCCACTGACAACAGAACTTCAAGTGATGCAAGGGTTTAGATAGTTGGACGACGATTTTAGTACTGAGATGACTTAAAGTTTGAGGTGGACATGAATTTGATATGAATTGGGTCTTGAATTTGACTTGGACGTTCACACTGGTTTTCTTTGCATCTATGCGTCTCTCTTTTAGTACTTCCTTTGCCTCCCCATAGCTCCAATAAGAATAATATCATATAGCAATATATTACCACAGTCACAATAAAAGGTGTATTTAGAAGTGAACTGAGCCTCAGTTGGTTAGGTTCCTTATGGTAGAAATTATCCACCCGAGTTCAAGTCCTTGGTTTGGCACGGGTGTTCACATTTTTCTGGATTTATTCCAGGATTTAACGACGTTTGTGCTTTCAGTGGTAGGTGACGTTCCCGTCAACAGTGAGGCGCCTGTGGTGACTTCGTCAATCTCGATATGTGTCAGCACAGTCTTTTAAAGGTACTCATAGGGATAGAATTTGCATACGTGTGTTCATAGGGGTGAGTGTGTGTGCGTGTTGAACGTAATTAGCAAAAAAAGGGTGTATTTAGAAACAAGCTCACTCGAAGATTAAATCACTATGCCAAAATAGGCAATCACCAACGGACCAGCACTGCCAGGTATGATGGAACTGATTGCTTTTCAGTGTCGGTTTGTAAGTCTACAAAGGAAATTTTTCACCTAGTAGTGAAGGCATGTATCACTGCCGGTTCAAACTACAACCCAATAGTGATATATCACTACCGGGTAAATCCACAAATTGATAGTGTGCTAAATGTAATATCATTGTCGGCTCAAACTATGACCTAACAGTGATATGTCACTGCTACAACCCAACAGTGATATATCACTACCGGGTAAAGCCACAAATTGATAGTGATAAGTGTAATATCATTGTCGGCTCAAACTATGACCCAATAGTGATATATCATTGTCGGTTCATATATACCTTGACCCGACAGTGACATGAAGATATCATCGTCGGGTTTTATATTATTGACTCGACTGTTAGAGTGAGCAGTAGAATCCGGCGCAGCTCGCTATACCCATGAGCCAACGCCCCTCGGGCCTAGGTCCACCGAAGCCCACAACATATCCAAACCTTGGGCCTAACTCAATCCAAAAGACTAGCCTGATAGGTGAGGACTGCCCCCGCCTTATATATTGTGCTCCCCACCATCAATTATCGATGTGGGACTAAACCTAACAATCTCCCTCGTCACACATCAGACCCAACTCTTCACATCACGCAACTCTATATGATCTCCGAAAGACGTTCTCCAGGCCCGAGTCCAACGCTCCATATCACACACAACCCATGTGACCTCCGAGACGTTAACGGGCTCCCCCGTCACTGTGTTACCGTGAGATTTTCTAGATTTTTCCGACCATAGGCTCTGATACCACTTGTTAGAGTACACAGCGGAATCTGGCCTAGCTCGCTATACCCACGAGCCAATGCCCCTCGGGCCTAGGTCCACCGAAGCCCACAACATACCTAGCCCTTGGGCCTAACTCAACCCAAACGACTAGCTTGATAGGTGAGGACTGCCCCCGCCTTATATGTTGTGCTCCCCCACCATCAATTACCGATGTGGGACTAAACCTAACATCGATGGTGTTCTCTGCTGTTGGATCCAGCTAGCCACTAATTGATTGTCTATCCACCATTGGATCCACCTACCACCATTGCTTCTGGTTATAAAACATGTGTTCGAACGCCTTTGCTGATAGATGAGGTCCCCTGCCAACCGCTTGTAGTCCCACACCTAGTGTGTAAGGCTGGCTCGTTACTTCGCCATTTGTAGTCTCATTGTGTGTAGTTCTCTACACCTCAGCATACACCTTCCATTCATAGTCAAAATGGTGCATGAAAGATACTAGAAGAATATTAATGAATATATAGCTAATTAAGCAAAAGTCAGGGCACACTAGCAGCAATGCTAACATGCACGATCTAGTTGTATGTTTGAAAGCCCAAGTTTGGTTTTGGTAATTAATGACATCAAGTTGCTAATGCCATGTGTTAAGTGGTTTAAGTTAGGCATAAGCAACACATGTGATGAAGATGCATGTGGCTTGGAGTGGTGGCCACAAGATCACAAAGAGATGGTGCATGGACATGAAATGATGGTCATGGTGATCAAGCATGAGGAGATGGACATGGAACAAAGTGATCAAGGCAAAGGTATAATCATAGGATTTGCTTTTGTCGGTCTAAGATGAGTAGAGAAGTGATTGACCAGGTTTAGGATTGTTAGCCGACTATCAAGAGGGGCAATCACAGTTAGCTCGTGAATCAAGTGCTACTAGGTCATCATCTTGAGCATATGCATTAGGATCTAGTAGAGAGCTAACGTAACGCCTTGAAAAATCATTGTGAAAATTCTAACACACATGCACATGATGGTGTACACTTGGTGGTCTTAGCACATTTGTGAAGGCGGTGGAGTTTGAGCGGTAGAGAGGGGTTTGGGGTCCTCTCTCCCTCCCGCCGAGCTTGTGAGCACGGGATTCAGGTGTTTTCGAGGAAATGAAATATCTATTTTCCATTGCGCCGGAGGCGAGAAAAGGTGGTGAAAGTCCGGAGTGTTTATCTCTGAAAAACTCCAACCGGACGCGGTCTAGGGTGGACCTGCGCGTCCGGTCAGTTCAACCCGCAGGCAGAGATGCACGCGTGAAGGTCGCAGACCGGCGCGTCCGGTCCCTCGCGGAACCGGAGCGTCCGGTCACGCACCCAGTGGGCAGCGCGTGTCTCAGTGCCGATCGGATGCGGTGGCGCGTCCGGTCATGTGCGACCGGACGCGTCCGATCGCGCGAGGAGCTCTCTGGACTCTGATCGGACGCCGGGTGCAGCGCGTCCGGTCATGTGCAACCAGACGTGTCCGATCACACGATGAGCTCTTTGGACTCTGATCGGACGTCGGGTGCAGCGCGTATGGTCAAACGGTGTAATGCGTCCGGTCGATGAAATCTCTCTCTGGACCCTTACTGGACTCTAACCGGACGTCGGGTGTAGCGTGTCTGGTCATCTCTAGCGTCGCGTCCGGTCATGCTTTTCGATGTTGTCGCGCAGGTGCGACCGGACGCTGTGGTCCCGTCCGGTCGATCATACCAGTGCGTCCGGTCAACGCGCGTAAAGCGGCATCTCGAGCCTAACGGCTCTATTCTTTGGGGATGCTTATAAATAGTTGCTTGGCCGGGTTTGAGACCTCTCTCTTGCACTTCTGAACACTTGAGGCTTACTTTGAGCTAGAGAACACTTCCCCCACTCATCTCCTTGCTTGGTTGCATACTCTAGAGAGATTAAGTGAGATTCAAGTGCATTGCATTGAGAGTTGCATCTAGTGGCACTTGATTCTTGAGTTTGCTGTGGATTTCTTGTTACTCTTGGGTGTTTTCCGACACCCTAGATGGCTTGGAGCAGCAGTGGTGTTGAGCTCGTGATTGAAGATTGTTTCGAGCCTCACCAAGCGATTGTGAGGGGTTCTTGAGCCATCCCCGTGGGAGTTCGCGAATTGGCTACTCTAGTGGAGCTCGTGGCTTGGAGGATCCCCATCTTATGAGTGGATGTGCGGCACCCGTCGAGGGTTCAACTCTTGATAGTTGATTAGCTCGCGATCCATCAAGTGGATGCATCGCCACAATAAGGAGTAGCTTATCGGGAAGCAAGTGAACCTCGGTAAAAAAATCTTGTGTCATCTCTTGCCGAGAATTCTCTTATGATTGTGTGTGATTGATTCTTTGGATACATCTCATATCTACACCATTGGTATAAGAATCAATTCACTTCCATTTTTCATTCTTGCACTTCATCTTGTCTAATGTGCTTAGCGTAGTTTATATCGCATAGGGGTAAGTAGCTTAGTGACTTAGCTTTGTTGGTGTGAATTAGAGATCATAGTCTTGTTCACTAGATTTATATAGGTGGCTTGCTTAGTATAGTTGAGCTAGTGCTAGAATTAGCATCGCCATCTTTTATACTAACAATTGTTGAGTAGTGAAGTTTATAGATTTTTAAATAGACTATTCATCCCCCCCTCTAGCCATTTGGACCTTACAACGTTGAGCTAAAGGTATTAGCTCATCACAGCTGCGCTAACATCATCTAGTTGTACGTTGAGCCAGACGTATTAGCTCATCACGGCTCGCAGTCCTAGTGTCTCCTAGCCCCATCCGACATGCTCTTGCACATTTGAGACCCACTTGGGTGCTACAAGAATGTTCGTGGGTGAGTTAATATATAATATGTTTGTAGACTTTGGTGGTAATATTGGCTGGCAAATGTTGTATAGACATGCTCTTGATAGTTGATTAGATGGCAAATGTTGTATCTATTTTTCAAAAAGGTTTTTGTTATCTTATACACAGTTTAATTTTAAGGCCTTTGTTATCATATTGTCGGGTATCAAAATACTAGGGTACCCAATAGGTGGCAAAAGACGGCACCCTGCGCGTTTGCTAAAGCTCCATCGTAGGGCCCCTGGTAAAACAGACCCGCCAAAGGCACTGACAGCATGTCAGTCGCTCGAGGCACGAAAGTCGACCTCTATCCTGCCCGAGCCTTGCACAGAGGTCTCGGGCGGGATAGGCGCCTCGGGTGGCAGTTTTCACCTCGCCCGAGCCCCCTTGACGTCATCAAAACGCCCGACCCCCTCAGCGTACTTCTGCCTCGCCCGAGAGACATGTGGAGCCCTCTGGCAAGACGGGGAGCCACGGGGGGCCCCAACCGCGGCACCCATTCCTGCCGATGGGATGGACATGACCTGCATAGTGAACAGGAGCACGGGAACCACGCCCTGACCCAACATGACCCCGGTCATTCCACCACGGTGACATCCATACCTCTACAGTGACGAGGGTGATGGCAACTATACCACCTACTCCCCTCTTTACACAAATCTGGGCACCCATACCGCCCGTCCTCGATGGCACAAAGACACACAGGATGAAGCTTGGCCACAACATATTGCACCAGCGGATGGAGAAGCCAAAAGATCAATGCCTTTTGCATCTCTGCGCTATAGGAAAACTATTCCCACCGGATAAGGAGGAAGACGGCCGCACCTGAGGTCACCTTTTTTGTTTTTCTCTTTCATCTTTTCCCCATTTCATCTTTTTACCACAAATGTAACGCGATCCCTCCCCTTAGAAACTATAAAAGGGGAGGCAGGGGCCACACCCCAAAAGGGGAAACACAACGACGAATGCAGGAACGAACACAACTACCAACAAACACACATACACCTCGCCAAGACAACCACACACACATATCACCCCTCAAAAGAAACCTGAGATCCGCTCCCTCTCTCGAAAGCTTATAACCCCTACTACGAGCACTCCAGAGCAAGGCAGCACGAGCAGCAGCAAAATCCACTGGATGTAGGGCCGTTCTTGCCCGAACCAGTATACACCCTTGTGTCCGCTTTGCACACCATCCGGGCCTAGACGCACAAATATAAATTTACTCGTCGCTCTGTCTAGATCGCCGGTTCTTTAGACACCAACAGTTGGCGCGCTAGGTAGGGGTATTCTGCGTGTCACGCTCCATCTCTTAGGTCTCGGTGGCCACCCCCTGCATCCGCTTTACTCTAGGCTCCCACGTCCGGTTCGGCAGCCTAGATTTCCTCTGCATGGGAGTGGACTACGATTTGGTCCTTCTTCCCCCTTCCATCGACATCGACACCATCTCTAAGGCCATGTCCAGCCTTCGCCTATACACCGACAAGGGGCAGGCCCTAGAGAACGACTGGCAAGGAGGTTCCCGAGGCAGATAGACACGGGCCGGTAAGCCGCACAGTCATGGGAAAGCCCACGGCCAGTCCTCAACTATGGTTCACCTTAATCCATCTACGAGAGAGATTCCCATGGATCTGTCAACTCACCATGCGCAGGCTATCACGGAAGTCCTCGCGACCACTGAGACGGCCTCTAGCACCAGCTCTGACGAAGATGACAACAGTTGGGCCGGCACTAACTTCTCCACGCTCAATGACCCGGGGGCTTTATATCGCTTCATCAGCATCTACAACTACCTCCTCGGCTTCATCAGCAGTTGACATGGAGTTTGAAGGCTGGCCCGTGAAGGGTTCGACAGCCGCTTCGAGCCACAATAGTGAGGGATGGCACGAGAAGGGGCACATGAGCGGCCAAAACCCGAATGCGCTGAGCGTCGTGGGCCTTCTCGAGCCATGTTCAAGTCCGGGCCGGTTTATGGTTCGATAGTTTTTTTTTCCGAAAAATGGCAACAAGCCCTCAGGGTCGGTCGAACAACCCCGGGAACTCCCTGAATCAACCGCCAGGAATTTTTGAAGCCGGTCACTAGCTTACCTCCGTCTTATCCCCGCGAACGGGAACCGGGGCTTCACTTGAACTAATCCGATTGTAACTCAACGGACATCATGGCTCGACCCAGCGAGGGATGCCATGGCGTTGTTCAAACCCTCCTCTTTGCGAAAAAGATGCGCGAGGGATATGTTAACCAAGCTGATTGACCGAGCCCACGCGTGAGCGGATATTTCGGAGGACCCAGGGGCAAAAATGTCCGACCCACGGATGAACCCTCCTGAGCGCCCCGATGAACCTATGACCCTAGGTCTAGGTTGAGGCATCGATGAGGATGCATCTGACCCCCCCTCAGGACGTGGGAAACCGCTACACCTAAACGTCTGATCAGTCTGTCAAAAATCGCACAAGCTACGCGCACATGAGTTCTTTCCTTTCTAAAACCCTTCAACAAACGAAGTCTCGGCAACCTCGCCGCCCGCCATTGCCAATCGAATCAAGAGAAGATATGGAAGCAAAACACACGACAGCAATTAGACGATGCTTAATTCTTAGATAAAGATTTCTTTTACATTTAGGGAAGGGAGAGGTCCTAAGCTAGGCCTACAGGTCCTCGTTGGTCCGTGGGGACAAGGGCAGCGATGACGTTCTCCGCCGGCTCGAAGCCCTCGAGGAGGTCCTCGTAGTCTCCCAGCTCTCCCCCATGGGGAAGCCTTTGACGTCCTGGAGCTCCACGTCGGTGGCCGCCTGGGCCATCGTCAACGCAACGGCCGCCCCTCAATGGATGCCGCGCTCGATCGCCGCCCGGATCAGTGCCCACGCACTGAGGAGGCGCTCCTCTTGGCGTCCCGCTAGGGCGCAAACGAAGTCAGCCAGGACGTCGGCGGCGCTACGGAGGGACTCCACCTCCGCTAGCAGCTCTGCTCATAAAACAAAACCAAGAATAAGACATCACATTAACTAAAAAACAAAGCGAGGAGACGGAGGGCCACTCACCGACGCACCAATGGTCGGACTCCGTCCGCTACGAGCGAGCGAGCGCCGCCTTCTCCTCCAGCGATGTCACCACCGCCTTAACAGTGGCAAGTCCTCTGGGGCCTCCTACATCGGCGTAGGGACACCCCAACATGCTATGTGGTGGGTCTGGCCATAGCCAACCGTGGAAATGGCGCCGGGATTGAGGCAACGGTGGCGGGAGGGCGCCCCATCCCCCTCTCCCGACGCGCCCGCACATGAGCCCCTGGAAGAGTCACCATGCTCCATGGCAATGGCTGAGGTGCAAAAGAATACAGAGAGCAGGAATGGTAGAAAGGAGATACCAGGGTCGGGTACCGCGGCTCGGGTTATAAAGGACCCCGAGGAGGCCTCTCGACTCCCGTGGCATTCAATATGTCGCCCATCCGCCAACCACCCTACTCGTCCCCCGAGGGAGCCGTGTCGGTCTCACGCCGTGCCTCGGGAAGGCAAACCGTCTCTCGCAGACTACACACAGTCCATTTAATCACGGCAAATGAGCCGTGTGAAAAGGCCAGCTTTGCTCCGTTCACCTTCCCACCTTCCCACGCACCGGGACACAAAGCATCACAACAACTGCTACCTGGCGTGACACCTCGTCTTCCCCAGCTGGGTCCACTCGCTCGATTCAAAGCCCTTGAAGGGATAACTCATCCCTCCAAGTCCTCGGGGGCTACACCCGGCAGGTGCGCTTGCGTGCACCCATCGGATAGTTTCCTTCAAAACAAATAAACCACGTCGCACCCAGATGGGATGACGAGGCCTCACGCATACCCCTCCGTTCTGCTAAAGAACACAAGGGGTAATGACAAGACGGTGGAAAGGCCACCCGGTCAAACCCTTGCAACGCGTGGGGGCTCGAGGGCTGCTCCCACACTCCGACCTACCGAATGGTCAAAACTAAAGGCTCGGGGGCTCCTCGCACACCCTGCAGTCACACAAAAACACCACACTCGCTCGATTAAAGCCCTTGAAGGGGTACCACACCCCTCCAAGGCCTCGGGGGCTACACCCGGCGGGTGTGCTCGCGCGCACCCACCGAATAGAACTCTACCCAAAGAAAACAAAACAAAACATAATGAAACGGTAGGCAGTGTGCCACGGTCACTTGTTCTTAAGCCTCTAAAGGAGTGCTCCACTCCTCCATAGGCTCGGGCGCTACTGTCGGGTATCAAAATACCAGGGTACCCAACAGATGGCGAAATACGGCACCCTGCGCATTTACTAAAGCCCATCGTAGGGGCCCCGGTAAAACCGACCTGCCAAAGGCACTAACACCATGTCAGTCGCTCGAGGCATGAAAGTCGACCTCCGTCCCGCCCGAGCCTTGCGGAGAGGTCTCGGGCGAGATAGGTGCCTCGGGCGGCAGTTTCTGCCTCTTCTGAGCCCCCTTGACGTCATCAAAGCGCCCAACCCCCTCGGCGTACTTCCGCCTCGTCCGAGAGACATGTGGAGCCTTCTGGCAAGACGGGAAGCCACGGAGGCCCCCAACCGTGGCACCTACTCCTGTCGATGGGACGGACATGACCGTGCACAGTGAACTGGAGCATGGGAACCACGCCCTGACCCAACATGACCCCGGTCATTCCACCACGGCGACATCCATACCTCTACAGCGACAGGGATGACGGCAACTATACCACCTACTCCCCTCTTTACGCAAATCCGGATGCCTATACCGCCCGTCCTCGACGGTACAAAGACACACAGGACGAAGTATGGCCACAGCATGTTGCACCAGTGGATGAAGAGGCCAAAAGATCAACGCATGTTGTATCTCTACGCTACAGGGAAACTATTCCCACCGGATAAGGAGGAAGACGGCCGCACCCGAGGCCATCTTTTTTATTTTTCTCTTTCATCTTTTCCCCATTTCATCTTTTTACCATAAATGTAACCCGAGCCCTCCCCTTAGAAACTATAAAAGGGGAGACAGGGGCCGCACCCCGAAAGGGGGAAACACAATGACGAATGCAGGAACGAACACACCGACCAACAACACACACATACACCTCGCCAAGACAACCACACACACGTTTCACCCCTCAAAAGAGACATCGGATCCGCTCCCTCTCTCGAAAGCTTGTAACCCCTGCTATGAGCACTCCGGTGCAAGGCAACACGAGCAGCAGCAGAATTCACTGGACATAGGGCCGTTCTTGCCCGAACTAGTATACACCCTTGTGTCCGCTTTGCACACCATCTGGGCCTAGACGCGCAGATACAAATTCACTCGTCGCACTGTCTAGACCCCCGGTTTTGTAGACACCGACACATATGTTTTTTGTATTCTAAATCATTCTTAACATGCAATAGTGGTCATGTATGTTGTTGTCCAAGAGTTTTAGAATGATCCATTATTTTTATAGTTAAATGAATTTCTACGTGCCTATGGAAATAAGATTAAAAAATTACTAGAAAAGTTACATTTCATCACATATAGTCTAATCTATTATTTATCGTGGAGATAGATGCAAAAATCAATTGTTTTTAAGGATAATGTTCGACGTTCTATGTTCATATTGCTAAAGATTAATTTATAATAATGACTAAAAGTGGTCCAAACGGAAGCATATCTTTTGTGTACCTGCTTGGCATAAAACTTAAAAATTGTTTTAATACAGGGAACATATACATCGTTCACAAAATCAATACACCTCATGTGTAATAAACACAGGTATATAACATGCAACGAAGAAAAAAAATCTGAGCTTTTATTGAACCTCTTTTATACTTTTACATTTTTCACGAACGAGGATATAACAAATTTTGTGCTGAGAGTCAACAACTCGGTAGCCCAAAACTTTGGAGCGGACCAATAACCAACTAGGCAGCCCATACAACAATCTGGGCAGTCCGTGTAATAACGAAGGTGCCCAGGCATCACTCCTACTCTCACGAACATTAATTCATTATTCTGTTGGTTTAGCAACGCGAGGAAATTAGTAGTGTAAATATTTATATATTTCCTCCGTTCCAAATTATAAGACGTTTTGACATTTCTAGATTTATAGTTTTTATTATGTATCTAGACATAATATATATCTAGCGTAGCAAAAACTATGAATCTAGAAAAGCTAAAATATCTTATAATTTCGAACAAATAAAGTATTTGCTCACCTGATCGAGTTTATTTGTACATGCACGTTGTATTTATACTAATGATGACGTCAAGAGTTAGCTTTGTCATTAGCTGAGTGGGCCCCTTGCTGTCCCCTCGTTGGCACTATATATACCCAAGGTTTTCATTATCGGAAATTAAAATTTATCGGACGTCATGGATAAAGAGGATAAGCAAGATATATCGGAAATATCGGACCAAATTCAAAAAAATTTAAATTTTTTTTTCAAAAAATTTGTAGAATTTGACTTAAAACTATTCCTAAGATATTAAACATCACTTGTTCACAAATCAAAATAAGAATAAATCATTATAAGTGTCGGACCGTCACGTGACTGATTTTGGATTGTCTGTGTAGAAACAGGAAAGAAGGGAAAAATTTGGTTGATTTCAAATTTTATCAGACCCCGGGGATAGAAAGGAAATTTCGGAAATATCGGCGACTTTCGGCCGATAAAAAAAACCCTGTATATACCCGCCACCAACACCCAGGGAAATCACCAAGCAAGGAAGATTAGCAAGCACTAGCGAGGTCTAGCTGGGTGTCCAAGCTATAGCTAGTTTCTGTAGTTACTCCCTCTGTTTCTTTGTTATATGAGGCATATTGGTATTTGTAGTGTAGTCTTTAGAAGCATACTTTTACCATAAAAATCACTCGTATACGATACATCATCAATTGCTTCAAAAATAGCTTTGTAGGAGTACTGTTAATTAAAACACACATGAAATTTGAATCTGTTGAAACAACCTTTACTATTATGTGCTAAGTATGCATGTAATTTAGTAATTATTAGTTAAAATCAATGAAGTTTGACCTTTTGGAATTATATTATGCCTATTATTTGAAATGGAGGGAGTACAAGCTAAGCTAGGGAGGTAGCTAAACTAACCAGCTATAGCTAACGTGCAGGTACTTTTACTACAGCCGGCAGCCATGGACGAGTTCTTCTTGTACCAGTCGCTCCTCCTCTCCGTCGTCGCCGTCACGCTGCTGCAGCTGGTGAAGCTGGCCTTCATCAAGCGGAGGCCGCGGCTGCCGCCGGGGCCCTGGAAACTGCCGGTGATTGGCAGCATGCACCACCTCATCAACGTGCTGCCGCACCGCGCGCTGCGGGACCTGGCGGGCGTCCACGGCCCGCTGATGATGCTGCAGCTCGGCCAGACGCCGCTCGTCGTCGCCTCGTCCAAGGAGACGGCGCGCGCCGTGCTCAAAACCCACGACACCAACTTCGCCACGCGGCCCAAGCTCCTCGCCGGGCAGATCGTCGGGTACGAGTGGGTCGACATCCTCTTCGCTCCCTCCGGCGACTACTGGCGCAAGCTCCGCCAGCTCTGCGCTGCCGAGATCCTTAGCCCCAAGCGTGTGCTCTCCTTTCGCCACATCCGGGAGGACGAGGTGAGCAGCACTGCCAGTCTACCCGCTACCTCTGCTTTCACAAGCTCCCGGGAGACTGACGTTGACACGAATTCATGGCTGCAGGTTATGCTGCGGGTCGAGGAGATCCGCGCGGCGGGGCCGTCGACGCCGGTGAACCTGAGCGTCATGTTCCACAGCATCACCAACAGCGTCGTGTCCCGGGCGGCGTTCGGCAAGAAGCGGAAGAACGCGGCGGAGTTCCTGGCGGCGACCAAGGCCGTCGTCGGCCTGTCGAGCGGCTTCAACATCCCAGACTTGTTCCCGGGGTGGACCACCGTCCTGGCCAAGCTCACCGGCATGACGCGCAGCCTCAAGGACATCCACAAGACGGTAGACAGCATCCTTGAGGAAATTATACAGGAGCGCAAGGCCATCCGCGACGAGAAAATCAGTAGCGGCGCCGAGGACATCGATGAGAACCTCGTCGACGTTCTCCTCGGCCTGCAGGAGAAAGGCGGCTTCGGCTTCCAGCTCAACAACAGCATCATCAAGGCCATCATACTGGTAATATATATATATATATATATATATATATATATATATATATATATATATATATATATATATATATATATATATATATATATATATATATATATATATATATATAGACACACAAACACAAACACACACAGCAAACTAGCTAGAAACACGCACGGGGGGAAGTGACAACTTTTAACGGCGCGCGTGCCTTGTACGTACGCATGCATGCCATTGCCAGGACATGTTCGCGGGCGGGACGGGGACGTCAGGGTCGGCCATGGAGTGGGGGATGTCGGAGCTGATGCGGAACCCGGAGGTGATGAAGAAGCTGCAAGGGCAGATCAGGGAGGCGTTTCGGGGGAAGACGGTGGTGACGGAGGGCGATCTGCAGGCCAGCAACCTTGTGTACATGAAGCTGGTGATCAAGGAAACCCTGCGGCTGCACCCGCCGGCGCCGCTGCTGGTGCCCCGGGAGAGCATCGAGGAGTGCGAGCTTGACGGGTACACGATCCCAGCCAAGTCACGGGTCATCGTCAACGCGTGGGCCATCGGCCGCGACCCTAGGTACTGGGAGGACGCCGACGAGTTCAAGCCGGAGCGGTTCGAGGACGGCTCCCGGGACTTCACGGGCGGCAGCTACGAGTTCTTGCCGTTCGGGTCCGGCCGGAGGATGTGCCCCGGCTTCAACTACGGGCTCGCCAGCATGGAGCTCGCCTTCGTCGGGCTGCTCTACCACTTCGACTGGTCGCTGCCCGACGGCGTCAAGGAGGTCGACATGGGGGAGGCGCCTGGACTCGGCGTCCGCCGCCGCACGCCGCTGCTGCTCTGCGCCACCCCGTTCGTCCCAGTCGACGCCTAGATACATATAGACATCGTCGTCGTCTTGCTAGCCGCATGGCGCTTGGCGCCTACAGCTCACAGCTACGTGTTTGTATATCTGTGTGTATAAGTGTGTAACTGTATCTGTGTGTATAAGTGTGTAACTGTACATCTCTAGTAGCGCTACTAGCTGCATATATCTGTGTGTATAAATGCAACCAAGCTAGCTGCATGCAACAACACGACGTGTGTGCATGTGCTGGCCACGTACTACGGCGTAGTTTTGAGTACTTTTAACACCAACTGGCAAAAAAAATTCTCTCAGAAGAAAAATATCCCATTAGCTTCGTTTTTCATTAGAGTTTTTCGGCTTTCGTGGCCCCTCGCTAGATGTAGGATATAATACAACCTAAGGGAAACCACTGGAACAAAATAATCACTAGAAATTATGCTTGGCTAATTTGTCCTAAAAGTATGTTAAGTTCAACTATAAACATGCAAATTGCCTCACATGTTAGGCAACCTAGCTATATGGAGAGAAGTAATTTGTATGTCGACAACCAAAAAATCACCACAGCAACTCTCCTCACTAACATTTGGCAAGAATCTACAAACTCAGAGTGGATACAACAATCCAATAATTGTACAGCAGCAGCACAACCTTATACAACAAAACACGATCAATCCCAACATTTCCATGACGAAGTGCTAAGAAAACAAGTCACTAATACATCAGCAACTCGCTTGTAGATTATAGACTGTAGGTAGCACAAGAAGAGAAATCGGAGCCTTACATGCTTGCAGGGGATGCCAAGCTTCTTGAGTCGCAGCGTGCGGGCCTCGAGGAGCCTCTGGATGTCGCCGCCCACAGCCTCCTCCAGCTTCGCGGCGTGCGCCTTACCGGCATTGATATATCACTGCCGATTAAGCCAGGAATTGACAGTGATACTGAGACTGATCTTATGATTCGTTATCTCTGATGAAAAAGTCAGAGGACTTTGTGATTCATCATTGCATATTAAAATGAAACGGCTACTGCATATTTCGTTCTACAGCCGTCTGTTATCCAAAACCAACTTCCAAAGTAGCCTGAAGTTTCAGAAGATGCTATAACTAGAGTGTTCAATTTGCCGCCTCTGCCAACCACATGGACTTCAATCCAAACGGGTAATACTCATTGGCATCTTGAAAGGTCAGTGTAGAACCACAAAAACTTCTACAGAATTACAACATGGTTGACTTGTTTACATATTAGATGACTGGAATCCTAATGCACAGTAATGTATCTTTCTGAGAATTTGAATTGTCAGTGAACCGTCGGGTTCAACTCTGAACCTAATCAATTTGCTTAGACTTCACTACATTAACAAAAAACTGCAATGTTGTTGGTAAGAAACCTAAGGAACAATATGTAAGTGATGGGGGCCGCACCTGTTACGGTTTGTTATTACAAAAGGAACAAACCCACACCACACGAAGTTGGAATTTTTCTAGAAAAAATTGCGCAATTGCAAATAAGTATGCCCAGAGACAGATAACAAGATTTGTGGCTCCTAAATTATAAAGCAAATATTCAATGTGCCAAACATGCTTCAGTCCAACAGTAGACTATCTTTCAAGAACAAACCAACTTTATTCAACTTTCCTGGGTTCTGCTTGGGGCTTCCAGAGACCAAGACAGTACTTGTGAGCAAAACTCAAAATCAATTTTCTCTGCATTGTAGGGGAATAATTAATAATTTAGATTAGCACAGATGCTTGTTCTCAATCTTAACATCGATGCTTTAAAAAATATTACAGAACTAAACGGCAAACAATATTTCAATCAAGAAAAAAAAAGTTTGCAATTAAGATCCAACATATCTTAATCCACAAGTAAATGTTACAAACAAAAATTAGCACATAGCAACAGGTTAAATGGATTTTGCTTCAACCTTGGGTCCAGGTACAACTAGATTTGGTTAAACTTGATTTGTACCTAAGTACAACCAGATTTGGTTAAACTTGATTTAGAGCCTGAGTACAACCAAATGTTTCCAGAGATCATAATTTTGCTAGTTACATAAATAGGAAGAAACTTGGATATTAAAAACCTGTTTTTCCTACTGTTCTCCTGAACAGTCGTTTAGTCTGTTTAAACACCGTATTAATGCTACATGATGGTACATCGTTTCTGTTTAATAGTCCATCTATCCCATTTAATTAACCGTTTAACCCATTTAATGGACCGTTTAGCCCGAGTAATGGCTAAACATTAGGTGACCGACTGTTTATTGTTTAGTGTTTAGGAAAACACTGGTTTTTCCAGTAGTAAAATAATGTGTTCTAACCGATTTCTATCTAGTTTTCAAAATATGAAAAATGTACATAAAAAAACAGTATAGATGTTGTTTTCCAAAGTCAAAACACTATCCCAATGCAATGAAAACATAAAATAGCATTTTTCGAATTAAAAAAAAAGTACATACTAAACCTAAAAACTTTCGGTAAGGTATATATACAGTTTTAGAACCTGTCTTCCTAAACCAATTAATCCAAAACCAATTGAAATGTTCATGACCCAAACAGCGCAATCTAAATATGCACAGTAAATCTAAAACTTCAGTAGGTCCACATGTACTGTAGATGCTACTACTCCAAACGTTGCTCACAATATTACTTCGGAACTAAAAATATCTCACAAACTATGGCAATGTAAGTAAGGAGGTGTTAAATGTCATCAACAAAATTATAAAGTAGTGCATTTCCTTTCTTTAGAGTACAGATAGTCCATTTCCTTGGAAGCATCCAAAACAACCCAAGGAATACCCCACGTATTTCATTATGAAAGAATTTAATTGACTAAAGCAATCAGCCAAAAAAATTCTCTCAGAAGAAAAATTTCCCATTAGCTTCGTTTTTCATTAGAGTTTTTCGGCTTTCGTGGCCCCTCGCTAGATGTAGGATATAATACAACCTAAGGGAAACCACTTGAACAAAATAATCACTAGAAATTATGCTTGGCTAATTTGTCCTAAAAGCATGTTAAGTTCAACTATAAACATGCAAATTGCCTCACATGTTAGGCAACCTAGCTATATGGAGAGAAGTAATTTGTATGTCAACAGCCAAAAAATCACCACAGCAACTCTCCTCACTAACATTTGGCAAGAATCTACAAACTCAGAGTGGATGCAACAATCCAATAATTGTACAGCAGCAGCACAACCTTATACAACAAAACACGATCAATCCCAACATTTCCATGACGAAGTGCTAAGAAAACAAGTCACTACTACATCAGCAACTCGCTTGTAGATTATAGACTGTAGGTAGCACAAGAAGAGAAATCGGAGCCTTACATGCTTGCAGGGGATGCCAAGCTTCTTGAGTCGCAGCGTGCGGGCCTCGAGGAGCCTCTGGAGGTCGCCGCCCACAGCCTCCTCCAGCTTCGCGGCGTGCGCCTCCACCCCCTTGCCGACGCCGTTCAGAAACTCCACCACGCCGACCTTGGCTGCGCCCCGGGTAGAAGTATCTGACTCCAGTCACGAAAAAGAAGCAGCACGGGATTTGTGATGGACATCGGGGAGGGCGTACCTTGGTAGGGCTGGGCGTGGAAAGATCTCGCCGGGCCGGCGAGGAGGAAGCGGCGCGCGTGAGTGACGCACGCGAGAGCCATGCGATGGACACAGAACTCGAGAGACGGGCTGAGGTTCTTCTGGCGGCGGTGGCGAGGTGCCCGTGCGCCGCCGCCCTGGAGAGTGGACACTGAGGAGCTGGTTCTCGTCCGCTTGGATGGAACTCCGCCTCATGTCCAGTCCGGCCCAACAGACAGCAGCAGGCCGCAGCAGACCTATCCTCTCACATATAGCTCAGCTCCCGCTGGGGGCATGAGGCCTGGCCTGCCATGGACTCGAATTTTCATTTTTCTTTATTGCTCAATAAAATTGGGACCATATCTGAATAAAAATTGTTTCTCAAAAAAATCTGAATAAAAATTGTAATGGCATGCTTTTGACCAGCAACTTGTTGTCTAACTAAAGAGAAGAAATACTTTAGCAATCATTTTAAATTATTTTTCACCATGCACAATCTCGATTTTTTTTATACATAGTACTCCATCCATCCCAAATTAAGTGACGTTCTAGGAGATGGCACAGGTACCAAGATTCAAGGTAAATGACCTCAACGCCAATAGGAATAGTAGCGCATCACCATCAGCGACCTCTGCGCTCACGCCTCTCGATGCTACGCGGGCCTCTCCCAGTCCAGTGGCGGCATCTCCGACCCCAATCTACGCCCATCCTCGCCGGTCAAGGAGAAGGAGCCCGGCGGAGGAGAAGGAGAGGGGGGCCATCGGTGGAGAAGAGGAGGGAGTGTGCCGGATCTCGACGGAGCAGAAGACAAGAGAGGGCGCCGCCCTCCTCGTCGGCGCGCAGGCCGCATCCGTCCCTCCGGCCTTCACATCGACATGCGGGGCACGCCCTTGTCCTGTCAGAGTCATCGGCAGCGCTCAGGTCGCTTCTGTCCCGCTGACCCCCGTGCCTGGATGCTCGGGGGGAGCACTCCTCCGCACCGGCAAGACGGCCTCTCCGAGCACGGCGACATCTCTGACTCGGGACCGCGCTCGTCCTTGCTAGTGGAGAAGAAGAGCAGGAGGGCCATCGGCGGTGAAGAAGAGCCGAGGATCCTGAGAGATGCGCACTTGAAAGTGAGAGGGAGGGGATGGAGGCAAAACTATCAATATTATATTGCCAAATAAGCCGTCAAATTTTCATTCCAAACCAAAAAATGGTCATCCACTGTCATCCGTGACTCACACTATAACACATAGTGCATCATTCAGTTTAACTATGTTTATGTACATGCATTAGTAAATTTATTAGTCGTTCTTTAAACTTGTCCATGTTCTAATATATGTCCCAATGCTCTCAAAATTCAACTTTCACCCTAAACATGCTAATTGTATCACATGAGGTCCAAATCTTCATAACTTGTGTTAAACAACAGACGTGGAATGCTGATTATGCGATGACATGGCTCCAACACGTGGGTCTGATAAGTAATTTTCATCAATGGTCCCTCAACTCATCCCACATTCTCATCTAGGTTCTAGTACTCTCAAATGCATCTTTGACAACCAAAATTGCCAACTTAACCACATGGTCCTAATCTTCATAGCTAGTGTTAAACCACATGTGGCATGCTGACCATGTAATGACGTTGAAATGATGGAATGACCTAGAGAGGGTGAATTGGGCTCTAAACATTTAATGCAAGCAAACCTTAACCTACACATTTCTACTCACCCACTTGCACTATTGAGTCCTTAGGGCCATCACACTGAACATCTCCTTAGCAAAGGTCACACTAAGAATAAGGTCCTTAGTTGTGGAAGTAAACCTATAGCTAAGCATACTTTAACATTAAATCACAGTTGTCACACAATTGTTCTTGCACACAACAACAAGCAAAGCACTAAGCTAAGGCACGAAAGAAATGCAAGAAGTAAAGAGAGGCAAAAAGGAATCCATTTTTCCCAAGGTATCAAGTTGTTGCCACAACCCCCTTATCCATGTTGGACCTCTAGAGAGCCACCAAGACTCAGTTTGGCTCCCTTTGAATCATGAAGTCTCAAGTCTCCACTAGTGAATATCCCTTCTCCCCTCCAGAACGGTGAGATCCAAACCTTGCACAACAATAGGAGCCTCCCCACAAGAAACTCCACCGGGAATGTCACCTAGTATTTCACCAGGCAAGGCAGTCGAACTGTCTTATGGCTACACCTATCGATAAAGACCCACCGAGTCTAGGTACTCAAAAAATGCATAAAAAATGCTCAGCTAAGTGTTGATGGTCACTAAACACTAATTTTGACCATGAACATTGCACCAAAAGTTATAGAATAACCAACACCATAGTAGTATTTTATTTTAAAATTCACATAGTTTCACTTGTACTTGAAGATCTTTGCTTATGCAGGAAAACTATACAAATACATCAAAAATCACTAGAAGCAAGTGGGCCAAGTTCCGCTGGGCGGTTCTGGGCGGCCGACTAGGCGGGACTAGTCACTAGGCGAAGGCCTTCATCGCGACTAGGGGGGTAGGCGGTGACCTGGGCGCTAGGCGGCGCGGAGGCGGACGCGCGCACGGGCCCGCAGAAAAAGTGCCCCCGCCCGCGTGCGCGCGTGAGTTCCCGCTCCGATTCCGCGTGCGCGCGGTGGTTTCCCGCGCTCGAGGGCGCTCGCGCGGTCGCGAATCGTGAAATTAGAGGATAAGAGGGAGAGATAGAGCTACCTGGCCAACATTTGCTCGTCCCCGTCGTTCGAGCTCCTTTCCGCCGGCGCTGGACCTGCTCGACCCCGTCGGCCCACCGTCCCCGCTCGTGGTCGTCAGAGGGAAGGTGCTCTTCCCCGTCAGTCGCCGGTCTCGTCTTTGGTCTTCCCCGCTTGGAAGCTGCTCCCCGCCGGTCTCGTCTCCCCCACTTGGAAGCACCTTCCCGCTAGCCGTCGGTCTCCTCTTCCCCGCTTGGAAGCTGCTCCCCGCCTGCTCCTCTTCCCTGGTCATCAAGGTCAGTTCCCCTCGTCTGCTCCTCTCCCCTCTGACAGCAGCTCCCCTCCCCTGCTCCTCTCCCTCCCCTATTACTTTCCCCTCCTCTGTACTCTGTCTCTGTGAATAAGAATGCCTGATCTGTGAATAAGTGACAACTTGGTGTTTTTTTATGAACAACTTGTTGTCCATTCAATATATATTACTTACCAACTGTCAAAACATGTTATAGGAGTTAGAAACATGAAAGAATAAGCCAGCAAAGAATCAGGTAAGTCTACTAGCCCTCTTTTTATATTTACTGTAACCTATATATTCAGAATTATATATATATATATATATATATATATATAATTGCCAAAACTCCTAGGAAAACGTCTAGAATCGCCTAGGCGCGATTACTCTCAACTAGTCTCTAGGCTGAGGGTCACCGCCTAGAATCCGCCTAGCGCCTAGCGAAACTATGCAAGTGAGATAAGGCAGGACCACTAGGGGCTAGTTGGAGGGGTCGGCCGACCCCACCAGGCATCGCCCTGACATGGCCCCACTAGTGCCACCTCACCAATATGTGGAAGTGGCCAAGAAACACACTCTCAAGCTCATCCCACCGTTGGTTGCAAGTCGGTTCAAGATCAAAGGCTCAAAAGAGACATTACATGGATCCTTGGACCCACCATGCATATGTTGGTGCTCAAATGAACTTGGGGCTTCATACTCATGCTCCCATGAACCACTTGTTGACATTTCTTACATCACTATGCACTAAGTTGTCATCCCTAGCATGATGCTCAAAATGCTAGTAATTGTAACTACACTTGAAAACTCTAAATAATATTAAAACATAAGTATCCACAAGCGCACAGATAAATCACCTATTGTAGCAATCTACCCAAAGTATTCTGAGTATTATTTATTTATTTATTTATTTTAATCCCAAAGGAAGGACCGTGAGACAAATGTTTATATAACTAAATAAATGTGCAGACCTATGATAAACCAACCACTCTTATACTTTAGCAGGGGTAAGTCAAGTAAAAGATAAATAAATGATAAATAAGTTCAACATGATAATGGTATTCCAGAGATAGAAAGCAGAGACTCATTAAAAGTAGTATGACTAATCTAGAGATTCGGTCAGAGTAAAAAATCCTAAGTTATTCATAAACACTAAGTCTTGTTGCTCACTCTAGCATATATATCTTCTTCTATTAGTAAAACTGAATCAAGGCAAAATTATAAGAAACATCAACTAGAGAGAATCCGAAACATAGTCTTTATCTCCTTCGAGACTGGGCTCTACCAATTAATCTATATACGGGCAGTGGCGGATCTAGGAAATAAGTTAGGAGGGACTTATCTCATAATCTTTCATCCCTAGCCTCTCCTTATAAGCTTGAATATGTGCAAATTTATAGCGGGGGCTTAGGAGAGGCTCCATGGTCCGAGCAGCGGTAGCGGGGGCTCGAGCCCACCTCGCCCCGGTGCTGGATCCGCCCCTGTATACGGGGGATGGACTGCAAAGGACTCAACGTAGCTGTCACCTACGCGATCTATCACCTCCCAGCACATAGTGGGCATTCGCAAGGGAATTTCATATCTAAGCACCACGCTTACATAATCAAAGCTACTTAACTCTCGCGTGAACTAAATTAAGTACTCTATGAACATATGCAAATGCAAATCATCAAATAATACTATATCCAATATATAACTAGAGCAAACTAAGAACATAATAAAGAGAAAACATAATATTGAAATAGAATAAAGTCATAATTGAGATACAAAGACAAATTACCAATCTCCAGACAAACAGATCCGGAATCCTGAGCAAATCGTCCGACTCTACTCCAAACTCTCTAGAAAGTTTATACTAAGAAATTGAAAAACTAGAGCTCTCTCTATCTAATATCTGGAAACCCTAATATCTGGACTACTCTTGACGTATGATCAGGTGATGATGTTTTCAGGAGGGGGGGTCTGGGTCTTTATTTATAGTCCTGAGGAAGAACCGTCAGCCCTTGGATCAAACGGACTTTCACGAATGGTGGAGATACATCCTAGGAGGCGGTGGAGGAAGTCTCTAGAAGGGCGTAGAGGAATCCCTCTATGGAGGGCCGGGCGGCACTAGGGTGGGGCCGGGTGGCCCTACTTGGCAGCTGCCGGTCCTCTGCTTCGGTCCCGTGCTTTTCTGGTGTCTTCTGGAGTCTTGTGGTGCATATTTCGTCATGGCTAAGTTTCGTCAATTTGGATCCCCTTCTTCTCAACCTCTGTCAACTTCAGGCTTTCCATCAATCCCACCACACGATCCATGATCGCCCAACAAGGATGGTGACCAAACTGTATCATGTGATCCCGATCGAAGAAAGGGCTAACACAATTAGGGTTCGGCTCCAACCTGGAGAATATGACTTGGACACAAACGCAGGACTAGGATGTGGACTTCGATCCCTTCACAAGCATCAAAGAAGGGTCAGGCGAGGGGAAGAAAGACGTGAGATGAGAAGAAACGGGACCGTTGTCGTGAGAACTAACTCGAGCCGCCTAGGGAGCCCTAGGCGCTGAGACCGGTGTTCCCATGATCGGGGTTTATTCAATTTAAGACTTGGAACCAGAACAGGAATGTACTACTCTACAAAACAAAACTTTGGGAGGGGCTTTGACGAAAAACGAAGGCCCCACCAGTTGAACACAAAGATTTAGTATTAGATAAAAAATAGTAGAGAATACAAACACTACGAATTCTAGTGCGTAGGAAAGAGGGACACCACATTTAGGATTTTTTTTACGCATTTTTTTTTACCACATTTAGGATTGGAAGAGAGTAGACAAGAACATATATCTGGACCAAAAAAACATAAAATTCACAAATGGTTAGTTTTTTTTGATAGGATGCAAATGGTTAGTCAGTTAAAGAGGAGACCAGACAACCCTCTTTGTTTCACTAAAATTTGACTTATGCTGATTCGTTGTGAGAGAAAAATACTATTCGTTCACTGAAAAGTACGACTAAAGTAGTGCCGCAGAACATGACGAATAAAATTTAGCTCTTACATATTAGGGTCTTGTTTAGTTCCAAAATATTTCACGAAAAAACAGTAGATTCCCTGTCACATCGAATCTTTAGACACATGCATGAAATATTAAATATAGATAAAAAATAAAACTAATTACACAGTTTAGACGAAATGGATGAGACGAATCTTTTAAGCCTAATTAAGCCATGATTGGACACTAATTACCAAATAACAACGAAAAGTGCTACAGTAGCATTTCGCAAAATATTTCAGGAACTAAACAAGCCCTGTGTATAGATTTTTTAATACTAAACTCATCGTCACATGATAGATGCCAAACAAGATAATGCGATGGCAACTTACATCCCTATGTCGTACCCACTCTTTCTTATCTAAATTAATCTTTTGCTTGTTTGTTTTTCACTAAAAATTAATTTTCATATCAAACTCATCACATGTCCAACCGCCAAAAATCGGTATCTAGAAAAGAAAGAAAAGAAAAAAAATAAATAAGATCACGTTTAGTTTCTAAAAAATTTTAAGATTTTTCGTCACATCGAATGTTTAGACACATGCATAGAGCATTAAATGTAGACGAAAAAAATTAATTACACAACTTAGTAGAAAACCACAAGACAAATTTTTTAAGTCTAATTAGTTCATAATTAGACACTAATTAATAAATACAAACAAAAATACTACGATAGCGGGAAAAGAGAACAGCTGAGCAAGTCCTTCAGACCGAAACAATTCGTGTGAGGCAGACCGCAGACGTGGGGGTCAACAGAACGCTTCCTAAACCCTAGCAATGGCGGCGGCGAACCTGCTTTCGCGCTCCCTTCTCCCGACCCCAAACCCTACCCAAACGAGCCACCCGAACCGCCGGAGCCCCGCTGTCGTCTCATTCCCCCGCCGCCATGGCCGCCTGTCCGTGCGCGCCTCCGTCTCCACGGCCTCACCGTCCCCACCGCCACAGCCCGCGGCGGCGGCTGCCGGCGTGCCGAAGCACTGCTTCCGGCGCGGCGCTGACGGCTACCTGTACTGCGAGGGAGTGCGGGTGGAGGACGCCATGGCGGCTGCCGAGCGCAGCCCCTTCTATCTCTACAGCAAGCCTCAGATCCTCCGCAACTTCGCCGCCTACCGCGACGCTCTCCAGGGGCTCCGCTCCATCGTCGGGTATGCTGTGAAGTCCAACAACAACCTCCCCGTGCTACGCGTCCTGCGTGAGCTTGGCTGCGGCGCCGTCCTCGTCAGCGGCAACGAGCTCCGACTCGCTCTCCAGGCGGGATTCGACCCTGCCAGGTGCGGCTCTTGTTCCTAGACTTTTACTTCCTTGGATGGACTGGTGTCATTGAGCAAATGTCTTCATTTTCTGCTGCTGTTGTTTATTGTTTTAATTTTGGATGGATTAAAATAGATTATGTTGCATTGCTGCTGCTGATAAGAAGGGCGTTTCTGTATATTTGGCATGGATAACAGTAATGTTAGATTATTTTAGTGAGTGCACAAACTGCATTAGCCACGGTAATACATTGCCAAAGTCTGCACCAAAACGTCTATGCATTAGCCAAAACATCTATGCATCAGCAAACTGCATTAGCCAAAACGTCTTATAATTTGGAATGGAGGGAGTACATTGTTATCAGAGTCTATGCAGCACAGATAAGCGTCTTGTTATCAGGCTGATATCGACACACTATTAGGGCATTTACCCCAAAAAGCCCCATACGCAGATACATTTTAGTATTTTTTAATAAACAAATAATAGTGCAGGTTAAAATTCAGTAAACATTGAAATTACCCTGCAAATATTGTAATTTTACTTTTTTTACCAATAAGGCAACAGCAAGCCAAGTCCACCCATTTCTGATTTCTCCAACTTCAAGACTCCAAGTCCAAAGTTGCAGACAAAAACCAAATACGAATGTATCATAGTATAAGTCTAAATGTCTTATTCTTGTTGTATATATGGTGGGCGGAATGGAGGATTGAAGTATATATCACCTTTGACCAAAGGCAGCTCCAGCCCTGCTTTATAGAAAGCGAGTTTCTGGGAATACCAGATTACAAAGTAAGAACAGGGATCATACATAATAGCCACACAAACATGCAGACCAGCACGTCACCAAAACTCTAGTAAGATGAAGGCCAGCTCTAGTGCCAAGTTCGGTTACTAGCATTCATTTAGTCTGCATGCATAAATCAGGGTCCTAACTGTGGGACAGAAGATTGTTGACAGTTATTCTCTATTGGCTCAGCGGCCTGCTGGTTGACCTGCACACCCTCAGACAGCCTCCTGAAGATCTCTTCCCTGGTAGCCGCAACCTGCCTTCTTGGTCCTGCCTTGCACAACGGTTCCATTTCTGTAAAAACAAGAGTAGCTTGTATATTAGTTCTGTTGTATATATCACCTTTCACTTTAAGGCAGCCTTTTCAGGAGATATAGTCCAGCAGATAGCAGCAGAACAATGCAATGTAGCTACCAGCAACAGCAACTTGTCCAGTTCCAACTTCTATGACAGAACAGAAGTACACGATTAACAAATATACACAACAAGACATGTAGACAAGTCTCACATCTCAAATAACAAATCACTGAATAAGTTCACAGCTAGACGTGCATAAGTTCAACATAGGAAGATATGCATGTTGCAGTTCAAGCTGCTGCTTAATCCCCAACTGCTTCATTCTTTTCCACAATAGCAGTGTCATCAAGAGAGGGAACACCAACGCCAAAAGATGCAGATTGTAACTCAGGCTCATCAAGGAACAGACTAGCCACTTCAAGAAGACCTACACCACCGAGAGAATCAAAGGAAATCTCCTGAAACATCCCAGATCAAAGGGTTGAGAGATGCCTTAGACCCTGTTCGCTTGAACTACTTTTCAGCCAACAAACAGTGTTTTCCTCTCACAACAAATCAGCATAAGCATCAGCATAAGCCAAATTTCAGCATAAGCGACCAGATCCTCATCACGTTCTGGAGTTAAGGCATTTCTTTTAGAGGAAGCTGTAAGTACTCTAGTTTCTTTCACAGCAAGAAGATGAGGCTGGTTGGCTAATCAATTTGATGGCCAAACTCATCAATAAAGGCACAGACTGTCCATGGTTTGTCCACCAAGTCTGGAGCTGAGTTAAAGAACTTTTAACTTAATTCAACTAATAACAGCTCAAATACATGATCATTGGACTTGAAATTGTCACTTTCACATGCATGGACAAATGGTTGAAGAATTTTCTTTTGATCTAACTCCCACATATGCCCTTAACAAAACATGAATCTGGAAAGAGCTGGGAGATTCCAAAATGCTAGTTAAGCTATCTGACAGGCGTTCAGAATTTTTAGCAGAACTTGTGTGTACAAGTACTATGGTTTTGTTTGTGCAGATCTGTCCTTGATAGATTCATTTTTGTTTGTGCAAAAAGGAGAGACCTGATTATTTTTTGTATGAAAGAATAAATAATGTTACAAGAGTGTTACATGGACTATAAGCCCCAAAAAAATCGCATAATGATATTATTAGCTATTGCATAGCGTTGTTTTAATCTACTAAGATTTTCACTTGGCATTGGTTTTGCAAACCCCTTCAGCTGTAGAGCTCATTGTTTCTCCAGTTGATTGCAATGTTTCTGAATAGAAAGTAACTATATTCAGTTTCTATTTTGAAGATCAGGTGTATATTTAACGGAAATGGGAAGACATTCGAAGATCTTAAATTAGCTGCTGAGAGTGGAGTATTTGTAAATGTGGATAGCGAATTTGATTTGGAAAATATTGTCAGAGCTGCAAGGGCTACCGGAAAGAAAGTGCCTGTTTTGCTTAGAATAAATCCAGATGTGGATCCACAGGTATGGTTACCCTCGAGTACTCCCCAAAAAAACACGTACATGTGTACACATGCGGCCAATGAGAGTATTTGGTTTCTTTTATTGCCCTTTGTCTTATCCCTTGTTGGAATTCGGCTAGCTCTTGCTTATTTTGGTCATGCCATCCTATCCACAGGACATGGCATGCTGCTGATATATGGTCAAGTATGGCTTTGTTCTAGTAGTTGGTAGAATGGCCGGTATGGCCTTGTAGTGGGTGTACATCACCTTGTACTACTATAGAACATGTATGGCCTGGTAGTGGGTGTACATCACCTTGTACTACTACAGGACATCCTCAGTTCAGTCAGCAGCAGCACTGTGTTCGTGCTCTCTCTCTGTTCTCTCTTCGCGACTATCTAGTTCCAATTGTGTGTGTGTGTGTGAGGACTGTGGCAAGCACCTGGCTGCCGGCTAACATCCCTTTGTATTGTTTTGAGTAGGATACCTTTTATTGATTTAATTTAATTGTGCTTGTTAGCAATGGATTTTTGCCTTCTGTTTCCTTAATTACTTGAATCTCTTGTGGACAACTGCCAGTCTGCCACCTCTGTTGTGATCACTCTTTCCTTCCTATCTGAATGTTTTCCTTTAACAGACTAAATAACTCCTTGTGTCTTTCACTTTTGAGCAACCACTGCCACAAAGCCTTTTAATCCCAAGCAAGTTGGGGCAGGCTAGAGATAAACCCCAATAAGAGCTACCAAAAGATAAAAGAGTAAATATGATATTAGTAATGGTAGTGATAATAAAAGAAGAGTTAAACTCTCCTGCCTGTTCGAGGAAAAAAAAGTTAAATGTTAGAGAAGTTTTGGAGTTCACACCTATATAAGATACCTTGATATGCCAAGTAGCAGTGCTTGGACATTTTTTGTAAGAAAGAACCTTTTTTCAACAGGTACATCCGTATGTTGCCACGGGAAATAAAACGTCCAAATTCGGGATCCGCAATGAGAAATTGCAATGGTTTTTGGACTCTATCAAGTCATACCCAGATGAAATCAAACTCGTCGGTGTTCATTGCCATCTGGGATCTACTATTACAAAGGTAATGTCTTGTTCTCTTTGTAGTATTATTTTAATATCACTATAGTTTTATGTCTAGAATTTGTTGAACTGAGCTTGCCCACAGTTGTTCTTGCATATTCGTCTATTTGAGGAAATAAAAAGCTTGCCTGCAGTGGTAAATTGTACGTTTTTCTCCGCCTAATGGGCAACATCTTGTGTCGGGTTAACAGTCACTTTGTTGCAGTCAGTTAAATGTTTGCCGTCCCAGTAAACAATGACCATCTAAGTTGCACGGATACGTGTATCGGTATCGGAAGGATACGGATACGCGGATATGGCAATTTCCTAAAAAACCCGATACGCGGATACATTTACTATTTAAAAAATAAAATAATAATGCAGGTCTGATGACCATTGTCTTAGGAAAGCCCACGGCCCATCTAAGCACCATATGTGATACGGAGTATGTCCTTCCAGTGCCCTGTCCAACAACCAGACCATTCCATCGATTGCCACCCATCCATCTCCAGTTCAGCTCTCGCACAGGCGCACAGCAGCTTCCGCTCCCCGCACCCCATCCCCATCTGCTCCACCGCCCGCATCCCCGTCCGCCCTCTGCTCCATGGCACACCACCTCCGCACCGCTTGTGAGCAACCTCGAGCCTGCTTGGATCCTTTGCTGCCGGTCACCTCGCCTCACCCGCTTGCCTCTCCTCGCCTCGCCCGCGATTGAAGCTCTGCTTGGATCCCTTGCCGCTGCCTGCTTTGCTTCGTCTCGCAGCTCGCTCCGGCAGCGTCGGAGTGTCGATTCGGCGGCCGCGGAGCTCGAATCGACGGCAGCAGAGGTCGATCCGGCGGTGGCGGACCTCAAATCAGCGGCAGCGGAGGTCGAATCCCGCGGTGCCGGAGCTCCAATCAGCGGCGGCGGAGGTCGAATCGACGGCGGCGGGGTCGATCCGGCAGCGGCGGTGCTCCAATCAGCGGTGGCGGAGCCCGAATCGACGGCGGCGAGCACGCGAGCGGGCGAGCAACCTTGCCCGCACAGGACTCATCTCCTTCTGCTCCCCTTCGTGTTGCACGGCCTCCACTCTGTTCGTGGCTGGGCCGTATCGGCAGGCCAGATACGTATCTGACGGCGTATCCAACATTTGCGAAAATAATAAAAAATCGGATACTCCGAGGATACGTATCCAAGGCGTATCGGACACGTATCCGTATCTGATACGTATCGGATACGCAATACGTGGCTTCAGGGACGTATCCATGTAACGTAGATGACCATGTTGCACTATGTCACCTGTAGTCAGTAAAGATTAGAAATATTGTTATTATTAAGATTATATACCTGAAGTCCCTTATAGAACCTGTCTTCTAAGATCTAACTAGTGGCCCACACCATCAACAAGGATAGATGTCTGGTTATTTCTAGTAGGTGATTATACTGCCATGCCCTAATTAATTGAAACTTTATCTCAGAACAATTATTGTTTACTTGTTCACTTAAAAACTGGGAATTACTAGTGTTTTACTCCCTCCAGACCGCATTTTCACCTTGCTCTCTACTGTTCCATGTTGAAATGCCAATTTTGTCAATTCCAGATTGTCGAAGTTGCTATTGTCTTATAGTGAAGTCCAGGATTTTTGGACAATACAAAGTTCTTCCATAGGCAATCATGTACTTTGTAGCATGTGCGCACTGCAGAGATAATATTTGATGCATTAGTATATCAATATAAAAAAGAGCCTGCCTTTTGTTAGTAAGCTGAGGATGACCATGTAATGGCTCAACTATTTTGAAATTAAGATGCATATTTGACTGAATCAAGAGGTAGATCCTCCATCCTTCCATGTACTACCCATACACTCATTATAGTAAATACCATTTCAATTATTTTGCTTAAAGTGATCTGATACTGGTTAGGGCTTTTATCTTTCTGCCATAAAGACCCAAAAAATACTCATGCAGAACATTTATGTTCAGTAGTCCTCTTTGCTTAGATGGCTGTATTCTTTGCAGAATACCTGTTTCTTAGTAGATGTATCTAAAGTGTTCTTCCATTTTTTTAGGTTGATATATTCAGAGATGCTGCAGTTCTTATGGTGAATTATGTTGATGAAATTCGAGCACAAGGTTTTAAGTTGGAGTACCTGAATATTGGAGGTGGTTTGGGAATAGATTACCATCATACCGATGCAGTCTTACCTACACCTATGGATCTCATCAACACTGTAAGCTCAGCATCCTTACCATGTTTCTGATTCATATCTTTGCAGGCACGCATGCATCTTTAAGATATCAGTTTACCTTATTGTGATCCGAAAAGTTAGCTTATGCAGTTATGGCTTGATTCATCATGCTTATTCGATTTATTTTGTTGCAGGTGCGTGAATTAGTTCTCTCTCAAGATCTTACTCTTATTATTGAACCTGGAAGATCCTTGATTGCTAATACTTGCTGCTTCGTTAATAGAGTAACTGGTGTTAAATCTAATGGTACAAAGAATTTCATTGTTGTTGATGGCAGCATGGCAGAACTCATCAGACCTAGTCTGTATGGAGCATACCAGGTTTGTTTAGAGATTTAATCAATGATAATGAGTGTTACTACCATGTTCTCGAGTTAGTTCCTTTTCCATCTATAGAACCATAATGATTCCAAGCGGTAGCTTTGGTTGTGTATCCAAGATGGTAACCACTTTGACATTGTGATAGTCTTGAGAAAGTAGATTACTTTAATGCATGGAAATTTTGAATATTGCCTTGTATCTGACAGTTTTAAATGCTAATATTTACAACCATATATGGGTAATTTACTGGTGAAGGCTCAGAAAGTTCAACTACACACCTATGTTCTCAGCATCACCTAGACACCACACAGTAAATTAAATATTTAGGTAATGTGCTGAGAGTAAAGGATTGAGTCTTAGTTTTGGAATGATACGATACTAATACATCTCATTCTTGCCATAGATTTATTTTATGATTGTTGTTTCCACTGCTGATTCTCTTTTAGGCGGGCACTTAGTCAACTATGCATCACTCAGGGATTGCAGCAACTTAATGAAGCACTATGATTGCAGCAACTTGATGAAGCATTTATGTTTAGGTTTCATTTTTCATTGAAATGCATAGAAAATCATGTTAAGCGAATAAACAAAAATATCATGTGAAGAAAGTTACTTCAGCTCTTGAATCTTGTTACTCATGTGGCAGCATATCGAAATGGTCTCTCCCCCCACTCCTGGTGCCGAAGTAGCGACCTTTGATATTGTTGGACCAGTTTGTGAGTCCGCAGATTTCCTTGGAAAAGATAGGGAACTTCCAACGCCTGATGAGGTCTTTTTCAAAGCTATTATATTTTATTTTATTTGATGACTAGTGTCTCCTCTGTTTCCTTCTGACATATTGTCCTTGTAGGGAGCTGGACTGGTTGTTCATGACGCAGGTGCCTACTGCATGAGCATGGCTTCCACCTACAACCTGAAGTTGAGGCCGCCGGAGTACTGGGTACAAACTACAACGCATATTCAGTGCCCAGGGGGCTGGCGCCCTTGATACCTAAAATATCATGTTGCATTGTTTCAAAAAATCATCACAAAAATCATGTATGTAGAACACATAAAGTTAAGTATAGTTGCAACAGTTAGTTTGATATTAATCCTAGATGTCAAGAAACAAAATAAACAAGCAGTCAACCTGGCATTGTTCATCATGTGCTGACAGTGACACTTGTGTTTTTTGAATCTCAACATCAGAGATGAATTTTAAACTGAATTGTTTCAGCTACACTCAACTTTAGGTACTACATACATGATTTTTGTGATGATTTTTTTTGAAACAGTGCAACATGATATTTTAGCTAAAGAGGGCGGCAGCCTCCCTGGGGGGCATACTACCACCTGTATTCCTTTTTTTCTCATGATTATTTTGTAGGAAAAATGGAAAAACCCACTGTGAGCTAGGGAATTTCAATTACTTGCCTGGGTCTTCCTTCCTTAGAGCAACTATAGCAGTTTTGTGTGTTTGTTGATTTTAAGAAACGAGGTCCAGCAGGGTTGCAACCCCCACTGCTCCTGACCCTCCACTGCCACCGCGCCTCCTTGCATGGCTTGCTTGCCCCGTGGGAAATGGGGCTATAAGGGCAAATGCTGGTGCCTCTCAAGTTTGAGTGTTTGAGCCTGTTGAAGCTACCTTTTTTTTTTTTTTTTTGCCTAAGGCCTCAAATGTAGAGAGTTGGGGACTGTTAAGAGTGATGGAGAGGCTCAAACTTGGCTTGAAATTCCCTGCATGCCATCTCCCCTTGATTCCACACCATGCCACACAGCTTGCACCTGTCGCTCCTGGTCCTTACCTACCAGCCTACTTGCGCTGCGTCCCCTTTGCCTATCCCACAATGTCGCAGATGGGTATCTGTCCATGGACGGGAGCTTGGTTCTTTTCTGGATTGTTGATTGTTGTTGAGAAGGTAGGCTGAGCAGACCAATTAGGGGAGAGTGGGGCCTAGTGCTGGTGGCTTAGAGGAGCTCAAGGGAACAAAGCCTGGCAAGGCCTGAGGTGCTGTAGAACATGGAGGGTGAAGGGGATCATGTAGAGGAGCTTGACAACCGGTCATTGGGGCTCTAAAATAAGGGCTATTGCCAAAGTTGCTCTTATTGTCTTAAAACCTGCAAATTCTATGTGTTTCCAAATACCCCCTGTGCCTATTTGCCAACCAATGTTTTCTTAGAGTTCTGTATGTTAACCATCGAGACCAACTTGAATATGAACACACATAAAGCCTGCAGGTGGTAGACCATAACTGTAAGGAATTGATACTTTGGGGATGTCCATTCATAACGTTCCCCATTTGTTTGCTCTTTTGTCTATCAGTTTTCTTCATTGGTCATTTAACCAATACGGTTTATTGTTTGCTTTGCAGGTGGAAGAGGATGGTTCGATCGTTAAGATCAGGCATGAGGAGAAGCTTGATGACTACATGAAGTTCTTTGATGGTCTTCCTGCTTAGACGTTTATCTGCAACTACTACTGGCAATGTTTTCTTGGGGATAATTGGAGTTTCTTTGTCAAACTCATTTTGCTTTCTTGTGGTTGTGGAATGTGACTGGATAGTTAGTTCGGTCTGTTGGTGTATCCTCCTGAACTTTCCTGTCATTGCTGTTAGTTTTGGCGCCAAGTTTATCCTCAATTGCTATTTAGGGAAGTTATATACCAAGTTTAGGTCTCAAATATTTTACCTGGTGAGACCTGCCTGCTTGCGAACCAAATCTGTCGCCTGGGTCCCCACATGATACCAAAATCTGTCATCTTGGTTTTGACCTAGGTGACAGGCTCTATCGCCGATGTGAGTGTATGTTCTTTGGCTTTCCTGCTGTCTTTTAGTTAGTTTTATGTTGTTTCAATGGAGTAAATAGTTAAAGACTTTTTTTTTGAAACCTCTCATCTGAGTACAGCTGAAGTATCTGTTCATGCACATATGTACACCCACGTTACACGCACAAACACTACTTGTGCATTACTAGACCTACAACTACACACAGATAACAACCGTGTTGCTTTTTTCCATTGTTATGGATTTATTCTCGAGTTCTGTTTTTTCTAGTTAAATATTGACTGATAATAGAAGCATTAAAACTATGGTTTGATTTAGTTTCAAATTTACTATCCCGCGATACGTAACAGGGATGTTCGGTTGGAGTGGAATATTTAGGGATCGATTGGATAGCCAGAACTGATCCCTTTCACAAGAGAATTGTGGGTCCGTATGGATGTGAGAATAGTCGGATTCTCTTCAGAATCACTAGAAACACTTCCAGACGGTTAAAGTAGTTTCTCCATATTCTATTTCTTGCATTCCTACCTCCCATCTAATCTAAAATAATTCTAGTGATCGTCTTCAAGTGAAACGAACTAAAATCGGATGCTTTTGATTTGTTCTTCGTCCATGAAAAAAATAGCATTTTTTGTAAAAAATATATATTTTATTATTTTTCATGTAAACCAATGATTTTAGCCACCAAGAATCAGAATTGGACCAACTAGCCAAACGATTTGAGAACATGATTAGGATTCACCAGAAGAGAGGTTTCTAAGAAGGAACTGATGAATCTGAAACGTTTCTGAGATAATCCTCTACCAAACGCACCCTTAAGAATCAGTACCAAATGGATTTTCACGGAGGGATTTTGAGCCAACCAAGAAAATAGAATCGCAAGAATATAATGAGCTCCAGGTGTTTCCACCGAGGGATTCGGAGCCAAAAGTGAAAACAGAATAACAAGAATCAGTGCCAAAAGGAATTTCACCAAGGGATTTGGAGCCAAACGCGCTGCATTTCTTTCATTGGAGTTCGAAATGGCTGGAGTTTGGTTTCCCCAATTCTGTTCTTGGTCTTCCCTTTGTAATAGTGATCAAAGTTTTTTAGTTAGTTTTTTAAGTGCAACAAGTTAAATAGGTTGTATTTAAGTCGTTCTTAGCCCACAAAAAAATTCTGAACTTTTCTGAAGCATATTTTAATCTATATGATTTTTTTAAAAAAATATATTTTTGAAAATCATAATCCAACCTACCAGCCAAATGATTTCATAGTGATTTTGATTCGAACCTGAAATGTTTCTTCAGAGAATTTGGATCTAAAGTATTTTTCGATACCAAACACACCCTTACACATATTGTTGTAGCACATTTGGTTGGGTAATTGGAAAGAGGAAGTGAGGCTTCAGAGTCAAAAGGCTCCGTTGAGAATGTGAGGATTTTTTTTTCATGTTCCTATGTTTTTTTTCTATAAAATTAAATCGATTTTTATGAAATTTCTGCACTGTTTTTGTATAATTTCTGCATTCCAAAATGGCTTTTAGCAAAATTTTGTGTGTTTTTTTGGGAGTACAAGAGTTTTGGTGGGGGAGGAATTAGAGTTTAGAGGATGAATTTCCACTAATCAATTATCATGAGATAGGTGTTAATTGAGTGAAGACGAATGTATCCATACCGTTTGATTATGACTTGCGATATAAGTTCTCACTCATGCACCAAAGAGGGGATATGAATTTCTTTTTTAACCGTCTTATCTTTTCCACAAACCAAACAAAAGAGATTAAGAGTAAAAATCAAATTTGCAAATCCTCCGCATAATCTATAACCATGGATTACCTTGCTGTACACGCCTATTTAGCCTATAATAGTAAACATAGAAATGCTGCAACTTGTCACCAAAAAACATGAAGTAAACAAGTATTATCTGTTACAATTCCAACATAATTTCATATTATAAGGATTGAATGGCCTTAAGAGAAAGGTTGAACTGAGACACAGGGTGTGTTTAGTTTCCCATTTCACCCAAAAAGTTTTGGGTTTTGGCCCATCATTTTGCAAAATAGAACTAAACACCATGCAGAATTTTTGGCAAAAGGTATCCATTCTTCATTTTAGATTTTGGCCTATTGAGGCAAAAAAAAACCAAAAAGCCCTCACCCACTCCATAAAAAATTTGGCATTTTGGATGGAACTAAACACACTCATAAAATTTTTGACATTTTGCATTTCATCATTCTAAAGTAGTTGGTATTTTGTATTTTGCATTCCATGGGCAACTAAACCCAGCCTTAATATTTGTTTTCAAAAAAATCTAACCTAATCAACGGCATACTCACGACTGTCTGCCGTATTGACGCAGTAGCAAACGTACTTCCAAGTTCCAACGAAGTAGCGAGCGCCAAGCCGCCAACGCGTTCACGCGGGGGAGTCGGGACACGGGACTGCCTTGCCGGCCACCGCGCACGCCGCAGCCGCAAGAAACGAAGCGCCACGCAGTAGGCTGCAGCGCCACAAGCAACGCAACTGTTTTTCAAACGCCAAGAAAAGCTCCCCGTCTCCCACCACCCAAGAAACAGGAGGGGGAAAAAGATGAATAGGACAGGACCTCGTCGCTAAAACCCTAGCGCAGCGGCGCGGGCGCGGATGCACCTCCTCCCCCGCATTCGCCTCTCGCCGGCCGCCATGCCCAGCACCCGCTCCGCCTCCGCCTCCAGGCTGCTGGTCCGCGCCGACCTCAACCCAGGTGAAGCGAAAGCATTTTCGTCTTCGCGGATCTTTCTCCCCCTTCTTAATGGTCCTTTGCTAACTTCTGCCATGTCTTCTTGCTCTGTTTACCTCACTGTTTGGTCCCGAGGAACAATTTTATTGAAATGGTACTTGCCACGTAAGACTAGTGTTTTATCTTTACTCCCTCCCACACATATATGCCTAAATGTTATATATTGATACCAATGAGTGTCTGGAGTTGCGTGATTTCTTTCACAAGATGGGTGAAATCAGTGTGCCACCTGGATTTCTTCTTCTCGTCAGTTTAGGCTGCATGTCTAAGTGATACAAGGGGCAAAAAAAAAAACGATTCCTTTTCTGTAAGTTTATTTCACATATATAGTCTTTTCTTTTGTTGTCCTTGGAAATTAGATTTTGCTATGAGTGAAGTAATATGGGTGAAGTAATATGTAAGATACATGGATTTAGTTTGATGAGAAAAAAATCCCTTTTTTACCATTTCTTTTCTTTATGCGGATTGAACAAGACGAGTAGGATTAATACTCCTAAGTTAACTTTTAGAGTTTTGTTCCAACTTCAAGTGTTAACCTAATCTCCTACTCTATTAAGAAAAATCTATGTCTGAATATCCGTAGATCAGTACATATGCCTGACTTTTTTTTTCCAACAATTTTGGTATAGTTTTTCTTCTGTCAATAAAGTACAAGTTTCATGCCTTTTTCAGTTGTACGAGAAGTCAAACGTGAATCCAGTGTTTCTTTTGACATTCCAATGCCCGAAGCAACTGCTTCTGTTAAGAGGAAAAGGGTGAAGCGAGAACTTGAAGTAAATGGGGAGCATCATAAGAAGCAGGTGCCTGCTTAATAAATAGAATGTTTTTGTATGAAAAGAAGCGAGTTCCATGTGTTTCTCATTTTTCTTTCCTTATGTCCTGTACCCTTGATTTAAATTGCTTGCTTATTGAACCCTTGCTCTTTATCTTTGGTGCAGCAAGTGTACCTTTTGTATTTAGCTACATTTATTCACTCATGTTACCTTAGTACTTGGTTTCATATGCTCTCCTCAACAGAAAAATGTCCTATGCATATGCAGTTTGGTGTTGTCCCTGACATCGAGGATTTTCGATACCAAAAGGCCAAAACATTGACATCGTCAAGTAAGGCAACATCATCTTTGGGTAAGAACTGCTGGCGCTGATCAGATAATCTTTTTGAGTTTCCTGCTAAGACAAATGTTTCATAATCAGTATGCAAGTATCTTTCCTCTGGATAATCTGCTTGCAAGTCTCTATGTGCCATATTACAATCTTGTTTACGTTTTCTGCCATGTCTTGCAAAAAAACTAACACTTCCCTTCTTCAGTCAAGGTGGAGAAAAAGGTCAGAGTTTCTTCAGTTATAAAAGGTACTCATAAATCAGAAGGCTACTAGAAGAGATACATTATTGCATATACATTTACCGTGTTGCTTTTCTTGTTGTGTCATGTTTAGTTTTCTGCAAGCTTATATGAAGTTAAATTATTGGGTTACTGCTTACTAAGATGAAGTCACTGTAGCATGTGGTCAATCTTGCTACAACCACAAGTGGGATCTTACATGGTCAGGATATGTTGTCGCATTTTCAGTTTTCCATACACAACTATCATTTGTAAGCTCAATATTTTTTTAATTATGTTTGGAATTAGATTACATTGTTCTTGATTTCCCCTAATTTTAATGTTAGCCAAAAAGACAGTCTAATTATAGTCACTGATTAAAATCTTATATTAAACTTAGTGCTTCCTTATTCTGAACATCTGTGCATTTTTTCAACCTAAATTCTTCATTGTTGCACCATGAAAAATAAATGCATTAAGGCCAGCTTTGTTGACCGCTGTATCAAGCATTCATCTCATTCATTTGATTGGTATCTTTCTTATGTCCATGTACGATATGAAAACTTAAGTAGTCATTTGTGCAGTTGGAGCTCCAGATAACTGGGAGGCAGTTCTTGGAGGCATTAAAAGCATGAGGTTATCTGGTGAAGCCCCCGTAGATACGAAGGGCTGTGAAAAGGCTGGTTCTCTCCTTCCACCCAAGGTAGTTTTTACCACAAAATAATCTTTTCACCTTTACAATTTTATGTAAAAGAGCCTTGTTGGTATGACCTGTCCCAAGTTTATTTCCTACCGGATATTAATGTCAAAGTGGAGCTCTTTGCCCTTCAAAAAGGAAATATAAAGAAAAAAAGGTAGACCTCTTTGGTTGGCCTTACATAGGTAGCTTCGGGGTTATGCAACTCACCTAGTTGGCTAATTTCCTTGTGCTGTACTACAATATGAAAATGATGATGTTTTTCCTGTCTAGAGTCTAGAAATAAAACAATCTGTACATTAATTTTGTGCCAAATAGATTGCAAAATTTCCACATTTGTGGCTCTTCACTTATTTGCTGCTTTATAATACTTATGCCCTTTTTTGTCTGGAAATAATTGTGCATATGGGTTCCGTTTGTAAAGAGTTTAGGTCCAGTTGTAATCAATACTTCTCTTCCTATTCCTGGACAGGAAAGAAGATTTGCAGTTCTGATATCAACTATGATGTCAAGCCAGACAAAAGATGAAGTTACGCATGGTATGTCTTTAAAATTTCCTGTATCCAGAATTGGTTATGCCTTCTTGTTGAGAATTCTCAGACCACTGAAGTATCTATTATTACTATGGAAATTCAAGAGTTTTTTTTTGTTCTATCATATGAAATTCAGGAAAAACTAGCCTTGTCATGAGATTCTCTGATGTGTTTGTACTAAATAGTTGTCCTTTACTCCTTTAGAAATGTGCTGATTGCATTTGAGTCAATTCTTTTCAGCTGCTGTGGAACGCCTCTCTGAAACCGGTTTACTTGATCCCGATGCTATAGTGAGGACTGATGAGACCACGCTTGCGAATCTTATCAAACCTGTAAGTTGCAAGGTTTTCACCCTATTAGGATGAATACTATGCTTACATTGTTCATAAGTTAATAATTACTGTACTGTATGTACTCAAAAAAGAAATGAACTTAGAAGCATGAAAATGAAAATTCACGTGTCTGCTTTTGTTATCCATCACAGGCTTTGCAAACACACCAGACTTAACACTATTTGAAATGGAACATCGCTTTAGGCTCAAGATGATTTGAATCTAGAGATTACAAGAAACTTCTCAGAGAGATGACTCACAGCATACTGTTCATGATTTTAACAGGTCGGATTCTATCAGAGAAAGGCACAGTTCATAAAAGAAGCTTCTAAAATTTGTCTTGAACGTTTTGGAGGGGATATTCCAGATTCTCTGACTGACCTGCTTGCTCTGAGAGGAGTTGGCCCTAAAATGGCTCATTTGGTAATAATCTACTTATTCTGTCCTTTGTGGTTGAAATATGAACATAAACCTCTTTAACTAAACAGGTTATGAGCATTGCTTGGAAGAATACTCAAGGAATCTGCGTTGACACTCATGTGCATCGCATTTCTAACCGACTTGGGTGGGTTTTTCGGGAAGGAACAAAACAGGTAACTTAGGTTTGATTTATGTTGTCTTCTCTTATTGGAAAAAAAAACACAACTACCCATTACAGAGGCTGGGGAATAGTGCTTATGTTGCTATATGTTGTGCACAGAAAACTACGACACCAGAACAGACAAGAATTTCTCTAGAGAAATGGCTACCCAAGGATGAGTGGGAACCTATAAATCCATTACTGGTATCTCTCTACTGAAGTATTTTTTTTATTTTAGTACTTTAGTAATGCTTTTCTTTGATTATTTGATTGTAAGATAGTGGTTATTGTTCTATGCTATCTGAATCCTGCCTTGATTTCAGAACTGCTAGTCTATTCTTTGCTGAAAAAAACTGAAAAAATGTCTTGTAGGTTGGATTTGGGCAAACTATCTGTACTCCACTGAGGCCCAAATGCGACAAGTGTGGCATCAATAACCTTTGCCCTTCTGCTTTTAAGGAATCATCAAGCCCAAATCCAAAGCAAAAGAAAACAAGGTCTCCATAGAACTGTGGTCTGGCACCGAAGTGAGATAATATTTTGGGTTGTCCATCAGTGGTAAATATTATGGGGTTTTCTTTTGGTCAATCTATTGTTGGATCACCTTGGTGCCATACCATTGGCATTTGGCAAGTCATGTATCATTTTGTATATTGTTAAATTGTTCAAGACGGTATAAAGACACGTTTATCTACCAGTTACTGTAAAAATTACTGGTAGCAAGCAAAATTTTCATGTGTCAAAGGTGCCATGGCAAAATTCTCTAAAGTGTAGCGAAGATTTGATGAACTAACCTTGCTTATACAAGTTTCACAAATTTTATGACATTGTAGGTCTAGAAAAAAAAGAATGTTTCACAGGGCTTTGCTGTTTTTGAAAACCTGCGTGCATATTTCTAAGCCTAGAGCACTTTTGGTTGGTTATACGCAATGCAATGTGTGTGACCCATGTATGCACATTTATACAATATAATGTGTAGCGCCTGTTCCTAAAAGACCTAACAAGGATCCAATCCTAACAACAAAGCCTCAGCTGTAATGTATGTCCTGTAATGTATGTCCCATGGAGAACGGACATAAACTGCTGCTCCAGGAACCACCGCTTCAACTGGTCAAGTTCACCCTTATGCTTTTGGCTATCTCCCACCAAAGTAATCCTTTACAAGCCTCATTCTTGTGATTGTGCTGCTCCAAACGACAAGAACAATCTTTACTGTTTCTTGCTCATCTCTATTCCAGCTTTGCACCATATGACTGTTTCCACCAAGACTTGACGGCAAAGATCATCATTCAGTTGGAATTCCTCCAAGCTCATCTCTATTCCAGCTTGCCCCGTGACTGTTTCCACCAGTCCAAGACTTGATGGAAAAGATCATCATTCAGTTGGAATTCCTCCAACGTCGGCCGTGAGAGTGGCTCAGAGAGGAATCGACGCCATCAAGGGATTCAACAGTCAATTGGACTTGACATGATCTTGAGTTCCTGGCACGCTCATATGCCAGCCCGTCCTCGGTTAAAAAAAATACTGAGGCCACGTTTAGATTGCAAATTTTTTGAACCTGATGAATAGTACCACTTTCGTCTTATTTGACAAATATTGTCCAATCGTGGACTAACTAGGCTCAAAAGATTCATCTCGTGATTTCCAACTAAACTGTGTAATTAGTTATTTTTTTTACCTACATTTAATACTCCATGCAAGCGGCTAAAAATTGATGTGATAGAGAGAGTGAAAAAATTCTAACTTTTGGGTGCATCTAAATAAGGCCCGACAAACCTATAATCCTATAAACATGTTTTTGGGCCCATCAAGCTCATGGGGTTAGATGTCTTCGACAGTTGCAGTGGCGGAGTACTCCGTACATGGGACCTGACGCTCATATAGCATATATGAGCTTAACAATATGCGCCAACCAAAAGCTCACGCTTACCGGTCCATTACCGACCAAGAAACCTTAATGCGCGTGACACCAACAGTGATAACATCTTCCTCTGAGCTCCTGATCCTTGGAGTAAACTCGATGGTGCGCTTAGAAACGCCATCGCTAGTCTGGATGACAATTATCAGCATGACTACCCTACAGACAGTTATGACAGGTTGCAAAAGTTGGATAACTCCTTTAACGCCGCCAGCCTTCTTACCACGAAGTTTGCTATCATGAAGCAGGAGGATCTGCGGGATGTGCACAGTGCAAGCAGTGATTTTACCAGTGAACTCTCCTCGTAGAACTTCAATAGCAACAAGAGCCTCAAGGCCGTACGTCTTTCACAACTGAACACCCCACCTCAACTGTACTGAGCCTCGTAGCAAGAGATTTACTTTCAATAAGGGCTCGTTTGGATCCCGGAATTGAATTCATTCTAATAATTACAATTTAGACATAGATTAATTAAGCTAATATAGTTATATATGGAATATATTTGTATATTTATTGTTAGGCATATAAAAGACATACTTATACGTTGCATTTTTATTGTAGAGAAGTGAGTTGAAGAGTGTATTATAAGTGAGATAATAGAATTATAGCATAGTGATCTATAGAATCCATTTCCATCTCTCACCCTATGAATTTGAGATAGACTTATTTGTGAGCTTGAGAAAGTTACGAGAAATCAAATTCCAAGCCAAATAGCCTAATCCATTAAGTAGATTTCAATTATTCCAAAATGAAGAGATCCAAATGGCCCTAAGGGATTTCTCAAGAATCTGACTACTGCCCTTGATCCTTACAAACCCTTTACTAAGTTCTCTGTCCCTACCCCGTTGAGCACCCTTTTGTCCAACATCTTTTATCTTCAGATCGAGCTCAATGAATAGATCATCAAACAATACGAGTCCTCGTTTTGGGGCCCTCCAAGGTCAGCGGTTGGGTCTACAAAAAAAGTTTACAGTACAGTTTAGTGGCACATATAATTTCCCTTTAATATAAAGTTCTGCAACAGAAGTACATAACATCTTAGCCATGAAGCAGAAGGAAGCTGTTACCATGATCAATTGATGATGTGCAAAACTCCAGCTTTCAGCGGCATACAGATTCAAAACTCTTCGTGTGTGTCAACTGTTAGATTTTGAATGATTATTGATCCAACTAGCAGTTATAATGCCAATAAACGTGCTAGTATTGACTTTTATCTTTCCAAACACATAATGCTTCGCGCCCCAAACACATAATGCTTCGCGCCACGAGTATAGGCTGGTGGCGGCCTCTCACCATGTTTGATGTTAGCAACTTCAAAAACTCTATTCAAGCGCTAATAATCTATCGTCCCCAAAATCTTATACATCAGATCCTTCTCCTCCTTCAAAAACTTTCCAAGAATTGCAACCGCTTTCACTTCAACAGCGGAGACAAAATCTTCATCCAATGAAAATTTTTAGGCCTGACAACTTCTTTATCAGGATACAAGTAATCTTTCCCTCGAACAGTTTTCTTGTGAAACCGAACAAAGCTCCAACCTTTCTTAAGAGGCCACACATGAGCCACAAGGTACTCTTCGCAAAGATCCCTAGCACCTTGCATAGTGGCAGTCAACTTGTAGGCCTTCTCACAAATCTTCAAATTCTTAGTGCTTGTAAAAATAGGCTTACAGTCAAAGGTATTCTTACCCATCTTCGCTGCCAATGGATACCTCTTAACCAACTTCCTTGATTCATCTCTCTCTTCAACAAGTGGAACTGAATGATAGGACCAATACTTATACCAATCTTCGCTCCATTTGTTCTTAGAAGCTGGTGGAATTTGTTTGGCACCTCTCTCGCAGGCTTAAAACTACTGCAACCAAAGTACTTGATAACTTTTTTTCCCTTCAACCATCTTATGCCTAAACTGAGTATGCATTTCATGAAGGGCACAAAAAGCCTTGATATCTAAATTGACATTTTGAGACTTCACCCGCCCAAATGAATAAAGCAATCTTGGCAACACCATTAGGAGTCAAATGATGCATCTCAATGTTGTAAGCTTTCAAAATCTCCTCCATAAATTCCTGACAAGGAAAACGAAGCCCGGCGCTAAAGTGATCCCTATAAACCACACATTCATGCGGCTTTGGATCAGGAATCGTCTCATCCTTGGGCAAGCGAACAGAAGCCTTCTCCACCATACATTAGTAATCATCCATTCCAGCTCCTTTTCATCCATCAAAGTCTTGCCAAAACGTAAAGATTTAGTGTCATCCCCGACTAACTCTGAATCAGATGCAGAAACATCTGACAAATCATCATCTGGCTTCGTCTTCGCCGAAGATTGATTCGATTCAGCAGGAGAATTTTTAGAAACAACTTTCTCTTGCTCAGACATCTAAAAATAAAGACAAGGACACTACTACAAGAATCTTCTGCGATGAGGTCAGAAACGGTTTTCGAGGCGAGCAAAACAAACGCCTCAGAGGAAAGGTCACGGTAAATGGTGAGTTTTCACAGGCGGGCAAACTACCCGCCTCGGTAAATGAAATTCTCAAAAATAAAAAAAACAAATCTAGCCCGCAAGCCCAGTGGCCCACCGAGCCTGCCTATCGGGATCTGCTGCCGCCGCCGGATCTAGACGGCCTACCACAGCTGGATCCAGGTGCACGCCACCTCATCGGGCCACACGCCGCCGCATCTGCCCTCTCGGTCGCCCTCCACCGTCGCCCGCCACCCTCCACTGGATCTGGCGCAGGGAGGTGGCGCCCCCTCCACACTGTCGCCAACCATCGGATCTACGCTCGGTGGTGGGGTAGGAGGCGAAGGGGCACCGGATCCGTGGTCTGGATCTAGGGTGGTGGAGGTGCGCCGTCCTTGGGAAAGAAGGGGAAGGCCGCCGGATCTAGGGTGGTGGAGGTGTGCTGTCCTTGGGGAAGAAGGGGAAGGCCGCCGCCTCCACCTTGCTACTGGTGGGGAAGAAGGGGAAGGCCACCGCAGCTTCCACCCAGCTGCTCCCCACTGAACGCCGGCCGGGCGCCACCGTGTGAGGGAGAGAGGGTTCCTATGCGCCGCTGCGTGGGAGAGAGAGGGGTGCGCCACAGCGTGGGGGAGAAGGAGGGGCGGCGCAGGGGAGAGGGAAGAGGGAGGGGCATGGGAAAGACCGACACCCGCGTTGCGTGAGAGAAGGGGGAGGCGCCGCTCGATCGGCTGAGGAGGGAGAGGGAGCGGAAGTGAAATGAGTGAATGAAAACCCTAACTTCGTGTATTTATATCGTAGACGGCTACCGGGCCTCACATGAGCCAGTTGGGCCTCAGCTTTTTAGAGGTGGGCCTTATAAACGACTGCCTCGGTTAATAGGCATTTACCGAGGCGGTTCTGTTACGTTGCCTGCCTCGGTTAAGCATTAACCGAGGTGGTTGTTGGCCCGACTACCTTGCCTCGAATAACCGAGGCGGGCAACTAGGCTAACCGCCTCCGAGCCCCAAATGGAAACGCTGTGCAAAAGATTTTCCGTAGTAGTGGGACAAATAAAAACAAAACAAAAACTTCAACACAAATCCAAAAGATACAAAAACAAACTTAGCAGATCAGAACTAACCTTAGTAAATCAAGTAGCATAATTCAAACTCAAGACTTCATAGAAGATCAAGTCTTCGCAGCAAATTTGACTTCATTACAAGGAAAAATTGAGCAGCACCTCCCTGTCTTCGATAAAGTAATGAAAACATGGGGGAGGATGCAGTATATATAGGTGACTTTGGGTCAAACACGATGGTTCAACTCTGATAGTCAAAGCCGACCGTTACAATTTAAAAAACAGCTATTCACAGTCTAACGAATATAAATGACCAACTCCAAAGTTCGGGACGACATTTTTCTGTCTTCGTTTTTCAAATCAAAAACTTCGTGGGATTTAGACCTTTTGAGTAGGCCTTCGCCCGTGAGGGGCTGCTGTTGGAGATTTGACTTCATTAGAAAAACGTAGCCCCAAAACTTTGAAGTTGTATTAGTGATTTAGTAACAAAGTTTGCCTGCAGATAGCAAAAGCGAAGATGACAGTTCGACTTCGCGGAGAAGAGTTTTGGCTTCGCTATAAGAAGGTAAGTTTGGGGCGAAGACAAAGTTCCGACTTCGCATATCGGGCGAAGTCAAAAGAATTCAAGACAGAAAGTTGATCAAGACTAAGAGAAGACAGAATGAGACAACTTAAACCTGAAGAGTGAAGACTGCGAAGAGTAAAAAAAACAACTTTGCCCTGTAGTTTAAAGGGGTTGTATTGATTTAAGGGAGGGGTAAAATGGTCATTTGTAAATTTTGTATATAGATTGCGAAGGCTAGGACCTCTATAAATTCCCCTCCGACATGTACAGTAGGATCCTGGAATGAATACAATTTTCACTTGTGTTCAACTTTGATATTTGAGTAATTGTTTTACCTAACACCTCACATCTTAAGAATATGTCTTACCTTACATCTTAACACTCTGCCTGCCTCATAGGATTTTTCTTCTTTCATTTTCCCTTCTTAAAGCTTCCTATTTTTCTTCTTCATTCTTTTCATTAGCCCTCTTCACTGCAGACAGTAACACCATCGAGCTCTGGATCAAGAGTACCTCAAAACTATTGTAGCCTGCTACAGCACGCCTAAAGTTGACTTGACCATGGGCCACGCCATGAGATATTGTATCCCAATCGTTGAAATTTCTTATTTCTTCTCTGGGTTGTCCTCTGATTGTTAGTAGTAACATCCAAATTGTTGCTGTAGATCTTGTACAACCTACGAAGCCATGCCGTGAACCGAGGCCCCTCTGATATGGGGACTAATATACTCCTTATTAAAGCATGCCTCACTTCTTTTCTGGTCCTGTGCTCAGCGTTGCTTGTGGTGTCATGGGACTACCAGAGGCCACCAATTCCAATTCTAACATCTGATAAGTCATTCCCCATATAGCCTCTGTCCATAGACCTTCACGATGAATCTCTTAGTAGCTTCGGTGATTGCAATACTGGACACATTGGCATCCTCGTAATGGTACAAAACTTCCTGGTACACGAATCCAACTGAATAGAGGTTGCTAAGGCTAAAGATGACCTTGATTGACTTATCATCTTGACATCTTCCCATTGGCTGAACCAGTACAGCAGAGAAACCTGAAGCTGAAGTAGTTGGGATCTCGTAGGACACTGAACCTGCAACATTGGTTATAACCCCTTCGACAAACTGAGCATGTCCATTATTTTCTCTCGCTGTCTGTTTAAGCATCGGTTTCTTTATCTTGTTTAGCATGTTGCTGAAACGCCGAGCCATCTTTTGGGCTAACAAGCAATTGTCGTATTCAAGATGTACCGGTAAACATAAATAGCATTAGTACCAACATTCATGATAGATTAAAAGCTTAAGCATGAGATCCAAGTAGGCAAAAAAACAACATGTAAAACAAAATGAATATAATAAAAGCTTAAGCTTAAGCATAAGATGTACCAGTAAACATAAATAGTATTAGTACCAACATTCAGTATAGATTAAAAGTTTAACCATGAGATCCAAGTAGGCAGAAAATAGCATGTAAAACTAAATGAATATAATAAAAACTTAAGCTTAAGCATAAAATATACCAGTAAACATGAAGTTACATGCATACAATATGTATATATCTTAGCTACTCTGAAGATAGCATGTAGGTGTACATAGACATGCCTATAGCATGTAGGTGTACACAGACCTGACAATGACAATTTCTTATTGTTAAAAAAATGACAATTTTCTAGTATAAAAATAAGGATTAGAGAGGCTACAAATCTCTCACAGTAGTGGAAAGAAATAAATCCACCTATATATCAGTAACCTTTGGTCAGTAAAGTGTTAAACAAATCTTATCGGACATACAACATAACCACAAATTCGCTCAGTTATATAAAAAAAACCACAAATTCGCTGTATCGGTAGAACTAAATGAATGAATACATGTTTGCAAGGAGAATAAGCATGAAAAGGTATCCTTTTTGGCTTAAATCGAACTTGTGCAGTTGTCTAGGCGAATCGCATATATTTACCTCACCAAAAAAAGTTACTGTTTTTGAACCACGAAACCACAACCGAGTCGACCAAAGCAGCCCGGTGATCCAAACATCACAATTGTACCCCCCCACACGCCATTAGAACACAATAGCACAATGCAAACAGAAGTACCACTCGAGTTGCAGTGACAAAAACCACAATACAGGAACCTTGTGACCAAAAAGGTAGGAGATTTTACCCTTGGGTTTTGTCTTTCCCCTAATCTACTAGTACGTACACAAGGACTCCCGCAATCTACCTGTTGATCGACCTCTAGTTCTTGGAATCTACTAGCATTTTGGAATCGATAGCTTACCGTGACGAAGAATGGGTTCTCTCCTTGAGGAGGCCCCCTTGGGTCCATGAGGGACTTGAAAGATTGGTCTTCACGCTGATCCTATCCATATCTTCCCAACCGGCCGCCGACCAAATCCCCCACTCCATTGTCCATGACCACCCGCCGACCAAACCCCGCTCTGCTGTTGACGATCGGCTGCCAACCCGGCCGCCACCCGAAACACCCGCTCACCTCTCGCTTGTTTGCTACACTGCAGAGCCATGCGACAGTGCAGAGTTCGAAGCGGAGTAATACAAGATGGCAAGTGGCAACGGGACGGGGCACGGCCGGAACCCACCTCGGCACGAATGAGCAAACAGGTGTCCCCCGAACCTGATGGGGGCCACTTGTCAGCCAGTCAGCCTCATTCTGAGCTGGTCATTCGGTGGGAGAAAGATGAAAATGACCCGCCCACAACGGCATGCGACCGCATACAGTACACCATCCTCACCGTCCAGCCCACTCCCACTCAAATCCTGTTTCACTCCTTCGGTTCTTCCTTGTGCATTCCCAATTTCCCATTCCATGGTATCCGTGCCGCCTTCTCCAATCTTCGTGTCCGCCGTCTGGCCATCTTTTCTCCGGCAACCCAAGGTTTCCGTGCTCCTGTACATCATCCCTATTGGATCACTATTTGCTCTGCTCTGTACCTCTTCCACATTTCAGGCTTGCGGCGTCTCTATCTTGTTTTCTTGGATCTTTTTATGTTTTCCCCATCTGTTCTTTTGCTGCAATCCGGCCGCCGGATATCCTCCAGCCGTTTCGCATTGACGCCATTATCTTTTTTCTCGTACATAGTGCCCAACTCTTGTTGCTGTAATCCGACCCACCGGGTTCCCCGTCGTTTCCCCTTGCATCCTTTCGGTTCTAGCTTTTCCTACATCCAGTTATCCCAAAAGCTTTTCCTCATGCTCATCTAGTTCTCTTCCTGCATGTTCTCATGCTCATCTCATATTTTGCATACAGATTACACCGTTGTATTTCATCAATTTGTCCAGTCTGCCCGTTTTTACATACAGATTAGGGAGTCAACGCAGTTTCTACTTTTCAATGACAGGTGAGCTACTGCTTCGTCTTTGGAAGCACGTTATCTTTCTCTAAGTTTTTTCATTGTGGATAATCAGAGACCATGGAGGCAATCAGCGTGATGGAGGCTCCTTGATCAAGACTCGGGTGGCCTGAACTGAGAAGATGGTCTACAGGGCAAAGGTTGCGCCCGCACCGCCCCACAACAGTAAGAGCAAAAAGACTGTTTCCTTTGCTGACCCTATCTCATCCTTCTTTGAGGCGTCGAACACCTATTTTGCTCCCACTGTCGAATGTGACTAGGCTTCAGATTTAATCCCTGCTGGAGATTTTTTTATTTCTAACGCTTTTTTTAAACTATTTCTAAATCTAACACTGTTTTTTTTTTTTCAAATCTAACACTTTTAGATGCGCCTACGGCAAATTCAAGCTGCCGCGCCATGTATGGGGCGCGGTAGGGTCACTGCCACGTACGCACCCCTGTTGCGCCCCATGCATGGCACGACAACTTAAATTTGCCGCGCCATGCGAGTAGGTGCGTCCAAAAGTATTAAATTTGAAAAAACAAACAATGTTAAATTTGGAAATAGTTTTAAAAAAATGTTAGAAATAAAAAAAATTCTTACCATCACACCTCTGTCCTATGTAGACCCGATGCTTATGAGGCCGTGATTTCAATGGTTTACACAAGTTTGGCGGCGACCAAAGATGCTAGCTTCAACAACAACAAACAGCAGATGATGTACACGACCGGCCATGCAGCGGTGCTGGACAAGGATCCCCTACACAGCTTGCTGGTGAGCTCTTTTGTCACCAAAACCACCCAACCTACTTTTGAGTTAGCTATCAGGCCACCAACACAACCCGAGCAGACTACATTTTTTAATGCTGTGAATGCCGCTATGGACATGACTGCATCTTATCAAAGGAGAATCCAGCGCTAGAAGAGCTTCCCAGTAGTCAAATCATAACTACAAGCACAAACCAATCACAACAAAACACTTGCAACATTGTTATGCAACCCCAAAATGCAGAACCCGCTCTAAAGCTGTTTGCCCAACAACCAGCAGAAGTTGATCAGGCTACCATTAGCAACGCTGTGAGTGTCGATATGCAGATGCCTGCAGCACTAAGGAGAACCCAGTGCTAGAAGTGCTTCCTAGTAGTGAGACCATAGCCACTAGCACTGATCACCCCCAACAAAATACTTGCAATTTCGACATACACCTGCAAAATTCAGAACCCATACTGGATTTAGTTGCCCAACCCGTGCACCAGCTGTCTGATGGACCCGGCGACTCAGTCTCTCAAACTGTTGAGGCGCATGTTCAAAACCTTCAGTATGTCAACTAAGATCGAGAACTGGACACACAGCCAACTAATTGAAACAATTGGCATGGATATGGTAAATAATTTTATGATTTTGCCTGCCATCGGGTCAGCGGGGGGATTCTTATTGCGGTGTCCGATAGATATTTCAGGTTACAACCACCATCAACAACACAAAACACAATAAGAACGACCATCACTATGCTTGCTGAAAATGTGAGTTGGAGCATAACAGGAGTCTATGGTCCACAGAGCAAGCCGGACAAGACACTACGTGAAAAGTTCACAATAAGAGCCAGGGCCATTTCACTGTAAGGGCGGCTGGTGATTGAGCCGCCCTTACAGTGGGCTAGCCATGGCCCAGTGTGCACCGGCAAACCAACCCAGTGCCCACTGTAAGAGGGGCTAGTGTTACCAGCCGCTCTTACAGTGGGGGTGATTAGTAAGAGCAGCTGGTGATCCAACCGCTCTTACTGAGGTCACTGTAAGGGCGGTTGGTGATCCAACTGCCCTTACAGTGGACGGCTGTATAAGTGTTTGTACCCACCTTCTTTCTCCTCGAGCCACTCACTCCATATCGCAAAAAAGGTTGGGAGGCCTTGGCTCCTCTCAAAAAATTTCTCTACTAAGGGAGAAAGTTTTCAATTCAATTCCTTTGGTGGAGAGCTCATAGGAGGTAAGAAAATGCTATTACCACCCTTTAATTGAAATTTTAGTGGTTGGTTAGTGAGCAAATTAGAGCTTTGTGCTTTTGCAATCAACAATGTGCTGATGATGCTGGTGCTGCCGATGTTGATGGTGGAGCACGTGAAGGGGGTGAAGATGATGGTGACCATTTGGAGGACATGCTTCGGGCCATTGGACCAGAAATATTACTACAAAAGAGAGGTCTACAAAATCTAGAGAGGGTGAAAACATCATCGAAGGAGACTGTGTATGGTGTTGAGAAGGATTGTTCGACACAATGGACACTGCTCCGCTTTGTGCTTGAGCTACTCCTGCTGAAGGCTAAGTACGGTTGGTAATGACGCAAGGAAAAGAAGAGTTACAACCTTGGTAATGTGGTACCTGCCAGTGACCGATCGCTTGAGGCGTATCTTCCTGAACCCTAAGGAAGCCGCACTCATGACATGGTGGGACGACGAGCGCAAGGTAGATGACGATGTGATTGCACACCTGGCCGATGGTAGTTAGTGGAAAGACTTCGATGACAACAACAAACTATTCAGCTCAGACCCAAGGAATGTACGGTTCGCCTTGAGCACTGATGGAATGAATCCCTTCAATTAGAGGATGAGTGACCACAACACTTGGCCAGTGATCCTGACCATGTATAACATCCCGACGTGGTTGTGTCAGAAGAGAAAGTACCTTTTTCTCACTGTTCTTATATCTAGCCCTCAACAACCAGACATTGATATAGACGTGTTCCTCGAGCCTGTCATGCAAGAATTCGAGAGACTATGGAAGTTTGGGGAGCTGATGTACGATGCGTTTTGACAGGAGGACTTCACATTAAGAGCAATAATTTTTGTGACAATCAACGATCACCCCGCATTGTTTGCCTTGTCTGGACAGATCAAAGGAAAGACGGGATGCTTAGTCTGTTTGGATGATACTAAATGAGTGTGGCTAGATGGATCCAAGAAGTGTGTTTACATAAGGAACCGTCGCTTCTTAAAGAAGGGTCACAAGTACCGCAGCAAATTGTACTTGAGATTCTATGGCAACATCCCGGAGGATGACCCCCCTCCGGAGAGACGTCATAATGGACAATATGTGTTTGAAATGGTGAAAACCATACAGATCGTCTATGGAAATAAGAATCCGGATGGAACGATCAGAGATAGAAGCACACCTCCTATCGAAGGCGTACCTTTTAAGAAACAATCGATCTTCTTTCGATATCTGCCTTACTAGCCAGATTTGGCGGTCCCCCATGCCATTGATGCTATGCACGTGCAGAAGAATGTCTTCGAGAGTCTCATTGGTATCTTGATGGACATAACCAAGTCAAAGGATGGTCTGAAAGCAAGGAGAGACATGGAGTAGCTAAATATGATGCCAGAGCTTCACCCAGTACTTCAGGAAAATGGAAAGTACAATCTACCCGCGGTTTGCTACAACCTAGGCTTAGAAGAGAGGAGAGGTTTATGCATATTCGTGAAGAACCTAAAAGTCCCCACTGGGTTTTCGGTGAACCCGAAGAAGCTAGTGTCAATAAAGGACCTGTCTTTTCACTACTGCAAGGCTCACGATTGTCATATGATGCTGTTAGTGTACCTACCAATTGCAATCAGGGCTATCAAGCCAGAGTTCCTAAAGATGGCCATCACTCGTATGTGCTACTTCTTTTCAAAGATCTCATAGAAGTCGTTTCGCAGGCAAGAGCTAACGGACCTACATGATTTCATGGTGGAGACCCAGAACCAACTTGAGATGTGTTTACCTCCTGCTTTTTTTTGATATAATGGAACATCTCATGATTCACCTAGTTCATCAGATAGAGGTGCTAGGCCCAAGCTACTTGAATGAAATGTGGGCCTACGAGCAGTTCATGTTGGTCCTAAGCCGATATGTGCATAATCGAGCATACCCAGAGGGCTCCATGATAGAGGGTTACACTACTAAAGAAGTCGTTGAGTGCTGTCAAGAATACCTGAAAGTACAAAGAGGGATTGGCAATCCCGATTCTCATCACAAGGGTAGGTTGGCTAGGAAAGACACCAGTGGTAGAAAAACATTCATCGATTATGAATATGAAGAAGTCAGTCAGGCGCATTATTGTGTCTTGCAGGGCACAAAACTGATGCAACCATATGTTGACGAACACATGGCTCTCATTATGGAGGAGAGGAATGGTCATTCAGATGATTGGGTCATGAAACAACATAGGCATCACCTAACTTCCTGGTTGAAGGACCAGGACATACCACCTAGAGAAAGTGAAGATTCTATTACCATCAGTAAATTGGCGAGGGGACCATCGAAACAAGTGACGTCTTGGAATGCTTATGACATCAATGGGTACACATACTATACCACCCACACAAAGGATAGTAAAAGTGTGAACCAAAACAGCGGTGTTCGAGTAGATGCAATCGACGGACATGGGCAAAAGGTCCCATTCTTTGGCATAATTGAAGATATATGGGAGCTTGACTATGGAAGGAATCTAAAGGTGGCCGTGTTTCGATGCCGCTGGATGAAGAAACATCAAGTCAATGAGATCGGGTTGAGAGTTGTGGACCTCCAGAATATAGGCTACCAAGGTGACCCTTGGGTGCTCGCTTCACGTGTTGCACAAGTTTTCTATATGCCCGACCTGCTAAGTAACCTTCCCCCGAAAAAGAAGACTAAGCATGTGGTTGCCTCCGGGAAATAACACATTATCGGAGTTGATGACATGGACGATGTTCGAGCTTACAATGACTATGCTGAGATGCCACTATTCACAGACTTCAATAATAAGATCAGTGCAGTGGAAAGGAACCTACCCAAAGACATACTACCATGGGAATGAAAACTTGGCAAGGGGAAAATTATTTCTGCGGGGCCTAGCTAGTTTGTGTAAGTGTTGTGTGAGACTACATTTATGAATGTGTGTGTGAGACAACATTTATGTATGTGTGTGTGAGACTACGTTTATGTATGTGTGCGAGACTTTGTTTGACCAATTTAAAAATTTAAAATTTAAATGGTTCAAACTTTTTCAAATGAAAAGTTGACCATTACACCAAATGTAGACCTTGATGATTTTGACAAACTTTGTATTCATGACTTTTGTAGTTGAGACCATCTAGGGTTCGGTCAAAGTGTCTTTTTTTAAAAAAATCAAGATTTGACTTGGTCAAACTTGATCAAATGAGGCACTAAATGACCTCAAATGAAAAAATTTTGAATATAAAGGTGTTAGAACTCATAAAGATCTACATTTGTTACATATATCATTTTTGTATTTGGACAAGTTTTAGTAAACTCTAGTCACATGTTTTAAAAATCCAAGGTGTGACTTGGTCAAACTTGGTCAAATGAGGCACTAAATGACCTCAAATAAAAAACTTTTGAATACAAGGATATTAGAACTCATCAAGATACACATTTGATACATAGGTCATTTTTGCATTTGAGAAATTGTTAGTAAATATTAGTCATAAAATCTTAAATCTCACATAGACTTTATGAAACTATATGTGAGACTCGTGGATTTAGAACTACACTTTCCTAACACTTTGTCAAATGCAAAAAATAACCTATGTATCAAATATATATCTTGATGAGTGGAATAATCTTGGTATTCATGACTTTTTGAGTTGAGACCATCTAGGGTTTCGAAAACTGACATGTAGCTATTAAAATTTCAAAATTCAAAATTTGAGTGGTTCAAACTTTCTCAAATGAAAAGTTGACCATTACACCAAATGTAGACCTTGATGAGTTTGAAAAACTTTGTATTCATGACTTTTGTAGTTGAGAACATCTAGGGTTCAGTCAAAGTGTCTTTTTTAAAAAATCCAAGATTTGACTTGGTCAAACTTGATCAAATGAGGCACTAAATGACCTCAAATAAAAACTTTTAAATACAAATGTGTTAGAACTCATCAAGATCTACATTTTTTTTACATATATCATTTTTGTATTTGAGAAAGTGTTAGTAATTTAGAATTATATTTAGTGTTACATAGGTCATTTGTTTCAAAACTAAAAGTTTATTTTTTTTAAAAAAATATTTTTATTTATGTAAAGAAGAAACTATGCATTTATAAGTATAAAAAATTAAAATTTTTTTGGAATGATTAAAACATTTTATATAAATATTTTTAGAATTTTATATTTATATAAATCTATTTTTATATAAATAAATATGATTTTTAAATTTTCAAAAAAACTCTCGGTAAGGGCGGCTGATAACTTCAACCACCCTTACAATGAGGGCTGCCCAGATAAAAGAGGGACGCGCGCCCAGCGACTAAGTGTGGGGCGAAATTTCCATTTGGGACGCCGTTAGGCTGCCCGATTGCCGCCGCGCGCCGCCGGTGCCCGGAGCCCCTCCTCCTGCTGACGCTCTCCGCCCTAATCCGCCGCCACACGCTGCCACCAGGCCCCCATCCTTGGCGTTCGCGCGTGCTCCCTCTTCCGGCGAGCGAGCCGGTGCCTAAGCTCCCCCGGCGAGCGAGCGCCCGTTAGGGTTCGAGCTCGGCTTGCCCCGACCCGATGCCACCGCTGGCTGTGCGCCCTCTCCCCGGTAACGCCCGCTCATAACCCTAGCTGCCGCTGGGAGCTACGCGAGCCCGTCAACCTCTCCTTCCGCAAGCCCGTTGACCTCTCCTTCCGCGAGCCCGGCGACCGGCGACCTCCTTCCTTCTCCTCTAAAGGCACCCCCACCTTCCTGCCTTGTATGCAGTGATACCTATATCATGTTTATATCTTGACCAAGTGAAAGTCTGGTGATTTATCAGTGTACTGGAAATTATCTACGGTTAGCTCTGTTACCTATTTTTGTTTGATATAAACGTCAGCCCTATTATCTTGAGCTGCAAGTATTCCTGGTCCGTGGACCTGTACTATAAGATACTTATTCTGAACAATGTGTTTGCGTTGAATAGAAAATTGTGTTCCTATAGGCAATTTATCAGTTTCGCAGCTACTGTGGCAATATGTAGTAGTTCCAGTAGCTACTATGGCAGTTCTCATGCATTAAAATGTATGGAATACCCAATTAAAATTGTATTGTTGCATGATAAACAAAAAATGTGATGGTTCTTTTTGCAATGATATTTCTATACATTCTTGTTTCCTAGTTTTCGGTTCTGTCTCTTGCTATCCTTCCACACCTAGCTGACATGGTTTCAGTTTCTGTCCAAAGTTGATATCCTGCCCACTTGAGTCACTTGCTATAGGTCCTACTACTATCCAATGGACTTGATTTTGAGATGAATTGGAAAATTTTTAACTAATAATAGGGAAGCTTTAGTCACTTGTTTGCTGTAGGTCCTACTACTGTCCTACTACTAAGTGTTACATGCCCACTTGAGTTCGTGGGAGCGCTTGACAATTTTCCATGTTCTATATGAATGTCAGGCCTGTGTTCTATCTACTATCTAGAATTGATAGGTTCTTATGTATGAAATGTATAAAGGACCCTATAACTCTTAACTACTGATAACTGATAACTACCTGTATGTATGCTATTGCTATGTATACAAGTTAACCTGCAACTGTAACTACTGAATGTTCTCAGTTCACTATAATTGTCACTCTTCATATTACTGCTGTTTATATGGTAGGTTTGTGTGGGCATGCAAATTGGATATAATGTTTCCTTTTCTGTTATGATCTGTTTAAGTTCATTCAACTAGATCTAAAGTTGTAAATAAATTGATCATATGTAGCTAATCTCTGATAAACCACGGCGACATGGCCTAGATGTAGCATTTCATCTTGTAGATTTCAGGGTTGAATCACATGATAAAAATGTGGCCTTGAATGTTTTGTTCAGTTAAGGAAAAACAAAATGCTTCATATGGCCTGTGACAACCAACAACATGAAACAAACGACATAATAATAATGACAGTATTACACCTACACCTAGTCTCTTTTGTCTGGTCAATGTCCATTTGTTTTTGCTTTGTTAATACTACCTTGGAGGGACTCCCAACACTTGACTTTGTTACTGTTACTGTTATGTAACCTATACTGTTACTATTGTCTGAATGTTATTTGAGTGTTTTGCCTATGCTGCAGCATGGTAGCTGCTGCTATGTTTTGCCTATGCAGTATGACAACTACTACTCTTTACTCTCTACTACTCTGAAGTTTGGCCGGCAGCAGCTGTTTTTTTACATCTTCTCCTCTCCATGTTTTGGTAAACAGCTGCTGTTTTTTGCCAACTCTCCCCTCCCCTCTCCTCTCCTTTGTTTTGCCGATGATGGAATTGTCTAAATCTATACATTATATTGGATGTGAGCTGATGATCATGAACTTGTGAGGAACTTGGCATCGTATGATGCCTTTATGCTCCAAGTTTATGATCAAATGATGATTGACATGTTTCTGAGGCCTTTTTTAAAACCTTTCCCCCTCCTTACCTCTCCTCTTTCCTCTCTTCTTCTTTCTCTCTTCTCCTCTGTCCTCTCTATTACTACTACTAGCTGCTGCTCTACTCTACTACTACTACACTACTGTACACTACTATTACTACTACACTACTGCAGGAGCAGTTCGATGATGACTCGGACAATAGACAGTGCAAACCGATCCCATGAAAATAATGAGCAACCTAGACATGGAGGTCAAGAACTACCGAAACAGCTTACGCAGGAGCAGTTCGATGATGAGGTAGAAATTGATCTGGCAGTGTTGCTTTCTCAAGGGGATGGTGGAGCAGAAGGGGAAGTAGTAGGGGGAGCAGAAGGGGGAGCAGAGGGGGAGCAGAGGGAATAGGAGAAGAGGCTGATGAAGGTGAAGGAGAAGAGGATGATGACGAGAGCTCATCCACGGGATATGAAAGCCTTGAGGATCCTCACCCACAACCACCCAGAAGGAGGCCAATGGAGGATGAGTTGGACATGGATTTCGACCCGAATGAGGAAGTAGGGATGGAGCATTAATTTGTAGCCTATAAAATTTGCTCTAGCTTTGGCTATATTACTTCTGCTAATGCTTGTGACCTGTCGTATATGCAGGTCCCTGCTAGACCTCTAAAAAGACAACATCGGCGTCCAGCACGTTATGCCGACCAAGACGGAGTAGGGGAAAGGAGGGCAGAGGCAACCGCCACAGAGACTACAATTGTGGCCTCTGCTCCACAGCCTCAAGGCACAACCACATACTCCGCTACCGAACCAAAAAAGAGGGGTCGAGGGATAAGAAATTCGAACCAATATCCAAAAAGGGGGTAACTTTCGTGATAACACGCGTCGGGGATGAAGGCCAGATCCTTGCCACATATACCTTCATCACATATGTTGCTTATGCCTAACTCAAAACACTTAACACATGACATTAGCAACTTGGTGTCATTAATTACAAAACCAAACTTGGGCTTTCAAAGATGGACGAAGCAGCCGAAGCTTTCGAGGATCCAAAGAAAAAGAAAGTGAAGAATTTGAAGAAACGTTTGAAGCAATGGATATATGCGAGGAGTATGGATTCTTTGGACCTCAAGTTTGCTGAGCCGGAGACAGAATAGGTAGTATCAAAGATACTGAAATATGCTGAAGACGCAGAGAATGGCACATTCATTCCTTCTAGAGAGAGGGACGAGCTGAGTCTTGGCTTGGGCAACCCCGAGCACCCAGGCTGCACCAGGGGTCTAGGGAAGCTGGTAACCTGGAAGAAAGGATTCCCAGAGGATAACATGTACAAGAAACATGACAGAGACCGAGAGGCCAATCTCGAGGTCACTGTGAAGGCTCTAGTGGCGAAGGCGCTTTCGGAGCAAGGTGTGAATACGGAGACACGAACGCTCATGGAGCCGTTGGGAGAACTGGCTATAGTTGGCAGCCCTACGGCTATTCCCAGCAGCCAAGGTTCCACTGCAGTCATAACCGACGTCGATCGCATACAGGTGCCAACTAGTTGCACTCTATTGCTTCCCATGGGCAGGGGAAACAAGATGGTGATGGTTGAGGTGGCAACAGGTGTGGCACATCCTCCGGGAGGCGAATGGCATAGTCGCCCGGTCCTACGGGGCTACACTAGGGTCGAGGTGCATACCGTGAAGCCCGACTTCATGATGTGGGAGATAGAACACCCAACTCCTGAGGGGCTTGTTCATCTTGGAGAAGTAATGAAACAGTTCATCCTCTGGCACAAAAAGGACATTCAATTGAATGTTTGTTCGCCAACTCTGAGTGATGTACATCTAGAGCCGCTTCTTGAGGATGGGGAGGCATATTCACCAGCTCATGACGACCACACGCCTAACATGCCACATTCTTCCCCGACTCTTAGCGAGCACGTCACTGACAAGCCACAGACTTCTCCAGCTCATCTTACCGAGCAAGGGCATGATGAGATGCCACACCGTTCTCCAGCTCGTCATATTGAGCAAGTGCATGATGAGATGCCGCATCCTTGTCCAAGCGAGCAAGGGCCTAATGTCCCGCCCAAGCCTTCTCAACAGGTGCGGCCGATACCCAAACAAAGACTGCCTTCTGAAAAAGAAGATGAGGGCGCTTATGAATCGGAGGCACGGAAGAAGATTCCCTACCATACAAGGCCAATGTTTACTTCAATGAAAGACGTCTCGTTGATTGACAAGTGGTTTGCTCATGACCAATTTAAGCCTGAGAACCAAGTTAACATCTACGCACGTGCTTCTGAGCTGCCCGACACTAGCAAACTCCACCATGAGGTAAAGAAGTATCCAAATGTTGACGAGATCAAGTGGACAGAGGATGTCCCGAAAGAATATAAAAGAGGCAAGCCCTTCCTACCAAACTGAATCATGCAGCGCATGCCACTTGGAATGAGAAAGTTCCATGATTGGTACTTGCGTGCTTAGTTGACGAGACTGAACAAGATAAAAGCCGTCTTCCCTGAAGGCACATTTGGAGGCACAGCTGGGGAAATAATGTTTGACTTTGAGGACATGCATGCAATCTTTCACCTTAGAATGATGGAAATGAATCTAGTTCGCGTGTGGTGCCTGTAAGTCCTTGACCTCTCGATATGATATGAATGAAATATTTGGATTTTATTGTAACTAATAACCACGTCATGTTTTGTAGAATGCAAACATATATTGTGAAGAAGGCGCCAACTCTAAGAGCCGCCTACATAGACCCTTGGTTGATATGTGCAAAAAATTTTTAGTACCCCAAGGAGTGGGCAATGGATGCCAAAGAACTTGCTGCCGGAGAGACCGTTGAGGCGAAAGAGGCCATCCGGAAAGATAAGATGTACAAAGAGGGCCTTAAGGTTGAGTGCCGGATTGCTAAATGTCTTAAGAATCTCCAGCATAATGAAATGATATGGTTACCATACCACTTCGGGTAAGTTCGACTCTATTGAAATAAAGCATTGTTCGATATATTTAGTTCGATGCAAAAGAGCTTATTTGTTTCTTCAATGATTTAATTTATGCAGGAACCACTGGATTCTTGTAGGGATCAATGTTGAGCTGAGCATGGCACATGTCTATGACTCAACAGATTACGCGTTGGAGATGTACATGGACTTCATAGCGATTTGCAACTACTACAAAACAAGGATATTGTATCATTTTCTTGTAACACATTCACCAATGTGTTTTAGTGAAATTTCATAGTAACATAAAATAGTGTGTTACAAACTTCGCTTGTAACACAAAATATTTTTTTTATAAAAATGTGTTACTAACAATAATTGTAGTAACACAAAATTAATGTTACAAGAAAAATGTTACAAAAATGTCTTATGTTGTAACACATAAATGAAACATATAAAATGTGTTACAAATATATACCCTGTAGTAACACAAAATAATGTTACAGTCCAGTTGTTACAAAAATTCGTAGAGCAATCGTCCCCCGGGTTGTTTGCTTCGCTCACTCGCTTCCCCACGCTCGCACGCACACGTCTATGTGCGGTGGACCCCGATGTCCTCAAATCATGCTCCCGGTTGCTTGCTTTCCCCTGGTGCGAGAAATTTGCATATTTAGGACTGCAATCGTCGTGCTTTATAGTTCTGAAACTCCAATCGTCGACTTCGTAATAAATAGGCCTCAAAACATTGGACACTTGATTTTCTTGCCATTATGTGTATTTTATCCCTCTTGTAGTATTCCTCCATGTATTTGGCACATGAACTGACGCTTTTACCCTTCTGTTCATTTGCACGTTCTATTCTTTTGCACGTTACGTACTGATGCTGGGTAGCACCATGGCCTGTCGTATGGGGCGAGCAGGTAGGTAGGTTGGCTGCCGCTGCCTGGGCAAGCAGGCAGGCTGGCCACCTCCGGGCATAAAAATTATGGAATGATGAGCAAATAAAAAATTTGGAATATTGGACACATTAAAAATCCTAGGCATAAAAATTTTTGGCATATGACACAATAATAAGCACAATAATCATGAGTTCATCTCACAAATCCATAAATTTAGCCTAAACAAGTTCATCTCACAAAACCATAATTTTGTTCTAAACGAGTTACATCATTATCAAATAAAAATTCTGGATACATCTCATCAAAGATAAAATCATTCATCCAATATGTAGCCTTCTCTTTGGTGTCATTCTTTTTGGTGCAGACACAGTAGGCATCCTCACAGGACTAGTGGCGTCAGTTTGTTTGTGATGAGCTGCCTCTCCTAATAGGAACGCAAGCTGGCTACACAGAAGTATGGTACGACAATTAGATGTATAATAAATTTTATTGCATGGTAAATATGTTAATTTTCTTTACCTTCTAGTGACCCTTCCTAGACCATTGAAGAAATGAGCTTGCACAATAAAGAGTCCAGGTACTGCACCACATGAACTATGATTGGTCATTCGATCCATTGCCACTAGCATCCGCAACATCACTAGCATCCACCGTGGTTCCCTCAATGTCTCTTCTAGCCCATTGATGTCTTACATTTGCATTATTGAACATATCTCCAAGGTGTGTAACATGAAATGGCTCATTTTCCACATCATCTTCCCATTCATCACTACCTGCGTCATATATATCTCTTGGTTTCATCTTCATGACTACAGACCACCCAGGGTTTTCTTTGTCATCAGCATAAAACACCTGGTCAGCTTGGTTAGGAAAAATGTACGGTTCATGAATAATCTTTTCTCCTGTATGTATCAGATGTGAGAAATTAACAAGTGTGTAGCCATATTTGTCCTTCTTTATTGCTCTTTTAGAAATAACATCAACCCATTCACATTTGAAAAGTACCACAGAAAAATTCCCAGAGTAGTTTAGCTCAATAATATCAATTATCCTCCCATAGTAAGTCACATCACCCAAAACTGGCCTGCCATCACTTGCGCTGGCATAACTTGATGTTTTTGCAGTTAGCGCTACACCACTATTTTGTGTCACCCGATCCAACTGTTTGGGTCTAAAACGGAAACCTCGACTGTTGAAAGCACGGTACCTTTTTGCAGCCTCAACTAGGGCACGAGCTAGCCATCTAATGTCATCTTTAACACCATGAATGCCATTTTCCCTCTCTAACTGCATTATCTATATAATTATACAAGTTTAATTTTACACGTTAGAGCTACATGTAAAGCATTTTGAGTTAAGGTACTTACATGACTTCTAAATCATTGATGGAACTTCTCATTTTGGATTTTCTCAACATCTCTATGACTGGCTCTACGTCCAGTACCTTTTTCGATGATCTCTTCAGCATGAGCTCTGCAATTTACATGTTAAAAAAATTTATGGGAGGCAAAAAATAAATTTATGTTTACAATTTTGAGATATTACCTAAGGTATGGATCGACATCAGAACAATTGAATAGCATATATCTATGTGCTTGTACTTTAGCCAAACCTCTCAGGACATAACTACTTGGCTTCCCAAGTGGTTTCCCAGGATGAGGAAAAGGAGTTGATGCATGTCTAGTAGAGCATCCAAGTGACATATCATTATCATCATTCTGCAAAAGCCTATCAGACAATGTCTGAAAACCATCAAGAAATGTTGAATAAAAGTGCATAGCCTCTTTTGCCAGAACTGATTCTGCAATGCAGCCCTCTGGACGAGCTTTATTTCTCATGTTTGACTTCAAATCACCAAGGTACCTACACAAACAAGTATAAATTAATAAAAACTATAATTTAGCATGCAAAGCGAAGGTACCAAACATGGCTCTTAATTTTTTATAAGAAAAACAAACCTTTCCACAAAATACATTGACCGATAACATACAGGACCACCTATTTTTGCCTCTGTTGCTAAGTGAAGAACTAGATGTACCATGATAGTGAAAAACCTAGGTGGGAATATCATCTCCATCCGACATAACGTCATTATGATTCGGTCCTCTAACTTCTCAAGTTCATTCATGTGGAGAACTTTTGCATTCAATTCTCTAAAATATCCACACAAATCAAATAAGACAGATGTAACTTCATCTGGGAGAAGACCTCTCAAAGCAAGTGGCATAAGTTGTTGCATTAGTATGTGGCAGTCATGACTTTTTAGGCTTGAAATTTTTGCTTGACCAACATTTACACATCTAGAGATGTTACTGGAATAACCATCTGGAACTTTTATGTCACGAAGGACTTTACAGAATTGTTGCTTCTCCTCTTTAGACATGTTATACAAAGCAGGAGGCAAGTAACACTTACCATTAGCTTTTTTTTGTGGATGTAGATCTGGCCTGATGTTCATTTCTTGCAAGTCTTTCCTTGCCTGTAGATTGTCCTTTGATTTGGCATCCATTTCTAAAAGTGTCCCAAATATATTTTCACACACATTCTTCTCTATATGCATAAAGTCAAGATTGTGCCGGAGCAAATTATACTTCCAGTAAGACAAACAAAACATGCCACTAACACCCTTCCAGGTTTTGGACTTCTCAAAGTCTTTAATTGATTTTATCCTTTCCAAAAGAGATACCCCAGAATAAGCAATAGGCCTCAACCGATGCTCTTCAGTTCCGTCAAATGAACTAGCATCATAACGGAACTCATGCCCAGTGGGTAGAAATCGTCGGTGTCCCATGAAACATTGCTTGTTGCCATGCCTCAAGCGTCTTGAACTTGTTTCATCTTCACAGGACACACAACCCAACTGTCCCATAACACTGTACTATGCCAGTATCCCTGTCCCAGGGTAGTCACTCACAGTATGCAATATTGTAGCATAAAGTTGAAATCTCTCATCACGAGATGCATCATATGTAGACATACCAGTGTCAAACAACTCATTTAGCTCATCATAAACCGGTTGCATAAATGTATGGAAGTCCTTTCCAGGGTAACCAGGAATTATCAAAGTGAGCATAAGAGAAGAAGCTTTCATGCATAACCATGGTGGGAGGTTGTATGGTACTAATACAACCGGCCAACAACTATGGGTAGAATTACACTTCCCATATGGGTTAAAACCATATGTTGCTATTCCAAATCTCATGTTTCGAGAATCTGATGCAATATGAGGGTGCAGGGAATCAGTGATTTTCCAAACCTCTAAATCAGCAGGATGGCGCAAAGCACCATCCTTTGTACGCTCCTCATCATGCCATCTAGTTAACTTGGCTGTTTCCTTGTTCATGAAAAGTCTTTTAAGTCTAGGTTTGATTGGAAAGTAACGCAATACCTTATTTGGTGTTGCCTTTCTTCTTTCCTTTTTTGTTAATGATGTTTTATCTGGCTTATTTTTCCATCTTGAAGCTCCACATTTTGAACAGAAGTCATCATTTTTCTTGTCTTTCTGATAGAGCTGACAATTATTTGGGCACACATGAATCTTCTCATATCTAAGACCAAGCTTCGCAATGGTCTTCCGAGCCTCCACAAATGTTCTAGGTATATTTGAACCATTTGGGAGAGCTACCTGTAAAATTTGAAGTAGATCATTAATTGATTTATTGCTCCACTTGTTAGTCGACTTCACATGAAACAATAGGACTAGGAAAGAAAGTTTTGATAGCTCACATCCTTCCCATAAAGGTTCATCAGCAGCCCTAAGCAAATCAAAGAAATCTTGTGTTTCCGCATCTGGTCCATGTTCAGATAAACCTGGTGCATGAGGTCCATTTATGTGATGTTCATTGTCTATATATCCAAAGGCTTCTTGTACTACTTGGCGCATATTAGTGTTTAAACTTGGACGCGGTGGCTTTGAAACTTTGTTAGCAGAGATATAAGATGTTGTTTCCCCATGACAGCCCCATATAGTGTATCCACGCAGCATTCCATTACACACTAAGTGCTCATTCACTGTTTCTTTCATTTGTAACTTCCTATTGACACATTTGACACAGGGGCATCGAATCTTTGCATCGGACCTTTTCCCACTGTAGGCAAACTTAAGAAAACCCTATACCCCAGCTATGTAGTCATCACTTGGTCTTCTGGATTGCAACAACCTCTTAATAGCACTTAAGTCCATTAATTCACTGAAATCAAGAAATACTATCACTGCATCAGTTATGTGGTACTTCAATATCTGAGACAAAAATGTTGGAAATACATAAAAAGCTATGAATTACATAAAGTAGATTCAAACAGTTAAATATGGCTCAGAGTGGCAGCAAGCATCATTATATGCATTGAGCTATGATTTCCATGATACTATAATGAACAAAGCAAGTACTAGCTATTCCAATGATTATATTTTCTCTATGTCTGTTGAAATCGAAGTTCATCAACTTAGTAAGGTTTCCTTTTTTTTTTCTAATGAACTGGAATCAGATGTGCCAATTTCTATTTGTGAAGGAGAGGAGTTAGGTACAAGAGACCTAAAAAAAACTGTACAGGCAAATCAAAGAGTAACAGCCGGCATCCTCTCCTCTCTCCATGTTCAGAGTACTACGGTGCTCTTCTACATTTCTGCTAGTGTACAGTTTCAAATGGTTGCCATTTAGTTAGACACAATTATGACTAATGCAGCGAAAAAGTATCATTATTATTTGTTACTGACAACATTATCTGTGGAGATTCAGAAATACTCCCTGCGTTCCTAAGTCTCTAGCATATTAGCCTTCCTCATAGTGACCAAGGAGCAGCAAAGGAATAGAAGGTGCTCCTTCACTTATTTTTCTATTTTACCATGTCATCCTTCTGGTTATGGTTTCATTCTTCCTTTTTTGTTTCATGCCATAGATGACGAAGATGGAGCAGATGGAGTGCAAGGTGATGGTGCAGCCTATGGAGTTCATGTTTCTTTAGACGCAGCAACAGATGGTGTGCAGGTTCCTTCGGTGCAAGGAGATGCAGCAGCATCAGATGGTTAGTTTAAGCTTCTTTTCCTTTCAGTGTACGAGTGTCCAGTTCATTTCAGTTTAGATGTTGCTTCATAGAACAGTCCAGTAGATTCAGTTCAGTAGAGTTTTTTTGGTTAAGTTCACAGATCATTTATATGGCTTTTTGTTTCAGAGATCATTTCAGTTCAGAGATCATTTAGATGGCTTTTTGGTTCAGTTCAGTAGAGTTTCTCTTAACGGCAGGTGCATCAACAAATGGAGGTGATGTCGATGGTCAGCAAGGTGCATCAACAAATGTAGGTGATGTTTCAGGTTAGTGTGTTGTCGGACTGCTACAGTGTACAAATTGTTTTCAGTTACTATAATATACTAACTAGATCAAAAAATTGTCATGGATTGGAAGGTTGCTTTTGCCCCCAAAACAAGGCTTATGTTCAGGGTTCAGACAATGCATCATTACACATATTCGAAATTGAGCAAACAGACCCTAGATGGAAATACAAAATATTCGAAATTGAGCAAACAGACACTAGATCGTACCTTTGCTGTGCAGTCTGTGCAATTTCAAGCAGGGGGCGTCGGGTGGTGCTGCACTAGCGTTCTGCCACAGTGACGATGCCGGCGGCGACGCGAGGCTTCCTGCCTGCCCGGAGGTGGCCTGGAGGTGGACTGCAGGAGTAGCAGAGAGGATGCGCCGGCGCCGGTTCAGTCGCGTCTCGCAGTCCGGAGGCGGCAGACGATGGAGGTAGCAGGTGGGGCCGCGGGGACGAGCGACAGGGCGCGGTAGAGCGACTCGCGAAGTCACGAATCCGGGGGCTTGGCGGCGTGACGGTGTGGGGCGCGGAATTGATTCTAGTCTATCTAGGGTCTGTTTGCTCCTGACTTTTCTTAGGGAGGAACAAAAAAAAACGGCGCCTACCTTGCTTCACGAGCAATAAAAAACAGAGTTCGTTTACCTCTCTAGACTAGACTCTATGCGGTGGAAATTTTGGTGGGAAACTAAACAAATGGTGGGAAACGATTCTACTAGTAAAGAAGTTGGTGGGAATATTTTTTGGAGTCTAAAGTCTTATTTAGCCTAATCTAGTCTCTTTTTTGAACTTTACTACTGCCTGGGCGTGCAGAAAAACCAACATCCGACTGCACACTCTAATTTGGGAAAGGTTAGTTAATGTTGCCAAAAACGGAAGGAAACGGTGGGCACGGGAAGAATCCCGCGCGGGCACGGGAAGCGCGCCTTCCGGCTCCGTGTGCCGGACGAGCACGTCTCCAAGTTGGGCCCACCATTGTAAAAAAGCAGATCCCAGCATCTTCTTGTACTGCAAGCAACTTTTCCACACCGTAACCAGCATCTCACGAGATTGGATCTCAACATAACCACTATAACCAATAAAATACCCAGAAAATCACAGATCCTAGGAAAATGACCTAGGTATTCACAAGATCATGACAAAATCACATACATCTAAGATTGAAGCATTCATATTGAGGCAAAAGTATCAACAGGAACATGTATTTAAAGTCAGATTAACATGTTCTACGTTTCTTGCCTTCATATCTCCTCCCAAGGTTCTTCCCTTTTCGATTCTTACTATTTTCCTTCCTTCATACCTTTTTTTTGAGCATTCCTTCCTTCATACCTTGTGATGGGTATTTTCTACACATTCAAAAAGTCACAAACTAGTAGTTGTCTAGATATCTTCTCAGATTGCTAGGAAGTCACACATTTGCTAGAAATTCACAGATTGCTAGAAAGTCATGGATTGCTAGATATTCACACATCTGCTAGAAATTCACATATTACTAGAAAGTCGTGGATTGCTAGATATTCACATATTGCTAGGTACATGTCTTCATATCTTCAGATCTGCTGGTGCCTTCTCATTGCTGTCCAACATGTAGGAAAAAAGAGCATTAGTGCATATTAGAGTTATGATGGTTAAAATGAACAGGCAATGTGCATATTAGAGCTATGATTGTTAAAGTAATTGACAACCATTCCAAATTCAAATGCTAGTGGGTTAATTTTTACTAAACCAGGTTGGCCCATTTCCATTTAGTCCAAAAGGCAATACATAGTTTTTTTTATACAGGATAAAGAGATTCAGAGACAGATTCTAGTTAGTTAACTGCTCAAAAAACACAGGGCACCTAACTGAAAACTTTCAGAGCTGATATCTAACTGACCCATGAGTCTATACTTGTTCCAACTATCTTTTGAAAACCTAAACCTGAATCATACTGAATATTCCATTCTTCTGCGGTCAGGTATCAGCATATTCAGTGAAACAGAGGCATGTTTCCAGCATAGGAATTTTCAAGCATTCAAGTAGGAAACAGTAGGAATTTTTCAGTGAAATCCCAAATTTTAGGTTCTCAGGTTTCGAATTTACAAATAGCAGCAAGTGGGTTGTTGCCATAATGAAACTGTCGAAGTCAAAAACATCAGAAACTCTACTTCTCTGATACTACGGCCCCAGCCTGATACTAGCAGATTCAGCCCTATGCTCTAGCCCAAACAACGGCATGTTTAAAATGCATTGTCATTTGCCTACTGAGAATCTGACTATGTTTTCATTTGCCTATGAAAGTACTAGTAGTTTTGTTAGTAGTTGCCTAGAAATTTGCAGTAAAATGCTTGGAAAATAACATGTAATTGCTTGTTTGAAGTCTATAGGAAAAAGGGGATGGATTTGAATTTGAATGAGCTTCCAGCACAGTATGACATCTCAGAAGATGGCGCTGACACACAGAATCCTAGGTTTTGTACGCAGGTGTCTAGTACCTATGAAGCGGTCAATAAACTCTCAGATTTGCCAATAATTTCAGAGTTGCAGTGTTCCCTGGAAGACACACACATAGAGGAAGCCGGTGCTGAGAATGAACCTATGGCAGCAGAAGTTGAAGCTGCTATAGAGGATGGGGCTGCTAATGTTGACTTGGAGTTCCTAGCGGTGATTTCTTCGCTCGACGAGCCATACGTTGGAAAGATGTTTGATACAATCGAAGAGGCTATGCTTTGCTACAATGAATATGCTAGAAAGAAGGGCTTCTCTATAAGGAATGGAACGTCTAGGAGGTCAGCCAAAACGAAGCAACTTGATAAGGTTTTGTTTGTGTGCAACAAGGAGGGCAAAGGTAAAAAGGGCAAGGCTATTGATGAAGAGATCACTGAAGTTGGTGACGTTGAGCTTGGTACCTCTCAAAGTAGTGATTCTGATGTGGATGAACCAAAAGGCAAAAAAGCAAAGTGCACAGGCATCAAGAGGAAAAGAGAGAAGATGAAGTATACGAGCTGTAGAGCAAGAATGTTGATCAAGTTCAATGGATACAAGTGGTTTGTGAAGCAATTTGTTGCTGATCACAACCACAGCTTAGTGGACAAACCATCGCTTGCTAAGTTCCTAAGGTCACATGTCGGAATACCAAAAGAGGAAGTGCAGTTCCTAACCCTTTTGCATGATTGCAATTTGGAAACTAGTCGCATGATGCAGCTCATGTCTGAGCTTTATGGATCTGCTCATTCCGTTCTTATCATGAGAAGCACGTGAGCAACTTAAGGGCAGGGATAAGGGCTCATGCAGCGAGGAGTGACATGGCTGAAACTCTTTCTTACTTTGATGAGCTGAGAAAGGAAGACGGTGATTTCTTTGTCAAAGTTAAGTTGGATGGTGATGACAAGGTGGAGAACATTTTCTGGGTAGATGGTGCAACAAGGGCTGCATACAAGACTTATAACAACTGCATCTCGTTTGACAGCACGTACCTCACCAATATCTACAAGATGCCTTTTGCTCCATTCATAGCAATCAATAGGCATGCACAGTCAATTCAAGTGGGATGTGCTTTCTTGAGAAATGAATCTGCAGATTCCTATGTTTGGCTGTTCCAAGCCTTTCTAGAGGCAATGAATGGGCTGGAGCCTCTCAATTTGATCATAGACCAAGACTTGTCAATGGCAGCAGCAATAAGGGATGTTTTTGTATCTACCCGACATCGATGCTGCCGTTGGCACATCATTTCAAAGATTGAGTCAAGGCTTGGTGTGTACTTTTCATCAAAAAAAGGCTTGGAGGAGAACTACAATGAAATTGTGAACCATAGTCTAAGTCCAGAAGAGTTTGAAAGTAGGTGGCAAGGTATGATAAAAAAGCATGGAGCTGCTGAAAATAAAATCCTTTGCAACTTGTATCAGATTAGGCATCTGTGGGTTCCAGCCTATTTCATGGACATGTTCTATCCATTCCTACAGTAGACCCAGCGAAGCGAGAGCTTCAATGGTGTCCTCAAGAAGTATGTGAATCCACACAATTCCATACTGGATTTTGTCCACCAGTACAAGAAAATCCAAGATAAGACTGATGTAGCTGAGGATAAGCAAGACTACAGGACAGACCAAAAGTTGCCTCCCCCATGGTCAAGGTATCCTTTGGAGAAGCATGCTATTCAGGTTTACACAAGGAACATACACTATAGGTTCCGCGCTGAACTTCAGAAGATAGCACAGTACGTTTGTCTGCAGATCTATCCAAGCATGTACCGGTTAAGCCCTATTGAAGACTTTGTTGGAGGATATGGCTCTAGGCCATATAAGGTTACTTACAATGAAGAACATGCTGTAATCAACTGTCAGTGCTACAAATTCCAGAAGGATGGAATTTTTTGCTGCCATGTTCTAAAAGTGTTGACAGACAAGGGGGTCAAAAAAAATCCCGGACCCCTACATTCTTCAGAGGTGGACACCGCAGGAGAATGCAACTTCTGTATCTGCGTTGCAAGTTGGTGGTCAAATAGCTACAATGCTAGAGAAGTCTAAGAGAGCAGTCCGCTTTGCAAACCTTGCACACATATTTGTAAAGATTTCTCAGCAAGGTAGTGTGTCAGATGAGTTTTATGAGATTGCTACCACTCATGGGCGTGCAATAGAGGCGGAATTTGCTGCTATAAGAAAGGCAAGGAAGAACAAGAAGGCACAAGACGAAGGTACGGCAGCACAGCAGGTGCTGCAGCAAGGCTCTGAACAGGTTCAGCAGCAAGGCTGTGCTATTGAGCAGCAGCAACCAACTCCTGGAGCTTCTACATCTTCTATTATCTCTCCACCTCATGAACTACTCCAATGGCATCTTTCACAACAAACTGGTGAAGCCTCTGTGGTCTCAAACACAACTGTAAGGGCTGCTCCCCATGAGAACACTATAGTCTTGGATCTAGACATTACAAAGAATAAAGGGCGTATGAGGACAAGGAGAAAGAAGTCCGCACTGGAAGTGCATTAAAAAAGGAAGCCAAACAGATGCAGCACTTGTGGCTCTACAGAGCACAATGCAGCAACATGTAGGAAAAAGAGAGGTATTGAAGAGAAGTGATGAAGGGGAGAAGTGACGAAGGGGAGTAAGGATTCTAGGGCTTAGTTTTCAAGGAATTAGTTTTGTAATTTGCAGAGATGGAGCTTAAGTTAATGTAATATGTTCTGTCATCTTCTTAAGTTAATAAAAAATGGTTGCTGAAATTTTTTTATTTGCAAAATAAGGATAAAGATTAAGTGTGCTCACTATTGGATTGCCTTTTTTGTTTTATTTCATAAGTCTGACACATAGCGTTTTGTGGCTGCTGCTGCAGCTGTGGCTGCAGTTTCACAATAACTTTTTAATGTACAAAAAACATGTACAAGCAAGAGGCACGGTTAGTGTTCAACCTAGCTAGCATGGAATGTTAGTGAGCCAGTGGTTGCATGAACTTGTATATTTGCACATTTGGTCAGCACTTGCACGCAATGCAAGGTGCTAAGGAAGCAGCATGGAAATTGTTTAGCCAGTGCAGCACGAGTTCCAGGCACTAGATCGGAACCGCGTAGATGTTCAGAACGTTCTAACGGCCGGTCAGAGAGGAACCAAAAAATATATATTATTCTTGCTATAACTTGCATAGCATGGCTGGGCAATTCTGGGCTTGGTAGCTTGGGCTGGCAAAAGAACCAAGCAGCCCCAAACCGGCTGCACCAACAGATAACAGAATCTGTTGTGTTTGCCATGCCTCCTTCCCTCCCCACCCACAGATTAGAATGGCCAGGCTGACAACTAACTAGTGCTTTGAACTAATCAAATCAAGTTTAGGTAACAAGGGCAGATGCTAAAAGCAAGAAACAGAGCACATCCAATGCAAGTTGTCCATTGGTATGGCATACATACATTGAATTAACCAGAACTGATGATCGAGCTATATGTACTACACTTATCATTAGGCATGCCGCCTGCATGTGTCAAAAATATGCCAGAACTCGTTGGGTTTAAACCATGATTTGATTGAATTCTAGTTGCCGTTTTCCTAATGATCGATTTGGGAATTGACTTGCGACAAACAGACCTTGACAATCACATTCTGAGTATGATTGATTACTGTGGATCGAATCGGAGTGTTAGTGCCGCATGATCTGTCTCATTCCCATTTGTTATAGCTCGTTTGGTCATCAGTCGATCAGTGTGGCTACTACTGTATGTATGTCAAGTCATCATGTGGAGGGATGAAACTGTGCTACTCCTACTGATGTGCAGCCACCACAAAATATATAGCGCAAACAGAACCACAGGTACATGGAGTCAAGCCTAACCTTGCTGAAGAGAAGCTGGTCCCCCTTTATGATGATGGTATGAGGAAGAATATTACTTCACCAATCTGGTCCTCATCCAAATGGTAGCTTGCGGTTCCTTTGAATTGCAAAAATGCAGAGTAAGCTTCATTAATCAAATGGAAGTACAATATAAACCGAAAAACAAGCACAATCCTAAAAATGAGAAAACCGTAGCTAACCTCAGTTTAGGCCACGCTATCTCTAACTTGGATCTGTGTATCTGGTGGCATAAACAAACAGAATTGAGTTAGAGGCCACACAGGTTCTAGCAGGAATGGGGCACAATTGAAGAACAAAATGATTTAGTAGGGAATAGAGCTGACAAATAAGACCTCACTCACCGGGGTCGGAGTTGTCGTCGATGTGGCTCCGATCTACACATGCAGTGATGCCAACCAATGGCTTCCGCGCCGCACTGTTGATGCTTAGGCAACCTCCCGTCTGCGACTAGACGCGTCGATTCATCCCCAAATCCTGATGGTTGGTTTGATTCGCAGCAGATCCACTACTTCTCTGCTCCTTTGCTCGGGTAAGTGGTACCTCCGGTGGAGCACCTCCCACTTGCACGACTGTCGCCCAGGAACGCGCGTGGTTGCTGGGAGAGCGTGTGCGGTCGCCGGGGAGGCTAGCACGGCCACCGGGGAACGCCTACACGGCAGCCGTGAGGGGGAAGGCCTGCGCGACTGAGGATGATCGGTCGCCCAAGCCGTCGGGGAGCGCTGGCGCGGCAACCGGGATTGGGCTGGGCGGTTGCGGAGACCCTGCGCCAACGCTGACGCCGGCAACCGGGGTTGGGTGGGGGGGCTTGTGCGGAGACGGAATGGGGAAAGACGGGATAGAGGAGAGAGGTGACGGGGCGGAAATGACGGGCGCGACTCCCCAAATTCAAACAGTGCCACCTGATTTAGGTGGGCCCCACCGAGCGGTTTCCGCATCTTCCAGTCGCTCGTCTGCGTTGTGAGATCGGACGGCGGAGAGGGGTGCGCAGGCCGCAGCGCCAACACGTGCACGCGCAGAAAGTAGCATTTAGGCTCTTTTTTTAATAAAAACTAAAACTATACTAAAATTAATGGAAATTGATAAAAATGATGTTAGTTTTAATATTAAAATGATAAGCATATTTAAACTACTTGAGATTATATCCATCACTAATGACATTATATTAGTTTTAATATTACTAATGATTTGTACAAGTTATGTTTAAATAATCCTAATAAATACTTTATTTATATATTAATGAAATATTTGTATATGATTTTAGTAGATATCTGAATGTCAATCCGACAATATTTGTTTTTGGATTCGAGTGAAAATACCGTAGATAGTGCTATCCAAATTCAATTTCATATGTATCCAATTTGAATTCATCCTAAAGGTAATCATGTTCCAATCTGAAATTTAATTTTGGATTGACTTGTTAAGCTCGATTTAAAATTGGGTCTCAAATGACATAGGAGGGTATAACAAATGAGAATATATCTTGGAAAAATGAGAATACATCGATGTTCTTTATTCTTAATCCCTATTTTTATAATGACTATGTTCTATTAAAACAAAAGAAATATTCGGGATCGATTTCATGCGTATTCGGTGTGAATTCATCCCTAAGGTATATGCATATCCAAAAGAAGTATTCAAAATCGACATAGGGCACCTAAGCTTGTTAAGCTCATGTAACCACTAATTGTCACACTTAAACGTGCATGTCTTGTTAAGTGTTCATGTGGTAAGTTCATTTAGACTTATGTGACACTTAAATTTGTTATAAGTCCACTTAAACATAAAACAATTGTACTTGTCAAGTCTACTTAAACATAATTACATAAATGACAAATGGACTTGTTTACTTTTAAGTTGAATGCCAAGTATCAACAAACAATTTTTCATTAATATTTGTCTTATTAATGGAAAGTAATATAATTGGCCACATTAAATTGATGTCATTAGTTATATAAAAACAAATTTCATTTATGTGTTAACGTTAATATTAAAATTAGTCATTACTATAAAATAGACTAATTTGGTACATATTATTAATGTTATCACAAAACCAATATACGTAGTCATTACTCATAAAGTAACTTTTAGATAGAGAAATCTAGTAGTATATTTTTTTTAGATATAAGGACCGGATCGGATGTCCATAAAATTTTCTTTTAGCTGAGGAAGAATTTGAAAATTAATAAAGATAACGAAATCTAGTAGGATATTTTTTTTAGATATAAGCACCAGAAATTCAGAATCAAGAGGCGTGGAACATTAGTTTCCCTCCTTAAAAATTGACTGAAATTATTTCCCACCAAATTTTCCCTTCCAGGAATCCATTTGCCGCCCCGTAGCAGTTCTCTCGGTGACTCTTTCATATCCAATAATCTAATCTAGCGTAAAAAACTCGAGGGCCATCCTCAGTCCTCATTTCCCTCCAACTGACCCAAGCTCTTAGGTCGGCTCGGCGGCGGCTCCCTTCCCTCTGGTTCATCTCCGGCCACAGCTTTGTCTTCACCATCGGAGGCAAGGGGCTCATCACGTTGTTTCGGAAGGTAAGGCTCATCACGTTAGCCTGGCTTTTCTTCTCCCGTTCACCCCACCTTACGCGCGCCCTCTCCTTCTAGTGCGTCCGCCGACGAGTGGCGACGACCCGACAACTGTACAACCGCCGCCGCATCCCCGCGCCATCTGCCTAGGTCTTCGTCGGGCCCTTCGTCAGCGACGAACACCTACCAGCAGTGGCGGGCCCAGGATTGTGAGTGTGGGTATTCAAAATGTGAAGGGGTATAATTTTTTCGACAATTAAAGGCTAATATTTGACATGTATAACATTGCATAGGTATAATTGCATAATATATAGCAAATATATAGCACAGAATTGAGCCCGAGCACAATTTGAGAAAGAGAGATACGCAAATAGAGAAAGAGAGATGTATTGAGAAGCCAATTCGCCGAATCTGGAGAAGGGGAATCGAACGCATATAAAGAAAGAGATATACGTAGTTCTAAAAAAAAAAGATATACGTTGGCAGTATTGGCCCTATTGGGCTGTATTGGGCTGTTGGGCCATCTGGTGGGGACTGAGGAGGGAGGGAGTAGCAGAGTTGGGCTGAATTCTTCACAGATTAGTCTATTGCTCTTTTTTTTAGTACACATACACGTATACAACTACATGCACTATATGTATTCAATTCTTTGCCAGAAAATTTGGGTATTCAACTGAATACCTTGCATATAGCTGGGCCCGCCACTGCCTACCAGGTATGCCCACTCCTTCTCCCCCATTCCTGCTGCGCGAAACCGTGCGCCCAAATCCTGGGTATTGGATTAGTGTTACATCTTGTCGCCGCATCGCTCGCTCTCAGGCAACACGGGCAGTTCCCGATCCGGCGCCGCCACCTCTAGCTCCTCACCCCCCCTCCTGTCTTGCCATCACCCGAGCACGCGGCAGGAGGTCCGTGCATCTGCAGTGATGGCGGTGACAGGGCAAATCCGCAAATCCCCTCCCCAGTTTCTCGTTCCCTCTCGTTGTCATATCGGGTTCCTGTCCGGCCGGCGACGCATCGGCCTGCGCTCGCAGCAGACAGATGCACAACTCGGAAGCGCGGCCACCAGGAAGCCTCACCGGGCCCGCTGCGGGACTTCGTGTGCCGCCACAGATCGCGCGGTCGCCGTGGAGCCTCGCTGGTCTGTTTGCCGTTGCCAAGCACAGCCACCACACGTAGCCTCGCCGGGCTTGCCGCGGGACGTCGTGCACCACCACAGCTCGCGCGGCCGCCGCGGAGCCTCGCTTGCCGGCTCGCTGCTGCCCAGCGTGGCTGCCCCGAAGCCTCGCCGGGGCCATCGCCGGGGCCGTCGTACCGGACCAGCTGTGCCCAGTGCACGAGGGCGAGCTAGCAGCTACGAGAGCTGGCTGTCAGACAGGAGCCCCCGGTAGCTGGGGCGGGCGCCCCACCCCGCCCCTAGGGAAGCTCCGTCCTTGGCGGCAGGCTGCCATCGGCGACCATCATGTAGATTGACCGCAATAATAATATACTTCAATGATTTACAGTAGACCCACAACTATACTAGCTTGGATTTGTCAGTGATCAAGGCATCATATTTAAATTGATAATTTCCCTACGCAATCAAAAAATTCAATAAAAATAAAGCATAAATGAAGCAATAACCTAACCCATGCATACGCACAGGGACACCATACAGTCATACACACATGCTTAGCTTTCTCCTTCCATCTGTAAGTTTCTATTTAGCATCCTTTCCCCACTACTTGTGATTGAATTGGGTATTGTCGACTAATCATCACAGCGATTCACTGTAGTTTTTTTTTCTTGTGATTAGTAGTCATGATCGCGTGGGAGAAACCCAATTGACATGTCAATATAAGCAAATATTTGATTAGCAATTTGTTTTGCAGATTAGAGATGGCTTAGTGCAATTCGTGTTTTTGCATTGAAAACTGAGCACTTCTGCAAAACAATGATAGCAGGAGGAGCTCAGCCGCTGCACTTCGACAATTAAGGTAAGGAGGTAGCATTGCGTTGGCAACTTATGCAGCAACTTTCATTCGCTCTCACAGGTAAAGGACTCACAGGAAAAAGAAATACTTACTGCTCGATTGTTTAACTAGTATCATGGTATGCCAGCCTGTTTATTTTATTCAAGCTAACTGAGCACTACTATATATAAAGTTAATATGTCATGATCTAGACCATCCTATTTCAACTATAGCACTTTACTTGTTCTCAAGCTCCAAGTTCAAATAACATTGCAAATATGCACTTTAGTCTAATTGTTACTATTCAGTTATACTTGATTCTTATTGGTGCATTGTCCTACGCTTTATTCTTATTTTCCTATTGGTGCTAAATTTTATTTAGATTGTGCTACCATGGCGGTGGATAATTGGACCATAAATCTGGAATGCGATGGGAAAGCTGAAGGACATAAATATGTGCAAAGGCAAATGGATAGAGATCAGATATGCTTTTTCGACTTGATTGATATGATCGAGGGTTTTGGGTACACATCAGTAGACTATCTATACTACAAGAGAAAAGATAGCTTGGTTGTAATAGAACAAGATTCTGATGTGATGAAAATGCTCAATGAGTGTGAGAGCACAAAGACGGTTAATTTGTTTGTGATGAGGCAGAGAGTGGCCACTTTAGCGCCTACCAAGTCCAACAAAGAACCATCCAAATCTAAACCAAAAAACAATAAAGGTATTAGAATGAACATATAATTTAATTTTCTATGTATATTTGATTATTCAAGGACAACTATTACTAGTCATGTTAGTTATCAATGATTTATTTTCATCCAAGATTAGCATATCCAACCCACCGTGGTATGTGACTTAATAAATACAGTCCTGATAGTCTAATACAAATATCTAGAAAATATTACATATTGTTTATTATATTTACTATAAACACGTGTTCATGTCCCCAACATTTGTTTAGCAGGAAGAGGAGGTACAAAGAAAAAGAAAGGATTAAATTTAATGCATACTGAAGCACTATATGCTAACGAGGTTGAGCAGAACGATGATGAGAACTAGAACACATCAGGTACAAATGTAGTTAGATTAATCTCATTCAAATGAACTGCATCTTAACCAGTTACTATCACTATTATTCTATTTTTAATAGGTGATGGCAATGAAGTACCTGATAAGCGAAAGGGGACCGTTTTAACACATGTTTAGGATCTACTTGAAGGAGATCGGATAGTAGTAAGATGTAATATGCTTGGACAACCCATTGGAAAAGAAGGTGGCCTTTTAGGGCAATTTTTGGGCACCATAGCAAGAAATGGTGGTTACTGTCCTATTGGTGCCAAAGATTGGAGAGAAGTTAAAAAAAACAATGCAGGAACGATAATTCAATTCGTCCAGGTTAGCTAAATTTTACAAGACATAATGTTTTTATAAGATTAAGTATATATATGCTTGTTGTCATGTCATGAAGTCAAATTGGTTCATTAGTGACTTTCTTATTTTAGACAAAGTTCTTATATCCTCGTTCATGTGAGAAGTGGATATTGAAATCAATTGGAAGAGATTGGAGAAAATACAAGGCAACATTAAAAAAGACACTATTTAATCCAAAGAAGAAAAAGTCAGTTTTGAACAAGCGTTGTCCAGATGATATCGATGAAGATCAATGGAGGGCCCTGGTAAAATATTGGAAGTCCAGCGAAGGACAAGTAAGGCACTATTATTGACGCTATTTGCTTTTTTTTACTATCACTATCTATACCATTGTTGATTTCTATATGTATAATGGTTCATTATCTATTAATTTACTTTTCTTGTAGAACCTAAGTGAGAAGAACAAAATAAGTCATGAAATGAAGAAGACAACATATACAGCGGGTACAAAGAGTTATGCTCGTTGGTCTGAGGACATGGTGAGTCATCTTCTGTTTAAAAAATTTATATATGATTTTTCTTACTTTTCTTACTGCTATTTTTTCAGAGGCAAGCTGATCCTGAAAAAACAGCCACATAGAGCAATGGTTTACCTTGCAACTCATAGGAAAAGGGGAAAAGGGATAAATGAACCAGTGGTATGCTACATGCACATGAGAATTTTTGCAAATATAAAATTATTTTTGTTTTCTAATGTGCGGATTTCTTGCTTGTAGGTTGAATTGGAAAGTATCCTCAACGCACAACCAGAGTTAGCCCAAAATAGTGAGGAAGGAGTTGCATGGGAAGGTGATGCATTACATCAGGTGTTGGGAGAAGAGAAAGCTGGACAAGTGCACGGCATGGGATTGCTTCCAGTTCCTAAACAAGTTTATGGTCGAAGAACACACCATTTTAAGGACATTAATATAGTTTCACTAGATGGCTCATCATCTGATGTAGAAACTCACATGTTGGAGGAAATAAGGCAACTCAAAGAGCATTCTAGAATGCAAGACAAAGTCATTGAAGAACTAAAAAATAATCAAAGGCACCATGAGAACCAAGTAGTAATAATGGTCACAATTTACATTTTAATTTGTAACTACATATTGAAAAGTGTTACTCAAATTTTATATCTTTTCCAGAGAAATTGTGCTAGGAGTGATCTTAACAATTCTCAGAATCAAGTGGTACGTTTTAAAAGAAAGGTATTTGCTCTATTTTCTATGTTTTCACCTAATCTAGTCTTTTGGCTTTAATATTGTTTCAATTTTTTAGAGAGTTCACTGTCTTGCACCCAACCAGAACGATGGATTCCTTAAGCACATTGATGAATTGGTAAAGTCACTTTCTTGTGAATTTAATACTTATTTTATTCATAAAGGATTTTTTTGTATTAACCCATGCTACTGTCTTTTTTTCTTTACTAGAATAAAGAAACATGTGAGTCTGAATTTAGTGATGATGACAGTCTACTTTTGTCCACCACAAGTAGAACAACAAAGAAACAAAAGGTATCTATGGACCACACTTTGCTATAATTATAGTAAAATTTGTCTTATTATTTCATACTTCATTTTATATATATGTGTAAGGGTCAGCATGGAGGGCCTGAAGAGACTACAACCATTGCACACCAAGAGGTGGCTTATGACAAGGCTACATGCTACAAGCGTCAAACACCTAAACAACTTCCTCTAATGAAGGTAGATGAACATAATATTACTTGTTCTAATTGCATTATTATGATGCACAACTGAAGGTTGTTCATCATTAAGAGATTATGTCAAATTAATGTAGGTTGGGTCCATGGTGCTATTAATGAATTCAAAATATCCTAATAAGGCTCATGTGGCCTATGCAACTCTCTTGAGCACTGATCCAGAAGCCACCGTTGGTGGAGTTAAGACAGGAAGTTGGTGGAGTTAAGACAGGAAGTCAGTTCTACAAAGTGCATATCAATCATGTTATAGCAAAAGATGAACCATTAGTGAGGCCTATGCCTAGGTGCAACAATATTGGTGATGCTCAAGCCAAAGGAGTCTCAATTGCTTGGCCTTCGATGTTTGTATGTTCAAACTAGCTTTCTTAACTTTAAATCAATGAACATATGTGGCCTAATTTGTAATGTTACAACTTACATTTTCTTTGCAGATTGAATTGATTAATTGTTGAATTCCTACATCAATGTGTACAAGATGAAGCAATGGACTTTATGAATCCTAGCTAGTTCTTGAATTTTTCTTTCTAGCATGGACTATGTGTATTTGCCCTCTAGAGCCATATCGTTATGTACATAAACTATGATTTGATTTGAACAAGCACTGTGTTTGAATTCATCCACCAATATGTGGATCTTTCTATGATTATGGAAATTTGTTATTTATGTGATTTTGCAATGTCTCATGTTTGTGTGATTATATAATAATCTGTGTGCCACATGTATAGGCGAAATAAATATTTATTTCATAATCTAAATATGTTACAATAGCTATAGAAAAGTGTTACAAACCATGTGTTCCTTTGTTCTATACTGTGCTCTACCATGATGTAGAAGTGTTATTAGAAGTAAAAAAAGTGTTACAGCAGACAATCCCTGTAACACTAAGCAAATGTTCCGATAAATAAATAAATATGTTACAAACTATACGTTCTACCATAATGGCAAGTGTTACTAGAGCAAAAAAAAGTGTTACAGCAAAAATCATTGTAACACTAGACAAATGTTCCTGTTGACAAGTAAATATGTTACAATAAACCAGTCTATAGTAACATGGCCAATTGGAACACAAAAAAAATATGTTACTAAGAGAGCTAGTAACACTTTTTCTAACCTATAGTAACACAAGTTGGTGTTACTATATCTCTGCGCTGTAGTAGCGACGTATATATATCCTCATTAGTTTATATATGTTTATATATATACTTGTAAACTTTACTTTTGGATACTAACAAGTTGCATTTGCTAAATCCATTCAACAGGGCATTCAGGCACTATGTCGAATATTATAAAGGAAAGCATCATCCAGAAAGGAAAGAGAGATTGGCTGTCAAAACTCTATGTCCGGTACGTGTAATTTACATCGGCACACTATATTACTTGGTTTATCAATAGCATTACTTAACATTGCCATATACGAACACACAGTGTCTAAAGCAGAGGCCCATGAGTCTACATTGTGGATATTACGTATGTTGTATGATGAGTAACACTAGTGTCTACAGGAGACACCCCAATCTGGTTAGTTTCACACTTTTTCGCTCGTAGTATGAAACCATAGCTTATGAAATCCTATACCTAAACTTGCTCTCTTATAGTGGAAGAAAGAGATTCACAGGACAAGGAATGTATACAAGGATGATGAACTCTTGGGGCTCGTCGGCGATCTTTGCAGCTTCATCATTGACTAGGTTATTTCTTCCAGAGGCGATTACCATGATCGAAACTCCGACTTAGGTAGTAATATGAGGCACCAACACCTTCGTGAGACTTACAGGCTCTCTCTAGGCCTTTGATAGCAATCTGCAATGGTTTGGACTTGTGGAAGTATTTGAACTTGTGAGTTATGGCTATGTAATGATGGACTTGTGAAACTTTTGAATTATGGACTATAATGATGGTTTAAATCATGCTGGTGTGTTTGTGGATGTGTGTATATATATATAGGGAGAGTATACTCTATAGCTAGCTACAAAATAAGTTATTTTGTAGCCACCTCTATTTACGATAGTTTTATATACTAATTTACGACAATGTCAGTATATATTTACGATAGTTGAATTACTATAACACATGGGGATATTTATCATAATGTTATAGTAAATCACATAGGAAGGAGTTACTATAATCTCGTAAATTAGCATAACAATTATCGTAACTCAAAGTGGCTACAGAATAAATTATTTTGTAGCCAGCTGTAGGCTAATATATATATGTATATATATATATATATATATATATATATATATATATATATATATATATATATATATATATATATATATATATGGTGGTCATATTTGAATTTGAATTTGAATTCTATATTACATGCTGTGGTCAGATTTGAATTTGAATTTAAATTTAATTTTTTTTCTAAAAAATCAACCGTAAGAGCGGTTCTACATTGAACCGCTCTCACAGAGATCCACTGTAAGGGGTTGGTGCTGTAGTTGCCCTTATAGTGTCCATTGTAAGAGGGGCTGGTGTTTTCAGCCGCCCTTACAGTGGGCAGGCGGCTGAAAACACCAACCACCCTTACAGTGGATCTATGTAAGGGTGGTTTGGCCAGCCGCTCTTACAGTGCCCGGCACTATAAGAGCCAGCCCGGAAGAGCGGCTGGGCTAGCCGCTCTTATAGTGTCCTGGGAACCGCCCTTACTGTGAACGGCTATAGTAGTGAGAGAGCCTTTCTCCAAGAATTAAGAGCTCTAAAATCATCCATGAAACTGGAGTGGCTTATACTCGGGGATTTCAATCTCATCTAGAGGGCCCAAGACAAGAACAATGATTGCCTAAACATCAACTTGATGAACAGTTCAAACGTACGATAGACGACCTGCAACTGATGCCTATTGAAATGCATGGACGTAGATTCACATGGTGTAATGATCAACAGTCCCCCACGATGAGTAAAATTGATCATTTCCTAGCCACTACGGAATGGATACAACTTTTCCCACGAAATGATTTGCAAGCGATGGCGTTTATGGGGTCCGACCATTGCGCACTCATTCTGCAAGGAGATACGTACACAAGTAGACTTTTACAGAGGATTCCGGTTTGAATCATACTGGACCGAAATGCCTGCCTTCATGGAGGCAGTTAAAGACGCCTGGGATAAACCAGTTAATTCCCAAGATCCTTTGCTCATATTTCATGTTAAATTGCTCCGAACGGCCAAAGCTCTGAAGATATGGAGGCGCAGAAATTTCAGCAACTGGAAAGTGAGGATGGAAATTCTTCAACTCATACTTTTGGAGTTAGAAAAGGCCCAAGAAAGAAGGAATCTGTCATCACAGGAACTCGAGTTCAAGAAAACCATAAAGGCGAGACTAGTGGGACTGGCGGAGTGGCGGTTATCCAAAAGAGCAGAGCTAAACAACATTCAAGATTGAACTGGATAAGACATGGGGAAACCTACAGTCGCTTGTTTCACATACATGCAAATATTAGAAGAAAACAAAACTTCATAAGTGCTATTCTTAGCGACAATGGAGTGGCAGTTACACAGCAAGATATAAGAGCAGAGTGGCTCACCGATATTTTTGCCGTTCTATCGGAACCCCAAAACAAAGAAGTCTGTCATTAAACTGGGAAGCCCTGGGCTATGAACCGTTCGAACTGGATGATCTAGACGCCCCATTTACAGAACAGGAAATAGCACAGACGGTAAAGAACATGCCCCCGATGAAGGCCCCTGGCCCAGACGGGTTCATTGGCTTGTTTTACAAAAAATGTTGGGAGATAATAAAGCACGATTTAATATAAGCAGTTCAGGCTTTTTATAATAAAAAAACAGCCAAGTTGCACATGCTCAACAAAGCAAACATTATTCTCCTGCGAAAGAAAGAGGAGGCAGCAGTCATGGGAGACTATAGACCTATCAGCTTGATAAATAGTGTTGCAAAAAATATAACTAAGATTTTGGCCACTTGTTTAGCGCCGCATCTTGATAATCTAGTTTCAAACGCCCAGAATGCCTTCATAAGGAAAAGGTGCATACGTGACAACTTTATTTATGCACAGCGGGTAATCCAAACCTTACACAAGAAAAATAAGCCTGCTTTATTTGTAAAGCTGGACATTTCAAAGGCTTTCGACTCCATCAGCTGGCCATATCTCCTAGAGGTGCTTCAGGCTTTGGGCTTTAGCCAAAAATGGAGAGATTGGATTTCATCCCTCCTTCGGACATCCTCTTCCCGTGTGCCCATTAATGGCAAACCAGGGAACAAGATCAACCATGGCCGCAGGCTGAGGCAGGGCGACCCGCTATCTCCAATGCTATTCATCCTAGCAATTGACCCACTACAGCGACTCATTGATTTAGCTGCAAAGAAAGGCTTCCTCCACCCAGTGCTTCCGAAAACAGCAACTCTAAGATGCTCGTTATACGCAGATGATGCAGCAATCTTTGCAGCACCAAACACCACCGAACTGGACGACCTGCAAAAAATCATTCACGTATTCGGAGAGTGCTCGGTTAACATGGTAAAAACAGAGATCTTCCCAATAAGGGTGGAACTGGCTGTGGTTACACCCCTCCTGTGGAACTTCCCGGGAAAGATTAACAGCTTCCCAGGAAAATACTTGGGATTGCCGCTACATATAAGAAAATTGCGAAAAGTTGACCTCCAACCTCTCATTGACAAAATAGGGGCCAGACTGCCGGAATGGCAAGGTAAGCTGTTATCGTCTGCATGAAGAGAAACGTTGGTGAAAACAGTCCTCACTTCTCAACCTATTTATCATCTCACAGGAATTGCCAGTTTAAACGTGACTTCTCTATGAAGGGTTGGGAACATTCCCAATCATTTCCTTTGTAATATTTTATCCTATCTTGTTATTACACCTTTTACTCGTTAAGAGGTAATATCTCAAGTAAATCTGAGCCCTTGATTTTTTTTGGATTTTTTGAATTAAACTAATTACTTAATTAATCTAGAAAAAGAAGAAATATTGTTGAATCCTCAAATGAGGGAGACAAAAACCAGCAGGTGCCCCCCTTTCCTTTTGCGAGCCGCATGCCCTTCCTTTTCCGTGGTATGTGGATCATCGGCGACAAGAAGAAAAACATGCAATTCCTGCTTTTTTTTAGCAAAACATGCAAAGCTGCGACTATGTGACGCATGTCCACAGCTCGGGCCCGGTACACGCAGCCTTGTGCGATGAGGTCCTTAAAGCCGGTAGTCCACAGCCTACCCACGAATATGCGTCCTAATGTTGGCTGACGATACATAAAAAAGAAACTTACAATCAAGTATATTATATTGTTACCGGATCAGAAAAGTTGTAAACGTAATACGCTACATGTACTTTAATTACCCACCAATCTAACACGTATGCCCAGGTACCACATACAAATCACATACACGCAATCATGTATTACACGCTAAAAAAGCAAACCACGCTAACATGTCACGCTGGCACACATGCAAATCACAGCCATGCAAATTCAAGTGTATCAGTTCACATGTAAAATTACATGGTAATCAAAATATATGAAGTCCAAATTTGCAAAACAAAAAATTACCATATCCACCAGATCACGCATGCATCAATCAAATCTAAACAAAGTACTTTTATATCTAAAACTTTCCTAATTTATCCTACTTTACAAAATAAAAAATCAAATAAATATATATGTCACATATCACCTCCTGGGAAGTAATAGGTGATCATAACCGTCCCATCAAAATCAATGAACAACTCACAGTGATTTAGGAGTATCGCAACAAAGCCCATATTTTGTTAGGTATCAGGTATATAACAATAACCAGGACTGTATAGTTCTTAATTAGTTTGTTTTCCTTTTCTGATTTCATATCATTTTAGCTTCATGCATATACATCCTGTTTTTCCTTCAGTATCCCAAAATGAAGGTTCACATCAACTTGATTGCTTTGCTAAAAAGGCTAACGGAGGGAATTGGAGGCCCTGTCCCAACGATCATTTTAGAACTGAATGTCGTGGTGAAGATAACAGTGTTAGTAGCATTTGATGAAATCAAGTATTGAAATTTGGGGAAGTTTCTGGCTGGATGATTTTCCCAGCCACACTCTCTCTATTCTTATCTTCTCATTCTTACATATGAGCCCTCTTACAATGTACTATTTACACCAACACTTCCCCTCAAGATGGGCTAAAGATATCTAACATGCCCATCTTGTTACAACTCAACTTATTCTCACTAGGTCCTAAACCCTTTGTGAAACAATCCGCTAGTTGACTATGTGATTTTACATACCCTATGTAACAGAACCGACCAATTATATGAAATTAAGTAAGAAAATCATCTATCGGAGCAGACGATTTAGCGAACTTAAGCCCATATAACCCGGTAGTCCATGAAATCTCGAGGGATTTCAAACCAACTCAAATACCAGCCAAGATCGTAATAAGTTTAGCGGTCGCCATCACAAATTATGTAACACCCAAATTTTAGAGTTAATAAATTTTAAATAATTTAGATAACAATTAATGAGAAATTAAAAAAAAATTTAAAAAGAATATTGGTGTTGCATTCATGCTGCTGCAGATATTTTCTGTTGTGTAGTAGATTTATGTTATTTTGATTTGCTTTGGAAATTTTATTTGGAAAAGTTTGTAAACAAGTAAATAAAGAAAAAGGAAAATAAAAAAAAAGAAAGAGAATACTTACCTGGAAGCCAGGCCCGACGGCCAGCACCGCCGGAGCCCAACTCAGCATCTCGGCCCAGCAGACGAGCGGCCTGAGCCAGCCCGAGCCGCGGCAGACGCGCGCCTCTCCCTCCCTCCTACCACTGACCAGTGGGGCCGGCCAAGCCAACGGAATAGCCGCGCTCTTCTTTTCTCTTTCGGTCGCTGATGGTCGGGTCCCACTTGTCGGTCGCCTATCGTCGTCTTCCTCGTAACCGAGCCGGTCACTTCTCCAACCGAACCGCAACCGAATCATGTATTCCAGATATGTTAACCGAAATCAACGATTTGAGGCTATAAATAGGACGCCTTGACCCTCTATTTTCCGTTTTCATCTAAAATCGTGAGTTCCACCGCAAGGAGTTGAGTTCTAGGGCTTGAGTTCGGTTGAGGACGTCGGTCGTCGGGGTGGGGTGCCTTCGGGTGATTTGGAGCTCTTTTTCTTCACGTTGGTGAGTTCGCCATCTTCTTCTCTTCCTCCCCGTGCTCTTCTTTTGGTTGGAGGTGCTTAGAAGCGAGCTTTTGAAGCTCACCGTCGGCCGGCAATGGCGCCGCCGCCCTTCCCAAGCCGCATCCCGTCCTCGATTCATCGTAGCTTGCTTAAACCGCGTAGATAAGTTCGGATGGACCTTCTCTTTCAATTGGTGTCGGTTTTGGGGCGAATCGCTGTTGGAGGAGGTGGATCCGAAGTTTTCCGGTGTGCCAAGGTTGCCGGCCATGGCGGCCACCGGCCGGAACCGAAGAAGGAGGGCCGGAATCCTCACTATAGGGGTGAAGACGATTGTGAGCCGTCCGTTTTTGAATTAACGGCTTAGATTAGAAGATACCCCTTCGCGGGTAAAATTCATAAAGAGACCCTCAGCTTTTTGATAATAAACCCGCCGTCCATAGCGTATTGCTGAAAATACGTTTTCGCGTTTTGAAAGCGTATTCTCTTCCGGTTTATTCAAAAATACGTTTTCAGGTATTTACAGTTTTGCCACTAGAATTGTTTTGGTCATAAAATCTTCGTTTTAACTCCGATTTGATCCGTTCAAATTGCGTTAGGTTCGTATTTGCGAACTCTACATGTTAGTGTAGTTGTACAGTTAGTTTTGATAATTTATTTTTCGAGGTTATAATTAAGTATTTATTTATCTATAGGAAATCTTAGAAAATTCATAACTTTCACGTTTTAACTCCGAATTTGGTGATCTTTGCGTCTGTGTGATCGTAGAAACGTGTAGAAGAGTTTTATAAGCTTTTATTACTGTTTTGTTACTGTTGGTGTACTGTTCTAATTATATCTCTTTGTTTGCTTCGTGTATGTTTGATTGGATGCATGTGTGTTGTTGATTGATGATCGAATATAGAAGGTGAGCAGTATCTGGACGATTCGGAGTATTACTTTGAGCCAAGTCAGCAGTATCACTTGGAAAGCTCTGATCAAGGCAAGTATAACACAGGACTATCCTTGTTACCTATACATTGAATTATCATACATATGCATGTGCTTACCTTGACAACCTTAGAGATTATAACTTAGTGATTGTTATCTTGATTCCTTGACAACCTTGGGAATGCATATGGGTAGCTATTGCTAGTGCTTAAACTAAGAACAATGATCTTGTAAATTTGATTAATGGATTAAGCAATCAACTATTAAGATGATTTTATTATTGTTAAAAGGGGGCTAGAGCTTGTGTATTATTTTGATGCTCTGGTTTCTCTCCATAAGGACTTATCTGTAAGTGATAACCGGGATATACAGTACAGCTGTGAGGGCTATATGGCTCTGGCTTTAGTTGTTCAAGAGACCTTTTCTAGCTTGTTAGAGGTTACCTTAAATGGCGTAAGAATGGCTTGCCTTGTTGGGTGTAGTCCGAGCCCCTAGCCTAGTGTGTATAGGCTGCGGTTGTTGTGCCACAGGGAAGGGGGGTTCTACATCTGCCTGCCGAGTGAAATCTAATGGCCCTAACTTGTTAGACGAACTTTTGAGTGGCTTTATATGGTTCTCGGGTGTTTGGGCTTGATCTCCCCACTTATTTGGAAATCATGACTTACAGTGAAAGTGTACACCTCTGCGCAGAGTTAAAAACTGGTATACTAGCCGTGCTCACGGATACGAGCGGCCTTGGGGGTTCTTATGGAATAGTTGATCATAACGGTTATATCATGCTTAATTATTGTTGATTATTATTATGCTCATGTTAATGCTATTCATTATCCTTATTACAATTGATCATTGGTTCTTTAATGGGAAGTGGTTTATCTTGATGCTACTCAATTGCTAATATATGATTAAAAAGCTTAACGCAGTTAAACAGTGTCTAGCCTTTTTGAGCCTCATGAACCCTGTGTTATATTTGTGGAGTTCGACATGAACTCACTCTTGCTATTTCCACCATAACAGATGAAGATATAGAGGAAGATTATCGGAATGAGTACTAGTCTTGGTGTCAACCAGTCAACCGTGTCCCTGTGTGGAGTTTCCGCTGAAGAATTACTATTAGTTATTATTACCTATCGTTCAAGACTATGTCTTAAATACTTATTCGTTATGTAATAAGCACTGTGATGATACTTTGTAATTTGTCAACTTATGTGTGCGACTGTTTCCTGGGGCGCACATGAGTCTTTTATGCATCCTATTTTTGTCCTTAAAATTGGGTGTGACAGATTGGTATCAGAGCCGTGTTGACTGTAGGACGCAAGCCTAGTTAGAATGGTCGTTAATAGCATCCATACTCCATTTAAATTCATGCTTCCTCTTTTCACCTTGTTAATTACTAAAGTTTTATGCTTCCTCTACTTTATTCCATTGCGAAAATACATTGATTCTATCTAATCTATGTCTAAATTTTATAGATGCCTCCTCATCCCCGTTTGCCAGCTGCACAGTACGTTGCCCGTTTCAAACCTCAGGAGCTGTATGAAGATGGTGAGCAAGAGCTATCTGATGCTGAATCAAGAGTTGGTGATACACCAATGGAGGATGTAGTTATGGGATGGACTACGAAGTTTCATAGCCTGGTTCCTAAAGCTGATGCTTTCTTCCATGACATGTTGACAAGAACCTTGGACAACTACTACTACGACTGGGAAGCTACGCTGGAGTATCGTAGTGCAGAGTATAGTCATCCATGGATGGATTCCTATTGGGAAACGGAGTTATGGGTTAAGAAAAGGGATCCTTCCACTAAGGAGCCTAAGGTGGAGTCAAAGTTCATTACCAGAGTGAGCCGGGCAACTGTGGAGATAAGCATGGAGGATGTCGCTTTTAATGCATTTGTTTACTACCATGGTCTACGCTCGGACAAGACGTTAAAGGGTGCACTCCGGCATTTTCCTTGTTTCTTACATGACAAGGGTATTTGGACCGTGCTGCCTGCAGATGATTCCTCCTTGACTTTACAAGCTACGGTGGGATTAGCTCGTGAATTGGCTCTCCATGAGGTGGATTTGAAGGATGAGTTGCTGAAGGAAAAAGAACTTAAGGAGCAAGCTTATAAGGAGATTGACCAATTAAGGGCGGAGTTAGGTCGTCCCAAGATTTATGAGAAGCTTAATTAGGCAATAGGAAAAATCCCTATGTAATAGGAACGATAGTAGTTGTGAGTTAATTTTAAGTTTGGTTTGTTTTAAGAGTCAGTTTGTGGTGTGAACAATTGTGTGATTGATGGATTGTTATTATGATAATGTGTGATTTGGATCTTTGTAATGTGTGCTGGAGTTTTGTAGATATGCCTACAAGTTCCATGGTTAAGAATATTAAGTTTGATCAAAATATATTAGTTGAATATGAGGTTAACTTAGTTCTGTCCTTTGCTGATTTTTGGATCAGTCTGGGATGTTTTAAAAATAACTTAAAATTCGTTCATGAGAAATTCAAGAAATTTTATTGGGAATAATTAGACTTCTATATCTTTCCAACCCCATAAGAATCACTTTAATATCTATTATGAGCTAAGAGATATACCTGTTCCAAGTTGGAGTTACTGCACAGTCTGGAATTCTGAAACAGTTTCGGTTAAGTTCAGTTTTTGGCCAATTTATTGACAGAATCAGAAAAAGTGTTGTGAATAAAAGTTGTAGATAATTTTGAAAGCTTTCCAATCATGTAAAGATCATCTGAATTGGACGTCTGTAGCTCAAGATATGACAGTTTTACTGAGTTGCTGAAATTGGAGCTTGTCCAGAAAAATCAGATTTTGCTTATCTATTGAATACATCATCTCGGATCGTACTGAATTTCAATTTCTGTGTTTTTGGAAACAGATGTCAGGCAGAGGTCGTGGCAGAGGTCGTGGAGGTGCTAACATACCCATTACTATGGAGGAACTCATGCAAACTCAGAACCAGATGATGCAGATGTTTATGCAGCACATGCAGAACAATCCCACTGCAGGAGGACCACCGCCTGTGCAAGTGAGGGATAAGCGTGGAGAATTTTTGAAGGGACGCCCTCCAGTGTTTTCTCATGCTGCTGATCCTTTAGAGGCAGATGATTGGGTGAGGGCAGTGGAGAAACAACTGAATATAGCCCAATGCAATGATATGGAGAAGGTGTTATATGCATCTGGTCAGTTACAGGGGACAGCTCAGACTTGGTGGGAGTCGTATCAAGCTGCACGCCCTGACAATGCTCCTCCTATCACTTGGAATGAGTTTGTTAGAGATTTTCGAGCTCGTCATATTCCTGAAGGTATAATTGAGCTGAAGCAGGAGGAATTCAGAAACCTTAGGATGGGACAGATGAGTGTTAGCGAATATCATGACAGATTTACCCAGATGGCTCGCTATGCTCCTAATGAAGTGAGAGAAGATGCAGACAGACAACGTCTCTTCTTGAAGGGAATTTATTATGATCTTCGCTTGCAGTTGAAGGGGAACAACTATGCTAGTTTTCAAGAGCTGGTAAATAAAGCTATTGTGCTTGATAATGAGCGCAGAGAGATGGACAGGAAGAGGAAAATGAAGGTACAAAGCTCAGGAAGTAACAACCGTCAGCGCACTAATTCTCAGCATGGTTTTCATCAGAAGTTTCAGGGACCGGTTAGTCAATGGAATCGCAATCCGAATCAGAGGTGGTCCCAGAATTGGCAAGGTAATCAGTCACAACAGCGTTCATCATATCCACAACGTCAACAGTATCAGCAGACTGGGCAACAGACTCCTCGCACTGGAAATTCTAATGTTACCCCCATGAAGAATAGTGCTCCCAGCACTCCTACTAGATGCTTTGTCTGCGGTAAAGAGGGGCATATGTCTTACCATTGTCCTGAGAAGCAGAATCAGCAGACTCCTCAGAGCCAGAAGAGCAACCAGAAGCAATCTGGTACTGGAAGGGTGAATCACGTGTCTTCTGATACAGTTCATGATGCACCAGAAGTTATGATTGTGCAGAAGCAACCAACCGCTGTGGTGAATCAGCTTGAAGATACTATTAAGGAGAATTCAGTGATTGAGGAATTTCCGGATGTCTTCCCTGATGAATTGCCAGGTATGCCACCTGACCGAGACATTGAATTTCTTATTGAATTATTACCTGGAACTGCACCTATAGCCAAACGACCATATAGGATGGGAGTAGATGAATTAGAAGAACTTAAGAAACAAATTAAAGAATTACAAGAAAAAGGTTTTATTAGACCTAGTTCATCACCTTGGGGAGCACCAGTTATTTTTGTTGATAAGAAAGATGGCGGTCAGAGGATGTGTGTTGATTACCGGTCACTAAATGAGGTAACTATCAAGAATAAGTATCCTTTGCCCAGGATTGATGACTTGTTTGATCAGTTGAGAGGTGCTTGTGTGTTCTCTAAGATTGATTTACGTTCTGGATATCATCAGTTGAAGATTCGTGTTTCTGATATTCCAAAGACAGCTTTTACTACAAGGTATGGATTGTATGAGTATACTGTTATGTCATTTGGATTGACCAATGCACCTGCATACTTTATGTACATGATGAATAAGGTGTTCATGGAATATTTGGATAAGTTTGTGGTAGTGTTTATTGATGATATACTGGTATTTTCCAAGACAGAGGTAGAGCATGCTGAACATTTGAGGTTGGTATTGCAGAAACTTAGAGAGCATAAACTGTATGCGAAGCGAAGTAAATGTGAGTTTTGGTTGAAGGAAGTTTCTTCCTTGGTCATATTGTTTCTAATGGAGGGATATCAGTGGATCCAGGTAAAGTAAAGGATGTATTAAATTGGAAACCACCTATTGATGTTAGTGAGATTCGTAGTTTCTTGGGATTAGCTGGATATTACAGACGGTTCATTGAAGGGTTTTCTAAACTTGCTAAACCTATGACATCTCTGTTAGAGAAGAATGCCAAGTTTGTGTGGTCAGATAAATGTCAAGCTAGTTTTGAGGAGTTGAAAAAGAGGTTGACTACAGCGCCTGTTTTGGTTTTGCCAGATTTGAGTAAGAAGTTTTCTATTTATTGTGATGCTTCTCGTCAAGGTTTGGGATGTGTTCTTATGCAAGAAGACAGAGTTGTGGCTTATGCATCTAGGCAGTTGAGAAAGCATGAGTTGAATTATCCTACACATGATTTGGAATTAGCAGCTGTAGTTCATGCTTTAAAGATTTGGAGACATTATTTGATTGGACATAAGAGTGATATATACACTGATCATAAGAGTTTGAAGTATATTTTCACTCAGACAGATCTGAATTTGAGGCAACGCAGATGGTTGGAGTTGATTAAGGATTATGATATTGAGATACACTATCATCCTGGTAAGGCTAATGTAGTAGCTGATGCTCTTAGTAGGAAAAGCTATGTCAATGAGATACAGACATTGACTATGACTAGTGAGTTATGTGCTGAATTTGAATATTTGAATTTGGGAATTGTTACTAATACAATGGAATTAGTGATAGGGCCTACCTTAGAGCAAGAAATTTACAAGGGGCAGTTGAAGGATGAGAAATTAAAGAAGATAGCGGAAGATATAGTGATTGGTAAGTCACCAGGCTTTCGAATGGATGATAATGGAATTTTGTGGTTCGGAAAGAGGCTGTGTGTACCTGAGGATCAAACTGTTAGACAAGCAATTCTTCGCGAAGCTCATGAGTCAGCTTATTCTATTCATCCTGGTAGTACTAAGATGTATTTGGATCTGAAACAGAAATATTGGTGGGTTGGATTAAAGCGAGATGTGGCTGAGTATGTGGCATTGTGTGACACTTGTCAGAGAGTGAAAGCAGAGCATCAGAGACCTGCTGGATTGTTACAACCAATGAAGATTCCTGAATGGAAGTGGGAGGAAGTTGGTATGGATTTTATAGTAGGGTTACCTCGTACTCAGAAAGGTTATGACTCTATTTGGGTGATAGTAGATCGGTTAACTAAAGTTGCTCATTTTATACCAGTTAAGACTACTTACCATGGACCAAAATTGGCAGAGTTGTATATGGAGAGAATAGTCTGTTTGCATGGAGTACCAAAGAAGATTGTATCTGATCGAGGATCGCAGTTTACGTCGCATTTTTGGAAAGCTGTGCATGAATCATTGGGAACAAAATTGAATTTTAGTACAGCATATCATCCACAGACAGATGGACAGACTGAAAGGACCAACCAGGTATTAGAGGATATGTTGAGAGCTTGTGCATTGCAATATGGAACTAGTTGGGATAAGAGTTTGCCTTATGCAGAATTCTCTTACAATAATAGTTATCAGCAGAGTCTTAAGATGGCACCGTTTGAAGCTTTGTATGGACGTAAGTGTAGAACTCCATTGTTTTGGGATCAGACGGGTGAATCTCAGGTGTTTGGTACAGATGTTCTTAGAAACGCAGAAGATCAAGTGCGAGTGATTCGTGAGAATTTGAGAGTAGCACAGTCTCGTCAGAAGAGTTATGCTGACAATAGAAGAAGAGATTTAGTTTTTGAGGTAGGTGATTATGTTTATTTGAAGGTGTCACCTATGAAAAGTGTGAAGAGGTTTAACATGAAAGGTAAACTAGCACCAAGGTATGTTGGACCATTTAAAGTTATTACTAGACGTGGGGAAGTTGCTTATCAATTAGAGTTGCCTGAGAATTTATCTGGAGTACATGATGTGTTCCATGTTTCATAACTTAAGAAGTGTTTGCGTGTGCCTGAGGAGCAGATACCTTTAGAAGAGTTGACTGTTAAGGAAGATCTTACATATGAAGAGTTTTCGATCAAGATTTTAGAAACTGCTGAGAGAGTTACTCGAAGTCGGGTTATTAAGATGTGCAAGGTGCAGTGGAATCGATATTCAGAAGCAGAGGCAACTTGGGAAAGAGAGGATGAATTGAGGAAATCATATCCGCAGTTGTTTGAGTAAGCAGTTCAATCTCGAGGACGAGATTCTTTTAAGGGGGGTAGAATTTGTAACACCCAAATTTTAGAGTTAATAAATTTTAAATAATTTAGATAACAATTAATGAGAAATTAAAAAAAAATTTAAAAAGAATATTGGTGTTGCATTCATGCTGCTGCAGATATTTTCTGTTGTGTAGTAGATTTATGTTATTTTGATTTGCTTTGGAAATTTTATTTGGAAAAGTTTGTAAACAAGTAAATAAAGAAAAAGGAAAATAAAAAAAAAGAAAGAGAATACTTACCTGGAAGCCAGGCCCGACGGCCAGCACCGCCGGAGCCCAACTCAGCATCTCGGCCCAGCAGACGAGCGGCCTGAGCCAGCCCGAGCCGCGGCAGACGCGCGCCTCTCCCTCCCTCCTACCACTGACCAGTGGGGCCGGCCAAGCCAACGGAATAGCCGCGCTCTTCTTTTCTCTTTCGGTCGCTGATGGTCGGGTCCCACTTGTCGGTCGCCTATCGTCGTCTTCCTCGTAACCGAGCCGGTCACTTCTCCAACCGAACCGCAACCGAATCATGTATTCCAGATATGTTAACCGAAATCAACGATTTGAGGCTATAAATAGGACGCCTTGACCCTCTATTTTCCGTTTTTCATCTAAAATCGTGAGTTCCACCGCAAGGAGTTGAGTTCTAGGGCTTGAGTTCGGTTGAGGACGTCGGTCGTCGGGGTGGGGTGCCTTCGGGTGATTTGGAGCTCTTTTTCTTCACGTTGGTGAGTTCGCCATCTTCTTCTCTTCCTCCCCGTGCTCTTCTTTTGGTTGGAGGTGCTTAGAAGCGAGCTTTTGAAGCTCACCGTCGGCCGGCAATGGCGCCGCCGCCCTTCCCAAGCCGCATCCCGTCCTCGATTCATCGTAGCTTGCTTAAACCGCGTAGATAAGTTCGGATGGACCTTCTCTTTCAATTGGTGTCGGTTTTGGGGCGAATCGCTGTTGGAGGAGGTGGATCCGAAGTTTTCCGGTGTGCCAAGGTTGCCGGCCATGGCGGCCACCGGCCGGAACCGAAGAAGGAGGGCCGGAATCCTCACTATAGGGGTGAAGACGATTGTGAGCCGTCCGTTTTTGAATTAACGGCTTAGATTAGAAGATACCCCTTCGCGGGTAAAATTCATAAAGAGACCCTCAGCTTTTTGATAATAAACCCGCCGTCCATAGCGTATTGCTGAAAATACGTTTTCGCGTTTTGAAAGCGTATTCTCTTCCGGTTTATTCAAAAATACGTTTTCAGGTATTTACAGTTTTGCCACTAGAATTGTTTTGGTCATAAAATCTTCGTTTTAACTCCGATTTGATCCGTTCAAATTGCGTTAGGTTCGTATTTGCGAACTCTACATGTTAGTGTAGTTGTACAGTTAGTTTTGATAATTTATTTTTTCGAGGTTATAATTAAGTATTTATTTATCTATAGGAAATCTTAGAAAATTCATAACTTTCACGTTTTAACTCCGAATTTGGTGATCTTTGCGTCTGTGTGATCGTAGAAACGTGTAGAAGAGTTTTATAAGCTTTTATTACTGTTTTGTTACTGTTGGTGTACTGTTCTAATTATATCTCTTTGTTTGCTTCGTGTATGTTTGATTGGATGCATGTGTGTTGTTGATTGATGATCGAATATAGAAGGTGAGCAGTATCTGGACGATTCGGAGTATTACTTTGAGCCAAGTCAGCAGTATCACTTGGAAAGCTCTGATCAAGGCAAGTATAACACAGGACTATCCTTGTTACCTATACATTGAATTATCATACATATGCATGTGCTTACCTTGACAACCTTAGAGATTATAACTTAGTGATTGTTATCTTGATTCCTTGACAACCTTGGGAATGCATATGGGTAGCTATTGCTAGTGCTTAAACTAAGAACAATGATCTTGTAAATTTGATTAATGGATTAAGCAATCAACTATTAAGATGATTTTATTATTGTTAAAAGGGGGCTAGAGCTTGTGTATTATTTTGATGCTCTGGTTTCTCTCCATAAGGACTTATCTGTAAGTGATAACCGGGATATACAGTACAGCTGTGAGGGCTATATGGCTCTGGCTTTAGTTGTTCAAGAGACCTTTTCTAGCTTGTTAGAGGTTACCTTAAATGGCGTAAGAATGGCTTGCCTTGTTGGGTGTAGTCCGAGCCCCTGGCCTAGTGTGTATAGGCTGCGGTTGTTGTGCCACAGGGAAGGGGGGTTCTACATCTGCCTGCCGAGTGAAATCTAATGGCCCTAACTTGTTAGACGAACTTTTGAGTGGCTTTATATGGTTCTCGGGTGTTTGGGCTTGATCTCCCCACTCATTTGGAAATCATGACTTACAGTGAAAGTGTACACCTCTGCGCAGAGTTAAAAACTGGTATACTAGCCGTGCTCACGGATACGAGCGGCCTTGGGGGTTCTTATGGAATAGTTGATCATAACTGTTATATCATGCTTAATTATTGTTGATTATTATTATGCTCATGTTAATGCTATTCATTATCCTTATTACAATTGATCATTGGTTCTTTAATGGGAAGTGGTTTATCTTGATGCTACTCAATTGCTAATATATGATTAAAAAGCTTAACGCAGTTAAACAGTGTCTAGCCTTTTTGAGCCTCATGAACCCTGTGTTATATTTGTGGAGTTCGACATGAACTCACTCTTGCTATTTCCACCATAACAGATGAAGATATAGAGGAAGATTATCGGAATGAGTACTAGTCTTGGTGTCAACCAGTCAACCGTGTCCCTGTGTGGAGTTTCCGCTGAAGAATTACTATTAGTTATTATTACCTATCGTTCAAGACTATGTCTTAAATACTTATTCGTTATGTAATAAGCACTGTGATGATACTTTGTAATTTGTCAACTTATGTGTGCGACTGTTTCCTGGGGCGCACATGAGTCTTTTATGCATCCTATTTTTGTCCTTAAAAATGGGTGTGACAAATTACATAAAAGTTCACATCACAGATACATCGGAGTTTAAACATAGTTATTACAAACCGAGTTCAAATAAAAGTAGCGGAAGCATATAGTTCAAATTCACCCACACACTCACACAGAGTTCAAGTACAGTGCCGGCTGATGATTATCTCCAACAAAAGCATTAGATGAGACGTAGGGAACGACCACTGCATATGGTCCTAAGCTTCACCCATTGCAGGATAAAGGCAGTTGATACAGTAGCTGTAATACATCTGCCCATCTGCAACAAGTGGGAACAAAGCCCTGAGTACGAGAAGGTACTCAGCTAGACTTACCCGACATAACCGAAAATAAAGTGACACCAAGGATTATGAAGGCTTTATTGTGGGGTAGCTGACTCATTTGCAAAAAGGCATTTTTAGTATTACAAGAATCTTTCCAAAAGCATTATTGTCAAGTTAATAATTATTAACCTATCGGCTACATTTGCACCTATACTAGAGTAAACATGTGATTAACAAGTAATGATAACCAGTGATCAATATCAACTACCATAATGTCATATCCATTTTAACTGTCCAGGTGTTCCATCAACATTACTATGATGAAGTAACTTAAGTCAAGTGTTCACTATCCAGTGAACGATGGCGATTCGAATCGATTATTAACCAGCTGGTAATTTATTTCTCACACAAACTTCACTCACCCGCTAAAGTGAGATATTGGTCACCGAGTCAACTATCCAGGTAAAGTCTTGAGTTTGCCAGGAACCACATGTACCCGGGGGCCGACCGACTGCCCTTTGGTCTTATCATCGCGGCCCCGTGTCCTACCACACCTTCTACAGTACAGTGCGCTGTGGGCAATCTACTCGGCCCAAATAATCTCCTAGTTTCGTGGTCGGAAAGTACTTTATCCGTCCAGCTAAATGTGAGGCATGCGTTCAACATGACTCAAGGCCCAACAACGGTCGGTCCTTAATCGACACAGACGGAAATCACTACAGTCCGAAACCCTGTAAGTCTCTGTCCGGTCTCAACTTCATATTAACACTTAGTTATATCTCATGACTCCACATTTAACCAAACAAGATTCAGGTAATCACTTATAGCTCGCAGGTGATAGGAAATCACCCGACTTCTAACGGTCTAAGCCAGCTAAGCATTGACTCGACTGCGGATACCCAGGTAACAAGGATATGGTATACAAAGGTAAACAAGGTATAATGCAGTAACAGTTGCAAACAATTCCTGAACGTAATGCATCAAGTAAAGTAGACATTAATTAAATGTTTTGCAAACCGAGGGAGAAAAATGATTCGTGGCTTGCCTCTTTCGAAAGAGCTCAGGCGATGATCGGGGTACTCTGGAAGATCCTCACCAACCTCCTCGTCTGCCTCGGAAACCTCCTACTCTTGTACCTCGGGCTGCTCTTCCGGCTCCTCGGGAACTGCTACCGGAATCCCTTCCTGCGATCCTATATGATGCAGATGTATAAGTGCTCATGCATAGGTGCATTGGAGAGATGACATGGAGTGATCATGATAAATAGAATGTAGATGAACATGTTTACTTTATTGGATAGATTAGAAATACAACTCTTCTACAAGGTAGTCAACATCATCCAAGAACATGTACTATTAAACTACTACTACAACCACTATACTACATATCAAGTCACCACAGCAAGCTAAGATGTTTCAAAGATACAACAAAGCAAACATTATTAACTAAACATGCATAAAAAAATTAATTAAACCCTAATTGAAACTAGGTTTGAACAACAACATCTATTTTGGCAGCACAGAAAAATCTAGGAAAATTACAGTGGCTTACTATCATCTAACCTAGCATGTCACAAAAATTTTATTGCGTTTGGATCACTAGAACTGCCTACACAAAATAGACAAATTACAGGACAGAAATGCCCTGAAAAATAGTTTGTACTGCGAAAAGTATCAAACAACAGATTTAAACACTTTCCAACAATCTACACAGTAAATAATCACTGTACAAAAATTATCACATGTATGTTTTATTCATACTTTTCTCTCTATCAAAAATAACAAATCTAGACGACAAATAGCACTTGAACTAGACATCAATAATTTCACATAGAACATGCATAGCATATATTTTCCTAGAAACTACATCACAAGAGAAAACTAATGCAAGTAGAACCAAAATTTTCTGATACATATTCTATTTACTATTCATTTTCTAAGATAAATAGCAATTACAAGACTTAAATAAAGCTCCACAGAAAAGTATCTCAAAATCAACATGCAATATTTTTATGCTGTAGATCTACTCAAAAGAAACTTAGCAAAATTTGTTTCACTAGATTTGGAGCAAGAATGAGCAAGATACAAATTTTCAAAGCATTTTTACTGAAATAAGGAAATCATTTCTTTTTCTTTTCTGAAAAACCCGAACCCAAAACGCTACATGTCCCCGAATCTGTGCACCCCAGCCCTTTTTGAGTCCCTGCCAGTGGGCCCCATGGTCCCACTCGTCATACGCAGAGAGGGAGGGAGGAGCTGCGGCGGCGCTATCTCGCCGGCGGCGAGCCCTCCGGTGGCGCGGTGGGCACCGGCGTGCTCGGGACACCAAGCCGCACCTAACTGGCTAGAAGATGGCTGCGATGGAGCAGCGGATCATGCTCGCCGGCGACAATAGCGCACGGTGGCGCTGCATGGTGGCGTGCCCGCCGGCCGAGACCACGGTGGAGCTAGAGGACGTGCGGGTGAGCTCCAGCGGGCCAAGGCGAGCGCGGTGCTTGCAAAAGAAAAAGGGGAAGGCAAGGTGGCGTGGTTGGCCACGCACGCGGCGGCGCACTCACCGGAGGCGGGGACAAAGCGGCGAAATATGCCACATTACCTCGACGCCGACAGCTGCCAACGTGAGCATGGTGAAGAGGAAGTTGGGGCGGCACTGCGTGCACGCCGAATCGGAATGGGAAGCCTCGACGGCGGCGAGCAACGCCGACGGTGGTGTGGCGGTGCACGGTGGCAGAGGTGGCGCTGTGCTCTGGAAATGGCTCGAGGGAGAGAGAGCAGGGCCAGGCGCGGCCTTAAGGCGAGGCTAGGGCGTGGAGGCGGACGCGAGCCCGTCCAGGTGCGTCGCCTCCGACTGGCGGTCCGACGCCGCCCACCGCGGCCGGTGGACGAGCTCCATGCTGCGAGCGCGGTAGAGCGCGGCGTGCTCTGGCTGGCGAGCGGGCGCGTGCGGCGCGGGCACGTGGGGCGCACATGAGTGGGAGTGAGTGCGGGGAGCAGGCGGGTGCGGAGGCAGGCCGGGCTGGCTTGCGCGAGCGGGCCAGAAGCGGGGCGCCGGCCCAATTAAACAAGAAAATCATTTTTCCAATTTCATTTTCAATGAATTTTTCAAATATCAGATTTTAAATACCATTTTGAGCAATAAAATGACCTTTTTCTGAGAATGACCCAAAAATGAAAGTTGCTTAGAATTTAATTCTCTACAACTTTTATTAAGGGACCAACTCAAAAATCCAGATAGATTTTGAATTGGAAGTTAAAAGCTAAATAAAGGGTATTTTGACCATTTTCAATAACATTTTTTTAAAAGCAAATTTTTAGAATTTTTTGAATATGAAACTTGCTCCAAAATCATGGTGAACCATTATAAGTTAATTAGTTAAGTAAACAAGCATATTTCAAGTCCATGTTTCAATGTTTCAAAGCATCGTTTCAATGATTATTTAACATGATTAAGCATGTATGATTATGATGCTTGATGATGCATAATATGCATGATTTGCAATGCCTAAATGCTTGCGTAACACCGGGGTGTTACAACCCTCCTCTCTTATAAAAATCTCGTCCCGAGATTTGGTTTATGAACCATTTATTATAAAAATATTCATAAGCTTTTTGTAGATATTCACCCGTCTCCCAAGTTGCATCGCCCTCATCATGATGATTCCACTGTATCTTGTATGTTTTCACCACACTATTTCGAGTAGCATGCTCTTTGGTGTCCAAAACTCGAATTGGTTGTTCACGGTATACCAAATCTGACTTGAGCTTTGTGCCTCGAGGTTCTATTCTTTCTTCCGGAACACGCAAACATTTCTTCAACTGGGATACATGGAACACTGGAAATATGGCACTCATTGTCTCAGGTAATTCCAACTTGTAGGCTACTGGACTCTCTTTTCTGAGATCTTGTACGGTCCCATAAATCTGGCGGCAAGCTTTCTTCGGACTTCAAATCGTTTCTTCTTCATTGGTGTGACCTTTAGATAAACATAGTCACCAACTTTAAACACAAGCGGTCTCCTTCTCTTATCCGCATAACTTTTCTGACGTGATTGGGCTACTTTCATATTTTGCTGAATAATATGAACTCTCTACTCGGCCTCTTTTACAAAGTCAATACCATAATATCTTCTTTCTCCTGGCTCGATCCAATTTAGTGGTGTTCTACACTTTCTGCCATACAAAGCTTAAAATGGAGCCATTTTGATACTTTCTTGATAACTATTATTGTAAGCAAATTCAGCTAAGGGTAACCACGACTCCCATGAACCCCTAGACGACAACACACAGGCTCTTAGCATATCTTCTAGAACAACATTAACTTGTTCGGTCTGACCATCTGTCTGGGGGTGATAAGCAGTACTACGGATCAAACTCGTACCCAGACCTTTGTGCAAATGTTCTGTGGGGGTATAAACCCCTATACCCTTACGACTAGATATGGGCAAGCCCAGACCAGACGGTCTGGCCCATTACATGATGACGCGCGATCCAGATCGTCGAGATGGAGTCTCACGCAAGGCATCAAACTAGACTTGGAGATCAAGCAAGGTCTTGGTCGGTTAGGTTAGGAATCTTTATCCGGCTCCATATCATAATTGTAACCGGCTAAGATTAGTTTCCAGATCTATAATCCTACCTCCCGAACTATATAAGGAGGGCAGGGGACCCCCTTAAAAAACATCGAAACATACTCTAGGGCAATCTGGCTTGTAATACATTGTTCGAGACAGCAATAACAAAGCAGAGCAGGATGTAAGGTATTACGCCCACATGGCAGCCTGAACCTGGGTAAACCCGCATGTTGTTCGGCATCACCATCTCGTTCGTGGCTTGCAACCTGTCTGCCGACAATCTACTACCTTGGGCATACCCCTCGGTAGACTGCCGACCAGGTTTTGTCGACATGTTCCCAAAAGTGAGCGGTGAACTGTGACCCTCTGTCAGACACTATAGTCTTCAGTATGCCATGCAATCTCAGAATTTCTGCAATGTATTTCTCGTCATATTGAGGTGGTCGATAATCTGTCTTGATAGGTAAAAAGTGAGCTGTCTTGGTAAGACGATCCACAATTACCCAAATCGAATTATGTCCTTTCTGGGTAGTGGGCAAACCTGAGATGAAATCCATACTTATATCATCCCACTTCCAACTAGGTACTAACAAAGGTTGCAACAAACCGGCAGGTTTCATATGAATAGTTTTCACCCTACAACAGGTATCACATCTGATAACATAGGCTGCAATCTCTTTCTTCATCTTTGTCCACCAATAACGAGGTTTCAGTTCTTACATCTTACTACTTCCAGGATGGATGGATAGCTTAGAAAGGTGAGCTTCATCCATGAGTTTATTCTTAAGCTCTCGATCCTTGGGAACAACAAGACGGTCATCAAACCATAACACGTCCTGTTCATCCACTCTAAAGTTCTTAAATGGCTCTTCTTTAATTTTTTCTTTGATGTGGAATACCCCCTTGTCGGTCTTCTGGCCTTCTATTATCTTACTCTCCAAAGAGCAATTGATCTAAATACTATGTAACATGGCAGGGTGCATCAGATTGAACCCACCTTCGAGCAAGGGTTGCATATTTAGACAATGTGACTTTTTACTCAAAGCATCTGCCACTACATTGGCCTTTCCAGGATGATACTGCACGTTTAAGTTGTAATCCTTGATCAATTCTAACCATCTTCGTTGTCTCATGTTTAGCTCTGGTTGGGTAAAGATATACTTAAGACTCTTGTGATCTGTGAAAATATTGCACACATTACCAAGTAGATAATGTCTCCAAATTTTTAGGGCATGCACAACTGCAGCAAGTTCAAGATCATGTGTCGGATAATTGACCTCGTGTTTTCTCAACTGTCGTGAGACATAAGCAATAACTCTTCCTTCTTGCATAAGAACACATCCTAATCTAGTTTTTGATGCGTCGCAAAACACATTAAAAGGTTTCTCTATGTCCGGTTGTGCTAGAACAGGAGCTGTGGTCAATAGTTTCTGCAAAGTGTGGAAAGCTGCATCACACTCCTCTATCCAAACAAACTTGTGATCTTTCTGTAGCAGACTTGTCATTGGTTTGGCAATCTTCGAGAAATCTGGTATGAAACAGCGATAGTAACCCGCTAATCCTAAGAAACTTCTGACTTCAGAAATTGTGGTTGGTGCCTTCCAATCCATAACCTCTTGCACCTTGCTTGGATCTACTGAAACTCCATTTTCTGAAAGAATGTGACCAAGGAAAGGAACTTTCTTCAACCAAAATTCACACTTGCTAAACTTAGCATACAACTTATGATCTCTAAGTCTAGTCAAGACAATTCTCAAATGCTCTTCATGATCCTTCTCGTTCTCGGAGTACACCAGAATATCATCAATAAACACTATCACAAACTTATCCAATTCTGGCATGAAAACCGTATTCATCAGATACATAAAGTATGCAGAGCATTTGTTAAGCCAAAAGACATGACAAGATACTCGTACAACCCGTTTCTGGTAGAAAAGGTGGTTTTCGGTATATCTTGTGGCCTAATCTTGATCTGATGGTAACCGGATCTTAAATCTATCTTGGAGAACACTCTGGCTTTGGCTAACTGATCAAACAGAACATCAATATGGGGCAAGGGATACTTATTCTTGATAGTTACAACATTAAGTGGCCTATAATCCACGCACATTCTCAAAGTGCCCTCTTTTTTCTTCTTCACAAATAATGCAGGACATCCCCATTCAGACTTACTTGGTCGGATAAACCCCCTTTTCAACAACTCCTCTAGTTGCTTCTTCAGCTCAGCTAACTCATCCGGAGGCATCCGATACGGTCTCCTTGAAATTGGAGCTGTCCCTAGAACTAACTCAATTCTAAACTCAACATCCCTAGCTGGCCGAAGACCAGGTAACTCATCTGGGAACACATTCAGAAACTCACACACTACCGGAATCTGGTGAATAGGAATGACTTCTATAGCACATGTCACACTTACGAGGTCTGTTCTTCTGGGCAATGGTACCTGAAAAGTACCCTCACCCTAGGGATCCTTAAGGGTAAGTACTCGACTCCCTGTATCTATGACTGCTTCCCAATCTTTCATCCAGTTCATCCCTATAATGACATCCAAAACTAGTCCAGGCATAACTATCAAGTTCACTCTAAACTTTCTGTTACCTAATTCAAGGGTTGCCCCTTGAACATCTGGTTGGTCAAAACATCAGCTTCCACTGAACTTATACGGTAACCATAACTCAAATCTGTGCATAGTTGTTCATGTTTCCGTGCAAATGCTTGACTCATAAAAGAATGCGATGATCTAGAATCAAATAGAACAACTGTGGGGTGTTGGTTGATAGGAAACTTACCAGCAATTATGGGCTCTCCCTCAGGAATCTCTTCCACAGTGGTGTGGTGCACACGAGCGATATATGTCTGTTGCTTCTTCCTGGGTGGATAAGGACAAAACCTTGATAAGTGACCTGGTTGATCACAATTGTAGCATGATCCCTTCACTGTACCAACAGATCCCACAGCCCCCTTGGAGCTACCCTGTCCCACACTTGCGGTTGCCTTGTTGGACTGCACTGCCATCTTGTAAGGCTTCTGTGGTCCCCTGAAATTCTAACCTATCTGCTGTGGTGGCCTGAACCTAGCACCAGGTGCCGATGGACGATAGGGAGGACGACCTCCCACAAGTACTCTTGCTTGGGACGGACCACCCTCTAGTGCTCTCTTGCGAGTCTTGGCTGCGGTACTGGCGTTATTGTTCTTTTTTTGCTTTAGGAAATCACTAATAAAGTCATTGAAACTGGCGCGGTTATTGGTACCCACATGCTTCATCATTTTTGGATTCAATCCTCTCTTGAAACTGGCAATTCTCTTAGCATCCGTGTCAACTATATCAGGAGCATAACGGCACAAGTTGTTGAAGGCATGCAAATACTACGTCACTATTTTGGTGTCCTGATTCAAAGCCAAGAACTCTCCCAACTTCATCTCAATCAGCCCTGGTAGAATATAAACTCCACAGAAGGCCTCAGTGAACTCTCTCCACGAAATCTGAGCATTTAGAGGGAAGGTGGCGCAATGATGCTTCCACCACATTCCTGCTGGTCCTTGTAACTGATGTGCCGCATATTCTGTCTTCAATACCACAGTCAGCCTCAACACACGGAACTTATCTTCCATGGTGTTGATCCATTCTTTAGCGTCAAGTGGCTCTGTTGCTTCCTTGAATATTGGTGGTCTGGTGTCCATGAAATCCTTGAAGCTGCTGTACTGATTCGCCCCATTGCCACCACCCTGATTGTTTCCGCATTGGACATTGTTGGCAATGGTACGCAGAAAATCTTCCATGTTTTTCTGAGATTGCTCGGTATTGCGCTTACTTCCGAGAAGCTGTGCAAAAAACACCTCTGCAGTGAGCGGGGGAGGAGGCGGCAAATGTGGTTCCGGGTGTGGCTCATTGTGGTTGACGTTGTTTCCACCACTACCACTTGCCCCGACACCATTACCACCTGTCTCAGCGGCCTCATACGTGGTGCGGCGAGTGTTTGCCATCTGCATATTTCAGCAACAAATAATGATTAAGTGAAGCTGTAGTAATTGTGAGTGAATGAAAAATTATGCCGTACTAAATTCATTAGAGAGAATAAATTCATACAATAAAACAGAGGCACAATAATCGTATTCCAATTAAAACAACACCACTAAGTAAATTACTTCAAATGCAAACATCGTGTCCATACAACCAAATTGCCAGCATACATACAGTGGACTTTTATGCGTTTAGGTATCGCATGACCAACCAAATTCCAACATCCTACCAAGTCTCAAGGTTCGAAACGAGATATATCAGATACATGAAACCAAAAGAAAGGTCATCGCGGCAGGATCTAATCACTAACGCAAAGCAACTAGCCTACTCCTTAGGGCCATCATCGGGGTTGGCGACGTCACCATCGCTACCCTCAGTAGCGGCGTCGTCGTCGTCAATAGGTGCAACTGTAGGCTCGTCCTCGTCGTCGTTGACGTCCATGCCGGCGACGTCTGGAGGAGCATACGGGCCAACCCCGTTGTAGAGCGTGTGAAACTCCTCGTGCAAGTTGATGTTGTACTCCTCTAGCTCATCGACCCTCTCGTCCTAGGCCTCGTTCCTCTCCTAAACTAGCTGCTCAATCATGCAGTCTGCATTGTTGTTGGCCTGAGTCAACGTCTACACTCGCTGCGTAGCATCCTCGTCTCTCACCACAGCCTGGTCTCACTGCAAGGTCATGTCAGCCAACTGCTCCTGCAAGCTCGCTATCACACGTGCCTGCTTCTTCTTCTGCTTCCTTACCTTGAGCTTATCATCACCACGCAAGCCAGTCAAAGTCCAATAAGTGCACTCAAGACGCTCATAAGCTCTGATAGCTGCGAACATAGCGCTCATGGCATGGTAGTTGCTAGCCTGTCCCTCATCTGGACCTCTGACCAAGGCACTCCCCTGAGGCTGAACCCAAATAGCATCTCGACGATCATCCCGAGGAAAAGTACCTGCTAATGCGGCTGCCAGCTCATTGGGAAATCTGATCATAATGTCCCTGATAACATGGAAAGCTGCTCCCTCTGCACCCTCAACAGGAGTGCGACCCTCAAACTCCAAGTGCCAACCATCCCACTCTGGAGCATCACCAAGAGCAGGAACTATGATCTCCACCACTGCAATCCCATCCTCAACCAACTGACTCTCACTCCAAGAGTACACCGGCTCCTGACCCTCTGGGTACCCCACATCATGGAGCACTCTCCAAAGCAAGGTCGGTATGCCAAACTCGCTCAAGAAGGTGTCCGTGGTGCGGTGCTCCCTCGGGGCCAACTGGTGTTGAGGTAGTGGACTTACGGGCAGTCTGCTTCGTGCGGGCCATCTGTAGCAAAGTTTTCACTACCCCATGAGAACATATTTTAAGTTGGTACAAATTTTATCAAAAGGAGATTGTCAACGAAATGTGGTCGGTAGTCCATCGAGGGGTATGCCCGTGATGGTGATTTGTTGGTAGACAGGTGCGCAAGACACAAACCGGATGGTAATAGGACACAAGACACAAGATTTATACAGGTTCAGGCCGTCAACATGACGTAAAACCCTACATCCTGTGCTCTGTTATATTGTATTGAGTTATGTGGTGTATGACCTATCCTCTAGGGGACCCTTGCCCCTCCTTATATACTCCGAAGGGACAAGGTTACAAGTAAAGTATTCCATCTGGTACTATTACAATATCTAGTATAGCTTATAATCTTGCGATGTACGCCTTGATCTTACGGGCCGGGCCACCTTAGACAGTGCGGCCCATGTACCATCTTATGGTACCGGGGGTTTATACCCCCATAGCTAGTCCCCGAGTGCCATATATTCTGATGCGACATGCCGTCTTGACCTTCTCCGAACAGTGAGGCTTGAGTCCTTGACGTCTTCGACCAGTCAAAGCGACATCTGAGCAGTTGTTGCAAGCGTTGTTGCCGGAGAAGTAGGTTGTCCAAAGAATGTATGGTGCTCTTGAGAAAACAAAAAGATTTCTCCTTCTTGGGAAGTGTGCCCACTTGGATTTCTGTGAAGAAACATAAGTCTTGAAGCGTAGCGTCTTTGATCATTAGAGGTGTAGGGATCGAAAAACAAGCACATTGACCGCAAGGTGAAGTGTACCCACTTAGTGCCTGAGCCTGGTAGTAGGTGACGTAGGCACGTGGTGCCAGGGTCTAAAAAGCCTAAAGTCTTTAAAAACTCGATACTAAGATGCACTGGCAGGTGCATCGTACCGATGTAGTCCCTAAGCTTGCTGGAAGGCGAAGTATAATCGTTGTAGCAAGGTCTAAGAAAATAGTGACCTCTCAACTGTATGTGAGTCAAATTTCACATGTAGCCAAGAAAATCAGGCCTCGAGCTGTGGGCCTCAAGCTGTGGTCGGAGAGTGGTCAAAGCAGTCCCCGAGCATAGCGTGAGACACGATTGACGAATCCCTGAGCACTGGTCGGGTGGTCTAAGGCGTAGTCCCTGAGCACTGGTTGGGTGGTCGAGGAAGAAGTCCCCGAGTGCTGGTCGGGTGGTCGAGGAGGCGCACTGGTCGGGTGGTCGAGGAGTATAACGTGCTCGGTGGTCTGAGACAAGATGTGTTTGCCAGACTAGTCCCCGAGCATGGCTGGAGGCGCAGTTCAAGCGGTGAGAGCTCGGCGACGAGCGGCGAGAGCTCGACGACGAGCAGTGAGAGCTCGGTGATGAGCAACGAGAGTCGGTGACGAGTGGCGAGAGCTCAGCGACGAGCGGTGAGAGCTCGGCGAGGAGCTGCGAGAGCTCAGTGAAGATCCTGCAATATAAGTATGTAGAGCGGTAGTACGTGGTGTAGGAATATATTAACTCCGGAGAGAATCAGTAATGATGAAATAGTATATGATGCTCAGAAATCAGTTGCAAATGAGCATGATGTGATAAAGCAACCGGTGCTTTGTAAACATCAGTGTTGATGTGAGGTTTGTGTTTACACTTAGCATAAACCGCCTGACCAGTTAGTATGTAGCTGAGTTTCCAGCTCTAGCTTGTCCACGTTACGCTGAGCACGGAGCCCATGTGCGTGTGGATGGCGTCGCTAAGGATCCGCTACCGACCACCCGTAACGCAGAGGGCAGACGCTCGTGCACATGTGGGGAGAAGCCAGAGACAGGGCCATCTCTAGAGACATCGAGTGTCAACGTGACTAGTCAGAGATTTGCGTTAAGCATAGATGTATGTCATCTTGGTATACATGGACAAACATTATTTGAAGAATAATCATGACGAGGATGTTGTGAAGAAACATCGTAGTGAAAACATGACGAGGACGTTGTGGAGAAACGTCGTAGCAAAAATTGTATTAAATATAAATATAGGAAATGTACTTAGCTTTAGTCAAGACGTTGTCTGGTCAGTGGTGATGAAATTATCCGGCCCTCGAGCTTTCCGATCCGTCATGACGACAGCGTCGCAGTTGTCGTAGCACCTTTCCTTGCGGCGATTATTATTGCGACATGGTAGGTGGTCGGGGCAAGAGGTCGTGGTCGTAGTCGGAGCATGTTGGAACTGCTCTCCTGCCGATGAAGCCGCCGAGTCCGTCGTTGTCGAGTTAATTCTCGATATTAATCCCAGCGGGCTCTAGGGCGATGTTAGCGAAGTAGATCGTGAATGAGGGAGATGAGTCATTACATGCAAAAAAATCAATCTGTATTAGATATTTGAAGAAAAGACTGATCCAATCAACAACGTACAACGACTCACCCGGTTTTTAGTAGAGAATTAATGAAAAAATTCCTATCTGGCTCGCCTGGGAGTCTGTACACACACCCCCTACCTGGCACGCCACTCTCGACGAAATGTGGTCGGTAGTCCATCGAGGGGTATGCCCGTGATGGTGATTTGTCGGTAGACAGGTGCGCAAGACACGAACCGAATGGTAACAGGACACAAGACACAAGATTTATACAGGTTCCGGCCATCAGCATGACGTAAAACCCTATATCCTGTGCTCTATTATTTTGTATTGAGTTATGTGGTGTATGACCTGTCCTCTAGGGGACCCTTGCCCCTCCTTATATACTCCGAAGGGACAAGGTTACAAGTAAAGTATTCTATCTGGTACTATTACAATATCTAGTATAGCTTATAATCTTGCGATGTACGCCTTGATCTTACGGGCCGGGCCACCTTAGACGGTGCGGCCCATGTACCATCTTGTGGTACCGGGGGTTTATACCCCCACAGGTGTCTGTGGTGCGGTGCTCCCTCGGGGCCAACTGGTGTCGAGGTGCTCTTCCTCCCGTGGACTTACGGGCAGTCTGCTTCGTGCGGGCCATCTGCAGCAAAGTTTTTACTACCCCGTGAGAACATATTTTAAGTTGGTGTATGTACGTTTCAAAAGGAGATAATCAATTTATAAAGGGAGGAATGCATGACATAAATGAAATGCACAAGTAATATGATGTATGTACGTTTCGTACATTCTCACAAACTTAGAAAATAAATGAATTCTAGCGATATATACGGTGGCATACAACGATCTCTCATATACGTAACTAATACGTTTTACACAATCACGCTGTTATGTACCTGCAGAAGATTCATTTCAGCCCAATTCCCAATGGATGCATGAAAGCAGTAAATTTATCTACACGCTCTGTACGCATCCCCAAATACGCATACAACGGTAGTAACTACCCAAACCATCGTCCTTTTGATGGCATCGCCTCAACAGACGGAACAACCCATACATGAGATACCTTTGTAAAACATGCGTAGAACATGTAATTACTCCAGCATCAATAAGCATTCTCCCTAGATCGGCGGTGTATCCGATCAAGCTCTCACAACTCACACTTACCGAGGCATAGAGGCAATTGATCCATACACTACCACTTAAACAAGTGGCACTCATACAATAGCACACCGTATGAGCAACGAAAGAGAAATATGATGCAAGAACACCAAGTCAGTACTTAAATAAGCCACCTAGAGTCCTTAATTCGGCATAAAGGATATGACCACTAGCACACTTTTTAGTTTGGAAATCATGTTTTTCAACCACCTTTTTCTTTTAAATACACTTGTGAATAGTAACACACTAAACCATGCTCCGATGCCACCTGTAATAGAGCCGACCAATTATACGAAATTAAGAAAATCATCCACCGGAGCAGACGATTTAGCGAACTTAAGCCCGTATAACCCGGTAGTCCATGAAATCTCGAGGGATTTCAAACCAACTCACATACCAGGCAAGATCGTAATAAGTTTAGCGGTCGCCATCACAAATTACATAAAAGTTCACATCATGGATACATCAGAGTTTAAACATAGTTATTACAAAACCAAGTTCAAATAAAAGTAGCGGAAGCATATAGTTCAAATTCACCCACACACTCACACAGAGTTCAAGTACAGTGCCAGCTGATGATTATCTCCAACAAAAGCATTAGATGAGACGTAGGGAACGACCACTGCCCATGGTCCTAAGCTTCACCCATCGCAGGATAAAGGCAGTTGATACAGTAGCCGTAATACATCTGCCCATCTGCAACAAGTGGGAACAAAGCCCTGAGTACGAGAAGGTACTCAGCTAGACTTACTCGACATAACCGAAAACAAAGTGACACCAAGGATTATGAAGGCTTTATCGTGGGGTAGCTGACTCATTTGCAAAAAAGGCATTTTTAGTATTACAAGAATCTTTCCAAAAGCATTATTGTCAAGTTAATAATTATTAACCTGCCGGCTACATTTGCACCTATACTAGAGTAAACATGTGATTAACAAGTAATGATAACCAGTGATCAATATCAACTACCATAATGTCATATCCATTTTAACTATCCAGGTGTTCCATCAACATTACTACGATGAAGTAACTCAAGTCAAGTGTTCACTATCCAGTGAACGATGGCGATTCGAATCGATTATTAACCAGCTGGTAATTTATTCCTCACACAAACCTCACTCACCCGCTAAAGTGAGATATTGGTCACTGAGTCAACTATCCAGGTAAAGTCTCGAGTTAGCCAGGAACCACATGTACCCGGGGGCCGACCGACTGCCCTTTGGTCTTGTCATCGCGCCCCCGTGTACTACCACACTTTCCTCGGTACAGTGTGCTGCGGGCAATCTACTCGGCCCGAATAATCTCCCAGTTTCATGGTCGGAAAGTACTTTATCCGGCTAGCTAAATGTGAGGCATGCGTTCAACATGACTCGAGGCCCAACAACGATCGGTCCTTAATCGACACAGATGGAAATCACTATAGTCTGAAACCCAGTAAGTCTCCGTCCGGTCTCAACTTCATATTAACACTTAGTTATATCTCATGATGCCACATTTAGCCAAACAAGATTCAGGTAATCACTTATAGCTCGCAGGTGACAGAAAATCACCCAACATCTAACGGTCTAAGTCAGCTAAGCATTGACTCGACTGCGGATACCCGAGTAACAAGGATATGGTATACAAAGGTAAACAAGGTATAATGCAGCAATGGTTGCAAACAATTCCTGAACGTAATGCATCAAGTAAAGTAGACATTAATTAAATGTTTTGCAAACCGAGGGAGAAAAATGCTCCGGGGCTTGCCTCTTTCGAAGATCCTCACCGACCTCCTCGTTTGCCTCGGGAACCTCCTGCTCTTGTACGTCGGGCTACTCTTCCGGCTCCTCGGGAACTGCTACCGGAATCCCTTCCTGCGATCCTATATGATGCAGATGTATAAGTGCTCATGCATAGGTGCATTGGAGAGATGACATGGAATGATCATGATGAATAGAATGTTGATGAACATGTTTACTTTATTGTATAGATTAGAAATACAACTCTTCTACAAGGTAGTCAACATCATCCAAGAACATGTACTATTAAACTACTACTACAACCACTATGCTACATATCAAGTCACCACAGCAAGCTAAGATGCTTCAAAGATACACCAAAGCAAACATTATTAACTAAACATGCATAAAAAAATTAATTAAACCCTAATTAAAACTAGGTTTGAACAACAACATCTATTTTTGTAGCACAGAAAAATCTAGGAAAATTACAGTGGCTTACTATCATCTAACCCAGCATGTCACAAAAATTTCATTGCATTTGGATCATTAGAACTGCCTACACAAAATAGACAAACTACAGGACAGAAATGCCCTGAAAAATAGTTTGTACTACGAAAAGTATCAAAAAATAGATTTAAACACATTCCAACAATCTACACAGTAAATAATCACTATACAAAAATTATCACATGTATGTTTTATTCATACTTTTCTCTCTATCAAAAATAACAAATCTAGACGACAAATAGCACTTGAACTAGACATCAATAATTTCACATAGAACATGCATTGCATATATTTTTCCAGAAACTACATCACAAAAGAAAACTAATGCAAGTAGAACCAAAATTTTCTGATACATATTCTATTTACTATTCATTTTCTAATATAAATAGCAATTACAAGACTTAAATAAAGCTCCATAGAAAAGTATCTCAAAATCAACATGCAATATTTTTATGCTGTAGATCTACTCAAAAGAAACTTAGCAAAATTTGTTTCACCAGATTTGGAGCAAGAATGAGCAAGATACAAATTTTCAAAACATTTTTATGGGCGCCAAGCCGCACCTAACCGGCTAGAAGATGGCTGCGATGGAGCGGCGGATCATGCTCGCCGGCGACTATAGCGCACGGTGGCGCTGCATGGCGGCGTGCCCGCTGACCAAGACCACGGTGGAGGTAGAGGATGTGCGGGTGATGATGAGGACATCGCCACGCTGGACACACCGACGCTATGGTCTCCCCAAGTTGCAATTCGTCCCCAACTCAGCTGCCACGTCACCCTCGGATTCAGCAGACACGGCGTCACTGTTTCGGTCATAACTCTCTCATACGACATCGAAACGGGGAATTCTTGGATGCGTTGGAAAGGGAACGACGACGCCGTCGTTTTGGATCTGGTCCCAGCTCCAGAAGGTCCGTGTATCATTCTGTGTGACCACGGCAAGGTGCTGCATCACCTATTTGGGTCAACTTGGCCATGTATCGTGTCGGGCCTTAAGCCCAAGTTGTGGGCGCCCAACCCCTGGTCGTCCTCAACCCTAGGTCGAGTCTTAGACTATAAACACAGCCGCCGCCGCTGCTAGATAATTGAGTTTTGTTTAGAGTTTAGTTTTCCATCGAGAAACTGAATCGTTCATTGTAACTGTGGTGACAAATCCTTTTACAGTGATCCAGGGCCCCTGTTCTTGATCTCCTCCACTGTGTCGATTAGTCCTTTAGAACCGAGTTCTTGAACCCTATATTGATATTCGCATCATTCATATTTGTAATTTCAGATTGCGTATTTTTACCTTCTTACTTGTGTTCTTCGATTCGCTTGCAGGAAAAGCCTTCTTGGCGAGGTCAATCAAGTTGTGCTTGGTTGATAACCAACGGAGCAGTGGTGTAACGGTTGCAGGGTTTGAATCGTGTCTGATTTGAAGCCGGATCGCCGACGTCGAGATCTCCACAAATCGAACTTACCGGTTACCTCTCAAAAGATCGGGTTGCAGGGTTCGAATCGTGTCTGATTTGAAGCCGGATCGCCAACGTCGAGATCTCCACAAATCGAACTTACCGGTTACCTCTCGGAAGATCGGGCCTGTATCTCATCAGGTGAGCTCCAGCGGGCCAAGGCGAGCGCGGTGCTTGCGAAAGAAAAAGGGGAAGGCAAGGTGGCGTGGTTGGCCACGCACGCGGCGGCGCACTCGCCGGAGGCGGGGACGAAGCGGTGAAATATGCCACATTACCTCGACGCCGACAGCTGCCAACGTGAGCATGGTGAAGAGAAAGTTGGGGCGGCACTGCGTGCACGCCGAATGGGAATGGGAAGCCTCGACGGCGGCGAGCAACGCCAGCGGAGGTGTGGCGGTGCGCGGTGGCAGAGGTGGCGCTGTGCTCTGGAAATGGCTCGAGGGAGAGAGAGGAGGGCCGGGCATGGCCTTAAGGCGAGGCTAGGGCGTGGAGGTGGACGCGAGCCCGTCCCGGTGCGTCGCCTCCGACCGGCGGTCCGACGCCGCCCACCGCGGCTGGTGGACGAGCTCCACGCGGCGAGCGCGATAGAGCGCGGCGTGCTCTGGCTGGCGAGCGAGTGCGTGCGGAGCGGGCACGTGCGGTGCACGTGAGCGGGAGCGAGTGCGGGGAGCGGGCGGGTGCGGAGGCAGGCCGGGCTGGCTTGCGCGAGCAGGCCAGAAGCGGGGCGCCGGCCCAATTAAATAAGAAAATCATTTTTCCAATTTCATTTTTAATGAATTTTTCAAATATCAGATTTTAAATACCATTTTGAGCAATAAAATGACCTGTTTCTAAAAATGAACCAAAAAATGAAAGTTACTTAGAATTTAATTCTCTACAACTTTTATTGAGTGACCAACTCAAAAATCCAAATAGATTTTGAATTGGAAGTTAAAAGCTAAATAAACGGTATTTTGACCATTTTCAATAACATTTTTTTTAAAAGCAAATTTTTAGAAATTTTTTAATATGAAACTTGCTCCAAGATCATGGTGAACCATTATAAGTTAATTAGTTAAGTAAACAAGCATGTTTCAAGTCCATGTTTCAATGTTTCAAAGCATCGTTTCAATGATTATTTAACATGATTAAGCATGTATGATTATGATGCTTGATGATGCATAATATGCATGATTTGCAATGCCTAAATGCTTGCGTAACACCGGGGTGTTACACCCTAGCCTCAGAATCCCTCTATCAAGCTTCTCCTTGATGAAGAATCTATCAATTTCCATGTGCTTAGTACGGTCAAACTGAACCGGATTGTTTGCAATATTGATTGCAGCAATATGGTCACAATGAAGCATCATAGTCTCATATCTTAGTAGCCGTAGCTCTTTCAACAAGCCTTTTATCCACAACATCTCACACAGGCTCAATGCCATTGCCCTATATTCGGCCTCTGTAGTAGACCAAGCCACAACTGCTTGCTTCTTGCTTTGCCATGAGACAAGATTGCCTCCCACAAACACACAATAACCAGAGGTAGACCTCCTATCGTCCCTGCTACTCGCCCAATCCGCATCACAATATCCCTCCAAATTTAGGTGTCCATTCTTCCTAAACCATAACCCTCTCCCAGGGGTTTCCTTCAGGTACCTTAAAATTCTGTAGACCACCTCCATATGCCCTTTTCTAGGATCATGCATATACCTACTCACCACACTCACTACATAAGAAATATCAGGTCTTATATGACACAAATATATCAGTCTCCCAACCAATCTTTGATATGTTTCTCTATTAACTGGATCTCCGGACTAGGTATTGGTTCGATGATTTTTGTCAATGGGAGTACTAAATGGCCGACATCCAAGCATTCCAGTTTCCGCCAATAGATCAAGGACATATTTCCTTTGTGAGAGAACAATCCCCTTAGGCGATCTAGCAATTTCAATCCCAAGGAAATACCAAAGTGGTCCTAGATCTTTTACCTCAAAGGCTCTTCCTAAATTCTCCATCAAACATTTGATTTCCTCCACATCATCTCTAGTAATCACTATGTCATCCACATATACTGCCATAATGGTGATAAACGTCCCTCTATGCGTATAGAAGACTGTATGATCACAATTGCATTGAGTGTATCCCATATCACAAACTGCTCGCCTGAACCTGTCAAACCATGCCCGGGTGACTGCTTTAGCCCATATAGTGACTTCTTAAGTCTGCACACCTTCCCCATAGTCTGACTATTTGCAAACCCCGGTGGGATTTCCATATAGACCTCCTCCTGTAGATCACCATGAAGAAATGCATTCTTCACATCCAACTGATGAAGTGGCCAACCGAAATTGACTGCACAAGATGTCAAGGTTCTAATAGTACCCATTTTTGCCACAGGAGCAAATGTCTCATCATAATCAATCCCATATGTTTGACTATACCCTTTTGCAACCAATCTTGCTTTGTATCTTTCCACTCTCCTTTTGGGTTCTGCTTCATAGTGAAGACCCACTTGCAGCCCACAACTTTCTTCCCTTTTGGAAGTTGGACCAGTTCCCATGTCTTGTTTTTCTGAAGAGCATATGTCTCTTCTTTCATTGCTTCATTCCACCTAGGATCCTATTTTGCACACTTCCAGTCCCTTGGAATAGGCATTGTTTGTAAAGATGCGACAAATGCCCTATATGCAGGTGAAAGGCGAGAATAAGAGAGGAAATTGGCAATATCATGATCTGTACTATGATGCTCAAAGCCATAATGAACAGGAGGTTTTCTAAAATTGGGCCTAGTATCTCTACGTTGTGCAAGAGATAACTCTACATGTTCAGGGGTAGGAAAAACATTACCACTTGACTCAGATTGGGTCGAGGAGCTTGATGGAGAGAGATCTGAGGAGAGGTTTGGGACTGGCGAGATAGACTGTTGTGGCTGTGGTAAACTGAGTTGCTCCTCCTGACTTTTAAACCGCCTCCTTCGATACACTATTGGCTCTTTGGCAATTGTCTCCCCATTCTTTGTCCCCTTCTCATTTGTAGAACATGGGATTGTCCCAACAATCACCTCTTCGCTCCCTTCAACAGTCGCCTCCTCATTCCCATCAACAACAATCGCCTCTGTCTCCCCATGGACCTCACTCAAGTCCACAATATGTCCTAATCCACCACCTCTTGAGCCGTAGGCATATCCATTAGGCATGGGATAGCCCCAACAATCACCTCTTTTTGAGTTGCCACTTCATTCTGCACACAACCATTCTCCCCCTCTCTACTATCACTCATAGTGACTAAAGAGACTTCCTCCAAGAATGGATCAAGATCCCATGGTTTTGTGTAGTATGGTTCAAACTCATGAAACATCACATCGATACAAACAATTTCTTTCCAACAGGGTCCCAACACTTGTATCCCTATTGTGTAGAAGAGTGTCCAATAAAGACACATTTCACTGCTTGAGGATCCAATTTTCCTACTAAAGGTCTATGGTCCCTGACAAAGCAGACACAACCAAATACCTTTGGGGGTACTTTAAACTCTCGTCATCCCAATAAAAACTCAGTAGGTGACTTCATACCAAGGATCCTAGATGGCATGCGGTTGATTAAATATGCTGCTGTCAGCACTGCCTCACTCCAGAGATATTTAGGTACATTAATCTGAAACATTATTGACCTTGGCACCTCCAACAAGTGTCGATTCTTCCTCTCGGCTACACCATTCTGTGGTGGAGTATTAGGACATGTGGTTTGATGTATAATTCCATGATCCGAAAGATATGCCACAAAGTCATTATTCACATACTCCTTCCCATTATCAATGTGAATAATTCGAATCTTGGCATTAAATTGATTTTCAACCAATTTATGAAAGTCTTTGAAGCATCGAAGGACTTCATGCTTACCCCTAAGCATGTAGACCCATGTCATATGGGTATAGTAGTCAATAAATGTGACAAACCACTTAAATCCACTCAAAGATGTAACTGAGCAAGGACCCCAAACATCAGAGTGTATTAACATAAAAGGTTCACAACTACGAAGACCAATACTAGCATAAGTTGATCTTGTATGCTTCCCAGGTTCACAGGCATCACACACAAGTTTGTTTCTGTCCACATCCTTAAAAGCATCAGGATACAATTTATTCAAGCTTTCAAAAGGCACATGTCCTAACTGGCAATGAAGCAAGTAGATCTCCCTCTCCTGTGCTTCAACAGCTACTGCCAATGCTGACTCCACCTGGTTGATGAACCACATCCCATTACGCCTGACTCTAGTCCCAATCACTCTCCCCATCCTCTTCTCCTAAAAGATACAAAGATTTTCATCAAATGTAACAATGCATTTGAACTGATCAACAAGTGAACTAATAGAGAGGAGATTGACTAGGAAGGAACATGCAACACAGATGATAAGCAAAGGGATGGAGTACACTCTATAGATCCTACACCATGAATAGGTTGGGAGGTGCCATCAGCAGTTTGAATAGTCTCAGAGTAGGAATGTGGAGTGTATGTTTTAAAAAACTAGATATGCCATGACATGCTTGGAAACTCCTGAATCAATGACCCATTCTACGTTATACCTGTGGACAATGAAAAGTGACAAATTGTTCCCCGCCGCTAGGCACAGGAAGCAAGCTAAAAGAAACCGCGCGGAGCAGATCCCGAGCTCTCTCCGGGCTTAAGGTGGATACTGGACCGGATGGTCATGACCGAGGGCGTGCTAGTCAATTTGACCCTGCAATTGATAAGGAGAGAAAATTGATCAGTAATTTAAGGTGGAATATGTTGGTGGTGTCCAGACAGTTCCAAATATATGGCCAAGTGGCCAGCAAGATAAGGTTATCGACTAGAGAGTCGATATCCAGCATGTTCATGATATAATGTAAGCAAAACGAGCATATCAACAATTAATATTTACTCAGTTGCATGGATCTAACTTAGCCGATGATCATGAAGACATGTGAAAGATGTAAGGATAGGCATGTAAGTATGCATGCGACGAACATACTAGCTTTTAACCAAGACAAAAATAAGTAAAAGCATATAAATAGCCAGTACATCCTCAACAAAGCAGGCTATCGGCTAAAATAGCTGATTCTAGTGGTCGTGTCGTACGACATGCAGTCATTCATTTGTAAGATACAAATAAATCCATAAACCGACTAGACCTAATCTATTGTACTACCAACAGGTCGAGTCATTTGAAGCAGCATTGATAGTAGGACCCTAGATCAATGATTACCAATCAATGGCTCTACTTATATCTTAACGGAATCATAAAAGCATGTTGTACACTTGTAAGCTCAAGCCATCGGCTAAATACCCAATGGAGACATAGCGAGTGGCTGACGCCATGCTTTTCTTAACAGATAGATCTATTAACTAACAATATCTAATCTAACGCACTATCAATAGATTGAGTCGTCTAATGCAAATTGATAGTGAAATCAGACCAGATATCGGTAATCAACGAATCCATCTCTCAATGAAACATGGCTTCAAACACTCGCCATGTACGATCAAGATTGAGGTACATTAGTCGCAAACAAGATCTAATGTCAAGAATTGAATCCATTGTGAAAGTAACTTGACAGATGATAGATCAGAAGAATAAGACTAACGGATCTCGATCCAGATCGTGCAATTGGTGGTATTATGTTTAAACAGTAAACTATTTAACACAATGCTGATAACTTTTATTAATACCAATGTTTATAAGAGACCAGTCGTTTGTTACAACCTTGTAAAAGTTGATACGAATCGATAACTAATCTATACCGCAATTTGTAAGAGATCAGTCGTCGGTTGCAGCCTTACAAATAACAATATAGATCAATAACTAACTTATACCGCGACTCCAAGAGATCAGTCGTCTGTTGCAGCCTTGCAAGTAACAGTATAAGCCATGACGGATACTCATAAACAAGCTAGAGGTCAGGTCGTCCGATGCAGCCTTGCTTGCCGGAAGAACTCACCGAGATCTACTCTACTCCAACTCCTAAGGGGTGGCTTGAGACGAAAAGTAAAGGACTTGATTTGTTTTATCGATGTGAGTTGTCTATTACAATAGTCGGGGTTCAATATTTATACCCGAGGCTTGACTGCGAGTCCTGGTCAAACAAGACCGGTTGTGAAAACTTGGAAAAACGAACAAAACTTGCTAATTTAAGATAACTTGGACTCCAATCTTTCCCTTCTATGAAGTCCAACGTGCCTTCTTGTGCCATGTCTTGCTGTCTCTACAGGTAAGGCTCATTCCCCTGATATGATGGTGTCGTCTTGATGGGAACTTGATTAGCCGATCTTGTTGATTATTTTGTCTTTCCCTCGACAAATTTTGATCTCAGGGACTTTCCCATTTCGAACCAAATTTTGGTGTAAACACATGCCCCTCAATTTTGGGATAAAATGACTTTAATCCAAAATTACCCCTCATGGCCATTGCATGCATTGCATCCTTTAACTGCATATTTTGACTGTATGCTTCCTAACTCCTTGGGATTTTCCACGGATCTATCTCATCAGCCTCTCCTCAACTGAGAATAGATTGGTATCTCATCGGCCTCTCCTCAACTGAGGATAGATTGGAGATCATGATGCCCCCTTCTCTTTACTAAGTAACTCTTTTCCTCCTCCAATTCGTACTTTTTACAGCCAATTTTCTGATATCCCTTAGGTTCATTCTATCACTGTCGACCGTTGCACTAGTGATCGGCTCCCTAGATCAATCTCCTTTCTTTCCAAGATTCTGAGTTTGGTCCATCAGCTAATCTCGACCTTTAGTTGATCGAACTTTAATTGACCATCCCTAAGGCCTGCCCTCAGACGCACTTGAAAACACAAAGCTGCAGCGGATAATATTTTACGTCCACGTCCGGATTTGAAATGAAACTGCAATTAATCTTGATGAACAGAGCCTTCAAGTCTGCCATCTCTATAACCACTGCCCTCTTACTAGGCCACACATAGTCTCCTCGATATCTGAGATGGCCTTCCATCTTCCATGAATCAAATTTATATCCTCATGACTCAAAAATATCCATCAGTGACCCACTCCGGCTATAAATATACCCCTAAAGGATAGCCGAAGGATCACATTGATTCCTGCATCTGCCTTGCCATTGTTCACCTTCTTCTCTCCTTATCCTCAGATCCAGAAACCGTTTTCAGAGAAGTATGGATCGCGGTAAGTGCGTCGCCGGCGACCTCCCGGAGGAAAATCTTCCTCCTCGTTGGCGCCTCCATCTTCAGGGGTAAGATCAAATTTATTCTTGATCTCTCATCCCTTTTTGCTGACCTATCTTGTTTTTGCAGTGGTGACCACTCTGGTGCCACCTGTGATGCCCAATCGGCGGCGTAGGCGGCTTCCTCCTCCGACTCCGCCGACTCCTACGATGGAGATGACGCGTGGCGCTTTTGTCGCGAGTGGAATGCGGTGGTTGACCACTATTCCGAGGCCACCCATGTCACACCCAGTTTTAAAAGAACTAAACCAGGTTAGCCATATGTGTGCCCAGGAAGTCCACACATACGTCAGAATGAAAAAGTATCAGAAATAATGTTATGTATTTAACATACGCATAGCTATAATAACACTTACATCAGAGTATCGCAGAACGGCGACTAAACTTCAAGCTCCATTCCTCTCAGGGACGGCTGACTGGGGGCTCCGTATGCTAAACACTTCTGAAAGACTTCTGGAAACTCCACTATCTCTTTATCCTTCTTCTGAGCAGCACCTTACTACACACTGGAGTGTTGGAGAAATAGCAAGAGTGAGTCCATGTCGAACTCAACAAATATATCATGGGGTTCATGAGGCTCAAAAAGGCTAGACACTGTTTGACTACATTTAGCTTTCAATCATCGTATATAATTAGCAATTGAGTTGCATCAAGATGAACCAGTTCCCATTAATGAACCAATGATCAATTGTAATAAGAATAATGAAATAGCAATTAACATAAGCATAATAATATCAACCATAATAAGCATGATATAACAATGGTGAACATTTATTCAGATATTCAAATCATTTATTTTATTTAGTGTTTTCTAAGCACAACCCAAAATTGAAAATTTTGGGGTGTGACAATTCTACCCCATTTAACAGGAATCTCGTCCCGAGATTCGAAGAGACTAGGGAAAAAATAAAGTTGATCTATAAGTCTTTACTCTTCCCTGATCAACTCTTATCCAATGATGATGCCACAAGCTCAAAACCAACTTTGTAAATATGTCCTTTCGACTCTTATGATCCTTGTAGATGGTTCCAACAGGTTACCAACCCTAAGAAAAGATACCTGCGCTCAATAGTGACTTTGCAACCATGTTGATAGCTGATGCTTCCATGTGACGAAATAGAACGTATAAAACCTCCATCTTGTGCCGTCTTTTAGTTTGGCAACCCCCTTAAGAAGAGATCAACTAGAGAACACCACAGGATAGCTTGCATTTGTTTATGAGTGAAAACTACCATTGTGTCCTTCTGGCATCAAAGAGATTCATGAGCATATGCAAGAACAAGTGACCTGCACTTCCTCGCGAGCAAAAAAATGGCAGTGCAGAGATATAGTTATAACCGAATCCGATGATGTTGTAGCTTATACCATTGGAAAGCTTATCAAATTTACTACAACTTTCTTATAGAACACTTCTCCAGAGTCTCTAGTTAAGGTAGTCAAAAACTGTGCACAACAGAAACTATTCTAGGTTGCTGACAGCACAGATGCGTCGCCTTGTGATTTTCATAACTCCCAAACCATAATAGCTATCAGGGTGGTTCTTACCGTCAGAGAAATATACTGAAGTCTACTGTAGTCCAAAATTTATCCATGATTTTTGGGCATCCAAAAATAGAGGTATAAGCTAAGGAAGACAGACAATTCTGAAAAGGCAGGATAAGGTAGGAACGAGATTCAGAGAGACTAAAGAGATAGATAACACTAATCTTTAAGTCTTCATGCTTCTTTGATTTGTGTTGATGAGATATAAGACATGGATCGAGGATAGCCAAAAGATGACAAGAAAGATAAGGTTTGATCTTCAGTTCTTCGTACCTTGTCGCTTGAGATATTCAGGAATTGTTATTGTTGACAGCAGATGCTACCCCACTTAACAAAGATCTTGTTTCACCTGGCGACGTCATTGAAGGCAACACTTTCTCTAAGGCTTGCTGCTATTGATAAGTCCTTCATGTGTTGATCCTCCATTAAGATGAGATAAAGAAGGTAGCACGACAACCAAGGGTAGACAAGGACGATGTAGAGAAAAGACAACAAGGATTAGGGTTGATTGAAGGTTAGGTAGGTCAAGAGAGGATACTACCCCACTTTAACAAGAAGATTCCGAGCCTCCTTTGGAACACAAGAACAGAGATGACACATAGGCATCACATCAAACAAAACAAGCACATATCACATCATCGATACTGCACGTGCTTCTTCAACAATGGTTGTCATCCGAAGAGAAGATTATGGATGATGAAAGGCCATCGAACTTTTGAAAAAGGTGAGATCAGAAAACTTTTAGTAAAAACAACATAAAAACAAAAACCAAGGGAATAAGAGATAATAGCTCAAAGGAAGCTATCAAGGAGAGGATACAACAGGACAAGAAAAAGGAAATAGTCAAAATCAATGAGTCAAGGGATGATAAAATAGTTTTATAGTAAAATGAGTTTTAGAATATATCCAGTGCTACTTGGCATACGTCCTACAGTCAACACCGCTCTGATACCACTCTGTCACACCTAGTTTTAAAAGAACTAAACCAGGTCAGCCATATGTGTGCCCAGGAAGTCCACACATACGTCAGAATAAAAAAGTATCAGAAATAATGTTATGTATTTAACATACGCATAGCTATAATAACACTTACATCAAAGTATCGTGGAACGGCGACTAAACTTCAGGCTCCATTCCTCTCAGGGATGGCTGACTGGGGGCTCCGTATGCTAAACACTTCTGAAAGACTTATGGAAACTCCACTACCTCTTTATCCTTCTTCTGAGCAGCACCTTACTACACACTGGAGTGTTGGGGAAATTACAAGAGTGAATCCATGTCGAACTCAGCAAATATATCATGGGGTTCATGAGACTCAAAAAGGCTAGACACTATTTGACTACATTTAGCTTTCAATCATCGTATATAATTATCAATTGAGTAGCATCAAGATGAACCAATTCCCATTAATGAACCAATGATCAATTGTAATAAGAATAATGAAATAGCAATTAACATAAGCATAATAATATCAACCATAATAAGCATGATATAACAATGGTGAACATTTATTCAGATATTGAAATCATTTATTTTATTTAGTGTTTTCTAAGCACAACCCAAAATTGAAAATTTTGGGGTGTGACAACCCGGCGCAATGGGCAACTGGAGTTTGCCCTAAACGCCTCCCAAGCCACTTTCTCCGCCACAGAGGCAGAAGCATACTTTTTTAAAAAGGTCAGTAGGGGAGTCCCCTACCTCTATTTTTTATTTTCATTAAAAAAGAATAAAAGAATGTACAAGGAGGACATATATACAAGAGGCAAGAGGGGGAGGAAAAATACAAGGCATCCAGGCCCAAAAAACAAAAGAGGAAAATACCATGTGTAACTCTCTCCAAAGTGACACGGGAAACTTTGTTGCTTCCTTAGCCTTGATGCACACCAGGCCAAGCTCCTCTTTGAAAAATCTTTTTCAAACTGATATGCTGCACATCACATTATCAAAGATGATACTGTTCCTGAGCTTCTAGATAATCCAACAAGCTGTAATCATGAGTTCTCTCAAGATGGGATACCTGAAAGTTCTTCTTGCTTCAATGACTATGTCCAAGGGGTCTAAATTCAGATTCCAGTAGATGTGTAATGAGCGAAAGCATACGTGGCCTGGGCACAACTGGCGGAGTCAGATGCTAGGTTCGCCGGTAAGATCTTCAACATCCTGATTTCCTTCGATGTTCCATCTTGCCGATCTTCTAATGGTTTCTTGCGCTCCTTCATTCTCAGCTCTGATAGTACAACTAGAAGCCCTCTAGTTGGTGGCAAGCGATGCTTATAGCGCCCTAAACACCCGGGGTGACACTCTGAAGGCTTGCCTCCAAGATGTCCCTATGTACGCCAGGGAGGTGGCCCTTCATGGCGTCCGTCGCAGTGCTACCATCGCCCTGGCAATAGCCCAGGTGCGCTCGGGGCACGATCTTCGCTTGGTGGAGCCCGACTTCCTGGAGGAAAAGAACCCTGATGACTACCAGGACCTAGTGGATGACTTCGAGTGGGCCGGTGCTGCCGTGGAGGACATGACCTTAGCCGAGGAAGTCGTGAACAACGTCTTCCTCGGCCCTTAGTTTGTAACTAGGGGTTATGTTTTAATAAACTTTCTTTTGCATCTGCTCTTTGTACTTTTGGCTTTGAGCATCTTCGTTAATTCCCTCAATGACAGCCTCTGGATCGATAACTTGTATTCATCAAAGAATTCAAACTTAGGTCCTCTAGTTGATCTTTAAAAATAGTCGATCAGAACGAATCGACTATCCTCCTGGAGTCAGGCCATCCAGGGTTAAGTAAAACCGCATCGAACAACTCCCTTTCAAAACCCGTGGTTTAGATCTTGAGTAATATGCGGTTGCAGATCCGGTGTCATCATGTTGGATGTAATCTGAGTGTTTTTGAACTTGTAAGCTTCAATCTTCATGTACTACAGCATATGGTTAAATGCTTTAGCCAATCTACTTCTTGTATAAATTTCCGTCATTTATCAATCGGCTCCCTAATGACCCCTTCCAATCTTTGGAAAGCAACCATCTCTAGTTGATCTATCCTTGGAGCTAGTTTTGGGACTTGGATGGTAACAAAACCGCAGCGAATGGAACTTTTCAAATTTGAAGTCCGGAATTGATCAGAAATGTAAAATTTCAGTAAATGGCAATTCTTCCATTCAACCATTGCTTTTTCATTCGGCTACGTGTGGCCTCTTTGATTCCCAGAACGGCCTCTCGCCTTCCATTAACTGCTCTTTATTTTGACGCGGCTCGATGAACCTACCCTGTGACATTTTCACCTATAAATAAACACCTCCAGGGGATAGTCGAAAGATCACATCTGTACTTGCTTTTGCTTCTGCCATCACACAATCTCTTCTCCTTCTGCCTTAGATCAAAAATTCAATCTTAGGCGAGAACAATGGCGGATGGCAAGCGTCCTACTAGCAACATTCTAGAGGAGGATCTTCCTCCGCGCCAGCGCCTCCGTATCCTAGGGTATGTTCAAATTTCATCCCCAATTTTCTATTAATCATCTGATCTTGGCGATTTTGCTCTGTAGGAACGTCACCCGAGCCGCCGTCCAAAATCTTTTGGCGAGGTTTGAGGCCCAACCAGCGGTGTCCGCAACTTCCTCCATTGATTCTACCGATTCGTACAATGGAGACGGCGCCGGCGTTATCTCTATGAATGGGATGAGGCGTTGGGTCATCATTGGGCGGCAACCCAAGAAACCGAGTGCCTGGAGCCCGCATTGGCTACTTCTAAAGCCACCCTTGCCGCCGTTGAGGGGGAGAGTAGTGTCACCTAGGCGTGACTAGCGGAATCTGATGCTAGGGTCACAGGTAGGATCTCCAGAAGAAATCATGTTCTTCCATTATCTTGCTCTGTCGTGCTTCTCTTGATATCCTTTTCTTTTGTTATCGCAGCCCTGACGGAGGAGTTGGAGGCTCTCCAACTGGCAGCGAATAATGCCACTGGGGCTGTGAACCCCCGAGGTGACTTGCTGATGGATCACCTCCAGGATGTTCCCACTCACGTCGGGGAGATTGCTCTCCATGGCGTCTGACACGAGGCTGCAGTTGCCCTGATGACTGCCCAAGTGAACTCCGATCATGACCTCTGAGGGCTCCGACTTAGCTTCGCTAGTGGGGATGACCATCATGAACTAGCGGAGGATTTTGCCGGTCACACCAATGCTATGGTGAACACTACCTCGGCCGAAGGAATCGTGAACGACGTTTTCTTTGGCCCTTAGCTTGTATCTAGGATTATAATTATGAATAAAATCCTAGGCAATTCTCCTTCTGCTTCGCGTTTGATCTTGTGAATGTCACTGACGCTATTTCATATGACTTGTATTTTCTTCTTTTTATTTTTGCACTATAGGCGATGTGTGCCACACCGGCTTTCGCCTCTTAGGCCGAGTTTAAGATTTGTTATTTTGTTCTAAAGGTGACACTCTATTAGTACCGGCTATCAATCCTGACGATGATCCAAAATTGACTAAACTTGAATAATAACCTTAATCACCAGGGTTTGAAATCTCATAATGAAAAATTGCTTTCAAAATAGCTGATGATAATTCAAGTACTAAATCATGAAAACTCAAGAATCGTCGGTCGTCAAGCTCTTTCAAAGTGTTATGCAATTAAATCCAAATCTGACTCCTTGAAACAGAACAGCTATATCCTAACCAACTCATAAGAGCAATACTTAGCCAATCCATAATAATCAATTAGAGGAGTCATTAAAAAAACTCTCAGAGCCGATTGCTTGGATCAGCTGTTGACGTTCACCGTTGATTTTGATGACGCCTCCTTCCTAGATTCTTCTAGAGAAGCATTCGCAGTCTTCAAACTCCCAATAGGCTAGATCAGCAGTTGCTATGCTTACAGATGTATCGGCTTGAACCACCTCGACATTGTCTCCTTCCCATTGGATGAGGCATTGGTGCATTGTTGAAGGAATGCAACAATTGGCATGGATCCAGTTACGACCCAAGGGCAGACTATACATCCCTTTACCATTGATGACGAAGAAAGTAGTAACTATGGTCTTACTTCTAATCATCAATTCGACGCTAACCGCCCCCCGAGTCTTAGATGCATTGCCTCCTAAATCTTTCAACATCATGTCTGTTTCAAACAAATCTTCTAGGCCTTTCCCAAGCTTGCAGAAGGTAGTATAGGGCATGAGATTGACTGCTGCACCTCCATCGACTAACATCTTGATCATCGGCTTCCTATCGACAAATCCTTTCATGTATAAGGCCTTCAAGTGTCGATGCTGAGATGGCTTATCAAATATAGCTTGTTGGGATTGGAGGGCTAGCTGAGCTATCGCTTCTCCCAATTCTTCCTCATCATACTCCTCTCTACTAGATTCTTCTTATTCATACTTGGAGGGAGCTCTAAATTATGTAGGCAGGAAGAAGACCATATCAATATTGGCCGGTGGCTTACCCTTGTTGGCTATTTGCTTGACGCGACATGTCCGAGGTCTGCTACACTTCTAAGTTTCTAATTCTCTACTTCTTAGGCGTTGAACACTTCTTTTCTAGCTCCTTGTTAGACCCCCTGGACACCATTGGCCTTCCTGCCAAACGTACTCTCTTTCTTCATCACGATCGGTCCAATTTTGATCATGGGCACGCTTGTCTAATCGATCATGAACTTATTTATTTTTTATGTGCTGATCCATGCTGCTAGATTGAAAATCTAAACATTCATGGATAGACCGGCGGTTGGCTTGAGACTGCCTATACTCTGAATATTGATTATTGCACTCTGGGCAGTTACGTCTTATAGGCAATTTTCGAACCATCATTCCAGCAGTGTCAGAAGAAAGGGCAATTCCAATGTAGCTCTACTTGTGCCCTTTTCATACCTTTCTCCCTCGCATCGACACTCGTACTCTTCTTCTTTAAGTTGGAGCTGATAGTCCTCCTTCTGGCATTGCCACTTGTTCAACAAGATCCTAGAAGTGACCCAAGGATGTAAAGCACCAGCTTTGGATGTCTCGCGTTGTTCGTATCGGCTCTTTTGCTGATCGTCCTTCTCGAACTCTCTTGCCGATATTTGAACCTTAGGGTCAACCGACCCATCTTCCTTGGCCTTAGCCGACATCAAGACCTTCATTCTTCCTTTAGCCAACTGGAACTCCACCATGTGCACCCTTGGAAAAGGATGCTTATCTATGTCCATTGTCGGTTTCTTAGCTGGCTCAAACTTGATTTTCCCTTGCTCGATGGCCTTCTGAATGTGGAAGCAGAATATTCTACACTCGTTGATACTATGGTTAGTAGCATTCTAAAACTTGTAGTACTTCTTCCCTTTTAATTCTTCAGCCGAAGGGATAACAAGGTTTGCAGGTAATCTCAACTGCTTCTTCTCTAGTAGTAAGTCAAAGATCCTGTCGGCTTTCTTAACATCAAAGTCGTAGGTGTTTTCTGACTCCTTCACCCATGGACAAGATACAGGGGTTTTGCCACATGTCCATTCGATGATCGTGACTTCTGGATCATCTCCATCAGAGTTCGCATCATAGGGATCAATCACAACAGTAGTACCCTTCAAATACATCTCTTTGAGCAAGGTCCAGTGCTGACTCTCAAAGGCAGACACTCTTTGAACTAAATGGGCCAAGCTTTCAAACTCCTGGCCATCAAATTTCTCTCTGATTAATGGAGACATCCCTTGAAGGGACAATTTAGCCAATTGGCCATCAGATAGATTCAATGAGTAGCAATGGCTCCTTATTTCTTTTAATCTTTGAATGAACTCAGAGATTGATTCATTGTTCTTCTGCCTCATGCTTGTCAGATCCGTAAGCTTCTTCTCTCTTGTCCCACTATAGAAGTATGCATGGAACTTGTTCTCTAGATCGGCCCATCCAGTGATGGAGTTTGGTTTGAGTGAAGAAAACCAACTGAAGGTCGTCCTAGAGAGGGACAAAGGAAGAACCAAACTTTGTGTGCCTCCTCAACAAATGCATCTCCGAGCTGAACGAGGTAGCGGCTGATATGCTCCATGGTTGTCATCTCATCACCCCCGGTGTCGATGCGAGACCAATGGGGTACCCTACAAGGAAGGGAGAAGATCTAGTTTGACTAGGATTCCTCCCATGTAATCCTAGTAACGTTGCTATCATGTAATCCTACTAGGACTCTACATTGTAAACCGACTAGGACTCTTGCCTCTTGGACTATATAAAGGAGGGCAAGGCTCCCTAGATCGGCAGAGGAAAAAGAGACCTCAGACAATAGGAATAGACCTCACGGTCTAGACGCACTACAACCATCTCTACCGATATAAAGAGAGGCCATAGGCACCCCTGTAACGAGAGACAAGATAACACAATCAATCCAACACAAGGGCTAACGCCGACTGGACCTAAGGTTATTACTCGATCACGATCGAGGGCCCGAACCAGTATAAATCGACTATCTTTGCGTTCATTGTCAAGTTCTAGCATACGCCGAAGTCCGAACAACTGTCTCTTGACACCTCTAATGCCACCTAAGCTAGGTTGTCATCCCTAGCATGACACCAAAGGTGTTGGTACTAAAATATGCAAATACTCCTCTGAAATAAATATGAAATCCACAAGCGCACAGAAAATACCAATGTAGCATTTTAACCGGGAGTAATCCAGGTATTGTTATTTATATTTTTACCACTGGGAAGGGATGCTAAGGATAATGAGTAATGAGCATCACTGCATGTGCTAATGGAGAGCATAACCATGTCTTTATCTATCTTCTCATACAAGGTAAGTGTCACAAGATAAATAATATATGAATAATAATAAAGGATAACTGGTAAGCACATAGCCATATAATGATAAACATCTCAATAGACTACTCTAGATATATAGCACTAGCATGGATTAGGACGAACTATAGGGATAATCCTAAGTTATTCTAACTATAAAGTCAAAGCATACAATGATTAGTGCAATTACACTTGGCAATCATGGCAAGAAAAGGTTATATCTACGCATAGTGATATTACTAAGGAAGATATGGAACATAGCCGTCACTTCCCTGTAATAGTTGTGCTCTGCCTGCCCAATACTCGGGAGGTGGACTACAGAGGACTCAACAGGACTGTCACTCCCGCGATCTTCCACACGATCCGGAATATAGGGTGCAATCGCAGATAAATACGGTATAGGCACCACGCCTACACAATGTTTACCACTCACCCATGATATCAATGAGCAAGTGCTATACGATCCTATACTTGAATATAATTCTAATCTAACTACGCCAAGCATATAATCAAAGTAGACTAAGAACAATATAATTGAGAACATAATCAAATAAAGCAAAGTCATATCCAATATGATAGAATAGACTAAAGTCATATTCATACAAATAATGAACTAGATGAATAATATAAGAACAAATACAAAAGTAGGAGAGAATTACCAAGTATTCTCTGACAGATCCGGAAATCAAGCAATGCTTGTCTCCTTCTAGTTCTAATCCTATGTAGCTATGCTAAACTAGAGATCTAATTGAGATGGTGGCTCTAGGGCTTCTCTGAATGAATGAGATGAATAATGAATTGAATGAATTAGCTAGCTTAGGGTTTCTCCTGGGGCCAGGGGCCTTGCTTATATAGACCTTTAGGAAGCACCATAGCCCTTGGATCAAACTGACCTTGATGAACGATTATTATTGATCCTCAAAGGCGGTGGAGGCATAATCCACGAGGTGGCTCTTGATTGGCCACACCATAGGGGCGGGCGCCCAGGCCCAGGGGTGGGTGCCCCACTTCTGGGTCCGTTTTGTCTCCCGTTTGTTTCTAGAGTCTTCTCATACCTTCCACATTCCAGAAAAGTTATGTGTAGCCCCTTTGTCTCTATATAAATCTGACATATGGGTCTCCTTTAGTTATTTCCTGACAACCCCCTGTAGAAATAGATATTCACCAAAACTCGTGGAATTCTGTTAGTGTAACCCCTATATCTAGATAGTGTTTATATTTAGATAATTTCTCATGCTATGTTGATAGTTAAAAATGATACTTATCTACTATCAACAAACTCTCCCAAGCTTACCTTTTGCTCGTCTCTGAGCAAAGATAGGCTCAATGATGGATCAGGAGTTGCTACAATACTTTCATGCCTTACAGGTACACATGCGTTCAAACAAGAACTCTCCTCTGGATTAGAATGAACTATTCTTATGAAAAACTTACTCATATTACCTTCCACCATGGGACTTGTAGCCTTCACTTGGGTCTTAAGTAGTTGAAAGACAGAATGGTCAAGTCAAGCGCCATGTTTCAAGCTCTTTGATCAACTATTATTCCGGAGTTTTGCAAGATTTTCAAAATAAAACTCAGAGTTTCCTATATATGACCCTTCCAAGTCTCTCCTTTGTGGTATTTCTAGATCCTCTTCAAGGCATTAATGGTGTATGCCTTTTCTCTCCTCTCAAAATATGTGGTATTTTTGGTAGCATAGTAACATTATGCCTTCTCTCTCTCACCCTACTTCTAATAGGCTTATATGGAGCTCATAGGTGGGGAGACAGTGAAACATATATTGCATAATCAAAACTATGGATCCAAAGGAACGAGTCGTAAAATCAAATCAAGATATGCATGTGTCTTGGGGTATATAGTAGATGGTGGTAAATGGTAAATGGTAAATGGAGTAGAAGTGGTTATAAGGGGTAAAGGGATGATGATGGTGAATACTTAGCTCCTTTGGGAAATTTTCTCATATACCTCTCTTAGAAAACTTGAAGAATTTGAGGAGAACTTGGGCTTCTAAATCTCTTTTTATTTCTGAGTGGGACATTTGTCCTCTCTCTTCTCTTTTTTTTCTTTCTCTTTTTTAATAGAATACCCAAGCTTCTTTTGGAACACAATAACAAGAGGTAGCATAACTAGATATTTGGAGCTTTATTGGCTAGCAAGGGATAAAATGGATAATAAGAATATTTTTGCAGTTTACTCCTAGTGTAAGAGTAGAATCATTTTCTGGGTGGATCTGAATGAGATATATGTGGATTCGTACTTCCAGAGTAGAAGCAGAATATATATGGGTGGATATATATGGGTGGTGTAACACCCTAAAATTTGGCATGATTTTAAAATAGGAGAATAAGATTTATTATGCAATTTTGTGAGCATACAAACTTAGAAGAATAATAATTTTTATTAATTTAAAATCAAATATAAGGGTAGGAACATGATTGAGCATTCATGCTGCTGCATAATATTTTGTATTGTGTGCACTTTTCGAAAATACAAAAGAGAAATTCAAAATCTATTGGAAAATGCTTTGAAATATTGGGAAAAGGAAAAAGAAAAGGATTTTTGTTTCTCTTCTCGTTTTCGGCCTAACTCAGCCACAGCCGCCGTTTCGGCCTGCCTCCCGTGCATGGCCGCTTCTCTTCTTTTTCCCCGCGTCCGCCTGGGCCGAGCCTAGCGAGCCACCGCCGGCCTAGTCGCGCGCGCGAGCGACTGTTTCCCCTTTTCTCTCTGCGTTTCGCTGACGTCATGGGCCCACGTGTTAGGAGCGCCTTCCTCCTCAAGCCGTCAGCCACGACGCTTTCCAAAACTCCCACCGACCGAATCCGCGCCCCAAATCTCCTCCTTCCTTTCTTGGAACCGCCCTAGGGCTATATAAGCCGGGTGCCGCATCCCTCTGCATCCATCCCGCCCTCTGGAAACTGCTGTGGTGCTCGAGAGACCGGTCACCGCGAGCGTGCGCCCTAGCCGCCGCCTCTCCGAGCCGCGCGCCTTTCTTGGTTTACCCCCGGCTCCGATTCTGGTCTAGGTGAGCTCGCCATGTCCTATACTTCCGGTGCTTTTCATTTGTTGAACGATGCCCGAACGCGAGGTATCGCGTTTTCCGGCCATGGCGCCGCCGGGCGGCTCGCCGTCGGCGACCTGTAACGCCGCCGTCATCTTCATCTCTTCATGTGGATCGTCGGATCGTGAATCTACGGCCGAAATTAGAATATATCGGTTCGCCTGGACTTTTTGCTAAAGAGACCCTGCAGTTTTGCATTTTATAACCCGCAGTCCAAGGCGTAATCCTGATTTACGTTTTCTTTTTCGTAAAGCGTATTTTGTTCGCGGTAACTTCAGAAATACGTTTTCACTTATTTACAGTTTTGCCATTATGATAATTCATGCGTAGAATCTCTGTTTTAACTCCGATTTGACCCGTTCAAATTGCGTTAGGTTCGTATTTGCGAGCTCTACATGTTAGTAGTACTGTACAGTAGGTTTGTGACAATTTATTTTCGGGTTTGAATTAAAGTAATTATTTTTCTATAGGAAATCTTCGTAAATTCATAACTTTGTCGTTTTAGCTCCGTTTTTCGTGATCTTTGCGTCTGTGTGATCCTAGCGAGTTGTAGATTCATTTTAAAGACTTTTTATCTTGTTTTATATACTGTTGGTGTACTGTTCTAATTATAGTCTTGTTTGTTTATGCATGATTGTTTCTGGATGAATGTTGTTGCTGTTGTCGATTGAGTATAGACGGTGAGCAATTCGTTGGGGATCAAGAGTCTTTCTACGAGCAAGATCTTTAGGACCAGTTTGAGCAAGGCAAGTATAGCATAGGATTATCCTTGTTGTCCTATTTATAATACGCAAATAATATCATTATGCATATATTCCCTTGTTAAGGATGACTTAGTGTTGATCTTATACCTTGACACCTATTATATTGCATTGGGTAGTATTGCTAGTGCTTAACATGAACTATGATCATGTAATCTGACTAATGGAATAGCAATAAACATTAAAAGATGATTTTGATTACTGTTTAAAGGGGACTAGAGTATGGGGTTACTTTTGATGCTCTAGTTACTCTCCTTAAGGACTTATCTGTAAGCGAACATCTGGGATTTACAGTACAACTATGAGGGCTATATGGCTCTGGCTTTAGTCATAGGACCTTTTCTAGCTTGTTAGTGGTAACCTTTTTGGCGTAAGAATGGCTTGACGAATCGGGTATAGTGCGGCCTCTGTCCTTATGAGTATAGGCTGCGTGTCATTGTGCCATTTGGAAGGGGGGCTCTACATCTGTTTGCCGAGTGAATCTAATGGCCCTAACTTGTTAGACGAACCTTCAAAAGACTTCATAGTGTTTTCCTATCTGCTCACCTTGGGAGTGTTTTGGGAGTAATTAACCTGGGCATATGGGCAACACGACTCACAGTGAAAGTGTACAACCTCTGCAAAGTGTAAAACTGTTATAACAGTCGTGCTCACGGTCATGAGTGGCCTTGGACCCTTATGGAACAGTTGATCATTAATAATGAATATGTTTTTGCTATTCGTTAATCATTTCACATGGATCATATGTTTATTGTTTATATTGAGACATCTTGATGCTATTGATATGCTAAAATTATGCTAAATAAAAGCTACATGCTGATAAACCAATGTCATGCCTTTAAGCCTCATGAACCCCATGTTACACTTATTGAGTACGAGATGTACTTACGCTTGTTTATTTTTCTTACTTGGATAAAAATCTCGGATGGGTAACAGATGGTGCAAATAGTGACTACTACTCCTACTTCCCTGAAGATTACTAGACTTGTAGTCAACCAGTCAATGTGCTTGTGATTGGAGCTACCTTGAGAGATTTATATTTTTACTTCCGCTATATTTGTGTAAAGACTATGTGTTAATAATCGTGATGTAATAATATTTATGATGATACTTTCTTTATAATTTGTTAACTTATGTGTGATTGATCTCTAGGCACACATAAGAGTATGCATTCCATTTGGTCTTTAAATGGGTGTGACAAATTGGTATCAGATCTTTTGTTGACTGTTGGACGCAAGCCTAGCTAGAAATAGTCGATTTAGTATCTTCTTTTTCACTATTTTTATGCTTATTATCTTGCTATTGTTATTTGATAAATTTTTATGCTTCTTATGTCTCATTCTATTATGAAATTTTGCCTCTATTCTAACTACATCTAAAACTCTATAGATGGTTCGTGGCCGCAAGACTACCCGCATCATCACTGGAGGACACTACCCACCTCGTGCTTTGCTTGCACCTGAAGAGCCACAAGAGGAAGCACCCCAGGAATAGGAGCAGGCCCCTAAAGCACCAATCCAAGCACCAGCACCTCCCCAAGAAGAACCCGAGCCTGAAGAAGATCCGGAGATCATTGAGATTGAAGATGATGAAGAGGAGGAAGCTAATGGAAGAGAGCAACCCCCGTCTCCACCACATGATGAAGCTGTTGAGAATGTGCCACCTCCTCCAATGGGGTGGACTATGAAGATCTACCACAAGGCTGGAGGAGACGCTGTCTCTCATCATCAACTTGTGGGAATGCTCTCTGCCTACTTCGCTAATTGGCACCCAGCTGTGGAGTACATCTGCTGGGAGTATACACATCCACTAGAGGACACTTACTGGAAAAAGGGGCATACCAGCTGGACAGGATGTATTCTCACAAGGGTCGTCGAGCTACCATGGAGGTTAGCATTGAAGATGCCGCCTTTGAAGCATGTATGGGCCTCCGTTACCTTCACTTTGATAGCATGAAGCATGATATTCATCGTTACTTCCCTTGTGCACACCTCGACCTTGGATGGGCTATGATGGATCCAGTGTAGTTGGAACCACTTTCTCGGGTGATGGTGAACCTTGTCTATGATATGATAGAGAGGAAGCTGCAGTTAGAGGAGATGGTGAAGGCACAGGGGGAAGACCATCAAGAGGTGCCAGACAACAATTGATGAACTCCGAGCAAACCAAGGCATGGCCAAGATTTAAGAGACATTAGAGCATGAGTCACGTCCTTAGAAAATAGGAGTCCTTTATGTAATAAGAACGTTCTTAGTAACGTCAGTTGAGTCTTCGAGTCTGTCGTGTGGTTTGAACTTTGGTGTGTTAGTTGCTTTATTATTATGCTTATGTGTGAGTTAGATTTTTGTTATGAGTGTTGGGGCCTGTAGGCATGTCTACAAGTTCCATTTTTAAGAACAATAAGTTTAGAGTAAAGTGCACCAGCGGTCCCTAAACTTTCGCTGTTGTGTCATCCCGGTCCCTAAACTCGCAAATCGATCATTTAGGTCCTCAAACTTGTTCATCTGTGTCATCTCGGTCCCTAAACTTATTCGGCTGTGTCATCCCGGTCCCTAAACTTGCAAATCGACCGTTTAGGTCCTCAAACTTGTTCAGTTGTGTCATCTCGGTCCATAAACTTGGTTTTGAATCTCATCTGGGTCCAAACTGGACGATTTAAAAACTTGATATCAAACAATAATTCATAATTTTTTATATGAACTCAAATGAGGACAAACTTTATATCAAAATTGTAGCCTTCGACGCGATCCACAACTTTATAGTTGAAAAGTTTTTGAATTAAAACTATTTAGAGTCCCAAAATATTGTTGTATGTTTATAGATTTTGAAATTTCAAATTTCAAATTATCAAACAATCTTGGATATTGATATGGTCTATATGAAAGTTATAGTTCTCGATATTATCTACAACTTTGTAGTTGAAAAGTTTTTTATTTGAAGTCGTTTATTATTACAAAATTTAATTGTAAGTTTACAGATTTTGAAATTTAAAATTCAAAATTATCAAATAATCTTGGATATTGAAATAGTCTATATGAAAGTTATAGTTCTCAATATTATCTACAACTTTGTAGTTGAAAAGTTTTTTATTTGAAGTCGTTTATTATCCCAAAATTTAATTTTAATTTTTAAATTTTTAAATTTTTAAATTTTTTAAAATTTAAAATTAAAATTTGGGATAATAAACGACTTCAAATAAAAAACTTTTCAACTACAAAGTTGTAGATAATATTGATAAATATAACTTTCATATAGACCATATCAATATCCATGATTGTTTGATAATTTGAAATTTGAAATTTCAAAATCTATAAACATACAACAATATTTTGGGACTCTAAACAGTTTTAGTTCAAAAACTTTTCAACAACAAAGTTGTAGATCGAGTCGAGGGCTACAATTTTGATATAAAGTTTGTCCTCATTTGAGTTCATATGAAAAAGTTATGAATTATTGTTTGATATCAAGTTTTTAAATCGCCCAGTTTGGACCCAGATGAGATCCAAAACCAAGTTTATGGACCGGGATGACACAACTGAACAAGTTTGAGGACCTAAACGGTCGATTTGCAAGTTTAGGGACCGGGATGACACAGCCGAATAAGTTTAGGGACCGAGATGACACAGATGAACAAGTTTGAGAACTTAAATGATCGATTTGCGAGTTTAGGGACCGGGATGACACAACAGCGAAAGTTTAGGGACCACTGGTGCACTTTACTCATAAGTTTAATAGTCAAGGGAATAATAGTTGGGTTTGGTATTGTCATGTTTCTATCCTTGCTGTTTTCTGGAGCCGTCTGCAATGTTTCTGCTATGGTTCAAAAATGGTTCGTGTAATATTTATGATTTTTTTATGAGAGAAACTAGACTTAATCACCCTTCAAATGCCACTAGAATCACCTTTTTATCTGATCTGGTTCGACAGATATAACTATCACAAGTTAAAGTTTCTGCACAGTCTAGAATCTGGAACAGTTTCTGTTGCGCCTTATTTTTCATTAACTTAACGATAGAATCTTATCTTGGGGTCTAAATAAAAGTGGTGGATAATTTCATAAGCTTTCCAACCATATAAAGCACGCCTCTATTGGACTTCTGTAGCTCAAGATATGATTGATTTACTGAACTGTCAATAATGATACTCGCCCAGAAAACTTTCAGATCTCATTCTTTATCTTATAAGTGGTTGATAACATGGAAATCTCAAAGTTTGCATTTTTATGGATGACAGATGGCCGGAAGAGGAAGAGGTAGGGATCGTGGAGGTGTTCCCCCAAATCCACCACCACCACCGCCACCAACTATCGAGCAACTATTGGTAGTACAGACGCAGCTTATGCAACAACTGGTGCAGAACCAACAGAATCAGCCAGTTGCTGGGGCACAACCACGTGATAAGCATGGTGAATTTTTGAAGGGCCGTCCCCCAGTGTTCACGCATGCCACTAATCCATTGGAAGACGATGATTGGCTTCGTGCCGTGGAAAAGTAGCTCAACATTGCACAATGTGATGACTGGCAGAAGGTGTTGTTTGCTTCTGGACAACTCCAGGGAGAAGCTCAGTATTGGTGGGAATCGTATGAGTATGGTCGCCCTGCCAATGCTCCCGCGGTCACTTGGTAGGAGTTTAGAGAGAACTTTAGGGCTTACCATATACTAGAAGGGATGATAGAACTAAAGGCAGAGGAATTCAGGAACTTGACCCAAGGATCATTGTCTGTAGCTGAGTATCATGACAGGTTTGCTCAGTTGTCACGATATGCTCCACATGAGGTGGCTAATGACAGTGATAAGCAGCGCCGCTTCCTGAAGGGATTGTATGATGGGCTACAATTGCAGTTGATGTCCAATACTTATCCTAATTTTTAGACGCTTGTGAACCACGCTATCGTGGTGGATAATAAGCGCAAGGAGATGGATGCCAAGAGGAAAAGGCTTTAGGGACAGGCCTCCGGTAGCAACACTCGTCCACGTACTGGTTTTCAGCAAGGTAATCAATAGAGGGCTCCTTCTGGTCAGTGGAATCATGGTCAGGTCCCTTTTCGCAATCAGTTCCCGCAACGTCCCCCATTCTAGCCGCAGAATGGCAACCAACACCCTCCACAGCAGAGTGGAAATCAGACTCAGCGTCAGGGCCCTTCCAATAATACTCCTATGAAGACTAGTGTTCCCAATACCCCCAACAGGTGTTTTCGATGTGGGAAAGAAGGTCACTTGTCTTATAATTGCCTTGAGAAGCCCAACCAGCAGACTCCCCAGAGGCAGAGCAGTCACCAGAAGCCTACGTCTAACACTGGAAGGGTGAACCACTTGTCCCAAGAAACCGCAATGGAGGAACCGGAAGTTATGCTTGGTACGTTCGATGTCCATTCCACTCCTGCCACTGTTCTTTTTGATTCTGGAGTATCACATTCTTTCATATCACAAGCATTTTTTAGAATACATAGAATTCATTTGTGTGCCATGAAGAACTTTATATTAGTAAACTCACCTGGTGGAAGCATGTCAGCATCTTATCGTTGTCTCCCGATTAGTCTCATTTTAAGGGGGGTAGAGTTTAAGGTGAGCCCTATAGTATTGAGAACAGCTGGGATTGACCTCATATTGGGAATGGATTGGATGATGCAACAACAAGCAGAGATTCAGTGCAAGGAGAAATCAGTAGTGCTGACAACAACGAAGGGAGATAGAATCAGGGTTGAGGTGAAAGTGCAGAAATAGGAGACCGCTACAGTGAACCAGCTTAATGATGGTGCCAACAAGGAGGACCCGGTTGTGGAGGATTTCCCCGATGTGTTTCCTGAGGAATTACCAGGTATGCCACCAGACCGTGACATTGAATTTATTATTGAATTATTACCTAAAACTGCACCCATAGCTAAGCGTCCATATAGAATGGGAGTAGATGAATTAGAAGAACTTAAGAAACAAATTAAGGAGTTGCAGGATAAGGGTTTCATTCGTCCTAGTTCTTCACCTTGGGGAGCACCAGTGATTTTTGTGGACAAGAAAGATGGCACTCAGAGGATGTGTGTAGATTATCGGTCTCTCAATGAGGTTACTATCAAGAATAAGTACGTGTTGCCTAGAATCGATGACTTGTTTGATCAGTTGAGAGGTACTTGTGTATTCTCCAAGATTGATCTTCGTTCTGGATATCACCAGTTGAAGATTCGTGCTAGTGATATACCAAAGACAGCTTTTACCACACGGTATGGTTTATATGAGTATACAATGATGTCTTTTGGTCTGACTAATGCCCCTGCATACTTCATGTATTTGATGAATAAGGTGTTCATGGAATATCTAGACAAGTTTATAGTGGTATTCATTGATGATATCTTAGTATTCTCCAAGACTGAGGAGGAACATGCTAAACATTTGACGTTGGTCTTACAAAAGCTTAGAGAACACTAGCTATATGCCAAGCGGAGTAAATGCGAGTTTTGGTTGAAGGAAGTTTCCTTTCTTAGTCATATTGTCTCAAATGGAGGAATATCAGTAAATCCTAGCAAAGTGAAAGATGTATTGAACTGGAAGCCACCAACCAATGTAAGTGAGATCCGTAGTTTCTTGGGATTAGCTGGCTATTACAGGAGGTTTATAGAGGGATTCTCCAAGCTTGCGAAGCCAATGACTGCACTATTGGAGAAGAATGCCAAGTTTGAGTGGTCCAAGAAGTGTCAGACTAATTTTGAGGAATTGAAGAAAAGATTGACCACTGCACCAGTATTAGTCCTGCTAGATTTGAGTAAACCCTTCTCTATCTACTATGATGCATCTCGATTGGGTTTGGGATGTGTTCTTATGCAAGAGGGTAGAGTTGTGGCATATGCATCGAGACAGTTGAGAAAGCATGAATTAAATTATCCTACTCATGACCTGGAATTAGCTGTAGTGGTTCATGCACTAAAGATATGGAGACATTATTTGATTGGACACAAGAGTGATATATACACTGATCACAAGAGTCTGAAGCATATCTTCACTCAATCAGATCTGAACTTGAGACAGCGTAGATGGTTGGAGTTGATAAAGGACTATGATCTAGAGGTGTATTATCACCCAGGAAAGGCCAACGTCGTTGCTGATGCTCTTAGTAGGAAAAGCTACGCTAATGAAGTGCAAGTAATGCCTATGCCAAGAGAGTTGTGTGCTGAATGTGAGCATCTGAACTTAGGGTTTACCACCAATGCAGTAGAATTAGTACTAGAGCCTACTCTAGAGCAAGAAATACGTAAGGGTCAGTTGAAAGATGAAAAGTTGAGAGAGATAGGGGAGAATATAGCAAAGGGCAAATCACCAGGATTCCGTAAGGATGATAATGGTACGCTATAGTTTGGGAAAAGGCTATGTGTGCCTGAGGATAAGACTATCAGAGAAGCAATTCTACGTGAAGCTCACGAGTCAGCTTATTCCATACATCCTGGGAGTACTAAGATGTATCTGGACTTGAGAGAGAAATATTGGTGGTATGGTTTAAAAAGAGATGTTGCTGAATATGTTGCTTTGTGTGACACTTGTCAAAGGGTGAAAGCTGAACATCAGAGACCTGCAGGATTGTTACAGCCTATGCAGATACCTGAATGGAAATGGGAAGAAGTTGGTATGGATTTCATAGTTGGGTTGCCACGTACTCAGAGAGGGTATGATTCAATTTGGGTGATAGTAGATCGTCTGACAAAGGTTGCTCATTTTCTGCCAGTTAAGACTACATATAGCAGTGCAAAGTTGGCTGAATTGTATATGGAAAGAATAGTGAGTCTACATGGAGTTCCTAAGAAAATTGTGTCTGATCGGGGTACCTAGTTTACATCTCATTATTGGCAAAAGATACATGAATCACTAGGAACCAAGCTAAACTTTAGCGCATCCTATCATCCACAGACAGATGGACAGATGGAGAGAATTAATCAGATATTGGAAGATATGTTGAGAGCTTGTGCTTTACAATATGGTACCAGTTGGGATAAGAGTTTGCCTTACGTAGAGTTCTCTTATAACAATAGTTATCAGAAGAGTCTTCATATGGCACCGTTTGAGGCTCTGTATGGACGAAAGTGTAGAACCCCGTTGTTCTGGAATCAGATAGGGGAAAGTCAAGTGTTTGGGCCTGATGTACTCAAGGATGCTGAAAAGAAAGTAAGGATGATTAGAGATAATCTAAAAATAGCTTAGTCCCGACAGAAAAGTTATGCTGATACTCGGAGAAGAGAGTTGACTTTTGAAGTAGGGGATTATGTCTACTTGAAAGTATCACCAATGAGGAGTGTGAAAAGGTTCAACATGAAGGGTAAATTGGCACCAAGGTATATTGGACCTTTCAAGATCATAGAGAGACGTGGCGAGGTGGCGTATCAGTTGGAACTGCCTGAGAGTTTGGCAGGTGTACATGATGTGTTTCATGTGTCTCAACTTGAGAAATGTTTGTGAGTACCAGAGGAACAGATCCCGTTAGAGGAGCTCACTGTTAATGAGGATCTCACATATGAAGAGTTTCCGGTTAAAACTTTAGAGACTGCTGAAAGAGTCACGAGGAGTCGAACTATCAAAATGTGTAAGGTTCAGTGGAATCGGTACACTGCAGATGAGGCCACCTAGGAAAGAGAAGAGGATCTGAGGAAAACATACCCGCAACTGTTCGAGTAAGCACCAGTCGAATCTCGGGACGAGATTCATCTTAAGGGGGGTAGAATTGTAACACCCTAAAATTTGGCATTATTTTAAAATACGAGAATAAGATTTATTATGCAATTTTGTGAGCATACAAACTTAGAAGAATAATAATTTTTATTAATTTAAAATCAAATATAAGGGTAGGAACATGATTGAGCATTCATGCTGCTGCATAATATTTTGTATTGTGTGCACTTTTTGAAAATACAAAAGAGAAATTCAAAATCTATTGGGAAATATTGGGAAAAGGAAAAAGAAAAGGATTTTCATTTCTCTTCTCGTTTTCGACCCAACTCAGCCGCAGCCGCCGTTTCGGCCTGCCTCCCGCGCGCGGCCGCTTCTCTTCTTTTTCCCCGCGTCCGCCTGGGCCGAGCCTAGCGAGCCGCCGCTGGCCCAGTCGCGCGCGCGAGCGACTGTTTCCCCTTTTCTCTCTGTGTTTCACTGACGTCGTGGGCCCACGTGTCAGGAGCGTCTTCCTCCTCAAGCCGTCGGCCATGACGCTTTCCAAAACTCCCACCGACCGAATCCGCGCCCCAAATCCCCTCCTTCCTTTCTTGGAACCGCCCCAGGGCTATATAAGCTGGGTGCCACATCCATCCCGCCCTCTGGAAGCTGCTGTGGTGCTCGAGAGACCGGTCACTGCGAGCGTGAGCCCTAGCCGCCGCCTCTCCGAGCCGCGCGCCTTTCTTGGTTTACCCCCGGCTCTGATTCAGCTCTAGGTGAGCTCGCCATGTCCTATACTTCCTCCCGGTGCTTTCCATTTGTTGAACGATGCCCGAACACGAGGTATCATGTTTTCCGGCCATGGCGCCGCCGGGCGGCTCGCCGTCGGTGACCTGTAACGCCGCCGTCATCTTCATCTCTTCATCTGGATCGTCGGATCGTGAATCTACGGCCGAAATTAGAATATATCGGTTCGCCTGGACTTTTTGCTAAAGAGACCCTGTAGTTTTGCGTTTTATAACCCGCAGTCCAAGGTGTAATCCTGATTTACGTTTTCTTTTTCGTAAAGCGTATTTTGATCGCGGTAACTTTAGAAATACGTTTTCACTTATTTACAGTTTTGCCATTATGATAATTCATGCGTAGAATCTCCGTTTTAACTCAGATTTGACCCGTTCAAATTACGTTAGGTTCATATTTGCGAGCTCTACATGTTAGTAGTACTGTACAGTAGGTTTGTGACAATTTATTTTTGAGTTTGAATTAAAGTAATTATTTTTCTATAGGAAATCTTCGTAAATTCATAACTTTGTCGTTTTAGCTCCGTTTTTCGTGATCTTTGCGTCTATGTGATCCTAGCGAGTTGTAGATTCATTTTAAAGACCTTTATCTTGTTTTATTACTGTTGGTGTATTGTTCTAATTATAGTCTTGTTTGTTTATGCATGATTGTTTCTGGATGAATGTTGTTGCTGTTGTCGATCGAGTATAGACGGTGAGCAATTCGTTAGGGATCAAGAGTCTTTCTACGAGCAAGATCTTCAGGACCAGTTTGAGCAAGGCAAGTATAGCATGGGATTATCCTTGTTGTCCTATTCACAATACACAAATAATATCATTATGCATATATTCCCTTGTTAAGGATGACTTAGTGTTGATCTTATACCTTGACACCTATTATATTGCATTGGGTAGTATTGCTAGTGCTTAACATGAACTATGATCATGTAATCTGACTAATGGAATATGCAATAAACATTAAAAGATGATTTTGATTACTGTTTAAAGGGGACTAGAGTATGAGGTTACTTTTGATGCTCTAGTTACTCTCCTTAAGGACTTATCTGTAAGCGAACATCCGTGATTTATAGTACAACTTTGAGGGCTATATGGCTCTGGCTTTAGTCATATAGAAGGACCTTTTCTAGCTTGTTAGTGGTAACCTTTTTGGCGTAAGAATGGTTTGACGAATCGGGTATAGTGCGGCCTCTGTCCTTATGAGTATAGGCTGCGTGTCATTGTGCCATTTGGAAGGGGGGCTCTATATTTGTTTGTCGAGTGAATCTAATGGCCCTAACTTGTTAGACGAACCTTTGAAAGACTTCATAGTGTTTCCCTGCCTGCTCACCTTGTGAGTGTTTTGGGAGTAATTAACCTGGGCATATGGGCAACACGACTCACAGTGAAAGTGTACAACCTCTGCAGAGTGTAAAACTGTTATAACAGTCGTGCTCACGGTCACAAGTGGCCTTGGACCCTTATGGAATAGTTGATCATTAATAATGAATATGTTTTTACTATTTGTTAATCATTTCACATGGATCATATGTTTATTGTTTATATTGAGACATCTTGATGCTATTGATATGTTAAAATTATGCTAAATAAAAGCTACATGCTGATAAACCAATGTCATGCCTTTGAGCCTCATGAACCCCATGTTACACTTGTTGAGTACGATATGTACTTACGCTTGTTTATTTTTCTTACTTGGATAAAAATCGTAGATGGGTAACAGATTGTGCAAATAGTGACTACTACTCCTACTTCCCTGAAGATTACTAGACTTGCAGTCAACCAGTCAATGTGCCTGTGATTGGAGCTACCACAAGAGATTTATATTTTTACTTCCGCTATATATGTGTAAAGACTATGTGTTAATAATCGTGATGTAATAACATTTGTGATGATACTTCCTTTATAATTTGTTAACTTATGTGTGATTGATCTCTGGGCACACATAAGAGTATGCATTCCATTTGGTCTTTAAATGGGTGTGACAGGTGGATATCGATGCGTACTTCCAGAGTAGAAGCAGCATGTATAGGTAGAGTGTATAGGTGGATCTTGATTTTTACCGCATGACTAGTTCCTATGGATCGACATAGCCTGACTATACTCAATGCTCACAAATAGTAAATATGAATGTAAGGCTTCCTAATCTACAAGCATGTATATGGCTGTGGTAGGAATTTAAACTCTTATCATACAGGAACTCATCATGTAGTAAGTTAATTTTTAAAAGATAAATTCTCTAGAACTTTAGTATCTCTAGGAACATGATAGACAACAGCTCAAAACCTTCCCATATCATATCCGTCAACAACCTAGACTTAGATCAAGCATTTGCTACCCACTAGTTCAGGTTTAGAGCAAATCTTAAATCAAAACCATTGTATCCAAAAACTCAGGAGAGTTCAAGGTTGAAAACTAGGTACTTGAAAGAAATTACGGTAGAGCAACTATTCATCATTTTCATATAAGAGTTTATTCTAGGGGTTCACTTGGCAAGATGAAGCTTAGCATACTCTCCTATATTTATTTATCAAACTTAAAGATTATATGAAAAACATATATATGTATAAGAAAACATTTATTTGGGTTTCTATAAGTTATGCATCTTTTTATTTTATTTCATATATCAAAGCAAAAATAAATAGGTAGGTAAGAAAATACTTAGCTGGATACATGGGAGATGCTCTCCCCCAAGCTGAATGTTGACAAAGTCTTGCTTGATGAAACTGACAGACAGTGAAGGTATACTTCCCCTCATCGGAGTGCTTATGATGATGATTATTGAGACAGGGCTCCAACAGGGAATAGATTGTCCTTTTTGTCTGTTTGCTTTCCTTGATTAAGTGTTAGTGATAAACAAAGCTTGTGGAACTTGATTAAGTGTTAGTGATAAACCTCTAAGCCTTAAGCGTTTAGAACCTCTTAACAGATGTATTTTTCTAGCAAGATCTCTTGTACCATATTTTTATGTTTTTACATTTTTATACAATGTAAGGAATAAAATGATGAATGCTTCTTTATTTTATTTTTATGCCACCACAGCAAGTAGACTTATGGGTTTTATGCCACAAATTTATTTGCATGGGACTTAGCAATTTTATAATGCAATGCAAGACATATTTGTTTTCTTTTCTATGCAGAAGTAAAGTGTAACTAAACATGTAATGAAGAAAAATAAATATGGTGTAGAAAATTAAATGCAAAACTAAAAAGAAAAATATTGATAACTACCAAGTTAACTCTTGGCGCGGCGTTCGATGATTTGGGTCCTCCGAACAGAACCTCTTATTCGCTCTAATCATTCTGGGGTACCTTGAATGGATCGAGTGGTGCTTCTGATTGTACTGAGTCTGACATTGAATTAACCTTTACTTTACATACCTGTTTTGTTGGTGAGGTTGACTTTGAGGAAAGAGTTGGTTGCACTATCTTCTCTTCTTTGTTCTCCACAGTGACTGATTCACTTTCTGTTGGGGGTACAACTTCCTCCTCAAGATAAATCTTTTCTTTAGGATATCGATCTTCATATCTTGATACTTCTCCTTGATAGTCAACCCATCCATCCTTGAGGATCTGATTCTTCTGGGTGTGGTTGCGACGCCTTCTTCTAGTTCTGTTCTTCTTGGGTTCTTCATCAACTATATAATTATTATTGAAATAACGGCGTACCTTCTCTAAGGGAAATTGGAAATGTACTTCTCCTATTGCAAGGTAGATGATTGCCTTGGTGGTGCTTAGGAATGGTCTTCCTAGGATGATTGGTGGATCGTACTCATCTTCTCCCATGTCGATGACTAAGAAGTTAGTCGGGATGAAGTGGTCATCAATTTGCACAGGGACGTTCTTCGCTATTCCGTCCACGAAGCGAAATGATTGGTCTGCCATCTGCAGCTGCGCATAGGTTGGGTCTAAAGGCATAGTACCATATAGATATTCATAAGTTACCTTGGCCATTATGTTGACGCCCGATCTAGTGTCACAGAGAGCTTTCTGAAAGGAGCTTCTGTTGATTGTGCATTCAATGGTTGGGACACCTAGGTCGTCTCTCTTGAGCAAATATGGGGACTTGAGCTAATGATCATGCTCTCTATGGACTGCAGTGATCACTCTCACTGACTCCATCTGTTGTGGTTTCCTATTCTTGTTCTTGTCCTTATTCCTCTGATTGTTCTTCTTCCTTGGCTCATAGGGATGTTGAGGGTGTGCAGGGAATTGTAATACTTTGTCCTTGAAGAAGAAGGTCTCTCTCTTGCCTTTGATGTTGAAACAGATCTTGGCAGTGTTGGCGTACATGACAGCTCCAGCAGTGTTCAAGAATGGTCTAGACGCACTACAACCATCTCTATTGATATAAAGAGAGGTCATGGGCACCCCTGTAAGAAGAGACAAGATAACACAATCAATCCAACGCAAGGGCTAAGCCGACTGGATGTAAGGTTATTACTCGATCACGATCGAGGGCCAAAACCAGTATAAATCGACTGTCTCTACGTTCACCATTGAGTTTTAGCATGCATCGAAGCCCGAACAACTGTCCCGGGTACCCCTATGGCAGGTTATCGGTGGTCAAACACCGACAGCTGGCGCGCCAGGTAGGGGCTTTCGATGGATTTGCACCTGAGAGCTCGACGGACCTCAAGATCAATGATATTCATTGCAACGTGACTCCACGACGATGGCACCCTTCAGCAAGCCTGTGATAGAACTTTACATCTCAAGCAACCAACTCTGACTCGATCGCCTGGACTTTCGGCTGGGATCAACACAGCGAAGCAAGTCAACGGGAAAGAGCTCGGTGCCTTTAGCCACGCCTGCAGCAGTGCTATGTCATCATGCCTACAGCGACATGCAAGCAGAAGCACACAGCAAGTCAAATTCCAAGTTGCACACGGCGGTTATTAGTGGCAGATGCAAGTGCTAGCCGTCTTCGCACATCACAGCGCTACGCCCTTACAATCACTAGCAACGCCGCGGCCACCATCATCCTTCACAACAACACCCTGGCACGATTGAAGCTGCTACCGGCGGCAGCCCCACGGTGAGAAGACCGTGTCCGAGGTGAACCACACCATCGCCAACATGGCAGCCCGGGAAGGAATCCCCTAGAAGAACTCTACTCGGATAAGGAGACCAAACGCACGAGAACAATTCAACATACACAGAGAGATCATGCGCATGTCAACGTGATGCAAGCTAGTTGAGGTTCACGTGTATCCATCAGATACGAAATACATCATGAGACAGCTAGTTTCGACTCGACCTCATTTCATCCAAGAGACTGGCTTCATGTCGGAAGCGCTCAAGATCCTGCAGATGGGAAGGAATATGCACTGAACTCAGAAATGGAGTCAAAGTTTATCATCGGCGGCGATCCAGAAAAGCTAACATGTGATCTGCGGAAGCTATACAGGCCAACTGAATAATCAAGACTTTAACAGGACACATATACTCGTATATATCTTCATGAGGCATGCAAATGCAGAGAACTCAGATAGACACATGCACTATACTATCAAAGATCAAGAAACTACCCGAGAGCAGTTCTGACAACTAGTCAATTTCATCAATGTCCAACTACTCGGATACTTGACTACAGCTTCCGGGTACTCGATATAAAGAGAGGTCGTGGGCACCCCTGTAACAAGAGATAAGATAACACAATCAATCCAACGCAAGGGCTAACGCCGACTGGACGTAAGGTTATTACTTGATCACGATCGAGGGCCCGAACTAGCATAAATCGACTGTCTCTGCATTCACCGTCGAGTTCTAGCGTACGCCGAAGTCCGAACAACTGTCTCGGGTACACCCATGGTAGGCTATCAGTGGTCAAACACCGACATCTGGTAAATTTGGAGAAACCTGGGACTCTATAGCACGGTGGGAGTTGCACAATATCATACCAGGCTGGGTATGGATGCTGGTAAGAGCCAACCTATCCTTTAGGCTTTAGACTAAACTAGCTTTGCATCATTGCAACTATTCGGTTGACAAATTCTTCAGCATCCATACCGGCAACTTCTTGTCTCGGCTACCCTTGAGCCTAAGCTTGAGATCCTTGTACTTGAACTTATTGATTCTGAGCTAAAGACTGCTAGAGTTGCTGTGCATTATAACTGTAAGGGTTCTGATACGTAGGATGTGGCATGAGCTCATCTGTACTGGCATCAGAAACCAAGTGATATACTTCTGGATAGTCGATCTGGGTAATGTGAGTCGCATATCCTTGCAACCGACTATTGAAGTAGTTAGGATCAACATCCTTGATGATCCTCTGCACTAATGGAGCAATTTTATGGGCCGACTGAGGCGTTTGATAGGAAGTACTGAATCTTCCCTAAGCCAGCCATTGCACAACCTGCTGAGTAGCTGGGGAGGTTGGCTGCTGGACTATCTACATGACAGGGACATTTGGTGATTGTTGTACTTGTGGCTGCCCCCCTGTCACCTGAGCTTGCCCCCTGCCGTTGACAGGGCCTGACTTTGCCCCCCTGTGGCTGGCAGAGCTTGATCTTGAGACTGTCCTCCTATGAGCTATTGTATTGGTGGCTGCTAGAACTATCCACCATTCGACTGCTGACTAGTACTAGTATGTTGTTTTCCACAGCCAAAGGATTAAAGCCATTAGAGTATGCTGGCCCAATTTGATCGACTGGCGCTCCAAATAAAGCTTCTTTCAAAACAATGCCAATCGTGATGGGCAACACCTTATTGTGGTTTGTAAATGCTTCATGAACAGTCTTGTGGACCAAATGAGCAGTGGTCCTGGCTTCAATATCCTCACTTTGTCCATGCAGGAGGACACTGGGTAGGGGAGTCTTCTGGACAACTGAATCGTGCGTCCTACTGTAAGACAACAGGCACTTTCCTCTAAATTCCTCTGTCGCTTGTTCAATGAGCGCCATCTGGTCATCAAGTAGGTCTTCAAGGTTGACCTTGAGGATCGTCTGATTATCCATGTTGATGATTGTGTCTGACTTCCGACCAAACGATTGTGGTCTCACCGGGCGTGCCAAGATTGTGTGGATGGCGAAAAGTGACAGATCGTTCCCCGCCGCCGAGCACACGAAGCAAGCCGAAAGAAACCGCATGGAGCACATCCCGAGCTCTCTCCGGGCTTAAGGTGGATACTAGACCGAATGGTCATGATCGAGGGCGTGCCTGTCAATTTGACCCTGCAATTGATAAGGAAAGAAAATTGATCAGTAATTTAAGGTGAAACATGCCGGTGGTGTCCAGACAGTTCCAAATATACGGCCAAGTGGCCAGCAAGATAAGCCTATCAACTAGAGAGTCGATATCCAACATGTTCATGATATAATGTAAGCAAAATGAGCATATCGGCAATTAATATTTACTCAGTTGCATGGAACTAACTTAGTCGATGATCATGAAGACATGTGAAAGATGTAAGGATAGGCATGTAAGTATGCATGCGACGGACATACTAGCTTTTAACCAAGACAAAAACAAGTAAATGCATATAAATAGCTAGTACATCCTCAACAAAGCGGGCTATCTGCTAAAATAGCCAATTCCAGTGGTTGTGTCGTACGACATATAGTCATTCATCTATAAGATACAAATAAATCCATAAACCAACTAGACCTAATCTATTGTACTGCCAATAGGTCGAGTCATTTGAAGCAGCATTGACAGTAGGACCCTAGATCAATGATTACCAATCAATGGCTCTACTTATATCTTAATGGAATCGTAAAAGCATGTTGTACACGTGTAAGCTCAAGCCATCAACTAAATAGCCGATGGAGACATAGCGAGTGGCTGACGCCATGCTTTTCTTAACAGATAGATTCATTAACTAACAATATCTAATCTAATGTACTATCAACAGATCGAGTCATCTGATGCAGCATTGATAGTGAAATCAGACCAGATATAGGTAATCAACGAATCCATCTCTTAATAAAACACGGCTTCAAACACTCGCCATGTATGATCAGGATCGAGGTACATTTGTCGACAAACAAGATCTAACGTCAAGAATTGAATCCATTGTGAAAGTAACTTGACAGACGATAGATTAGAAGAATAAGACTAACTAATCTTGACCTAGATCGTGCAATTGGTGGTATTATGTTTAAACAGTAAACTATTTAACACAATACCGATAACTTTGATTAATACCAATGTTTATAAGAGATTAGTCGTCTGTTGTAGCCTTACAAATAATAATATAGATTGATAACTAACTTATACTGCGACTCGCAAGAGATCAGTCGTCTGTTGCAGCCTTGCAAGTAACAAGCCGGAGGTCAGGTCGTCCGATGCAGCCCTACTTGTCCAAAGAACTCGCCAAGATCTACTTTACTCCTACTCTTAAGGGGTGGCCTGAGCCGAAAAGTAAAGGTACTTGATTTGTTTGATCGATGTGAGATGTCTATTACAATAGCCGGGGTTCAATATTTATACCCGAGGCTTGACTATGTGAGTCCTGGTCGAACAAGACCGGTTATGAAAACTTGGAAAAACGAACAAAACTTCCTAATTTAAGATAACTTGGACTCCAATCTTTTTCTTCTATGAAGTCTGACGTGCCTTCTTGTGCCGTGTCTTGCTGTCTCTACCGGTAGGGCTCATTCCCCTGATATGATGGCGTCATCTTGACGGCAACTTGATTAGCCAATCTTGCTGATTATTTCGGCTTTCCCTTGACAAATTTCGATCTCGGGGCCTTTCCCATTTCGAACCAAATTTTGGTGTAAACAATGCCTATATGTGGATGCAAGTGCCTATACCTGAGTACCTTTGCCCAAGTGGGCATAGTTGGCAAAGTTACCAAAGTGACTGGTGGTGGCAATCATAGGACCAGTTGGGGTAGTTTTGGAGATTTCAGATGCTTTGATCTTTTGCCATTGTTTCCACTACTTGACTTGCTCCCCAGTCAAGGTGAGAGATGGAACATCCTATGTGGTAGTAGCATTGACTTGAGGGCCACTCTCCGTGGTAGCAACATTGACTAGAGGACCACCACGACCCCCAGCACGACCTCCTCCACGGCCACCAGGGCCACCTCCTTGATCACCATGAACACCACCATGACCTCCACGAGTTCCACCCCTACCACCATAGTTTTTAGGAAGAGGGCAATTGTAGCTCTAGTGTCCCTTCTCTCCATAGTTGTAAAGCCCTCTCCACCACTGTGGTGTAGGCTGACTTCATAGGATTGCCACCACTCATCATCCAAAGTCTGCTTTCCTCAATGACCATGGCTGACACAGCCTGCTCCATGGTAGGTAGACTATCCTGGTGACAAAAGGCAGCCCTCCTACTCTCAAAATCAGGATCTAAGTTCCTCAGGAAATGAGTCACCCTCCTGTCCTTTACCCACTTCTAAACATCATGGGCATCCAGTGGATCTCTCATATGGAGTGGAGCTGATCCAGCTCGCCCCACAAGTACTACAACTCACTAGCATACTGCTCCACTGGTCACCCTGCTTGTTTCACTGCATCAGCCTTGTTCTAAATTTCCATCATCACCATCACATTCCCTCACCTAGAATACATGTTACTCAGGGTTTTTCATATTTGTGCTATAGTGTGCATAGCTTCCACCATTTTACTAACAGACGGTGACATGGATGCCAACAACCATGCCATTATGGTAGAGTTTGTTGTATGCCAAACTCTCCACTCGGGACTAAGCTTGTTAGCCGGCTCCACACAATCCTCTCTTAGATAGTGCTCTACCCCCTTTCTTCCTATGAGCACTTGCACTCTTCTAGACCAACTCAAATAATTCTTGTTTCCCTCTAGCTTCACATCATTTGGCATGAGTTCCAGCTTTAGTTCTGGCAACACTCTAGGGCCAATCATACCCATCTCTGAAGGACCGAAAACGGTGACCAGAGGGGGGGTGAATGGGAGCTGAAAAATTCTTTCGAAAATAATTGGCTACTGTCCCAAAATCACCACCAAAAGTGCGAACAAAACACCATGATGTCCGCAACCCAACTAGTGAGTGGATGTTCCCTAGGAACACAGTGATGTGAACTAGGGTTCCCGATCTTCCGAAAGGTTCTGATAACTCTCGATTTGGTGGAGTCACGACACAATTCGATCCGGCTTCCGAACAACTCGGCTCTGAACCCTGCAATCGCAGCACCACGACCCCTTTGGTTATTGACCGGTGTTGCACGGTCGACCTCGCCAAGAAGGCTAAGTCCTTGCCTACGAATCGAGAACACACGCAAGAACATAAAGGAATGCAACCAAATTGCAGATGAATAATTAATCTCATAAAGTTGGGGTCTCACAAACCGACGGCGGCAGCAAAACTGTTGTCAACAGAATAATCTAAGCAAAACTCAACCCTAATGTAGGCGGAGACTACTGATTATATAGCCTAAGGGGCATCCAAGGACCCTTATTCACATCCCTGGGGAGCGCCGACACGTTACAAGGCCCAAACGGCCCAAAAGACGGCGACACAACGCCCTAACAGATTCTGGACAGTGACTTGTTTCGACGATTCCCATTGATTCCAAACAGCTTTTGACATAGGACCACTTGGTTAGCTTCCTTATCAAATAATCTTTCCATCCATATATGGATCCTCAAAAACGGAGTCCGGACGCGTCCTGGGTGACCAGTTCAAGGCAGACTGGTCCTGGATTCCGAAGTGGACTCGAACTTGATTTGGGCCTCCACCTTGGTGACTCGAACCGGATAAGCTTTGGGCCTCCTTCTCGATTTGGATGCCCTTCTGATCTCCTTGGCCTCCATGTAATTCTCCAAGCATGGTCATATGTGTGGAGGCCATGTCCTCATCACACAGCGGGACACCACAAACGAGCATGGAACAAGAACTAAACCGAGAGTCAGAAAAAGGATACTCAACTTCTATGGAGAGGAAGGGAGTTCTCCACCCAAAGTACCCATGCCAACTGGTGACAAGAGTACTTTGAAAAGTTCCTTGAGATGCTAGAAAGACAAAACATAAGACGGATCTCAAAACGAGCACTCGAAGAGCCCAAACATAAATTTTCAGCAGCAGGTCCCGGAGGTTCCGCGTTTTTCCCCGGAGGCTTCGCGTCCCGGAGGTTCCGTGTTTTTTTTCACGGAGGCTCTGCGCTGTCCAGAAACAACAACACGAACCAAGGAAGAAAGGGTCAAAACTCGATCAAAACAACTCGGATTGACTTGAAACTTTGTAGGTAGGTTCTTGGGAGTGTTGAGAAGATATCTTCAAGACATCAACACCCAATTTCAAGCCTATCACGAGAAATCAAAGAAGAACAAAAAAACACCGGTTCCTGAGACTTAGACCAAGAAATCACCCGATCTACGAGCTCGTGAGGAATTGGTTGATTTTCTTCGGTGGAAAGGCTCAACTCACGTCATAGCTCAAATCAAGGCAACAAGAATGAATCAAAATGGTCTAGAAATGAAGAATTGGCTCAAGAACAAGAGGGAGAAGAAGAAGAATGCGAAGAACACATCAAGAACACACAAATTGATTCAAACTCCGAACACTGGAGGACACGAGGTGGTTAGGGCCACCATTCCCTCAAAGATTCATGGTTCTTACACTAATCGGTGGATTAGTGGACCTCTCTCACACAAGCACCTAGAGGAGGGGAAACCCTAAAGGAGAAAATGAAAATAGAGGAGGTGAGGGAGATGGGGCTCCCTCATCCTATTTAACAGGGCTATTATACAATCCTAGTTTTGCCCCTGGATACAAATGAGTCAAACCACTTAGCCCAAGGGCGTTATGGTCCAATCCGGTGTCATCTTCATCTGACGACCACCGCGCCTCCTCATCAGTAGCTTCGCCTCGACGCGAACTCCCTGATGCCGCCACGTGCCGTCCGTTCCTCCTCGGAACCTCCGCCCGGGTTTTGAGGCCCAAACCCGTAAACCCGCCACCGATGGTTTTTAGGCCCAAACCACCAAACCCACTCGCGAGTAGCGTTCTCCATACACGTCCCCCGCCGCTCGACATGTGTCACCGCCATCCTCGACCGGCCGGCACGCCATGTTCTCTGAGCCCTGCTCGACTTGCACGTCCTCCGTCTTGACTTGGTCAACACGGTCACTCCCATGTACACTTGCGCTTGTCGATGTCCTAGGTGTCAGTAACCGTGGCTAGTCACCCGGCCTCCTGGTCCCTCGGTCCAAGCCTCACGTCCACCCTTCACCGCTCCCGGTCCGTCGGCATAGCACGTCCTCCTTGACCTTCACCTCGTCGTCGACCACCGCCTCCGAGCTCCACACCTGCACAACACAAGCCAAGAGACATGTCACACACATAGCTTTCACCATGGTAGGGTTAGTCACAACTCAATCTACTTCGTGGATCACATTGACAATCACTCATCACAAAATGAACACACAAGGGTACTTGTCAACCTTGTATTCGCAATCTCCCCCTTGATGAGTGCATTGTCAACACCAATACATGAACAGCTTCAGCAAAAGAAAAAGAAGAAGAAGAAGAAGAGAAAAACAAAGAGCTCACCCAAACGACCAAAAACCAAAGAAAAGCCAAAACCGGGTCATTTAAGAATGAGCAAAACTTGGTCCCCAAAGACATGGGCAATGGCTCGACACAACCAAGTAAAACACAACTAGTCCTCAAGAAGAGGCAACGAGCTCAACACCACTAGCAAAGCTCAAAAAGCCAAAAAAATGCTAGACCCTCCAGAAGAGGCAAAGGCTCAACACATCTAGCAAAAATAGCTCAAATGCAACTCCCCCTGAACAAATGCAATCTCACTCAAATGAATGCATATCTCGCAATTTTAGGTGGAATTGGAAACTTCTCCCCCTTGTTGACATATGCACTTATCAAGCTAGAGCCCAATGATTGCAACTCCCCCTCAAAACATGCTATGAATGCAGAAATGCACAAATGCAGAAGCTTCAAGATTATAGCCAGTAGATTGAAAAGATGCTCTAGCTGATGTTGTCATGTATACATATCAACAACTACAGGTGCTAGCAAATGCTCAAAATGATCAAATGAGACGAAATATGGCATTGTATCAAGTTTGATCAAGTTTGAGCAATTCAAAAGAGGGTTCACCACCAAAAGAGCACATAGCAAATATAGACAGGAGATCAACCTTGTGCTACACATGTATGCAAAGTGAACTACCCCAAACAAAGTTCACACATCATGTCATGAGACAAACTTGTGATTTGATCAAATTTTTAGATATCAATTGAATTTTATTGGAGTTATGCAGCTTATCACCAAAGTTTGTCAAACAAATGTGTGCGGGAGGTTATCGATGCCATCAAAACCTGACTTATCGACCATGTCAAGCCTATGCCAAAAGCAATCAGAAGCTTAAGACAGTGATCTCGGTATCCATTATAGAGCTCAAGTTCACTCTTAAGTGCAATAGGGAGCTATCTCGATACTCTGACATGGGACATCAAAGAACCATCCCGATCTTTTCATACCTTGTTTTTCATGTTTTAGCACAAATTCAAGTTTCTCAAGAAAGTGTGTAACTCAAGGTATAAGCCGTAGAAACTAAGTATATATATGAAGCAAAAAGGGTTCTTGACACGCCTATACATGCCAGTTGCCACAAGAAGTGGTGAACATGTTTCAAGTTTCTTCAAGTTTTATTCAAGTTCACAAAAAAAAGATTTTTAGCTCATATCAAGAGATCAAAGTGAGCCTAAGCAAAGCACATCATGTATATTCATAACATCCCCAACAAGAGCATAGTGTCAATCTAGCTACTATAAGGATGAAGCTCAAGATGCAATATGATACATGATGATATGATATGCAAATATGATACAAAAACAAAATTAAAAGCTAAACTATAAAGAAAACCAAAGACTAATGTACAAGAACCAAAAATTTCCCTCCTCTAAAAAGGGAAACAAACTCCAAGCTCCCCTCGCAAGCGAGCAAACTTGGCTTGGTCAAGGGGTTTGGTGAAGATATCTACGAGCTGGTTGTGGGTGTCAACATGAATAAGATCGATGTCCCCTTTCTCATAGTGGTCTCGCAAGAAGTGAAAACGGACCTCTATGTGCTTGGTTTTGGAGTGGAGAACGGGATTTTTGGCTGCAAATATGGCACTTGTGCTATCATAGAACAAAGGCACTCGCCTAAACTTAAGTCATAGTCTCACAAAGTAGCAACCATCCAAAGCAACTGGGAACAGCAAGCAGCAGCAACATACTCAGCTTCTGTGGTGGATTGGGCTATAGTGGACTGCTTGCGAGAGGACCAAGACACTAGTGAAGACCCAAGAAACTGACAAGTCCTAGAAGTGGACTTCCTCTCAACACAACAGCCAGCATAATCCGCATCAGAGTAACCGCAAAGAGAAAGAGAGGAGGAAGCCAAAAACCAAAGACCAAATTCAGGTGTGAAACGAAGGTACCTCATGATCCACTTGACGGCTTGACGATGCGAAGTGCGCGGTGAAGATTGAAAGCGCGCATAGAGACAGACCGCGAACTGGATGTACGGTCTCGTTGCTGTCAGGTACAGCAATGACCCAATCATGCTTCGATGCTCCTTCTGGTCCACAGCTTCTCCTTCCTTGTCCTCATCTAGGGCCATCATGGTTGACATGGGCGTCGAAAGAGGCTTGGCCTCGCCCATATCAAACTTCCTCAGGAGAACCTTGGTGTACTTGCCTTGATGCACGAACGTTCCCTCGCGTGTTTGCTTGATTTGCAGCCCAAGGAAGAACGTCAATTCATCCATCATGCTCATCTCGAATTTCCTGCTCATAGTCTCAGAAAACTTTGCAACAAGAGCGTGAGAGGAGCCACCAAAAATGATATCATCCATGTAAATCTAAACCAACAAAGTGTCAGTGCCTTGCTTGAGGAGAAATAAAGTTTTATCTACGGAACCCATCTTAAAGCCCTTAGCAAGTAAGAAAGCCTCCAAACGCTCATACCAGGCTCTCGGGGCTTGTTTCAACCCATACAAGGCTTTGTGGAGTTTGTAAACATGGTTGGGATACTTGGGATTTTCAAAACCAGGGGGTTGCCTCGCATACACTTCTTCCTCTGTGTACCCGTTCAAGAAGGCACTCTTCACATCCATCTGATACAGCTTGAACCCTTTCGAAGCTGCATAAGCCAAGAGCATCCTTATAGCCTCGATACGGGCCACAGGAGCAAAGGTTTCTTCAAAGTCTACTCCCTCTTTCTGACAAAACCCCTGAGCCACTAGCCTAGCCTTGTTCCTCACCACTACCCCATCCTCACTTTGCTTGTTCTTGAAAACCCATTTTGTACCTATAGGGTGACACTCAGGTGGAGGTGGAACTAAGACCCAGACGTCAGTCCTCTCAAAGTTCTGTAACTTCTCATGCATAGCATTGACCCAATTGGGATCAGAAAGTGCGTGTCCAACATTTTGTGGCTCAAAATTAGCGACAAGAGCGAAATGAGCGAAATGTGATATTTCATATGACCTTGAGCGTGTAACACGCTGATTGATGTCGTCGATCATAGTCTGAGGTAGGTGGCGACACTGGATGTGCCGAGGTGCTTCCCTTGAAGATGTCGCCTCCCCCTCAACAGCTGCTAGGGCCTCCTCAGGTGCAGTTGAAGTAGGCTGCGGAGGCAGCTCGTGCGGACCCCAAGTTGTGGAAGAAGATGGGTCGAGTCCGTGAGCCGAAGTAGTCATCGCAGACTCCAATGGAGTAGCCGAAGAGATCGGCTCGACATCTCCCAAATCAGCATCTTCCTCATTCTCCTCATCAAAGATGCTCTTACCAATCTCCTTATCACCTGCACTTTCAAAGACAGGAGCAAACAAGGCATGGTCTCATCGAAAGTAACCTCACAGGTCTCTACAACTTGGTTAGTTTCAAGATTAAGTATACGATAAGCATGAGAATGTGAAGCATAACCGAGAAAAAATACCATCGGAGGATCGAGACTCAAATTTGTCCAAATTACCTTGTTTCAGAATGAAGCACTTGTATCCAAACACTCAAAAGTGGCTCACCTTGGGTAGTCGACCAAATCGCAGCTCATAAGAAGTTTTCTTCATGAAGGCTCGAAGAAAGATGCGATTGGAAACATGACATGCGGTGTTAATCGCTTTGGCCCAATATCTCCTAGGAGTCCTATGCTCATTGAGCATCATCCTGGCCATCTCAACAAGGGTCTGATTCTTGCGCTCAACAACACCGCTCTACTAAGGGACATAAGGCGAGGAGAACTGGTGCTCAAGACCCAAAGAAGAGCAGAAGGAATCAAACTGAGAGTTCTTGAATTCTGTGCCATTGTCACTGCATATAGCTCTTATGACATTCTTTGGCAACTCAGTCTGTAACTGAAGAATCAAATCTCGAGCATGAGAAAAAGCCTCATCCTTACCCTCCATGAAGAACACCCAAGAGTAGCAAGAAAATTCGTCCACGATCACTAGAACGTACCACTTTTCTCCCTCAGACCGAACCTGAGCCGAACCAATAGTGTCCATATAGAGTAGCTCACTAGGTCCCTTGGTCATGACCTGAGTCACAGGAGGGTGAGAAGCAGCAACCATCTTCCCATGACGACAAGGGTGGCAAACCAAATCCTTTTCAAATTTTAACTTGGGCAATCCTCGGATTAAGTCAAGTGAGCTCAACCTAGCTAGTAAGTCAAAACTCAAATGACCCAGTCTCCTATGCCACTTCCAAAGCTCAGAGGAGGATCCGGCCACCAAACATCGAGAAGAGCCAAAGGAGTGAGAAAAATCAGCTCAAAAGACATGGCTAAAAGGGACAATCTAGCAAACAAGATTTCCCTGAGAATCAAGAACTCGAGACAAGTCGGTCTTAAAGCACACTTCAAAGCCATCTTGAAGGAGTTGCGAAACTGAAAGCAAATTGAAATGCAAATTCAAAACCAAAGCAACATCCTTCAAGATAAAACTCTCATTGACCCAAATGATCCCACGAGAAAGCACCTTACCTTTGCTATTGTCCCCGAATGTGATGTACTCCTTACATTGTACGGGGTTGAGGCTGGAGAACCATTTTGAACTTCTGGTCATGTGGCGCGAACAGCCAGAATCAATGAGCCACGTGTTCTCCAAGCCTTCGTCCGGCATCAATAGAAAGACATGGGATGAGCAAATGGTGCAACACTAGGGTTAGTAAACTATGAAGGATACCAGTGTTGGCTCATTTGCCCAGGAAAAGTGTTAGGAAAAACACCAAACATGCCATGTCCCATTTGAGGAAAGCGGACACCATGTGGGGGAAAACGTGGTCCGCTAGAACTGTAGGACTGAAAGCCACTGCCACGAGGTCCAAAGTCATATTGAGCATGACCTGAACCATGCCGAACACGACCACCATGACCACCGCGTGGTCTCGCAACCTGAGGCCTAGCACATTGAAGCATTGCCCCTCGAGGCCTAGCATTGCGCCTCGGAACAGGGGCACATGTATGCCATGAGGCGAGCAGTACATGTTCCGGTTTTTCAACTCGTACTCTCGCCGCTCATCTCTCTTCCTCCTAAAGAAAAACTCAACAAGATGACCATCCCTATGGCAATAGTAACAGTGATACCTTACTTCTCTCTTGGGTGATTATTGGCTCACTTTCTTGTGGGTATGTGTCACTCTTGGTAGCTTTTTGGCTTTAGGAAGGGGATCCTCAGAGATGTTCGGTAGAGCGTCAAGTGGGTTCCTGAGATGGTTCAGTTTTGGAACCCAAACTTGTTTATGGGGTGGAGCTCTTGGAGGTTCTTCAAATACTCCATCTTTCACAGTGGGTTCAGTAGGCTTAGGTGGATTGATCTTGATCAATTTAGGAGTAGTGGAAGGTTTCTCACTTGGGTTCAAACCACTGAACTCACCAACTTTGCCATAGACATGTTCACCATTCCCACCTAGAGCAAAGCCTACTCCCGATGTTCCAGTTCCCCGCCCGAACTGGCTCATCATCATGCCCAACTGCGGCTCACTACAAGACACCCAATTCAAGATGGACCGAAGGTATGTGTTGTCTTCCTCGGATCTCATCTTGTCATGCCTGCAAGACTCAAGCTCCAACACCAAGCTCTCACAATGTGCACACTCAACAATTGTGCTATCTAAACTAGCCTTCTCAAGAGCAAGGATCTTGGCATTCTTCTCTGCCAGCTCAGATTGCAAGCCTGAACAAGACTTGCACGCACCCAACAAGCTAGACCTAGCCTTCAACTCATCGTTCTCATCTAACAAGGCAGCAAACTTAGATTGCAACTCAGAAAAGTTAGTCATATGAGTAGCACATTCATCACACTCAACCTCGTCAGACACATGAACGACAAGCTTCTTAGCTTTCTCAAGCTCTTTCTCCACAATTTCTAGCTTGTCCTTAAACTCTTTCCTCTCACGAGCAACACGTTTCAGCAGCTTATCTTGACTCATCAAAGTATCGGTCATGATATCAAGCTTGGCAATAAGAGCGTCGACGGAGGGTTTTACCTCAGTAGAGTCGTCGTCGCCGGGAAGCACATCCTTGTTGGGCTTCACCCCTTCATCCACGGCCATGGTGCAGTAGCCTCCATGGATGGACTTGGCGACAAAGCAAAGGCCGGTCAACTTGTCCTCACGCCTCTTCTCGGACTCATCATCGCTCGAGGGAGAAGAAGACCGGTCATCGTCGGTGTCATTGTCAAGGTCGCTGAGGGAGGCGAGGAAGGCGTGCTCTTGGGCCTTGGCCTTCTTGAAGTACTTCTTCTTCAATGCCTCCTTGTTGAATCCTCCCTTCGACTTGTGCTTGGAGGTGTACTCGCGCTTGTCCTTGCGCTTGCTGGAGTCGTACTTGTCGGAGGAGTGCTTGTTCTTCTTGGGGCAGTAGGCGATGAAGTGGTTGGGATCTCCACAGCCGTAGCATCCTTCCTTCAGACCACCACCACGCTGGTGATTCAAGCGGTTGTTGTGAAACCGCGAGAACCGGCTAATGATCAACGCCAGCTCGTCGTCCCCAATACTCTCCATCTACTCCTCTGTGACAGACATCAAAGAAGACAAGGCAACAGACATCTGTGAAGAGTTAGCCAAAGAACTTGAGCCGTTACCTGAGACCAAAGCCATAGTCGGTGCAGAGGGATTCTTGAGCTTGGCTTGGGTCTGGTAGTCGATCTTGGTGGACTTGAGCTTGCTGAAAAGCTCATCCACGGTGAGGGTCTCATACCCCAAAGACTCAATGATGGTAGTCACCTTCACATCCCATACCTTCTGATCTAGGGCATATAGAAGCTTGAGTGCCCTCTCGTGATCTTGTTGACGATGGTCCTGAAAGCGAGAAAACATGGCATCGATGGACTCGCCATCAAGCTGGGTGAAGTTCTCGTACTCCCTCTTGTACGTCTCGTAGAGTCCTGGTTTTGACCTGTGCGGTCCCCTCGTGATAGCTCTGAAGCCTCACCCAGATCTCCTGAGCAGTAGTACAATCGGAGACTCTCTCGAACTCCTGAAGTGAAAGACTCGAGAAAAGAACTGTGCGAGCTCTGCTATTAGCATTGTGCTGATCTTTTTGATCTTGCGTGACACGAGCACGGGGTTCAAGCACAACGTAAGTAGCATCCTCGCAAATCTCCCAAACAAGCCAATCAATCCCCTAGAGATGCGCGGACATGCGGATCTTCCAATAGGGATAATTTGTTTCATCGAAGAACGGTGGTTTGCCGGAACCACGCTCCATGTCGCCTTCATGGATCATGGACCGATTAAGGTGGAATAATCCTTAACCAGCTCTGATACCAATTGAAGGACCGAAAATGGCGACTAGCGGGGGGTGAATGGGAGCCGAAAATTTCTTTCAAAAATAATTAGCTACTGTCCTAAAATCACCACCAAAAGTGCGAACAAAACACCATGATGTCCACGACCCAACTAGTGAGTGGATGTTCCCTAGGAACACAGCGGGGACACCACAAACGAGCACGGAACAAGAACTAAACCGAGAGTCAGAAAAAGGATACTCAACTTCTATGAAGAGGAAGTGAGTTCTCCACCAAAAGTACTCATGCCAACTGTTGACAAGAGTACTTAGAAAAAGTTCCTTGAGATGCTAGAAAGACAAAACAAAAGACGGATCTCAAAACGAGCACTCGAAGAGCCCAAACACAAATTTTCAGCAGTAGGTCCCGGAGGCTCTGCGTTTTTTCCCAGAGGCTCCGCGTCCCGAAGGTTCCATGTTTTTTTCCCGAAGACTCCGCGCTGTCCAGAAACAGCAGCACAAACCGAGGAATAAAGGGTCAAAACTCGATCAAAACAACTCGGATTGACTTGAAACTTTGAAGGTAGGTTCTTGGGAGTGTTGAGAAGATATCTTCAAGACATCAACACCCAATTTCAAGCCTATCATGAGAAATCAAAGAAGAACAAAAAAACACCGGTTCTTGAGACCTAGACCAAGAAATCGCCCGATCTACGAGCTCGTGAGGAATTGGTTGATTTCCTTCGGTGGAAAGGCTCAACTCACGTCATAGCTCAAATCAAGGCAACAAGAACGAACCAAAATGGTCTAGAAATGAAGAATCGGCTCGAGAACGAGAGGGGGAAGAAGAAGAACGCGAAGAACACATCAAGAACACACAAATTGATTCAAACTCTGAACATCGGAGGACACGAGGGTGGTTAGGGCCACCATTCCCTCAAAGATTCATGGTTCTTACACTAATCGATGGATTAGTGGACCTCTCTCACACAAGCACCTAGAGGAGGGGGAAACCCTAAAGGAGAAAATGAAAATGGAGGAGGTGAGGGAGATGGGGCTCCCTCATCCTATTTAACAGGGCTATTACACAATCCCAATTTTGCCCCTGGATACAAATGAGTCAAACCACTTAGCCCAAGGGCGTTATAGTCCAATCTGGTGTCATCTTCATCCGACGGCCACTGCGCCTCCTCATCAGTAGCTTCGCCTCGACGCGAACTCCCCGATGCCGCCACGTGCCATCCGTTCCTCCTCGGAACCTCCGCTCGGGTTTTGAGGCTCAAACCCATAAACCCGCCACCGATAGTTTTGCGGCCCAAACCACCAAACCCACTCGGCGAGTAACATACTCCATACGCATCCCCCGCCGCTCGACACGTGTCACCGCCATCCTCGACCGGCCGGCACGCCAAGTTCTCTGAGCCCCGCTCGTTGCACGTCCTCCGTCTTGACTCGGTCAACACGGTCACTCCCATGTACACTTGCGCTTGTCGATGTCCAAGGTGTCAGCTACCGCAGTTAGTCACCCGGCCTCCTGGTCCCTCGGTCCAAGCCTCACGTCCGCCCTTCACCACTCCCAGTCCGTCAGCACGGCACGTCCTCCTTGACCTTCACCTCGTCGTTGACCACCGCCTCCGAGCTCCACACCTGCACAACACAAGCTAAGAGACATGTCACACACATAGCTTTCGCTATGGTAGGGTTAGTCACCACTCAATCTACTTCGTGAATCACATTGATAATCACTCATTACAAAACGAACACACAATGGTATTTGTCAACCTTGTGTTCGCAATCTCCAAAAGCTCCTAAATCATGCACCTCATCTCACTTCTTATCTCACTCTTGGTAATCTGTGGATCACCTCCACCATTACCACCACTGTTGTGCTGTTCAGCTTTTGCCTTCCTTGCATCCTCTTCTTCTGCTTTCCTCTGTGCTTCCTCCTTTGGATCCATCTCCGTAAATCAGATAGCAGCAACCCCAAACACCTCACCTCAACAGATCACTACACAACCACCAAATCTCCACTCTCACCACTCAGCACACACCACCACCCAGCAGCAGCACCTCCTCCCCTTAACGAGCAGCACAGCAGCACTCACACCACCGCCAGCAACAGAGAGCAGCAGCACCTTCTTCTCCCCTTCACGAGCAGCGAGCAGCAGCACCTTCTTCTCCCCTTCACAAGCAGCAGCACCTTCTTCTCCTCGACGAGCTCGCGTCCTCAGCTGCTCCCCTGCCGTCCAGTGAGATGTCCCGGCGCAGCGAGCTTCTCCTCGCAGCTCCGAACCTCCACTCGGCCTCCCACCTAGTGGGCCTGCGCGTGCACCGCTCCGAGGGCCCACGTGCCGAGCTGCGCCGCGGCTCGCACGCGGCCAGCACTGGCGCCCGCGCACGTGCAGGCAGCGAGTTGCACCACCTCCGCGTCCGTACGCGGGCTCGCGCACGCCGCACACGCACCTCACTGCGCCGCTGCAGCCGCGCCACCGCTGGTCGCCGCACCGCCGCCGATCGAAACCCTAAACCTGGCTCTAGATACCATATTGAAATTTGAGGAAGTTTCTGGCTGGATGATTTTCCCAGCCACACTTACAATGAACTATTTACACCAACATCAAGATACCTTGTCCGATTAAAGTAGGGGTCCCTAAACATCAGGAAATATTCTTAGGTGAAGATCCACATTCCAGACAGCCCAGCATTGCCAAATTGCTCAACACAAAGCTGTAGTTCAAGGTACTATAGGACGACTGCAGAAAAATTTGGGAGGTCAAAATCCAAAAAAAAATTAATTTGCCTAGTGCCAAGGTCTGACACTCGGCAAAGGGTCATTTTGCCGAGTGTCACACCCTTGACACTAGGCAAAGTGGACAGTTTGCCGAGTGCCATGATCTGAAACTCGGCAAACGCCCTAAATAGATAACCCCGTGCCCCCTGCCCTCACACACACATTCACACGCACCGACCCCGCAGTTCTCTTAGGCCACCGCCGCCCTAGGTCCGATCCAAGACCGAGCTCCGCCACCTCTCAAGCCGCCGGAGGTCCGCCACCTCTCAAGCCGCCAGACGCCCGATCGCCCGCCTCCACATCTTCGCCTCCGCTGGCTAGCAGGCCCCAGACGCCGCCCGCCTCCACACCCCCGCCCCTGCCAGCGGCCAGGCCCGCCCCCTACCAGCGGCCAGCCCCGCCCCCGCCGGCTGCTAGGCCCGCCCCCCGCCAGCGGCCAAGCCCCAGAAGCCACCCAGCCGCCGACGCCCGCCCCAGGATTTGCCGACGCCCGACGCCGCCCGCCCACACCAACCACCGCCGACGCCCGCCCGCCCCAGGAGCTGCCAGGTGCTCATCTTCCTCACCCCTGCTTTCTTCCTGCTTTGCACTCACAGTCATCAGTTAAAGCTTAGTGAGATCTGCTAGCTCCCTTCTTTTCTTCTAGAATCTGATTAAGTAACGAAGGGATAGATCAGCTGTGCTGCGAGTTGCTTCTGCTGGAGAAAGAAAGTCAAACACAACACATCCCCTGGGGGCTGGGGCAATTTGTTGCTGTCTTTTTCTTGGATCTAGTGAAAGCTTGTATAGGATGATTACTTTAGAACTTTGAAGTGAAACAACCAAACCATGAACTACTATTTTCCCCCAAATTTGATGTAGAACGCTGTACAGGCTGCCATAAAAAACCACATTATACTGCTATCCAACTCTAATTAAGTGGACAGCTCCGGTCATTTCGATGTACCTTAGCAAAGCCCAAATATAAAAAGTGTAGTTATTGTTATGTTCCAACTATTTATCCCCAGTTAAATTTTCTGAAAGAAAGTAAGAAATATCATTTCTTTTTTTAAGCAATACCATTTCATTTGTTAATAATAGTTATAGATGGCCATTTCACTTGGTTTTCATAGAAAATGTACTTTCTTGTTTGTGCACATTGTGCACATTGAACAGAATCAGATCCTCTAGCTTGACTTTACCCTGCAGTCAGGACATCTGTACTGTCCACTACTGATCCATCGATCTGCTCTCTTAGTTTAACCTGTATAAGGGCACCCGCAATGCTCCTTCATTGTTCTTTGACTTCTCTGTCAGTGCAAAGCATTGGTAGGATGGATGCTGTAAGTCATCTGGGAGTACTGTGTGCTAGCCATCCATCCATTGTCATTTAGCATGAATGCAGTGATGAGTTACACATTGGATTTTATTTAAGATATGATTCTTATGGCAGTATAGTTAATGTAGTACACTGTCGTTGTTCTTCAGTACATACAGTGATGAGTTAATGCAGTGATGAGTTAAGGTAGTTTGGATTTTTTTTTCATAATATGGCAGGTTCAGGGATTACTTGGGTTATTCTAAACAAAAGCATAGGTGCATAATTTAAATGTAGATTTAGATGTTACTTTTGCTTATTTTCATAGTGATATACTCCCTCCTTCCACAAAATTACATGTGAATCTTCTGAATCTGAATTTGGGATGCTAGTGCAGTACCACTTTGATAATCTTGTACATCTTTCAGTAACTCGCTTGATACCAGAAAATTACATGTGAATCTTATGTAACATTATATGTTGTCGCAGGTTACCAACACCATACCTTGTAGGAATCATCCTGCTTGTGCATCAGCAACATTGTAGGGATTATCCAAGAGGTAAACATCAGCATGTCCTTTCAAGCTGATCATGTTTTCTTCCCCTCCACTTTGATTCATGGTGTAATTTTTTTCATTTTCACTAGCCACATGTTCTTAGGGTAAAGGAGGTGCCTACAAGCATTTGAAGTTTTCTAGACATCTAAAACAATCATAGCAGCTGTCGTCCATAGCTAAGAAGTTATTGGTCGAAGGAACTTGTGAAAGGTAAGATTTATTTAACGAGGTCGCGTTCATGAATGCATGATTACCTTGTTCCAAGCTTCTTATGTGCCTCGTGGTTATTCCGTGAAGCAGAAATAGTTAAAGCTCTTGGAGCTTATTTGTTGTTGTCATGTTAAAATCAGTAATCCCTACAAATCAGCACCGTTTAATAATTGGTGAATAGTAGGATAGCTGTGAAAAGCACAGTGGATGGATGAACCCATACCGAGGGGGGAGGGAGAGAGAGAAGCTATTGTACAAATTTTGAGAACATCACTGAATAATTTGTAGCAATAGCTTGCAAATATAAGTAGGTCATGTTTCACACACACAACACATTATAGATAATTAGGGGCAATGATTAAGCTATGTACAAATATGGAGTTTGAAACTGCATTAACCATGAAGGGGGAAAATGAAATCCATACAGCTTACATCCAAAAAATTAGAAGGAAATAACCTGAAAACATCAGGTTCATATTAGAGCCTTAGAAGTAAGCTGGGATAGAATGTTTCTTTAAATTTTTTTTTCTTTACGGAAACCACACTTACTGGTATTGAGCAAGGGAACAAAATCAAACCGTTGAGACAGGTAGTCATGATATCTGGGCAAAACACATAATAATGTAGTACCCATACCAAACCTATCTATGTCACACTGGATAAACTGAATCATCTTATCCACCTCTGAAACAAGCTTAATCTCTGATCTACCTCTGAATTAGTGGAACCTGGAACTAATGCCAACTCTAGGCCACTGAATTTTTGGGGTGGTCTAACAAAGCTTTCAGCTGGTAGTAGGTACACAGAGCTGTGTTTATTGGAGATCAGCAGCCAAAGCTAGCAGCTGCCCACTTGTAGCGACTCACTGTTTTTTCAGTGATCTAGCAGCTTTTAGCTGACAGTACGTCACTAGAGTTTTATTTTAAACTAGTTAGTACTCCGCGTGTTGCCGCGAGGCAATTATTTCATTCAGAATTTAAAAAATTTATATACACGAAAACCTGCGGCCTATCTATGGGTACTCGCAATGGAAGTCATCATTGATCACATATTCAAATTCAACAGAATTTTACATGAAAAAATGGCATGCCAACATTGTAGATAAGGACCTGATCTGTATATGTAAGTAGGTGGCAAGTGAAATTGTGAAGAAACATTATGGGCCATTGTGGCAACTTCAATAGCTACATAAATAAGATGGTGATATACTATGAAATTGCACCTGCATACCTAGTAGATAATAATAATGCTTCTCACGGACAACACTCTCAAAGACATTGTTAGTTTGATACGAACATCAGTCATTGCTCATAGATGCACCTGCAGTTGCAGAATTGAACGGATATGACAGTAAGAATGTATGATGTTGGCCATTCTCTTTTTGCTTGTTTGAACAAACTAAGGAAACATAGACATAGACTGCTGGTAGGTGGACATGATGGTATGTTGTGCTGCTTTCAGCTCTAATTTATACAATGTAAAACACCAACAGTATGGGTTGTGCATTATATCAGATACAACAAAACAGAAATGTAAACCATGGTCTGCATGCATACATGAGGCCAGCCGGGAGGGACACCAAATCATATCGGTCAGTCAGTATGAACAAACAAATTAGAGAATATATAGATAATATATCTGATCAAAGGATAACATGTACAATAGCAATAAGATAGAGAAACAGTTGGTTGGTTGGTTGGTTATATTAATTAGACCACGCTATCTATGTCTGTGGCTGTGGCTCCTTGAGAAGAAGGCCTCGCCGCACCGCTGCTTGTGCTTGTGGTCTTTACGGATTACTAAACCATTCTTCACGTATATCATGAGAAGGGTAATGATGGTCATGATCTCACCATCGTCGGTCAGGTGTTTGGCATGATAATTCTCGTTGCACAAGTAGGCCGTGTAGAACAGCATGTCCGCCCACACCTCCAAGACCATGTTTAGAACGACTTTATATTCAAGTTTGTTTAGGACGACTTCATCAACTGTTGAGAATGATGTTCCTGTTTGTCCTGTGATGACCATGTCTTTATTATTACCATCTTCGACTCTTTCCTCTCTTTGTTGTCTCTGTTTCTTCTTCCATGATGTCTTTGCCATGTTCGACTCAATTTTCTTTAATTCCGCCAGCGACGTGGCCGTGACGTGGATCAGCTTTGCCGCAAGCTGACATCCTCTGTCCAGTATACTATTCATCTAAGACTGAGGCTGAGCATCAGCACCAGTTTCTCCTCCGCCCCCCCTGTCGTCCAACAATGCCTTCATCTTCGTCCGGTTGAAGTGGAGTTCCTTCCATCAGAGCCTCCTTCTGATGCAGTATGACGTCGACCAGTTTTGATTTTGTGCAGAGCCTCAAATGAGTGACAGTATCGGAGCACAGCTGCACATACGCCCGGCGACTAACAGGGTAAGGCAGCATGTAGGGACGAGCAGCCAGTAGGAAAAACATGTAATCAGCGAGAGTCACTGTTGCGTCTTCTTTTTGTCTCCGCATACCTTTAAAGCTGATGTCGAAGTATCTTATGATAAATGTGTTGGGGTGGTTTTCGTACCACCACGTGTAGACATGAGTAGCGATGTGCCACACAAGGATTCTCTCCTCCAGTTTTAACTCCTCCATCATCGTCTAGATCCAAGTAACCAGTCCTTCATTATTATTCATGCCTCTCCGAACGGCATTCAGACCCTGTGATTTCGTAATGTCTTCAGTTGTCGATACTAATTCCAGCACCTTTTCCATGACAAGTTTCGGGACCTTGGTGGACCAGGAGTAAACATTGGAGTCCCACCAGTCCTCCACTCCCAACCTTTTTGCCATCTTGCTGCCCCTGTTGTAGTCGCTGTGACGCCTGAGCTTAAAAAGGCTGTATTAATTGCCGCATGCGGCCCGACCAGTATTCTTCTTCACTTAGTAAATTTACTAGCCCCATTGCTGCAGTGATGCCGGCTTCTACTATGGCCCTGTTTAGTTGCAAAAAATTTTGCAAAAATTTTCAACATTTTCCGTCACATCGAATCTTTGGATACATGCATGAAGCATTAAATATAGATAAAAAAATAAAATTAATTACACAGTTTAGACGAAATGAACGAGACAAATCTTTTAAGCCTAATTAGACCATGATTGGACACTAATTACCAAATAACAACGAAATTTGCTACAATGTCATTTTGCAAAAAAAAATTGCAACTAGACCGGCCCTATAAAAACAACGGTGCAAATGCTATACCAACCCCTAGCATATAGCAGGATGGCTGTCCACTAGCAGCCTGGAAATGGAAATAGGTTCCAGCAATCAAGAAGCAAACTGAATGTGAAAACACATTCTCTCTTTTTTTCAGTACACATTTTGTATCAAGTCTAAGCAAATAGCCATCTGTACAAAAGGGGAAGAGATGTTAACTGACAAATTGTTTATGTATAACCCATAGAAAATGTATCATATTTGTGCACTATGATAAAATTGAATTTTCTTATCTTCCTGAGAGGATATATAGTCCAATTTACAATTTGGATTGGAAGGAGCAGCCTGGAAATGGAAATAGGTTCCTGCAATCAAGAAGCATTCTGAATGTGAAAACACATTCTCTCCTTTTTTCAGTACACATTTTGTATCAAGTCTAAGCAAATAGCCGTCTATACAAAAGGGGAAGAGATGTTAACTGACAAATTGTTTATGTATAACCCATAGAAAATGTATCATATTTCTGCACTATGATAAAATTGAATCTTCTTATCCTCCTGAGAGGACATATAGTCCAATTTCGCTGAGATATATGTGTATCCTCTAACCTTAAAAGTAATATACCCATAGGAACATGTTTTGCCTGCATCTGAGTTTTTCAATTGATCCCGTTTGTTTTTTTTTTTGTGCAGAGAAGAGCCCGTCGGAGTCGTGCAGGAGTACCTTGGCGACCCCGATCGTCTTCCTTGCCGCTGCGGGTCTGCTTGCACCGCGTCCTCTCGCCACTGCACCAGCCCGCCACGGCCCCGCTAGCCTGACTGCACCGCCACCCAAGGTATAACATCTCTTTCCGTATCATGGTCTTGTATTGCGTAACCCAGTTAGGCGTCTCCCGTTCGAAAGAGATACGGTTGGAAGTATGTAGATCTTTGCATATCTATAACCATATCTGTTTCGAATTGTCCACGTTCTTTGGACAGCCCGCGGATGCGTAGATGGGTTAGTTTCTATGGTCTGCTCCGATCCAAGACTGAGTTTCGGCACCATCTTCATGAATTCTGGCATCGATCAAGGGAACCTACCCCGCAGGAATCTGATATCCTTCTTACACAGGGTGTCGGAAATGGGAGGCCCAATTTCATTTCTTGGTTCAAAAAGAAGATACCGTCCAATTTAGCTTTTACTTAGCTTGACATTCCAAGTTGCTCATACATGTGAATAATATAACGATCTTTCCTGCTCGAGCTTGCAGGGCCAAACCGATAAGTCCATGAGTGCCGAGTTAAGACAGGTTGCCAATGGCTTTGCCTATAGGGTCAAGTCATTTACCGGTTATGACGTGAATGGATATCGCTTTCGCACAACAAGCTACGAGCAGAGTCGGCCCAATCGAAAAACCACAAGTACTGGAGTTTTTACGGCCGGCCAAGATGGGGTCGAGTATTATGGAAGAATTGAAGAAATATTCGAACTCAACTATCATGGTTGCAAATCTCTTAATCCTGTCATATTCAAATGCCATTGGTTTGATCCTCAAGTAACGAGACGGACTTAGGCTAGTCTTGGGCTAGTTGAAATTCGACAGGATTCCGTCTATCCAGGAGACGATGTTTATGTTGTGGCCCAACATGCCAAACAGGTTTATTATCTCCCATATGCGTGCCAAACCAAAGAGCATCTTAAGGGTTGGGATATTGTGCACAAGGTATTGCCACACGGTAAACTACCTGTCCCAAATGATGAAGATTACAACTTCAACCCAAACACATACGACCGGAGAGTTCTTTCAAGAAGAGGGGCTAGATGGGAGGTTTGTGATAGACTTAACCGAAAGTGATCGGAATGGAAGTAGACAATGAAAGGGTTGATGATGAGGACGCTGGAGATGAGGTGCTCAATGTGAAGGACTTAGAAATGCTTGACCGATTATGTTTAGGCTATGACAATGATAACACAATGCTACTAATCGGCTAGTGTTGATAATTTCGATATGGGTTGATAGTGATGATGAAACTTATGATCCAGCTAATCCCGATCCTGAAGATTATTTCTAATACATGTAATACTATATTTTTTGTAATTATGTTTTGTTTATTTTGCATCTATGTTATTTTCAGGCTTATGTTATTTTGTTTCTAATACATCTGTTCATTCTTTTTAATTGCAGGTGATTGAACAAAGATGGCGGATAACTGTCAGAGGAGGGTGAACTCGATTTACCAAAGAACACACCCTTCATCGCCTGATGCAGATGAGGAGCCATCAGAGAGGAGGAGGAGGAGCAGGAGCAGCAGCCGCAGGAGTTCCATGTCGCCTCCCGCCACGGCGCGTGAGGAGGAGGAGCACGTGATGCCCGGGACCGACGAGATGGCGCATGGGGACGGCGAGGAGGCAGCAGTGGGTTCCACTTCCTCTAGTTCGTTGAGTATCTACTTGCGAGGACCCGCGAGCCTCCCTCCCGCGACCGATACCTCCTCATAGACGCCCGCTGATTCGACCCGAGGGAGAAAAGTAAGGAACTTAATATATTATCACTACTTTCATATGATATGTTGAAAATCACAATAGAAACTAATAATTTTTTTAATAATAACTTGTGCAGGGGTTGGACGATTGTAGAGTCTGCAGGTTGTCACACATGCCAAGTCAATGGCATCCTCGGTCTTTTGGTCAGGGAACACTTCCCTGGCCTGGTTGAGTTCGCCAGGAAGACAGAGCCGGCCTACACGTTTGACCATTACACCGTCGCCCCCGATGCTGAAGATCTACATGGCAGGGAATTCAGCAACAAGGCGGAGCAGATGAGGGAGGAGCTGTGGGTAAGTCTTTGTCACACTACATTTCTCAATACATCGCATTCATTGAACATTTTTTAAAATGAATGAAAACATCACGTCTATATGCAGGATTCATTGTTCGCCTAAACGGCCGTTTAGTCCGTTTAAACACCGTTTAAACGGTAAACAGAAGTCAGTCGTGTTGTTTAGGCCCTAAACGGTGAATTCAACGGTTGGGCCGTTTTAAACCCGTTTAAAACCGTTCAATCCCGTCTAAACGGTCTAAACAAAATCAGATTAAACGTGATTAAATGAGCTAAACAACCATTTAATCCATAATTAAGTGAATTAAAGGACTACATCTATCACAATCAACATGAAACTAATTAACATTATAATTATATGAAGTGTTGTGGGATTTAGATTTCTTCCAACAAGATTATTTGGTAGAATATTTGATTTTTACATGTGTAAGTATGTATGAGTTCTAGCAAATTTTATTTTTACTTACATAAATATGTATATTTTATTGTTATTATACAAAACCGTTTAGCCTGTTTAACTCCGTTTAAACACCGTTTTTAAAACGGTCTAAACGCTAAACGAAGAGTGGCCGACTATTTACCGTTTAGCGTTTAGGAAAACATTGGCAGGATTTCTTCAGATGTCAGGTGGGATTTGAGGACAAGGCGGCTTTGGTGGCTACCAAAGAATGTAAAACACTCGTGAAGCACCTGCACTACGAGTCGCGCATCCAGGCCATCATAACATACTACGGGGCGTATCTTGGAAGGAAGGTCACCAAGAAAGATGCAAGAGAGATGATGCTGACCAAGGAACAGTACATGGAGGTAAGCTTAGTCGAACATTAATACTGATTTCTTCTGAGCTTAGGTGGGCTTAATCTGAACTTCTTATATGTCATGTACTTGATGATGTGCAGGTGATTCCGTGCTGGTGCTCCGCGCATCCCGATTACTGGGAAGTGATCGTTGACAAGTGGTGCTCCCCGAGTGGAAGGAGACACACGTCGCTTGCCGGGAGCGGCGTTTGATGATGCCAGGTGTAGCACACTATCAAGGTAGCCGCAACCTCAATGGATACAAGCAAACATGGGTATGAGAATTCATTTATTTATTCTAACGCTCAATTCTGCATGATTTTCTAAGCATCTTGCTGTTTTTTCTCGCAGTCGGCATCACATGGTGGCCAGGAGTGCTCGGACTTCATGGCATATGCTATGGCCCACAAGAGCAGGGCGACGTCTGACGTCTCCTACAACCCGGAGGACCCTCCATCGGCGTACAGCAACGCGACCATCCACAGCCGCCTCAGTCAGTACATAGAGGTGGCAAAGGAGGTCCATGGGCCAGAGTACGATCCGACCACTACAAACCTTGATGGAGAAGTCGTCATGAGGGTGGGAGAAGGCAAGAAGCATGGGCGGTACTGGATTGGCGATAGCACAATTGACACGGCCGCTACTCCCAGTCTCTCGCAGATCCAAGCAAGGAGCACAAGGTCAAGCCCGGCTATACGTGAACGGCCAAGCACTGCACAGCAACGGGTCGACGAACTACAGGTTATTTTGGTTTTTTTCATCGTTTATTGATTCTCACACTCTTTAGCTTTGCATTATTGTAACATTCAGGTGAAATATTGTAGGCCCAGCTGCAAGAAGAGAGGAGGCTTCGGGAGGAGATGGAGACGAGGATGGCGTCCGAACAGTAGAGGATAGAGGCCGAGCGTCTAAGGATGGAGGCGAGGATGGAGGCGATGATGTTGTACGTGCAGACTCTTGGCGCCGTTGTGGGTCGACCGCCACCACCTACGCTATTCGCTGCACCTCCACCTCCTCATGTAACCACTCATGTGAGTATGGATGTTTTAATGCGTATGTTCATGCTTAGGGTCAAACCAGAACACTACTTGAAACCTAGCTATATGTTTATCTTATCTAACTCATGCGACTACTACTCTTGCAACATTGATGGTATATGTTTATCTTGTCTCTCACACATGCAATCTGTTCTCCTTCGTGCAAAATCCATCGGCGGCATCTAATAGCGTGCCTCGTCACCTCGGAGATTCACCAGGATCGAATCATGGGCCACATCAACACCGACAGTCACCATGATTGTAGTTTGTGATGAACTTGTGGTTTATTTTGGACAACTATGATGCACTTGTGGTTGGACTTGATGTTGGACTTGTGATGGACTTGTGGTTGCACTTGTGGTTTATTTTGGACAACTATGATGCACTTGTGATGGACTTGTGATATATATTGTGTTTGTGATATATGCGAGATGTTTGTGAAATGTGATGTATGTATATATATATATGATGTTTGCTGGGATGGAATGGAAAAAAACAAAAAAAAAGACTGTTTTTCCCGGTTTGCCTAGTGTCATGACCAAGACACTCGGCAAACTGGGAATCTTTGCCGAGTGTCAAAGCCATGACACTAGGCAAACTGGACGGGTTTGCCGAGTGTCGCGGGGCTGGCACTAGACAAACTGGGCTGATTTGCCTAGTGCCGTGGGCCAGGCACTAGGCAAACTACGCGGGTTTGCCGAGTGTCGCGGGCCTGACACTAGGCAAACTGGGCCACTTTGCCGAGTGTCCTTGTCCATAGGCACTAGGCAAACTGGGCGGGTTTGCCGAGTGCCTCGGGCCTGGCACTAGGCAAACTAGACGGGTTTGCCTAGTGTCGTGGACAAGGACACTCGGCAAAGTGGCCAAGTTTGCCGAGTGCTAGGACTACGGCACTAGGCAAGCCTGCCGTTAACGGCACCACGTCCGTCACGGCAAGTTCACTTTGCCGAGTGTCAGGCCGGCACTAGGCAAAGTCTTTGCCGAGTGCCCGACAAATGACACTCGGCAAAGCGCCCTTTGCCGTAGTTTTTTTTCCGGCACTAGGCAAAGCCGCTGTTTCCAGTAGTGTTTGAAAAGGAAGCTCACGGAAACAATCTAGTTCAACAAGAAGATAACAATGTAAATGAATCATTCTCTCTCGCCATCACAAGTGGGTATTCATCTCAAGTGTATTGTCCGAATGTTTCTCATGCATGAAGTTTCATCATGAAGATCATTATTTTTGTTGGCAATTGATGCAAAGGTGGTGTGTGTGGGGGGCGGGAGGGATTGTGATATACAAAGAAGCGAAAGAATTTGGACTTGGATATACCAGAGGGAGAGAGATATGTCAAAAGGGAAGAAGAAGTAATATACAAAAAAATGATAGATTCATATTTTCTAGTTTAAGAAGAAAACTATGAAATATTTTTAGGAAATAGAAAATAGAAAACCACCTATGAGATCAACGTGAACCAAATTGGGTCGGTTTCAATAGATGTGAGAAGGGTGTCTATTACGTGACTTCATAGTTTAGGGTTGAATCAGACTGACATGTAATTTAAAAGTTGAAAAATATGCTCTATCCATTTAAGAAAGCTCAAGAAACACTAGTACAACAATGATTTCTCTTGATGGTGCCTGTTTTTTCTACTGACGGTTAGAAACAAATATGTGGGCCCATAGATAAAAACCGCTAGTAAAAATTATTTTTACAGGCGGATAACTTAAATAACCGGTAGTACAAACATATCTTTTTTAGAGGCGGGTAATATAATGTACCGCCAGTGAAACTAACATTTTCACTGGTGCTAAGTTATATCAGTGGCCAGTAAAGCCAGTCCCGAAAAAGTAACTCCCGCTAGACGTATAGCGAGCCAAAAATTCGGCGCCAGCTCATTTCAAACCATACTATGCCTGTGTTTAGATTCCAAAAAATTTTTAGAAAAATCTTGTAGCACTTTCGTTGTTATTTGATAAATTTTGTCTAACCATAAACTAACTAGACTCAAAAGATTCATCTCGACATTTACAGACAAACTATATAATTAGTTATTTTTTTACCTACATTTAATGCTCCATGTACGTGTCAAAGATTCGATGTGATGACTACTATAGCACTTTTTAGAAAACTTTTTAGGAACTAAACAAGAGCCATGAATGGGCTCGATTTACAGTACATGGGACCCACTGTGACGGCGTGTCCCTCCGAGCGTCTGCGACCCTGCAAGCGCGGCGCCCCTACGACAGTGCAGCGCTGCGAGCGCCGGCGGCGTCCCTACGACGGCGCGGCCCCAGCATGCTGCCAAGGCTCGGCGGCCATGCAGCGCATGGTGGCTCGGTGTGCAGCCAAGGCGCTACAAGGGCGTGGCCCAGGTGCTCCGGCGCTGGTGCGTCCAGGTCATCTTGCTAGCTATGCAATATTGTGAATCTGAATCTGCTTTAGAGATATGAGGGCATTAAGTGTGTGCTAATTGTATAGTTATTTTTGAGATCTAGTTACCCAATTATTATTTGTTGTTCTTTGGATTCCTGAAAACACATTGTGTGTGCTCTGAATATGACTATTAATTTAATTTTGGCTGTTGAGAGCTCTAAACATTCTATAGAAAATGTAGCATCGGTATATATGGCGCATGGTGCTCTTTTTTTTATTTGCAAAAAATTAACACAGGCGGGTGACCTAACTGGACGCTAGTACAAATATACGTTTACAGGCGGGTGAAGTAATCCAACCGATTGTGAAAACCAATTAATACAGGCGGGTCACGGTAGGGAGCCGCAAGTGAAAATAGCTTTGCACCCGCGGATTTCTTTTCTACGCCAGTGGAAAAAACTATTTCAATTCAAAGTTTGATTAGTTAAACAAAAAAATCCAACTGGTTATAATAACATAATTTTTTTACTAATGAAAACTGTATTAATATCTTGGAAGTGGAAATCTCTCTTTTCTCAAAACAGGATTCAGAGTTTAAAAGATCCATAATATTATATTATTATTTTTTTGATATATAGGAAAAACATAAAAATATTAGAACAGAAAGGTATTCAAAAATCAGAGAAAAATCAAAACAGAAAATCAAACGAAAAAGGTGACTCAGAAGTCAATGTTCGGACTCCAAACGTGACAAAAGAAAAGGTAAAAGAAGAAGAAACGGACAAGGGGAAATAAAGGAAACATAACATGGAAAGGAAAGAAAAAAAAGTAAGATAGAAAAATGGAACCGAACCCTGGAAAAAAAAAAGAAAAACTGAAACGTACGACACTGAAACATGAAACTGAACGTGAAAAAAAAAGAAAGAAACTGGAATATGTGGCCACGTACATGACCCAATACGTTTTAGAATTAGACTCCGTATAGACAAGAGCTATTCTAACTCATTTAAGCACGGGTTAAATTATGTATATATAAATCCGGATAGAAGAAACTCTCTATTGTCTCGTGGTTAGAGGGAGCCAGACAAAAAAAAGGCTGCAATTTTGCCTCTTTATAATAAACTAGGAAAAATGTCCGTACGTTGCAACGGGAGAAAATTATATTTTTCTTGTCACGATACATTCAGTCATGACCAATCCTAAGTGATGAATTCGACCACTGCACACCAGAACATCGAAAAGTTTAAAGCAATCTCGTCGAGCTTGACACAAAGTGTCCCCTTTCGTGAGCTTCTCCAATCTCCCTACACCGAATTGTATTGCCAAACTTGATTGATGGCAAGTGATGAGCCCGACCACCCACAAGTAACATAATACTGTTATCAAAGAATGGATCTCCACTTGACCAATTAAATAGCATCCTTTTTTATCATCATAGTGGTGATATCAATAGTTGTTTAATTAAAAACACTCAAACACATGCTTACTGAAAACCCAACCAAGCAAGTGACAGACTAAAGGAAGCACTTCCTCTTGCTCATGTCCAGAATGCTGTTAATGTTCACTACATGTAAGGTTTGAGGGCCACCAAAAGCCCTACTGATCAGATGCTTCAACCCATGAATTGTCTTTGGGATGTCGCTACCGATAAGCAAGGCACTGTTTTGATTCTTGGCAACAACGGAGGATGTTGTTCTCACGCCTTTCACATTTTCAATCACCCGTGGTGTCTGCAACAGCAAATTCATTCGTCACCTCATGATTACCAGCATTATAACAAACTATCCGTTGAACATCTACCAGAATTGAAGCAATTTCAAGCCATAACACTAAATACATATTGATACACCCAAACCAACTTTAGCATTCAGGCATGGCATCTACTATATATGGATACATCAACCGGGTTAATAACATATTAAGGCGAATTTAAGAGTGGACAAGGGCAAAACACCTTTCCTCCATATCTGAGAAACAAATAAGATAGGTAGGTAGAAGGTAAAGCCCTTTGTGGAACCAAAAAAAAGGAAAACTTACAGCCATGGACAGTGACGAGTATGAGAGACTGCATGAGCGGCAAATGTTCCCAAACGGGTTCTGTCTTCGTCGCATACAGCTGGGACAATGATCAGTAGCAGGTTTCCAAGGTTTCCTGCGTTTTTCAGTAGAGGTCATTATTGATTTCTGTTGTGCATATATGAAGGCTGAAGAGGAATGAAACATGAACTTCCACTGACACCTGCTGAGCAAGCTTGCAATTGTAGCTAACAAATTAGAAAGCTTGATATTCACATGTAACAGCAAGCTACATGAGTATAGGTAGTTGAAAACACCTGTTTAGATAGATACAGTAATCAGGTGGACATTGATCCATAGTTTTTGGACATTAGCAGCACAGTCCAGTTTTCAGAAACTTAACAGACATCAGCACATTCACAGTTTAGAAAATAGCAACAAATTCTCACTAAACTGAGAACTCAGAAACTTAACAGTCAGGATAACAGATTAACACATGGCCCAGATCAATTGCAGATTAACATATGGTCCAGCTAACAGGATGACAATTCAGAAACTTAACAAACAGCAGTTACACATGACATCATCATAAGCATCTTGTGTCGATAGGATCCTATCAGCTAGAAAGTTTAGTAGACAGCAAGCTTCATAGGCAGCAAGCTTAACAGTAATCTTAATAGGAAGCAAGCTTAATAGTAAACTTGATAGGATCCCAAACATAACCAAACCAGGGCTGCCCCAGAAGATCTACTGCAAACAAAGGACCACAATTATTGAATATCCCATACATAGCCTCTTTAGATTGTTTAACATGTAAAGTTAGATCAACATACCTATTTAGATAGTTTCAGGAAAAAGGACCTTCCTAATTAATGGCTGGAATTGATCAACATACCTATTTAGATAGTTTTAACAAGTAAGACGGCAACTCAGAGAAATAGAATAGATCACTGTGCTGTCATGAAACAGCCGCAACTCAGAATACATGCATCACAGGTGTCTCATTAAAATACAATTCAGACATCACAGGTTTTAATACCGAATGATTTTGGATATTCATGCAGTCAATTTTGCTGGGATCTCAGCATTGACCTCCCTCCTCATCTCTGAACCAAGATTTGGAAGGAATTGATCTGAACAAACTGAAATTTGTAAACTCAAATGATCAATTGAAATTCCATAATGTTCTTGGCGAGTTACAACTTCATTCCTATGGATGTGACCTTCAGTAATTCTTTAGCATCTAATAGACCAGAGCTGCTTATATTTGATGAATAAAGCTTGAAAATTAAATCCTAGCAGCCACAGCTCCTAACGAGACTTAGCCACAAAGTAGTATAGCAGCATGCCAGCATCAGAGTAGTTCAGTACGCCACATCCTTTGATGGTATGGTATTTGACCCTGCATTCATCCAATCATCCGAATTTTCTGTAGCTAGATTTTGATTAAACTGGACGGTAAACCAACCACGCTAGAATATGAATGACCCTGAAGGATACAAGGTCACAAGCAACCATCAATCATCAAACTTGATCCTCGGAACCATGACCACATATTGTAACATTTAGAGGGAAGGCATTCAGAGATCTAGAGAAGAGATTCTGAGATACTTGACATACGTGAGGTCTCCATCAGCTTCTTCACTGCTTCTTGTTTCTCTGCAAAGAAACACACCACCATCAGTCCATCACAAAAAAAGACCACCAAGAAGAAAACTGTCCTTGCGAGGGAACAGCAGAAGGGGTTTACCAACTATGTTAACTTTGGGACTGAAGGGCTCTGTTGAGATCTCCTCCCAGTGGCTCTTAAACCCTTCGATTATGACCTGTACAGACAGATGGCTAATAAGTCAACATGTTTTCATGAAAAAATTTCCACCAAATTGTGCCCAGGGCAGAACATCTTGCCTTGTTCACTGCTTCTTGTTTCTCTGCAAAGAAACACACCACCATCAGTCCATCACAAAAAAAAGACCACCAAGAAGAAAACTGTCCTTGCGAGGGAACAGCAGAAGGGGTTTACCAACTATGTTAACTTTGGGACTTAAGGGCTCTGTTGAGATCTCCTCCTAGTGGCTCTTAAACCCTTCGATTATGACCTGTACAGACAGATGGCTAATAAGTCAACATGTTTTCATGAAAAAATTGCCACCAAATTGTGCCCAGGGCAGAACATCTTGCCTTGTTTATGTACGTTTTTAGGCCGGGACAGGCCACGCCACAATAAAAACCCTGCAAAAGAGCATGGCGAGTCAGTAACTACTAACAAGTAGAACCTCCACACACAAAAGCAGAAGCGGACCCAGTAACGGACATGGGCGTACACATGTACACACAGGGATATGAAGTAATCTTCAGAAATTACAAGAGAACAACTCTTTTCCGGTATATAAGAGCAAAAAGAAACTAATAATACTCAGCCGTATGGAATCAGAAAAGAGGAAGAAATAGCAACATCAAGAAGCAAACCTTGGTCTAGTTCACCTCGGCAAGATTGGATTCCAATTTTTTTTTCCAATCCGAGCTCGTGTCTTTGTTCCATTGGTTTCCGATTCCGAATCATTGGCGCTGCCATCAACAACGGCCACCACAGCGGCGCCGGCTTCTCGGAAGAACGCGGCATCAGGGCACCATGAGGAGATGGAGGTGGCGGCGGGGGTGCAGGCGAGACGGGCCAGCGGCTGCGTTGCGCGGTGGAGAGATGCATCAGCGGCGTGGGGAAAGAAGCGAGCTCACCGCGGGGAGACGAGCGAGCGCGCCGACGTAACCGCGGCGCCGAGAGACGAGTGAGCAAGGAAACCATTAGCGGCGGCGCGGATAGGGGAGCGTTTTTTTAGGTGGATGGATAGTAGCGACTCAACTTGGGCCTTGGCGAGCGGACGCGAATGAGTGGGCCGACGGTTGGGTTACAATGAATGGGGCCTAGAATAGAATGGGTTGGACGAAAAAAAAAGCCTGAAATTTTACCACTTTATATTATTATAATATAGGTATAGATAAACTATAATATAAACTAATCTGTCATTAGTTGTAAACAATTCAGTAGTCTAAATTAGATCAGCTCTATCCTTCTACCAGTGGTATGAGGCACCATAAAAGTTCTCTTTTCTGAAGCATAGCAGCATTGTCCTGTTTATTTCCACCTTGCTGCGACTTGATGGCTCTCAAAGAAAAAACAAGAAAAAAGAAAAGGAAAACCGTGTCGTGGAAAAACTATGCAATGGGCCGCGGGATGCCCGGCCAGGCAGCTTCTGCAAACTTTCCGTTGCTTCACTGGCCATGTGCCGAACGCCTTCTAACCATGTGATGTATCATAACATTGAGGACTGTTCGGTTAATTTTGTGGAACATTACCTGTTCACCATGTTCATTAGACCTAATTTATGGATCAGTTACAGTTACAAGCTTGCAGTTCGGATTTAAATTCTAACATGTCAGGCTTGGTGGGAACTGCAGGCGAGAGATTCCTTGTCTCTCTCGGGGTCCTAGATGTTCTTTCTGCTAGAACAAGTTGACTGGGTGGTCCTTAGTCGTGCCCATTATTTTTTTTTGACGGAAGTCGTGCCCATTATTGACGGAGCATATAGAAACAAATTGATTTGGTGGTGTTTAGTCGTCCGCATTATTACTATATGAGCTTGTCCATGTGAAGTTGTAAACCAAACTTCAGTCAAGCTAGAGTCTTAGTAGATGGATTATTAGCTGAATCCGGATTATTAAAGGAATCAACCAACAACTCTATAGTTGGTGCATTACTATGTAAAGGTAGCACGCTGCGCTCACCAACCACGCCACCGAGTTTAAAGGGGCCTATCCTTATATCAGGGACAAGTGGGGGCAAAACAGTTGCCAGTCATAAATAATGCTCTCTCCGTTCAATTTCATAATCTTTGTTGTGCAAAAACCAAGAAAACCCAACATCAATAGACACGCTGTTCGTTTCGCTGGTTCAGCCAAATCAGCAGTGTTTTTCTCTCACAATAAACTAGCGAACAGTACTTTCAACCACAATAAACCAGCGAAACGAACAGGCTGAGAAATTAAGCAATAAATCAACTTACAGTTAGAGCAAGTATTACAGTTGGCGGCAAGCCGGCTGAATCCTAGCTGGCGCAGAGGGTAGAAGAGAGAGAGTGTGGAGCAGGCGTTTTGCCAAAACGTCGGCCTGAAGCGGGCGGTATGTGCCCAGCTGCACTCCCATTGGCTGCTATCCTGCTGGGCTCGCTCTTCATTGCTTGTATGCGCTGCTCCAAAGCTACTGCTGCTCCCTGCCGCATTAAATGCTAGCCACGGTGGAGTTTATTTCGCCGGCTAGCGAGCTGCATCATTGCCCTTGCTCTTAGATGTCAATCCCACTCACAATGCAGACTCTATCAAAGAGTCTAAAACTATTTATTACCTCGAATATTGTGGACTTAGAGTCTAAATAAGACTTGTAGTCTTGTTTTTTCTCCCTCTTTCTTCAATAAATATGTTGTCACATCAGCAAAATATCATAAATAAGGTGTAATAAATAGTCTTAAACTCTATGATAGAGTCTTGCATTGTGAGTGCCCTTAGGCCAACAAATCTACATTAAAATGATCTGTACTGATTAGCTATATATTTCTCTTCAGAAGTCATACTTTACATTTAAAGTCATGTGAAAATAAGGAAAAAGCAATCATCATATGGGATACAATGTGAAATTACTCCGAGGCCATAGACATATAAACCTTGCGAAATGGAGGGAAGTATAATTTCTCTATGATTTTTCTTAAGTCAATTTTTTTACAGAGGCCATCAGTATCTAAATTTTTCTATGAATTAACATCCGAAGTTTATATTGCCACGTACATTATGAAAAATACTATATAATACATAATTCTTTCTATATATGTAAGAAGGATATAGATATTGCCAGTCAAAATTGGCATATTGAAACATCAACAATGTTCTAATAGACTTATATTTATGACCGCATGAAACATATAGGAAAGAAATAGATAATTTTAAAATCTCCATTCCTCAATACAATTATTCATGCAGTTATTTCATAAAGGCTCCAAATATTTTGTGCATATATCTAACTGTTAGATTTTTCTTTTGCCCAAAAAATTAGAACTTGTATCTACCACTACACTAATAACTAGCATTAATCCTACAACTTTTGCGATTGGAAGGAAAAATTATATCTCATTGTCTCTTGGTCTATATGAATTGTTTGCGAGGGAATTCCTGCGGCTACTAAATATATAAGCCTATCCTCAATCGGATCATAGAATGAAGTGCCAATCACCCGTTTTACATTTCAGACTGTAAAAACTATCCATATATATTAGGTTTCTTGTATCAGACTATCACAAATAATTGAGGCGCCAAGAACAGATGGTACTAATATATATTAAAATGTGTAAAATTGTGAAACAGATTTTTCAGAGGCTCTGGATATATAGCAGTACTTAACTAAACAAAGGGAGTACTCCTTTCTAGTATCGCTTTGCACGTATTCTCTATAGTATAGAACGTGGACAATGCATAATTTGCTGGCCTCAAATCAGTTCAGGCATGTGTACAGTAAATCCCACGGAGTATTCCGGGAGCTCCTATTTCACCGTCATGTGGTGCATAACTAATCTGATTGTGCAGGCTGTCAATCAAATATAGGAAAATGAACGAAGGGAACCCCTGTTCAGCACAAAAGCTACCGGTTCATGCGGGTGTTGACCAGTCTTGTCTCGCTCGGCGCCCTGCTGTTGGTTGCTTATGTTGTTTACCTTCCTTGGTTTAGAAGAAGGGATGCACCCATTTATTTGATGGCCCTTTTGGTTAGAAGCAGCTCAACTATTGCTCAAGGAACGCTGGTCATTAGGTTAGTCACATCGGAGATCATTCGTGGCCGCCAGTCATGCTACTAGTTGATCGTACTGTTGAGGACAGTCGGACTCCGAGACATTTGAGATGCTTTAGATGCATTGTTAATTACCTTCGTTTGTAGGAGGATGGTTATCTCACTTCATGTTACAAAAGAATAGGATCAACCGCATCGAATTATTTTCCCCTAGATGAAACATATATAAGTTGATTGGTGATTTTGAACTGTATATTGCGTCTGAAATTCTGTGTTGCTTCCGCCCTCTTATGATAGAGGTCGTTGTCTGTGGTTGGCCGCACGGGCTCAGTCACCGGAGGGCTAGCGGGTGTGCTATTAGACACGAAATTCTGTGTTGCTTAGAGCATATACTAAGTCTCGATCTTTGTTTTTTTTATTTAACAATGGCTGCGCGCATCAGCTTGGTGTAGAGGCTGGGACTTTATTTCTAATAAATGAGCTTTCATCATTGTCTAAAAAAAAATTTGTTGATGTTTACTATTTGGTGAAGAGGGTACGTAGTAACCGACAATTTCGTAGTCTAAAATAAAAAGGTACCCCTACCGGCTTATACGCAACTTGTGTTATAAGATATTGTAAATTTGTTAATATACACTTTTCAACCTGCTTCCACAGGGGTGATTCAGTGGAGACTTGTCAACACCGTCGAGCGTTGTGGTCTATATATATATAAACCGATCCACATCACCTTCAAAAGTGCAGCATTGCTCTACTACGTGCTAAGGTAGAGAGCAACAAGGCCATAATAACATGGCGCTCCGCATCTCGTCGCCTATTATCATGCTGTGCTCTCTGCTGCTTGCTGTATCTAGGGCATTAGATCAAGGCAGCGGTCCGATGTACTGCTCCACCTCTGGCAACCAGGCCATCACCAAAGGCTACACCACCAACCTAAACCAATTCCTCGCTGCGCTGCCGAAAACCGTGCCTGTCAACGGTGGCTTCTTCAACGGTACTGTCGGCCACGGCGCAGGTACCGTCTACGGCCTTGCAATGTGCTTCGCCGATTTCTCCCCGGCGGACTGCAGTGGCTGCCTCGCCGCCGTCAGCTCCAGCACCGACGGTCTTGTGAAACTTTGCCCGAGCAGCACAACAGTCGCCGCCAGTTTCGACCAGTGCATGGTTCGCTACTCCGACCACAACTTCTTCGGTACCGCTGAAACAGGTTCGTGTCTTCCTTTTTTTTCCAGAAAAAAATTAAAGTCGATATGTATGCTCGAAAACCAGAAGCTACTTTGTTATAGATATGTTGCCTAATAATCACTAGGTTAGTTTGTCAATCGTAGACAACTAACATATATATGTACAGACCCGTAAAAGATAACATGATACATGCTCTCTCGTAGGTGTCGTTGGTATGAATTTCAATTTAACCTTTGGGTCAACGGCGTCCAGCAACAATCTTAAGCAGAGCTTAGGCAATCTGAGTGCGCAGGCCGCGACCTCGCCGCAGCGGTTCGCCGCAAGCGAGACGGCCCCGTACACGCTGGTGCAATGCACTTGGGACCTGGCACCGGACAATTGCAAGGCGTGCATCGACGCCCTATCCACCAACTCATCCAACATGTTCGACAGCGCGACAGGAGGCGAACTCAAGAGCTTCAGCTGCCGTCTGAGGTACAGCAACTCCAACTTCACGGTCGTGCCGCCCGTTGCTCCGAGGGTACGGACGTCCCAGCCCGTAAATCACACGGGGGCTTCCTCTTCGCCACCGAGCACCAGCAGTAAGCGCGGATTATAAATTACTTCAATTATTGCTTAAAATATGATAGTTCCGAGCTGATTCAAAACTTGCTATTCTTACATGCGTGCCAGCATTATATTCATGTATATGGGTGTCATTACCTAGGTAGCTTTATTTCCTAGTTTCTAATATTTAAAAAATTGTCTTTATTATGGTGGAAGAGAATTCACTAAAATTCCATAGGTCGGACATTTCTTTAAACACACGAGCATGGGCGCAACAGACGCTTACAAACAACACATGTACACTCGCTCTGACGAATGCACGCACACCCTGCTCTTATGAACGGCTCGAATGACAAAAGCCTCACCGTCTAGTTTGTCAGGTACTACTACTAAAAGAATATTAGCCAAAATACCTATACTGAATCTGGAACTCGAACCCCAATGGATAGGTTCCTCCACAATAACTAAGCTCCTAACCTACCCAACTAAGGCTCAGTTCACCTCTAAAAAGCATTCATGTGTCTGCCTGTTTGTAAGGTTGTTAAACTGATTTACATATGTTGGCCTCTGTGGATCACCGGTGTGGATCTAGCGGGTACAAAACTTGCATTTGGGATAAACACAGATGATCCTAACTAACAGAGGAAGTGTAGAGGTAGCTGACCATACGGATCGGAGAAGATAGAGTAGCAGTGGAGTCCAGTGACGCAGTGGCAGTGCAGTGACGCCGGCGGTGGACTTCCCGTCGCTGGCAGCGCCCCGCTCGATCGGTCTAGGGTTAGGAGTCGGGTGGTTACTGTGGTGTCGGTGAACCTCTTTCGTTGAGCCTCTGCCCCCACCTCTCTCTTATAGTACTGCGCGACGAGGCCCACCAGCCAGTTCAACGGCTGGACACCCCTGATCAGGGTGGATCAAGGCCCTGACTTGGTCGTTGGACCGAGTCAGGAGGAGATCAACTAACATTCTCCCCCTTATCTCATTTTATACTTTAACTTTAAACTTTGACTTTAATTGTTTTCACTTTTATTTGTTCCATCACAAATTAGTGTATAGAGCATGCCTCATCGTCACGGTCAGTCGCCGATAGATTTAACAGCTATAATACACATCTCTGATCTGAAACATATTCTTTAACTTTGGGCCCTTTATTGTCCGAAAATCATAGGCTTTCTCATAAACCCATGTCGACTGCATGTTCTCTGAATGCACTGGGCGAGAAGCCTTTAATAAGTGGATCCACAAGCACTTGCTTGTTACTTTTATATTTAATACTTTTAGTATGATTCCGGACTTTCTCCTTTACAACGTATAACTTTAATGTCAATGTGTTTGGCAGCACACTTGACTCGTTGTTATAGGAGCAAACTACTTAAATGGTCATTGATGTTGACAACCATTATCAATTCTGGGTATAAGTTCACTTAATCATTTTGCCTATCCCGCAGCCTTATATCATGCTATACTATAACTTTACATCACTGATGATACTAGAACTGTCTCTTTGGAGCTTTTCCACAATAAAACTTCAACTGCAAGTGTTAGCTACTATGTGGGTTTCACTAAATATCTCACCAAAATTTAACATTTGTACCCACAACTACTTGAGAGTATTTGTTCTTTCTTTCTTAGCATGAGGCCGACATTCTTAACTCCATTCCAGTGATCTATATCTAGACTAGACTTTTGCCAAAACAACCCGGATACGTGAACTGTGTCAGGGCAAGGTCTTATCTTTGTACTTATTAAGCTTCCAACAGCTGAAGCATATAGGACGTCCAACTATAACAATCTTACATTGTTTTTGGAACATTAAAGTTCTCAAAACTATTACCCTGACCATAAGAACAGGCGTAGGTTTACCCGCATAGGTACTTTATTTCTTTAGAAACTTTTCTTACCATGCCTATGTGATAGTCCTAATACCTCTTTTATTCTATCTCGGTGAATTTCAATTCTTATAACGAAATACATTTCACCGAGAATTTTCTTATTGAACCTTGAGGACAAGAACTTCTTCTGCAGTAGATTAACATCACTACTAACAAGTAAGATGTCATCCATATATACATGATTAGGAAATGAATTTCCCATTCTATAACTTTGTACAAACGCAATTGTCCTCTCATTCTCTTTAACCCAAAATTTCCAATTGACTCTTCAACTTTAAATGCCACTGTCTAGAGATTTACTCTAGTCCATAAGAGATTTCTACATGTGGCATCTCTTACGTTCTTTTCTTTCCATGACAAAACCTCTGAATTATGCCATGTAATCATTTTCATACAAATCCCATTGGGAAATACTGTCTTTACTTTCACCTGATGTAACTCAGATCATAATGTGCCACTAGCACTCATTGTAATCTATTCATTTCGCGTAAAACCTTTCAATTCAAGTCGCGCTCCACATCTTTACATATTTTCTTTGGAGTCACATTTTGTCTTGTAGACCCATCACAGTCTACTGTTTTGGCTCCTTAGGAATTAATTCTAGATCCCAAAATATTATTGGTATTATCGATTCCATTTCATCTTTCTTTGCTTCTTGCCACTTGGACGAGTGAACTTCTCTCATGGCTTCTTCAAATTAGGTGGGATTACCCTCCATTTGAACTTCACTAATATATACTTTATAATCATCAGAAATATCTGATTTTCTTATTCTTTGAGACTTTCTGGGACCTCAACTACTAGCCTTTCTTGACCTTTATTGTCAAAAAACAATTGATTCTACAAGGTCATGTATAACAAGATCCTTGTTTATATTATTTATCCTACTTGCGGAGTTAAGTCTCTTTGTACCATGCTCCCCCAAATTGTCATATCTTCAAACTTTTTCATTTTGGGTTTAATCTGCTAAAACTCATATGGCGCATTTAGTACCGTCTTAATAACTCTGAACACGTTCAGTATAAATACTGGCTGACTATGCTATCTTTCTATTGGAACTGTAAAAGGTCCATGGATTTAGCTATTTATTTACTTTAGGGGTATCAATATTATGATCGTCTTACTCCCCCGATGATCATATTCATCTTTTATAGATCACTTTAGTATGCATCACATTATCTGAATTATGGGGAAATATTTTTCTTAATTATCTTTCTTAATTGATCTCACCTTTCTCCCCCTCGAAATGTGGTACGAACTTTTATACCACAATTTCGAAAACTATTCAGAACTCTTGTGAATGAGGAAACTTTGATTACTTTCTTCATCCACATGATTACATCATGCAAATGAAATTATTTCTTAATTTGTTGGGAGTACTTTTTCCTCATTTCACTTCAAGAGCTCAACAGAGTCTTTTATCATTAATACTTTCGCAAGTCACGCTTGCATGTCATTCTTATCTTGAGGTTCGTCTGTAACTTTCTGTTCTCCTTAAACTTATACTAGGATAGCATAAGAGTTACCCTAAACTTTTCTCCTTGTGCGAAATACACTCAAAGCACATGAGTCATCACAACTTTCTCCAGCCATGTAGGATAAATACTATGTCAAATTTCTCCCGCCATGCAGGATTGATTAACATAAGTACTATGCCAACTTTACTCCGCCATGCGGGTATTTTCTCAAACTTTTCCCGTCATGCGGGTACTATCACAAACTTTTTTCTGTCATGCGAGATAATTTTCTTGAAGGGACATAAATGTCAATATTGGCTCATATTTAATCATCAAATTTAGAAATAAATCCAAATACTCTTTAACACAAATGCTTAATCCGACGTTGCTCATATTTAATCATCAAATTTAGAAATAAATCCAAATACTCTTTAACACACATGCTTAATCCGACGTTGGTCAAATTAAACATGCATGTCACTTATTACATTTCAAATCATGATGATAAAAACTAAAACTAAATTCTTCTTTATAAGGAGTACATAAAAGGCATCTTTTAAACTAAGCTCTTATTGTTCTATTTCTTTTCTTGGATCAATATCCTAGAATTTTGTTCTTTTGAAGTCATTTTTTAAAGAGAACACAGTCCCTTATGCAATGGTCTTCTTTCTACAAAAAAATTAAACTTTTCATCTTCTGAATCACAAGTACTCAGCTCATTTCCTTTTCACCCTTCAAGAATAAAGGCATGAAGTTCTTTGTCTGAAAACATTAATCAATAATCAACAATAATGCTCATTAAACTTATAAAACTTTATGTTCTATTATATATCACCGTTGGGCAGAAATAGAATAAAACAACCTTTTCTACATTAATTCCACATCACCGTTGAGCAAAAATGGAATTAACATATAAAAACTCAATTATCTTATAACCCTCTTCAAAAATAAATTCTCCTGTTAGTTCGAATTTAATTTTGAAGATCATCATCATTGCAGCGGAAACATGAAAATACATTACATTCTGCTCGCTCTGGAGCATCTTTTGTTTCTTATCTATTCTCTGAAATTGGTTACTTTGATGCAAAATTCATTAGAGATTTAAACTTTAAACATAAAACTCATAGAATTATAATATTGTTATCATCAATGTTGGTCGGAAAATAACAATATCATAATTTTCTTTAAACATAACCTCTTAAATAAATTTATAATATTGTTATCATCAACGTTGGTCAGAAAATAACAATATTATAATTTATCTTAACTATAAATCAACTATTCCTCCAATTAAGTATTGTCTTATTAGGAGGATAAACTTTTCATCATTTACTGAAAAACTACAATTGCTCTTCAAATTAAATCCTCCCGTTGGTTCGGATTTAATGAGAAGACAATAAACATTTTCTTTGTAGTGGAAACATTAACTAATACTCTTAAAATAATATTATTCAGAAGCATCACTTTGTACTTTTCTTTTCTCTAAACAAATTACCAAAATAAAATTTGAATAGAGATTAAACACTAGGCAAAATACTTCAATATTTGCTTCTGAAAATAATAAACTCAATTCACAAACTCAACTATTCATCTGGGCCAGCAGTAAAGCAGCAGGCAGCCCATCAGCGCTAAATGGCCCGCGGCCCACTTACGGCGGCTCGCGCGCGCTGGCCAGCCCACGACAGCCACGGCCCAGCCGCGCTCGGCTGCTCCCCCGCGCCCAGGCCGGCGCGGCCCAGCGGCCACCACTCCAGCGTGGCCCAGCTCACAGCGGCTCGCACAGCTCACGCCCGCGCCCAGGCTGCAACCTGGGCCTGGGCTAGGAAAGTGCCCACCCGCCTGGCCGCTTTTGGCCCGACAATGCGTGGCCGTCGATCTTAATCGGACGGACTAGCGTGCATTTCACGAGGACAAAACCGTAGCCGCATCGGCCTCTCACCAAACCCTAGCTCATTTTTCATTTCCTTTCCTCTTTGCCTTCTGGCGCCGTAAGCAGCAGCGGGCGGCGGCCATGGTGACCGTCCGGCAGCGGCGCGGTGGATGCCCCACCGGAGCGGGCGTCGACGGCTGCCCTTCCTTCCTCTTTCTTTGCTCTTCCCTCTCCACTCTCAGCACCGCAGCCGAGCAGCGGCAGCCACCCATCGCGGCGGACTGGAGAAAACGGTGCCGCCACCGGTCCTCTCGCCGACGCGCGCGCTCGCCCTAGGCTGAGCGTGCCGACGTCGAGTGGTCCTGTGTTGGCGCCATAGCCCTCACTCGCGCCCACGTGTCGGGGTCTCGCCGATGAGCGGTGGCTCGGGCCTTGCCTTCCCGCGCGACAGCGCGGTCAACATCCCGCGACAGTGCCCTTTGCCCTGAGCCCGTTCATCGTCTGCAGCTCGAGGTCACCTTCCCGCGCGCCGGTGGTCGTGACGGCGCGGGTTTCCTTGCCGTACGACGGCGGTGGTGACGGCGGCGAGGCCCCGGGTAGGTCCTCCCCTCCGTCCTTTCTTCTCAGTCAGTTAAGGTTAGGGTTAGGATTTCATTTTCGTTTTCTTCCCGCAGTGCGGTCTTTGCCCTTCTCTGATCTGTCTCAGATCTAGAGTTAGGGTTAGAGTATGACTCGATTTGAATCACCTCTTTCTGATTGCTGTTCATTTTTCTACCCTAAGCTAGATCACACCTAGTAACCTGGCTCTGGTACCATTGTTGGCCTCTGTGGATCACTGGTGTGGATCTAGCGGGTACAAAACTTGCATTTGGGATAAAACACAGATGATCCTAACTAACAGAGGAAGTGTAGAGGTAGCTGACCATACGGATTGGAGAAGATGGAGTAGCAGTGGAGTCCGGTGACGCAGTGGCGGTGCAGTGACGCCGGCGGTGGACTTCCCGTCGCTGGCAGCACCCCGCTCGATCGGTCTAGGGTTAGGAGTCGGGTGGTTACTGTGGCGTCGGTGAACCTCTTTCGTTGAGCCTCTGCCCCCACCTCTCTCTTATAGTGCTGCGCGACGGGGGCACACCAGCCAGTTCAACGGCTGGACACCCCCGATCAGGGTGGATCAAGGCCCTGACTTGGTCGTTGGACCGAGTCAGGAGGAGATCAACTAACAACATTGTCATATTTTAATCATTGGGGATGAGGACAAGAGACCAACTTTATTTTTCTCTAGAATCCGAGAAGAATTCCAGAGACCGGTCCCTGAGCAAACCAAACAAAATTCTGCTAATCGTGAGAAGTAGGTGTCCCAGAAAATCCACGTGTGGGCATCCATGCATGAGGCTCTCAGCACCATCCGGAGCCAACCACAAATAAGGTCTTTGTTTGAATGTTGGTGGGAAAATTTCCACATTGGATTAGCCTCCAGGTGGATTTGGTTATCGACTAACTAATCCACCTGAACCCCTTGTTAATAGTCACCCCGTGGTTCAGCGTTGTTCTGTTCATGTTCGGGAACCAGGCAACAGGAGAGGAAAAACAGCATGTCACGAAAATCCAAGAAAAATTAGAAATAACTATCTCTCTAACCCTTAGCCACATATATATTTATAGGCACTTGGACATTTCCAAATGGTCATCAACTCAACATAGGCACCACCTATACTCAAGAGAAAAATGGTCCAACTCCTTTTCCTTCTATCGAATGGACTTGGTATCTTCACAACTTCGTTTCGCCACGGCGCAAGGTTCATGAAGCACGTCCTCAAATACACCGCCACCAGTTTTGAGGCACAAACTGAAAAACCACATTGCACGTTTCAAGCACGAGTTCTTGCTTGCTTCCGCCTGAAGAAAGCCTTCGTGATCTTGACACGTTTCACCTTGTCCAAAGCCCTGATGCCCTCAAGTCCTTCAAGCGCCCACTCCTCTAACCGCCTCTTTATTTGCATCATCGCTCGCCTTGACTTCGTCAGCCCTACCATCTTGATCATGTTCTCGTGTCTTTTGTGCTCTCCATATACACGGTGGAGCCATCCCATGAGTCAGTTAGGCCTCTCAAGGTCACTCGGCCCAAAACGATCTTAATCTTTACCACCTCACCATCTACCGCTTTGGGGTTCGAGACTCGTCAGCTGTTGAAACCTTCACTAGTCTCAAAACAAAAAACGACCCTGAATTTTGCTGACGTGGCAACCATTTTATATTCTTGTAACTAGAATTTGCAGTATCATTAGCCAAGACACGTATGGACATCTATTTTAGTTAAGGAAACTTGTAGAACACTTAAAAAGTGTGGTTTGGTTCGAAGGTCACTGGACTCAATTTTATTTGGTGGATACTATAATTTTGTGATTTTGTGTTCATATTTTTCTTCTTTCAAATTGATGTACTCTATAGTAGATCTTGTAACCGAGTTGCTCATACACTAGCTAAGTAGGTTTCTGGGGACAACAGGACGGAAGAGTGGCAATTTGTTCCATCTCCTGTGTCGATATCACCTAGTCACTGCTGACTGTAACCCCGATAGTGTTTGATGAATGAAAGTCTAAAGTCACAAAAAAAATATAGAAAAACATTTCAGGATGAGGTGCATGGTAAAAAAAAGACTATTTTATCCTCTTTATTTAATTTATTTATCTCCGAGGCCCACATCATCGCTTTCCCCTCTTTTTTCTACCCCTTACCGCCTTGGCAACAGCAACAGCCGTGCGTGGCGGTCCCACCGCAGCTCCTGGCGGGACCGCCAGGACACCAACGGCTAAAAATAGCCCTCCAACGGTCACTTTTTCTCGTCCAGTGTTTGGTCCGGTGTTACACCGAATATGTCCGGTGCAACAAGGCAAAATGAGTCCCAAAACACTCTCTCTGTGACCCCAATCCGGTGTGCACCGGACACCACGTTGCACAAGTTTAAGTAAAAACCGAGCTTCCCACACGTGACGCCAGCCACCAGTAACACCATCGGCTCAAAAGACAGCATCATCGGCTCAGAGAATTATATTGCTAGAGATCTGGGAGCTACAAGTTTTGGTGGTCAGGGAGTTCAATATGGTGAAGTCCCACAAGGTTTCCATGCTGTTTCGAATGTTGCCAATTATAATTATGCTCCACACCCAGGATATGGTAATGCTCAGCAAGGACAGAATCAGCATGCACAGGCAGCAGCAGCAGCCATCAATACAGATGAGATAGCAAACAGGATAACTGATATGATCCGGACTCAATTCGGCTTATAAAACCTAAAGAGCACATGTATGGGTGGTTCTTCCGGCACGGTACAGGATTCTAGATTTTTCTAAATTCTTTGGATTTGTGGCACAGTGTGGAGAAGCTGCATGTGAAGAAGCCCTAGAAGTCAGATTCTTTCCTTTGTCCTTATCTGGATCGGCTTTCACTTGGTTTGATGTCACCTCCACGTGCCCCCTCCCTCGGAAGCACTGCATGTCTGCGCGGCTTTTCCATTCTTGGTCGTCATCAGCTAATCCCTCCGGTGTAAAAATAAAAACTAGACTTTCCAGGGAGTGCTAAAACTTAGACGTGTTGGCCTCGTTCGTTTGGCCTGGATTGAGACTAGAAACTATTTCAGCTGATCAATATTAATACAAATAAGCCTATCATTCCAACTGGAACAGTTCCAAAGGGACCATTCCAGAGTAAACGAACGGGCCCGAGTTTTACATGCTCTTTGGACTTTTTTTTACCCTAATTAATGCATGCCGGCTGTATTCTTAAACGGCGCCTCTTCATTTGCCAGGCCATGCCTAACATCTCCCACTTGAGGCTCGTTGGCTTCGTCTCCTCTCCCATGACTAACATCTGCACCATTCCTTTTCCAATGGAGCTGAGCAAGTTCAGTGCTGAGCAAGTTCAGGCATGAAAGCGGAGAGCAAATGAGCGGCCGTGAGGTGGAGTGTATGGGTCCCGAAAGCGTTGACACGCCCAAAAGCTCGACGACAGTGACAAGATGCCTACGCTCGCAGGACAAGACGACGTCGATACCGACGATGCACGTGAAGAAGACGAGGTCTCTATGCCGCACGCAGAGTACCATGCAAAAATAACATCACCAGCAAAAAAAAATTCATCACCAAGCTACATAGAGACGGCAACCCAAACCACTTGGGCTGTAACAAGTAATTGACTGGAACTACACCGGACCTTTTTAATACTCCCTTAGGGTTTGAATTAGTTGTCGTTTTGGACATCAACACGGTCTTCGAAACACAACTTTGACTATTATTTTTTGCTATGAAATATTTGTAAAACAAAATATAGTTTTATGAAACTACATTTCAAGACAAATCTACTCATATCATTTTTATATATCCAAACTCAATACATCAAAATAATTTTACAATCAAAGTTTAAAACCGTTGACTTAGGATAACCTCAAAACGACAACTAATTCGGACCTGGAGGGATTGTAGGCAAAACGGGTTAACATCTCTTTGGTATGTGAGATTATGTCCAAGACGTCAAGTTTTTGGACACTAGAGGAAGTGCTCAGCTTTGTCTCCATCGTGCCACAAACCGTGGGATGGCTCTATTGCGATGGACGCGCGGAGTCGCGGACGGAGCCACACCGTAACCAGCTGCAAAAATTTTGTAGCAAACTATCTTTGAGGGCATATCCATCTTTTCATCTAGTACTAACACCCATGCACGGAGCCAGCGGTCGGGCTAGGGGGGCTCCAGCCTCCCCTACCGCTGCTGGCCCAGTGGAACCCCTGGTGCTCTCCTTCTAATTTTAGACACAGATGTATAAGGTAGGGTGGGCTGAGACCTTTATTTTTATAATGTATTTTGTGAATTTTATAGTTAATCGATGTTTTCAATATAAGACTACTTCAAGCTATAATATTTTTTCTATTGTGAGGGGTTATAATAGAGTTAAGTCGTTGTAGCATTTTTGTTCAGCCCCCCCTAAATTTTTTTCTGGCTTCGTCCCTGCTAACACCGTTAGGCTGAAAAACTAACGGCAATGGCACATAAGGCATAAAAAATAAAGCCGATGACAAATAAGGAAGTCCAAATTTTTCGATGGCAAATAAGGAACCATGTCAACTTCCAATGGCAAATAAGGAATTTTCTCAAATAGATACTCCATCCGTCCTTGAATACAACAGATACCGGGAATTTTAAGACAGATTAAAGGAATGAGGAATAGTTTAACTTGCTCCTCATTAAAGCCTGCATGCATGGCATTTTTTGGGCTATAATGGTTTAACACTTTTAGCATATCATTTAATGGTTATTTGACTAAAAAGCCTAGGATCCTTTGTATGCTAAAATCCCTTGTATTTGACTAAAAAGTCATGTTCGCTTCGCTGAAAAGTCAAGGTTGAAAGTATTGTTCGCTGATTTGTTGTGAGAGAAAAATACTATTCGTTCGCTGAAAAAGTACGGCTCATAAGACAAGCGAATAAGGCCGACCTTAACCTAGAGGCAAAAAGAACCAAAGTAAATAAGATAAATTTCTGCTGCTCACATATGCAGATGGTAAACTAAGCATCAAGCATATATATATAATCCACCTATGCCTCTACGACGGTTGGCTCTAATTAAGGCTGGACGAAAAACTCGAAGCTCGTTAGCTCGCTCAGCTCGTGGCTGGCTCGGCTCAACTCGGCTCGGCTCGTTATGATAACGAGCCGAGCCGAGCCAGGATTTTAGCTCGTTAGCTATAACGAGCTAACTCGAGCTGGCTCGTGAGCCGCTCGCGAGCCAAACGAGCCGTAGTTTTAGGAAAAAAGTCATCATAACTTATATTAGTTTTGTATTACTTCATGTCTTGCACTTCACAAATTGATGATATGTTAGCTCATATGAATATTTTATTCGATTTAAGGTTATTGAATATATTATTTTTATATTATTAATATTTTTAAGCTTTAGATAAATACAAATATTATATTTTGTGTATCTTTTATATCTGGCTCGCGAGCCTAACGAGCCAGCTCGAGCTCATAACGAGCCGAGCCGAGTTGGCTTTCTGGCTCGTTAAGATAACGAGCTGAGCCGAGCTGGCTCGTTATCCTAACGAGCCAGAATGAGTCGAGCCGAGCCGAGCTAGCTCGGCTCGTTATCCAGCCTTAGCTCTAATATTGTCGACAAGCTCACTTTATCTTCTGTTGGACGTCATCCTTCTGCAACATTATTGCCCATAAACGGATCCAGTGCCTACCATTGAGGATAACTTGCAATCCTGCTTACATGAGTGCATTCATGACTCACTAAAACCCACATTATTCTGACTCAACTATATCGCCCAACACAAAGCACTTGCCTCAAACTAACCCACATTTAGTTGCACCTGGTTGAATTTAGTCCAACCAAATTTCGAACATGTTGGTCCAGTTCGTGGGTGGTTGAAGATCCATATATATATAGCAATTTGTACACAGTTCTCCATAAAAATTAAAAATTGCCATACAACAATAGAAGAACATGTGCTGGTTTGTTTCCTTATTGTCAAAAAAACCAACAGCCGTCACTACTACTCTAGATTCTCTCGATAAGGTTATCTTTTCCCTTGTTGTTGTTGTTGTTCTGCCAAAACATAAAAGGAAAAAAAAGCAAGTGTGCAGTCTAAACCGCAGCAATTTTATAGCGCCCTTGCAGAGAAAAACAGCCTTCCAATCGGCTGCGGGAGTTAATTATCTCACGACGGAGAGCATTGGAGACGTGGTAGAAATTCGATATGATTTAGTCCACAGTTGATTTTGGAGCTATTAGTATAAATGAGGGCTGCCAATGGTTGCTAGACCAATTGGTCAAGCCTCTGGATGGCGTCCCCCGTGACAAGAGTTCAAAGCCTTGATCTGGCGAATTTCTGGTCGGCGGTGTGGAAAAAAACTTTCTCACCTGTCCCGTGTTCTCAGAGCACAAGTAAAATGGATCGGCCCTCTCACCGGGTAACGGGGCACGGGATTGCAAACGGGGCACGGAGTTCGGGGGTTTTCTCGGGCTGAGGTGAGAAGTCCTCTACCTTAAGCTAAAATAGCTCGGGGGTGTCTACACTGCCGCCTGAGTTTTTTTTATATAAATGAGGGCTAACTCCTTGTATAAACAACTCCCAAACTCGGGCGAGCGCTACCCTCGGCTGAGTGGTTGCTGGATGCGTGTATATTACTCTAAACATCATAGTTTCTTTTTCTTGTGTAGTATGTTTATTAAATCTTGTGTAGATTATGTATGCTACACATGTTTAGTTCAGATATTTGCATGCATTCAATGCACTTACTCTTACATCAATTTGTGACTTTGGCAATAGGTCCTCCTAGTTCTACTGTAAGAAGTTCTAATAATAAATCTAAAATTGCTGGAGCTGTCATCGGCGGTACATTTGGGGCAGGATGTCTCATAGGTGTTTTGATATGCATTACGTGCAAAATTCGCAACAAACAGCAACAACAGACCGTGGCTGAAGGAGATCTGTTTACGCAGAGAACAGCTGATGCCCAGCAGGCAAGAGAAGGTATGTGCTCCTTTTAGTGAATCAAACAAAAAGACGTTAAACTTAACCAAACATATTTAATAACACGTTTTCATGATGAATTCACAGTGAGTGCCGTAAGGAATTTCTCGTATGCACAATTGTCTCTGGCAACTGATAATTTCTCGGAGCCTAAAAAGCTGGGAAGTGGTTCATTCGGCGTTGTCTATAAAGGTCACTTAGCAGATCTGGGGTCTGTGGCTGTTAAAAAGATTGGTCGTGTTACAGAACAAGCGGTAAGTGACTATTCCAGGGAGATCAACACGGTGAGCCGACTGCGCCACCGGAATCTTGTCCGTCTCATGGGTTCATGTAATGAACGTGGCGAGCTACTCCTTGTCTACGAACTAATAGGAAACCGCAGTCTCGATGACCACCTCCACAGGCCAAATGCTTCAGGAGATGGAACACCAATCATACTAAGTTGGAGCAGAAGGTACTTCCGCTAAACTAATTCTACTTTCAATCCTAGTGAAGAAATTAAAAGGGCGCGCTAGGCCCACGCTGGTTTTGATTACTACTAACTTGGATCCGATTCATATGAACTTATTAATTACAGGTACAAGATAGCATTGGGCATGGCTGAAGCTCTTTCGTATCTTCACAAGAATTCTGTGGTGCACAGAGACATCAAGCCGAGCAACGTATTGCTTGATGGGGAATTCATAGCTAAAGTCGGCGACTATGGGCTGGTAAGGGAGGTCGACCCAGACAGAACTTGCCAATCGATGAGTATCCGAGGATATATAAAGTATATGGACCCAGAGTACGAGTTGACTGGGAAAGCAGGCCCTGCATCTGACGTTTATAGCTTTGGACTAGTGCTGCTTGAGATGGTATCTGGAAAGAAACCAACGCCATCCTCATCCAACACAAATCAAACTGCAGAGTTTGCAAGCAGCCAGCTCGCGGAGAAGATCAGGGCGGCATTGCGCAGCAACAAACTGATGGCGATATTCACTGAAGTCGTGGATCCGCGGCTTAAGGGCGTTCCTATGGATCAAATTATTCAAATGCAACGTGTTTTGCGGCTTGGCCTCCAGTGTGTTCAGTTCGATCACCGCCTGAGGCCAACCAGCGAGCAGGTGCACCGTTATTTAACGGGCGAGGATCCTCTACCTCCTGTTGATGAACATTGGAATCTTCCGAATACATCTGTTGACATCCTGCATGGCACAAGAGGTATGCACCAGTTCAATTTCCATAGTTTGAAGCCACTAATGATCATAAATTTATCTAGAAAGTTAATAATCATATATTAGTATTCCAATCATTTAGTAATAATGGATTATTAATTTTCAGTACGCGTCTATGTTCCAAAGGAGTTCACGAAAAAGGAGTTGTCAGAAGCGACCAGTGAGTTTTCGCACTTGCTCGGACGGGGATCATACGGTGCTGTCTATAAAGGTAAACTACAGGATGATCACGGCACCTGGTATGCTGTGGCAGTGAAAAAATCACATATTATAAATAGTGACACAACACGGGACTACCGTAGAGAGATTGAAGTTATTAGCCAATTAAGGCATCAGAATCTTTTGCGTCTCATGGGCTGGTGCCATGACGGAGGTGAACTTCTCCTTGTCTATGAAGAGATGAAAAATGGCTGCCTTAGTGAATATCTTAGCACGTGCAATGACGATGCCACCGATGTGAACCAGGGAAGAAGCCGCCAACCGCTTGATTGGACAAAAAGGTATCAATAAATATATAATTACTGCACTTTGTTCTCCTCCATAGCAGTTGTATTTTCCTTTTCTATACATAAATACATAGAAGAGCAACTTAAACTACGTATCTTTCTTACATATACTACCTACGATCAAGTTTACTTGACACTTTAGACAAGAGAAGCAAGCTATTTTCATTGTCTGAAACGTTGTACTCTGCCATGGCCTGAAAAACAAGTTAGTATTCAATTTCTTAAAAAATATGTTAGTATTCATGACAATACTCTATATGCCCTAAAATTTTTTGGAAACCCTCGGTCCACGCACACAGGGATGGAAAGGAAAATGCTTCACATACGACCCACCCTGCTATTACGACTAGGTTTTTTTGGACCCTTTGATTAATAAGGGAACAGCCATCCAAGTGATCTCAACCATCTGATCTCTTGGCCGTAAAATCTAAGGGCCATACGAATGGCCCAATGTATAGTAGGGTTGGGGATGGAAAATATATAGTTTCTTTATTGTCCCCTACGTACAGGTCCATGGAAGGAAGGGCTTAGCGTCTAAGTTTCCTAAAACTATGGGTAGGCAAAGCGTGGCAACTATAGAAAAATGTGTCGAGCAAACTGACCATCACACTTAATGGAAAATTTGGTAGAGAATGACCAGGTATGGCTAGCAATCAAACATACCCTATCCTTTACGAAACTTTGCCATGCCACAACTTAGTCATGCAATAGTTTGGTGTTTGGTTCACTGTTACAGTTTTGCCCCACCTATATGACAGAAAACTAAATGCGTTTAATTATAAATCTAGTGGTATAAGTTTGAACATTCTGATGAACAAACTTAGATTATTGTATAGTTTCAATATGCTCGAGACCAAGACCAGTAAATAAATTATAGTATGTGAAACAAAAGAAAAGTGAGATACGGGTGATCATCATTTTAATGAAGATGAAGATACAAACATAAAGAAATAAATATGTGTACAGGTAGGTAAGTAGGGAAATATGTAGTCCACGCAGATGCTAGATAGGTTGATGACTAATGTATTGGTTATGTTGCGTTAACATGCAGGCACAACATAATAGTTGGCATCGCCTCAGCTCTCCGTTATATTCATTATGACTGTCCTTTCCAAAAGAAACGTGTTCTACACAGGGATATTAAACCAAGTAATGTGATGTTGGATGATTCGTTCAAAGCGAAACTCGGCGACTTCGGGTTGATCTGCCAAGTTGACTCCAGTGTGCCCCAACAAACACTTACCGTTGGCGGAACACATGCTTACCTTGAACCAGAATATTTTGAGACGAAAAAGGTGAGCCTAGAGTCTGATGTTTATAGCTTTGGGGTCGTAGTGCTTCAAATGGTGCTCGGCGAGAAGCCATCGTGGATCGTAGAAAAAGAAAGCCAACGACTTAGAAACTATTTTGTTGAGAAGGCTTTTGGATTCTACCGCAGGGGCGAGATTCTTCGTAAAGTGGATAAACAATTGAAGGGTCAGTTTGATCAGAAGCAGATGAAACGTGTGATACATATTGGGCTTCTATGTGTACATGCAGATCGTAAGAAGCGTCCAAACAGTTCGCAAGCATTGTTTTTTTTGACGGAGCCAGAGACTGAACTACCACCTGTTCTTTCTGCTGGTGTTACGCCAGCTGCCAGTGCTAGCACAGTGGGCAACGACGGCAGTCCAGCAGGTCCAAGTTCATCGGCACCCTCAATCTCTCGCCAACAATCGGACGAGTTCAGAACATGTCGGGGAGACTTCAATTAATTAAGGCCTTCAAGTTGTACTATGATTCGGTGGGTTCACCAGTACGTCAAACGTCGATGGAATCCTTCAAGTTGTACTGTTGTCTTCCGCTTGCAAGTGTCTGAATGAGCTGCTCTTTGGTTTCTTTTCAGTTTTTCTGTTTTGGTATGGCGACTTTCCTTGTTTAATAGTGTTTACTAGAATAATCTGTTGCATTATGTTGGCAAAAACGTTACTTTCAGTGTGTTGCTATCATTTATCTTCTGCAGTGCAAAAACTTAAGCAGATTTATGGCTGTCCCTTCTGTTTCTTTTTTAAGGGATCAGTAAGGGTATGTTTGTGTTGACAACCAAAATTGACAAGTAGCAGATGGGTTGTTAAAGATGGAAGGCTCTGAGAATAAAGGAACTAACGCTTATTGTGTCATGAGTATGGTATATCTTGTAGGTCAAGGAAGTCATATATGCAGATTTTGTTAATATTTGACCTTATGATCGAACAGAGCAGCCGTGTGGACCAAATTGGACAATCCCGGAGAATTCTGGGAAAATCCGGATGATCCAAATTCCCAAACTGTATATTCCGGATTTAGAGATGATCTCAAATCACCAAATGGAGTACACCATAATGTAGAGCTCATTGAGACGATCAAAATGCATATATGGATTGCCCAATTTGAACTTCGGATGAAAGAGTTATAAAGATCAAGAGACTCGCTGTGCTGGAATCCGGATGATACGGAATTAAATCAGGATGTTCCGGATTTGGTACAGAAAATCCGAGTTACAGTTGTAATTTGACATGTTTTTTAAGGAAACTCGACCGTATTCTATTTATATGAAGGCAAAATTTGTTCCTGGACATGCAAAACGATGCCAGTTTGCTGGTGGATACGATGGAAACCAACATATGCTGGCAAACACTCTCAATCGCTGCCAATTTGCTGGTGGACACTGCCTCCATTAAAAAACTATTTCCTAACTGGGGAGGAGAGAGGGAGGATGGGAAAGCCCCATTTTGCCCCTCGCTTGACTGGACCCACTAGTCAGATTCCTCTTCTCCTCCTTCCCTTTTCTTTTTTTTCTTTTGACCCCGAGAAATCAGCACGCAGGCACCGTCACCGATCACACACAGAACCACCATGCCAGCCAGACGCCCCCACATCCGCCTCCCTCCACACCAACCTCTGCCTGACCTTGCCCCTAGCCCTCCTCGCCACTACTACCACCACTTCGCTCGCCGTCGGTCGCCAGCTCCACCGCGGCGACCATGTCATCGGGGATCCGTGGCCTTGTCCCAAGCCCTCCTCGCCGCTGCCGCCACGTCCTCACTCATCGCCAGTCGCAAGCCCCAACATGGCGACTATGTTATCAGGGATCTGGGGCAGGCGCAATCTCCTTGTGGAACGAAGGCTCCCACCGGAGCCGCCCAAGGGGGCGTGGTCGAGGAGGACCCAGCTGCGCCCCTCATCATCAGAGGAACACGCGGTCGGCCACCACGCGGACAAAGGCCTGGCTGCCGCAGCAGATGATGATGGGCGAGGTGGGGACTGGTGGTCGTCTACGGAGGAGCGGGGGTGTAGGGGAGGAAGAAGAAAGCATCTGACCAGTAGGGCCAGGGGCAAAAATGATATTTTGTCGCCTTTCTCTCTACCCCTCAGCCTGAAAATACTATTTTAATCTAGGCAGTGTCTGTCAGCAAATTGGCACAAAAAAAGAGTATTCCAGCAATGAGCATTTTTTACGGTGTCTGCCAACAAAGCAGCACCACTTTGCATATCCAGGAGAAAATTTTGCCTCATATGGAGGGCCACGGCCAATTGAGATATCACAATCCAATCGAATCTACTACTTTTATCATTTTTTTCCCTTTTACCTCACTTTTCCAAACCCTAGCTTGTGTTCATCTTCTGATCCGACGACTAGAGATGGTGCCCTAGGCTCGCCGGCCAACCTAGGGCAACCCAACGATGCTCACACCTTGACGGGTTCCCTCCCGGGTGAGATCTTCATGGGTCTTTGCTAGTCCTCAAGCTATGAAGTGGATACATGAAAACCATAAGCACCTATGGACAAGGAACCTATTTTTCAAAGCAAGCAAATATGACTATGTAACAAATAACATAGCTAAAACATTCAACAACTGGATTAGGGATGAGAAATCACTGTCTGTAGTTGATCTTATGGACAGGATAAGGCAATTATGCATGGATAAAATGTTCTTGAGAAGAAAAATTGCCAAGAAGCTTAAAGATAAGATATTGCCTAACATCATGAAGGACCTCAGTGCAAGGAGCAGGGGGCTGAAATATATGTGGAGGTATGCGTACAAAGATGGTGGCACAGATAATAAAATGTTAGGTGAGGTCGAAGGTGTTACAAGGGATCTAGTTCATTTGAGGCATATTGTTGATCTTCAAGAGAGGAAGTGCACTTGTAGACGTTGGCAAATTACTGATCTGCCATGTACACATGCCTTGTGTGTTATCACCTCAGTCCGAGGTTGTAATATTGAAGGCTATGTTCATGAATACTACTCTGCTGCAAAGTTTAAGAAGGCATACTAAAAGTGTGTGAAGCCAATGGCAGATAGAAAATAGTGGCCTCAAGCAGGGGCGAAGCGCAGTAGTGGCCCGTGGATGCGGATGCACCCCCTCCCCAAAAAATCGAAAACAAGCTATTACCGTCAGATTTCGGCCCTATATGCACCCCCTTGGGCCAATATGCTGCACCCCCCGCAGCCCAGCTCAGAGCAGCCAGCCTAGTTAACTTGAGCCCATCGCAGGAAGATGAAAAGCGCAGCGCGTCTACTCCGCTGCTTTTCCCTCGATGCTCGCATCAGTCGCGACGCGGCGACTGTCTTTCTTCCCGTCCGTGCCTCCGTGGGTATTGCGATTGAAATTCTGAATCGCCGATCGGCAATCGCCAATTGCGCCCGACCACGCCTGCCGTCTGCGCCTCTGCAATCCGGCCATCCGGCCGCAGCTCCCTCTTGCCAGTTCTATGCCATCTGTGCCTCAGTTTGCAACGTTGCTGCCTGCTGAAGTGCTGAAGTTCAGAAAGCTCAAAGTTGCTGTCTCCTGTCTGGCCGGTCTATAGTCCAGTGTCCAGGCATCAAGGATTCAATCTTTCAAGGTACGAAGTACTAGTATTTTAGGTCTGTAGTGTAGTCTTGTAGAGTTGTAGATATTTGCCTCTATTTCTTTCTCAAGTTATTTACTAGACAGTGTACTACACTACAAGAATTTCCCTTATACATGACGGTTTACTTTCGTCATAGACAAGTGAAAATGCGTCACAGTTAACTCACGGTGACGATCAAGAAAAACGTCATGTATCCCGCGTCATAGATTTGTTACACCAAAATAGACCGTCACAGATTGGTTATTTGGATCGTCACGGATGAATTGGTCAGCAACAATAGGAAGAGGCTATAGTGACGAAATGAATCGTCATGAATCTATTGCCATGTCAGCAGTTGCCAAGTCATTTGGTGATTTGGATTTGACGTGGCAGCTACCTTGCCACGTCATCAGTAGGCTATCTATGGCCCATTTTCACTAATTTGGCCCATGTTCTATGTAGTTTTTTTAGTTTTAGTTAAGCCCATACTGTAGCAGGAATTATTGGGCTAGCCCATTTGCACAACAGAATTGGCCCATTGTGGACCATAATATACTAGCAGATATTTAAATTTAAATTTCACCAGATTCAAATTCAAATCGACATCAAATTCAAATTTAAATTCACACCATTCAGGTCATCACAGATCACCACAAATCATCACAAATACATATAAACATGTCATCACATATAAATAGGTAGAGGTCCCATTATCATAGATACATCTAATTATCCAACATAGATATCAGTTACATATATATGATGTTTGGCACACCACAGGCATACATCAGACAAGTATCAGTTCACAGAACTGCACATGTCAAAGTTTGGCACACCACAGGCATTACATCAATTCACAAAACATGCATTAGTTCACAGAACTGCACAAGACCATGCATCACTTAAATTCAAAAGCCCTTGCATCCACCTGTTCACAAGACTAACCATGCAAGAAGACAACTCGCCAAAATGCATCCATCACCAAAAGAAGCACCCAACAGCATCAGTGTGGTAGCCAGTAACCTAAGACAACCTTATTGTGTTGCTTGACATCCTTGAATCATGGACATCAAATTCCTGATCAGTTTATCAGTGTCAGCTTGCCTTTTCTTCGCCTCCTCTTCTTGCTTAGCCCTAGTTGTTTCTGATTCCTGGAATTTCTTCATCATTCCTTCCATTTGTTGTTGTTGAGTCTTGATAACTTCCCTAAGATCACTTGAAGTTTGTTTCTCCACCTCCAGTTCCTCTACTAGGTCACGCTCAACATTGACACTACCTTTGCTTCTGAGCCCCACATTTACAAGAAATCTATTCTTCTTAGTTTTCTGAACAAGAGCCTCAGAGACCACATCGGTCACATCCTTTGGTTCAACACCATCATCTACAGGTTCATTCAGCTTCTCCTCCATTTCAACCTAGTAGTGGAGATATAGATAGCTCAATGATCATGATATATGAACATAATGTATCATCTGGTTGTGAACTAAGTATGATTTTACTTACAATAAGAGATTGAACTGAAGGAGCAAACCCTTTCTTTTTGCTGTAGTGCATCTCTTTAAATAGTTCTAGTGCATTTGGTGGTTCATTTTTGTACTTGTCAGCCTGAAAATGAATAGAAAATGACAATCTAAAAAGTTACTGCTGATTCTATGTATTTCTAGCACACAAAATAGGCAGTAGACAAACTAAATTTACAGCATGTCGTAGTGAAAGTGGCATAGCCAATTTTACGGTCCCAAGTTTAGTATATTGTGACATAATTTTGGAAACCAAACAACCAGCAACAGATTTTTGTTAACTATTACTAATCTATGTGGCATAGGTACAGATTTTTGGGCCTGGGCATGAAACAACCAGTGTCCTGTCTTGAGCACTAAAGTGGGTGTACTACCGTTCAGCTAACACAGGACAATAAGGCAGTAGCAAGTTCCAACCAGGCTAGCTAACATAACAGAACAGCAGTCGTTTTCATTCATTCACCGGTTTTTGCATCAAAACTGCAGGGTTACGCACCCACCACAAAATTGGCATAAAAAAGAATTAGTACCCAGTTCACATCATATAAAACACATAAACAAAAATTGGCACCCATCATATATACCAATCAGACCTAAGCACTAAGCACTCAGTTTCTGAACCTAGAAACAGAGACCGATGGGGGCACAAGCTTCTGGACTAGCACCGATTGGTATTTGGAGAGCGCCGGACCAGGCAGCAAGGAAGCAGACCTGGTGCCCCTGGAGTTCGATTGACTCTCACATAGAAACGTAGAAATGCAAAAGACCGAGCGCAGGCAGTGGGGCTGCACACCGTGCGCTGAGGCAGATGGGCATTAGGTTCAGAGGCGAGCACTGCTCACCAGAGCACGCGCGGTCCCAGAGCACCGGCGCTGGTAGCGCTGCTACCTGACCCCATCCACAAATGACTCGAGCAGGAAGCGAATGCACCCTGAATACAAGATGCAGGAAAGACATTTCACCTTGAAACTGGTTTCCTCGCCGTGGCCTCTTCGCTGGTTTTCTGCCCCTCTTCTTTGGCGACATAGGACCCTCAGCAGGCAATCCCCTTGAGGCCGCAGTGGCTGCGGGATGGTGGAGCAGCGACGGAGGATTTGGGGCGGTGGCTGTGGGACGGCGGAGTGGCGGCGTAGGCTGGGAGATGAGGATTTGGGCGATTTGGAGCGGGCGCCGTAGGGTTTTGGGTGGCGTTGGCTGGGAGAATTGGGGGATTTGGGGGCGGTGCTGCCTGAGAGACGGCAGGGCCTGATTATATATGGCGCTGCATATTACCAAAATATCCTCATCGTTTTCTTTACAGGATGTAGTGCTATCCTGGCGGGAGGGGCCGAATGGTAAACTCTTCTGCCAAATCGTGAGTGGGGAAGGCCGCTGGCAGCGTAAATTTCAGGTTGCGCGCCTCCATCGTGCAGAATTCCCGCCGAAACATTCAGTGTGCTTTTTTTAAATGGTCCTTATATATTTGTTTAGCCATCAAGATATTAAAATAGTGACTGATAAGTAACAAAATTTTGATTACTATATACTTGGTTGGTATTAAGGCCTTGTTTAGATTCCAAACTTTGGAGGCAAAGTTTGCATAGTAAGTGTCCGGTCACACTGTAGCAATTTTGTTTTTATTTGGTAATAATTGTCCAAACATTGATTAATTAGGCTTAAAATATGTCTTTCTAAATAGCACACAATTGTTGGGGCACACATGAATTGATTCATAACCAAGTCCTAACTCACGTAGCATTTTCTTTGCTTCGTCATATGATTTTGGAATAGTATTGAACTGTGGGAAAGCTTCTGACAAGATCTTCATGATTGCAGAAAATGCTGAGTTAGTGATCCTATGGTATGACTTCACATGGAGCATCTTGATTACAAATGTGAACCTTGAAAAATTCATACAACCAGGATATAGCTCACGCTTAGCATCTTCAATCAGTTGTTTGAACTGTGATGCAACATTCTCATTTCCATCTTCAGGTCTAGCCTCATTTCCATGTTGTTCAGACCTGATGAGTTCCCCTAGCATCCCATCAAGTCCACAATCATTAGTGTGCTCAGGTACAGAAGAATCAACATTTGCATCCTCAACTACTGCTAGTTGCTCCAAAACATGAATATTGCTATCCTCTCCATGATCTATCCACCTGGTATATGTGCTGGACATGCCATTGAGCAGTAGGTGCCTCTCCACTTCATTTTGCTGGAGAGATTGATTGTTCATACATTGTTGACATGGGCACAAAATCTTCTCAGCCTCAGTAAACCTCTCTCTGACAAAGTTCATGAATGACCGAACACCACAAATATACTGAGGCGTAAACAGAGCACCATGAATCCAACGTCTGTCCATCTACATAAAAAATGCACAAAATACATAAATCTTCATTTCAACCACTACATCAACTGATAGATGACATCGCTGAATAACATCTCTAAATTCACTAGTTAGCAGTGTGTGGTCGATCTGCGAGACAGGAATTGCTAACCAGACCAAGATGAACAGCAAATAAACCATTGCGACATAACTAGGTAACATTTAATAAGGCATTCCTTTATATTCATGTATATGGATCAGTGGATTGTCAAGGTAAATTGATGTCTCACAGAAATGATGTAATAATGCAATCATTCCACCTAGCTTTATAATATGTAGTAGTCTTACAACGGCAATGCTGGCATGACAAAATAGAGCTGCCACACAGTAACGGGATGGTGTAGCAAACTTTCCACCTAGCCATATTTCCTTCATTCTTTGGTAATATTAAAGGTACCAGATAACCAGATCAATGTTCTAGCCATATTTTATAACCAAATTCAGACATCACTAGTTTATAACAAAATTCAGATTTTAGTCTTCGTTAGCAGTGCAGGCTAAAAGCAATGTAAATTACTTACAACAATGCAGCAGTGGCAGCAAAGGCGCCGCAGAGGAGGCCCGGCCGGCCGCGTGCGGGCAGCGAGCGGATCTGCCGGCGTCGCCGCGTTCGCTTCCCAATTCGCGTGAGCACCGGGCCTGTGATTGTGGCCACTGGGCGCCGACAAAGGGGAGGACGCCCAGCAGCCCGCGGCACTTGCTGCCCCGTGGCCGCTGTTGCCGGAGCAGCCCGCGGCGCCCGTAGACCTCGGTCGCCGGAGCAGCGCGCGGCCGGGGGGCGGGCAGCCTTCAGTCGCTGGAGTAACCACGCCGGAGCAGCGCGCAGCGCAAGCAACCCTCGGTCGTCGGAACAGTCACGCGGCAGGAGGGAGGACGGGCAGCAGCTCCTACGCCGCCGTGGACAGGGGCAGTCGTCGCAGTCAGGGTCGTGGATAGGGGCCGTCCGGCGCGGACAAGTTGGTCTGGGGTTGAATGTGTGTCCTTAATCTCAGAGCACTATATTTTTTTGATAAAGTACTAAAGAGAAAACAGATCGGCACTTTGCAAAAACGTTGAAGCATTCCAGTGGTTAGGTCACTGCTCCTGGAACCGAGAGGTTGGTGGTTCGATTCGTTGAAGCCGCAAAATTTTTTTTTGCATATTTACCTTCCTCATCCCACCTTTCCCTGTTTACATCCTCACCGACAGGTAGGTCCCATCTGCCGGCGCCAGTCCCCTGCTTCTCAGTCCCACAGCGAGCACGACACGTAGGAATGACGTGGACGCTCACGTCAGCGCCATGTTGGATATTGGATCCATGACGTCCCCATGAGTCCGTCATAGATTTACTACGCAGGTGCCAAAACGATCCGTGACGTCCAACCGTGACGATAATTTAGCCGATCGTCATAGATCTGTCACCTTGGACTTGAATGGTCACAGATGACTAAATTCTATGATGATTTAGTAGAAGGTCACGGATAAACCGTCATGAATAAGAGTTTTTCTTGTAGTGCTAATGACAGATTAATCGATGGAAAGATTTTACAAAAGAAAAGAGCTAGAGCCTGATAGTGCCAACCGCATACAAACTATTGCCGAGTTTTTCAGAAGATGGTGGAGACCGGAAAACATTATTGTTACCCACTGGTTTATCGACTTCTGAAGCGTACTAGTACTGCCAGTTGCTACTGCTACAGTTGAGAGGATTTTCTCTGGCATGAAGATTGTGAAAACAAATTTGCGCAACCGCATCGGTGATCAATTTATGAGTGATTGTCTTATTTGCTATGTGGAGAAAGAAGAAATGATGAAAATCACGAATGAGTCCGTGATTCGTCGCTTCATGAAAATACAAGAACACAGATTTGATGACAATTGAAGGTAAATAATGTATTTTGCCTATCTTAATAGTTTTGACCATGCTAAAATAGTATTTATATTGGTATTTTTTTTTGCTACTGCTTTATAGTCACACCCCCCTCTGTTACGCTCTAGCTTAGCCACTGGCCTCAAGTGAACCTTGGTTTTAAGTTGTGGCCTCCAATTCTGAATAAGGCAGCGGGGAGACCAAGGAAGAGGAGGCATAAATCAGCTGCAGAAGGTGGCTCCTGAAAGAGAACTACAAGATGCAAAAGGTGCAAACAACTAGGACACATGGTAAAAACATGCAATGAATATGTCTATGATTCTGATGCGTCACCACCTGCTGCTCCAAAGCCAAAGAGAAAGAGAGGCAAGAAAAATGTCACAGTAGTGCCATCTAGTGCTGCTGAACCACCACAGGAATAACCATCATGTGTTGACCCATTGTAAGCAACTGCTTTATAGATTTTCAATTTTCACCTAACTTACACATATCTTATATATTTAAACAACTTATAGTGCCACACCAAAAAGACCCATCGCTTGTTCTCATATATCAAGCCCCATTACAAGAAGGTAGAATTGCAATTTGCACATTTGAGACATTTGTCCACTTGTCAAATCTGCAATGGTGCAATATCATATTATTGTATTTGCTTGTAGTATGACAAGGAGGCTGCTGGAACTAGAATCCTCTACACCAACTAGACTCACCACCTCTGTTTCTACCGCAAGTCCTATGACAAGAGGGTATAACTCTTGAAGATTTTTATTATGTGTTCATGATGTTGTTTCTATTTAGCTAACATGTTTCTATACTCATCTATAGTCACAAGAGGTTGCTGGAACTTGAAGACGCCATAGAGCCTTTTGGATGTCCAATCACATCTCTATTTAGTGTTGAAAAGGGAAAGGCAAAGAAGTTGCAAGTTGTTAGGTCTAAAAAAGCATAGGTTATGCATTGTATCATGTGGCTGAAACCTGTTATTAAGCCTATTTTGTGTTGTTGTACTTGACTGACAAGTGTGGCTGAAATGTTGCTAGAATATGTCATTTTGTGGACCTGTACCTGCTACTTTCTTTTGAACCTGTCATGTTCATGGACTTGCTAAAATGTTGCTATAATGTGCATGTTATGATGATGAAATATGATTTGTTATGTTGCTGGAAACTTGAATTGAAGGGCAGGGGTATTTCTGTCAAAATATTATGTTTACTTACCTGTTTGAATGGGAAATTCATATTATAAGAGTTATAGTGTCTAGCAGCAAATAACTATACTTTTATAGTGGTTTGTGGCAAAGCCATTCTTTTTAGTGGTTTGTGGCAAAAGCCATGTTTTTTCAGTGTCCCATGGCAAATTTTGCCTAACAAATTTGTCCCCGTTCCATACTCCTTGCATATGATGAGGAGTTGACACTTAGTCTTAATCTATTACTATTTTTCTAAATCTTCTTGTCTAAACCTGAACCTAATCTAGTGCACATTAGGAAAAAGACAATAAATATCTACTTGTTTCCATACAGCTCGAGAATTAAAGCGGGCAAAACATTGAACTACTAAAAGAAATACTTTAAATATGGGAAAGTATAAGCCATTCTCAAAGATCATTGATACTTTAAGATAAGCTTGACTTATACTGTAGTTTTACACATTTCCATTAGGGGCCGTTTGGATCCTTTCATTTTAGAGGAATTGGAATCTAGTTAATAAATTAAGTTATTTGGCTTAGAATTTCACATTCCACAACTTTCCTAAACTCATAAATAAGTCTATCTCAAATTCATAAGGTGAAAGATAGAAATGAATTCTATATATCATCATACTATATTTCTACTCTCCAACTTATAGCACATTCTTTAACTCGCTTCCCTACAATAGAAATACAGTGTATAAGTATGTCCCATGTATGGCTAATAATAATATACCAATATATTTCATATACAACCATATTAGCTTAATTAATCTATGCATAAATTGTAATTATTAGAATGAATTCAATTGCAAGGATCCAAACCGAGTCAAACTTTTGTCAAGAATCAATGGCAATAAATATTTAAATATGTAGGGATTATGTAGCTCATCACCGTTCACAACCGCCTCGAGAAGTTTAGCAACCATTTTATAGTGGTGGTGATGAGAATTTTTAGATTCGTTACAGTTAGGTTCTCACGAGCACCCATACACACGCTCGACGCCGCTGGACGCTGGTTGTGTACGTGCTATGCATCCATCCAAAATTGAACTCGATTGGCTCTCCGATCCTCACATGCATGCAGCAAACCCAAAATACGTACGCATGCTTGCTCCAACAGTGTGCACGGCAGCACAGATGCTCTATACAGGCCGGCCACCTAGCCATAGTGGGTCTTGCTTCTTTCCCATGCATGTACCTGAACGAGCGTACACACGTCCTGCTTCCATATATTCCTTTTTTTTTTTTGCACAGCCAGCACACACAATACAAAGCTGGATTTTTCCAAGGCCTTCCATTCAGTGAGCTGGGCCAGCCTACTGACAATCCTACGGGTCAGGCGTTTCTCGGACGCATGGATTCAGTGGATGCAACAGCTGCTTTGCTCTTCACACTCTGCTGTCTTGATCAATGGTTGCCCGGGACCTTGGATCAGATGCAAGCGTGGACTCAGGCAGGGGATGCTCTCTCACCATATCTGTTCCTCCTGGTGGCTGATGTCCTGCAACAGTTGATCAAAAAGGACACGGGCATCCGGCATCCTGCCATAGAGGACACATGCCCGGTGCTTCAGTATGCGGATGACACCCCGCTGCAGGTCAGGGCTGAAGTAACTGACATCAGAAGAGTAAAAAAGACCCTGGATGACTTTGCTCAAGCGACCGGCCTCAAGATTAACATCTCCAAGAGCACGTTAGTGCCAATGCATGTCCCTCGAACCGTTTTGTTGGGGCTAGCCACCTCTGAAAGTTATTTACATGCAACCACGGGCTTATAACGATCAGGACACTTCGAAAGGTAGTTTCAAAAAAAAAAGGACACTTCGAAAGGTGACTCCGCTGCGCGCTCTCCGCTGAACGCCCCCCGCTGACCGCCCGCCGGCGGCCACTCAGGCCGCGGCGCCCACCTTGCCGTACCACTGAGCGCCCCCTTGCTGTCCGCCCGCCGGCGGCCACTTTGGCCGCGGCGTCCACCTAAGAACTTGCCGTGGGCTCCTCCCTCCCATGTGAGTGCCTGGTTGCTGGCACCCTGCTGTCTAGCCGGAGCTGGTTACGACTCCTGCTGGCTGCGCTCAAGCTGCTCATCTGCACCGGCAACCTGCCCTCTCTGCTGTTCTCCGGCGGTCAACTGTGGCTGTGAATGGCTTCTTCTGTGCGCATAGCCCACAAGGTGTTCGTCTCTTTGCCTCAGTCCCTGGTTGGTGGCTGGAGCTGAGCTTGCTTGCCGCTGGTGCTGTTCTGCGTCAATAGTAAGGTGTGTGCCCCACCCCCCTGCTTTTCTGCCATGGACCTTCGTGGTCTCTGCTTTGATCCGGGTCTTGCCCTTCAAGCTGAGATTAGAGATAAGTTTGGTCTGCCGGTTTCTAGATCGATCATCGATCATTCTTCGTTCATTCTTGTGGTTGCTTTCGGCCGTTGCAAGTACCGTCTCACGCCGGATTCGGCTAGCTTTTTGCTTCAGGCCACCATTGGCGGCTTTGCTCCCCATTTCAACGTCTCCCAGCTTGGAGATAGAACCTTCAAATTCTATGTTTCTTCTAAATCTGTGGGGCTTTTTGTTGCAAACCTGCTATCTTTTTTGTGCTTCTTACAAGCTTTTTTTCTTCCTCTGGTCCAATGGCAGACCTAACTGGAAGTATGAACTAAGCCTTTACCTCAAGGAAGAAGAAAATGCTTGGACGTCTGCCAAAACAACTCATAAGTCTTATGCTGATGCGGTTAAATCTCCACCTCTCTCTAGTGCTAATTCGATCCCCATCGGCAAGCACAAACCTTGGCAACCCAAAGCCCCTGCTCATAGACGTTCTGCTTTTGAGCATCTTGAATTTCCTCCTCGGGGTACCCCTCAACCAGGTCCCCGCTCTGTCTTTGACCGCCATTTGTCTGGCCAATCGCAGACCCTGCATTCCAACCGGCCTTCTTTGTAGCCGCTGCCTGGCGAGTGGTCATCTCCGTGTCAACTGTCGCGCCCCAATTAAATGTCACGCGTGCCGGAATAGGGGGCATGTTGCCGCGGCGTGTCCCTCTCACATTCGATTCAAATCGGGACACGATTCTGGCAACGTTAAGGGAAAAGCGGCTGTTTTCTCCAAACCAGGCTGGTTTCTTGAACCTAGTGCAACTAATAAGGCCTCTTCTTCACGGCCGCCTGGCTTTAATTCGTTTGGAGAAATGTTCAAGGCCTGCTTCGCTTCTTGGGCCAACAAGTTTGCCGGCCGCCCTTGGCAACTGCAGCCCACCTCCCGCCCATGAAGTAGACCCAGCCTTCTGGAAACTCCATGCCTCTTCACCTTCCTGCCGTACTCCTTGCGCGGCAACTGTAGCCAATGCAAACCCCTCTCCTCCACTCCATTGCAGCGGCACTTCACTCCATTGCAGCGGTGCTCAATCGTTGCAACCTCAACCTCTGCCATGTTCCATGGCCTTCCAGCGAGCAGACCCGCTTCCTTTTGTGCCTCAAGGTTTTCAGTATCAAGATGTTCCCAACCGTGTGTTCATGGTGTTCGCGGTGGCACCAGTCCGGCCTCTGGAAATGAAAACCTCGGCATCATCACCTTCGACCCCCTACCTGGTAATGCCATGAACTTCGCAGCTGTTAGGGCGGTTGTTAGAGATTTCCTCAACTTAGAGATGAGAGTAGCCTATAGAGATATCCAGCCTACTCCTTTGGGTCAAGCTTTAGTCAAGTTTGGTCATGCTTATGATCGTGATAATCTGATTCGTCAAAGCCCTATCCCCTTTGACAACGTCACTGTATTAGTGTGTAAGCATGATCAAGGCAGAAATTGGAGAAGGGCGGAATTTAACCATGAATGCTGGTTACTGGGTCTCCCCAATGATTATTGGACAGAAAGGCATATCCATAGTGTGGTGGGGGAGTTCGCCAGAGTGCTGCTCTGGGAAGCTGATGAAAGGTTTCTGTCCAGGTTGTTGGTAAGGGCAAGGGTCACAGACTTGCAGGAATTCCTCAGTTCATAGTCTATGCTGACCCAGACACTGGATGGGGAGTCGTGGACGATTCAGTGTGAAGTAATGCTCCAGCACCCCAATATGCATGAACCACCAGTGGAGGACCCAATCCCTGAGGACATTGATACGAAAGATGCAGTGCCCTTTGATTTCTTTGGTCTGGGGCAGCCAGTCAATGGACCAAACCTTCAAGAGGACCAGGAGCAGGAAGATGCCTGGGATCAGTGGCCTACTCAAATTCAAGCCCAAGATCAACCAATGCAGCAAGCACAGAGCCCAATCCAAATTCAGAACCTCAATGAGCTGCCAAACATGGAGGACCCTATTGGTCTGAACCAACCCCCACCTTTGAACCTTGATCTTCATCCTGTTATCATCAACCCGGTTGTGCAACCTCAAGGAGATGAACTCATTGATCTGAATGAACAGCAGCATAATGTGATGGAGCAGCACCTGTTACAACTGGAGAATGAGGTATACATGGCGAACCCTATTGAAGAAGGACTGATGCAAGCAGCAGTTGAACAGCAGCAGGAAGGGCAACAGGAGTTACTGCTTAATGTCCCTGCACTCCCTCATTCTCCTGTCAACCTCCAAGTGGATGAAATACCACTTGATCAATTGATTGAGCCTGGAGAAGAGGAGTTTCCTGAAGCTAAACATGCTCTAGCAGAACCATTCTTAGCAGGACAGCTGATGCAAAATCAACAGGAAGCTGATCAGTACATCCAGAATCAACAGAATGAAGTAGAACCAGATGAGCCCTTGGAGCAGAACATACCTAATGAGGGTGCAGTTCAGCAGGCAATGATGATTGATGAAGTTCAGCTACACCCATCCAACCAACACAACAATAACATTCAGATTGGGATGGCTCTGATGAGAATGGAAGAACTGAACCCTGTTTGGAATAGAGCAAAGGATGCAGAAGCTACAAGGCTTTGGGCAAAATATTTTTCAGGTACTAACCATGCACTTCAAGTTCAAATTCCAAGTTCTTGAGCAAACTTTTTCACAGTTCAGCTACTCTCTTCCAGTAATTTTCAATTCACAAAAAAATCATATCCACAAAAATACCACAAATTCTACAGAATGACAGTGGCAGTATACTCTTTGACATTCCTTCCACTTGCCCCAAAATGACTTCTCCTGTTTGACAGCTGAAAACCATTCCCTGCAGGAGGAAGACCAGGCAGTGGAGGCTGAAGGATCTTCCCTCACCCCCAACACAAGGAAGAGAGCAAGCAAAAGGGGAACAGCAGTTGTTGAAACACAGGTAAGAAGAAGTACAAGGCGGAAAGATGCAAATAAAGGTTTCAAATCAAATGGTTGCACAGACAAAAAATGTCTGGCCTGTGCACCAGACCCTCCTATTATTAAAAATGAAGTAATCAAAAAGTTAGCCTTTGACTTCTGTAATTTGGATGAAGCTGAAATCAGTGATGACCTTTTGCAGTCAAAGAGGAAGAAAACCCACCCAATTGCAAGAGCAAGGATCGTGATGCAGCAGCCCAACCAGAGCCAGCCTGCAGATGAGGGTTCAAGGAACAACCACGAAGAAGAGCAAGCAGCAGAAGAAGGAACCCAGGCCCTGCTCCAGCTATTGGAGGATCACCAAGACCAGCAAGCTTCTGGAAATGAAGCTTAAAGATGACAAATGACAATGAAGCCTGAAGCATCTTTTGTGTACTCTGATCCCGCCTGTAACGTGTCATGTAGGGTGGTGGATCCCTGTTGCTATCAGTTTATTTTGGATGTAATGTCATCTAAGAACCTTTGTTGTAAGTTGACTGAGACTTGTCAGACCGTGGATCTTCAGTTAAAACCCACATGGTTGGGATTTTATCAATTACTTATAAGTTTCAATCATGAGCACACATCTAAATAGATTTTGGAGTGTCCTGTGTTGGAATGTTAGAGGGTTAAATGCTGCTAGAAAATGGGATTCTGTCAGAAACAAAGTAACAGAGGCCAACTGTGAAATAGCTTGCTTCCAGGAAACCAAAAAGGACTCTTTTGACCCAGCTTTCATCAGGAAAATTCTCCCGGCCAGTTTTGTAACTTCCTCTTCATTACCTCTGAAGGTGCCTCTGGAGGTTTGTTAGTTGCTTGGAAGTCAGCCCTGTTTGGAGCAATCTTAAAATTCTCAAATATATTTGCATTGATGATTCAGTTCATCTCTAAACACAATGGCTATAGTTGGTTACTTGACAAATATTTATGGTCCTTGCACCCATGATGGCAAAAGAGAGTTCACAGACTGGTTAAAATCAGTTGATTTCAATCAAGAAGAGGACTGGATTTTACTTGGTGACTTCAATATGTACAGACACCCAGAGAACAGAAACAGACTAGGGGCAGATCATGCAGACATGTTCCTTTTCAATAGTACCATCAGTCACTTAGGTCTCATTGAAATTCCACTACAAGGGAAGAAATACACCTGGACCAATATGCAGTCTCCCCCCCTCCTTGAGAAAATTGACTGGGTATTCACAAATGCTTCTTGGACTCTGGCCTTCCCAAACACTTCTTGCAAAGCTCTTGTCAGGGAAACTTCTGACCACAACCCTCTAGTAATCTCTATTTCAACCTCCATTCCTAAAGCCCAAATTTTCAGATTTAAAAATTTTTGGCTGCAGAGGCAGGGCTTCAATGAGCTTCTATTAGAAAATTGGAACAACTACCCTTCCTTGAATGATAAAGCTAGAGACCTTACAAAAAAGTTTAAGTCTTTGAGAGGTGCTCTTAGAGCCTGGAGCTCCAGAATTTCTAATCTAAAATCTAATATTGATAATGTTTCCACAACCATCCAATGGCTTGACATTATTGAGGAATATAGAGATTTAAGTCTAGAAGAGTGGAATTTTAGGAGTATCCTCAAAGAAAAAATGCTTTCTCTGCTTGAACAGCAAAGAACTTATTGGAGGCAAAGGGGTAATATCAAATGGGTGACCTTGGGAGATGCTGGCACAAAATTCTTCCATGCTAATGCCACCACTAGACATAGAAACAACCTAATAACAAAAATCAAAGATGATGCCAGCAACTTCAAAACTGAGCATGCTGATGAGGAACTCATTATTTGGGAGGCCTTTAAACAAAGATTGGGACAAACTGAATATAGGGATATCCTTTTTGACTTGCCTTCCTTTATCTGCCCAGCTCAGGGTTTGGATTCCCTTGAACAGGAATTTTCAACTGATGAAATTGATGACATCATTAAGAAGCTCCCCAATGATAAATCCCCTGGTCCTGATGGGTTCAGTAATGAATTCATAAAGAAATGCTGGCCAACCATAAAGAACGATTTCTATGAACTGTGTTGGGCCTTTCACAGTAACAATGTCTGTCTTCAAAGCATCAATTCTTCCTTCATCGCCCTTGTACCTAAAGTTGATAGCCGTTCTTGTGTCTTTGATTTCAGACCCATTTCCCTACTCAACTGCTCCATGAAAATAATCACCAAAATTCTTGCCAACAGGTTGCAGACTGTCATCCCTTCCTTGATTCATAAAAACCAGTATGGCTTCATCAAAAATAGAACAATCCAGGACTGCTTGGCCTGGTCTTTTGAATACTTGCACCTATGCCATCATTCCAAGAAAGAAATCATAATTCTCAAGCTTGACTTCGAAAAAGCCTTTGATAAAATTGAGCACCACACCATTCTAAAGCTCATGGAGCCTAAAGGCTGTGGTCCAATTTGGCTCTCCTGGGTTAAAAACATTCTCTCTTTAGGTACATCCAATGTGCTCTTAAATGGGTCCCTAGAAAAACAATTCACTGCAAAAGAGGTGTCAGGCAGGGTGACCCTCTTTCACCTCTTCTTTTTGTCCTTGCAGCAGATTTTCTTCAATCCATCCTAAACAAGGCCAGGCAGAGAGGTCAACTTAACCTACCAATCCCTCTTAATAACTCTTTGGATTTCCTTGTAATCCAATATGCTGATGACACCCTCATTGTTCTTGAAGGAGACACAAGACAGTTGTTCTTCCTGAAATCTATTCTTCACTCCTTTTCTGTCTCAACTGGGCTAAAAGTTAACTACAATAGTTTGATGATGGTTCCAATCAACATTAGCCCTGCAAAAGTTCAATCACCTTGCTAGCACCTTTGGTTGATCCAAAGGATCCCTACCATTCACTTACCTTGGCCTCCCCCTGGGAATTACAAAAGCAAGGGTTGATGACTTCCTTCCCCTTGTTTCTAAATGTGAAAGAAGATTGGCTTGCACCTTAGCCTTTCTCTCTCAAGCTGGCAAGCTTGAGCTTATAAATGTTGTTCTTACTGCTTACCCAACCTTTCACTTGTGTGCGCTGTCATTACCAAAAGGTGTAATCAAACAAATTGATAAATTCAGAAAGCACTGTTTGTGGAGAGGGGCTGATATCAACTCTAAAAAACCACCAAAAGCTGCTTGGGAAATGGTGTGTATTCCTAAAGAAGATGGTGGATTAGGAGTCATTGACCTAGAAAAGCAAAACGAGGCCTTGCTAATGAAAAATCTTGACAAATTCTTTAATAGAAAGGACACACCATGGGTTTCATTGATCTGGGAAAAATATTACAAGAATGGAAAATTGCCTAGCTCAACTAAGAAAGGGTCATTCTGGTGGAAAGATATTTTGAAACTTCTGCCAACCTTCAAATCATTTTCCACCATTCACATTCAAGATGGAAACACATGCCTCTTTTGGACTGATAAATGGTTACCGCATGGAGCTTGATTACTCTGAACTTCACTCATTTGCAAAAAATAAAACAATATCAGTCGGCTAAGTATATGCTCAACATCACCTTCCTGATTTGTTCAGTTTGCCTTTGTCCGCAGAAGCATACACACAACTATCAGCTGTCCAATCTTTCTTGCAGCACTTCCCCTTAACGACAGATCATGACAAATGGGACTCAAACTGGGGAGAATTTTTAGCCTCCAAAACCTACAAATTCCTGATTGGGCATAGAAATGCACACCAAGTTTACAAATGGCTATGGAGTTGTTTTTGTCAGCCGAAACACAAGGTTTTCTTTTGGCTACTCCTAAAAGACAGGCTTAGTACAAGAAACATCCTAAGAAGAAAACATATGCATCTAGAATCATACAACTGTGTGCTCTGTCAACTTTCAGTCGAAGAAACATGTGAGCACCTCTTTATTGAGTGTCCTTTTTGCCAAGGGCTGCTGGAACTTGCTCGGCATCACCTTCCAGAATGGGATCAACATCAATGATTGCATCCTGCAGCTTAAAGAACAGTCCCATCCAAAATTCTTTATGATGGTCGCAATCTTAATGTGTTGGGCAATCTGGACAGTTAGAAACGACCTCATCTTCAAGAATTTGAAGCCACAAATACAAGCAGCAAAAGAAATTTTCAGAAAGGAGTTGAAACTACTGAACCTCAGGGCTAAAGCCAGAGTCTCTCTTATTTTTGATTTATGGGGAAACACTTCTCTGAAGACTCCATCTGGGTAGGCTTCCCCCTCCCCTCCGCCGGTGGCCACTCTGGCCCCGGCGTCCACCTCCCCTCCGCCGGTGGCCACTCCGGCCCCGTTGTCCGCCACTCCCCTGACGCTGGCGCCATCCTCCCCCTCTGCCATGGTGCAGAACGGCTCCCCTTCTCGTCAGTCTTGGGCTGATGAAGTCGAGGAGGAGGAGACCTCCATGGCGTACTCCCTGCGGGACCGGTTCGTTGTCGGAACCTCAAGCCTCAACCCCTTCGTTGCTCCCTTCTCGCCGGCGAGTCCGAGCGCTGGCGGCACTGACCGGGTCTCCCTCACCGACTCCGAGGCCTCCTCGGACTCTGAGCCTCCATCGCCGCTGCCCGACGACAGGGGCAAGCGGGCCGTCGAGCTACACAGGAACCGCGCTGGGCGGAGGTGGCGACAACCAGCTTCATGGCGGACGCGTGACGCCAGCAACCTCAGCTCCGCTCCTCTGCGCAGCGCTCTCCCCAGTGCCGCCAGCTTGCCTCCGCCGTGGCGCATCCCGCCAGGACAACTGGTGCCCCCGACGCGGATGGCTACTATTAGGTTCACAGTCGCCACCGCTGGCGACGGCGGCCAACACCTAGGAAGCCGATCCCCAAGAACTTGGTGGGGCTTTGCTTCAACTGCTTGGCTGGTGATCATGTGAAGGCCAACTGCACCGAGGAGTCGCGGTGCTTCGTCTACAAGTAGCCAGGCCATGAGGCCAGGGCTTGCCGACTGCCGAGCTGGGGTGGCTGCAAGCGCAACCGCTCGCCATCACACCGCAGTTTCCGTCGCCGCACACAGCGTCGGGGCTCGGGGCGTCATCAGTCCCCGATGTCCACGCACGGGGAGGACACGGTGTCTAGCCGCTCCGTATCCACTGGTCGCTCCCCCTCTGTGCCGCGATGCTGCGAACCGCCAACCCCGCCGTCGCCTCCTTCCCCGGGGGGGGGGGGGGGGGGGGGGGGGGGGCGTCTTCGCCGCCTCCGACGGGGGTCTGGGGGATGCCGAGGTCGCTGGCCGCCGGGCCGCTAACGGTCGCCTCACCGAGATCGTTGTCATCCCGCGTTCCGCTGAGCTCGACGCGGCTGAGGAGGGGCTTTCCCGTGCTCTGGTCGCCATGGTGGGGGGCACCCCGCCGACGGTCTCTGTGGCCATGGTGTGCCAGCACCTCGGTGGCTACTTCGGACTTGCGGTGGACTCCTTCTCAGTCCATCGCCATGCACCGGAGGACTTTCTCGTCAGGTTTGCTAACCAGCGCGATCGTGACCTCGTTCTCCACCATGCTCCTCCGCACCCGCCCTTCACCCTCATTTGGCGTCACGGAGGCGAACGTTGTAAGGTCGAAATGGCTAGAGGGGGTGAATAGCCTATTTAGATTTTCTACAAGCTTCACTAAACAATAAAGTTAGTATATAAGATGACGAAGCTAATTCTAGCACTAGCTCAACTACTTTTATGCAAGCCCCAAATATAATTCTAGTGCAAGGCTATGATCTCTAGTTCACACCAACAAAGCTAAGTCTCTAAACTAATTACACATAAGTGATACAAACTACTCTAAGCACACTAAACAAAATATAGTGCATGAATGTAAAAGGGAAGTGAAGTGATTCTTATACCGACGGTGTAGAGATGAGATGTATCCAAAGAATCAATCACACACAATCACAATGAAAATCCTCGGCAAGGGATGACACACGAATTTTTACCGAGGTTCACTTGCTTCCCGGCAAGCTACTCCTCGTTGTGGCGATACACCCACTTGATGGATCGCGAGCTAATCAACTATCAAGAGTTAAATCCTCAGCGGGTGCCGCACATCCACTTATAAGATGAGGATCCTCCAAGCCACGAGCTCCACTAGAGTAGCCAATTCGTGAACTCCTGCGGGGAAGGCTCAAGAACTCCTCACAATCACTTGACGAGGCTCGAAACAATCTCCAATCACGAGCTCAACATCACCGCTGCTCCAAGCCGTCTAGGATGTCGGGAAACACCCAAGAGTAACAAGCAATCCGCAGCAAACTCAAGAATGAAGTGCCACTAGATGTAAATCACTAAGCAATGCACTTGAATCTCACTCAATCTCTCTAGAGTATGCAACCAAGTAAGGAGATAAGTGGAGGGGAAGTTCTCTAGCTCAAAGTATGTCTCAAGTGTTCAAAAAGTCAAGAGCCTTCTCCCCAAACCCGGCCACCATCTATTTATAGCGAAGGGGTAAGCAACTAGCCGTTATAAGACAACGCAGTGAAAAACGTGATGACCGGACGCACCGGTCAGGGTGACCGGACGTGTCCGGTTACTACAGGACAAACAGCAGCAGTGCGCGTCAGAGAGAGCCGTTGCCGTGACCGGACGCGCTACACCGTTTGACCGAACGCGCTACACCCGGCGTCCGATCGGAGTCCAAAGAGCTCCTCGCGCGATCGGACGCGTCCGGTCGCACATTATACGCTGAACTTTTACTGAAGAAGAAGACTGCTCTATTCCGATTTTAGCTGAGGGCAATGCAAAGAGGACGTCGGCAAACACGGAAAAGGGGGAGACGATGAAGGAGACCATGGATCTCTTCCCCCAAAACGCTGGGTTCGGCTTGGAGGCCACCTTGAAGGAAGCCCCTAATGCGAGGTATTTGACGAAACAGATACCTCTCTGTTCCATTCGATTTCGATTCACAGCCATTCCTGTTCATATACATGTTAGTCTGATACTAAACTTAAAAAAACAATCTAACTGCTGTGAGAAGCAGCTCTTGGTGGCCAGGTTTTTTTCCCAACGAGCTGTGTTTCAAATCATGGCTCTTATCCTTTGTATGATGTAGATGGTTTGGTCATCACACACTGCACAGATCTGTGTCTGTAGAAAATAGTGAGAAGTTAATTTATGATCTGAAACTGAATATTTAGGAGTATTTTTCATAGGGCTTCTTAGATTGCAAGCCAAACTTTACCAAACAATCTATGGCGAAGTGTGGCAGAGCACAGTTTCTGTGATGTGTGCCAAAGCTTTTCTTGCTATGAATAGTTGTTGAATGGTAGAAAAACCATCCATGAATATGTAAAACCTGGCACTCAAACTAAAGAGAGCGTCAATTGCTGCTGGTTTGTTGTTGCAAATCTGCAATAGATGTGAGTGATGGATTTGTAATGACTAGCAGAAATATGTAGTGTACATGCAGCTTTGGGGGATTACTAGATGACATTTCTGTTGGTTGAGTAACAGATCAAAAACTAGAATCAAAACAAAGCATAAAAATTTGTTGGAATAATTGAACTTGGGGGGCGCTTCAGCTCAGGTTCAGCGATGAGTGTATGCACAATTTGTGATCCTTTCCTCTGGGATGTTGGACCTTGTTTAACTTCAGTGCATGCTAATGAATCTCTGATAGTGTACTAAAATTCAAACATAAAATAACTTACCTGAAATTATGATTTCTGTGCATGCTAATGAGCCCCACAGAGGAGAAGATGGCGGGACTGCAAAATGTCGTTGTTCGAATTTATATTCTTTTTTTAGTTTGCAGTACTGTATTAACACTTTTCCTAAAAGTGTTCAACATATAAAATCCTGTGTAGGGTATGAGTCAACAACTGTAATGCCTGCTGCCTTGCGACCTCTTGCTGTGGGTGCATTAAGTTGGTGAAGAAAGGCAAGGATGATCCCATATTGCATAGGTTCAGTTAGCATCTCATATTTTTGTTATTTATTATCATCCTTTTCTGATCTGGTTCGGTCTCATAATTCTTGTGATATGATATGAGGCTCTACGTGGAACATTGTTACTATAATACTCTCAACTCAAGTACTCATACACATTTTGATATGCATTTACGCATTGCTTCATCATTGTGTGAAGTCAGAACAACAGGCTGGTCACATCCCAGTGTCATTTCCATAGTCATAAAGTTCCTGGGTCGATGGGGTCGAGGTACGGGGTCACGGTACGTGGTACGCTACTCGCGAGAGATTTTTACACTTCGGGTCGAAAATGAACCCGTGAACCCGGGTCGGGGTCGACAAGCTCGGGTCAAGGGTCGAAGGTGGTGAACCCGTTTTATGTGACTATGGTACTCATTTCTTCTTTTTTGGCTACTGATTTGAGGAAATGATTTCAAGAGAGGATAGTGAGAGATCATCATTGCAACCACTGATCTCAATAGGTCAGGAAAACTCACTTGCATTATTCTTTTTACATGCATTCCCAGTATGCCTTTTGCACTCATTAATTTTATTTCTATTGTGTGCCCAAATGTAACTGTCACATGCATTGCTTCGAACTATGTGCATGATAAGGTTGACGAAATGTTATTGTTAGCAATCCCTTTTGGTCCGTAGGCCATTCCAATTTCCATGGTATCATTGGCATGATCACTGTGGGTTTATATGACAATCTCCACAAGTCAGCTAAGGGCATCTTCAAGAGTATTGTGAACTTGTGAGTGTTAGCTTTAAATTCTGTGCACTGATCTGTTAAATTTGCTATGTGCAGCTGTGCAAAGATCACTGATCTTGACTAGAATCAGGATTAGAGATGGATTAAGACATGAATCTAATAGCATTGGAGTAACATGCATTCCATGGAACCTGAAGCCGACAACCAGTTTGTCCCCTGTCTTGGCCATATGAGTCGACTGGTGATTGTTCATGAATTGGTCAGATCAATGGCCTGCTAGCTTTCATGATATGTATTACCTTTTGCTTGTTAGATTTGTATTACGAAACATCTCGTAGCGTTAGCATTAGCAATGTACTATAACCAAGTAATGGATACACAGGGGGAATAGATGGGTCGAAGGAAGCGTTAGTGTTGTTTGCAATGCTGAAAAAGCCTTTACTCGATGTTATTATCTCAGACACCTGTAGTCTGCACTCTAATCATTGTTGCAGATTCATAATTTGGTCTATAAAATTAATTATTTTTTGCTCATCTTGATACATATCAATTGAAAAAGGATAGAGATTGAGGCAAAATATGGTTGATCTAGAACATGACGAAGAAACGAAGCGTGCTGACGAGGATGTGATGGCGATAGTTGAGACCACAAATGTGAAGGCATCGCCTCAATATAATAAACCAAAGAAAGCAAACAATGCAAAGGTCATATACAATTATGCCTTGTTGTGTATTAGTGTTTTCTGGATTATATACATGCTCATATACAATTATGTGAAAGTTGAACTATAGATAAAATATTGTCATTTGGTTATTTTCATGTGAATCTCTGAAATAAAGCCGTAGCGTTAGCATGGGCACTATACTATCGCCATCTTGTACATAGTATAAATGATAATATACTGTTTGATTTATTATAATTTATCTAACTTTTTGGTTTTATGGTTTTATACTTGACTATGTACAGGATGGCCGAATGACTTCGTGATCGAACTATTGACATACACAGGAAATTTAAGACGACATTCAATTCCTAAAGAAGTGCAAGCTTATCTTTCATGTGTCGTAGGCATGAAGTAATGCAATAGGTTCTTACATTATGGACAATTAAAATGATGTTTCAGTTTCACATTCAAACTTTGAGCGTATCAATCTATCTGTTTTAGATAACTATATAACACACGCTCATACATATGTTCGTGGTATTATGTGCTCCCATCGTAACGCACGGGCATTTACCTAGTACATACAATAAACCTGCGCGCTAATTTTGTAGTGATGTTTTGTTTTTTTAATTCATTCGCATATTTAATCTGGTTTCCATATATTTTTTATCTTTATTTATTAGTTCATCAACGGCGAAACGGCTCTTGCCACCGTGGCAAGCCTGTTTGGAGCGGTTCGTCTGCCTACCCAATCGGGTGACAGGGTCCATTGCTACTGCGTCGCCGATTCCGCTGCCGGGATGGCCAGTCCGCGCCCTCCCCTCGGCTGGATCCTGCGCCTAACCGCCGCCGTCGCCGTCGCGGCCTGCGCCTGCTTCCCTACCCCCGTCTCCGGTATCCGGTGAGATCCGTACTCTCCTTCCTGCCGTTGCCAGAGCCCCGAATCCTTTGCCCGTGCTCGTCGCACGCAGTTGAAAGTTCCTTGTCGATAAAAGGCGAGTAGTTGCACCAGTCAGGATTCACTTGGTCACGGGTTGGGACCTCATGCTTGATTCCAGTATTGATGCATAATACTGTGAGGGGGGAAGGTGAATGCCAAGCTAATTTTGACCATTAAAATTCGATTCGATACATTGTGCCACTGATTGGGAAAAAGCTGATACATTGTGAAATATTATTAGCATTTCCTTCTTTGATTATCATGAAAATTACCCCATAATCTTCTTCAATGTTCAGCTTTGTCCTTTATTATTGGTCTGTGTGATTTGAGTTCATTGTCGCAAGTCGCTAGCAGAAGGAATGTAGGATTAGATGAGGGAAGGATGAGGAAGCTTATGAGGGATGGAATTATGGGAAGTAAGGAGTGTGGATTAGGCAAGTAAAGAAGAAAGAGAGGTAGATGAAAAGGGTAGGGATGAAGAGAAATGTTTCAATGTAAAGGTGGTGAGCAGTTAGCTAGCTACAAGTTACTAGTTCTGGAATCATTGAATCAAAGTGTGCTTTAACCTTGTTTCTGTGACCTGGACAAATTTTTCATTGCATAAGGCCTACCCCAACTTGCTTGGGACAAAAGGCTATGTTGTTGTTGTTGTTGCATAAGGCAGCACGGGTATCAGTGAATTGCTTCAGTATAGTATTGGGATATTCTTGTCATTCTGAATATGAGAGCAATTTTACAGTTTACATTTCAGTAAAGCTAAGGGAAGAACTTCAAATATTGTGCAGGAAGGACATTGGCTTTATTGAACCAATCGTGTGCAGAAGCACTGTTCAGGGGCGGCATCTGATCTCTGATGATAATGGCAATACTCCTGTGCCTTTGTCTTGCATGCTTAGATGATTTTTCCTATAAATGCTGCACTATCTGACAACCATCTCTCACTGATAAAACACTTCCCTTTGTAGGCTATGTATGTTCTGCACTTTCAATCAATCCATGGTCTCACTGCTGCCCAAAAACAGGGGACCGCTTCTCCTGCCAGTGAGTTCCTTATTTTCATCTTACCATATTATATGCAACACTCCAACAAAACTGGTTACCCTGCAAAGCCTGACGTTAGTCTTCGTGACATAATCCAGGGGCTGCAAACTTGATTTACAGTGCTGCAATTCATATGAATATTGTGTTTCTTGCTGTTTGAATCCTTCTAAGGTAAATCCTAATAAGTAGTACCAGGTCTGGAAGAGAAAAATGAATTGTTTCACAAATATTTTACTCTGCCTTTTTGATAGATCAAGAAAGAAGATGTGCTGAAGCTGAAGGTAGCTAAGCCAGTTACTGCTGGTAAGATGCTTGAAGTTATTAATTGCTAATTGGTGAATTTGGAATATGGCAAATGAAGTTTATCATTAATTTTCTCCAGGAACATACACAAATGTTTTCGATTTCTGCATGGGAAGATGCCGCCATTGCTCTGCAAGTGTGGTACTGCCTTTTCTTCCCCCTTTAGGGTGCCAGTACAACAATTCTTCTACTTTATGGCATCTTTTTCTTGTTTAAACTAAAACAAGGAGTTTTTTCAGTTTCGTGTCTTTTAATGTTAGTTGCAACAATTGCTTGTCCAAAGAAGCTCAAACTAAGTTGTTCTTTCAATTTACCAGGTTCATGAAAATGCCTATGCCAGTGACTTCCATCACTGTTTTTCAGTGCAGCAAAATTCATCAGGTATGACAAACTATGAACTATATTTCTTTGCTATATTACAACTTATCAGTTGTAACATGTTCTCAGGTCATTACTTGTAGACTGGAATTATCATGTTCTCAAATATTCACTGCTAGCAGCATTAGAATTACTAGAGATATGTAGCATATGCTATGGCCTGGAATTGTGGCTGGAGCATGCGATGGCATTTATCTATTGACTTATTGTCCTTATAAACAGATGCTTGAGAATTTTGATAGCCAAAATATATTGCCCTATTATCTTGTCTTGACTGAAATCTGGACAGAAAGTCTGTGGTAGCAGCTCTACCTTCTGTCTATTCCTAATGCTTATGATGCATTGTTTTTTGAATCATATGGCTGGAAATGATCATGGAATGTAAACATTCTGCAGGATCAACTGAATCTAGTTCTGTATCAAAGTTGCTGGGCATTAACGTTGTGGTAGGAAGGTAAGGCCTTTCCACTTTAAGCACCTTATTTCTCTAAAGTGAATGTGCAGCTTTATGAAATCTCAAATGGAATTTAGGCCCAGGGAATCCTGCAGCTTGGTTTGCAAAGTAAGAGGACAATCATGTGTTCCAAGCAGGCTCTCTGTGCTGAACAAATGTGAGATGTAAGTCCAATTGTGTATCTTCAAATTACATCCATCTTTTCAGTTCAATAGATTATCCTCAAATTACAAATGACATGCCACACTATAGCAATTATGTTTAGCCGACTAGTCATGTAGCAGTTTTTATTTTCATTGCATCAGGGCTTGAAGTAAATGTTCACTGAGAGACTTCGCAGAACCTAACTTATCAATTGAATAGCCAAGTAGACTGTATCTGGATGGAACCATCAGTATGATAGTGAAGTCTAAAATATTCCAAACTGTTACCTACAAACTTGATAAATGTCTTTTGTACATGTATTTTTTTTCAATTTTCAACTGATATCAATCTGTCAGCACCATCACAATCTGCATTGATATCCTAAATTTTTTATGTCCTTGTTCATGGAAGTTCTGCTGAAGGCGCATATGTTACTTTTCCTTGGTTTCGGTTATGCTATTGGGTGATATTAAGACAGATGTCTAGGTCTCTGGAAAAGGAACATCCCATATGGACTGAATTGGGAATCTGAAGCATAATGGGGAGGTCAGGGTGTGCTGAGTGTAGATCTGCCCTAACAATAGTTAGGCTGGGTGTATATTTATTATTGAATATGAATTTTGACTAGGGTCCATGTAAGCTTTATACCCGAAAGGATAGGGGAAGACTGGAGGATTACACAAGATACTGTCACAGAGGTGATGCCATGTGAGTTTGACATCGGCACAAGCACATTAGGAACCAATTCGAATTCGGATCTTGGCAGTTGGCAGATCAGTTTTGTTTCCTATAGGCACAACACCAGGGAGTATTTTTTGGGTGCTCCATTGCATGGGTGCAGAATTTTCGGTTCCCTGACAGAATGTCTGAGTGCATAGTCATTTTGGGTACCTGTGAAGTTTTGCTATCCTAGAGAAACAGCAACTAATTTCCATTTCCAGTCGTCCTCCAATTTGAATGTGATGCCATGACCAACCCTATTGGAAATGTATAGATAAGCACTGCCAGCCAAGTTTGATATCATCAAGTCATCAACTATTTTTAGTTACTTGTTTAAATGAAGAATAGGTGAGGAAAATTTTACCTCCCTCAAAAATTTGTTGGGAAGAGATGGGCTTCTTCTGCCTGTAGTCCACAAAGTGATGAATGCTAAGAAATCACCGTTGTGTTGGCATGGTTAGCCTGTTTTCTGTACAATTTGTGTAAATTATTCCATAGTTGCCAGCATGAGATAATTCATATAATTTATAAGGCCCACGCTGAAAATCGAAGGGTATGCGTACACCTTGCTCGAATGTAAAGCAGATGTGACTTCTATTAAGCCTGCCTGACATCATGAGCACTGTCAGTAATATTGTTGCTATAAATTGTTGGGAAAATTTGTTGTGGACCTCATCTGGATCCTATGTACCCTTTGATCATTTTGTTAGTAGATCTTTTCATGATAGGAAGTATTTGTTCATGTTTATTAGTGTTCATGTTAGCTTGGGGCTTTGTTAGATCTAGATTTTGTTCTTGATATGAAAATAGATTCGTCGTCACATTCTCACTTGATAGCCAATAAATTCGTTTATGTTAGATCATCATCCCAATTCCCAAGGAAACTTTCTTGAAATTGGATAATACAAACTGAGCAATGCTTGTGTTTCTCTGTATGTGTATTTCTGTTCATCCATCGGTGCAGGATAACACTCACTTGAGCTGAATTATTCAAACCAGTTTGCAGAAATATATGAGATGCAAGAGTGGCTGCTTTCCCAGCCTTGGACCAGATCAACCTGCTGAAGTTGTTGATGAAGCTCCAACCAGCTTGGTATGAATGATATTTTTACTTTAAAAAACAATCCTTGGACTATTTTCTATCTCATTTTCATATTTAGCTGTTTCACCATATGCAGACTGTTATAGGTTTTATATCTAGAAAATGAATGTTTTCATACTCCGGTCATATTGGATAGGGTATCTTGTGTACTCTTCTGGTTATGTGGTTTGTGACCTTCTTCAAACTGACATTTACTGTGCTGCGCTTACTCCTATTTCTGAAAATAGTCAACCATTTAACCAACAAACTGTTATGGGCTTATGGCTAGGAGTTTAGGAGGGATGAGGAGTGCAGTGGCCATGGGAAACCAGCACACAGGCAGCACAGGAGATCTGGAGAGCTGAGAGCTGAAGGGGCTAGCCCTTCGCTTCTCCTTAATGAACTTGAGCCATGATATACCCCCTTCATTTTATATATATAGAGATCTTTTTTTGCGGGTGATTATATATAGAGAGATAACTTGGCCCTTAAGTCAACTATTGATGGAATCTTTTAGATATGATCCTACCTTCCTAACTTGCAACAAACATATTCTTAATTAAAGAGACGGTCGCTGAGTGCCAGTTCGCCCACAGCAGAAAATGAACTGTGTTCCATTCACCCCACTGTGTGATTTTGCCCACCATCCACCAAAACACACTGTGGCAGGCCCACTGAGAATCGGATTTTTAATCCGAAACAAACACGTGCTTTGTCTGGCCATACCCATAATCCCATCAAACCGATGGTTTTCTCTGCCTCATTGGATACATCTGCTCAACTTCAGCTTTGATTTTAACTTACTTTAAATGATCAAACTTATTATCTCAGATATTATCATGTCTCTGCTTTGGCACTAACAAAGTTGAGACAGCACCACATCCATCTAGTTGGTGTCATATCAAATGGGATTTGGATGCAAGATCTAGAACTTCATGCACATGACAGTGGCTGGTGATAAATGAGAGGATTTGGTGGATTGAGGAGAAATTTATCAGGCTACTTTTGGGGGAAAAAATATAGCAGCAACTCCAGTCCTTAAAGCCACCTAAACTGTGTTCTCCTATCTCTTCATCTTTTTGTTAGATAGCTTCTGAAAGGGATCTTAGGTTTTGTTGGCATGTATTGTTTTTTTTCCGCAATCAAAGACTTAGGATATTCCTGATGTGCAAAATTAGATTCAAGATTTTAACTTTATGCCTCCTCTATTTTAATTTAAATAATGAAAATTTTCAGTGTATTTGTTGCTTATGGTATTGATTAATTGGTCCCCAGTTAAATGCCTGATTTAGCAACATTATGAATTGCCGAAGTTAAGCTCTCAATGCTACATGAGGGATGCTGGTAGTGCCTATTGACTAGATTTTTTTCAGTTATATGTCGGTGTTTTCTACATTGATATTTTGCTATAAAATAGTCAGTTAAAATGTGGAACTGATTTTCATCTGGCTTCTATTTCAGAATCCAGGAGCATGCCTATACATGCAGATGGATGAGCAGCTCACATGTGATGGTTCGCATCAGCATACCCGGAGGCTCTGTCCATGCGCTTGAGAAGGGGAAAGGAATGTGACACTCATAAGACAGTAGAGGGGTACTTTTCTCTGAAAAAACTTTCTATCATGCTTTAGGCTCATTTAATTGCCAAGTGCCAAGATGTGGACAAAGTAGGTTTGCTCACGTCAGTCGTGTTCACTTGACAGGAAATAAGTGGAGGTGATAAGCTGAAAACCGATGGTTCTCCATCACTCCCATGATGAACAACCTTTTTACGTACTGGTTGTGGGTTGCCTCAACAAGAATATCCTACTCTGCACCTATTTTGGGAAGGATCATGGATGCAAAATGAAATGGAGTAGCTGCAAAGATCTGCTCCTATTTTTGAGAAGCATCATGGATGCAGAAGGAAATGGAGTACCTGCAAATCTTTGCATGGTACTTGGTAGGATGTTGCATGCTGAATGAAAATGCATGCAGCCGATTCAGCAGTGCGTTGGTCTATATAGATACCATCAGAGTGTGATAGAGATTAGAGATGCATCCATGCTTTCCTCATAATTAATATTTGTGGCTGTCCTGAGCAGCCTATTTCTCCTTGTCCCAAGCATCATGTGCAGGCCAAACACCTGAACCAATTATATATTCGTAATATATATTGCACAATCTTTCATGCATGTTTTAAGACAAGGTAACCCAAACAGAACTCCAGATACATGATCTTTTAAATCAATTACACCATGCCAGCATCTCTGCATCACAAACTCCCATGCCCTTTTTTGGTCAGCCTCAATCAAAAGGAATAATCAGGCTTGAAATCTCTCATGAACTTTGGTCTCTCCCTCCCTTTGTTATCATCTTTGCTTTGACCAGTGGTGTTTGCACTCTCTGCTGCAGCTGTAGCTTCGTCTTCCTGGTTCTCCTGGAAGGCCGGGTGGGTGAGGATGTTCCCCAGGAGCTGTATGCCCCTGAGGGCATTGGTGAGCGGCAGGTGACCCTCAGGTGTGTCATCCTTCATCTCCCACATGAATTCGTCAGGGAAGGCCCTGTAGTTGTACTGCTCTACCTCAGTGTCCAGCTTCTTCATCCAGCCGACCCTGATGAAGAAGCGGGTGAAGTCGCGCTGCGATTTCTCCCAGAGCCGCCGCTGCACGCTGTACCCGAACTTGCTGTTGCTGTGCTCTTTCCAGAGCTCGTCAATGGCGCGAAGGTCCTCGGCGGAGATGAACTGGACCTCAGAGAAGAAGACGTACCCTCGGCGCCTCGCGGGCTCGCCGGCGAGGTCGATGATGAGCGCCCGGGTGGTCTCGTCGGCCTGGCGGTAGTCCCCCGCCGTGAGCTGGCGGCCAAGGAGGTCCAGGGACGGGGCTGGTGACGAGTCTTCTTCTGCTGCTGCTGATGCTGCCGGGGCCACTGGAGTCGGAGCTGACGAGTTGGTGGTCGCGGTTGTGGTCACCGAGCGGGAGGTGTTGGGGTGGAGCCTGAAGGAAATGGTGCCGCCGGTGTTGGTGGAGAGCTTGTGCAGGGCAGACGGGGAGCTGTCATGGCTGCCGCCGGTGCTGGCGAAAGAATGGTGCTGCGGGAGAAGAAAAGACTGCAGAGAAGCATTTGCCATGGATGGCGGGAGGACGCAGCTGAGCTGAGAATGGAGAGGGAGGGAGGGAAAGGAGACGATGATAAAGGAGTGGATGGGGTTTAGTGAGAGCTGAGCTGGTGGTCGTGTGGTGTGGAATTGAGACCGTGTTGCCTTGTGTGTGTGTGTTCTTGTGACGGCCCACCTTTGTGGGTGTCTTGTGTCAACTGTCAAGGCCTCAAGGGTTGTGAGAGATTTTGGTGGTGGTTTTGTAGGGGGTACATCTGGGAGAGAATACAAAGGTGGGCCGTCATTGGTGGGTTCTGGGTGAGATGAGGATACTGGCTATGGCAAACAACCCCAAGTGAGGGTGAGGTGGGTACTCTGGGTCCATAGGACAGTTCTGGTATATTGCGCTTCTTTTTTTTCCCCTCTCTCCTGGAGAAGAAAACATGGAATTGAATCCTTGCTTAGGCCATGTTTAGTTCCCCAAATTTCACTATGCAAAAAAAAGATTCTCATCACATCAAAATACCGGCACATATATGAAGTACGAAATGTAGACGAAATCAAAAACTAATTGCACAGTTTTGTTGTACCTTGCGAGACGAACGTTTTGAGCCTAATTAGTCAATGTTTGGACAATTATTACCAAATAAAAACAAAACGCTACAGTACCACACAGTGCATTTTGGCGGTGCCGAATTGGGCAACTAAACAAGGCCTACCTAAATTTCATATCCAGTTCTTTTAGCCACGATTTTGGTTTTAATCCTTTTAATTTTAAAAAATAATGAATATAAGGTTCGATATGCTCATAAATTTTGCATGTAAGCAAACTGGTTAGTTTGCTAGTAGAAACTGATGTTTACCTATAGATTTGCAACATGTAAAGTTTTCCATAAAATTTCTGCCTTCTACAGTATTCTAATTCTTCTATCTAGTTCTTCATGTATTATTTGCGCTGAACCAGGTGTAAGCTTTATATGTTCTCGTTTTTTTATGAGATGGGTGTGCGTGACGTTCAACTTGAATAATTGGTTGCCGTTTTTATTTCTTCTTTTCCAAGAAATCAATAGCCACAAAATGGAAGCCTTTTACAAAAAAATCATCTAAACTTTGGCATCCAATTGCGGGAGTTGGGGAAGTTTCTGGGTCTACGGACCTGGTCCATGTAAATATACTGCGCCCTATCAAGGACATGAGACGCTCTGGAGTCTGGACGGCAGAGCTTTGCTTGTCTGTCTATTTTCGTAGGCCACGTATGCTGTCTCGTTTAATCAGGCAAGGTGCGTGGGAATGCACTTTTAAATGGTAAATGCAATAAGAAAAGTCCAAACTTCTCTATAAATAAGGTTCTAAATTATTATTTATTTTATGAATAAAGATACTCAAAAATGCATGATATCATATATTTATCATGAAAATTAATACTGACAATTTGGCCTAAATAACATCTGAAAAATAAGTGTTCATTAAAGATCAAAACGTAGCTCACCTACAAAATACCTTAGCCATATAGGGTTTTAAACACCGAAAAAGCTACTTACTGCTAGTAATGAGATCTATTACCCACATAAATGCATGCTTACTTCACCACCAGAACATTGTGTTGTAAAGACCTTGCACAGAACAAATTGAAAGAAGAGATCAAAATCACCATATCGAAAGCCAATCAATTCTTTCCCTTGATGAACATATGGACTACCAAGATCGTACAAAACCAAACATAGGCCGCGTTCACTTCCCCCTCCCAACCCAAAATATTTCCTCTTACACACATCACATCAAATCTTTCGACGCATGCATGGAGCATTAAACGTAGGTAAAAAAGATAACTAATTGCATAGTTTGTCTGTAAATGTCGGGACGAATCTTTTGAGCCTAGTTAGTCCATAATTGGATAAATTTTGCCAAATAACAACGAAAGATGCTACAGTAACTTTTCAGCTACTTTTCGCGAAGTGAACACACCCATACTCTCGCTGACCTGCATCGCCATCAAAGTGATCTTATTTGAATACCCCGTTGATGCCGCCAACAAGATCCTACAAGAAACTGCAACTATGAAGAAGTGGGTCCCCACTACTCACTTTGTCCGCTAGCAAGGTCGGCAAGAGGGAGAGAGGAGGGGGGCGAAGGTGGCAGTGGGGAGGAGGCCCTAGGAGGGGTTGTAGCTTTTAGGGGAAAAACTTTGGTGTGTGCTGCACAATGATTCTAAACTAATTTTAGTTCAACTTATTCCCTCCAACTATATCATTTGGTCAAAACCATCCCTTAATAGATTGCTTGTTTTTTGGAAAAAAAAATTAAATTACTCCTCGAGTTTGCCATGTGTACATATAACTCAAAAAAAATTGTTCAATTTACTCCTAAATTGTTTTAGTTGGTCCAATCCACGATTTAATTAAAAAAAATTCTCCACATAAAGCTGAGTATTAAGTTAAAAGATTGGGTGGTAGCAGAGATAATTATGTTAAATAATTACATTGTGAATTTTTCATCAAGGACAAATTGATGTCAAGTTAGACTACCTAGTAAGTAGTACATATGTACTTTTAAAAGTGTTTTATATGGATGCTGCAAAAGTAGATCGGGATGTTGCATATGTTGCAATCGCTATATACATATGTTGCATGCGTCTGCTCTAAATGTTTCATCTGTTTTTTTATATGTATGTTGCAAGTGTATTTATTTGGATGTTGCATATGTTTCACACATATGTTGGAAGTATTTTATCTGGATATTGCATGTGTTTTGCAATGACTTTTCAAGTGTTTTCAGGTTTTTTTTCAAGTGTTTCAGACGCATGTTTCGACTGTTTCATCTGTCTTCAGACGTATGTTGTAAATATTTTATCTGGATATTTCAAAGTAGATCGGGTGTTACATATCTTGCAATGGCGTTGCACATCTTACAATGGCGTTGTTGGCTGGCGGACAAGAACGCAATGGGACTTGATGCGGACCTCGACGGAGGAGCAACTGTACAGGGACGCGAAGGTAGCGCGGCGTGGGATGGGGTGTAGCGCTGCACGGCGTGGTAGGGCTGCGAAGGGGGCGCGGCAGGGGCTATGGAGGGGGCTCGGCAGGGGCGCCTGAAATGCAGCTCGGTGGCGGATGGGGGTGCGGAGGGGATAGGCCGTGGATTGGGGACATGGACGCGTCAGCTTCTGTTCGTCGAATCAGATGACCCTGACCTGCGTCCGGACGTGTCCTTTGGGCCGAACGTCCGGGCGCTAGTGTCTCCCCTTGGTCATTTTATAGATTCATTGACACCTCCTGAAGTTGCAATTATCAAAGGCTGGCTTCGCTTGTAAGGGATAGTCTTCGTCATGTTGACTTGCATGAGCTTCGTTTTGCCTTCTCTTGGCGAAGATGGTCATTTGCCTTCGGCTTCAAGTGTGCGCTTGCCTTCGCCCTATTCTCCGAAGACTTCGCTGTTTCGTGCTTCATTATGAAGTCAACCTGCGAAGAGAGAAAAACAAAACAGTTTTGTGCTTTGGGGGCTGTCTATTCTGTAATTTCGAGGAACTATGTTATTCAAGGTTAAATTCCCAACAGATATACTTGTCATCCCCGCCAGTACCACAACGGGATTGATAAGCCTGACTAGAACTATGTATATGCATATGTAAGAACATAGCCACAACAAGAATTATTGGGCCAAGAATTGGGATGAGGAGGATCTCATAGTGCCATGTGCCATGCGCTTTAGGGTCTGTTAGATCCATTAGCTCTAATAGTTTGTTAATAAATCTATATATCTAATGGATTCAAACAAGACATCTAATAGCCCAACCAACTATTAGCTAACTATCCAGCCAGCGACGAAGCCAGCGGGGGGGGGGGGGGGGGGGGGGGGGCCTACGGCCATGATTTTCATGGAGCCCGGGCTAAGCCCCCCCTACCACCATGAGGAGGAAGAAGAAGGAAAGGAGGGGCTAGAGGAAGAAGAAGAGGAAGCCAGCCCTCCCTAACGTCATTCCTGGCTTCGTCGTTGTATCCAGCTGATGGTTGTCTCATTAGATGTCACATCCAGATAATTTTAGCTAATAGATGGGCAAAAACTATTTGCCATTCCACGATAAAAAGACATTATGGACAATCCACAATCCAATCACCTATTAACTATTTGGATCCGAACTTCCCTTAGCTAATAGTTAGCCAGCTCTTTTTTCAGTAGTAGTTGAGTTAACAGATCCAAACTCGCCTATGTTCAACATTAAAACACAGCTGCTAGTTCTTATACATCATCTTTTGGGTGCCGCGTCCACGTGTAACCTGTATCATATATAGTTTTTAAAGGGGAAAAAGTTTTTTTTTTAAAGAAAAATGCCACATACAGTCACAAAATAGTGCTACTGGTACAAGATGCGTGTAGTTGGTATAATGTAAAATTACTGTTCAAGGCAAACTTAACATTGGTGATTGACGGTTGAAGTTAAAATTTCGACTGTGTGCTAATTATATTGATGAAGGCTGTATTGAAAATATTGAAATTTTGCATACGAGGCAATCCCTACTCGTCGTCCCAATTTTGTTTTTTCCTTTCTTCAGATTCTCCATAAAGAGTAGAGCTAAAAGCATATGATATTTGCAACACCGCTCTTGTCCCAAGCGAAGGCCAACATTGATCGCAATTAAAGATGAAAGCCTGAGACATTATTGATGGTATCTTCTGTCCCAGAAGCAAATAAATTCATTCAGTACGTACGGCCTTACAAAGATGGCTTCTGAAAGAAGCATGGCATCAGACATCAGACATAATGGCAAGTTTGTTAGGTCCAAGCAACATTAATTGGTTAGCATCAACCTGTCTTTCATTGTGTTGAAAACAGCATCCTAAACAGGTCATGGAACATGACAGTAGCCATTGCCGAGGTAGACCTCTGAGAATCACGTCTCACCTGTCTCTGAAGAGAAGAATGGGCAGCCAACCAGTTACTGCAAATCACAAATCAAGCAACTGAAGAAACCTTCCACAGGAACATAAGTGAAAGAATGTTAAACATGGTGACACAGACATGCAGTTGGTTACCAAAGCTACTGCCATTTAGCATGCAGAAACAGCATCGCGAACCAAAGAGATGATCCGAAGGATTAAGGAAACTACACAGTTTTGCAAGCTAAGGATACAAGATAATCCATCAACTGCAGCCATCAGAAGACAAATTGTACCAGGAAAAGAAAGGGACCATATGAATCTACAAAGGAATGCTTCTGGACGCTAAAAAAAATTCTTCCAGTGCTAATTAGCTCTCTCTGTTTTTAGACGGCCTGCTACTATATAGGACGTATAAACACTGTAATGCATTTGGATTTAGCAACAGGGCATGAAGTCCGAACTTAAAATGCTGGCTCAGCAATGGCAGAAAGTCACTGCTTGCATCTACTGAAATTTCTTCAGAAGTTGTGCTGCAAGTACAGGTTCTCTTGTGGTGAAGCGGGAGCGATTTCTTCCTCCAGTGACCGCAGTCCATCACCTATGCTGCTCCCGACATTCCTACCATCTGTGGTCCTTCGGCCAACAATGTCAGCTTCAGATGCAGATGATTTCCTCCTCTGTGATGAGGTCACGCTAGGAAAAGTTATCCAGGAAGGTGCCCTGTACTCGATCCGCTGGTCCTCCCCGTCAGCAAGCTCGTTCTCTGAGCAAGAGTGGTTAGAGGACATCTGTGATACCTTGTGCATGCGGCTGCTTCCAAGAACAACCTCAGTCGGCAGAATGGGCTGCTCAATGCAGGGACTGCCCATCAGCAGTGCAAGGGCATGCTCTAGAGCTGTTGTCACCTTATCCATGGAAGGCCGGTCTTTCCCCCGCATTCTGACACACTTACATGCCACAAAAGCAATCTTCTTGAGGGCCTCAAGGTCGGAGGGAGGAGACAAGGCTGGATCAAGGATGGCAAAAATGTCCCCTGCTTTGATCAGTGGTACTGCCCATTCAACAATGTTCCCTTCCTCGAACTGCATGTCAATCGCTTTCCTGCCACTCAGTATCTCCAGGAGAACAACCCCAAAACTGTAGACATCAGATTTTGTAGTCAAGTAGTGGAGACGGTAGTACTCAGGATCAAGGTAGCCAAGAGTCCCTGCTGGCAGCTCAGACAGTGGGGTACCGCTATCTGCAGGACCCAATATAGATAGACCAAAGTCAGCAACACGCGCATTGTGATCCTCATCAATCAATATGTTTGATGACTTGATGTCCCGGTGAATTACAGGAGGGCAAGCATAGCCATGCAAGTACTCAATTCCCCTAGCAGCCTGGACAGCAATCGTGACCCGCCTTGCCCAGTTCAGTCGCTTTTTCAAGTTTGGATCCTTGCCATGCAGATGCTGGTACAGGGATCCATGAGCCATAAACTCATAAACCAAGAGCCTCTCACTGCCATCCTCACAGTAACCAAGCAGGTTCAGCAAATGTGCATGGTTGAGCCTGGAGAGGAGGTCAAGTTCGTTGTGGAACTCCTTTGAGCTCTTCTTGACATCTGACGCTTTTATTGCGCGTTTCACAGCAACCACTGTCCCATCTCTCAGTATGCCCTTGAATACACATGAAAAGCTGCCTTTGCCAACTTGTGAATCCTCTGAGAAGCCACCAGTTGCCTGCTCTAACTCTTCATAGGAGAATTCCTGAGCTCTCCTGATCTTCAAATCCTCCACATCAGGCTGAATCCTCATGTTATCCTTCCTGAAAGAGTACGCTGTGCTCTTAGCCAGTCTCAGCTCCCTATTTGAACACTGGCAATGTCGAAGCTTGTGCCGGACATACAGGCAAGAGATTACTGACACGCTGAGTACCAAGATGACGGCAAACACAATCTCTGCTACAAAGATGCGCATCTGAAAAGCCATCAACTTGCGGCTCTTGGTCTGCTTCTGTGATAAGCAGAATGACAGGCACTCATCTGTGGCACACCTCGAGCAGTCAAACTGGCAAACACGGTCAGCTGTTGCATTGCAAGGAGATGACTCATACGAGTCTTCTGGGCAACCTGTACTACAGGGCAAGCAGAGTCTAGAGTTCGCAGGCTTACAAATCTTGATGCTGCCAACTTCACCATGGTTCACATACTCATAGTACCCATGGCTGCATGCAGTAGGAACACAAATCCCAGGAGGTACGGCCATCGGTAATGCCAATGGCCCACTGTTGCCCCAGCACCTTGGCATCAGCGAAGTCTCGGCAGGCACTCCACAAGTAAAGTAGTCCCCAGCCACAAGCGCATACATCTTCAACCCTTTTGGTGGTGATGTACTGTTATGAAGAGTGAAACCCCAGCAAGCCACCTGGTGGTCAAGGCTCCTGATGCCACAAGCATGGAAGCGCCCACCGACCACAGCGACCATCGCATCCATCGGCACTATGTTCACATCACCATCGCCGATAGCACTGGACGGTGCCACCTGCTGCATTTCCAAGCTCCTGCCCCAGCAGAACACCTGTGCATTCTCCAACACCCCACAGACATGGTAACCACCCGCGCCTATAGACTGGAAGCGCACATCCCTCGGTGCCAGCCCAACGACACCACTCACCGTCTCGTCACCCCAGCAGAACACCGTCCTGTTGCGAGCAAACAAGCCGCAATTGAACACCGAACCGGCTGAAACGGTCGACACGGCTTCGTCAACGACATGTGTGGCAGTCATATTGTATCCCCAGCAGTCAATCAACGACGTAGCACTAGCAGCACTCGAACCACGGCCCCCATCTTCAGCCGCTGCTCGTAGTGCACAGAGGTGGTTGTCCCCTGCGCTGAGCTCAGAGTACTTCGCGCCCTCGACCATTGGCTGCGGCACCCCGCTCTTGACATAGGAATTGCTCCCCCAGCAATACGGCTGCCTGGTGTCGAGCAGGAGGCCGCACACGAACCCGTCCCCCGCCGTGAGGCCAAGGAAAGGGATGTTGGGCGGGGCGCCATACAGGACGGAGGCGTCCGCGCCGAAGCAGGCGACGAGGTGGGAGCCGTCGGAGTTGAGGCCACAGAACACCGGACCGTCCTCCCCATAGGACACCGCGATGGACGACATGGAGCCAAGGCCACTGGCCCAGCCAGGCAGCAAGGCCAGGAAGCACAAGGCAAGAACTCGAGCCGGCACATGGTTCATGTCTTGAAACTTGGGACAGCCACGGCCACGGCCACGGCCACGCCCACGGGGGCCAATGCCGAGACCGAGAAGATTCCTGCATGTTTTTTTTTAACTTTGTTAGCACCAACAGGCATCGGATGTGTCGTATTACACTAACAAAAACTAAAAAAAACTGCCTCGGAACCAACAGGAATCAGGTGAGTGTGAGTCTTATTTTTATAGGTAAAAAAAGAAAAAACAAGAGTCAAAAAGGGAGAACCTTTATGCTGCGAGCATGCCCAGTAAGCACGAAACGGGGGTTGGCGGGCGGGGGAGTCAGTCAGTCACCCTCGCTTACCAGGCCCGCTGATCTGTTGATTTCCTCCCCCGCATTTGAACAGCAGCGCACCGATTTGCTGATCCCCTTCCTTTCTCTTCGGCACCTACAAGGGGTAATTTTTGCAAAAATCAAAAAAAAAAAACGAAGTTAGCAGGCGCAACACATGTGTACACTCGCAGTCAGTTCAGATCCGGTTACAGATTGCCGAATAGCTTGAGATTAGGGTTTGGATGCTCGGATTCGCGCGGCAGGAAGAGAAGAGAAGGGGCGGGCGTACCTGGTGGCGGGTGCCCGTCGCCGGCGGACGGCCCGGTGAAGGCCTGGACACGCAGGCTCCTGGCGTGGGGCGGCGGCGGCGGCAGTGGCGGTCTACCAGCGAGGGAGGGAGAGGGAGAGGGAGAGGGGGAGAGAGAGTGAGACTGAGAGTGAGAGCGTACGCGGGGGCGAAGGGGAGAAGACAGAGCGAGCAGGGGTGAAGGCTGGCTGCCTGTCCGGGGCTGTTGGGCGATAAGAGCATCTCCAACGTAGAAGCTGGGTGGCAGCGACACAGACGAGAGGAGAGAAACCGGCGACAGCCGATACAGCGCTAAGCGCTAGCGCGTGACGTCGTGGCACAGACGCCAAGTCTTTTTCCCAACGCGAAATGAGCGGCGTCTTTTATGGCTCCAGGAGAGAATATAGGTCTGTCGATTTAAATTTTTAGACAAACGAGGTATTCATCCTCCCTAATAACGAGGCTATGATAAACAGGCACGGATGAGGTCTAGGGAGATAACACGGGTATGCTGTTCCGAAGTACTTATGTGATTAGTCCAGTCAAGATACTATCGAACTATGCAAATTAAGTCCAACATTAGGTAATCAAAGCCTATTAGCGTCATGGATGGACCCTTTTTATGCATCTGTTAATGCATACACATCTCTATTTGTGCTTAGATGGTGATATTTTCCCCTAATTTCACAAGATTAATTTTAATCATGCCTATGTCAGCTAAGGTTATGTATTCATTAGCTACAATTCAACATCCATGTTAAGCCTTAAGAATCTCTAGGCTTGGATTCGTCTCGGAAAGCAAGAAGGAGAGGAATTTTGCAAAGCTAACAAACCTTGAGGGTCTATTTGGAATAGAGGATTGCAAAATAGAGGAATACGAAAAAAAAAGATGTAAGAATGGGAAGGAGTGAAAACTGAAAAACTACGTTATTCCAAATATACGAATACGAAATTTAAGCCAGTTGGATTGCAAGAAACAAGTTGCATCATCACATATCCACCAAAGATTAAAACACTTTATGTTTTTATTTAGGAATAAATCATTTTTTTTGTTAATTTTAGTTTTACTAGGTGTGCTTTGTATACTTATTAATTGGTCATGCACAATATTATGCTACAATAATTCATATTTTTCTCATGTACACATCTTACAATAATTCATATTTTTCTCATGTACACATCTTACAAACACAATAACATGGTAGCACATTTTTCCTAGAGTATTCCAAGTTACACAAGGGATAAAGGAGAAGAATGAGCTATCGCACCACGAACTATCTTAGAAAGGATATCGCATCCTCTGCCTGCCTAAATAAGATCAAGTATGAGGTGGTTACATGGTATTAATGAAATTTGTGTTGTCATTGGCCTTCAACGTAACGTAGTTCGAGTCTTTAATATTGGCTAATCATAATAGATGACGAGAGTATTTGCTAGCAAATAATCACAACAACAAACCATTAGAAGATTGAAATTACTCCAAGCTATGCATAATAAGATTGACCATGTTTAAGAAAAACTATAAATAGTTTCATAATTTTTTTAGCTAAAACAAAATTTTCTAATATTAAACCAAAATTTATGATTTTTATCTATGTCAATTTTCCAAAACAATATTTGGATAACTTTTTGAACATAGTTTATTTACAGGCCGATTTACCTCTGAACTATCAACATAGTCTGGTGTACCCATCGCGACCATTACATCAACAATAAATTGCTGCTAAATCATTTTCATTGTATAAAACATATATAGTTTTAAAAATTAAGAGACCACTTAAATCTGGTTTTGTACATGAGGAAGAAAATCGACCTTTTTTGTGAATAGTGGGCTTGGGTCGAGCCCTCCGGGCTCGGCCTTACTGTATATGGCTTGTGATAGCAAAACGTGAACCCAATTGTTTTCCTTGATCTAATATATTAATTTTAATTGTTTTGTTTAGAAAAAAATCCACATTACCTCCCTCAACTTTCGTGAAAGTCCGCTTTTCCTCCCTGAACTCCAAAATAGGGCAAAACACCTATCTTAACTTTTAAAACCGTTCATTTTCCTGTTATAAGCAGTTTTGAAGGCGATTTTGTCTTTTTCTTTTTTATTTATTTTGGCAGAATCTTTAAAAAATCATAGTAAATCATAGAAAAATCATAAAATGAAAAATCTAATTATGTTGGACTCCACACGAGTATATCTACATAGTGAACATATAATATGGTATGTTTTAGTACAAGGTTTTTACTATAGCTTTAGATCTATACTTTTATGTAATTAATGGAATAATTCATAGCTGCAGTTTCTATTGTCCAATTGTGGTGAAAATTTTATGGTGGACTAATTATTATATGCTTAAATTGTAGTAAAAATTTCATACTCATTGGATCATGTATAACTTAGTTATAGATTTTATTTAGGTTTATGTTTGTTAAATAAATAAATCTATAACTAAGTTATACATGATCCAATGAGTATGAAATTTTTAATACAGTTCAATCATACAATAATTAGCCCATCATAAAAATTTTATCACAATTGGACCATAGAAACTGCAGCTATGAGTTATTCAATTAATTACAGAAAATCATAGATCTAAAGCCATAGTAAAAACTTTGTACTAAATCATATCTTATTATATGTTCAATGTGTAGATCTACTCATGTAGAGTCCAACAAAATTAGATTTTGTATTTTATGATTTTTCTGTGATTACTATGATTTTTCAAAGATTTAGCCAAAATAAATAAAAAAGATAAAGATAAAACCGCCTTCAAAACTGCTTATAACAAGGTAAGGAAGGTAAGATGAACGGTTTTTAAAAGTTGAGGGAGATGTTTTGCCCGATTTTTAGAGTTTAGGGAGGAAAATCGTGAAAATTAAGGATGTAATGTGGACTTTTTCCTTTTGTTTATGATAAAAGTTAGGGGTTGCCCAGGCCCACCCGACGAGGTGCTCTGGACGTGAACTTTTGCTCCGCAACATGTTCGGGTAAAGGACCGCAACGTATATGCGTCAATCTAACAGGCCGCCTGGGCCCAGGTTTTCTGCCCTTAGCCCAAATACGGCCAGGCATGTCATGCTGTCTCAAGGGAAAAACAAAGCTTTTTTCCTTCTTATTAATAATGGTCCGAATTAAGTTAATGATTCGGGCATCTTTTATTCAAAAGAAATGCATTTTCCTTATGTTCCTTATGTTGATGCCCAAGAGGTGCACGTGAATCGACCTTCGTCGTCGTTTGAGTCGTCTCGTCAGCTTTTACTAACGACAGTATTTAACTGATACAGGTCAATGGTGTTGTTGATGGGGCCTACAAATTATCTCTTTTAAAATGTTGCCTAGATTTGTGTGAAAGTTAAAGTTTTTTAAGTTTGACTAAATTTATAAATAATATCAGTAATAACATTTGCTAGCGGCACGGTTTAGGGGGGCGCCTTACATCTACTCGATCGAACGGCCGGGAAGAGCTCGTCAAGAGCCTCAACTTCTTCAGCCGTCAGGTCCTCGCCGCCTCCATCGCTGAAGATCTTGTCGTACACCGCCAGACCCGCCGCAGCAGACGCTGTTGGTCCCTTTGATGTGGCCCAAGCGCTGCTTAATCAGCACCTCCCCTCGTTTGGAGGCGGGAACGTGAGAGAGGGGATGCGCCGCCTGTCGCCTGCTTCGCCGTGGTAGAGTCGGCTTCGCAGGAGGCTGCTGCGGTGGTCCACTGATAAGAGGGGGATCCCTCTTACGCGTCACCTTGTTGATGAAGTCATCGAGGCGGCGTTCAGCGGTGTTGTCGCTGACCTCAGAGTCGTCGCTAGCCATACTATGCCAAGCCGAGGGCCGAGGCGGAGGCCGGCAATGGCCAACGACGGCGACATCGACGACACCACCGAAGGCGTGGGCGGCGCTGCGGTAGGCCTAAGGGGTCCTCACAGGCTGTGACTGTCGCCTCTGCACCGTCGGAGCTCGACGACATGCCCTACGCGACGAACTCCACCCTGCCTGACCCGTTGGAGCGGGCTCTTCGCCCGGATGTTGTGCCTGTTCGCGGCATCGAGGAGGACCCGATGCTAGAGGAGTTCGCCACCTCCCTCGCCTGCGACTAGACTGGCAGGGGGAACGCCTTCGAGCGCCTGCTGTCACCTCACGCGGTGGAGACACAGCGACACATCACGGCCACCACACTGGAGGACCGGGAACCGGCGGAGTCGGAGCCTAGGGCGCTGCAGACCCCTTCCCTGCGCCCCATCCCGTGGGCGGACCTTTCGACGCCAGCCGCGCCTCCCGGTTTTCAACCAGTGAACAAACCAACGAGTGTGGCTAGCGACGACTCTGAGGTCAGCGACAACACTGCCGAACGCCGCCTCGATGACTTCATCAGCAAGGTGACGCGTAAGAGGGATCCCCCTCTTATCAGTGGACCACCGCAGCAGCCTCCTGCAAAGCTGGCTCTACCACGGCGAAGCAGGCGACAGGCGGCGCATCCCCTCTCTTAGGTTCCCGCCTCCAAACGAGGGGAGGTGCTGATTAAGCAGCGCTTGGGCCACATCAAGGGACCAACAGCGTCTGCTGCGGCGGGTCTGGCGGTGTACAACAAGATCTTCGGCGATGGAGGCGGCGAGGACCTGACGGCTGAAGAAGTTGAGGCTCTTGACGAGCTCTTCCCGGCCGTTCGATCGAGTAGATGTAAGGCGGCCCCCTAAATCGTGCCGCTACGCCGAGATGGGTTGTTTTCCTTATGTAATATCGACCTAGAGTTCAACTTGGACGGTCCAGCTACGGCTGTGTTAGACCTCCTTGGCGCTCATCTAGCGCGTTGTGTGTCTGTCTAGACTTTTCTTCTTAATACAAAAATGCGCAAAGCTTTTGCGTATTCGAGAAAAAAAAGTTTGTCTTTTGCAGAGAAAAGAATCACACGGTGGGTCGATCCGTGCCCCCTGACATGCAGATGAGTGGGCCCACCTGTCAATCACTGTGGGGAAGCACACGCGGGGTCGGTATCAGTGACAAAATCTGAGGGGCAATTTTTTTGGTTGTTCTGTCGTTTTCCACCCGCATCAAAACATTATTAGTTATCTAGAAGTATTTGCCTTTACTGGCTAGTTTGTACTACTACTATAGAACATTTCAGTATTAACATCAGCATAAGTCAAATTTTAGTATAAGTGAACAGGATATATTTGTTCGCCAGCTAGTTTAATTTTGTTTTCCACGGAACCACTAGGAGAAGGGGAATTTTTTTATTTTAACTGTTTTTTAATAATATTTCAAAAAACAAACGTGAAATTTTGTTTTTTTAACTAATTGTTTTGGTGACGCCGTCAACCAGGGCGCCACATTTCTATACTGTGGCGCCATGAGCGCTGACGTGGCGACCGAGGCACGGGCGTTGGGATGACATGGCAGGGTCTGTGGCGTCGTGGATCATGGCGCCACAAGACCGCAATAGGCAACCCAATACCCCTTCCATTCTTCTCTGGTGTTTCATTTCTTCCCCTCTCTCTCGGCTTCTCTCTCCCCCCACGCGCCCAATCGTTTAAATTGGCGATTTCAACCTTGAAAACTCAAATTTTGTCCATACATCTTCTCAAGCAAGGTAATCTCACTCCCTCCATCAATTTTTAGGCTTTAATTGGTTATACATTTCTTTTATTTTGTAACCCTAGAGACGTTATTGAATTTTTTTGTTTTACATAATGGTAGGATGCCAAGGCGTGGTGGTAGGATTCCAAGGCGTGGTAAAGCTAGTATCCCAAGGTAATCTCTAGGTGTAATCATTTTTTAGCAACAAATGGAAAACCCTAGACTTAGAATTCATAGTTATTAGCTTTTGGGTATTGCAACTAAATTGTATGAATTGTAGCTATGCTCGCGTACCCGGGAGTTTGTACGACCTACTCCCTCTCCCTAAAGGTGTTCCAGTACCTATGTGCTTCTGTGGTACTCCTTGCAAGGTCGACATCTCTGAAGATGAGGAGACCTATCACCAGAGGTATTGGATGTGTAAAAACTTTGCATGGACACCTACTGAGCGTCAGCGCCGCAGTAAATTATGTGTGAGTAATGATTTATAGTGCATTAATTTATCTAGTCATGTGATGTATTGCATGATTTTTGTTTCGTAACAATTGTCATTGTTGCAGACCCCTCCACCACTCTGTGATTTTGAGCAGTGGATCGACACTAAGATCAGGGAGTTCGACAAGAGGCTCCTGCAAGGCACGAAGGAGTGGGATGCGGAGATTAAGGAGAGATATGAGTAGAGACTCAGAGAGGAGGCTCTGCAAAAGGAGCACAAGGAAGAGGAGGAAAGGAGGCGTGAGGCTGCGGATCGGGCAGATAGGGAGAAGAAGCTTGAGCGTGTGTGCCGTGCAAAGACAGCGATGAAGGAGAATCCCGACACGCAGAGGAAGGGAAAGTGGCATCGTTGCACTCAGTAGCTGAAAGCTCCATGTTTAGTTTTGGATAATTAATGATAACCTAGGACTAACCTTTGTGCTAAGTGGTTGAATTAGACAAGGTGGTCCTATCCAAGTGATGGAGCTAGATGGTGCATCATGATAGATGGTGATGGTCCAAAAGATGATCAAGTGCTCATGCTTGGAAAAGAGAAAGAGAAAAACAAAAATGGGCTCAAGGCAAAGGTATAAAACCATAGAGTAATTTTTGTTTGACACTTAAGACACCATAGAGGGTGTGAGTGATTTAGGTTTGATAACCATACTATTAAGAGGGGAAAACTATAATTGCTTTACTCATCTAGTGCCACTAAGTTGAGTTTCATTTTGTATGTGCATTGGGGCTTAGTGACTTGGTGAGATGGTTGAAAAATTCCTAGAAATGCCTCAGAGAAATGCCATCTGTTTCACTAAATCTTGTTTGGCTTTGTTAAAGTGAGATAGCATTTAAAAGGCTAAAATTAGAGAAGAACAGAGAAATTGTTGTTGCTTCTCCTGCTGGCTTGCTCGCTGCTTTGCCGCTGTCGCGCGCGCGCTTTGCTAGGCCAGGCGCCGCTGCTGGCCCGGCCGCGCTCGCTGGGCCGCCCACGCCCGCACTGCTGGCTGCTGCTGCGCTACGCACTGGGCCACCGCTGGCTGGGCCGCTACTGCTGCCGCGCTGCTGCATTGCTGCTTGCTGGGCCGAGGCGCCCGCGCCGAGCTAGGCCGCCTGCTCGCTGGCCTGCTTGCTGGAGCGCTGCTTGGCCCTTGCTGGGCCGCTGCCGATGCTGCTTTGCTAGCTAGCCCAAGTGCTGGCCGCCGTCGTTGTTTGCTATGTTGAAGCCTACGCCGCTATCTGTTCGAGGCAGATAATGATGCCTTTCCCTTCCACCCGTTGTGAGTGAAGCAGAGGAGCTCGTGGGAAGCGGCAACCACGACAGGAGGTGGTCAGTAGCCATTGGGGCCTGGCCGACCTGTCTTGTAAGGAAGTTAAGGCCGAGCGGAAGTACTCCTTTTTTCCCTTCTCTTGGTCAGTTTCACAGAGATAGCTCCTCCCCTCTTGTTCTCCCCATTGCAAACCCTAGAACAAGAAGCTCTCATTTTCCCTCTCTCAATCCTTTGATTTGTGCTTCAATCAAGTGAGAGAGCTTGTGCTAGAGATCGATTTGAGAGCTCCAAGAGGATTCCCTCCCTCTCCTCTCCATTCCCATGGTTGGTGCTTGCTATTGAGAGGAGTTGGGGAAACCCTAGTGCATGCATTTGTGATTCAATTTGGTGGCACTAGGTGGTGATTGCAATTGTGGTATTCTTGTTACTCTTGGTGATGTCATCACCTAGATGGTTGGTGATTGATTGATTGGTGAGAGGATTTGGTGATTGTGTCCGCCCCCAATCAAGGTGACATTGTGAGGGGTTGTTGTGGTTCCTCGGCGGAGTGCTAAATACCAACTCTAGTAGATTGCTCGTGTCATTGAGTTACCGCACTTGTGTGTGGGGTCTTGCGGTGCCTTGCATGGCGTTGGCTTGAGGGCCTTCTACTGAGGAACCACTAAGGTGTTGGTCGACACAACGGGGACGTAACTTGCCGGCAAGCAAGTGAACCTCGGGAGAAAATCGTTGTGTTCATCTTGTCTCCCGGTGATTGGCTTCATTATATATCTATTGCTTGATTGATATACATCTTGTTGGATTTAATTGTTTGGTGATTGGCATCATCCTCTACTCTTCATCGTCGGTATAAAAGTCAATTTTCCCTCTCTTTCATACTTGCAATATATATTGTGTTAGAGTAGCAAGTAGAGTAACATAGAGTAATTTATTTATCTTGTTAAGCTCTCTAACTAGTCGGAGTAGAGACATAGCTTTTTGAGTGCCATAGAGATAATAATTATTAGAGTTGTAATTAGGTGGCTTGCCTAACATTAGAGCTAGAGCAAACCGCTTTTATCGTCATTTGTGTTACTAATAAATTGCTCTAGTGTTTTGTAGAATTTTTAATTAGGCTATTCACCCCCTCTAGCCATACTAGGACCTTTCAAGTGGTACCAGAGCTAGGTCACCGTTTATTTAAGGCTTAACAACCTTCGGTATAAAAATATGGCTCAAGTTGTGTTCAACCATGTTGGGGGCAAAACATCTTTCTTTGATGGCACTAGTTCTTTTGATTATTGAAGAGAAAGATGAGGATGTATCTTGGTTCAATTCATGAGAGAGTTTGGGATGTGACCCATCATGATTTTGCAATTCTTGATCCTGAACACCCCACCGACAATGAGAAGGCCAACAAGCAATGTAATGTCATGGCCATCAACACCATCTACAATGGCATTGATTCCAAAGTATTTGAGGGCATCAAAGATCTTGAGTTTGCTAGTGAAGTGTGGACTAGGCTATGTGAAACATATGAGGGCACCAAAGTTGTCAAGAGTGCCAAGCTATACATGCTCAAGAGTGAATATGAGAACTTCAAGATGAAGGAAGATGAAACAATTCCGGAGATGTTTTATAGATTGCAAGTGATTGTGAATGATCTCAAGGCATTGGGGCAAAAGACCGAAGACAAAGACTTTGGTGACAAATTCTTGATGTGCTTGCCTAAAAGATTCAAGACATTGAGACCCATCTTGTTTAGAGGTTGCAAGAATTTCGTACCACGTATGAGATAAGAGGGCCTCTCTGTGGCTATGTCTCCTGCCTAATTTCAATGTCCTACTCATCTTCAATGATGTCTTCCTCAGAGCCCTCCTCAATTCCACGGTCGTTGTACGGGCCCTTGATATGAAGCCTCGAGGACCTCTAAAGCCACTGCAAGTACTTGTTAAAAGCGTGTTGTTCGTACGGAGGACCATTGTCGACTAGTACCTTCTCCCTGTGCACCCACAAGCAGATCCACTGCTCGTGCATCTCGGTCTAGTTCTTCTTTGTAAACCTCTTCTTGCGGTCATAGTTGTACCAAAATCGTAATTAGTTCTATTTAGCAAAGAAAACATATGAGTACTAGTGAAATAGAAATGCACCTATGCAATGTGGGGTTGGTGGAGTAAAGCGGTGGTAGGCCGTTTGAACCTCTCCCGAACTGCCTGCAAACCCTGATGGGGTGGTGCATTTCAACCACGTGATAGAAAATAAGGGGAACGTCACAGCAGTACTCGTTGAACTCCTCCCAACAGCTTGGACTAAGGTATCCCTCGAGCCCTGGATCCTCCCAAGGGCACCAATTCACCTAAAAGTTTCATGATAGAGTTAGATTCTCGCTAAAATATATGTCTGAGTGACCATTTACATCCTTACCTGGTACTGTGTCAGGAGCTCTAACTCATCTGAGTACTCCCTGTACTTGCGTGCCGCTCTGCCTATAATCTACTCCGCATGGCTCCAGAGGAACAAACCAGTAGGGCTTGTATCTTCACCGTTCCACTCCTGCATTTCAGAAGACAGCAATTTATGTAGAGGTCATGCATCTTGTATAAGTACTTTAAACTATGAATCAAACAATTTATCTTGTACAAGTCCTTTAAACTACGAATCGAACAATTTTAATTACAGGCAAACGGTAGCTGTCGGGGTCATCAGGAGAAACTAGCGGCCGAACAGGCCGCCCAATGGGCCACCTTTCCAAACACCAAATCTACAACAGGTAGGCACAACCACAAAGATTCGCGTGCGCGGAGGTGCGGCAAGAAGCGTCGCATAACTGTCTATACAGCTAGAGATGGCAACGGGTACCCGAAACCCGAGTACCCGACGGGTATTACCCGATAAAGAGGCGGGTATGGAATGAATTTTCTACCCGTGGGTATGTTATTGGGCAAAATCCTATACCCATCGGGTATGCGGGTACGGGTGCGGGTGTATACTACCTATACCCGCATACCCGCGGGTAAGACATACCCGCAAAAATAACTAGTCAACCTCAGTTATTTTAGCGCATATAAGTCATAAATTTGGTCCATTGAGACATCCACTATATTTCTAGTAGATTGTCTTTGTTGTAATGATGCTAATAATATTTGTTAGCATGTTTATAACTTGTTGGAAACTTAGAATGATTTATTTTTGCATGTGACTATTTTGATATTTTTAGGTAATTTTCGGGTATGCTATCGGGTACGGGTTACCCGTCGGGTGAGAATTACCCGACGGGTACGGGTATGGAACTATTCTTTTACCCGCATGCGGGTACGGGTAACCCGACGGGTAAAATTTTGCGGGTGCGGGTACGGGTACGGGTGAGCACTACCCATCGGGTACGTACCCGTTGCCATCTTGATATACAGCCATGACAACACCGCTCTGCCCCAGCTATAACCCTCTATGTTCTCCCATGGCTGGCTAAGTATCTCAAGAAACATCCAGCTGATGATGTTGCCCGACCCATCAGGGAAAAGGAAAGAACCAAGGAAGTGCCACAGCCAAACTCTAGCGTATTTGTCTTTCTCATACTCAGTCGGATCGTCGGGCAAGTTGTTGAAGTTTTCACAGATCCACGTCGAGGTGACACCAGAAGTCCTCCTGAAATACATAAGCCACGACGAGATGAAAACGACTTGCAAAACTAAAACAAGTATGAAATAAGGTACATGCCAATTGCTCACCTCGAAGCATCGGACTCGGGCATCAAGCCACAGAACCGGTACACAGCCTCCCTCCAGTTCTCATTGTCGACTCGACCGATCACTGGATTTCCCCCCAACCGAAGGCCAAAGATAGCCTTCACGTCCTGCAAGGTGACGGTCATCTCGCCACAAGGGAGGTGAAACGTGTGCGTCTCAGGCCTCCACCTGTATTGTTCAACAACAAAAAAAGAACAAGTATCAGCTATCAAAATATTAGTACACAAATGACAACTTTAACGAGAAAGAAAGGAATTTCACCTGTCGATAGCTGCACTGAGGAGTGAGGAGTTTAGGGGCGGAAAACCTTTGTTCACAACGCACACAAGCTCTAGGAAGCTGGCACGCCGTAAGTACGACGCGTAGTGCTTGCTCCACTGTAGCTGTCTGTTGTGTGTCCGCGGCCGCAAAGGGGTCAGAGCTGCTCCCCTATCGCTCAAAAAGTGAGCTCGGTGCTTCTCGTCGTACTCCACCTCAAGAGGTTGTACTGCTTGTGTTGGGTGTGACGAACCTCCCGAGGAGCCATCCTGTTTCAAGTAGGAAAATAATTTGTTAGTGCACATGTTAACAATAATTAAGAACTAAAATTTAAATGATGTCGTACATGAATGAAATATGACAAACACATTATTAATGGAAATAACTATAACATAAAAATGACTAAAAATTTTGCTAACACAAAAAAAGTGTACTAACAACCTGTTGGCCTTGTCTTCTATGCTTACTAGCATTATGACCCGACTGTTTGCAAATCGAGCACAGATTCCTGCCATGGGTCTCATCGAACAATCCCCCTCCGTACTTGTCCCTGTCGTATCCTCTCATAGTGTCCATGTCACCCTTGAGTCGCTTCTTCTTCCGCCTACCCTTCCCTACCTTCTTTAACTCCGGATGCGGTGCGTAGTCCTCTCTAAGGTAAGGGGGCCACTGCATCGGGTCAAGGTACGACTCGAAGGACATCTCCCAAACTTTTAGAGCGTTTGTAATGGATCAACGTAATTATACGAGATTAAGTAAGAAAATTTTCCACTGAGGCGGTTAATTTATCAAACTTAAACCCGTATAACCCGAGATTCCGTGAAATCACGAGGGATTTCAAACCAACCAACGTACAACCAAGATCGTACTGATTTAGCAGCCACAGTTCACATGATACGTAGAGTTCACAATAAAAGTGGAGTACATCGGAGTTCGGAATAAAAGTTATTACAACACAGTTCAAAATAACATAGCGGAAGCAAGTAGTTTTACACCCACACTTCGTTCAAATACAGTGCCAGTAGATAGTCATGGTCCACAAAAGCAGTAGATAAGACAAACAGAGTGACCCTTGCCCAAGGTCCTAGTTGTCGCCCATCGCCGGATACAGACAGTTGGAGTAGTACCCATAGTACATCTGATCATCTGCAACAACAATGGGAACAACGCCCTGAATACGGGAATGTACTCAGCTAGACTTACCCGTCATAAACCAGAAATAAAGGACACCAAGGATCATGCAAGGCTTTATAGATTGGACTGGCTTGACTCATTTGCGAAAAGCATAAGTTGTTATGAAAAACTATACCAGTACTTTTTGCATCACCTTTTTAGTATAACCTATTCAAGCTAGGTAAGCACCTATTGCTAAAACAATCACTTGATTCCTCATTAACAATCCAGATTACCATATCAGGTTTAGCATTTCCAACGTCATTCACTTAACCATCAGTGTTCCTTTAATGTTACTACGATGCCATAGCTCGAGTCAAGTGCTCACTAACCGGGAGCGACGACGATTCGAATCGAATTCCTATCCAGCTGAAGATTTATTCCTCACACAAACCTTGTTTCCCCCGTCAGGGTCGCGTAGATCACCAATGACACTTTCTAAGAAGCCGCGGGATAACAATCATGGATCGCACTACCCAGGGACCGCCTGACTGCCAGGACGCACCTTGGGCTCACTCTTCACGTCCTCGTTACACCCACTTCAACACCAGTCTACCAACCCGAGTTTATCCCGGCTCGAAAAGTGTCACTAGCTTCGCGGTCGAAAGGTACTTTATTCGGCCAGCTAAATGTGAGGCATGCGTTCAACATGACAAGAGGGACGAGCAACGATCGGTCCTTAATCGACACAGACGGAATCACTATAGTACAAAACCCTATAAGACTCCGCCCGGTCTTCATTTATCCATCAACACTTGGTTACTTTTTATGATCACAATTACAGCTAACCATAACCCGGTATCCACCTATAACTCGCAGATGACAGGAAATCACCCGACTTCTATCGGTCTAAGCATGGCTAAGCAATTCACTCGTTCCTGACCTAACAGGGTGAAAGATAATCCGGTGGCCAAGGTAATAATGCAACAACGGTTTCACTCAACTCCTATAACTTAATGCAACTATATATATAACTATAGTTCATGTAGTAAGGAACAACTTTTATAAAAAATAGGAGGCTTAAAATGCTCCGGGGCTTGCCTTTTTCGAACGAGCTAGGATGGTGGTCGACGCACTCTGGCAGCTCCTCGCCTGACTCTTCCTCCTCGGGCACCTCCTGTGCCTGGGGCTCCTGCTGATCCTGTAACACTTCAAGTGTTTAGCTCCATAATTGCATTGCATTTGCATGGCATAAACATAAGCATGCATCATTCATGTTTGTTATTTTATGTGATGCAACACATGTAACTATTCTAGGGTTAGTTTGATTTATTTCATGAAGTGCTTGACAGTTGGTGTAACAAAAAGGTAAGGTAGCCAATCATGACCTACAACACCTTAGTTATACTTAGGATAACATTTGGAACAATGTTCATGTTGACCAAAATTACCAAATTGCCCTTTCAAATGTGGTTGACCAAGTTTGGAACCCTAGAGTGCTCTGGTTTGACCAATTAAAAAGTCCAATTTAGAGATCTTGCATGAAGGAGTGCTCTTAAGCAAAGTTGTAGAGAATTTCATGAGGAACAAAAGTTCTAATATGGCCATCTCATGAAAATGACCAGAACATGCTCAAAAGTGGCCCACAAGGCAGTAGAGAGGTAGCTCCAAGACTTAGAATTTTTCTAAGTCTGGAATCTGACCCTACAGTTTTGCTGATGCCTACTTTAGGAGCTTGTAGTTTGCAAACCAGGCCAAACTAGCTTTCACTCATATTGACAAACTTGTAGATCACATGTAACCCTACAACTTTGTCAACATCACCCAAGTCTGGTTCTCAATGGTTCAAGAGTTATCATGTCATGAACTTGGGCTGTCAGTCGGCTTTGTTAACTGAAACCCGGTTTCAGTTTTATCGTGCACTACTTTGAGGCCATGTAGTTTGAAATATAGGCCGAACCAGTCTAAGCTCCAATTGACAATTTTGTTGCCCTCACATAGCTCTACAAACTTGATGTTGCCACCTTGGACTGAAACCGGCTGGTTTAGAAGTTAATCACGTTCGAAAACACGCTGTCAGTCACTGCCGATGGCATCGCTGAACTCGGGTTCAGTCAAATGACACGGCGTGTCGTGGCGCCCGGGCAGGTGAACGCCGCCGCGTGTCCTCCACGCGCCGCGCGCGACCTGGCGCCTTGGCCAGCTGCCGAGCGCATGAAGGGCACCTCTGCGGTCGCCCCGACATCAACCATCCATTCCCTCCTCCTCCTTCCCTCTCGTTTGCAAAAGGGAAAGAACCGAGCCGCCATTCCCCTTTCTTCTCCGACGAGCTCGACCGTGAGCCACGCCACACCACCGGCCGCCTGAGCTCGCCAGTTCCTCCGCCTCGACACCCTCCACCCCCTGGACCTACCGAAACCCACGATTGGACCCTAGGTGAGCTGCATTATCTTCTTCTCCGCCTCCGAGGGGTCGCCGGAGCCCGCCATGGGACCTCACCGTGGTCGGGGTGCTTCGGGCCCGTCTCCATCTCCCCTTACTCGCAAAACGGAACCACCTTGCCCCGGTGAAGCTCGTACCGAGCCCAAACCGCACTATGCTTCTTCACCGGCGACGGTGCGCCGCCACCGGAGGTCACCGGCCGCCGCGCACGGTGGCAGGCCCTCTCCACCCCATTCCCATTCATCCTACGGGTACCAAGCAGTGCGCCAGGTGACGGAGAGCACGATGCCGTGTTCGGTGAGCCGCGCGAGCCCTTCTCCGGCGAGCTCGAGCTCACCGGAGCTCGCGGGGTGTCGGCTCCCCTGTTTCGGTCACTGACCGCGGGGGCCCACCGTCAGCGTCGCGCGCGCAGGCAGGGGCGCTGAGCGGGCCGAGCGCGCGGGGAAAAACGTTGTGGGCCGAGTTCGTTTCCGGGCCGGCCCAATCGTCCGAAGTGAAAATGAATTTTTATTATTTTGATACTGATTGTTGTACTAGTTGGAAAAATAGGAATCTAGGGTTTTAGTGATCCAAAAATCATGAAATAAATTTTGTTAGAATCTATTGGATGTGTAGTATTTTAGAAAAATATGGATCTGGCATGAGATGTTTAAATTCTGTAAGAATTTATTAGATCCTTTAAATGTGTTTTGGATTGCATGCAAATTTGCTTAATTTATAACTTGAGCTGTAGTGTTCCATAAATTATGAAATTTGGTGGGTAGGTTACTCTATGCTAGTCCTAGCTATGGTAAAAATTTGGGCATCAGTGCTTAAGTAATTTTCAAGTTATAAGGCTATCATTTTATTCTAGGAAATAATTGAAGTAATTTTTATAATTTTTCTACATGTGCAATGTTATTGTAAATTTTTGGAGAATGTCTTGGTACCCTAAAGTGTCTAAGAAAAATATGAAATCTGTTGTTTGACACTTTTCAATAGGGTTTCCTAATTATGCAAAAATCAGCCTTATTAGCTTGTGAATTTTGTGTAGGGAGTTTCTGTGAATAAAACTTGTTCAAATTTTTACTGTGGTCTCTTTGTGGGTCAAAGAGTCCTCTGTAATTTTTGTAGAATTTTAGGAGCAGTTTACATATATGTTTAAAATTCTACTTAATTACTTAAGTAAATTGAGAAATGGGTTTAAATAAATGTTCTAGGTGGGCACACCTTACTTCCTGGTGTCTTTGTGATATTTGTGAACTTGTAGTAGCATTAGTTTGGTTTTAGAGAATGTTTGCCACATCAATAAATATTTAACCTTTGTAATTTTAGGTTTTCTGGACAGCTAAGTAGTAATTCTAAATTTGGCTTTGATAAAAATTGGTTGCTGGACAACTTGTAAATACCAAAGTTGGAGTAAACTTGATGAAATAGCTTGTGTTAAAATTTGGAAGCATTTGGCTTAGTAGTTTGAGAGTTACTGTTGTTTAAAGTGGCAGTTCAAAATCTGCTACTCTCTGTGTTGGAGAAGACAGATTCTGGAACTTGTAAAGTTTGACATGGAAAACTTAGGAGTTTGGAGTTGAGGTCTGAAAGTGAATGGTAGTACATTTCTTAGGCTTTCCAGATTGGCTTAGATCATATCTTTTGGAATTGTAAATCTCCAGTTGTGATAAAAACAAGTGGCTGCTGTCCATAATGCTTACTGTGGTGTTTTGCTGATTGATATGGTGTAAGATCCTAAGACATGCTACTTTTGTAATTGTTAGGTGTTAGGGCCTTAACTGAGGATGAGCAGCTTTATCTTAGGTTAAGTAGATTAGGTGAGTACTTCTCTACTGGAGAAGAGATTTGCACGTACTAATAAAATAACTTGAATAGAGTATTTTATTCTGAAATGCATTTCATTCCGAGCATGTTGCACCCATTTATGCATCCATTATATTTATTGTGCATTCATGCAATAGGTGCACCGGAGGGGGTAACTCTCCTCGAATTCGAGCCTGTGATTCCGGAGGAGGACCAGGAGCAGCAGGAGCCCGAGGATCCAGCAGGCGAAGGAGTGCCCGCAGACGACCTTCCTGAGTGTCCAGACCACCGGCCCTCGACTTTTCTGAAAGGCAAGCCCCGGTGCATGCTGAACCCATCGTTTTATAAATATATCTTGAGTACTTTTAATTGTTTACTGCATTAAGTTGTAGGAGTTATATGAAAACACTTGTTGCATTACACCTGTCCTTGTCCAGATATCGTACTTAATCCTATTTTAGGTTTAGGCACGTGTCAATGCTTAGCCCTGCTTAGTACGGTAGAAGTCGGGTGATTTCCGGTCATCCGCGAGATGTAGGAAGGAGTCACGAATGGCTTTATGGCTATCGTGGATGGAACCATGCTTAAAAATGAAATTGAGACCGGGCGGGAGTTCGATAGTACAGCCGCAAGACACTTCACGTCTTGGGTGTGGAGCTATGCCCGTCTGAGTCGTTTAAGGACCGATTCGCTGTACGTCCTTGAGTCATGTTGAACGCAGTCTAACACTTAGTTGGCCGGATAAGTCGTTCCGACCGCGAAGCCGAGTAATGTGGTTCAGGCTGGGAATCGAATGGTAGGTTGCTTCTTAGAGGAGAGAAAGGATGTGCTTGGGGACATTGGCGTGAGACCAAGGGGGGGTTAGAGTCCCTATCACCTGGCAGAGTGTCGCCCTTGGGGTCGCGACATTATTCGGACCCGCGATTCCTGAATCATATGACAAGGTGGCCTGTGCGACCCTGGCAGGGGTCTGCACGGTGAGTGTTAGAAATACCCCTCCAGCTGGATAGGAATTCGATTCGAATCGCCGTCGCTCCCGGTTAGTGAGCACTTGACTTGAGCAGCGGCAACGTAGACCTCATTAAATGAACTGGTGGTTAAGGGAATGATACAATGTTGCCATAATGATATACCTGCTATGGATATAATAATCATGTTGTTTGATTATAATCAAGTGTATGTTTAGTACAGGTGCTAAGATAGATGACAGGTAAATGCTAAAAATAATTGCTAGTACAGGTTATAAGAGTTTCAACTACTTATGCCTTTATGCAAAATGTGGTGTCAGCTAGCCTCTTGAGTAAGCCTTGCATAATCCTTGGTGTCACTTTATTTCTGGTTTTCGACGGGTAAGTCTAGCTGAGTACATTCCAGTACTCAGGGTTTATTCCCTCCTGTTGCAGATGACATGCTTTATCAGGGATTCTGCAAGACGTGTCTCCACCCTGCGGGTGATGATGACTAGATCACTTGGGCGTGATCATCTTTATGTACTTTCCTCATGCTTTTGCGGATTGTCGATCATCCAGACTGGCAGTATTTAATTAACTAGTGTGTGTTATGCTTCCGCTACTTTCAAACTTGGTTTGTAATATTTGCTACTCCGTGTGTGTAAACTTATTTCAGAACTACTTGTGAAATGTAACGTACGATGTTGTATGTTGAATGATGCGATCCTGGTTGTAAGCAGTTTGGTTTGAAATCCTTCGTGATTTCGATTGACTACCGGGATTATATGGGCTCAAGTTCGAAAATTTGAGCGCTTCGGTGCTTGTTTTTGTACTTGTGCTCTTATAATTTGGTCGGTTCTGTTACAGATCCGTCCAAGCCTGCTCCTCCTGTACTGCTACCTGCAACTCTTCCTGCGATCCTGTATGATGCAAGTGCATAAGTAATCATGCGAATAATATCCTGTATGATGCAAGTGCATAAGTAATCATGCGAATGATGCATCGGATTGTGGTGGAGTGCTTTGATGACATGAGATGCAGATGAGCACATGGAATGAGTAGTTTGAATATAATTATTCCTTCTACAAGGTAGTCAACGTCATCCAAGAACATGTACCCTAAAACATGCACCTTATCCTTCTATTAGTTAGCCTACCATCTACACATATAAGTGAACCTAAGCTACCAAAGCTTACCAACCTAACTCATCCATAACATCAGCAAGGCATAATGATGCTTCAAAGATACACCAAACATATTTTATTTCTCTTAATTTCTCATAAGGAATAATATTTTGTTCCCTATTTAACTAGGGTTACACACCAACACCTATTTCTGCTGTAGATAAAAATCTATAAAAATTACAGTAGATTACTCTTACCCTAACTAACATACTACTAAATTTTCATGAGAATGGCCTATGTAAAATTGCTTGTACAAAATAAACAAGTTATAGACTAAATATGAGCATGAAATTATTTTGTACTAGAAAAAGTATCAAACAATAGATTTCACATTTTTCCTATGTTACTAACAGTAAACTAACATACTACAAAAATTATCACATGTATGTTCTATACAAATTTAGCTCTCTACTAAAAATAACAAAGATTATCAAATAAAAGCATTTGAACTACACTTCAAAATTTTCTCACAGAACATGCTTTACTAATATTTTTCCTAGAAAGTACATGACTAATAAAGATTAAAGCAACAAGAATCACATTTTTCCCTTCATTATTTTATTTACTACACATTTTCTAAGATATCAGCATTTATAACAATTAAATAAACCTACACAGAAAAGTGTCAACAATTTATCATGAAATATTTTTAAACTGTAGATCTATCCAAGAGGAACATTACAAAATTTGTTTCACAATTTTTGGAGCTATAAATCTGGAGATATGATTTTTGAAAGCCTTTTCAACATTTCTGAAAATCATTTTCTTTAAAACTAAAAGTCTATCTGGCCTTTAACGCTACGTGCACCCCGCTGTTACACACCGAACCAAAACACCGAGACAGACAGGCGGGCCCAGGAGTCAAGCGGGACCCACAGGTCAGCCGGAGGGGAGGCCAGCAGGGGCATCGCCGGCCGGAGCTCACCGGCGGCGAGCCCACATGCGGCGTTGGCGGCACCAGCGTGCTCAGCACAACGAGCCGCACCGACCGGTGCTCGGTCTTAGCCGGGTGGCCTACCGGAGCGTGCTCGCCGACGCGCATGGCGGCACGACGGTGCGGCTCGTCGGCGGGAGATCGACTCCGGCCATGGCAAGGCGGGCAGGGAGGCGCTACGGCTTCGCGGGAGGGAGGCAAAACTGCTGACCGCGAGAGGGAGGAAGAAGGAGGGGTGGAACAGAAAGATTGCCGTAGCCACGAACTCCGGCGAGCGGCGGTGAAGAGCGGCCGGCCAAAATTGGCCTCCTCACCTTGACAAAGGCGACCGCTGGAGGGAGCACGAGGTAGAGCGAAGGGAGGCGGAGCAATGGCCGCAAGGAATCGGACGCGGACACGGCAGTAGCAGTCAACGGCGGTGGCGGAGCTCCGGGAGCCGGCAATGGCGCGGCTGCTGTGGAGCGAGAGGAGGGAATGGAGGGAGCAGCCGAGGCGGGCGAGCGCGTGGAGGGGGTAAGCGGGTGCAGGGGACGCGGGGGCCACCAGGGCGCGTGTCGCGCGGCGGCCGAGTGCTGCCGCTGCGCCACGACGTCGCGTGCGGGAGCGCACGCGGGCAGGAGGAAGACGGCGCGGGCGCGGACGCGCGGGAGAAGGCGGGGGCGAGCGGACCGGGCCGGCATCCGTTCGCGGGCCGAAAGGGAGGCCGCGGCCCACTAAAGCGAAAGCTGATTTTTCTTTTACAAAAATATTTCCAGATTTTCCTTATTTGTTTCAAAATTGAATTTGAAAATGAAAAAGAGGTTTTCAGAACTTTTTCCCAAAATAAAAGTTGTTCAAAATTTTATTCTCTACAACTTTCATGTAGGGTACTTTTTAAAATTCTCAACAGATTTTGAATTTAGGATTTAAAGCTAAGTTGTTAATCAAAAAAATATTTGTTTAGAATATTTTTAAAACAAAATTTAAGAAAAACTTGAATTCAAGAATTGCTCCAAAAATCATGTTAATTTATTCTAGATTATTTAAAATTGTAGCTACACAAAGTTTCACCACTCTTTATCACTTGAATGCAGAATTTGGGTTTTAAGTAATTGTTTTTTAACTTTAAATTTAAAAGGGTCTATACTGCATGCAATGATAACCATGTATGAGATGATTATGACTAATGCTTTGGATGCTAATGCATGCTTAACACCCAGAGGTGTTACAGCGTTACAACGAAGGTACCAGGTGACATGTATGGAGGGATGATATGGTCATATCCACACTTCTTGTAGGTCGTGATCATGTGGGAGCAAGGGGCATGCATGATCTGAGGGACATTGCAACTGCACTCAACTTTTTGAAGATCAACTCGGTAGTTTCGCCCACCATATTGTTCCCCTCCCAAGGTTGTGCCACCCTTACCGTGTACACTGTAGACATCCCCCTGTGGACCATATTCGTCACCTGTTTGTAGCTTGGACAATTCCTCTGCCTCGTCCAGATACTCTTGCGCGGCCCTTCCAAATCGGCCAAGCTCAGCCATATTCCTCTACGCAAGTTGCCACCACATGACGAAATATTCATTGCACTTCGTAAAGGAGTACTCAACGATTCCAGATATGGGCAACGATCGCACTCCTCTAAACACATGGTTGAAAGACTCGGATGCATTGGTAGTCATGATGCCGTACCTGAGACCACCCTCGTCATATGTTAATGCCCATTTTTCCTTCTGTTCCAACTGCTTACGCAACCATGCACCACCCGCTTCGTTCAACACCTTTTCTAATTCTCTTGTTCTATCTTTGAACTCGTGTTCTGTTTGTACATAACATAGATTCTTTACCATGTCACAAATCTTTGTCTTCCTCTGCTTACGCCAGAAATTAGCGGCAAAATGCCGCGCGCACCATCTATGTACCAGAGGTCGGAACCCTTCGATATGTTCAGCTGTAGCATTGAGGATCCCTGTGTGCCAGTCCAAGATCAAACAAATAGATCGAGAATCACCAAGCACCTGCGTACAGAGCAACCGCATGGACCATGATCAGGATTCATTGTTCTCCCCCTCTGCCAAAGCATATGCAATGGGTACTATCTGGTTCTTTGGGTCAACAGCTGCGGCCATCATCAAGGTGCCCCTATACTTTCCTATTAGGAAAGTGCCATCAACAAGAATCACTGGCCGATAGTACTGGAATGCATGCTGCGTCTGAGCAAAAAACCAAAACACACGGAACAGAACATGCCGCTGAATGCTCTGCTCATACATACCTCTTGTGTCTATAAACCATCTTATGCCAGGGTTGTAGTACCTAATTGCACACAATATACGAGGAACCTTGTTGTATGCTTCCTCCCAGCTACCCCAACGGATGGCAAGGGAAATTTGCTTCGCATGCCAAGCCTTTCCGTACTTGACTTTATACTTGGTAAATGTGAATATGTTCTACTGTAGCATAGTCACTGAAACATTGTTGTCTACATCAACGAGACCTAATATACGGCGGGTGAGCTAGCGCGCAGTGAGCTGCGGATGATAATCCTTTGACAAATTACTCCTGCATATGTGGGGTTGGACCACTTTGGTTACCCTCCACTTGCCATCACTCTTTTTCTTCCGTGCATGCAACCTCCACGGGCAAGTATGAATGAGGCAAGCGATTTGGTACCTCTCCGCCTTGTCCGAATGAGTGACGTGGTAGGGTCTATGGTGATACACATCATAGTCCTGAAGGAATAGCTTCATCTCTGCCATTGTACTGAATACCATACCCTTGCTAAGGATACCACCGTCTTCATGGTTATACAATGAGTGAGAACACATCTGTAGCCCGACGTCATAAACTGCCATATGTGCCATGCTTACATCTCTGTAGTTAGGAACACCACTGAAAGATAGGTTACCCTCCCTCATCTACATAAGCTCTGCTGCTGTGTAAGGTGGCAGTGGAACATACTGCTGTGCCTCGCTAATCCTCCCCCATGAGTCATAAGGGGTATCTTCCTCGGGCAAATCATGGACTAGCCTACACTAAATCGGCATGGCATGAAGTACCTCAACTAGAACTGGTACTGGCATCGGACCTATCGGTGTTGCCCTTGCATCTGTACCTCCATTGTCATTATCTGAGTCATCTGAATCACTGCTAACTACATCACAGTCATCCTGTCCTCCGCCTCCCGCTCCTCCTCTTCCCGTTCAAACTTCCTCACATCAAAGTCATTGCTAATACGACCAACTGGAGCAGATTCAAAGTGCACCTACGTCAAATTACCATCCAAATCCAAATCACCCTGAGTTCCTTCCCCTTGGACCCCAACTTCTTGTTCATTGTATCCAACACCGTCATTGTACGACCCGTACTCATCGTCCTCCAACCTGTTCCCATTCTCCACAACCACCTCAGGCATGGTCATATTTGATTTTTGGAGCACCCCATTGTAGCGCGACAAGTCAGTCGGGTTGCGCAAGGGCACCACGACATAGTGTGCCCTAGTCTTCCCACTATCAAATCTCCCCTTGAGTGTGAAATCACCACCAAACTTGCCATCCAAATGACCACAAAGGTCGTTGAAGCTAGGAGGTTCATCAAACCATTCCACTTCGTCATCCATGTCCTCAAACATACCATCTTCTTTCCTAACAATTCCTCCGTAAAAGACTCGGACGCAACAATCCATCTACAAAAGGCATTTCAAGAAACTAATTCAAATCGTCGTACATAATATCCCTAATAATATTAATGTGTATTCTAAGTAAATTCACTAACTAGCTACACTAACTAAAATAGCTACACTAACTAGATACACTATATTTAATAAATATACTAATACTAACCTATACTAACTATACTAACCTATAATTTACTATACTAACTTATTTACTATACAAATTAATTTGCAACTATGATTTACCAACTATTTTTTCAACTAATTTACAACTATACTAACTTAGCATGTGCAATTTAGGGATTTACCTTGAAGAACTTGGCGATTTTGTGCCCTTGACGAGGTGGCCGGTGGCGGCACTGCCAATTGGTTGCGTGAGGAGCTGGGCGACCTGGCTAGGGCCGCACTGGCCCGCCCCCTCTCAAGGCCCAAGACAGAGCCCCACTACCGCGCCCCTCCCTGTTCCTTTGCAGTGTGGCGGTGGGCGGAGGAGGGGGTGACGTGATGGGCGGGGGCGGCGCGAGGGGTCTGGAGGGGGCGGAGGAGGGGCCGGCCTAGGTAGCGAAGGGACGCGAAGGGCGGCGGTGGCGGAAGGAGGTGGTAGAGGAGCTCGGGGATGACAAAGAAGAGGAAGAGGAAGAAGTTGGGCCGGGCGGGCCTAATTCAACTTGTGGCGCCACACATACTGTGGCACTGTGGATCATGGCGCCACAGACCCTACCACGTCATCCCGACGCCTGGCCTTGGCTGCACATCAGCGCTCTGTGGCATGGCGCCACAGTGTAGAAATGTGGCGCCATGGTTGACGGCGCCGCCAAAACGGTTAGTTTTAAAAAAAAAACAAAATTTCACGGTTGTTTTTTGAAATATTATTAAACAATGGTTAAAAATAAAAAAATTCGAGAAGGGACGTTTGATTTGATCGATCCAATAGCTAGCCTTGTACGAGTAGAGATTCTCCGGAGTGTAGGCTAAGTAAAGGCATTACAGTAGTATTTTCTCTTTGACCAGCCCATGCTAACACCACGGCTTTATTTCAGGGATGGTCATAAAACAACCAGGTGACGATATTTTTTTCCGTAGTTTAACTTTCACACAATTATATATAATCATGTATATAGTCCGGAAAATACTTATGCATAAGGAATAATAATAAAGTTATTTCTTGCCTTAAAACCATCTAATTTACAATATGTCTAAGACCTTAAGTAAGCCTTGGAGATCTTCAGGGAAGCTGTCAAAACATTCATTTACACGACTCTTTACAATAGCGCAGAGCTACCGTAGAAGAAGCAGTCAAACTTTATGCACAAATCAAATTTTTGATTAGTAACTCTTAAGTAAACAGCCTGAACACATTCTATGAACATTTAACATCCATTTTACAGTAACAAATTATATTGATAAAATTTTGCAAACAAGACAAGCTTTCTACATTCAGTTACTTCTAGGCATTTCCAATAAGTATTGGATGGTACTCAGGATGGATACCCATGTATCATCTCCAAAGTTGGATTGGCATTGGATTGGTTCACTTTTGTCAATTGAAGTTCCAGTTTGTGTCCCTAAAAGTTGAACCATTATAGCATTGCTTCGCTGATAAGAAAAAAAATTGAAAGGGTAGTTAAACCTCATGTATGTAAAACTGGGCTGATCTTCGGACAGAATTAGCAGACAGACATTACTATAAAGTAACGTAAAACTGAATCCTAGTTACCCCCCAAAAAAAAAACTTACCACCCTGAGAATCCGGCCTTGCGATTCTTCTCTTTTCCCTTCCTGGTTAGCTACCGGGTCAATTTGCATGACATACATAATTCAGCATTACAGTCCCCAAACCTTGGATCTCCGAGTCTTCACCGAGGTCAAAAAGATCGAGAAAGGATTCCTCTGGAAGAAACTTCCAGCAAGGCTGCTTGCTCCCACTGCAAAGAGATCGGTGTCACTCGCAACTTGTGTCTTATTTTGGCATTCAGAACGGAACTAAAATAGCTTGCAGCTAACTACTAACTACACCGTGCATCCTGTGACATTTGGGATTTGGCTCTAAGGGCTTCACAAGCCAATCCTAGCTTCAGTTAAAATTTTGAGAGTATAGCTATAGTTCAGTTCCACCCCAACTAATTGAACAAAAGTTATCTGGTTTGAAGGACTCACCGGCGATGTATGAAGATGACAGCGTAGCTGGCCTTGAGAAAACACCTGCATTGAACCGATCTCCATTGAACCAAAAGATGAACGGGCCAAAGTCTCTGGTTGCCTGGTTCCTTCGAGAGCCTTGGCGACTCAGAGGGCGTCTCGAGCTCCTGTAGCAGGCTGGAACTTCGAGTGGTTTCCAGAGTCCTCGGCGCCTTTGGCGACTTGAGGGTGGTTGATTGTCGGCGTCTTGGGTTTCTGATTCCTCCGTCTCCCTCCCATAATTTGTTTCTGATCAAGTTCCTGGATCGGATCCCGTGTCTCCCCAGCTGAAGTTTCTCTGGTTTCAAGCCTCGTTGGTTGTAGTTTTTTTTTAAAAAGTCTCGTTGGTTGTGGTGAAGGATGAAGTGGAGGATCGGTTGGGAAGGATGCGGCTATCGGAGGCCGAGAAGAAGAGTGTGCGGATTGGCCCTGGTGGAGGATCTCGGGCTTGTGAGGGGCTCAAGGTAGAGCAGGCGGTGGTGAAGGTCCTGTCAGAGAAGCGCATCCCTGGTTTTGCCATAGAACAGGCGCTTGGGACTGGGAGAGTGTGGTGTCCTCTCAAGGGTATCGACAGCAAGGACCTTGGTGAGAATCACTTTCTTATCACATTCCATCAGGCGTCGGGGAAAAGGCGAGCATTAGAAGATGGCCCGTGGATGGTGGGAAGGGATTTGCGTGATCTGGTGATTGTTGCGGACTATGATGCATCCAAAACTTTACAGGAGATGGAATTTAATTCTATTCCAATATGGGTAAGAGTTTTAAAACTGCCTTTGGGGTTCATCAACAAGGAGGTTGGGAGGGTTATACTTATTGGTGCCGAAATTGGGAAGGTTTTGGACGTGGACTTGGGGGATAATATTGCGGATGCAGGGTGTTTTGTTCGAGTGAAGGTTCGCATTGACATTCGCAAGCCCTTGATGCGTGGTGTCTCTGTCTTTGATGAAGTGAAAGCTGTGGATCGTTGGTGCCCTCTGCAATATGAGTTTCTCCCGGACTTTTGCTACGTCTGCGGAGTTATTGGTCATGTAGACAAAGTCTGTGACAAGAAGATGGAAGGGGAGATGAGCAAGCAGTTTGATCGATCTCTCCGTCTCATACCGGAGCGTCGAAAGGGGAGTGTGGAGATGGGCAGCTTTGAAACAGGAGGTAGGAGGCAGTTGGCGTGGAATTCATCGGGAGGAGGAAGAACTCGTTTTGTGGGCGGTGAGCAGGGATTTTTAGGGTCTAAAGGCAGTGATGGTTCTTCCTGGCGAAAACCCAGCCCGGATGAACAGGGGTCTAAGGAGATGACCAGCAGCAAGGAGAAGGAGGGAGTACAGAGCCCTATGGAGAAGACGGATGCTAGCCTGGCACTTACTGGAAAAACTAAAAAGGCTTTGGATTTTGGGCCAAGCAAAGATAAGGGGGTGGTGGCTGGTGGTGGGAGTACGCAGGAATCTTTGGTGGAGGTGCAGGTTTTGGATGACGAGAATCTAACTCTAAAGTTGATGGCCAAACAGAACAGAGGCAGCAAAAGGAAATATAAAAAACTTCCTAGGAAGGATGACCGTGTGAGCTTTCAGCAATCTTCTTCTGAAGTGACAAAAAAGAGAGGTGCTTCTGGGATATAGACGCTGAGGAGAGTTTGAAGAGAGCTAGACGAAGTGGTGTTGTAGAGGAGTGGGGATCTCATGATTTGAACGTGGGATTGCCGGGACAATCCCGTGGGCAAAAATGAAGCTAGTGGCTTGGAACTGCCGGGGTCTGGGCAACCGCCCAGCAGTTCGGGGACTTCTCGGCTTCCAAAAAGCCGAGAAGGTGGACGTGCTATTTTTGTCAGAAACTAAGTTTGATGAGAAGGGCGTGATGAGATATAAAAGGTTGCTGGGCATGGATGATATGGTGGTGGTGGATTCGGTACAAAGGGGGGGGGGGGAATTGCAGTGTTGTGGAGGAGGGGGGTCGATGTCAGTATAAGAAGTGTTTCGAAGCTGTACATTGACATGGATGTTATGGATTTGAGGGGGAGAAAATGGAGGTTCACTGGAGTCTATGGTGAATCTCATAGCGATCAAAAGTTTCGCACATGGGAGGCGTTGTGGGAGCTGAGCGCTACGAATGATGGTCCGTGGATGTGCGCGGGCGATTTTAATGAGATCCTGTACAGCCACGAGAAGGAGGGTGGCAGGGCGAGACCGCAATCCTGTATGGACCTTTTCAAGGAAACATTAGAGGTTACCAACCTACAGGATCTTGGCTTTTTGGGAGATATTTTTACGTGGAGAAATCATAATCACCGTGTGGAGGGTTACATTAGAGAACGGTTGGACGTCCGGAGTGGAGAGCTCTTTTCCCTGCTGTACGAGATTTTAATGGAGATCCTAGGCACTCTGATCACCGTCCGGTCATCATCACAACAGAGAGGGAGGAGCTATGTGGGAGAGGAAGACACAGGGGTGGTTTTAAATTTGAAGCTTGCTGGTTGGAAGAAGATGGTTGTAAAAAGGTGATTGAGGATGCTTGGGAGCAAGCAAATGCCAACCAGCAAGGTAGTGTGGCGGAGGTGTTAAGAGAAGTGGTGGGCAGCCTTACCTCCTAGAGTAACAATGTCTTAGGTGATATAGAAAAAAGGATTAAAAAGGTGAAGAAAGATTTGGAGGCTTGTGGTGGGCTGTCCGGGGAAGCAATCCAAAGAGAGGAGGTGTTGCGTTTTAAATTGGACCGGTTGGAGGAGCAGTTGGACATTTATTGGAAACAAAGAGCTCATGTTAAATGGTTGGAGAAGGGTGATAGAAACACGGGCTTTTTCCATGCTACGTGTTCGGAGAGGAGGAGATGTAATAGAGTGGGGAGATTGGGAGGAATCGGAGGAGGGGAAGAGAGAGATTATAACTAACTATTTTGAAAGTCTTTTCACGTCTTCAAACCTTGGTGGTGCGGTTGACCAGCTGCTAAATTTGGTTGCGCCACAGGTAACAGCAGAGATGAATGACATGCTGTTGAGGGCCTTCTCCCGGGAGGAAATTAAAGTGGCCCTTGACAGCATTGGCGATCTGAAGGCCCCCAGACCTGAAGGTGTGCCCTCGGTGTTTTATAAACAATGCTGGGAAAACTGTAGGTGAGAAAGGTGACATCGGAGGTACTGGAAGTGTTGGCTGGTGGGGACATTCCAGAGGGCTGGAACGATACCATTATAGCGCTCATACCGAAGGTGCAAACACCAGAACAGGTGAAATATCTCCGCCCAATAAGCCTGTGCAACGTTCTATATAAGGTGGTGTCAAAGGTCCTTGCTAATAGGCTGCAAATTGTCTTACCAAGTATTGTTTCTACTTCTCAAAGTGCATTTGTCCCGGGCCGGTTGATTTCTGACAATACTTTGATTGCTTATGAGATTTTACATTATATGAGAAATAAAAGAAGGGGAAAGGTTGGATATGCAGCTGTCAAGTTGGATATGAGTAAAGTTTATGATAGAGTGGAATGGATTTTTTTGAAGGATATGATGCTTCGGATGGGCTTTGATCTGACTTGGGTGGAGATGATAATGAACTGTGTGAGATCAGTGAAGTATAAAGTTAAGGTTAATGTATGTTTTACAGAAGAGATTATTCCAGAAAGAGGGTTGAGGCAAGGTGATCCGCTATCACCTTATCTATTCCTGTTGTGTGCAGAAGGCTTATCAGTTCTATTGCAACAAGCTGAACTATAGGGTGCTATCCGCGGTGTGAAAATTTGCCACAGAGCTCCAAGCATTTCTCACCTGCTGTTTGCCGATGACTCTTTGATTTTGGTTCGTGCAAACGGGGAGGATGCAACAAAATTGCAGGGTATCTTGGATTTGTATGCGGAGTGTTCTAGGCAGGTTATCAACAAGGAGAAATCAGCCATAATGTTCAGCAAAAATACAAGGAATGAATCCAAAGTTGCAGTGATGCAAAGATTGGGAATTGCACAGGAATCTTTTAATGAGAGATATTTGGGGTTGCCGATACATGTTGGTAGTAACAAAGCACATGTATTTGGCTATTTGAAGGACAGGGTATGGCAGAGAATTCAAGGGTGGAAAGAAAAGTTACTCTCTAATGCACGAAAAGAAATTATGATAAAGGTTGTTGCACAGGCTATCCCTACTTATGCAATGGGGTGCTTTGACTTAACAAAAGAAATTTGTGATCAGATCAGTAGACAAGTATGTCGCTATTAGTGAGTCAAAATGATAGGGAGAATAAATTGCATTGGTTGAGTTGGGAGAAACTTAAGAGATAAAAAAAGCAAGGTGGTCTTGGCTTTAGGGATGCCCATGCTTTCAACATGGCCATGCTTGCAAAACAGAGCCGGAGATTGCTGCACAGGCCGGACTCATTGTGTGCGACAGTATTGAGAGCGAAGTATTACCGAAACGGAGAATTGCTTAAGGCCAAACCAGTTGAAGGAATATCTTATACCTGGAGAAGCATTTTAAAGGGGCTGGAGTTATTGAAAAAAGGGATTATTTGGAGAATGGGGAATGGTGAAAACATTAAAATCTGGGAAGACCCTTGGTTGCCTCGGGGTACAACTAGACGACCAATAACGATGAGACGAGGGAGTATCCTAACCAGAGCTGCAGAGTTGCTGAATCCGGTGACAGGACAATGGGATGAGGAGATGGTGACAAGCACCTTCTGGCCAGAGGATGTGCCAACTATTCTTGCTATTCCAGTACACATGGAGATGGATGACATAATGGCTTGGCACTTTGAACCGAAGGGATGTTTTTCAGTTAAATCGGCTTACCGGCTGTTTTGTGATGACCAGCAGCAGACTGCAGTGGCCGATATGAGTGCTGAAAGCTCGGGAAGAGTAAATGAAGATGAGAAATTCTGGCCTTTGATTTGGAATTTGGACTGTCCGAACAGAGTTAAGCATTTCATGTGGAGGCTGGCACACAACTCTTTAGCTTTGCGATCAAATTTGAATCGACGGGGTATAAAAATTGATGACCGATGTGTGATGTGCGGCAGAGTTGGAGAAGATGGGGGGCATTTGTTCCTCAGATGCAGACATGTCATGGATGTTTGGAGAAGGGCGGGTCTTGAAGGAGTCAGATAGCAGTTGGTCACGTGCCATGACGCGAAAGAAGTAGTGAAAATGATGATGAACTTGAAAAATGAAGCCAAGCTGCAATCGATCTTCCTCCTAAATAATTTTTGGCAAGAGAAGAATGCGGTCCGCGAAGGAGGACAGAGACGCCCAGCAGAAAGTTTGGCGATGTTAAGCTGGAGGCAAGCAGAGGAGATGAAAATTTTCAAACACTCGGGTGAGGATACAACAGTGAGCCGGAGGCGCAGAGGGAAGTTGCAGAGACCACCGCGGGGAAATCTGAAGGTGAACGTAGATGGTGCTTATTGTGAGCAAGACATGAAGGGCGGATGGGGCTACGTGATTCGTAATGAGGAGGGCAGGGTGATTCAGTCGGGTGCAGGGTGTAAGCAATTTGCCTGTAATATCATGCACATGGAGCTGATTGCCTGCATTGAGGGCGTCAAAGCTACAGGCCTCCTGGGTGTCAGTAATATTGTGTTGGAGACTGATGCGATGCAGGTTATACAAGCCTTTCGAGATGATGGATTCAGACTCGCCACGGTGGGAGGCCTGGTACATGAGCTGAAGGATCTGCTGATGGAGAATTTCGTGTCTTTCCAAGTCAAATTTGGTCCACGGGAATGTAACCGGGTAGCCCATGAATTAGCTTCTCTGGGCAGTAGAAGTAATGTTCTTGTCCAGTCTGTCATGGCCGGAGTGCCAGATTGTATTTTGAACTTTGTGTCAAGCGATTTAGCTGACATGGTCGAGTAATGGAATTCAAAATTCCCCTCAAAAAAAAAGATGAACGGGCCAGCTCCATAATAGCATGAGCAAGCAGAGCAGTAAAAAGCAAAAGAGTGTGTAATTTGTCTGCCTACTCGGTGGAGGCAGTATCGCTCTGGTCTGGCCGGAGCTAAAATTGTAGATGTAGCGCACGCAAGGCTGCTCCAGGGGCGTCGTAGTGACGCCGCGCGTTGAAGCCGCTTGTGACAGGTGGTTTGTAGTGCTGGATTTTAATGAAGATGATTTTCTGATACGGTGCACAGTGGTTGGCCTTCTTAGTGGAGACGTTTTTTTTAAATGTACATAAGATAGTTTTGGTTGTTTCATTATACTCCCTCCATTATCTTTTGTTAGGCGTAAGGCCAGTCTCAGTGGGGGTTGCATGACTCAGTTTCCAACACAACCAGTTTTTGGAAACAGTGTAGAAGAGTTTCATCCCCATGAAACTCTCTCTACTCCCATAAAACTTTCATCACCTCTCTCTTCATCAATACAGTGCCATGTCAGCGTATTTAATGTCCATGAAACTCTATGAAACTCCATTGAGGTTGGCCTAAGTAGATTTCACGCTTTTGATCTTTTGTAAGTCGCGAATCAGTTCCCAAGACATTCATTTAAAGCAACTCGTGCATGCTTGGCTTATAATCCGTCTTATTCAGCTTGTTTTTTCAGCCGAAACAGTATTTTTCTCTCATAAAAAATCAGTCAACAGTGTTTTTCAGCCGGCTTATAATTCCAGCCGAACGGCTCATTAATTAGCTCAACGAATAGTATTTGCGCATGCAAAATGGAAACCAAACGGCCAGCCAATCGTGATGCATGTATGCGTAGGGAACCCAAGCGGAAGCTGATGCATGCAAGCAAGTCAGAGAACCCAACCACTTTTCTTGGTATTTGAGATTCCATCTTTGTATCTGTTTGGTTTATGAATCATTCAGTTTAATTCGCATCATATTAATGTTGCGGCAAATACATGGAGTACTAAATATAGATTAATTGTATGTATGTCGGCACAGATTAGAAGTAATTTACGAGACAATTCTATTAAGCCTAATTAGTCTAAAATTAAAAACTTTTTATCAAATAAGACGAAAATGCTCCAGTGCTCGTTAAACTTTAACACCTCTAACAAACATGCCATAAGAAATGATAATGGAGGGAGTACTGCAGTAGAAGAAGACCATGCGTCATTGACTCATTGTTGAGAGTCACGCCCGTACAGTTACAATGACGTAGGAGTAGGGATGAAAACGGATCGGATACGGACGGATATCACTGATATCGTATTTGTTTTCATATTTATGTCCGGATTCGGATTCGAGGATAGTATAAAAAATGCCGGATAGGATATGATTGGATATCGACATCATAAATATGTGATTTAAATATTCAGATACGAATACGGTATCGGATGTTAAATATCCGGACTCGGATACGGACGGATTAAAACCCCTCTAAACGGATTCGGTCTCGAATACGGTCGGAAAATATTCGTACCGTTTTCATCCCTGCGTAGGAGTAGCATTAGCTAGGCCCGGTTTAGTTAAAAAAAAAATTACAAAATTTTTCAGATTCCCCGTCACATCGAATCTTTGAACACATGCATGAAGCATTAAATATAGATAAAAAATAAAACTAATTACATAGTTTAGACGAAATTCACGAGACAAATCTTTTAAGCCTAGTTAGTCCGTAATTAGATAATATTTGTCAAATAACAACGAAATTACTACAGTAGCGTTTCCCAAAATTTTTCAGGAAGCCCTAGTACTCCTATCTATCGTGTAGCAGAAGTATATCTGAATAAAGAGACACCCTGGCCTTTTTGCGTTGACCTCGAGCGAATTAAAGCAGACAGCACGTCAGCACCGAGGGCAGTCCCAATATATAGAAATTATGGTCCTAATGAATAATTTTTATAGAATAATTTATTATTCAATCGTATATATTCTCTCTATATTCTCTATTAATCATATTCATTTATGTCTAGTTTCTCGTGTAGACATGGTTTCTAACTTAGACCCGGTTTCTATAATTTTTGTCCTCTCTCTTCAATAACTACCTTACTATATCAACAAAACATTTAAGTGACAGTACAATTAATATTCCTATAAATTATAGTGATTTCTGCGTTGAGAGCACCCTAATTTCTTACGTGTTGTGAGAGGAAACGCATGTTGACAACCACGCATCGACTACAAGAGAAATGTAATCCGATGACACGAGAACGATCGAGCAAGCGTCGTCGACTCCCTAATTTCTTACGTGTTGTGAGAGGAAACGCATGTTGACAACCACGCATCGACTACAAGATAAATGTAAATAGGGCTGGATATCGAGCTAACCGTAGTTTTTTTCGAGCTTTTTTAGAAATTGATATAATCTTATTCATCATTATTTCCTGCATTGTTTAAGACCCAACTTCACGCCGAGCCTAACGAGCCGAGCCGAAGTTGAAAGTCATTCCAAATCAAGTCATTTTCATTTTAAAAGATAAATGAGTCCAATCAGAGCACTTTTGTACCGAGCCACCGAGCCAGCTTAACGAGTTTTTGTCCAGCCCTAAATGTAATCCGATGACACGAGAACGATCGAGCAAGCGTCGTCGACTCCGATCCTGTACTGCGCATGGCCTGGAATAATACTTTTCGTTCACGAACTTTTGGTGGTGGTACTGGATTACTCAATTAATTGCAAGTTTTCAGGTGTGTGACACTTGTCATCATTAACTAACTCAGGGAATAAATAAGCAAAGAACACGTACGGAGTAGTATAGTAAGTATACATGTTTCTTTTCTGTTGCGATCAAGTAGTTTCCGTGGTTTTCTTATGCTTTTGTGATAACAACAGAAACTTGATTTTTTTCACATAAACTTGATTAATGTTACTGAAATTTAACAAAACCCTAATATGGTCCCGTTCACTTCCCATGCAAACTCAAAATATTTTCTCTTCCACTCATTACATCAAATATTTGGACGCATGCATGAAGTATTAAATATAGGTAAAAAAATAACTAATTGCTAAGTTTGTCTGTTTTTTACGAGACGAATCTTTTGAGCCTAGTTACTTTATGGTTAGATAATATTTGTCAAATAAAAACGAAATATACTACAATAACTTTTTACCTACTTTGCACCAACTAAACACACCCATATTTAGCCAGTTGGGGACTGAGAGTTCGAGCAGCACCGCCAGCTTGTCACGGTCACACTGAGTAGAACATGGACGAAAATTGTAGCGTGAGTGGGCACTACACTAGGCAGAGCATTGTTACATATTTTGGTTCCTACCGAACGTGTGAGATCCGACCGGATATTACTGTACACAGAGGCAGTACTAGGGCCTGATTTAGATTGAAGAGAGTGTGAAATTTGGCACTGTAGCACTTTCGTTTGTATTTGGTAATTATTATCCAATCATAGACTAACTAGGCTCAAAAGATTCGTCTCGTAATTTACAATCAAACTGTGTAATTAGTTTTTTTATCTATATTTACTGTTTCATGCATGTGTTCCTAGATTCGATGTGACGGAGAGAGAGTGAAAAAATTTGCAATGTAACCATCCGATTTTTCTTTCAAATTCTCTGAAATCAGTGTCGCCGAATGTTCAAATCATGAGAGTGGATCCGACGCGCGGAGACTGAGGGCATGTTTAGTTCTAAAAAATTTTCCAAAAATTATCAGATTCCCTGTCACATCAATCTTTGGATCCATACATGAAGGAGTAAATATAGGTAAAAAAATAACTAATTACATAATTTAGTTGGAAATCACGAGATAGATCTTTTGAGCCTAGTTGGTCTACGATTGGACAATATTTACCAAATAAGACGAAAGTGGTATTATTTATCAGGTTAAAAAGATTTGCAATCTAAACGTGGCCCAAGTGATCGTGTACGTACGTCAAGTTGTAGTGATGTACTGTCACGATGTAACAAGTATTATTACTACTACTAATGAGAGAGATGGGTGAGATTTGTCAAAAACGAACATAGTGTCGTGCAGTTGACTACAGTACACAGAGCGCTACACAATCTAGTTATAAAAATATTGATACTATTTTATATAAACTTAGTCAAAGTTAAAGATAGTTTTGACCCCATCTTCGAAGGTGCTGAGATAGGGTTTACGTGCGTATGTTTATATGGATGAGTGCGCGTGCGTTTATATGGATGAGTGTGCGTGCGTTGTGAGTTATAGCGTATGATCTTAAAAAAAAAGTTAAGACAATTTCACTCGGATCAAACTTAGAATTGCACCTCTGTGGGATGGCGGCGTAGTGATGGAGTATAGACTACAGTTGCTTTCCATTATTCTGAAGGAAGTGCAATTGCGTTTTTTTGCAGTTTGAACGCATGCGCTCGTGGTGTCTCTTTTGCCGATGCTCTATCTGCCCGTCACAATTACCTTTGGATGTCATGCATGCATCGTCGTCAAAATGACCGACCGTGGGTGAGTCAGTCATCGCTGCCGGCCGGCGGCGTGTATATCAGCATCGAGTATAGACACTTTCCGGTACCGAGTCCAAAGCAACGAAGCATGCCCGATATTTCCCCTTGACAGAACATGCAAGATTTTACGCTATGGTTTCCCTTTAAATAAAAATTGCTAAAAAAATCACAATTTTGCAAGACAAGATATACCACTACCGTATCCCAATGAGTACTAGCATGTACAGTAGTTGAGTAATGTTTAGTAAATAAACATAAATAAAATCTTTGAAAGGTGGTTGTTCAAAATCTTCAAAAGGGGCGAAAGTTAGTCACTGCCGTGCCGAAGTAGGTAAAGTAGAGTAGGAAACCTTAAGTTAGAGGATAACCTAGCTAGCTATGCATCGATCATGCGTGCTGTGTGCAAGCAAATAAGTAGAGTGTCATACGAAAATCCGGAGGAAATTCAGACGCAAATGAAGCCACCCCGGAAGCAGGCACACATATGCTTTCTATAGCCCTGTACCTGGCGACTCCTCCTCACCTGTTGAGTTGAGATCTACACAAGGACTCGCTGACGGCAAGGCCTTGCCTTTGCTCGCCGCAGTGGAGTCCATGTCCCACAGACGCAAAAGAATGTATGAATCCGCGGGAATTCAGGATCGTTAGGCCAGACCCAGAGTCCCAGACAGCAACAGCTTCACTATTTGTTTGTCCTCGTCTAGTAGCTCCTTCTTTTTTTTTCTTCTAAACCAACCTTTCGTTAATCTCAAGGTTGTTCAGCGCTAGTAAGACCAACTCGCACTACACTGACCGACTGTCCGTCTGAACACGGGGCACCGTGCCCTCTCGTCGTCTTCAGCGATCACAATCCTATTCAGGGTGTGTTCACTTCACATACAAACCCAAAATATTTTCTTTTTCACCCATCATATCAAATTTTTAGACGCATGCATGAAACACTAAATGTAGATAAAAAAGATAACTAATTACATAGTTTGTTTATAAATGTCGAGACGAATCTTTTGAGCCTAGTTAGTCTATAGTTTGACATTTTTTTGTCAAATAACAACGAAAGGTGATACAGTAACTTTTTACCCACTTTTCAACAACGGAACACACCCTCACTCATGTTTGCCTAGGCTTAGTCCATGGACCGCTGGTACAGCGCTAGCGTGTTTTCACCCATTTTCCTCCTAGGCTCTCTAGTAGTCTAGTAGTCTCTACTCTCTTGTCAATCACCCAATCTTCACCCATTTTCCTTAGCGGAGAAAATTCATCTCTATGTATATGCTCGCAAACTTTTGGAGGTTTGTTATTCTTCGCGGTTCACATAGATTTGTTACGCCAATCCTTTGCTCAACATTGGAAGCTAAGCTAGATAGTGGAACAAAACCAGCTGAAAACGAACCTCAAGTGGTATGCTATTGGCTTAATTGATACCACTACCTCTATTGTAGTTTTATTTTTCTAAAAAAAGCATGTCGCTAGTGTAAGATTTACCAAAATATTAAAAACTCTAAACATCGTAACCTTTTGAATGAAGGTATAATTCGCGAGCGGTTCCTAAACCTGCACGGTGGTGTCATTTGGCTCCATAGCACACGGTTTTTGCTATTTGAGTCCATGAACTTATGTTGTGGTGTCACTCGGGTCCCCTACTCTTGAATTTTGATATTAGGATCCCGGAACTTGTATAATAGTGTCATCTAGGTCCTAGTCAATTCACGATTTGCAATGTCGCATCAGCGCCTTCTGCATGTTGTTCAAGGACCTAGATGACACCATCAAATAAGTTTAGAGACGGAAATATTAAAATTTGAGAGTTTACAAGTTCAAGGACTCAAATATAGAAAAGCGAGGATTAGGGACGTGCAAGTTTAAGGATTGCTAGTGAATTTTACCTCCATTTGAATTTTTTTAATTGGAAAATTATAACTTATATGTGTGTGAAATGTGTCAAAAATACATATTAAATAAATATCATATATATGAAGGATTCTGAGACATATAATTTAGAAGAAGTTAGGAGTAGCTGTCAAATGTATGCCCTGATCAAAAACCCATGTGAAGTCAAATAAGGCAATAATTACTCCCCGGAGGGCGATTTCAAGATCCCACATCACAAAAATCTCAAATCTAAATCTTCCCACAAAAATCTTGTACACCGGACTCAACCTTTGTCATTACCAAGCCAAAAGCACTTCGTTACATGCTTAGAAAGGTAGAAGCCGATCAGTCTTGTTATCACACCTAGTCAACAATAACAAAGGTAGACATAGCCACGTTCATTTCGCTGAAAATTTTATTTATGCTGATTAGGTGTGAGACGAAAACACTGAAGTAGTGCTGCATTTTTACCTGTGACTGTAACTTTAACAGAATCCACTTGGTCTTGGCTATTCACTTTCCACAATTTTGCATAAAAAAAAAGAAATGTCGGTACTCGGTAGTCCAAGTGCACGCGCTACACGCCAGGTCCACGCACAACATATTCAACTGAACGAATAAAATAAACCAAGAAAAAGAATTTAAAAAAAAAGTTGTACAGATGGCAATCCCAACGAGTCAACAATGCAAAAACTCCTTAAAAACCACGCCACACGTCGGAAAACGGAAAACCGAGCCAAGCACAAGCTGCAAAACTCCAAGCTCCTCCATCTCCATCGCGTGCGCGCCTCTCCTTCTCTGTCTGCGTCCTCTCCCCGTCCCTGCCATGGCCGCCTCGCAGGACCACCTCGGCGGCGACCCGCCGGAGTCGACGCGGCTGCGCCTGGGCGACGACATCGCGTGGTCGGAGATCAACGGCGTGTACGACCGCGACGACTCCCTCAAGGAGAACACCAACCCCAAGTCCGTCCTCAAGAACCACCCCGGCGCCGCAGGCGCCCACAGCAGCACCGGCGGGTCATCGCAGAGGTTCTCGGGCAACCTGAAGCCGACGGCGGCGCCCATCATCGGGCTGTCGAGGAAGCTGGGCGGGTCCGTGCGGCGGCACCAGCACCCGCCGGCCATGTTCCCCAAGAAGGCCAAGACCGGCGGCGGCGGGCGCGCGCCCAAGGCGGCCGTCCCGGAGCCCGGGTCGCCCAAGGTGTCCTGCATCGGGAAGGTGCTCTCGGACCGCGAGCGCGCGCGCCTCGGCCGCCCGCCGCGCGGCGGCGCCAGGGCGCCCGGGTGCTGCGGCGGGCTCGGCCTCCTCATGCGGCGCAGCCGGTCCAAGCACAGCGCCGTCGAGTGCGTCGACCAGTCCCCGCCGCCGCCGCCGTTCCCGCCGCCCCTGGCGGACGCGGCGGCGAGGTGGAGGGAGGAGGAGGAGGAGGTGACGGTTGCGGAGCCGGCGCTGGCGCCGGGGCTGGGAGGCGTGCGGCGGTTCGCGTCGGGGCGGCGGGCGGCTGAGTGGACGGCCCAGATGGACGACGACGGACGCGTGGCGAGATCTGGGCCGTTGTAGCGCGTGCAGGCAGGAGTAGTTGAGGTATGGCTTTCGGTTTGGTTGCGCCTGTGCTTTAAGCTGTAGTTGAGCTCACCCTCCTGTCCAATCAAATCCGTAGGAATTGATGTTTGAGTTGACAAATTTTGGTTGCTTTTGTCCTGGTTTACCTGCGTGATTTCATTTGCTACGAGTTTGATTGGCATAGGATTCGAGTGCACTGTTTTTGTAAAGAATATTTCAGATTGTGAGCCGTGTACAGACCTCAAGATAATTAGGATAGATAGATTTGTTAATTACTGTAGGTAGATGGCGAAAAGAAATCAAATCGAAGAAAAGGGATGTTCGCTAAATCACTCAATTGACAGGTACCCTATCCGTTTCTGCCACGTTCCAGTAATTAATAAATAAATAAACGAATGATGAATCCGCTAGTGAAGTGATTCGATTCGCTCGTGCACACAACCACCTGAGAATGAGAGTAGTGTAAAAACCAGTAGTAACCTGAAAGTGAACTGTACCTGTACCTGCTTGGCAGCAGTCGACCTCCATCCATGGACCCTTTCACCAATAAAACAACAGTTTTACGTATTAGCGAACACACTATACTGTCAAAGCCATTATTTTGCATCCTTAACTACACCTAGCTACGATTTACTATTACCAACTACTACTGTACTGTAGTAGTTTAGGGCGTGTTTACGGTCTGTTTGGTGCCTGCCTGGCTGCCTACGCTCGCCTCGCCTGAGACGCGACCACGGCTGTGTTCAGTTGTGTCAAAAGGTGTAAAAATATGTAAAAAAGTACTGTAGCACGTTTTGGCTTTATTTGGCAAATAGTGTCCAACCGTTAACTAATTAGGTTCAAAACGTTCGTCTCGCAAAGTATAATCAAGTTGTACAATTAGTTTTTTATTTCATCTACATTTAGTACTCCATACATGCATCGCAAGTTTGATGTGACGGGGAATCTTTTTTTTACAGTACTTTTTTTAGGGAGTAAACACAGCCCACGCCAAAAATGCGGCAGAGGATTTGTCCGCCCAACATTTGATGCAGTGTGGCGCAGAAATGAACTACGCCCTTGTTTAGTTCCTAATTTCACTCCCAAATTGCACTATGCAAAAAGAAGATTCTCCATCACATCAAAATGTCGGCAAATGCATGGAGTACTAAATGTAGATGAAAATCAAAAACTAATTGTACAGTTTTATTGTACTTTGCGAGACGAACATTTTGAGTCTAATTAATCAATTTTTGGATAATTTATTACAATAAAATACAAAAAGCTACAGTGCCCAACACAGGCACTGTAGCTACAGTGCCCGAATCGGGGCACCCGAATCCAGGAACTGAACAAGGGCTACGTGTGCATGATAAATGCTGGCGGCGTCACAACTGCAGGAACCAACCAAAGGCCCGTTTAGTTGCCATGCAAACCTAAAATATTTTCTCTTTCATCTATCCTATCGAATCTTTCGACGCATGCATGGAGCATTAAATGTAGGTAAAAAAGATAACTAATTGTATAGTTTGTCTGTAAATGTCGGGATGAATCTTTTGAGCCTAATTAGTCCATGATTGGACAAAATTTGTCAAATAACAACGAAAAATGCTACAGTAACTTTTCACCTACTTTTCGCGAAGTGAACACACCCAAACAGAGTCGACTGACTTCTGGTGCAAAAGCTGCAGCGTCTTCCAACGTGGGTGTGGTTTAGATTCCAGAATTCATCCTCAATTCCACTGTGTAAAAAGGAGATTCTCCGTCACATTAAAATGTCGGCAAATGCATAGAGTACTAAATATAGATGAAATCATAAACTAATTGCACAGTTTTGTTGTACTTTGCGAGACGAACATTTTGAGTCTAATTAATCAATTTTTGGACAATTTTTTGCACTAAAAAATAAAAGTACTACAATGTTCAGAGGTGACACTGTGCAAATTCGGTCACACCAAATTAGGTATCTAAACAAGGCCGTGGTGCGGTGATAAACCAAACAGAGCCTTAGTGCCCTGCGTCTAGGCTGGCCGGTGGCGTCTCAAGCTCTAGGATTTATGGCATGTTTGGATACAATAACTAATTGCTACTAGCCAGCTAAAAATCAGTTAAAATTAGCTCTACTGTATCAAAATAGGAGAACTAATAGGTGGATTAATTTTTTAGTCAAGTCTTTAACTAGTTGGACTAATTTAGACTAATCTTTAGCCCTAACTAGTAATTATCACGTGTATCAAGTTCAAAAAATAAGTAGCATGTGTATCAAACATGCCCGAATTAGGGAGCATTCTATGCCATCCTCGTAAGTTCCAAACAGGAAGAATATACAACATTTTTTTTGAGTGGAAGGAAGAATATACAACATGAAAAATGCAGAAATTCGGCTCTAGCCGAAAAATCTGTGGGCTCAAAATTCCAATACTTTACCATCTCCATGCAATTAATATGCAAGGCACAGCCACTAATCTACATGCCCGCCTACTTTCGCACGGCCCAAACTGAAAGGCTTGGTCCATGTGGTGAGCAGGCGAAGAGGCTCTTTCTCCTTTACTAGATTTCCTATTTATTTATTTATTACCATCTTCCTTGAGATTTAGGTCCGTTTGAATCACTGATATAGGATTATTATAGTCTTATATTAACAATGATATTAGGATTATTGTAATGATTTAGGTTATGGATTACAATAATTTGGTTTGCTTGGAATATTAGAACTGTACAATATCCAATTAGTAGATTGGAGCTAGATTATAGTTCCACTTGTTGAAATATTACTCACTCCGTTCACAAAAGAATGCAATTCTCGCTTTTCGAGAAGTCAAACAATTTGGACTTTGACTAAATTTGTATAAAAATATACTAACATTCATAATACAAAATAAGTATCATTAGATTAGTTATAGAATATATTTTCATAATAAATTTATTTGAAAGATATAAATATTAATATTATTTACTACAAACTTAGTCAAGCTTAGACTAGTTTGACCGGCACGGTTCTCATAATTACATTCGTTTGCAGACGGAGGGAGTACAATCTAGTACGTACTAGTACAAACAATAGTAGTTTTTCTAAATGAATTCAGATGAAGGGAAATTGTGTAACTTCGTAGCTGACAACCTTTTTATTTGAAATTGTTTAGGGTCCAAAAATATCTATTAAGTTTTCAGATTTTGAAATTTAACTTATATTTTTTTCGTCTCGATAAATCGTTTTTTACCAATCTCTATAAATGGTGTGATCTCCTATATTTAGCCTTAAAAAAAAGGTTAGTTTCACGGCCGCCTCACGCTCCGCCCGCTGCAACTAGCTAGGTGCAATGCCTTGTCTTAAGTACACTACACATCGTCATCGTCTTGGCCACGCATACCAGACCGTTGTTTCGGGACGTACTGAAGAAGATGATCTACTTTTTTTTTGCGAATAAAGAAGATGATCTACCTACTACACCAACGAATGAACGGAGACCGAGCATGCATGCGACCGAGAGTTCATTATTGGATCGGAGCAAGGAGGGCACGCGCAGTAGTGATTTGGATCCACACGTAGAACGAGTTTTGCGTAGGTGTGATATGGACCTGGACCGTCCCGATCCGGAAGAGCGAGAAAGCCGAAAACTGAGTCTCACGCGTGCGATTGTTTCTGAAAAAGACGACGTGCGTGTGCAGTGCATGCACTACTTGAGACTGCCCGGCCGGCCCCACCATCTGCTGCTAGATATAGCTCCATCCATCCATACGTCGTCCCTTTCCCTTTCATGCCATGTACACAGCGTGACAGCAACGACAGAGATCTACTTCTTCCCGTCGTCGTCGACACGGCGGTAGTAGGTTCACAGTGGCTGTAGCTAGTGTCGTCTTCGTTTCGGCGCAATGATGCACACACGCATGCATGGGTGGATTTATATACACTGTACTAGCTGCGGCTGCACTTACAAAAATATTAAAATATAGTGATTATGATCAAATTTTCACCACGTTCATACCCATATGATAAAATCCTATGCACTCACGGGGCAAGGACACACTCTCGCATTTGCTCTAGTTCCGCCCCTTCACACACGCACCCACCCATGGCGGGACAATAGATATTCATGTGTGAGCGGCACGCGGCCGCCGTAGGTATGGGCACGTCCGGGCGTCGCGGCATACGTCCGTCCGTCCTCCGGCGTCGGCATGCAGCACATCCACCTCGATCGCGACGTCCACCATGAGCTGCTGAGCCTCATCCCACGGGGTCCTTGCCCGGTGCCGACGTGCCGTGCCGGCCGGTCGTCCCACTAGCGCGCGTGGCTCGCCCACGCACCCGGCCACTCCGGGGCCGCCACGTTGGACAACCAGGCCCACAGTCGCTCATGCGCGCGGTGCGAGGCTGCGAGCTGCGAAGGGTCACCACTCGCGAGCAAACCAGCCAGGTACTGTGTGATCTGCACGGTAAAAAAGGCGTTGGACGACTACGTAAAAAAGAGAGTGACGAGGCGCACTCGTCCCGGCCGCTGAGCAAGAATCTAGAATATGCCTTTGTATGCTTGTCTCGTTTCCGCGCAAGCAAGATTTCTCTTGTTAGCATGCACGAGAGATCCAATTTGGCTTATCTAGGCTGACAAATTAAGTTAATCTTGCTAGGCAAGGCAAAGCGAAGAAATCAAGCAAAGCAAACTAAACAGCCCGGCCCTAAATTATTTCTCACTCTGTCAATGAAAAGATACAGCTATAGAATTTGTACTATGAAAATAGATTTCATAATTCATTTAATGATATTTATTTTGTATTATAAATCACTACCAGGTTGGTGCAGTTATCCTTGTGCAGTAAAGAACATTGCCAAGTTGGTGTGAGGCACGAGCAATGGTTTGTCGTCAAAGGCAGTTGGTCCGAAACAAATGCTAAAAGCTGCATGATTATTAAGTGCTCAGAGAATCCCACTTCACTAGGAGAATTTAGACCCGTTTGGTTTGGAGGAGTTAATGTTTAACTCTCATCACATCAATGTTCCCTCAAATGCATGGAGTACTAAATGTAGACTAATTGCATGCATGTCGGCACAAATTAGGAGTAATTTACGAGATGAATCTATTAAACCTAATTAGTCCAAGATTGAAATTTTTTTATCAAATAAGACGAAACTGCTACAGTGTTTATTAAACTTTAACATCAAACCAAACGGTGTCTTACAGATTCTGATTGTGAATGTTAATATTTTATATATAACTATTATTAAACTTCAAATGTTTGATTCCTCGAAAGTGAGAATTACATCCTTAGGTGGATGACGGAGGAACTAGTATTTGAATAGCATGCTTCACCCAAGCTCGTAGATTATATATTTACCATTATTACTCTTTCTGTCCCTAAATAAACCAATTCCTATAGGTGTGTGATGAAGTCAAACCTTTTAAAGTTTGACTAAACTTAAAGGAAAAAAGTTAAGGTTTATTGCACCAAATTAGCATCATTAGATATTTTATAAATTATATCAATATGCTTATTTAATATCATAATACTTATATATTTTTTTTCTATAAATTCAATCAAATATAAAAAAGTTTGACTTCAGGGACGGAGTGAAGTTTTTTTTAATTCACGATGCTCGTGCGCATGAGCGTAAGCAAATACTGGTCCTACTAGATGAGCTGAATCCGGTAGGTTTTAAAGGCTTGAACGAGTCGGGGGATGATCAGGTTCAGTGTAGCTCACTTTATTAATTATTCGTCATCATGACCAAGTCCGTGTCGTCGCTGCACAAAAAAACGTGTGCTTACCATAGTGCGCACTAGAGAGCGTACAAAACAAAAAGAAGTGAAAGGAAAGAGGAAAGAAGATGCGAGCCAGGATCCTACACAGTAGGGCTTAGGATGTCTCGGATAGTCTAGCTTTAGACTAGTTAAATCAATATTTTAAATTTGGACGTGGCTACCGTCCGAACGCTAACCCCATTCAAATGCCTATGCCTGCCCTGCCGCGCTGTCCGTTCTGGCTGCTGTGTCTCACCTCATCCTACATGCCCGCCCTAGTGTCGAGCACCCACCTGCATGTCCTGCTCTCTCAGCCTTGCATGCGCTAGCAACGCCCTCTCTTTACTGCATGTGGCGCGCACTATTCCCACGTGACTGCTCTCCACTCATGAAGAAATGGAACGACGTCTACCTACCCGCAACTATTGCGCCTGCATGCTCGCCCCCCCCCCCCCCCCCGCGTGCCACATACAACTGGTACGCCTGCACGCTGTGCACGTACGCATGCAGCTACGCACCGCATGCATGTTGATGCGCATGCAGGTGGGGACCATGCCACATGCCTGTTGACGTGCCACACACCCGCTTCGCTTGCCGCACACGTGGAGACCGCTACGCCCGTGGGGACCGCATCTGCATGTGCCCGCTTCCTACGCCTGCTAATGCTGCAACATGAAAACACTTTTGCAACATATGTCTGAAACATGTGAAACATATACAAACATACGTTTACAACATATGTGTATAGCAACTGAAACTACCAAATAAACACACATGCAACATATGTCTAAAACATATGAAACATTTGGAATAGACACTTGCAATATATGTCTGAAACATATGCAATATATAGATGAAACACTTGCAACATAGGTCCCAAACAGGTGAAACATTTAGAACATAAACTTGCAACATACATGTATAGCTACTGCAACATATGCAATATCCAGATAAAACACTTGTAACATTCATTTGCAACAGCTGAAACATTTGAAACATACACTTGCAACATACGTGTATAGCCATTGCAATATATGCATCACCAAATCTACTTTTGCAACATCTAGATAAAAACATATGCAACATACATCTGAAACGCATGAAACATACGGTTGCAACATATGCTTATCTACTTGTTGCCGCCCAACGGAGGCTAGTTGACGCGTCACGGGGAAGCACAGCACGAGGCGCGAGTGGCGCGTGGCACGAGGTGCGAGGCGGGTTCGGTGCTACCGTGCGAGGCGCGAGGTGTAGGGGCGCACGACATGAGGCGGGAGGCGCATGGGCGCGTGGCATGAGGCACGGGGCGCACGCAGTGCGAGGTAGGTCTGGTGCGACCATGCGAGGCGCGAGGTGTAACGGCGTACGGCGCGAGGCGCAAGGCGCAGGGAAGAGCGCGGCGCGAGGCGGGTCCCTCCCGTCCAGACGAATGGACGTCCCGATAGGAGCATTACTGTTTTATTGTTGAATAGTGCAAAAGGCAAGAGATGACATGGACTCACGACGACATGTACATTTCACAATATATCTACCTGACTACCTCTCATAGCGCGATGTTTAGGGCTACTTGGTGCAGTCTCTCTATGTTCATATTTATTTGCTATATAGATCACTTGTATTTCCTTTATAAAAAAGAATATCACGCACTTGTGTTGGGTCGATTTATCAGCACTTAACAGCATGTGTAACACGACAATGTCGTACATATATAGATGCCGGTGCTTTCAGGGAAACTCGATCTAGAAGCCAACAATTTGGTGCAATTCATGTTTTAATGATGGGATATCATATTGGTATCCAGATTAATGGAGTAAGGTCGTTTTCGGCATGTCCCCCGCATATACTAGCACGCGCGTTGGTTGGATCCGTTCATTTTTCATTTCGGCCGTCGTTTTCAGCTGCAAAATCGACAGCATGCACGCGAATGATTCTTACCTCCACCACCACTTTCCAAAGGCTAGCAGCAAGCACACAACATGCAATCCCCAAGTGTTGCTCCCCATATGCATCGTAATGTTTTGTGACATCAATCCTTATATTAACATTTTCTAATCACAGTAGAGACACAAACAATTATATATATGCATGCATACTTACTCTTAGGGTGTCTCCAGTGACCTTTACAAATCGCTGGCTCAAATTTTTTTTTTGAACCAAAACGGGGGAGAGCTTCCCCACCAAATTCATTCAAAGCAAAACACTCCAGTTAATTGGTGCGTACAGTAGTAATACAAGACACCAGATAGGTACGCCAGCCGTCCAGGCCATTTACATGATCATGCTTAAGGCGCTTGCGCCAGATAACCAAATCATCACAAACACGGGAAATTACAAGTCTACTTCTAGAGGTTTCATTTTGGAATATTTCATCATTTCTATCATCCCATAATCTCCAGAGAATGGTCAGCAAGATGAAAGGCCACAAGGCAGCATCGAGGCCGGCGGGGGCGTAGGCGTTCCAGACCTCCACATCTGTCATGGTCGCAATATGGCTCAGTCCAATTTTCTCCCAGAGTTCCGAACTGGTCGAACAGCCAAAGAAGACATGATGTCGATCTTCTACTGATGCAGCACACCGTTGGCATTGGTCATCATCAACAACATGCTTCGCGTGGAGATTGATCCTTGTGCTCAACCTGTCCTTGAAGTACAACCAGGCAAACACCTTAACTTTGTTGGGGACACGGGTGCCCCAGATGCGCCGACCATGTATATCCGGAGTGTCATGCGTGCTATCGAGGGCAGCATAGGCGCTGCGGGCAGTGTATGGTTTGTTGGTTAACTTGAGCAGTCTTCTATCTGGGCCTTCTCTGAGGTGGAACTCCTGCAGACAAGAAAGAAGGCTGTCCAGCTGTGCACTAGAAGCGTTAGTGAGCCTTGGTCTTAGTTGCAAATCAAACCCATTTTGGAAAACAGACTGCACCGATATATTAGGCGTAGTGGTGTGGGAGAAAAGAGCAACATGGGTGGAACACAAGGGACCATTCGGAAGCCACTGATCAAACCAAAAAGAGGTGGAAGAGCCATTGTAGACATTGACATAGGTAATGGACCTGAAAGTATTGAGTTCATCATTAATAATTTTCCAAAGATAACTATGAGTCCCTGCAGTAGGGGTGTCAAAAGAGGCAGCATCTCGGAGCAGCCATTCTTTCCAGGTAGCAGACTCATTAGAGAAGAGTTTGTCAATGAATTTCATGAGCAAGCAGCGGTTTTGAAGCTCCAGGTCTTTCACTCCTAGCCCGCCATTATCTTTGCTTGCACGAACATTATCCCACGCGACTAAGCACTTAGAACCATGGCAAACATCATCACCCGTCCAGAAGAAAGCGCGCTGGCGACGATCAATAGCTTGGATGACAGTTTTTGGAGTGCACATAGCAGACATGTAGTAGAGCGGAATGGAGCTAAGAACAGCGGTAGAGAGAGTAAGGCGCCCTGCCCCATTGAGGAGGGAAGCACGCCAACCTGAAAGATACTTATCACAGGAAGAAATTAGGGGGAGGCAGTCAGCAACAGAGATCTTGAAGGGGGAAAGAGGGAGTCCAAGATAGGTTTGGGGAAGGAAGAGACTGTAGTGCTGAAAGTAGTGGCAAGAGTGATGGCAGTTTCGTTAGGAACAACAACGGGGAGGAAAGTAGTTTTGTGATAGTTGATTGACAGCTCTGTGGCAAGTTCAAAGAGCTCAAGGATCTTTTTTTATTTCATTGATGGCATCAGCAGAGCAGTTGAGGAAGATCAAGGTGTCATCAGCGTACTGAAGAACAGGGCACGGCTGATCAAGGACAAGGGGATGGTGGATGGAAGTAGCAAGTGCTGGGTGCTGAAGCAACCTGCGAAGAACACCAGCGACAATGATGAAAAGGTAAGGGGAGAGTGGATCACCCTGCCGTAGCCCGTTTCGACAGGTGATCCAGCCACCAGGTACGCCATTGAGGAGGACCGCGGTTTTACCAGTGTCAAGCAGATCACGAATCTAGCTGCACCACTTATCAGGGAAGCCGCGACAACGAAGGATACGATCTAGGTTGTCCCAACTGACACAGTCAAAAGCTTTGTGAAAGTCTAGCTTAAGGACAATAGTGGGGGCATTGCGTCGGTAGCAATAGTGAAGCAGTTGAGCGACATAGGCGAAGCTCTCAGCAATACACCGACCAAGAACAAACCCAGACCGGTCGCTACCAATCAGGGATGGGATGAGGGGCTAAAGGCGATTAGTCAAAACTTTGGAGATGCCCTTGACAGTGCAGTTTTGAAGCGCAATGGGCCTGAAATCTTAGGGTTTTCGAGCCTCAAATTAAAGAGGGAGAAAATAAAATATGAAAAAAAATCATCATGACAACGCTAGTAAAAAGAAGGTGAGAGAGCCTGGTTGGCTGTATGCGAGAGCCTACTCGAGCGATGCGGAGTTGAGACTTGAGAGAGCAGCGATGCGGGATGCAAACGCGCGTACGGTGCAACCAATCAGATTCTCTTACTGGCCTAGCTAGATGCAAACTGACAACCAATCAACTACGGTTACATCCCTCGAGCTTGGATAAGAGATCCTGGCTAAGCATAATCGTGAACCACTCACGTCCTTGTAAACACACGTACATAGATCCCACTTTTATGAGTACATCGAAAAGGCTGAATCAGAAAGTCAAGCGTATCACTGACAAACCCCACTCCTATGAGTGTGTTAGCATGTTCTTGAACCTGATGGATAGGTTTTACCGCAAAGAATTTAACTAGTTGAGCTACATACTCAGCTTGCATATTAGCATGTTCTTGATATTGCCAACTTTTCCCTCTAGAAAGACTTACCAAATCCCAAATAGGACATAAGTTTAGTCTAGCCTTTGCCATTTGCAAGTTTGAATGAAAAGAAATAAATTTGCATGGATTCGTTACAATTTTACATCATTACATATATAGCTAGAACTACATCAAGAGACATGCTTGTAACTACCATGCCCGTGATCAACACTAGTAGTACTTGTTATAAAAAAACACTAGTAGTACTGAAGTAGACCATGAAATAGATATTTTGAAATAGGGGAAGATCAGAACCACAAAAGGACCAATGTTTTCTAATCTTACAAATCAACATTAGTCTACTAGAGAAAACAAAGTGGTGACGATTATCCTCACAGAAAAGGTTGTGACTATTATGATGTGTAACTTTGTGTTAGTGTTAATAAGACAAATGTTTTTTTTCGCGACCGAGGAATATAGCCCGTTTTTCATTAAGAGGAGTGAATTACAAGCCAGCTATGAGAGAACCCTCGTAGCGCAGGTTACAAACCACTAAGATAGTAATGAGTAACCTGGAATAAACAAAGGAACAATAAAAGATACAAAAGAGAGAGCGACTGCCCTCAACACCCAAGACCTACAACTATGCCTGCAAAACAACATCCCAAAGGTCATGAACACATAAGACCGTCTAGCAGCAACGGCGGCAAAGCATCCGCCAACGAACGAAACGGCGGTAAAGCATCCGCCAACGAACGAAACGGCGACAAAGCATCCGCCAACGAACAGAAGAAAACCACTACGACAAAAGCACCTGTAGCGGTGAAGGGCCAGGTCACTCTCGGCAGCAAAGCATCTGCTAGAGAGAAGGCCGATGACACGACGGCAAAGCATCCGCCAATGAACGAAACGGCGGCAAAGCATCCGCCAATGAACCAAACGGTGGCAAAGCATCCACCGAGGAGAAGTAGTAGCGGCAAAGCATTCGCTATGATAACCAGCGACAGCGAACCGGACAAGGTCAAGAGCTGCAGGACAAACCAATGTGAGTAGAAATGAAGCACAATAGGCATAGTGAGGGACTCCATAGGGGACCGACAGCAGGGAGTGGACCGATTCTTCAATGACGCCTTCTAGAAGGGGAGGACGCCCATAGAAGCGACTATGGATGCGTCATCGCTGGCCTTAGAGGCCATCAAAGGAAGGGCTTTTGCCCAGAATCCAGCACTGGTGGCACAGAAGCATGGGCTCAGAAAATGACGCCCCCAGGAGGGTACGTGGCGCCAAGACGTCACCGTCGTCCGCCCGACCACTGCCGGGCTAGGCTTTTGCCCGGAGCTCCATGTCGGCCAGCACCACAGGCCGCCCACATGCTGGCACCCCACGACGCGCGCCGGGCAGATCCGGACAGTGAAACTGCCGCGCCGCAGAAACCACAACCCACCCGGCCAGCCGCCGGCAGCCGGCTACAGGCAGCTGCCGGCCCGTCCAGGGTCACCCGCCGTGGGGGAGTGGCCTAGGTCAACGCCGGCACTCAGAGGAAGAAGCTCCCCGCCGTGACGCTGCAGGTCCACGTGCACCAGGCGTTCACCAAAGTCGATGCCTAGTGGGCGTGTCGAGTCATCGCTGCCGGTAGGTAGTCAGCCATGCAGTTGGCGTCGTCGGTGGAGGAGAGGCCGTAGCAGCCGGTGGCGCCGCCGATGGAGAGGAGCACCCTGAAGCTCAGCGACTGGCAGGTCAGGGACCGGCCCCCCACCGGCCGCCCGGACGCCGCCACCAAACGTCGAGGCGTGGTAGGCGAACACCGGATGGCGGATCCGGCCACAAGGGGCCCGGATCCGGCCGGCCAGACGCCCGCCTCCGACCCGAGGCTGAGGGCCCACGACACCATCAACCGCCGGCACGACGCCATTAGCCAGAGAAAGGGGGGCGGGGCCTAGGCGCCACCAGATGGCGGATCCGGCCCCAAGGGGCCCAGATCCGGCCGGCCTGATGCCTGCTGCCGCCGTCGATGCCGCAGGTGGAGTGGGTGGAGGGTGGGGTAGAAGAGGAGTGGTGGGGAGGAAGGGGAGAGGTGCGGACAGATGCTATTTTTGGGCGCCGCCGCTGGCCGCCGCCGCACGCCGGAGGGCGACGACGGCGGCCGGGGGGAGGCCGGGGGAGGGGGACTTCGGCGCCGGCGATGGGGGCCCCGAGTCGCCCGTTGTGGGGGGCGCTCGGGGGAGGGGTCGGTTTTTTTTTTCCCGGCCTCGTTTTCGATAAGACAAATGTGCTAATGCATTGCGCACGTGCCACATTTTTTCCCCTAGATCGACCTGACACAAAACATGCCAAATAAACCGAGTCAAGAACATCGAGTTGCAAAAGGGCAGGTTGATATACCCTCATATCTACTGAGTGGGTTAGTCATTATGCTAGCTAATAAGCTTTTGTATAGGCCATAGCCTCATAGGTGAAGCAACAACTTCGATTGGTCGGCCAGTGGCATTAAAGAAATATGCCCTTAACAATGTGTCCCAGTTCACAAAGCGTTTCCTTTAAATACAACACCAACACTACCGCCTCCAACAGAGCTTCAGCCTTCAGACTTCAGAGCACATCACAATTCTAATCAGCACTTCAGCAGCCATCATCATGGGGAACTGCTTAGTGATTCAGGACAGGAAGGAGATGAAGATCATGAGCGTGGACGATGGCAGCAGCCAATTCCTCAGGGTGCCATCCCCCAGCAGATTGATGATGAAGGTTCATGACGACTCCCTCGGCGAGCCCCTGCCGGCGGCGAGCGTTCTTCAGGTGAAGGCGCCGGCGGGCACCGTCAGGGTGAAGCTGGTGATCAGCAAGCGGGAGCTCAAGAAGATGCTCGACAAGGAGGGCATGTCGCTGGGCGACGTGGTGTCTCTCATGCGCAAAGAAGCAAGCGATCGGGAACAGGAGGAGTACTGCTGTGGAGGGTGGCGGCCTGCGCTGGAGAGCATACCAGAGGCAGAGGGCAGCGATCTATAGCAGCCAGGCTCGATCGTTCAGATATCAAAGTTGCAGTATCTTAGTACAAGTTACAGGATGCTTTTTGGAGCTCCTTTGAGTTACAGGATGCTTTTTGGACCTTGTAAGATATGCTATCTATACATGTAAACGTACAAAGACAGTACTATAGATATAGATATAGATGTAGTAGGAGTTTTGAGATAGGGATTCTCTCATCTTTTCTTTGTCAGATTATATGTAAAGAAGAGGTAAGATGATCCTGGAAATCAATCAGGTTCTTGTATGGTGCCCCACCCTGTGTCCTCACGGTCATCAGCAAAGTATCTATATTTATCATTATCAACAGGAACAAACAACTCAAGGGTTTCACATGCATACTTCTGCTATGTATTTGATCCTTCGTAATTGTCACTGTCAGCTTCCTGTCTATCTTAGTCTATTGTAACAGTCAGTAAAAACACGACATACCCATGGCACTGTCATAGTTGGTTTTACATATGTGTTTCTGCACTGTTGCCATTGGCAGGAAGGTGGGAATCAACATGAGCTAAGAATTTGCACAACTTACCTCTTAGGCATGTGGTATGATACGTACTGATGAGATGTACCAGGTCTGTTAAGCTGAAAACAGAACTCTGCACTCTGCTGTAAGCCACTTCAAGAAGTTAAATTGTTAGTAAGGTTGAATTTCTTATTGAACTGCAGAGGATTCCACCGAAATTCCTAGAGATCAATCAATCAATTATCACTACTTTTGCAGAATCGGAAATTTTTGAGTAATTAAAAGGTTAGCATTTCAGACAGAGAAAAATGAACTCATAAAAAATGAGACCAAGATACTGCTTGCAGTTTAAGACCCTGTTCATCCGGCTTATAATCCGTACTTTTCAGTTTGTTTTTTCAGGCGAAACAATATTTTTCTCTTAGCCGGCTTATCAGCACAGCAGCACAGCCGAACGGGGCCTAAACCAAATAACCAAACGAACACTTGCGTTCCTAGCCGCCTTGACGGTTTCAGTGGCGGACGCCAATTTCGACCCTGCAAAATGACGAAATCTCATCGACACGACAGGTCCATGATAAACTAGAAACATCATAGTGATTTCCATGGAGAAGCCGGGAAGACATTTTGCCAACAACTTTGTGCTTATTTGTGATCACGAGGATGTAGAGCATCTGCTGATCATTTTGTGTTTGTTGCCCCCTGCCAAGCTGTACGAAATATGTGCCTGAAAATCAGTGAGAAAAAATTTTACACCATTATGTTTGGGCTGAGAAGAATCAAGAATGTACAACTGGAGGCCCCATTCTGAGACCGAGATGATCCATCTTGTCTTGTGTGCCACACAACACTTGAACACAGCCCAGCCCCATCTAAATGGTCTCGCGGGCCTACGGCGACCAGTTCTAGGCCGCAAGTGTCATGCCCCAAATCATAGACCTAGCCAGTGCCGCCGGTACGGAAAATGGGCCCATCAAGGATCCGCCAGCCCTCAGGAGTAGTCTAGGCCCATGCTCGCACCAGCCCGTCTTCCTGACCAAGTCCAACGACGATCGCCGGCAACGACGACGGAGGGGACGCGGCAAGGCAACCGGCGACGGAGGTGCGACGCGGCGGGCTTGAGCTTGGTGATACAGTAGTTGGCCATGCCGGGAGGCGCGGGCGGCGGACGGACCGGTTCCGCCTCCATCGGCAAGAGCGAAGGAGGTCGATCGGCGCGGCGCCTCACACGGTCACACCCGCTAAATTTCTAATAATCCCTTTTATTTCTATTAATTCGATTGCCATTTGCTGTTACGATTGCACCTTTCCTCTGATTGAATTGCCCGATTCAGTTACCATTTGCACGTTACAAGTACTAATTGATTTCGATTTGGCATCCAAATCATCATAACCATCATAACTACTAACATGCAACTCTAGTTGTGTATAGTATATCATTGGTACTGAATGGTTGTTCCTAATTTCCTATTACATCATCCTCTATCGATATATCATGCTTACGGTGCTCTTGATAGGCATATATGCCTTATTTGGAAGGTTACTGTACAAGGAATGGCCTAATCCAGTAATCCATCCGTGCTTAGTACAACAGTATAACGCAGCCTAGCCAATAAACTACTTAATGTTCTGGTTTGCTTAAAGCTGTACACAACAATATAATAGTACTGGTCATGGAAGAAACTAATTAGAGCCTTAATGAGTTACCTCAAATCATGCTTGAAGTTTCAACTACTGTACCAAATGTGCATGCATCCAAACTTGCCAGGCGTACCAATTTTCAATCTGCTAGCAGCTCGCCTCATGCATCACCTAATCCAATCATAAACATTCTCCTATTCCTTTCGGGCTATTATTAAATCCTCTTGTAAATATTTTGTGCACATTTTCATGCCTGATCATTGGCAAGAAAATAGTGGGTGACAGGGCGAGGACAGAGGAGCAGAAAGGCTCACGATAGGAACAACATAGATTAGTCAAGTGCTTCAAGCTTTCAAGTGTAAAACGAAAGGGACATCTGTTCTTATTCCAGCATCTTTCCTGATTGAAAATGGTTATTTTTTAAATAAAGTCTAAGTAGTATTTATCCCAGCCTCTGCATGGGCTATGTTCTCAACCATCCATCAATATGAGTTCCAGTCTCCAACTGATAAAAGTTTGCTAGCAGAATAGCCAAACAAAATAATGAACACAAACTTATATGGGATAATATGAATTAAGTGCAAATCCCATTATTAGTAGACATCCACCCATGATTGACGAGATGTCCACCGACCATCGTTTTCAACATACAACATGCCCACATCATATTTATCTGAAAGAAGTCTCCTTTTGTAGCTAGGACCAAAAGCAGATCCAGTGTGTATTGAAAAGGATCTAAGCTTTGTTGGTGAATTCGTGATTACTGACAGGATCACGTTCACATGCATGCCTAATACATCTCCTCTTTGGTGAACATCTGATGTGGAATCACACAGTAGTGGAGTTCTCTTTTAACTAAAATGAATATGATAAGCCTCGTGTTTTTCACTACTGTAAATTACATCAGTTGAGTCATCATGTGACCATTGGAGTTTAGATGTGGCTTTAGGAACCCACCATTATGTTTGTGATTTGCACTTCTGCAGATTCACACGAGGTATCAAGTGTTGGTTTCAATTACTGTGTAATTGTGTGCAAAAAGATGTTAAAACATATACGTATTATTTAACCTCTGTCCAACACATCAATGACAAGTGACATTAGCTAACACAATAAGCCCATTGATTGATTAGACTTAACACTGGGCTGAGGGATTTAATATGTTAGATCAGGTTTTGGATATGGATTGGATTGGTGTGGGTTTAGGTATTGTTTGATAAGGCATGGATGTTGACTCATTAACAGGGGACAATGCCAGGCAAATTAAAATCAGGAATCAAATTAAAATATTGGTGTTGCCTGTCCAGTAGGTTATGTAATTACTTTCGCTGCATGATTGGACATTGACATGAATATTGTAGAATACATCCAATTATACTTCCTATCCAATTGATATAATACTCCTCAAAGGTAGACTTGTTTTCAACAGGTTTAATTAGGTTCAGATTATGCTTTTATTTTGTTCGATTATTTTTTTTATTCTTTGAATTGCTGATCTAGTTTAAACGAGCAATGCATTGTGTTTATGTTTTTTTTATTGAAAACATCTATCATTGGGCTAGGATATGTGTACAAATAAAGGCAGGACAGAGTGCAAAGTAGCGCTATTTTGACTTGGCCTGGCCACAGACTCTCTGTTATTATTTGTTGGTTTTCTTCCTCTCTCCATCTTAATGGAATGGAAGAGATCCGGCCTTTATTTTCGGAAGAGAAAATTGGTTCACGCTTTCACGGCAACGCCAATGACTAAAATGTCCATGCGGTTGCTATCCAATAGTTTCAGACGTTTTTTATTTTGTGCATATAATAATAATGTAAGCGGTCTTGAATAATTGATAACACCAGATGGCTCCTCAGTTTTTGTTAGGCAACAGTTTGTGGTCTCTTGCATTTCATATTAGTTTCTCTTGAACACTTAAGTGAACTTCAACTTCAAGTGCAGTTACATGTGCTTTTTTTTTTTTGAATGTAAGCAGTTACATGTGTTTGCATGAGCTACTACTAGCTCATTGGTTAGCTTGTTGATTGACCATGCTATCATAACAGGGATTAACAGGCATGGTGAAAGTCTAAATGTGATGGATGGTGTGGCATTGTTGAGTAGAAAACCAGCTGATCCAAGAATTATTTTGAAGTTAAAAAGAAACAATTATGTTTCGATAGTCCCTGTAAGATTATGTTATCAGCAATGTGAAGTTGTAATCCTTCCCACGGCTCATAATATTATTAAAGAAGTGCTTCTGTCCATATCCATCCATCTACAGGTCTCGCGTTCTAGTTTTGCAAGAAAAAGAAGGGCATGAAATAAATAAACAAATATAAATTAGGAGGACTTGCTGGGCCAACCAGGGAGGGAAGTCAGTTCCGATGTGATAAGAGTGCAGCCTGGGATTCCTGTGGCTTCATGACAAAAGTTTTCAAGTGAAGACAAGGCCCTATACTTCCTCTCTCTCTCTCTCCGATAGGGAAGAACAAAATCACAGTACAAAAGCAGGCTATGAGGACAAAGTATATCGTGCTCTGAAACTGTGGGATTGGCACACCTAAAGAAGCTGAAACTATTACACTATCATATCAAACAAGAAGCTGCGGCGTGTGAGCAAGAGCTACTCAGAACAGAAACGGTCAAGCCTGCCTGCGCTCCAACTCCTCCAAAGCTACTTCGTCGTCTCCAGGGCTCTTTCTTGTTGGAGGTCTCCCAATCCTGGTATGTTCTTTTGATTTGACTCCACCTTCTGCAGCATCATGATCAGCCGATTTGATCTTTTTGTGTTCTGGATGCAGAAGCTTCTAGGTTGCTGGTTAATTAATCTACAAGAAGAGCAGAAGGGTTTGGGGCACGGATATCTGTATTAGGAGCTCTGAGCGTGCTGCGCAGGATGGGAGAGACTAGTAGTTCTAGCCATTCAAGGCAGGATCCTTGTGCTCTTGGTTATGGCTTCCATGGTGCCATCGCCAATTCCACACCTGCAAACTTCTTGTAAGAACACCTCTTCCTCTTCCTCTCTCTCTCTCTCCCCTCTCTCTTTTCCTCTCATTCTGTTTGGCATCTTTCTTCAGTTTTGGGGCCAGGTTTTTTGCAAGTGAAAAGGCAAAGATGAATGAGCTGCAACTTGATTGCATTTGTTTCAAGTTTATGAATTTTTTTGCATGAGTTCCTCAGTTTTAATTTCTTGATTCCTCTGTGTCTGTATCTTCTGTCACATTGGTTCCTCGTCCTTTTCTACCCAACGACGTTGCTCATGCTTCCTGCCTCTAACATTTCTGCTCTACCTCTAATGGTTATTGATTGCCATTTCACATGCCTAGCGGTGACCAAGAAGGAGCTGCCTATTTTGGAGAGCTGGAAGAGGCTTTCATGCATCAGGTTGCCTCACTCACAAGAACTCAACAAGCTGCAACCACCTCCATAGCTCATCATGGAGACATCAAGCGTATGCCAATCTCTCTCTTTCTCTGCTTTATTAGTCGTTTTCTCTCTCCCTCTCTCTGGCTCTGACCAAGACCAAGAAAACAGACAACCGTTTCTCTCTCTGGCTACTGGGCACTGACCAAGACCAAAAACGCACAACCTTGTGAGGCACTTTTGCAATAGTTAGACTGTCCGCAGTGGCATACTCTAAATGATACTCTAAAGTTTTAGAGTATGAATATAGAGTAAAAACTGCTGCACTGGGTACTCTAAAATGATACTCTATCCTTTCTCTCACTCTATATTTAGAGTAGTACTGTGCTTACTCTATACTCTGTAGTGGTGGACCCCGCTAGCTAAACAAAGGAAAAAATGCTATAACTCACAAACCAAAAATCCAAATTAAATTTCGATTGCACCATTAAATTCGTCTCAATAAATCCTTGAAAACTAGATCACACATGGATATATTTAGATAAAGTGACAAGTCGGTCCCACGGTGAATAGAGTGGATAGAGGATGATATAGAGGATGGATGAGTGCGGGAGAATTGAGTATAGAGGAGAGAATCTTGCTGACTAGGACGTATAGAGGATGATATAGAGGATGGATGGGTGCGGGTAGTCTTAGGGCGATGTAGTCAAAAGCAACCATGCAAGAGCAGCAGGAGTGGCAGTTGTGCAGCTGTGCTACTTGTGTGTGGCGTGACTACCTAGTGATTCCCTTCCCTCCTCCTCCTCTCCCCTCTCCTCTCCTCTATCTCTCTCTCTCTAGAGTGCAACAAGTTGATCTCCATGGTAGTACATGTACCACACTACCAACTCTCTAGCTCTCTGTAGGCAAAAGCTCAAAGAGAATAAGTTCCGTTCACTTTCACTGCCACAGTGGTCCCACTTACCTTCCCTTGTGATCCCAATGCATCCTTTCATGATATCTTGATCTCCTCTCTGGTACTGGGATAGATGTCTTGATCTCCTCTCCCCTATGAGATCTTCTTGCAGCCTTTCCCACTGCTGCTACTGTCACAGCGGCAACGGCTACAGCTAGGCCACCTCCTACACTGGACATCTTCCCAGCTTGGCCTATGAGGTCTCTTCACACACCCAAGGTATGGACTAGCTACAAGTAGAGCTATCCCTGCTTCTAACTAGTATACGCAAGAACACAAGTTTACAACTGCTCCCCCTATTGCTTTTACACGTTAGGAGGGCTCAAATGTGACAGCAGACAGCACAGACGACTCGGAGAGCAGCAGCAAGAACAACAGCAACCACTCCTCAGATCAGCACGGAGCAGCAGCAGACATGCAAAGCCAGTTTGACCAAGTTTCACAGCAGCAGCAGCTTCAGCACAAGGTAGGCATTTCTGTGGATGCATCTCACTTTTTTTTTGACGCATTTGACTTCTTTGGTTGTGTTCTTTGCTTCTGCATCCATCTGACTATCTCTCCTGCATGGCTGCATCCTCATCAGTCAGCAATGAAAAAATGCAATGTATAGTAGTATATCTTGTTCCCTATCCTGTTCTCATGTCGCTAGCTAGCCCACAAAGTCACAATTTCCAAGATGTTCATGCAGCTAGCTAGTAGTACATGCCCTCCTATTGGTAGAAGAAGACATTATTCCATGGCATTTATGGTCTTACTGCTCCCAAGATCACCAATCCCAACATGGATAGGTGTATCTTTTGCCCCTAGCCCCCTATAGAAATAGGGAGATTTTCTACTGCTTCGCTGATGTTTTTGCACTGGGTTAATGTTTCTGTGTACTGCTAGTATTTAGATGGAGAATATGATCCCTTATCTTTGAAAATTTTATATTGATCGAGTTAGGACGACGGACAACATCCTCTACAAGAACTAGTCATTCTAGTTATTCATCTAAAATAAGAGCTAGCTAGTCCTCTAGATCAATGGCATTTTGCTATATAGGTGTGTGGATAAGTCGAGTAGGCTAGTAGAGGATACGTTAGGTAGTGCATGATAGATCATGTACTGCCCTAATTCGCAAAGTTTCTTACAATATTATTTTGTCTCTAGCTTACAGAATTGTGCCCGAATAGAAATGAGCCAGCTGATGCTTAAATAATGGCAACTTTGGGTCAGTGGGGCTTTAGGTACTTTCTGGTCAATTGATCAACTGCCAAGATATATTGGGTGAAAACATTATATATGAACTGCATGATTCACACTTAACCGAAAGAACTTTGCGAATTAGGGCGTGACAACAACATGAACAAAAAGCAAAACCAAGTTTTGTCTGTTGTAAGAGTGGGTGGCTTCCACCAAATGTACACTACTGTTTTTTTAATTTCTGATTGATGTAACGTGAATGTTGATATCCTACTATTTATTGTTTACGCCATGGGCACACACAGATGAACAAAAATAGTGTTATGTCATTTCTCTCCTATTGTCTAATTGTACTCAGGTTTACTGATTTTACATGTTGTGACTTGTTCATGTATACTTGCGGTATGCAGAACATGGCTACTAGTTCCACTCTAAGGACTGGCAAGACTCCTGATCCAAAGGTCTCTATCTGGCTCTTTCAGTTACCTATTTGCAGTAGTTCATTCTCAGGTTGACGCCATGCAAGCTAATGAAGATACATATGTACTTCAGAATCCTAGATGATGAGTTTGATCTTGTTTCTTCGTGTCAGCAGACAATCAGAAGGCTTGCGCAGAACCGAGAAGCTGCACGCAAAAGCCGGCTGCGAAAGAAGGTCAATATTGAGCACTATTTACTTAGAAACCGAATCATTTAACAGTGAGTTTACCAAGTTCTTGACAGTTAATTTTGTCAATGTGTTATAGGCTTACATTCAGCAGCTTGAGAGAAGCAAACTGAAGCTTGCTCAGATTGAACAGGACATGCAGAGAGCACGTTCCCAGGTACACTGTAGTTTCTAGGTCTGTGAGTTGCCTTCTGACTACTACCTGAACATCTGAATCGATGAAATCTGTACTCGTGTGTTTTCAGGGCATCTTTCTTGGAGGAGCTCCAGGTGCAAACACCAGCTCAGGTGCCTAATCTGATCCTCATTTCTCAACGTTCTTGTGCGTTGTTGGAGATGTAAGTACCAACATTTTTATAGTCCACTTGCCTCACCATCAATGTCCAGGCGCCGCAATGTTCGACGTGGAGTACCCCCGTTGGCTGGATGACTATGGCCGGCGCATGGCCGAGTTGCATGGAGCTCTGCATGCGCACTTGCCCGACGGTGACCTCAGAGCCATCGTGGATGACACCCTGACTCACCACGATGAGCTGTTCCAGCTGAAGGCGTCGGCAGCCAAGTCTGACGTGCTCCACCTCATCACCGGGGCGTGGACAACCCCTGCCGAGCGATGCTTCCTCTGGATGGGTGGATTCAGGCCATCAGATCTGGTCAAGGTAGGAACTTGTCTGATAATCTGAATAGAAGTATAGAACAACTGATGTCAAAGTCAAACTGCCTGCACTATACATGCTGTACATAACTGCATTCACATAGATTGATAAACTGAACTCAGTCTTAATACTTTTCAATACTTAAATAACAAGATTTTTTCAACCAACAGTAGGAAACAATGAACTCAGTCTAAATCTGACATCATTTTAGTACAGCAAAATTTTCCATGTTCAGTACAGATAATTTTTCATGTTGCTGCAGACGCTGCTACCCCAGCTAGATCCCTTGACTGAGCAGCAACTGGTAGGCATATGCAACCTTCAACAGTCATCACAGCAGGCAGAGGAAGCTCTCTCCCAGGGCCTGGACCAGCTGCATCAGTCACTAGCTGACACCATGGCCGGTGGATCTCTGATTGACGACACCAACATGAGCTTCATGGGTCAAATGGCCCTTGCCCTTGGCAAGCTGTCCAACCTCGAAGGTTTTGTGATACAGGTTATGGTTTCACATCAAATCCTCACTCTTGATCATTGTGTCAGTGTTATATAGTCCTCCACTCAACTTCATAGATGAGCAAGTAACCACTTAATAGGACTTCCAGGAGTTATTTTTAGACAACATCAAGTTTAATTATTCAATACTATGTAGCTCACTCATATCTAATAGGCTTTATGATACCATCAGAATGTATAAATGTGGAAGTTTCATGTCTGCGTTGTGGAAAAGATATGATTTGTCAACTAAGCATGTAATGATATCTTTTGGAAATACATCTGTCCAATGTTCCTGCAACATGTGCTAAAGCTAGATGTATAATTTCCAGGCTGATAACTTGAGGCAGCAGACTCTTCATCAGATGCACCGGATTCTGACAGTTCGGCAGGCAGCTCGATGTTTCTTGGCCATTGGCGAGTACCACAACCGCCTCCGTGCCTTAAGCTCCCTCTGGGTTTCTCGGCCTTGAGAGTAAGTACCATGCAGTTCCTTCGTCAGTCCCCTATCTTTAGTTGGTTTAAGAAGTATCCAACCTCTAGTTTTTTTTTCCTCCTTTTTTTTTTGAAAGAGATCCAACCTATAGTTGTTGAAGGTAGTATTGACTAATGAGTGAACAAACTGTACACATTAATTAGTTTATATAGAGTTAGCCAGGGCTTCTGGATAGAGGATAGGTATATTAAATTAATACCATGGTGTTCCCTACTAAATCAGCAGGGAATGGACTGCCCTCCTACCAGGAATCAAAATCCAGCAAGCAACAATAACAAAAAAATAAAGTCCATACTCACCTAAAAGAAGGGCCATGCTATGGCATATTAGATGTTTGGCCAACTATCTGAACTCTACAAAACCCTAAAATAATTAGCTGAAGAGCTATAGCATATCTTTTCATTTTTCAAGATGCTTCCCTGATCAATTTATTATTGCTGGTGCCTGTATGGCGTGCAGGATACTGATTGCAGATGAAGGCAATTGTGGGGAGATAAGCATTGCGGCACAAGCATCCCAAAGCCAATTTTCATCCTTCTGATTCACGCATGATTTAGAACTAACTTTCGTCTTAGGAGCAAGAGAGAAACGACTGGGAAGTGGAAAGAGAAGTTTTGGATGCCATCAGATACCTGAGAGGCACAGAAGAGAGCTGGGAAATGCATGAAGCTTTAGGACAGGGAGTGTTTCTGAAAATGTGCGGAACCTGTATGAGCAATTTCCAGGACGTGAAATTGTTTAGTTCACTGGACTCGTGTCCAGTACTGCATATTCTTTTGGTTCTGTCCAGTCTAGATTCTCAAACAGCACTGCCTTTGGTTCTGTCCAGTCTGACAGCTCTGCCTAGGTAATGAAAGAATTCATTCGGCAACTCTACAGATAATTGCTGGTTACTGCATATATACTTATCTACTAGTAATTAATTTGTATGATTTTCTCCACTTTCTAGTTACCCATAAGGATTACTAATACACTATCTTAACTAGATCTGGTTATTATGATGTAATCTTTATCAATGTGTCCACCTATCTGGTTATTATAAAATAATAAAGAATTAAAGATAGTGTCTGATCACAATCGAGGTCGGTGAATAAAAGTATAAAACCCTCCCAGACATAGATATATAATAAATCAAAGTGAAATGTCCATCCTCCCAGACATAGTCGACATGTTGACGCGAAGATTAGTCACACACCAGCTAGGGCTAGATCACCTGGGTTGCTGCGGACCGAAGAACGCAGGAAGTCTCATACTTACGTGGTGAAGAACGGAGAGATTTATGAGCAAACCACCAAAGGGTAACCAATCATGCTTGCGTGACGAAGAACAGCTAGTTTACGAGCACACTAGCAAAGAAACTGTCGAAACTCTCGCCTAGGAGGGACCCCGTTAGGATAAGAACATGGACGGGTTGTCCTAGATCGGCTGATAAGCCTAGGGAGCCATCTTGGTCGTCGGATCAAGAGATGAACATCAGCATATAGGTTGGAAAAGGGATTAGGGAAAAAAGATATTAAATGTGAATTGGACGATTGTGTGTTGCATATCTTAATCAGCCATGTACCCCTATTTTATAGGTAGTAGGGGTGGTCTTATCCTATTAGAAAATCAATGTGGTAGTATTTTTATGCTATTATTATAGAGTTTTTCTTATATTAGATCAAAACTGTCATGAGCCTATATAAATTGGCATAGGCCCAATTTAAGTGTCAACATGACCAAAAAGGAAACCTTCCCCACTGAGTGCTTCCCCAAGATCCCAAGGTAAGTTGATGGCACTGCGTGATGCAAAAGTGGCATTGCAATAACAACAATTCCAATAAATAGTAATGGAAGATAAATGATTCCCATGCCAACGGTCACTTTATAGTACGATTTATTACAGACGGTTCTCAAGCTAACGCCAGTGGAACACACCATTTTCTACTGGTGGTTAGAAACCATTTTTGTAAAGTGATGTGACCAGCTAGACCTGGTCATCATTCTAGCGAGATCTGATTTAGATCGGGCCAAAGTGATAAGTTGGGAGAGTGGATAGAGAAGATAATGGTGATATGCGGGCTCTACTATGTCATTTACACCAGCAAAACTAACATGCTTTATGGCCAAGGATTGCTGGTCTTCGAGTTCCATGCGAGCTAAAACTAAACTCGGGCAATAGTTGGATGCTTATATATAAATCATTAATAGACCATAGCAATGATTCAATTCAACGGTATTTTCCAAATTAAATTTTTGATGATACTTGACGTTCAATTGAGCGGAGAGGCTCCTTAATTTGTTCCAAGCGGAAAGGAAAATAAACTGTAATGGCAGAGATAATAACTACTATGCCAGTCCAAATCATGATTTTCATCGACTTGGGTTTGTTGTCTCGTGAAAATTGCAAGTTGCAAATCTATTCCCTGGCTACGTTTTTTTTTCGACCGCTCGATGGAGGTTGACTGCTAAGGTTGGCAGGTTGCTATGCCAAATTTGCTGCGGTCCCAACTCAACCAGCGATAACGGTGACAGTTTAAATCTAGAACATCAATATAAAGGTGGAATTTCCTCCCCAGAACTGATTTTTCTTAGAATCTCCCCAGAACTGAATATAAATAAATCCAAGTGATGCTTGACGCCCCGTTTTTGATGAACTGATGAAAAACACAGGAGAACAGGAGCCTTTTTTTTTAGGAAAGCGAGAATAGGAGGTTTATATAATTTACTAATAAATATGCTCGTGTGTTGCAACAAGAGAAAAAAAGGCTATTAAACATTTGATCTATTTGCTTTAGTTGTGGCACAGCTGCAGTAGCTTATTTTGTATATGTGCTATCTTTGATGTTGTGAGTGGTCGACAATATTTACAAATCTATTATTTTTTTATTTTTTCTATAAAATTTAAAACTATACTTCATTTTGTCATGACCGAACATCTATTATAAGTTAATATTGGCAATATATGGCAATATCCTATTGATTTGTATTGAATTAAAATACACCTTGATAGACTTTTTTTCTTTTATTGTAAAGCACAAAAATATTTACTCGTAATATCATAGCTTTAGTTTTCATACTATCCATGTGTTGGTAGAGTTAGAGATCAAGTTTCGTGAAAAATATGTAATTTTCGTACCTTGTTAAAGTCGGCAAGGGGTTAGTCATCGTCGTGTCAAGAATTGGTCTATCAGTTGATAAGTACTGAGTATGACTCGTACCTTTCTCGATTTCCACATGTCAGCCTCCTTGAGGGTTGTATTGGGCATCTGCAGACAACTTTGAGATTTGCACGGGTATATACGGATATCTTAGCTAGGAGAAATATTTATTTTGATTAGATTGGATGACAAACTGATTGATTGAGATTTCAATTTATGTTTTGATTAGTTAGATCATTGGCTGATTTAGATTATAATAATAATTTATTTCTAACTAAAACTATATTAACAACTTAACAATAGGAATATTTGTTTATTAGTTAAGAGCAAAAGTTTCAAAGTTTTAAAGACACGTACTGATTTATTATTTATACCTAAAAGTTTTTTTTATGGAATACGAAGGAGGGCTGCGTATCATTATATTAAGATAGGGGAAAAAGAAGGCCCAAGAGGCCAGTACAAAACAACTCACACCATACTACACCCCACAGAAAATTATCTGCTACCCACGCGCATGTTCATATGAAGAGACTACGACCAAAACACAAGTAAAAGAGAGCCGCTAAACACCACGGCTACTAGCAACTAGACCTCTGAGACCCTTGGCGCCAGCTAGCAACCAATGATCGGCCTCATCCTGTGCAAGGAGAAGCGCCCGATCCAACCTAGGCGAGACACCATTGAACACTATGTTGTTCCTTTGCTTCCAAAGGATCCAAGCACCCAGCATGACCAACGAGTTAAAGCCTTGCCCCACCTCCTTGTTGAAAGAGCTGCCAGCTTGTTGCCACCAAGCAAAGAACCTTGTGGTACTTGGTTGAGGTGCTACATCTGGTAATCCAAAACGATGGAGCAGCTGGTGCCAAAATTGCCGTGAGAAGACATAAGAACATAATAGATGCTCAATTGTTTCATCCTCCTGGTCGCAAAATGGGCAATGCTCTGGATGGGGCAGGCCACGTCGAGCAAGTCTATCAGCCGTCCAGCAACGGTTATGAGCCACCAACCAGAGGAAAAATTTACACTTCCTGGGAGCCCAATTACTCCAAATCAATTTGCTTGGTTCAAAGAGGATTGCTCTAAAGAAGAAAGCCTCATATACTGATTTGGTAGAGAATTCTCCTGAAGCCTCCAATTTCCATTTGTGAACATCATTCACCTCAGGTTGAAGTACTACCAAGTCCCAAATATATAGAAATTCGGCCAAGATTGCTACAGGGTAGTGGCTTTGAATATCTTGCACCCAACTATTATCCACCAACGCTTCCCTCACCATGCACCTTCTTGCCTTGTTTTTTGGAACACATGCAAATAACTGAGGAGCCAGTAATTCAATAGAAGACCCATTTAGCCATTTATCAGTCTAGAATTTGGTGTGCGCCCCATTGCCAATTGTTGAGGTCACGACCAAATCAAAAAGAGCTTGGGCATTGCCATGAATTGTGACTGGGAAGGTTGCCCATGGCTTATCTGGTTCAGTTTTACGTAGCCATAGCCATCGAACCTGGAGAGCCCAACTAAATTTTTGTAGGTCTAGAATACCCAATCCTCCTAATTCCTTGGGACGACTGACCTTTGGCCATGCAATCAAGCAATGTCCACCATTTGTTTCTTTCCTGCCTCTCCATAGAAAATTTCGTCGAATTTTTTCTAGTGCCTTTAAACACCATGGAGGAAGCTCCAATGCAGTAGCATAATAAACTAGTACAGAAGTGAGAACCGATTGCACATATGTAGCCCGATCAGCCCTGTTTAACAAATCAACCTTCCACCCTGGCAAATATTCGGCCACTTTCTCAATCAAAGGTTGCAACTGTGCATGAGTTAATTTCTCGAGAGAAAGAGGAAGTCCGAGATATTTGCATGGAAAATCTTGGATTTCACATGGAAAATGAGTCTGCACAACAGCCAAGTCATCGTCAGAACATTGAATAGGTGAGACGCAACTTTTTTGAATATTGGTTCTAAGCCCCCGTAGCAGTACCGAAAAGTTACTGGCACACACCAGCATGGCAGCATCCACGAGGAGGGCGACACTTGAAACCCCGACGTACGATTGTACGAAATGCCACCTCCACACGTCGATTCTGTGCGTATGTCCATGGCAAATGCGGACCATCACAGTCTCCCTATGGTGATCGAGCCAGTATTCGGTGCCGTGGCAGATGGCCACGTCTTTTGGCTCAATGTTAGTGTACGTGGCTAGGTCCCCGTTCAACTTTGCCGAGCATTTGAATGAACCCCTGTAACAGCCCAAATGGGCCAAGTGGGCCCAAACCACGGAATGGGCCGATACGACTGTAGACTAGGGCAGTGGGTCAGGCACTGTAGCAGCGAGTTACTGCACATCCGGACTATGGGTACTGTAGCGGCTAGACATGGTAGTTTGGACACTGTAGCAGCGAGTTACTGTATATATATAAGCAAAAAGATGATCGGGAGTAGCTATTGATTCATGCAGTCATGCTTGTTGTACTTTGAAGGCGTTAACTACATACAATTTTCCATTTTCATCTCGTGCAATCATTTATGCTTAGGATTGGTCAAGTAGATTAAAAACCAGCTTTTATCCACACTCTCATGCGGTACTGTGTGACGCACTAGGTATAATATTATTAAGAGTTGGGATAACCTCTCGTGACGCAGCCGCCAGGTCTCATGTCTTGTGCTCGGAGCGCCGTCACCGCTGCCCCCGCCTCTACCATCGTTGGTCCCCCTCCCTCTCCCTCTGGCATATCACCAGAGGTCGGAAGGAGTGGGGATCCATCGTTTTAAAGAAGTTTTCTAGTAATTGAGTCCTTAGGGTTAGGGTTTCTTCATGCCAATTTTCTTGGTTTTGGGGTTTATCTCCTCCTCCTCATCTCCGATGACGGTGAGAGGGTAGGATGGAATCACTACTAGGAATATCCACTTCTATGATGATTAGCTTTCGTCACTAAAGGAGCCAAATTCATTATAATTTCAGTTTTATGATGAATTTATGACGAAAAACGGTTCATCATAGAAGTCACGTCATTCTTGCAATTCTATGACGATTCTAGAAAATCGTCATAGAATTGGATTGATCTATGATGAAAACTAATCGTCATAAAACTGCTTTGGCATGCGTGGCAGGGGGCAGCTACGCTAGCAGATGCTTCCATTGGAGATGCTTTTCCACGTGTACATGCTATAGCCGATTCCATTGGAGATGGTTCAGGTACATGTCACCTTCTTATTGCACAACGTGACCATTTCTAGTTCTTGCACGTTTCAGGTTCTTACTAGACCAAGTGTCGGGACCCTGTTGTTCCACATGTTAGTTTTCTGCGGTTGGGTCACGTGTCACTTCTTCATTGGACCAAGTGTCGTATTTTTATTGGTCCACATGGCGTGACCAAAATACTCCGCGTGTCTTTCTTTTACTCGACCACGTGTCTCGATGTTGTACGTCCATGTGTTAGTATTTTATTAGGCCACGTGTCGAGCCCTGAGCTACCCAGGTTTCTTTTTCTCATTCAACCACGTGGTAGGATTTGTACCACATATTTTGTTTGTATTGGCCAACGTGCCATGTCGTGGCTATTACACGTGTCATTCACTGGTTCGTCCACGTGTCAGATTCTTATTTAACAACATGCTTGTGCCGAATCTACCACATGCACATGAAAGCCCTAGTTTGGTTTTGGATAATTGATGAAACCTAAGTGTACTAACCTTTGTCATGAGTGAATTGCAAAGATAGGTTGGTACACACAGTGATGGAGCTAGATGATGATCATGGTAATGGAGGTGACCAAAAGATGATATATGTGCTCTAACTTAGAAAAGAAGAAAGAGAAAAATAAAATTGGCTCAAGCCAAAGGTATATTTGAAAGGACCATTTTGTTTTACCACTCAAGACACCATAGAGGGTGTGAGTGGACTTAGGATAGATAACCGTACTATAAAGAGGGAAAATCTTAAATTGCAATGGTTGTCTAGTGCCACTAAATGTGAGTCTCATTTGCATAAGCATTGCACTTAGTGACGTGGAGAGATGCATGAAAAACCCTAGAAAATATGGTTGAGAAAGGCTAACCTAAGTGCCAAAATGGTTTGGTATTTGTCAGAAAAGTTAGCACTTGAAAAGAGTGAAAATAGTGAAGAAAAGAGGGATGCGTCTGGAATTTCTCGCTCAGCTGCGTTGAATTTCTAGGTAGGGGCTCTCTGTTGGGCTGGCGTATTTAGCTAGAAATTTAGTTGCCCTGAGCTGAAATTTCCAGTGCGGGAGTCCTCCTACGCCAACGGTCAAAAGCACGTTCGCCTGGAAATTTGTTCTGCCCAAACTGGAATTTCCAGTGTGGGAGGCTAACGTTTTTGGAGAGGAGCGTTGGCCAAGATATTCCAAGTCGCTACCTAGATATTCTAGTGCGGGAGATGGACCTGAGCAATGGTCGGGAGGAGGTGGCTAGACAGCTGGGGTTAAGTGGCGTGCCCCCTTCTTCCTCCTCCATTCTCTTCCCCATTCTTGCAACATTTGAGATCCAAAATTGAAGAGAAAAGCTCTCCCCCTCTCTCTGCCTCAAAATTTTGAGCTAACCCTAAGTGAGAGTTTGAGGATTCGAAGTGTTGATCTTGTGAGCTTGAAGAGCCTCCTCTTCCTCTCCTAGCTTGGTGCTCATTTGAGAGAGCATTTGGGAAACCCTAGTGTGCATTTGAGATTGCATATTTGGTGGCACTAGGTGGTGATTGTGATTATGGATTTTTTTGTTACTCTTGGTGATTGCCGTCACCTAGACAGTTGGTGATTTATTGATTGGTGAGGGGATTTGGTGATTGTGTTCACCCCCAATAAAGGATTATATTTGTGAGGGTTTCTTGAGCTTTTCCTCATGGGAGATCGCAAAAGGTACTCTAGTGGATTGCTCGTGTCATTGAGTTAGCTCACTTGTGGGTAGGTTCTTGTGGTGTCCAATTGTGTGGACGAGGTTCGTGCAACACCTCTTAGCCGCCGAACCACCAAGTGTTGGTCGACACAACGGGGACTAGCGTGCCAGAAAGCATGTGAACCTCGGGAGAAAAATCACTTGTCTCTTGCCCATTGGTTTCTCCCGGTGATTGGTTGTCATTATATTGTGATTGGTTCATTCCTCGACACGGCGGTATAAATCATCCTAGTCACTTTTTACATTCCCGTAAACTAGCTGTAACAAGCTCTTCAGTGTAATTAGCTTTGAGAGCTTGTCTTGCTTTCTAGTTTAGTTCATCTAGTGGAGCTCTTTAGTGTAGCGTGTTTGAGAGCTCTTAGTGAGTAGCGACGTAGCCTTTGATTGTCCCTAGTGATTATAGCAACTAGAATTATTGGATAGGTGGCTTGCAATCTTTGTAGAGCTAGAGAAAAATTGTTTTACGCCATTTAGTTTACTAATCCATTTGCTCTATTGAGTTTGTAGATTTTTTAATAGGCTATTCACCCATTCTAGCCATACTAGGATGTTTCAGCACACCGATCATTACATCAAAGAAAATAATTTCAGATCTACACTGCTGCACAAAATGACTACATGCATAATTATATTGAACCTGAATCAAATAACAGCAGTTCAGCTCAGCAGCAAACTACTGACAGAGTTCATATATCAAGCCGCCAAAATTTCACATTAAAACAGCAAACAAACCACATGTTCACTACATCAACAAAACTAAGCGTTACCAGCGCTTAAGAGCATGATATGCTCATAGAGCCTATTGTACTCCTCCTGTTGTTGTTTCTTAAACTTCTCAAACTCCCTATTAGTGTTTTTTTGTCTTCCTCTTCAGTTGATCCACTTGTTTGGAGAGGACAGCTGAACTTTCCTGATGCGCAGCAAGCCATTCCTGATGTATGGAGTAGCTTGTCCTGATACCAGCTTTCTTCAAAGAAAAGTTGTTACAACTGGCCTGGGAGAGGACCTTGGAAACAACATCAGCAACAGGTTCTGCTCATATAGTTTCCATAGCTTCCTGCGAAAACTAAGGAGTAAACATTAGAAAGAGGACTTAAATTGCAAAACCAAGAGATTATTTCAGTATAAGTAATGAATAGGTCTTCCTCAGCCTACTGCTGACTAAGATTCATAAGCACAATGCATAGGTAACATATTAACTGTTGTAATATTACAACTTCAAAATGATGGTGCCACTTTAGGCTCCTACTTTTCCTTATTTTATGCCAATGATTTTAGCAGATTTCAAAGAAAGCAAATGAAGGTACTTATCACTGCTTCTCTTGCAGCATCGCTCAGTCCCGTGTTGCTACTAGTATGGAAGTTGTTGAAGATTCCCACTACATCAACATCTTAATGAGGTTGATCATGTTCTTCAACGAGCACTTCTTGATCGTGTCCTGCGTCCTTCCTATTTTTTCCTTCTGTTAAAATTGCACATGCCTTTCTATTGACACAAAAGGAATTGTGTATTTGATATAAAAAGAGTAACACAACCATCACTTACACATGCTTGCAGGTGGGCAATATAGGAGCGAGATCCTGTAACTTGGTGGCACTTGACTTTTGCATGGTTTCGCTTGTTCTGCTCTAAGACTGTATATAACCACAATTGTGTTAGACTATAACACAAGTATACCACATAAAGACTAAAAAAGAAATAAATGAGTTCACACACACACCTTCTTCTCGAAACTTAACCACATGTGGACAAGTGCACACCACTGTGTGTCATTCATGCAAGACACAGGAGAGGTCTTTCTGATTTCATCAGCGGGGACGCCATTGAAGAAAGATCGCTTGGACCTATACCATGTCTACCGTACAACAGACTTTAATACACTTGTGCATGCTTCTTTTGTTGCTTCATCATTGTCATCAATGGTCAGCCTCAACTGCAGAGGTGCGAATGCAAATTAAATCCATTACTGAGTTGCTCAAGGCAGAGTTGAATGTCAATAGAGGATATACATACTTATAGATAGCTTGGCCACAAATCCATTGAGAAGTTTGATCCGTTGCTTGTAATGTATCCAGTGCAGGAAAATTGGTACTTGAGACCTGACTACTACACTGGTCTTTGAGGCAAATTTGACAACTCGCAATGGATCATGTGACCTTCTGTTCCCCTTAACAACCGAGATGGACATCCTTGTTCCCATTGATTGGGTGGTTTTGTGAAGCCCAACCCCTTAGTTGCTTGCCTCTACTTCCTCACTCTTCTTTCCAATGGTACTACATAGTTTTAATACATTCAGATTGTTAGAAAAGTAACATGGATATCAAATAGTGTGGCTTGATTTATAGACATGTCTAAGGTAGTACCAACCTTCGCAAGTTTGGTCATTTTGCTGGTGGAGAGGTGGAGTCTCCTCTTCAGCATGGCTAAGGTCATCTTCACGTGACCAGTCCCTCACAGGGCTTTGTTCGCCTTGTGCATGCTGACTTTTGGACCTAGTTGGAACTACAAGATGCTGCAATTCTACTGGACTAGTTGGCTTCACTCTCTTGGATTGCCATCCCCCACCCATATTGGTGCTGCCTTTTGCCCTGCTTGTAGGGACTTCTCTACTTCTTGTTCAACCCATAGCCTAAAATTGGAGAAACAAACTTAAGCGACAAGCATGTAAAAATTGCATTGCTATCCACACAGCAAAGAATTGAATTGCACTGCTACCTAAACCAACCCCCTCCCATCCCAACATGACAAGATAGAACAAGCACCTCAAATGCAAGGGGTACTCGCTCTTCTAAATCTATATCTGTATCACCATATCCCTGAACACGCTCCCCTGCTTCAGGGAGATATTTCGGATGTCAACATGTAGATCACAAAGGCATTTATTGAGTTAACCTTGTACCGAATGTCAACAAAATAGAGCAAGAGCGTGCAAATTAGGTGCCTAAACTACAGCTTATACAAAAGCCATTACTTGAATAAAGCACATGTGAACTATAGCTTATATGGAAGCTATTATACTCGAATAAAGCACATGTGAACTACAATCAACTAAGAAACATGTAACCCCGTCACTATATGTCGAGCTAAAGTTGCCAAATGGATTGAAACCATCTATGGCGATGGCAAACCTCAAGTTCATTGGATCATCTACAAAAGTTGGGTGCTTTCTATTAAAGTCCTGCCAAGCCTCACCGTCTGCTGCATGGCTCATTTCACCGGTATTCTTCTCTCGCTTAGTCTCGTGCTATTCGGCGTCCGCTGCTGTTCCTTAGCAGCAAAGATCCACTGTGACCTCGATATTAGAGGAAAATGCCTCAAAACCTTATGAGGAACATGCCTGCTACCATCTACATCCTCCCATCTAGACTCTTTGCATTTTGGGCACGCTTGCAATTCCTCACGATCACCCAAAACAACACACAGTTGTTCTTGCACACATGGATACTTTCATAACCTTGTCCTAATTCTTGAATATATTTGCGGGCCTCCTCACATGATTTTGGTACGTTGGTACTAGGGAATGTATCTGACAACAACGCCAATAGTGCATCAAAATAGTTGTTGCTAACTCGATAGTGGGACTTGATATAGAGCAACCTAACAAGGAAGGAGAATCTTGAGAAGGTAGATCTAGAAGAAATTGATTGCTTCAACTCATCCAACACTCTTTCAAACTTTGGGACTCTTCCAGCCCGCTCTTCAGATGTCAACAAGTTTTGAACTAAATCATCAAAATCTGGTAATATGTTATCGTCGCGGTCCTCCTGCTCCTCCTCCACAATCCAACCATCATGATGAGATCCATCCACATCTGATGGCTCTATAATGTCAGTACCTCCTTCCTCTTCCCCATGATGAATCCATGTGGTGTATGTGGGTGACATTCTGTTTATAAGTAAGTCGTCCTTCACCTCCTGCTAAGTTTTAACCACCTGGTTAAGACAATGTGTACACGGGCAAGGGATGTTTTGCTCCAGGTATTTTTGTTTAACCATATCCATGAACTCTTCAACTCCTGTGATGAATGTTGACGAGAATGGTCTCCCATTAGGAATCCAGGATCTGTCCATTTGTTGCAGCAAAAGTATGCAAAGTCCGTTAGAGTTTCAACCATTGGGTGGACAATGGCAAAACTAGCATTAGAACAAAGCATATAGTGTTCAAGAGCACTAATCTGTGCATTTGTTCATATCATATTATGGGATAGTCTGGTTTTCTATTTTTGTGTGACAAAAGCATTGATTTCAAATGAAATTCATACAAAATAGTCTTTCTTTATGTGTTCTTTACTTTATCGTGTACAGAAAATGGAGTCCTATAATCATAGAAAAGGTACTCATACCTTTGTTCTACAATTTGGCATGGCTCGGTTGCAAGCCACCTCTGCCGCGGCACACACCTGATCACGTGGATGCCAATGCCACCACGCTCCACCGGGAGAGCCCTGCCATGCCACCAAAAGGACGCCTGAGACACCATAGCAGACCAGGGATCCTCCACCTCTGCCGCCGTCGTAAGTCCAGCGGGCACATATTTGTTTCCACTTGCAGGGATATATCCAATTTAGGTCAACCTGTAACACGACCAATAGGATACTATAGCGACTCCAAAGAGATGTCAGCACAGCCAGACATCTAGCACAATGGTAAAGACGCTCCAATCCATGGTCCAGATCCCATGTTCGACTCCCAGGTATCAAACCTTTTTTGAGAAATTAAACCCCGACGACACACATGGTATAAGTGACACGTAAACCATCGGGTCCTACAGGTCAGATGGAGATGGAGAAAAATCCCACAGGTACACGTGACACGTAAGCCGTCAGGTCCCATAGGTCAGATGCAGAAGGACCGAGCGGAGACTTTTATGACAAATTGCAAGCGTCAAGTGACACGCAAGCTGTCGGGTCCCATAGTTCGGATGGAGATGGAGAGCAGTCCCATGGGTACACGTGACACGTAAGCCGTAGGGTCCAACAGGTCGGATGCTGAAGGGTCCCGTAGGTACACGTCGGACGGAGAAAGGACCGAGCGAAGACTTTTATGACGAATTGCAAGCGTCACGGATGAGTAACTGCAGGTCTCACAAGTACATGTCATATGGAGAAGGGTCCCACAAGTACATGTCGCATGGAGATATGATCGAGTGGAGACTTTTATGATGAATTGAAAGCATCACAGATGAGTAACTGCTGATCCCACATGTACACGTCAGATGGAGAAAGTACCGTGTGGAGATCTATGATGAAACCGTTCGTTACAAATCGAATATTGTTCATCACAGATGTATAATTAATTTCATGACGAAGCCCTGTTCGTCATAGTTTTAAAGGAGATCGTTACAGATGAGTCGTGCGAATGATCTATGACGAAACCCAATGCTCTTCTATGACGTATTTTTGTGACGATGCCTGATTTCGTCATAGAAAGGGAAGGTTGCAGGATCGTCACCACCGATCTATGACGAAACAGAAATATTCGTCATAAAAAGCGCTCTTCTATGATGATTTCGGATTCGTCATTAACATTTTCGTCATAGAAGTGGATATTTCTAGTAGTGAATCGTTTTCTCCATGGCGGCTCTATTGAAGATGAGGGCGGTAACTGCGACGTCAGCATCCTCACCAATATGACATGGAGACATTTATTTCCAGAAGGCTACATCAAGACAGAGATGGTGTCGCCGCCATGGAATAATCTTCTCCGGTCTCTTCTCTGTTTTATTGTGGTTAGATCTGGCCACGATGAAGGACTTGAGAGATTAAGTTTCAGATCGGTCTTTCTCATTCTTCAGTGGCAGAAAGAGAAAGAAGGAAGACACTAGAAAGAAGAAGTTTCTCAACTCCGCATACATGAATGTTGGTCGTCATTCGTTGGACATATGTTCTCAGGCCCTTTGCCGAGTGTTTACCTGTGCGGTCATCCATACTGTAAAACGTCGTACAGGTTTGATCTTGATATCTGGAGCTATTCACAGCGTGAGTATAATTCAGATGAAAATTAGTTTCTGAATATTTGTGTAATCCAGAGTGCTTGTATGTATTGATGTACCAGCTATTATTTAATATAATTCTTATTTCGTAAAAAAACGGCATGATATTATTGGATGTGATAGCTGGGGTCACAACTTTGCAACAGTTGTGGCTTATTATTGCCCTCTTGATAGGGTCATGCTCCCTCATTTGTCTATACAGTACAAAATAGATTTTAATGTTTAATTTCTCTTCTAACATACAATTAGTTGCTAAAAAACAATATCATCTCTGAGACACTTTAAATATAAAATCAATTTGTAGACGTTTTTATATCTAAACCCGCATATAGTTTGACTAATCGTTGATCAAAATTTATAAGATTCAATTTTTTCTCCTATCAAATATGCTTATCATTCTGTTCAGTATATAATATATATATATATATACCTAATATTAAAGAGCCAAAATTTCTGCTTCATTTTCTTGATCCATCTTCCCCTGACCAACTGCGTGAACATGGAAACTATTGTTTCTGTTCGTCTCTCTACAATTCTTCTATTTTATATGACATAATGGACACATTTTCTTAACTAAACCTGGATAGTTAGGAATCCTAATCAAATATATCCCTCTGCTCCTAAATAAGCTTTTTGTCTTCCTGTTTTTCATGTCCGAGTCATTTTTCTTTTATTTTTCATTCTTTTGGACCATAACTTTTTTCTTTCCATCGATTCTGTTTTTTTTACCATGACCTCCTGCGTCGGTTGATAATTTTGCTTTGCCTATATCCTTTGAGATTTTTTTTGCGAAGTACATAGTACAACACATATACTTATAACATATGCACACTCACCCCTGTGAATACATGCACATTCACCCCCTATTAACACACGCACACAAATCCTAAGTCTATGAGCATCTTCAAAGACTGAGCCGGTAAATTCTTGAGACTGACAAAGCCACTACAGTCATCGCCTACCACTAAAAACACAACACCTAATGAAAAATTCACTACCACAAGGAGCCGAACCCAACACCTGACACTATTGTGATTTGTGAATGCGGCTTGACAGATCCCGCATCATAATAAAGACTCCATCCATCCCACAAGCCATTCAAGTTCGTCACGTTTTATCGTTTTTTGGAGCCAATAATGCCATAGTTTCGTCTCCTTTTTTTCGATAATGATATTGTGCGGGTGTTCGTCCTGTCCAGGCACCGCACACCTAGGCTTGCGGCCCAATTAGACCAACGGTCATGCCACCGAAGAAAAGAAGGTTGCATTGATTCCTCCGAAGCCTCACCATTTCCATTTGCCACCGCGTGCCCCTGGCCACGCGTTGCTGGCCCGTCCGCGCGCGCTCTTCGGGACAGACACCGCGCTCGCATCTAGCTCACTGCCACCCTGCTCGCCCGCGCTCCCTCCCTCTCTCTCCCCTCAGCGACCTCCATTGTGATATGGCTCTTGCTCCCCCACCGGAGACGAGGACGACGACAACGGCTCCGACAAGGTAGGTCGGTCCTTCTCTAGATCTGAGCCTCCTCCTCCTCTGGATCTGAGTCCTCGTCCTCCTCATTCTCATCCTCTTCCTTGATCTAGATCTGAGGGACGCAACGGTGGCTAAGGTTCCGGTGAGCTCTAGGGTCCTATTCTCTCTTCCCTTCGGCGAGCTCGAAGGTGATGAGTCAGGGCTGGAGCAGAGCCCATCCCCTTGCTGTTTTTGCACGTCTTTTTTTTGCTGTTTCTCTGTGTTGCAGTGGATTTTTTAGATGTTACAACTTACAACAGATGATTTTAGAATGTTACAATGGGATTTTTGGATTGTTGCAACATATGATTTTTGAATATTTTTATTTTCATGTTTCATGGTTGATTTTTGCGATGTTGCAGTACTACTATTTTTCGATGTTGCAGTACATAATTTTCGATGTTGTAGCACATATTTTTCGATGTTGCAGTACATATTTTTTTTCGATGTTGCACTACATATTTTTCCAATGTTGCAGTACATGATTTTCGATGTTGCAACACATAATTTTTGATATTGCAGTATATATTTTTTCGATGTTACAGTACATGTTTTTCGATGTTGCACTATATATTTTTGCGATGTTGCAGTACATGTTTTTCGACGTTGCACTACATATTTTTGCGATGTTGTAGTATTTATATTCTGAATTTTACACTACATAGTTTTCCATATGATTGTGATGTTGCACTTGAAGTGTTTTCGTGCTCTTGGGACAGGGGACGTGGTGGGGGAATGGAGTGTGTTGGGGTACATGGACAGGAGCGCGGTGGGGGAATGGAGCGCGGTGGGGAACAAGATGCGGTGGGGAACGAGACGCGGTGGGGGAGCGCCTGGGACCTGCCCCCGGACGCCGCCAGGGGGTTGGACATCCGGGCACTTGGTATTCTGTTTTTTTGTTTCAATTGCCGTTTTTATCCAATCCGATTCCCGAGATTTCCTAAAAAAAGGCAATTCCGGAGATTTTGTTTTTTTACAGTTTCTACGTTGACCATTTATTTTTTCACCCTCTGTTCTGCAATTCTGTCCATTTCTCGGTCCTTTTTTCTCATCGGGACCGTAATTCCATGTGAACGAACAATATCTGCATATGCTTAAAATCATTTTTTTTTGAATTTTTCAGTGTCTTGGAAACAAGAAGAAAACACAAAATCTATCGAGGAAGCATACTTTTAATCCGATTTATCAAAAGCTCAGAGCCCATTACGGTACATCTCATATCTCTAAGCCACGAATCGTTCAAGAGACTTCATTGCTCAAAAACTGGTAGAGTATGTTGTAATGTATGAGCATATCTACCAGTTTTTCGTCCTTCATTCTCTACCCTGGTCTATCGGTCCCTCCACTCACCCAAGCATAAGAGTTTTGGCCAGCTTTTAATACAATAGTATAGACCATGACAAATTAGGGATTAGAGTCCTGATTGGTTCACTCTCCTGTATGATGCAATCTCACGCCCGGTGCTTATATGAGTTATTAGAGTTTGCATCCAATCACAATACAAAGTCCGATTCCAAGACGTGTTAGAACAAATGATGTCATTGCAATGCATAGGCATGTATTAAAGAGTGGATTCTTCTGTCCGTACTTTTATACTTCCCACAATGTGTTTACGTTCCTCTCTCTGCCCCATATGCGATCCTGATTCACGACTCATGCTTGTACGGGTTAGAAGAGCATGCACCCAACAATCATACTAAGTCCAATTCTGATGCGTATTGAAATGGATGGCATGATCATTATTGAATAAACATAAATCATCAAAAAAAATAAGTTGTAGTATACATTCCATTACAACACACGAGCATATTTTGCTAATACATAATAAAAAAAGAGAAACTAATAATGACTAATCTATTCTTTTTTTTTCTGCTATTCGGCCACTCAATTGGAATTTTATATCACTGTTTTCAAGACTTCTATGTGTTGAAAACAGTGCAAACAAGATTGATGTCTATGAAACTCATTTTATCCTATGAAACTTTTATCTTATTTCTCTTCGTCAATACTACATTTTTTTAGCAAAACTTATTTAATGTCCATTAAGCTTTTATAAAATCTCCATTGCGAGACCGGTCTTCGAGATGGAGGCAAAACCAAAGTAGAGTGGTGCTCTCTTCCCGGTGACGTCCAGCGCAGCACGCAGCAAACAAAAAACAGGACGTCTGCGAGTACAAATAATGAAACCGGCCCGTCCCGTCTAGCGGTCCGGGTACAATCATGCCGTCCAAGTGGCGCGTAAATTAAAAATCTGCACGTCACGTTCAGGCCCACTTGTGAGGAAAGGAAACTACTCCGCCGACCCATAGGCTCGGCGACAGCCCACCCCAGGCCCCACCCCCTTTCCCCTCCCGTCGTCGTCCCCGGCCGGCGCCAACGCCACTCCAGTGAGCCGAGGCGGGGACGGTCACGGTGGGCAGAGTGACACGCCGCGCGCCACGCCCGCCTCTCGACTCCGCTCCGCTCCAGATTTCGCCCAGCCGCCCACCCATGGCGCTCGCCGCCTCCCACCACGGCCTCCTGCCCGTCGCCCCCGCCGCCACCCCTACCCCTACCCCGTCGCGGGGGCACCTGCGCTTCCGCGCTGCGCGACCTCTGCCCCGACCCGCCCGGAGGTGAGCGATCTGATCCCCGCGGTGCCCGGGGCCCCGTTCCCGTGCCGCCGTGCTCTGCTCGCCCTGGTCGGATGTTGCTCGCTCGCTCGCTGGCAGCCGCGAGGGATCGAGTCTCCGACTCTCCGTGCTGCGCGGCTTCGCGAGATTGTATCCACTTGCGTTGCTCGTAACAGAGTAGCAATGGTTTCGTAGAATCGTAGGTGCCGGCTTAGTTCTCTCTTGCTATAGGGGATTTTTCGTCCCGACGACTGGAGATTATGGTTTAGCCCGGGTAATTCAGCCTGGTTCGTCGTTCGACGGTTTCGCCGAGTTGTCGGTTTATGATTTTGTTAGATTGGTATATGGAAGTTTTGCCTGCGCCTGTGATAAGTTGGGCAGTAGTAGGATTCGTATGGGATGTTCTGTCTCCACGTCCTGTATCTGTTCAACCCTCAACTCTGTCGTCTCAATTCCTAATAAGTTATATATAAAATGATAGTACTAAATAGATCCGTCTTGTATAATACTCTTACTTCCCTGTTCTATACACTGTACGTACTAATCATCTTTATCTTTTTCAAATCTTACCAGAATTTGTTGCCAATCTATCAACTCAGCTAATGTGTTGGGAGCTTCTTCAAAGGTATGTTTCCGCATAGCTGTTCAAAGGTATGTTTCCACATAGCTGGTTTCCATTTCTTTTACCCCTACTTTTGCATCCACAGTTTCATGTCAATGTAACATGCCCTTGTAGTCTCGATTATAAGATCTGTTTACTTCTCTATTTGGCTGTCATTAGTGTTGCAGCACATATATGTTCTGATATACTGTTTTAATAAATGTTGGCTTTACTGCTTTAAGGACTCCATTTTTCCCTCATGCTTTATTCTTGCACGTGCTGCTATTAATCAGTAGTAGATGCTACTTTTTTGTTTATTCAATTTGCTGATGTGTATTCTTGGGAAAATTCTCATCCTAGACATCCGATGAGGCAGTCCCAGTCCCAGTTGTCCAGATAGATCAAGACTCAGACCGTGATGCAACCATTGTGCAGCTAAGTTTTGGAGATCGTTTGGGGGCACTACTTGACACGGTATAGATTTTACATGCACCACTGATGCTTTGTCTTTACATTGGTGCTGCTCAAAAAATTGTGATGTTTACATTTTTTGTTGTATCTGCCAATTATTTTGCCTGGTATTCACTGTTTGCAGATGAAAGCACTCAAGGACCTTGGCCTTGATGTCACAAAAGGAAGTGTGACAACTGACTCAGCTGTCACACAAACAAAGTTCCACATCATGCGATCGTGGGTGCTTGCCCCTTCCTGTTTTATTTTCATGTGCAGCATCTAGTTATGTGTGTCTACGTGGAAAACTAAAGAGAGCATTTGCTATTCCTGCACATATGCATTTACATTCACTTTTAATGCCTAAGTGCATAGCATCGGCACATTTATGCTATCTTTGTTCAGGCTTTCATGTGATAAGGTTTCTCAACTATACTCTGTAACCTGTACACACATAGATATCTTATACTGTTCCACTATTTTTCCTCTATTTTTCATCTAGCCTAGTGTTTTCTTGAGATATTTGATAGTAATCATATAAATCCTCGCACATATGCCTTGTCACATATCAATCATTCAGAGTATTGGTATCCCTTCTTGAAATCCCTTGTTCAGTCTTAGATGAAAAAAGGGTGGCACCCTAAGGACTTTTGTACCAAGATTCCATTTAAATGCTATAGCGTTACTTTAACACTACAGAATTTTTATTTGTATTAGTTCTTACAGTAATATTGTCCCCTCCCTTTTGTATGTATTTAGTGGACGCAAGGTTGAGGATCCTGACATGTTAGAAATGATTCGGCTAACCATCATCAACAACCTTCTCCAGTATCATCCTGTATGTTTCAGATTCTTGTGTGTGTTAGTTGTTACTCTGCATCGTTATTGCTGTACCTATTTTTCACTATTTCATTGAATGTAACTAACATAGTAGTCATGTCATCCTTGTATAGGAATCAAGTGAGAAGTTAGCGATGGGTGAATTTTTTGGAATAAAGCCTCCTGAGAAGAAGGCAAGTATAATGCATTCCCATTCTGTAATTTCTGATGCTGTGCTGCATCATGTTATCTGGGTTTAGACATCTTTTCGATTACAATCTGTGAATTATCTCTATTTTAGGAAATGGAAGGCTTCAAATTTACTCTGTTATGCTATTGGTTCGTGCTTCGATCTTCGATATGTTATTAAGCCTGAACTTGCATTCTTTGATCTTTGAACTGGCAGGTTGTTGTCGATATTGCAACACGTATAGTTGTTGAAGATGATGGACCAAAAAGAAGGTTTGATTCTGCTAGTTCCTTTATTTAGCATGATCCAAGCACGTACGGCCACTTCTAGATTAACTGTTATTTTGCATGCTTCTTGATGTGTCAGGTTATATATGTCAATCTTATTGTTTGCATGCCCATGTGTATTGTTTTATCCTAGCAGAAGTCCTATACATTTGAAAATAAGTACTAACACCAAGTGATATATGTCCCAAATATTTTGTACTACAGAATGAATTAGCTATTCGTGTACACCTGTACAGCAAGACATAAGCCAGAACCTCTTAGGATTGATCCATGCGGTCTGCGTTATGTAGTATCAGTTCCTGTAGAAAGACTTTGGAAAGAGCTATGCATTAATTTTCACAAACCAAATAGTTAGTAAATTGGATCTGGTTACAGCAGAAAGTTTTAAGTATCACAGATAGGCCGAAAACATGTAGGCTTGGGCAACACAATACTACATGAGGCCATCAAAGTTGTTTTTCCTCCTTCAGCCTATGTAATTGTGTGCTCTGTAATATGTATCATTAACTGTTTCAGGATTCTTTTAGCCCTATATTTTGCTTTTGACGTAATAATCAGCTTCAAATCAGTTTTTTGTGCCTGTCTATTAGTTGTATCCTTTGTTCCTTTGAACTTTGATGCACCTCAACATGTTAGATATGCATATTTGTCCTTCCCCAAGAATCACTTCCAACATAAGTAGAATCTGAATCTTTTTTGTTCATACAATGCTGCAGCACTTGCTTCCTCATTGATTTCTGTTGAAATTCGCAGCATGCTTTACATAGAGACAGCTGATCGGCCTGGCCTACTTCTTGAGATAATCAAGGTCATTGCAGACACAAATATTGATGTGGAGTCAGCTGAGATTGATACTGAAGTACGCTACATTTCACTTCATTGCTTTTTTCAGCTAAGACCATTAAAGCCTGTTAGATGATATTTGGCTTATTTATACAGGGTTTGGTTGCGAAGGACAAGTTCCATGTAAGTTACAGAGGTGCAAAACTAAACAGCTCCTTATCTCAGGTCTGCTTCCTTGGTCATTTCAGCAACATCATAATCATTTCTACTTAATGTGATTTTTTTTTTGTCTTCATTGTGTTCACTTGCACACTTTATTTTGCTTTTGTATAGGCGCTGATCAATTGTCTGCGTTATTACCTCCGAAGGCCTGAGACAGATGAAGACAGTTACTGATTGTTGTGTTGTCGAACCTTCCTAGTAGTACATTAAAATCAGAAACTTCAAACTTTGGCTTGAGTTCCTTCTCTATGAGCCCCTTGTACTGTTGCAAATGGAGTTTCCATTGTAGCATCCATATATTTTGTAGTCATATACAGCTGGGAGCAACAGAATTAGGTTTCAATCATCGTTATCCCATTTGATTCCTGTTATAAGGGATCACATTGGAAGGTCCTCACATGATTGATGTTGTCTGTAAGTTGGTACAATCCATTTGCATGTAAAACTCAGCTGTGGACTGTGGTGTTCTGTGATGAAATAAATAAAAGAGCATTACAAAATCACCGACCACATTGGTCCTGCTCAGTGTCAGATGTGCTTATTGTAATTGATTTGTTATCGTCAGTTGAAATAGCTGCATTTATACTGAACCTTTTGTACTAATGGCGAAATTGAGATGAGCGTGAAGTTTGGGTTCTTCAGATATCAATCTGTGCATCTCCCAAGTCAGGGTTGAGCGGCATGTCAGAAATGTGCTCTGTTATATCGATAGAAAGGGTCCAACTTTTGAGTATATATAGGCCCTGTTTGGATCCCTCCAGTTTTTAAGAATCTGGCTTTTGGAAACTGGGTGGGATCCATGTCAGTTTTTGCCATTTTCTTGTGCCAGTTTTTGTTAGATTTTTAAAAACTAGGAAGTTATTGATATCCAGCTTTTGTCAGTTTCTTGTGACCCATAGAGTAATAAATGAAGTTAGATTCCTAAAAACTAGGTGATCCAAACACCCCACAGTTTTTGCTTACAATCCATATTTTAGAAACTAAAGACAAGGACTGATTTTTAAGAATCCAAAACTGATACAAACAGGGCTAACTGAAAAACGCAAAATGCATTTGAGTTTGTCGTGGATTTGAAACCTCTATTTTTTACTCAAAAGTCGTGGTTTCTTCGGTGCCCTTTTGTAGTTTGTACAATTGTACATCCATGTTCATTGTATGTAGCGTTGAAAACGGGCGGAAAAAGTGCCGTTCCGACCCATTCCGTTTTCCACTTTTGTCCGTTCGTTTCCGTATTTGTCGGGTCCTGTTTCCGTATTTACGAAAATGGGAGAGAGGTTTTTCCGTCCGTTTCCGCGGGATCCCGTTTTCACCCGAAATTGACCCGTATTTATTCTGTTTTTCGTCCCGTTTTAAATATATATGAGACGTGTAGAAATTAATATGTTTATAAACCTATTAATCATTAATTATGCATGTTAACACATGGCATGCTAGTGAATACTAGACCAATAACTTCGTATGCGTATATTAATTTGTGACTCTGCTCATGTATATTCATGAATATTTAATCATATTATTCTAACTTAATTTTTCAGCTCTCTATCCGTATTTGTTCGTTTCCGTGCATCCACATATCCCGATTCCGTTTCCAAACCCGCATTTTCCGAACCCGATCCCGTTTCCGCCAAAAAATATAGAAACAGTTTTCCCGTCCGTTTCCGTCCGTTTTCATCGCTAATCGTATGTTTGTATTTGCATATCACCACGCTCGAACCCTAAAGATTCATGTCAAAAACCTAGCATTTGAATTTGATTTTGCAGCTTTCATACTCCTGGTCGGATGAATTTGATTTTGCAGCGTTCAAACTCCTGGTCGGATTTTGTCAGCATTCACTGATTCAGTGTGTGTGAAGTAGACTGTGAAGCACTGAATCTAAGACAAGATTCTTGCACACATCTTGATGCAAATGAACGGTGCGTGTGCACCTCCGGCGGCAGCGCCAGCGCTGCTCTGGTAAACGTGGACGTGGCCTTCGTTTCCTCCGATCCCTCTTCCTCTCCACCCCGCGGCGCCTTTCTGTCTCACCAGCCGCCGCCGCCGCCACTGCCACTGCCGCCTAGGCATCACCGCCGTCAACGCCGGCTCAGCCGCCGCTTCCCGGGCATCTCAGTCGAGGCCCCCCTCCGCCCGCCCTCCACTCCAGGTCGGGGGCCGCAGCCTGGGGCGCGCGCCCTCGACCCCATACGGGCGCCGGAATCTAGTGGATTGGATGCGTCGCAGCCATTGCCACAGATTCCTTCTCACCGCCGCCGCGCCATCATACATGGCGAGGCGTCGCCGGGCGGTACCAGAATCATAATCCATGCTATTCAACATCCCACACTGCAAATCACAAGCTCCTGTAGCTGCCGCCGCCGTAGCAGCCGTTTCCAGCATCCGCTTCTCCTCCTCCTCCTCCCTGCCGGCGCTGGTTCCGCCGCCTCCGCCTGCGCCTCTGCACGAGGAGAACCCGTTCGCCGCGCTCCTCGCCTCTGAGCCCCCACCGCCGGAGCCTCTCCGCCAGGTGCTCGCCACGGGCGACGTCCACTCCGCGCTCCGCGGCCTCCCGGGCCTCGCGCGCCAGCTGTTCCGGTGGGCGGAGACCACCCCGTGTAGCTTCCCCCGCTCCGCCTCCGCGTTCGCCGCCGTCCTCGTCCCGCTCGCCCGAGCCAACCACATCCGGGCCGCCTACCCTGTCTCCCTCCGCGCCCTGCACCTCGGCCTCCTCCTCCCCCTCGTGTCCCTCCTCCTATCCGCTCCCCTCTCTCCTGCCCCACAGTCACTATTGAGCCTCCTCTTACGCTTGTCCACCAAGTTCTCGAAGGAATGCAAAGCCCGCGACGCCACGCCCGACACCTGTTCGACGCTGTGCCTGTCTGCCTTCCGCGAGATGGCAAGCCACGGCGTGGCCCCTGACGTTAAAGACTGCAACTGTGTGCTCCGTGTATTGCGTGATGCGGCCAGGTGGGACGACATTTGTGCTGTGCATGCGGAGATGCACCAGCTCGGGATTGAGCCGAGTATTGTCACGTACAATACTTTGCTGGATTCTTTCTTGAAGGAGGGAAGGAAGGACAAGGTTGCCATGCTACTGAAGGAGATGGAGACCCAGGGGAGTGGTTGCTTGCCGAACGATGTCACGTACAATGTGGTCATTACTGGATTGGCTAGGAAAGGTGACCTTGAGGAGGCAGCAGAGCTGGTTGAGCGAATGCGGCTGTCCAAGAAGGCTTCATCCTTCACTTATAACCCACTTATCACTGGGTTGCTTGCAAGGGGCTTTGTCAAAAAGGTTGATGATTTGCAGCTGGAGATGGAGAATGAGGGCATTATGCCTACAGTAGTGACGTACAATGCAATGATCCATGGGCTGCTTCAAAGTGGGCAGATAGAGGCTGCACAGGTGAAGTTTGTGGAAATGAGGGCGATGGGCTTGCTACCAGATGTGATCACCTACAATTCTTTGCTAAATGGGTATTGTAAGGTGGGTAATTTGAAAGAGGCGCTTTTGTTGTTTGGCAATTTGAGGCGTGCAGGGTTAGCACCAACAGTTTTGACATATAACATTCTTATAGATGGTTATTGTAGATTAGGTGATTTAGAGGAAGCCAGGAGATTGAAAGAGGAAATGGTAGAGCAGGGTTGTTTGCCTGATGTTTGTACATATACAATTCTCATGAAGGGTTCGCATAATGCGCATAGCCTGGCTATGGCAAGAGAATTCTTTGATGAGATGCTGAGCAAAGGTTTGCAGCCGGATTGCTTTGCCTATAATACAAGGATTTGTGCGGAGCTGACCCTAGGGGCTATTTCCAAAGCTTTCCAGTTGAGAGAGGTGATGATGTTGGAAGGCATATCTTCTGATACAGTGACATACAATATTCTTATCGATGGACTGTGCAAAACTGGTAACCTGAAAGATGCCAAAGAGCTGCAGATGAAGATGGTCAGTAATGGTTTACAGCCTGACTGTATCACATACACCTGCTTGATTCATGCGCACTGTGAACGGGGACTCCTAAGAGAAGCAAGAAAAATTTTTAAGGACATGATCTCAGATGGTTTGGCACCCTCAGCTGTGACCTACACTGTTTTTATTCATGCATATTGTAGAAGAGGAAACCTTTATTCAGCATATGGTTGGTTTCGGAAGCTGCTGGAGGAACGAGTTGAACCTAATGAAATAACATATAATGTCCTCATACATGCATTATGCAGGACGGGCAGAACTCAACTGGCTTATCGTCATTTTCATGAGATGCTAGAAAGGGGATTGGTGCCAAACAAATACACATATACTTTGTTGATAGATGGGAACTGTAAAGAGGGCAACTGGGAAGATGCGATGAGATTCTATTTTGAAATGCATCAGAACGGTATTCATCCAGATTGTTTAACACATAAGGCCTTGTTCAAGGGATTTGATGAAGGTTGCATGCACCATGCAATTGAGTACTTGGAGAATATCGTTTTGGGTGAATAGATTGATCGATCTCTGAAAGCTTGTCCTTTTGCCCTTGCTTCGCTGATATCGCCCTGTAAGAGCTTTCTCCTATATGCATATTTCTCTTCATCAGTGGCTTGTTACCTAGCTTTGCTCATGTCTCCAACCAATTTCCGTTTTTGTTTTCAGGCCAGAGGTGATAGATGGAGTTCATGGGCCATTCATTTCAAAATGGAAAGAAAAAGAGAGTTTGAAACAACATTCTCTGAGTTAAGCTGCTGGGTGCTTTCTAAACGAATAGTTAAGCATAAACAGGCTTTCCTCTTGCTGCTCAGAGATGATAGATGGAGTTTGGGGGCAATTCCATCCAAAAGAAGAAAAGCAAGAATTTGGTACCATGTTCTCTTAGTTAATCAGCTGGGTGCTTCCCAAATGAATAGTTGATCACAAACAGGTCTTCCCCTTGCTGCTTCAACCTTGTCAGAATTCTTTCCTTGGCATCATAGCTATGGAGATACGTTTCTAGTGAAAATTGGGTGGTAGGCATCTGCTCCGTTTCTAAAAACCTCTCTTGATACAATTCTGTCCCTTTTGTTATTTCCTTTTGATAAGGTATACTGGAAACCTGTTGGCCTTCAATTCCTTACCCAACTAGCTGAAATAGTAAATGGTCGTGGGCCTTTGTGACTGAGCTTTCTTCAACTATATATAGGATCTCTCTTGGTAAGAACATACCGAGAATTTGTTGTAACGAATAATTCTTGTATCACCATCAATTTTGCCATAGGCATACGGAGTAAGTCATAGTATATTGACCTGTCAGATATGTAACTGTATTCTCATTCATTGAATCATTTAATGAGAAGATTATTCATTTAAAAAATTCAGCTGTGTCCCAACTGTTATTGACATGAACCTTTTTTTTTTGTCAAAAAGGTTCTTTTAGTTTTCGTCCCACATCAGCATTTGTTGTTTCACTTGTGTTAAACCTTCAGAGCTCCAGAGTTCGCAAGAGGTTGGATCTGAGGTGCAAACCTTTATCTGAATATATGTACTAAATGGTACTTGGTCTTGGTTAGTGATTTTACCAAATAAGTAGAAGTCGAAAGTGTATGGCCTGTATGCAAGTGAGTTTTGACAACATGCATAATAGTATCAGAATCATGGACGAGCTAATACATCACATGATATGCTTGTACTCATATGAAAGCTTCAATGGTACATTGGTACTAATGCCTAACATAGTTAGGCATGCTATTGTCTAATTCAGTTTCACTCATTTGATTTGATCAGTTGTGAGCTTTATTTTCTTCTATGGTGGTTGTTGATATTTGATTTTTTTTATTGATAGACTAACTGTAGAAATGAGGCACATGCAACCTTATTAAATTTTCTATTGGTCTTATCAATTTGTCAGACCATAAATTTTAAGAAAATACCGAGAGAATGCTCATGTACTGAAGCCTTTCTTGATCTTATCTAGACAATGACTGCATATTATTATAATTTGTTTTCTTCCTGTGTTTGTTGTTTTTAACACTTGTGAGCAGCCAAGTTATAGTACTACCAATTGTCTGATACACTTGTCATTTAGGTCACTAATATGTCCTCCATTTGCACAATATTGACCATTTCTTTCTTAAGCATATGCTATAAAAGGCTTTGTTGTTGTTGTATAAAAGTATTAGATTTAATAATGACATTGATGCAATTCTGATGACTTCATTGATGTTTTCATCTGATAAAACTGCATATTTTATGTTGGTATAATCATAAAAATTGATTCTTTTTAGGGCAAAAAAGAATGCTATTAGATCAGAGCATTGACCCCGACTTACTGAAAGCAAAATATCATCCTCTGTGTTACCAGCTGTTACAAGACAAGAACAAGAGTTTAGAGCTAAATGCCACAAACTAGGAAACAAGGACTCCAAACATGTGGTGATGTTGAATTAACTTTGGACCCAATATCATTCTTCAACTAGTGAGGTTTAATAACTTTGGGTTTGCTTCAGCTGGTCTAAAGAGTAATGTTCACAAGAGTAGTGTGCTACCCATCCAATGCACAGAAAGTGAAGTTAAAGCTATACAAGGACTCCTTTGTCAGTTCATGGACTTTCTATGCAAATATCTCGGCCTGCCTCTTTCCTTGTGCAAGCTAACAAGGGCTCAGATTCAGCCAATCATTGATAAGATAGCAGATAAACTTCCTGGATGGAAAGCCGACCTTTTGAAAATGGCTGGAAGTTGAATGTTAGTTCAATTTGTGCTCACTTCCATGTTGGTTTATCTGCTCATGGCCATTGATATTCCACCTTGGGCTCTCATGGCCATTGATAAAATTAGGAGAGGTTTCCTACGGAGAGGAAGAAAGGATGCACAAGTTGGTCACTGCTTGTTGGTTTGGCTGAAAGTGACTCGGCCTTTTGAGCTTGGCGGACTTGGTATCTTCGATTTACTGAACTTGGGATGGGCTCTCCATATGAGAATGAGATGGCTTTGGCTGTGCAAAACTGAGCCAGATCGCCCCTGGGCAGCCTTACCTATTCAGGTTCAGAGTTTGATCAGAGCTTTCTTCTCCATGCCATTGTCTCAGAAGTTGGAGGTTGTAAAAAATACACTTTTTTTTGGTCAGAGAGATGGCTGCATGGTCAGATATGTACCCTTGTGCCTCATGTGTTTGCACTTGTATCTAAAAGAACTGTGAACAAGAGAACACCTTATGAGAGGCTCTCACCTATCAGGGCCATTGCAGAGTATATCTTCATCAATGGGACATATCTTGTATCCGTAGGTGCGTATGTTGTTTTTTCTGTCGGGGTGTGTGGGTGTGTTCTACGGGTTTCTCTGTGCCCATTTTTTAGTGACAGTGATACGCAGCTCTGAGCTCTCACACATTGAAAGATGGGCGACCCACAAGACAGACACCGAAAGGCAGTCAGGGTTTTTTTTCTTTTTTTTTTTGCAAAAAAAGCAACTTTTTTTCTGAAAAAAACACACTGCAACCTTTTTGACGTTGAAGCGCTAGCCAATGCCACTGTAGCAGCCTTGAAGCGAAGGCTTGTGCTGTTGTGCGAAGGAGCCGAGGCGAGGATCCAAGGCGGCCATGGATCGCGGCACGAGAACAGTTGCCCGAAGACGGAGGCGAGGCCCACCTCTACCCGGCCGCGCCCAACACGGTCGCTGGCGTGGCACACCACTGCCGTCGGTGGCTTGCGTGCAGGCAAAGGCGTTCGACGGAATGCCCTCCGGCTCGTGAGCCGCCGAGGCCCAGCGCGGGGCGCGAGCCGGAGCTCCTGTCGTGGGCGGACCTCCCGGCGGACATCCCTGGGGCTCGTGGTCGGTCGCCTCCCCTGCGTCGACGACCGCGCCAGGCTGCGCTCCGTGTGCCGGGCGTAGCGCGCGTCCACGGGCGGCCGCCGCCGCCGCTCCCGCTGCTCGTGCTCTCCGACATCTCCTTCTCCGCCTTCTGCTCCGACGGGGCTATGACGGGCGTGCGGCGCATCCCCCTGCCCTATTGGGAGATGGCTGGCGTCCGCTGCGTGGGCTCCTTTGACGGGTGGCTCGTCGGCGTGCAGCTCAACAAACGTCGCTACTTTGGTGACGGGCTGACGGCTGGTGCTTCCTGATGAACGCTTTCTGCCAGGACGTCGTCCGCCTCCCGCCGCCTTCCATAACCACCCACTCCCTCGATGCCTACAGTAAATCTCTCCCCATCGCCAACGGCTCTGGTGCAGTGCAATGCACGGTCAATGGCGCCCAGAATGTGATGTCTATCTGCAAGGTAGTTTTGTCCTCCTCACCTAGTCACCTGACCGTGATTGCAAGTGCATTGTGGCTGCCGTCTCCGTGCACAGGAGCACAGCTAGCCTTGCTCTCTGGCGGCCTGGGATGACGTCGTGGGGCGTGTGCCAAGGTGGCTGCATCAGTAAGTTCAGTGACATTGCCTTGTACAAGGGAAAGGTCTGCATGGTCAGCAAGGTCACCACGAACCTCTTTGTCTGACATCTCAGAAGACGACAGTGGCCTGATGGTTTCTGGTGTCGAGCGCTGTGTGACTCAACTGCTGGAGGTTAAGGATAGCTATGGACAGAGGTGGAACATAGTTGAGTGGCACGGGAAACTATTGCTGGTTGTGATATACTTGGGACCTGAAGGCTGGCACAATATTTGTAAGATTGGGGTATTTGAGGTGGACTTGGGCACAAACCCTTTCAGATTCACTGAGATCAACAGCTTGGATGGCGCCATTTGCTGTGGAAATAGCAGACGACAACCTTCGGGCACCAGATGGCAGCCTGATGAATCCAACATGGCTCTTCCCTTCTGAATGAACAGCTTCTATAGATCAATTCTGGTCGTTGCAAGTCTGATTGAGCCGAAGCACTGCTGCTACCTGGTGTGAGGCACCATGCTTCATTTCCAAGAACTGGATTCAAGTGTATGCTGTTTGTTTTTATGTATGGTTTCCATTTCCAGGGTGCATATCTGACGAACTTTTATTGGTAGTAAACTGATGTGTACTTTCTTTTAATGTTTCTATGTAGACTGTTAGTGCCTGCGCACTTTTAGGATTCGTCTAGTGCTCAAGAAAGGACTCAAAACACTCCCTTCTCCAATTTGAATGTTTGACTACGCGCTTTCTAGGATGAAATCAATTTTGGACCAAAGGTAGCATGTGTATGGGACGAGTACAATGGTCTCACTGCTGTTGTAATGACTTTGATATGCTGGAAAGTCTATCAGATTATGAATTAGACTAGTCTTGGTGTTGTAGGAATACAAGTGTACAACTTGGGGAACAAAATTAATAAGCAAAATAACAGCTGGCAGCTGCAGTTCTTCAACATTTTGAAAATGGACCTACTGTCACACATCTAGGGGCTCTTCTCCTAACAAGAGTGCCTTGAGAATTCGGTCGGTCCATCCATCTACCAGCATGAACATGTGTCCACCTTCTGGGATTTCATGATACTTGATCCATGGAAGCTTCTTGGAAATGTACCTCTGCAGCTCAACAAGCACCAACCTATCTTCGTATCCTTGCCAGATGTGTACAGAACCCTCATTTTGAGGAAATGGATTGGTAATGTTCATTGGATCAAACTCCCAGCTTCCAAAAGCGACAAGTAAATCACGGTGGATTGATTCATAAATGCCTTGCTGCCTTGATTTATTCTGAAAAATGCAGCACCAAATCAGTGTTATGTCAAGAAATCTTTAAAAGGGATAAGTTATTTTTCTATATAACATTGCTTCAGGTCAGCTTTGAATACATATGTTTTTTTGATACTCTTTCTTGGTGTATTTTTCATGTAAATGTATTACTATATTATTGTCTCTATGGCATGAATGCTTAGGAAGCTAATCCTTGTATTATAATCTTATTAAATTGACCTGCTCTGACTCTGTCAAGTAGCACTTCATGTTCTGCTATCTTTCTTCTACATTTATCTCTGAGGCTGTGATTTACCTCAATGTTTTTTGGCATTGCCATCATCTTATGAAGAACCTCCATATCATGCTTGCTAAATATTTCAGGGTGGTGCATGGCTGCTGCAGAAGAAGGGAACCACCTCTGGGTCATCCACAGGTAAAGCAAGGATGGTATGTTATGTGCAATCCAAAGAGTTCTCTGCTCTGGCACAACCAGTCTCTTGAAAGCCTGCCTGGATAATTCAGCTGGGAAAGAAGGCCACCAGTAGTTGATAATTGGCACAACCATCGCAGCTCCTGCAAGCCTGCACACAAAGCATATGGAGCTTTTACATATATGAAGGGTTGCATATTTCATTAGCAATGCGTGTGGTTGAAGTTTATGTTTGCCTGTGTGGTATATACTGGAGGCATCCCCAAACTGAGTATCCTCCCATTGAGGCCCCTAAGACATAGAACTTCTGCCCAAGCCCCAGCTGGTCAGCAAGCTCCTCGATATCCAGTGCCTCGCTCTTGACATGCCGCTTGGGATTCGGGTCACTTTCCCCATATCCAGCTCTATCATAAGCAAGGAGGTAAATTCCCAATTCTTCCACAAGCTCCTGATTGATAGTTCCAAGAAACTAGCTGTAAGCAAAATATGAAGTGGGGAAAAGGTATCTCACTTCTAGTCATGTTGTGCTGTTTGATTTACCTTAGAAACAGGTAAGGGGAAGTCCTTGGTGCTATCAAATGCATGGACTGTGATGATCTTGTACCTGGCCTTGTCTTTCTGTACTCCATGTTCTCTGTATGCAAGGTACCTTCCGTCCCTGAGTTTGATCCTGGGAGATGTCAGAGGAGGGCCACCTGGGGATCCACAGAGTTTTGGGGGCGGTGGCCGGAGAATCGCCTGGAGCGCCAAGCTGAGGAGCACAACTGGAAGAACAAAGACTAATTTAGGGGCCATTTTTTCTCCAAGATCTGGTTGTGATCTGAGGTGAGAGAAGGTAAACGTGAATTTAGCTTTGAGTGGCTGGGAACACTTGCAATGTCGGTTGTCCTTTATTCCACTGGTGGCCTGATTACAACAGATGGACCGCCCCGACCCCATCTTGCTTTAATTAATTATTTATTTTGCCTAATTGTACTTTAGCTTTTGCTGCTGTGTACATATAACTTATTACATCCTCATGGTGTACATAGACCCAGATGACCAGATCTATGTTCCTATTTTACAGAAACTATGTAAATCTGAATATATTTGCCATCTTTCAGAATTTTGGATTTCTGGGTATGCAACCATGGGAGAAGAGGCACAGATCTGGCGTGACAACTGGGCAATAGCATCAGAACTTTTGTCTGTGGACGGTCGACCAGTGCAAACATTACAGCTTTCTGTTCCGACTTTACCATGTAGTATCTCTTTGTGGGAATGATTTTGCCCCCTATCATTTTCCCCACTGTGATGATATAACTATTGCACCTTGCATTTCACCTCATGAATTTATGAGTGCGACCTGATTTAGGACTAACTTTTTTTTCCCCACTGTTGTTGCTTATGTGCTCTGTGCAGGATTGCAGCTGTGACGGGATCAGTATGTCACTGCTGTGAATAAGAGATAAGATCTTGTGGTGCTGCCTGTTGCAGTACACATGCCTAGTCATCTCTGAGCTGTTGTTGCTGGTGCCGCCGATGGAGCAAACTGGCAACAGATCAGGCATGCATCAAAAGGTGCTTAGCACAGTGGATTATTCAGAGGCGTGCTCTTGGTATCAGGTGACCATCAGAGCTGCACTATGGTCCCGGCTCCATGACTGCTGCTGCGGTTCAGTTTCTTCATTTGCAGTGTACAAGTGGGTACTAGAGAGAATCTGAAACCTCACCATTCACCAAGGATCCAGCAAGTGTTGTTGTACTGAAGTGTCGAGCCTCCAAAGTAGAGAGTGACTGACACGTCCTGGTTGCCAATGGACAAATGGTAGATGACTCAGAAAACTGGTGACATTTTTCGGTGCACGCTGATAGCGAAAACGCACTGACCTGAATCACATGACCTCCCCAAGAGTGCAAGTTGGTACTGCTTGGTAGGGTATCACGCGGATGGATCCCAGATCAGAGCCCAGCTCTCTCTGTGGATTTCAGTACAGGAACAGGAGCGCACACGTACGGGTTCGTGTTGAGTTGTCGTGGAGACGAGAGAGCAGCAGCACGTACCAGTACGATCCAGCTCATTGCTGCCAATGGGCTCTGGTCCTGGTACAGCCCCAAAACACCAGTGTTTATCGCTTTCGGTTTGGTACCACAACACAGGAGCTCTCTTACAAAAGAAATTTACCTTTTTTTTTATCACAACACATTTGGTGAATTATTATATGTAGATAACTCGATGTTTTTGAAGCATTTCCATGTTTTACCAGCTAATAAAATATATAAAAAAGAACCGTGACAGTGGCGATACTGGGCAGAATTGGTGCAGATTATTATGAATCATGAATGAACAGCTCTGGTGCCCTGAGCCAGCCAGTTTTCAGATACAGGATGATTTGGCCACCACTGCAAATTTCTGCTCGCGTGTATGAGCCTCCACGCAACGCGCGCAACGTCTGCCAGCATTCCAAAGCCGGGAGATCTTCTCCAGAACCATGAGCAAATACTTCCACTTTCTGAACCAAATCCTGCGGCTTCCCACCAAGTGGGATGTAAACAAATTAAAATGTAATATTTCCAAATCTCGTGGCGTTGACTGCCCAAATTCCACACGGAAAACTAGCCCAAACCCACACGGAAACTCGCCCACTGTCAGCCCCCACATTCATAACAACTTTTGCCCACTGTCAGCCCCAACATTAATAACTTTTGAGTACAGCATTAGCATATCATCTTGTGTGCTTGGATTCTGACTCGTACTCAATCAAGTGGCGACACCTTGATCCATGGAGATCCGTTGCAGCATGGCCCTTGCCCCTCCAAATCTTCATGCCATGATCCGAATATCTAATTGCCTCCTGGCGGTTGCCCCCACAATGATCCTCCTGTCATTCAGGTTGGTTACTTACCACTCATCTGCATGTCCGGTCCGGGGACAAAAGGCTCAATGGACGGTTCCTTTTTGCCGAGGTGCTTCAGACCTCCGAGGTGTCAGATAAACAGCTCATGTCAACAACCAAGAAACATCGCCATCTGCATGGAGGTGAAAGATGATTATTGTGCCCTAAGAGATGTTTACATTAAACTTGCTAGTGAAGCTCAACTCTGGTAAAGCAACCTCTGACCTTCTTTTATTTTTTTGGATTTAAATGTAAGTGGAGCTAGTCAATAATTACTATTGTGAAAAACACACTTGGCAACTATTTGTAAAAGCTTGGCAGCATATATCATAGTTAATTTCTGTAACTCCTTAGCACCTGCAGCACGCTGCACGCCACAAGGTGCCTTCCTCTGAAATGCTCCTGACTACCAGCCATACATTTGGCTTCGTTACATTAAAAATGCAATCATTACGATGCTTCCAGGTTTGCCATGCAACTAAGATGATAAAAAGAAAAATTGAGGCCTTTCCTGAATTGCTTGCCCCCTGATTTAGAGCTTGGTACCACCGTGAGGAGAAACCTGCTGAGCTTGGCTGGGTAGCCACCTGCTGCAGTCCCAAAATTGGAGGACAATAAACCATGCTTGCCTAGAGAAACCAGCATGTGCTGTATAGTTTCATACATTTGATCATAGAAAGGGAAGCAGTTAGGGTGTGGTAGCCCACGTGTGGCGAGGCTATCAGCCTGTGTCGATGTTATGTAGGACTTGACCCTACATTGTCATTGACTAGTTTGGTGGTATAAATGAAAAAGTGCACCTGAAGTTGTGTTATGGATGAAAATTCCCCTTGACAAAGCCCTGATCACTCCATCCATCCATCCATCGCCATACTTGGTGCCTGGACCTTGTCGAATCACTGCAACCAGTGTGTGTTTGATGTTGTGTCCCAGAGATAGCTAAAGCTTTACTGCTCGCTGGTGAAGAGCTGCAGTACTGGTGTTTGGCTGGGGCAAAGCATTACATACCTCTTAGCCATGGTGCCAAGCATGAGTTGTTGCTAAGGTCGAGGTCGTTTTATAAGTTGTAAAAGGTGCTAATGTGCGTTTATTAGAGAAAAAAAAAAGAGAGCCCTGACCTGATATTGATAAATAAACTAGTCAAAGTTGCCAAAAACCAGACCTGTTGAGATTTACCTACCAATGGTGCAATTATATGCACTCACCATTGGTTGGAACAACTACGAGATTCCACTACCCTAGCTAGGTTCAATCAAATATCATGGCATTGGCCAGGAGTAGAAAATTGTCACCAAGCCGTACTTGACTCCACTTCTACCACTCGGGCGTGGTGCCATGCAAGCATGATGGCAATTGACCATAACAGAAGAATGCACAGAACTGTACTTGGCTCCACCACTTATGGAAAACTATAAAGATTTTTTAAATGCTCAATCAAGAAGAGCCTAGGAACTTTTTATAACTGAGTTGACATCTCTGCACTAGACAGCACCCCTACATGATGAAGTGGTGGTGGCACTGCATTCTGTTCCTTTATTCTCTTTAGTGACTTGTTGTCATGGCATTCCAAAGAAGAGAATAAACAGATGTAATTGTAAATCAACTGGTATCACAGTTTGAGCAAAGATTCTGGCAGCAACTAAACTCAAAGCTTCTCTTTTCCTTAACAGAAAAAGGGGCAGCTAAATGCGGGTTGCCTGAACAAATAAACCAGCAAAGATAGGGTTGAGAGGCTTCCATGTGGCATCTTGTCTCCCAGATCATGAAAAGGAAATATTAGACGACAGGAGGATAAGAATATAGGCAATTTAAGTAAACATCAAATCAAGCATGCCAAATGGAATTGATAGTTTCACCAAAAACCAAATTCTAAAGAACCATATTCCTTTTTTTCCATTTAGATCCAGAAAAGTCACACTTCCCTATTAGACTTTTTTTCATCTAGATGGTTTTTTCACGATAAGGTATTTTAATGTGCTCACCAGAAATCAGATACTACTACATGTTTTCCAGAATAGCTCATATGTTTTTTTTAAATGCAGAGCCAGTACACAAATTTGATAAGGTGATTAAGCATCATATTCTGCAGACCACGTCAACAATGCAGCAATTTTTTTTTGTCTCCAAGCCAATAAAAAAATCCCCTTTATTTTCCATTTTTTCTCCACAAAACGATACTTCCTAACTTGCCATGAACAGCTACATAGATATGTCATGTTAAGAAAAAAAAATGGAAAATGATAAGGTGCTTGAATTGTGCTGTCCAGAAATCTTATGGTAACGATTTTATGTAAAAGCTCACTTTTTCTATTCCGGAAGGGTAAAGAGACAATGGCACGTGACAATTTGATAACATCATTAAGCAACAAATTCTGCAAAGTAACTGTCATGCAGACCTTACATGTAGATAGGGAGAATGTTTCCCAATAATACCAGACAGTTTAGCACCGTAGTCTTTACTGGCCCATTTCCTGGAGGTGTGTTAATGTTTTATAAAGAATTAAACATATTGGTCTATCACATATTTTCTTGTGGACTCCATGGTGACCTGAAATACTTTGTTTGAGTCATGAAAGAACAATTTTGCACATACATAGTCATCAAAGAGAGAAAAAATACTTTATCCCAAGAACTTGAAAGATGAGACATGAAGCATTGCTTGCATAGATTTTATCTGTAACCGTTCCAGAAGATATGACATCCTTTGTTGGCTTTCTTGGAAAAAGCAGTACAACCCTCCTGTTGCCATTTCAGCTGCATCCACACCATACCCAACTAAAAGGCACACATGCCTCACATCATCTTTTTATCCTACACTGAGCAGCAGCTTCCTAACCGCTATAAATAGAGGCTTGTCCTCTACCAATGCCCAATAAGCAGCTCACGGCATATCATTGAGTGCATTTGCTTGCTCCATTCAGTCAGAGCATTTCTTGTGCAAAATACAAATACCTGTCCCTCCAACCATGTCTAGGTCTGTGGAGCCTCTCATAGTTGGGCGGGTGATTGGAGAAGTTCTCGACTCCTTTAACCCATGTGTGAAGATGATAGTGACCTACAACTCAAACAAACTTGTATTCAATGGCCATGAGATCTACCCATCAGCTGTTGTATCTAAACCTAGGGTAGAGGTTCAAGGGGGTGACTTGCGGTCTTTCTTCACATTGGTTAGCAGTCAAATGTTCCATCATTGATAAACATTCTACAAATGCTATTCCTTCCCTGATGGCCATGGTCATCAAATTTCAGGTTATGACAGACCCAGATGTCCCAGGACCAAGTGATCCATATCTAAGGGAGCACCTTCATTGGTAATATTCAGCATTTCTTACCATAGTAGGGGTGTCAAATAGCATATATTGCTGAGGAAGATAGAACCATATCTTTCATATAACAAAATTGCATGTTTTTTTAGCATTTCAATGAGTAATCTGGCTAAATGGTAACCTTTTCATTTGCAGGATCGTGACTGATATACCTGGGACAACAGATGCCTCCTTTGGTAGGTTCTGCTGATTCAGGTTTAGTCTATTCCATTTTTTAGTTGTTCTTTGAATTAATAACCATGCATATTTCAATTGCAGGGCGAGAGGTCATAAGCTACGAGAGCCCAAGACCAAACATTGGTATCCACAGGTTCATTTTTGTGCTCTTCAAGCAGAAGGGTAGGCAAACTGTAACTGTGCCATCCTCCAGAGATCATTTCAACACTCGGCAGTTTGCTCAGGAAAATGACCTTGGCCTCCCTGTAGCTGCTGTCTACTTCAATGCACAGAGAGAAACTGCTGCTAGGAGACGCTGAAAATTCTAGCTCTTATTGTCCACATGATGATAAATAAGGGCCTTCTGATCTTCTTTCTAGGAAGTCAATGGACTTATTCTACATTAAATTCTCCTGAGTCCTGAGCTCCCTATAAATAAACCAGATGCATTTTGCTGATTGTATTAGTACTAGAATGTTTTGTAAGTGGGAAGAATGAGAATTATGAATGATCCATGCTTGTGGTAAATTTTTATGTGTAAGATAATCTGTCACTGAAAGTCAGAGACCAGGGTTGGTGGATACCCCCCACAGGGAATAAAGTTCGTCTTCTGTTTGCAGCTTTGGACTATGTGCACTTTTTCTAACAGGCAATCTCCTGGAACGAAAACTGTTAGATCTTGTTGTCTCAACTTGTAGAACTATGAAGACAACCTAACTGCATTCGACTGCTATATTGTTTAGAGAGGCATGGATAGAAAAAGGAGATATCCAATTTACCCAGAAGATTGCCCACTGTGAACAGTATGGAGATGTCAATGTGGTGGGCCCTTTTTTTGCCCCTATCTTTCCTTCATTTTGTCCTTAAGCCAAATGACCAGAATTCTATTCCATGCATGTTAAATACAATCCATTTAATTGAATCTGACTGTAAACATTTTTTTCTTGAACATGCATAAGAGACGCGTGTCTTTGCATGAAGAGAGGAAAAGGGAAGATAACCCCATACAAACCTCCTTACCTGCCTAGAGGCTATGAGGAGGTCCTGAGCTAACACTAGAAAAAAAATAATCTGGACACCTGGCATATACCAAGAAACAACCCAACCAGAATATAAAAGACTCACGCCTGACCCTCTACTTGACCTTCTATGCGACCAAAGCTGACTGTAAACTGAATGCTCTCTTTCCCATTGGCTTCTTTACGTGTTTATTGGCTACATACAAACAAACTATAAGCTGTAACAATGTAATATGAAGAATTGTATCTGTTTACCTCTGTCGATGAGGACTGAGGAGTGGAATCCTAGTTCCCTTTGCTATAGTTGAAGGAAGATCTCAGGTACTGAAGATGTTAATCTATATACCTTTTGGAGAAAAAGGACTAAATTAGATGTTAAAAATTTAAAACTATCTGAAATTTTCACATAACTGATCTAGGCAATTAGGCATACAAAAATACGCAACAAAAAAAAATGTCCACACAATTTGAAAATTGATACACAACATAAATATAACTGTTCAGATTTTAGACTTCTAACTTATCTTACGAACCCTCAAATGTATGATGCAAACCAATCAAACAATTGATATTCATGTCTCTCCTTTCTCTCCTGATGAATGTGAGTATGTTCAACAGAGAGAATGATTTATGTTTTCATATGATAACGAAAGTAAACCAACCAGAGGCTCTTGGCAGTATGACATAGTGCTTCCTTAGTAGCCATTGACATTTCCTCGAACACGTAACCATTGACAGTGTGTGGCCAAAGCTGCAAGATGACAAAGGAAGCACTAGATATAATTAGGACGAAGTCTTATCATAGGTGACAACTTCAACATCAAGTATCAGTTGCAGATAAAAAGTTACACTACATATATTTTTCTGATTCCGAAATGCTTTAAATAAAATGTTTTATGAACAACATCTATGATAACAGTTCTGAATGATGCTAAGTTAGAAAATTCTCTTCCCCAGACAGGTCATATCCTACAGATTTGTTTCTTTGTCTTGCTTTTCCGTTTGCTGTGCTTAGTGCAGGAATGTCACAGAGCTATATATCATAACCATAGTAGGCAACTTTGTCCTTTCTGAAGTCTAGGTTCATTGCAGATTTCAATGATAGTAGACAACTTTGTTCTTTCTGGACTCTATAGGTTCCTTCTATAGTTATAGATTGTCAAGGCCTTGTTTAGAATGCTAGTTTTTTGAATCTAGACTACTGTAGCACTTTCGTTTGTATTTGGTAATTAGTGTCCAATCATGGACTAATTAGGCTCAAAAAAATTCGTCTCGCAAATTACAGACAAACTTTGCAATTAGTTATTTTTTTACCTACATTTAGTACTCCATGCATGCGTCTAAAGATTTGATGTGACGGAGAGAGAGTGAAAAAATTTCAACTTTAGCCTTGATCTAAACAAGGCCCAACTTTCAGGTGCATAGTTTTGCTCAAGGAAACGTGGAATGGAACACACACCACATCTGATGTGGACCCGTTTTATCAAGGATAAATCAACTCAACCTTTTTATTCTGCGAGGAAAATGAATAATCAACTCAACTTGAGTAAATCAACAGTAGATACTTTGAAGAGATGTCATCGAATAAGTACGGAAATATCAGATATCTGCTGGATTATTAGGGAATAATCAAAGCAAAACTAGCGCAATTGTGTCCAAGATGATATGGTGCAGTGGCGGACCCAGCAAATGGAGATGGATTTACACATCTACACCTGATAATTTTTGCAAAAAAGCTCGAGACTAGTAGGCATCAGTCAATCAAATAGCAAAATATATTTAAGTTAGGGTTCGGGTGCTCGGCTTCGCACACCAGGAAGGGAAGAGAAGGGTGGGAATACCTGCTGGTGGGTGCTCGTCGCCGGCGAAGAGACCGACGAAGGCCTCCGCCCCTGGCGTAGGACGGGAGCGGCGGATTCGTCGTCGTCGGAGACAGAATCACAGAACGCATGCGGGCTGCGGGGGAACTCGGAATGGACCGTGCGGTGGACGGGCCGTAGCCCAGGCCGGGGTTTCTCAAAAAAAAAAAAGGCGGGGGGGGGGGGGGGGGGGGGGGGGGGGGGAGCCCACCCGCACCCGGCCTTCTCCTGGCACGTCTTTTACACGAATTTCTTTTGCAAATTGTTTTTTTATTCCTTTCTTTATCTCCTTTTTATCTTTAAAATTCTGGAATTTTTAGAAAAATAAATTTTATTCCAGTCACCAATCTTTATTACAGTTTTAACCTTTGCCTAATAAAAGCATGTTTTTAAAAAAGCAACACTAACAAATGAGACGTAGTCTAGACAATTATATTAGGTGATACCCTTTTTCCTCCATAGTCAAGGTTGTGGATTTGGATCGATTTCAGTTTTACAGGCTTCATACATTGTGAAGAAAAGTACTCGGAATTGGAAAGTCCGTATCAGTCTTTTATCTAATAAATGCATGATTTAATGAGCCATTTGCTGGCTGCACACAAAAGATGTCGGTGGAAGGTATATAATTTCTCGGTTGAAGGTCTAAAAGAAGTAATCGCTAGTGTTTTCGGTTTTAGCAATGCGTCTTCTCTCAGAGAATTAAGGAAAACAAACTAACCTTGTCTATCTATGTTCACCTTGACATGACAACCATCCATGCTTGGCATGCCCATTTCAATCTTGGTATGTTGCTTTTCTTTTGGAGTAGGGTCGAGAAGCACGTCCAGTATGTAGTCCTAAAAATAAATGTAAATGAGAATATAACATCATTTCTGCTCAATCAATTAGACCAAACAAATGCACTTGCTCTCACAAATTTGAGAATGTAGTTTCTTGTTGAAGCCAAACTCCTAGGAAGTTTGCCATCCTAGTCGGTGTACCTACTACACCAAAAACTACTTCAACAACTCTTCAAATAAATCTTGTAACATGACAATCAATAAATATAAATGTTGGATGATCTCTTTGTTGTAAAAAAAACATCTACCGTCCCCTTTCCAATTTCTCTTTATAAGGTTGTCCTTTGTTAAAATAACCTCTTTTAATAAGAACGAAACAAAAAACTTAATTTTGAGAGGTAATTTTATTATTCTCGACTTAGTATATATCCCGTTCATGGACAGTGCCAATGTCTAGTGGAACATTATTAGTTTGAATAAATAAATAATAATGATATCTATTTATAGTACATTAGAAATAAGAAAATTGAATATTTTTTATATTTTATTAAGGTTGGATATTTTTTTAAATTAATACTACAAAATATTTTCACTTTAACCTAGAAAAATCTTATGAACCTAGAACGTTTTTCTTTGTAAAGCTGTAACACCATTTTTCTGAACTAGAAACAATTTTCTCTATATGATAATTTACAAGTGAACGTGAGATATTTTTATGCTAAATATCGGACAGTTTTTTTTTTTCGCGACCCGGACTTCACCGGTTTTTCATTAAGAGGAGAAAACACAGTTTCGTAAACAAGCTGGAACAACGATGTTGGCAAGCCACCAACACGAACTCCAGTTAGAACACAGCCCTAGCTACTGGATCCTTAACAAAGTCTATTACAGAACCACACCAAAATGCGACAGTAGTTGTTGGATGGCCGCGATCGGCGCGCAGCCACCCAAGATCCACTCGTCGGCCTCTTTGGCGACGCCCTCCAGCACTGTGCGCACGTCGACCGGCGCGCTCCGGAACACACGCGCGTTCCGTGCCTTCCACAACCTCCAGGAAACGAGCAGCACCAGCGCGTCGAAGACCTTTCTGCCCGCAGCGTCCAGACGCTGTCTTTCCCTCAGCCACCACTCCACTATGTCGTCGTCGTGGCACGGCACGAGGCTAGTGAGCTGGAGACGCGAGAGCACGGTGTGCCAAACCTGCCGTGCGACGACGCAGCCAGCAAACAAGTGCGCACAAGTTTCGGACGCCTGGTCGCACAAGGAGCAGGTGTCGCTTTGCTGCAGGCCGTGCCGCGCTCGGCGCTCCGATATCCACAGGCGTCGGTGCAGCACATACCAGAAGAAAATCTTGACTCGCGGTGGCGCCCTCACCTTCCACAATTGTCGTGCACCCCGAAGCTCAGACGTGCCATTGAAGAAAGCTCGGTAGGTACTTGAGGCGGAGTAGGAGCCGTCAGAAGACCACTTCCAGCGTAACGCATCTGGCTGCATCGGCTCAAGGTGAACATCACGCAGGAGCATCCATATGCGGAAGAAGTCCCGCATCATGGCGACGGTGGTGGCACCTGATAGGTCGTGAGCCCACCGGTGGTCCTGCAAGGCTTCGCGGAGCATCCTTCTTCGCGCCGGCCGCGTCGTGGCGGCGAACAGAGCCGGTGCAAAGGAGCACAGCGGACCTACCGGCGCCCAATTGTCAAGCCAGAAAAGTGTGTTCTCCCCGTTCCCCACTTTGATGGTCATACTGGCGTCACGCATGGCGGTGACTACTTTCTCAGTCTTCGACGGCAGCTTGGCCCAGCAGCAGCCGGGCTGCGTCCGCGCTAGCCACTCCCACCGGAGGCGCAGCGCGTAGCCGAAGAAGCGCAGGTCTAGCACACCCAAGCCGCCGAGCTCTGTGGGCCGGCATACGACGGGCCACGCGACCTTGCACTGCCCACCGGAGCAGTTCTCTTTGCCCGTCCAGAGGAAGGCACGTCTCCGCTTGTCGATCTGCTTGATGCCCCATTCCGACAGACAGCAAGCGATGCTGACATGAACGGGGATGGCCGACAGGGTAACCTTTGTGAGCAGCGCACGCCCAGCATTGTTGAGAAGCCCTGCCTTCCATGTCGGTATCCGGGCAGCGACGACATCAACTAGCGGCTGCTCATCCGCGTGTCGCAATCGCCGAAGAGATAGCGGTACACCGAGGTACTTACACGGGAACGGGGCAAGCGAGCACGGGAACACCCCCTGAACGGCGGTGATAGCCTCATCGTCGCAGCGGATCGGCGTTGCTAGACATTTGTCGACATTGGTTACCAACCCGGACGCCCCGGCGAAGAGGTCTAAAATCCGCGACAAACAGGTGAAGTCCGCGATATTGGGCGCCAGGAGCACGACGACGTCGTCCGCGTACAGCGAAGCCCGGTGCATGATGCAGTTACCAGGCAACGGCGACAACACCCGCCGACGATCCGCCTCCCTAAGCAACGCGTTCAGGACCTCCATTACCATGACGAATAGCATAGGGGAGATCGGGTCCCCCTGCCTTAGCCCCCGTGCGTGCGCGATCCTTCGGCACGGCCTTCCGTTGATGAGGACGCGAGTGCTTGCTGTGGACAGCAAGATGGAGATCCACTCCGTCCATCGTCTGGGGAACCCGATGGTCTGCATGATCTCAATGAGGAACGGCCACGAAACCGAATCGAATGCCTTGGCGATGTCGATCTTGAGGAGGACGGCCGGGAATCTTCGTGCGTGGAGCCATCGGCACGCAAGCTGAACCGCTCTGAAGTTGTCGTGAATTAGCCGACCTTTGATGAACGCACTTTGATTGTTGGCGACAATGCGTTGGAGCCAAGGCGCGAGCCTCCTTGCTAGGCATTTGGCGAAGAGCTTGCTGAAGCTGTGCATCAGAGCGATCGGTCGGTAATCCTTGAGAGAGGTTGGTGCCTGATGCTTCCTGAGAAGGATCATAAATGCATCATTGAGCAAGTGGAAGCTTCTTGAATCCAGCGACCATAGAGCATTGATGGCGTTGAGGACATCGACTTTGATGACGGGCCATGCAACCTTGTAAAAAAGCCCGTTGTAGCCGTCGGGACCCGGGGCGCGGTCCGACGGCATATCCTTGATGGCTTCCCAAACCTCTTGCTCTGAGAAACAGCTGTCTATGCCGGTGAGGTCGAGCTCCGGTAGCAAACGACCCAAGTCAATAGCGTGGCGACGCCTGAACGGCTTACCCAGGATCTGGTTGTAGTACTCATAGATGGCGACCGCCTTTTCATCATCGGCCGAGATCGACACACCATCATGCAAGAGCGTGGGGATCAAATTCTTTCTGTTGCGGTGCGACGCCTGTAGGTGGAAGAATTTTGTGTTGGCATCCCCATCCTCCAAGTACCTGACCCGGGAGCGCTGCCGTGCGATGGTACGGGCCATAGAGGCTAGCCCGAGACAGCGCTGCTTGAACTGCAACCGCAGCCGGATCTCCCCATCCGATAGTACGCGATGCTCCTGGGCTACGTCGAACTGAGCAACGACTTCCCTGGCATGGCGAAGCTCCAGCCGGACGCTGCCAATGTGTTGCATACTCCAAGTCTTGAGCGCCTTGGCCGTGTTGCGTAGTTTTTGGTCAAGTAGACGACAGCAGTCCATGTCCGGCACATGCACCTCCCATGCCCGCTTGACGATGTCCTCGAAGCCGGGTAACTTTACCCAAAAGCACTCGAATCTGAAACGAGGTTTCGCCCATGGCACCGTGCACAGCTTGAGCAACAGAGGTGCATGGTCGGAACAGTCAGTCGACAAGCACCGGAGATGGTGGTGCGAGAACGCGTCGACCCAGTCCACCGAGGCGAACGCCCGATCAATCCTCTCCATGGTCGGGCGACGTCGCTCGTTGCTCCAAGTGTAAAGACGACCGTGTAGGTACAGCTCCTCAAGGAGACAGTCGTCAAGCAACCGGCGGAAGCGACGCATCGCGCGGAAGTCTAGACGGTCGTTGTTTTTGTCTGCAGCTTGATAAATGAGGTTGAAGTCCCCACATATTAGCAACGGACCAGCGGCCGCAGAGCGCACCGTGCGCAGCTCGTCAAGGAACGACCGCTTGAGCTCAGCCAGCACGGGCCCGTAGACAGCACAAAGGGACCACTGCCTGTCCGGGGCGTCAAGCGGGGCGAGCTCTACGGTTACAGAGAAAGAGCGAATAACATGCCCCGCGACCGACCAACAATCGCGACGCCACGCAACGACGATACCCCCCGAGGCTCCCAGCGACGGCAAAAGCACGTAGTCAAACATGTTCCCCATTATGTCATTGGCCGTGGCCCTAGGAAGTACATCAATCTTAGTTTCGACAAGACACAGCGCGGAGACGCGTTCCTGCAACAGGAACTCGCTAACGACAGCTCGACGCGCACGCATATTAAGGCCACGGACGTTCCAGATGAAGATGTTGCCGTTCGACATGGCAAACTTGTTGTGCGACGATGGACACGCGGAGCTTCAGGCGGCCCGGACCGCCCGACCGCCGTTTGCGCGGCCACCACGGAGTAGTACCTGCATGGCCTCTTCAGCCTCACCCACCAGCGCGACCTTGAATGCCGCGTCGTGGAACTCCTGGAACGTGGCCTCGTCCGGGTGCTCCGTCTGGACGTCGTATCCCAGCTTCCTCATCAGTATCTTCCTGGCTTGCTTGTCCGGTTTCTCCTCGCGGAACCTGCTCTTGGCCGCCAGCCTCGCGCTACGCTTGGGCAGCCATTCGACGGTGTCAATAGCCCTTGGGTCCCTGGTAGAACGCAGACTGGGGGTGGATAGGATGGTTTGAGGCAGCGGCTTGATGAGCTCACTGATGAACTCGTCGACGGACTGCGTAGCCACGACAGGCGCAGCGACGGCCATGTCAGCTACGCCTACCGGCGTGGTCGTCAGTACAACGGCCGCGTCCGGCGCACCGACCAAGTCTTGCACAGGTAGTCCGGCGTCCACCTGTGCTGGGAAAACGGACATACCGGGCTCAGTGCAAACAGGCCCGGTAAGGACCGCGGCAACAACATGGCCGTGCTCCTCGGACGCGTTTGCTGAGCAGGGTCCCATGGCCCAGTCCACCTGGCCCACCATCAGTCCAAGATCCTCATCAAGCGAGCGGCCCACTAAGCCTTTATAGACGGCTGCTGACTCGGAGCCTGAGTTTGGGTCACGGTCGATGGTCATCAGTTGACCCGTGACCCCCTCCCCAACTGCCAAAGCCCCAGACTCAGCCGTGCAGCCCAGCTCTGCCTCAGCACACATGGGGTCGTCAGGTGCTGCACGGACAGGAGAGAGCGAGCGCGGTTCTCATGAACAAAGAATATTTGTTCTGCTCAATAAAAAAGGATGTGGACTCATTAAAATTTTTTCTAGATGCTGGTAGCTGCAAAACAGCTCATTTGGATGGTCCAGGAATATAGAAGGTTGGGCCAGAATGAATTACACTTCTACTGTCTACACTCTGTTGAAGCAAGTCAGAGGGCCAAACAACGCTCAAGGCTTTTTTTTTTTTTTGAAACGGTCGGCGGGAGCTCTGCCAAACTTGTATTGATATAGAAGGGAACAAGCACTATACAAAACAATCACACAAAAGAAACAAAATGCACAAAAACTAAGCTATGCCTCAAGCAAGGGAAGTAGGAATGATCACACAAAGTTTTTTTTTGGCTCCTGCTGCACACCAGAGTCTAGCCTTTCCTTCATCTTCAGTGCTTCCGTTGTGTTACGGCGGCGATCAAATATTCTCGCATTTCTCTCTTTCCAAATCTCCCATGCTACTGAAATGGCAAGTTGCCACCCGTCCAAGTACGCACGACATTGCAAACTCGGAGGCTATAGCGGCAGTGTGCAAGTAAGTGAATGGCAGATTCATCCGTGCTATGGCAGAGGGGGCAGACCTGTTGATTGGGACAACCACGTTTTTGGAGGCGATCTGAAGTCCAAAGGCGATTTTGGAAAGAAAGCCAGGCAAAGAATTTGCATCTGGGAGGGGCCCAAGTGCGCCATATGAGCTTGTCGTGGCCGGTGGAAATGGATCCCAAGAATTGAGCCAAGTTTGCCGAGCGTGCTAAGTATTCACCAGAAGCACAGAAACGCCAAGTGATCTGGTCCTGTAAGTTTGGGTCAAGGTGAGTAGAGCGGACCTTCTCCCAGAGGCTCACAAACTAGGAAATTTGGAGGACAGAGTTTATGTGTAGCACGTTCAAGTCCTGGTCCCAAACATTTCCAGCTACTGCTTGCTGAACTTTCCTGTTCTTTTTCCTGCTCAATGCAAAAATCGTGGGTGCCAGGTCCTTTGGACAAATCCCATCCAACCATGTGGAGTGCCAAAATAAGGCCTTTGCTCCATTTCCAATTGTAATTTTTGTCGCCGCATTGAAAAGCCTTCTATCTGTATTGGTGCAGGGGATCTCCATCCCAACCCAAGGCTTATTTTCGGACTTCCAAGATTGCCATAGCCAACGCAGCCGCATGGCCCGTGAAAATTTATAGATATCTAGCACTCCAAGACCACCCAATTTTGTTGGTCGGCGCACCTGTTTCCAAGCCACTTTGCATTTCCCTCCAGCTAGCCGTGTTCCGCCCGTCCATAGGAAGCATCGTTGTTTGGCATCCAGCTCCTTAAGGATTCCTTCAGGAGGTCTAAGCGATGTAAGGAAGTAGATTGGCTGAGCCGACAACACTGACTTGACAAGCGTCGTGCGTCCGGATGTTGTGAGAAGCCTGCCCTGCCGGCTGCCAATGTGCCAGCTTGCTGGAAGCTTTGTCAAGTAGGGGATGACAATCGACCTTTCTTAAACGCATCAAGGTGAGAGGCAGACCCAGGTACTTTAATGGGAATGTAGCACGTGCAGCAGGGAAACTATCCAGAATCTGATTCAAGTTGAGTCCCCGACAGCGAATCGGCACGAAGGAGCTTTTTTCAAGATTGGTGGATAAACCAGAGGTTGTGCCAAAAAGTTCCAGAAGGGATCTCAGGTTTGTGTCGTCTTGCGATGTTGGATCAAGGAAGATTGCAGCGTCGTCAGCATATAGCGAAATTCGCAACTGAGCATGGTGACCGCGCAAAGGGGTGAGGAGGCCTTCCTGAGTAGCACACTCCAGCAGCTTGACAAGGGGATCAATCGCTAGCACGAACAGTAGCGGGAGAGGGGGTCTCCTTGCCTCAGTCCATGACCATGCTGGATCGCCTTGCCTGGAGTGCCATTTACTAGGACTTTTGAGGTGGATGACGACCAGATGGCAGCAAGCCAATTCCTCCATCTTGTTGGGAAGCCTCGCCTATGAAGAAGGTCAAGCAGGTAATCCCAACAGACCGAATCGAAGGCTTTTGTGATATCAAGTTTGAATAGCGACGCCGGAGTGTTTGATCTATGCAGTCGCCGTGCAAGATTTCTAACATACATGAAATTGTCGTGGGTCACTCTCGTCTTGATGAAGGCACTCTGATTACTAGAGAGTAGAGACCAGTTGGTTCATGTAAGGTTACAACCTCATGTTAGGTTATGATCTCCCTGTCATTAGGCCCAACGGCCTAATGGGCCTTGTTCTCGCGCCCTGATCGGGGGCGCCCAACCCAATATGGTTGGTGGGCCCCCGTCGCACAGCGCTATATATAGGAGGTGGGGGCCGGGGCTCAAAGCACGAGGTTTGCCGCAGCCAGTTCCCACCGACATTCCTAACCCTAATCCCGATCAGAGAAGGGGCGCTGCCAGCGACGGGAAGCCGCCAGCGAACGACTCCAACACCGGCGCTTCTTCCGGATCGACTGCTGCTGCTCCTAGCGACGGTTTGCGCATTTCACTCGTTCCCTTTTCCACTTAACAGCAGTCGTAGCGGTAGTCATACACTTACTGTAAATCGATTTCGTCTACTGCTCACTGAGATCCGAACCCGATCTAACGAATCCAACGAACTACGAAACCCAACAATGGTACCGGAGCCGACGGTTCGATAAGAAAACAGATCGGGGAGTAAATCCGTCCGATCTGTTGTGGATCGGGAAAGAAAATTAAGAAAAACGAAAGAACCCTAGACACTAATCCGAAAGAGGGGACGAACTGTAACCCTAATCCCCATTCGGATGAACGAAAAGAAAGAAATGAAGAAGGAAATGAACATGAACGGGTCATACCTGGACCTTCATACCGAGCCCGCGCGGTGGAGGATGAAACCGCTGCGGCCACCGTACTCGCCGGCGGCCGGGTCCTTTTGGGAGCCCGCGCGGTGAAGAATGAAACCGCCGCGGCCACCGTGCTCCACGGCGCGCGCGCGAGAGAGAAGGGCGCCGTCTGCTAGCCCGCTCGACGGCGGCGAGCTCAGCCCAGGGCGAGCTCGCGCGCCGGCGAGGGGGGCAGCAGCGGCGCCACCGTCTTCGACTTCTCCGGCCGGGGTCCATGGGTGGCCGCGCGCTACTCAGGAGACCGAAGGGAAGGGGAGAGAAGAAGGCCGGTGGCCACACGAGAAGAAGAAGGATGACATGACGCCCCTGCTCCGGCGAGCCGCCGGCGGATGCGGCCACCAAGACTGCCGAGCGGCACTGAGAGCGGTGGAAAGAAAGAAACAAGTGAACTAGGTCACGAGTTCGGCGGCCGGTGGGGAGGGTTTTGATCTACCGATCTCTGCGCTCCACCATCGGATCAAACGGACGGCCAGGATTGAGTCGGGTTTTTGAAACCCTAGGCCATCGGCTGACGGGCCGCTGATGGGCCGAGGTGCTGCGGCTGGCAGGCCATCCTTGGCTAGCCGAGCTGGGCCGCCTCCGCTGGCTGGGCCGCGGGGGGAAGAAAAGGGCCTGGCTGGCTGGGCCGCCTTCGCTGGCTGGGCCGCGGGGGGAAGAAAAGGCCTTCGGGCCAAATATGAAGAAAACGAAAATTTTTTTTTCCAGAGGCAAATTTATATGAATTTGATAAATAAATGAATGAATTTGAATGAAATTTTGATAAGAATTTTTCGTGCAAATTTGTCCAACGACGTTTTTGCTCAGAAATAATGAAAATTTTTTTTTTTAGTGCTTCTGGAAAATAATATTATGAGAATTTTATTATTGTTTCCGCTGCGTACTTGATATGTTTATTTTCATTATCAAATTCGAACCAACGGGAGAATTTGGTTTTGAAAAATAAATAATAATTGAAGATGAATTGTAGTATTGTTATTTTCTGACCAACGTTGTTAATAACAATATTATGATTTTGATTCATGAAAATTGTGCATTAATTTTATTTCTGCCCAACGGTGATGTAAAATTATTGCATAAATGAATTATATGTTTTAATTTGACCAACGTTGAGTTAAAGCATATGATTCCATGTATAAATGTTACTCACTTACTCTGATGTGGTTTCAGGAGGTAAATGCATTGTGAACATCGCGAACATCCCGACACTCAACGGGAGCAATTACCGTGTGTGGCGGGAAAAGTATGAATTGGAACTTGCATTGGGAGAGGTCGATTATGCCATCATCTCACCGTGTCCCACTGAACCAGAGGACCCGGTGAGAGGTGATAATGAATCTGACGCTGATTTCACTGCTCGAAAGCGTGATCATGCTGAGATAAGAATGAAATATGACCTTGAACATAGGCAATGGACTCTCTCCAATCGCAAGTGCCTGTTGGTGGCCAAAGCCACCATAGAAGAACAGATAAGGGGCTCAATCCCTGAATGTGCTACTGCCACAGAATATCTTGAGAAAATCAAGAGTCAGTTTACTGGGTCTACCAAGGCCACAGCAAGTTCACTGATAAAGAAACTTGTGAATGAAAAATATACTGGCGGTAGCATCAGAGAGCACATCTTGAAGATGAACACCACGGCATCTAAGCTGAAAGAGATGAATTTGAAGGAAGATGATTTCCTGATTCATTTAATTTTTGCTTCTTTGCCAAAAGAATATGATACTTTCATTGTGAACTACAACATGCAGCCTGAAAGATGGGGCATAGAGAGACTCATCTCAATGTGTGCTCAAGAAGAGGAGAGGATAAAATCCTCACAGAGTGAGTCCGCTCATTTTGTGAAGGATAATAAAAGAAAGAACTTTAATAGCAAGAATTCTAAACCACAGGGGAAACCCAAGTGGGACAAGGCCTCTTCCTCACAGGGAAAGAAACCCCAGGAACCTGAGAATCAGCAGAGCAACTCCTATGGTGGAGCTGAAAAGGACCAATGCAAGCACTGCTTCAAGAAGGGACACTACAAAAGAGACTGTCCTGACTTTCTGAAATCTCTACTGAAAAGAGGTGATGAATTTATTACATTTGTAGATGAATCCCTGTATTTATGTTATGCAAAATCCACTTGGTGGGTTGATTCAGGAGCAACTACTCATGTTGCAAATTCCTTACAGGGGTTAAGTGGGACGAGAACCTTGCAAAGAGGAGAAAGAACGATTAAAGTTGCGAATGGAGTACAAGCCGATGTTGAAGCAATTGGAGATTTATCTCTAGAATTGAAGAACGGCTTTGTACTTAGACTTAAAGAAGTACTTTTCGTTCCCTCTTTGCGTAGAAATTTAATAAGTGTTTCGAAACTCGATGATGATGGAATTGATTGCCATTTTGGTGATGGCAAATGTAAGATACTCGTTAATAATGAATGTGTTGGTCTTGCCTTCCGACAAGACAAACTTTATTTATTATCCCTTGATGAAAATGCGAACAATGTATGCGATGAGAATATGAATGATTCCCCATCTGCGAATGTAATTAAGAAGCGGAAGCGAATTGATGATGCCTCTTCGAAATTATGGCACTGTCGCTTGGGTCATATTTCGAGGGGGAGAATGGAACGGCTAATTAAAGAATCAATTCTTCCGCACTTAGAATTTTCAGATTTAGAACAATGCATTGATTGCATCAAAGGAAAGTATGTCAAGAAAATTAAGAAAAATGCCAAACGAAGCACAGGAACTTTAGAAATCATCCACACTGACATATGTGGTCCATTTCCTGTGAAAAGCGTGGATGGTTATGATTCGTTTATAACATTCACAGACGATTACTCTCGTTATGGCTATATTTATCCAATTAAAGAAAGATCGGAAGCATTGGATAAATTCAAAATATTTAAAGCTGAGGTTGAAAATCAGCATGATAAGAAAATAAAGATAGTACGATCAGATCGAGGTGGAGAGTACTATGGGCGACATACCCCATATGGTCAAATTCCTGGACCGTTTGCAAAGTTTCTACAGGAAAATGGCATAGTCGCTCAGTACTCCACACCGGGGGAGCCTCAGCAGAATGGAGTGGCTGAAAGACGAAACCGTACCTTAATGGATATGGTAAGAAGCATGATAAGTTACTCCACTTTACCGATTAGTTTATGGATGGAGGCACTGAAAACCGCCATTCATATACTTAATCGAGTACCAAGCAAATCGGTGCCTAAAACACCGTATGAATTATGGACAGGAAGGGAACCCTCACTTAACCATTTACGTGTGTGGGGCTGTCCAGCTGAGGCAAAAGTGTTTAACCCAAATATAGGAAAGTTAGACTCCAAGACAGTCAGCTGCCATTTCATTGGCTATCCAGAAAGATCGAAAGGATATCGATTTTATTGTCCTGACAGACATACGAAAATTGTAGAAACAAGACACGCTGTGTTCTTGGAGGATAACATGATCAGGGGGAGCATGGTAGCACGAGAAATAAGCCTACAGGAGAAACGGGTACATGTACCCACTCCGATGGTTGAAGAACCATTCTTTACGCTACCTGTTGCTGTTGAGCCGACAGTGCAGGACACTGCAGAGCCAACACCTGTTGCAAGTTCTCCCGTGGCGACAACTAATGAAAATGAGGAACCTGTCCTTGAGGAGGCTGTCCTTGAGGATCCCATAGAACCAAACGTCGCACATGAGGAAGAACAACAACAGCCCAATGTGGAACAAGTGCCAGAGGCCCCTAGAAGGTCTCAAAGAACAAGAAGGTCAGCTATTTCTAATGATTATGAAGTTTATGAAACAGAAGAATTTCAGATGGGGGATGATCCCACCTCATTTGAAGAAGCCATGAGAAGCGACCACTCATCAAAGTGGCTTAAGGCCATGGAAGATGAAATGAAATCAATGAGTACCAACAAAGTTTGGGACTTAGAAATCATTCCTAAGGGAGCCAAAACAGTAGGTTGTAAATGGATCTACAAAACAAAATATGACTCCCAAGGGAATATAGAAAGATTTAAAGCGCGACTTGTGGCGAAAGGCTTTACGCAAAGAGAAGGGATTGATTACAATGAGACGTTTTCTCCAGTTTCATGTAAAGATTCCTTCAGAATTATAATGGCACTTGTGGCCCACTATGATTTGGAATTACATCAAATGGATGTAAGAACGGCGTTCCTTAACGGGGATTTGGAAGAAAATGTTTATATGGCACAACCGAAAGGTTTTGTTGTAAAAGGAAAAGAAAATATGGGATGCCGTCTAAAGAAATCAATCTACGGATTGAAACAAGCCTCAAGACAGTGGTATTTGAAATTTGATAGAACGATAAAAGGTTTTGGGTTTAAGGAAAATGTTGAGGACAATTGCGTTTACGCAAAATTTAAGAATGGAAAGTATATATTCCTAATTCTGTATGTGGATGATATCCTGCTTGCTAGCAGTGATGTCAGTCTACTAATGGAAACGAAGAAATTCTTGTCCTCAAACTTCGATATGAAAGATCTCGGTGAGGCCTCGTTTGTTTTGGGAATAGAGATTCACCGAGATAGAAGAAAGGGGGTACTGGGACTGTCGCAAAAGGCATACATAGAAAAGGTTTTGAAGAAATTTAGTATGCATGCGTGCAGTTCTTCACCTGCTCCTATTGTCAAGGGCGATAGATATGGGGAACATCAATGTCCCAAGAATGAATATGAGATTAACCGAATGAAAGCGGTACCGTATGCTTCAGCAGTTGGAAGTTTACAATATGCTCAAGTGTGTACACGCCCTGACTTGGCTTTTGTCACCGGGTTACTTGGCAGATATCAAAAGAATCCAGGAATAGAACATTGGAAATTGGTGAAGAAAGTCCTGCGTTATTTGCAGGGTACGAAAGGCCTCATGCTAACGTATAGAAGATCTGATTCCCTGAAGATAGAGGGATATTCAGATTCTGATTATGCGGGAGAAGAAAGAAAATCCACGTCAGGATATATATTTACTCTCGCAGGAGGGGCTATATCGTGGAAAAGCTCCAAACAAACCGTAACTACATCCTCGACAATGTATGCCGAGTTTGTAGCATGCTATGAGGCAACGGGGCAGGTGAATTGGCTAAAGAAATTCATACCCGGATTGAAAGTGATTGATGATATAAATGAACCGATGAGGTTGTATTGTGATAACAACCCAGCAGTACAATATGCTTACAACAATAGGTCAAGTGGTGCTGCCAAACACATTGACATAAAGTACTATGTTGTAAAAGATAAAGTTCGGGATCATATTATAAATCTTGAGCATATAAGTACAGAGAAAATGCTCGCGGATCCGCTCACTAAGGGCTTACCACCCAACGTGTTCAGAGAACACGTAGCCGGCATGGGTTTAAGGGAAAGCCTATGATTCCCGAACATACGAAGGGCCCAGAAGAAACTTCATTCCAAAACAGAGAAATGTGTTGTAGCTGTTAGTCTAACGGCACTAATTGCTGTGACGATGAAACAGTTCAATGCACCAATCTGCAATGGAATAGGATAGAAACAAGAAAAATATGAATCGAAAGTTTAAGTATGAAATTAAAGAACGAAGAAGATGATGAGAGATCAAGGGGGAGAATGTTAGGTTATGATCTCCCTGTCATTAGGCCCAACGGCCTAATGGGCCTTGTTCTCGCGCCCTGATCGGGGGCGCCCAACCCAATATGGTTGGTGGGCCCCCGTCGCACAGCGCTATATATAGGAGGTGGGGGCCGGGGCTCAAAGCACGAGGTTTGCCGCAGCCAGTTCCCACCGACATTCCTAACCCTAATCCCGATCAGAGAAGGGGCGCTGCCAGCGACGGGAAGCCGCCACCGACGATGGCTCCGCCAGCGAACGACTCCAACACCGGCGCTTCTTCCGGATCGACTGCTGCTGCTCCTAGCGACGGTTTGCGCATTTCACTCGTTCCCTTTTCCACTTAACAGCAGTCGTAGCGGTAGTCATACACTTACTGTAAATCGATTTCGTCTACTGCTCACTGAGATCCGAACCCGATCTAACGAATCCAACGAACTACGAAACACAACACCTCAATGCCAGGATTTTGGTGATGATTTTGGCAATGCTATGAATGAGAGGCTTAATGGCCGATAGTCACCAATCCTTTCAGCACCTTCTTTTTTTGGCACCAGAATAATGTTTGCAGTGTTTATCATTGTGAGGCTATTTGTTCTCAGATCATAGAAACTTTGGATGACGCTCATCAGCTTGTGCTTCACTAGGTCCCAGCAAGTGAGGTAGAAAGCCATAGGGAAACCATCCGGACTTGGTGCTTTGTCTTTTGGCATTTGCTTAATAGCACCAGAACTTCTAGCTCGTTGAAAGGGGTGTCTAGTATGGTAAGGTCAACCTACGGTAAGTTCAGGGTGTCCTAGTTGAGGTCAGTCGTTCTTTCAGGAGGACGACTCTGAAGTGAAGTGCTCCTGGACGAGAGTCTGTTTTTCCACATGGTCGATGGCCCAACCTTGTTCGTTTTGCAGCCTCTGTATGAAATTTTTGCGCCTTCTTGAATTAACTTTGAGATGAAAATTTTGTGTTGGCATCCCCGAGCTTTAGATTTTTAATGCGCGAGCTTTGGCGCTTCCTGGCCCGCTCTAGGATTGAAAGGCCCACAACTCTGTGTTTTAATCTTGTGCGCAAATCCCTTTCCAATGCAGTGAGAGGTCTGCTCTCTTGGGATACATCCAGCCGTAAGATGACCTAGCAATAAAAGCAGCCAGCACCGACTCCAAGTTGTTCTTCGTCAGAATCAATTTTTTTTTTGCGGCCAGGCATATAGCCCGTTTTTCATTAAGCAGAGGAGAATGGTCAATAGACCTATACATAGTTGATACAAAGGAGTCACAAGTAATCCCAAGATTACCAAAGACAACCCCAAGACACTGACGAAACACAGGGGGGACCACCACCACCGAACACCGACCAACTAACAACTAAGTTGTGCCTGCAACAAGGGATACATCCACACAAAGGTCGCCAACCGAGGGGGTCCAGCCGCTGTGGCCAAGCATCCACCAGAACCTCAAGCAACCAGGTAGTCGCGAGGTGAAACCGCCAGTGACCAGGTAGCCACTGCGAAGAAGACGTCGTACACCAGAGGCTCCAGCGACCAGGTAGTCGCGAGGTCAAACCGCCAGTGAGTAGGTAGCCACTGCGAACAAGACGTCATACGCTAGGTAGATACGGCGACACCAAACACTCGAGCTGGACGGACCACAGTGAAGAGGAGATGAAGCACGACATACACAAGCTAGGAGCGGCATCGACAGGCCGACTGCGTCCATCCCGACCGCCGGCCACCGCACCGGCCTCCAACATCAACGCAGGGGGAGGGCCTTTCGATAGACGCTTCCAAGGAAGTGAACGACACCCAAAGGCATCGCCGTCATCGACCCAACGAATGGGTAAAGCTTTCACCATTGCGCCTCACCCCAAGCAACGCCGGAGACCAGAGACCGATTCCGTGCACGCAATGGCACGAAGATCACCTTCCCAGTCGCTGTCGATAAACCGTGTCGCAGGTGTGCCCGCTCGACCGGCATCAGCCTCGCCACCATGACGTTGCAGATGCGTGAAACGAGCGAGACGACGCCATCCACGCCACCACGGCGTCGATGACGCACCGCCAGAGTAGCCGCCCACACCACCATGGTGCAGGACAGAGCGCTACTGGCCGCACCACCCATACCACCGTTCGCCCCGCATCGAGCCGCCGGAGCCGAAGGAGCGAGGTGCCAGCGCAGTTAGAGAAAGGGGGCAATCGAGGATGGCGGGCCCCACCACCCATGCGCACAGCAGCGCACACGGCCCCCGCCCGCGCACCCCTAGCCCCAAAGGAACCGGCTCCGGCCGCCGGCGGTGGGGGTGGCCCTGGCCACGACCGCCAAGCCTCGGGGGGGGAGGGGGAAGGGGCGGGGATGGCAGGGCCGAAGCCAGATCCGGGGCCCCACGGGCCCGGATCCGGCTGACCCCAACCCGCCCCAGTCGTCAGAGAGCCGCAGGCCCCCCATGGACGGTGACCGAGCCACCGCCGCTAGGCGGGTAAGGGGGGGTCGGGCATCTCAAACCGCCGGATCTAGCCCGCAGATGCTTGGATCTGGCCGGCCAACGCCGGAGTTCGCCGGAGATGGTGGTGGGGCGAGGCGGGGGAGGTGGAGCGTGGGGAGGGGGGAGCGGGGAGTGGACGGTACCCCTTTTTGAGGGCGCCGCCGCTGGCCGCCGCCGCCACGAGCAAGGGCGGCGACGACAGCGGGAGTAAGGCTGGCGAGAGGGGGGTGCTTGGTGGCGGGTGGCGGCGCCGCCCGAGTCGCCCTCCGCGAGAGCGACGCGGGGGCCAGGGGAGAGAAGTCTAAGCACATAAACTCTCCTAGCTTCATTCAATGCTAGATGTAGAAGAAGCTTCATTCAAAGTTTACAGTCCAATGAAACAGTGGTATATACGCAAAATGAGAAAGAACAAACAATGCTTCAACACTTCAACAACCTATTTGGCAGCCCAAAACCCAGAACCCACACCGTGAATTGGGACATGCTTGATTTACAATCACAGAACCTATCTCATTTTGAGGAACAGTTCTCAGTTGAGCAAGCTAGAGCAATGATAAATGATTTGACTACGGAGAAAACACCAGGCTCGGATGGCTATATTGGGATTTTCTACATAGCGTCGTGGGAAATAATCAAACATGACATAATGGGAGCAGTGAACTACTACAATCAGCATGACTAGTACCTAAAGATGTACGGTCAACACTACACATATTGTCCTCATACCAAAGAAAATTGATGCAGCCTCGTGGTCTGACTTTCGTCCAATAAGTCTGATGCATAGTATGGCCAAACTGATATCCAAACTATTGGCGTCAAGGCTAGCCACCTCCTTTTCTTTGACCTCGAGAAGCCAGAGTGCTTTTACTATGGAACAGAGCAAGATGATAACTTCCTGTACATTCAAGGGTAATCAAAGATTTACATAAAGCCAAGTATCCAGCTTTATTCGTCAAGTTGGACATCATGAAGGCTTTTGCTTCGATCAAATGGGATTATTTACAGGAAGTTTTATAGAAACTAGGATTTGGCGCACGGTGGCGAGCTTGGGTGTGTGCCCTCATGTACACAAGTTCCTCTGTTGTTTTGATTAACGGTTCAAGAGGTGAATGGATATGATCATGGGAGGGGTTTAAGGCAAGGTGATCACCTGTTATCTTTACTATTTGTTCTAGCAATTGACCCCCTGTAGAGGCTCTTTGAAAGTGCCACCCAGGTCAACATGCTACAACCAATTCAACACAGATCTGTGAAGCTAAGGGTGAGCCTATATGCTGATGATGAGACAATGTTTTTTGAATTCGACGATGCAAGAGATCAATGCAATGCTTGAGATTTTATCGGCCTTCAGTCAAGCATCTGGTCTATAACCAATCTTTATAAATGTGTGTTCCATCCAATTGCTTGTGATCCCTCACATCTCTAGTTGCTCTCCTAGATGGCATTCCATCTGAGGTCAAAGCCTTTACATGCAAATATTTGGGTCTTGCCTCTAAATGTTAAGCCACTACGGAGGGTTGAGGTTTACCCGTTGATTGATAAAGTGGTTGTGAAATTGCCGAGTTGGAAGGCCACGTTCTTCGATAGACATGGGTGGCTTAATTTGGTAAACTCTATGAGCTTTTTCTTCAATTCTAGTGCACTTCCCAGTCTTTCCAATCAAGGAATGGTCAATAAAGCACATCAACAAGATTAGGAGGGGGTTCCTTTGGAAAGGGAAAGCTAATGCGAACGGGGTCACTATCTAGTGCAATGGCCAAAAGTAGCAAGACCAAAGAACCTTGGTGGGCTGGGGATCCTTGACTTGGGCAGATTTAGAAGGGCTTTGAGACTTATATGGCTTTGGTACAAGTGGGTTGATCCTGCAAGACCGTGGGTGGGGACTGTTCTGCCGTGCGATCAAAGGGGTAAAGCTCTTGTTCGTGCCTTGATGGTGGTAACTGTTGGGCGAGGAGACAAAGCGAGCTTTTGGAACTCATCTTGGCTAAATGGTTGAGCACCAGTTGACACATAGCACCAAATCTGTACCCATTGGCTTGGAGAAAGAACTAAAAATGAATGATGAGCTTCTAAATATGAACTGGACATGGGGTTTATGGAGGATAGAATCTGTACAACAAATGACGGAGTTTGTGAAACTCTGGGACCTTGTGTAGGAAGTCCAATTGGTGGAACAGGACAACACCTTGTGCAAGATCGGCATAGCTAGCACAGTTTAAAGGATCAGTGTCCCCCTTTCAATTCCAAATCTATATATCTGGAGGGCGCATGCTGAGGAGAAACACATGTTCTTCGCATGGTTACTATCACAAGCAAAGATCCTAACGATAGATGACTTAATACAATGGAATTGTCCATGCAATATATTGGTATTTATTAACGCACACAGAGAAATCCGCAAGCGCACGGATACCGATGTAGCTTTCACCAAGGAGTATTCCAAGGTATCGATTTCCACGAGGAACGCGAAGTGAACTAGTAATGAATCAAGAACGTCCCAGGAAAGACTAAATGAAATGTTTTGTGGGCAGAGAGGGTCTCCTAAGATTTTATAAGATGAACTAATTAATCAAGGCTAAGGCTTACTACACTCATTTATTTTGGAGCAATAGTACCTTTCTGACCATCGAATGAATTGAGGAGAAGTGGTAGGGGGAAGACTGCCAAAAAGTTCTATGAAGATACCAATCCTAACGTGGTGGATTACAAAGGCCTTACAGAGCTGTCACCTCTGGGGCTACCACAACTATGCGTAGGATTGGGTGCAATCTCAGGTAAACACTAGCCTAGACACCACGTCTACACTAACGATTACTACTCTAATTCAACATTAAAACTAGAGCACTCAATGCAAGCAGAGATCAAGTAAGTAAAGTAAGAACTGAACTTAATTAAATAGAAAACTTAGAAATACTAGAGAAATAACCTTAATATTACTCAAAGATGAGCTGCACCCGCAGAGATACAAAGTCGAGGAGGATCTGACAGGCCTGGCTCCTCCCCAGCTCTCTCCTCTTCTCTCTCCATATTCTCTCTACTACAACTAGATGAGAGCCATCTAGAGAGACACTACCACTACAACTATGATGAAGAGAGTGGAGCTCAAGTGTGTGGTGTGTCTTGAGAGTGAGGGGGTACCCCCTCCATTTATAGTGGAGGTGGAGTAGGGGCTACTCCACCACCATGTCATCAATCCATGTGACACCCCTTCTCTTCCCTTGATGAAACCGCCACAAAACAATGCATAGGATTGATCTTCAGTGTGTTTCCTTGCATGTGAAGAAGAGTGAGGCAGTTCAGACACTGGGTGGCACCGGGCGGTGTGGTGAGGGCGCTGGCCGGCACCCCACTGAGGGTCGGGCCCTCCATCTTGTGTGTGGTGGCCGTCCAGGTGTAGAGCGTGGGTATGAACATTTTTTGTGCATTTGATCACGACAGTTGGATGGTGGGACCATGGATCCTTATACTTCCATCCTGGAGTGTTGATCAACCAACCGACTTGCCACCAACGAATGGATTCACTTGGGAGTGTGTTGCTACGGATCAGTGATGTGGAGGGGAGCCAAGTGGCGCCGGGCGACGCCAAGTGGGCTCTAGCCCCCCTGCTGCGTGGAATGCCTTCTAGAAGCCTTGTATTGACATGTGTTGACCATTTTTGCCCCTGCATACACAATCTTCCAAGTACAAGTGGAACCAAGTAAAATCATAATATAATGCTTTTATCTTGATTTTATGCTCAAATGAATATCATGTTGATGGTCATAAATGATGAATAAGGAACATCAACAAAATCCAACATGTCTAATGTGCAACCAACATCTAAAGACAACATGACATCTTTGTGTACTTTACCCTTTTGTTTTAGAAGTCTAGCTACTTGTCAGAAATTGGGTAGGAGATTGTATAAGGCTATCATCACCAAATGTGGAGACAATGCAACAATGGTGCACTACAGGGGCAATCCGCTTTGTAGCAAAAAACAACGACAACAATATTAATGTACATGACATGGAATATATGGAAGGAGTGGAATTTAAGAGCTTTCCAAGAAATAGATATCACCTTTACAAGTGATGGGATTAATCAAGGAGGAGTTGGGGCTTAAGCAAGCATGCGGACACCCATATGTTCCCTAATGTTTTTTTTGCTTTATGTACCACGTTTGTGTCCCTTTTTTACCCATGTAATTTACTTATGTAAAATTTTGACTTGCTTTCTTCTTATGATATGGCAAAGCTCCTACTAAGGTTTCAAGAAAATTGTAGATGCTCCAATAAAAACTAGTGAAGAGTATTAACACTTCAAAATCTCATGAAAAAGCTGAGTCTTCCTAACCCTCTCTTTGCATTCGGCAGTTTACTTTATAAGAATTGTCATGATATAGTAGGGTCAAAATCTAGGTTGCATAACATTTTTTGTAGTAAATTAGTCACGCTTTGTCAGCATTTGGCTAAGTGACACGTTTATATTATGCAAAAAAGGTTTGTAAAAGCCCAATCCACTCCTTATTGGGTGTATTGTCCTTTGAAAGAGGACAAACAATGAGAATAATGAAGAAAATTTAGATGTACATAGTGGCATTAAGCCCATAGGAGAGCTCCAACTAAAGGCAAAGGTATATGAGTTGAAAGAGCATATCTCGTTATGAGGGCAAGAGCAAAAGAAAACTTGGCATGATAGGTTAGGAGCAAACATAATCTAACTAATAGAGACAATAATGCATTTGGGAGAAGTATTGAAAACAACAATATTGATCCTCTAGGTATTGACACGGTCTCTTATATAACACTATAACTTGCAATTGTGATAAATATATCGTTTCAAATAGTGAAAACTATATACTATAAAATTATTTTTATGATGAATCTAGTGCCTAACATCAATCATGAGTTGTAAGTGTAATTAACTTTTCATATACCGATGATCTAATTTAAACATATGTGACAATATAAATTTCAAAACAACCATGAGAGTATTTATCTTTTGGTAGGAAAAAAAAGGCGCTTCTCGAGAAGCAAAATCCTATTGCTATCAGTCGATTGATGCAAAATTGTTAAGGCTATACATGTAGATACAAAAGAATTTTTTGGTCTCTGGTTCTAGTTTATACCTCATATTAAAGAGTGAAGTGATCCTTCTGTACATCCTTTTTACTTCTTACCATGCCTAGCGTCTCTCTTGACCCATGACCTGTGCCCATACGAGTTAGAACCACATGCTTTGTGCATCCAACAATGGCTCGTAGTCCTATTATAATATGTAATAGAATAGATGGCACAACCATTACATAAATCTCTGAGCCACAAGAACATTTAGATGACCGCGCAACAAGGTGTACATTCCTGTTGTAACGCATGGACACATTTACTTGTCCCTTTAAAGTATAAAGATAGTTCCATGTCACGGAAATAATATATTTACACATTTTCTATGGAAACACATTATAGACCAAACAAATGAGCATGCATGATAAGTTGGAGGCTCAAATCGAGGCAGAGATATTCTATCACACAAGGAACGAATGTTCAATAACTACATCCTTGTTGATGCAATGACTAGGATGTTTTTGTGCCATGACTCTACCCACTAGGGTTTTAAATCTTGGTGTACTCCTATTTAGATATTTGTGAACTTAATGATTATGTGCATTCTTAGTCACAAAGGTGAAAAGTCAGACTTCATCAGTAAGAAATAAATTAAATAAATGAAAAAGTTCCTTAAAGTGCAGAGATAGTCATGGCAAAATGGGAATTTTTGCCGCGAATAGATCGAAGTATTGACATGCAAAATTAAATGTTTTTTGAGTTTGATAGTCGAAGATATAAAAATTACTTTGTCTTCATAGTTAGTGAAGTGCTCGAATATAACAATATACTTTTGAGATTTCTATTAATTTGTTTTATATTATGACTTGGATTTTGATGCACTATTCAGAATTTTTCGAAGATTTCTAAACATTTATTTCGTTTCATGATATGGAGATTCGATATGCTCTCAAAGATTTCTTAACATTTATTTCCTTGCACAGAGATTTGATTTTCACATCTATCTCTACGTACGTCACATGTATTTTAATGCAATGGTATCGAATCACAGATTATTGCATATAGATCCAAGTTAGCCTTAGGTTCTAATACTCTATAAATACAATGGTCCAATACATGTAAGGTATACACAAGCACCTGGTTACCTAGAAGAGATACTTGATTATAGCAACATCAACACCAAAGTATAGTACAGGATGGCTACAAAAGTGACCCTTGAAGTTTTGATCTTTGCTTTAGTTTTCATCATGTTTACAACACATCAAACTCGGGGTGAGCCAGATTTTTATCTCCAGAAAGATTTGGTTCTATACAAATGCAAGTATTCCATAAAAATTTCAGGTGACTATATTGGTCCAGATTCCACTTTGTCGTGAACTTGTGGAAGAATGTGATATGACTTGCATTTGCCAAATTCTCACCATGGAAGATGAGAAGACAGTAAGCATAGATAAGATTCTTCGTCTTGCACGCGATTGTAACAAGCCAGTGCCAGTCGGAAGCATATGTGGAAGTAAGTAGTTAATATCATTTGTGTTCCACTAACATCTAGTACATATATCAAGTACTAAATGTAAACAGTTGTATTCTCACACTTTTATCGATTTAGCATTGATAACAAATATGATTTATTTTGTTTCTTAGGTTTTTCTCTTCCATCACTGCTATCATCATCGTCATCATCATCGGGAGGAATAAATATGGGCACATCTATCTTTAGTATCATATCTTAGTTATAGCTAGTTGATGAATAATAACAATGAAGCCAATGTCCTAAAACGTTTGATTGCATTTATCTATGACATGGACCTCTGGTGAGATTAATCTTCAAAGAGATGCAATGATGACCTCATTTGCATTTGAGTTTTTTTTCATGAAAATCATTAAGAGATTTGTCATACCATTTTATTAGAAGATCATAAAAAATAACAAGAAAACCAAAAAAATCTTGACTACATGGGCCGATTCAACCTGACCCAACCACATGGGGCACCGATCACAAAAACAAAAACAACCATCACACACTGGCTACAACGATGGAAATAAGACCAAAGGCTTAACAAGAAGCAGGGGAAGAGGAAGAAAACAAATACTCTTAACAACTAAATACTACTCCCTCCATTCCAAATTATAAGTCATTCCAAGAATCTTGAAGAGTCAAAACATCTCAAGTTTAACCAAAATTACAGCGAGAATTACAAAGATTTATAACATCAAATAGGTATACTATGAAAATATAATTAATAAAGAATCTAATGATACTTAGTTGGTGTCATAAATGTTATTATATTATTATATAAATTTGGTCAAACTTGAGATGCTTTAACTCTCCAAGATTCTTGGAATGACTTATAATTTGGGAAGGAGGGAGTAGAATATACTAACTATCGCTATCGCCAAATGGTATCAAGTTAGGAAGCAACTTCGGCGGGCTTTTGGGCTTGATTCTAGAGGGTACCATTGTTTCACTCTTTCTAATTATGCCACTAGAAGTACACAATAAGCCATCATATTGTCAACCTTGATTTTGTCGATTTTTGCTTGATGTATGTTTCCATGATTTATTAAACTTTATCCATTGTCATTCAAGGCTGTGAGGAGGGTTGAACTGGGCTATAAAAATTAAAAGTAACAAACATTACCTTTGTAGTTCTACTCACCCCTTATTTGGTTGAAGCTCAAGACTAAAAGAATTACACTAAGAATAAGTCCCTAGGGCCATCACATCAAACATGTCCCATTGACGCAAAATCTAGTCACACACACAAAGAGGTAGTGTGCTCAGCACAAGGATCAAATTGAAGCAGGGCCAGAGAAAACCGCCCTATCTGGTTTCCAAAACCATCTTGGCTCATTTTGGTAGATTGACCATGATAAAAACCAATGAATGCTTCCCGAGAAGGATCTCGCTAGGAGGACACACCTAGGGCTGTTCTGGGTCAACAAGATGAAGGGATCGGTTGATGGCTAGAGGGGTGAATAGCCTATAGAAATTTCCTTCAAAAGCACAATAGTAGCAAAAACTAGTTAGGCAACATAAGGCCCTAAAAAGCACTAAGCCTAACTAGCAAGCAAGCCAAAACAGGAGCAAGCCCTACAAAATTCTAGTATCATAGGTAAACAACTAGTTACACTACTAGAACTAGGAGGTACTCGAACAAGCAACTTGACTACTCAATCTAGCAAGAACAACTACACAAGACAAGCAAACTAGAGAGCTAAATAACTACGCAAGCAAGGAGTGCACAAAGTAAAGAGCACAAGTGTAGTAGGTGCAAACCACAAGGGGAGACACAAGATTATTCCCTAAGGTTCCATTGTTTGTCGTCAGCTACCTATGTCCCCATTGTGGCATATCCAAGGATCACCGCTCCTCTACTAGCTCAACAATCCCTCAATCTTGGCTCTGATGTGAGCGCTAGTGGATGAGCTGGCTCAATCATGAGGTACACCAACAACACCATGAATCCACTAGAGTTACTCTTCACCTCCGCTGGTGGGGATGAGCACAAGAGATCCTTGCTGTTCATCCTCTAGAGCCCCACAAAATCTCCTTGCGATGCTCGACAGATGTCTGCTGCCTCTAAGCCATGTAGGTGGCGGCAACCACCAAGAGTAACAAGAATTCCACAACTTCAATGATGAACTAGTGCCACTAGATGAAAATGCACTAGATCCTCTCTAATCTCCATCAAATGTGATTTTCTGTCACACCCGGTCCAATTTGGAATTTGGTCCATAGTGGCCCATGTGAATGTTATGAGATATTGTGGAGAGTTTAGTCCCACCTTGGTTGTTTAGAGTGGGAGAGACCAACATATAAGGCTTCTAGAGTCCATCTCACCATCCCCAGGTTAATCCTTTTACGTGAAGCGGGGACGAAAGCGTAAGTGAGATGGTGGTAGGTGTGGTTCATTCAGCGTGCAGAGTGGATCTAAGCCGTTTGGACTCTAGGGCATTACAAGTGGTATCAGAGCGGTGTTGACTGTAGGACGTATGCCAAGTAGCACTGGACGTATTCTAAAACTTATTTTACGATAAAACTGTTTTGTCATCCCTTGACTCATTGATTTTGACTATTTCTCTTCCTTGTCTTGTTGTATCCCTTCCTTGATAGCTTCCTTTGAGCTATTATTTCTTACTCCCTTGGATTTTGTTTTATGTTGTTTTTACTAAAAGTTTTCTGATCTTACCTGGTTCAAAGATTCGATGGCTTTTCATCATCCATACTTTTTCTCAGGATGACCACCATTGTTGAAGAAGCACGTGTAGTACCGATGATGTGATTGGTGCTTTATTTTGCCTGATGTGTGCTTGTCTTGTTTGATGTGATGCCTGTGTGTCGCCTTTGTTTTCGTGTTTCAAAGGTAGGCCCGGAAGGTATAAGTCTTGAGAAGTAGCTCGATCTATGCTAAGTGGGGTAGTGACATCTTGTATCTTACTTATCTTTCAATCGATCCTAATTTTTGCCATTTTCTCTTACACCGTTCCTGTCTACCCTTGGTTGTCATGCTACCTTATTAATCTCATCTTAATGGATGATCAACACATGAAGGACTTATCATTAGCAGCAAGCTTTAGAGAAAGTGTTGCCTTCAATGACATCGTCAGGTGAAACAAGATCTTTGTTAAGTGGGGTAGCATCTGCTATCAATAACAGTAAGTCCTGAATATCTCAAGCGACGAGGCATGAGGAGGCATGAAGAACTAAAGATCAAACTTTATCTTTCTTGTCATCTTTTGGCTATCCTCGATCCATGTCTTATATCTCATCAACACAAAGCAAAGAAGCATGAAGACTTAAAGATTAGTGTTATCTATCTCTCTAGTGTCTTTGAATCTCGTTTCTACCTTATCCTGTTTTTTATAGCAGTCTGTCTACCTTAGCTTATATCTCTATTTTTGGATGCCCAAAAATCATGGATAAATTCTGGACAATAGTAGACTTTAATATCTTTCTCTGACCGTAAGAACCACCCTGATATCTATTATGGTTTGGGATTTATGAAAATCACAAGGCGACGCATCTGTGCTGTCAGCAATCCGGAATAGTTTCTGTTGTGCACAGTTTTCGACTACCTTAACTACAGAATCTGGAGAAGAATTCTATAAGGAAGTTGTAGTAAATTTGATAAGCTTTCCAACGGTATAAGCTACAATATCATTGGATTCGTAGAACTCGAGATATAACTGGATTTCTGCACTGCTATGTTTCTGCTCGCGAGGAAGTGCAGGATTACTTGTTCTTGCATATGCTCATGAGTCTCTTTGACATGATAGAAGGACACGATAGTAGTTATCACTCAGAAACAAATGCAAGCTATCCTTTGGTGTACTCTAGTTGATCTCTTCTTAAGAGGGTTTGTCGAACTAAAAGACGACACAAGATGGAGGTTTTATATGTTCTATTTCGTCATTTGGAAGCATCAGCTATCTACATGGTTGCAAAGTCACTATCAAGCGTCAGTATCTTTTCTCAGAGTGGTAATCTGTTAGAACATCTATAAGAATCATAAGGGTCTAAAGGAGACATTTATAAAGTTGGTTATGAGCTTGTGGCATCATCATTGTATAAGAGTTGCTGAAGGAAAAAGAACTTAAGGAGCAAGCTTATAAGGAGATTGACCAATTAAGGGCGGAGTTAGGTCGTCCCCAAAATTTATTAGAAGCTTAACTAGGAAATAGGAAAAATCCCTATGTAATAAGAACGATAGTAGTTGCGAGTCAATTTTAAGTTGGATTGTTTTGAGAGTCAGTTTGTGGTGTGAACAATTGTGTGATTGATGGATTGTTAATGTGATAATGTGTGATTTGGATCTTTGTAATGTGTGCTGGAGTTTGGTAGACAGGCCTACAAGTTCCATGGTTAAGAATATTAAGTTTGATCAAAATATATTAGTTGGTTATGAGGTGAACATAGTTCTGTCCTTTGCTGATTTTTAGGTCAGTCTGGAATGTTTAAGAAATAACTTAAAATCCGTTCATGGGAAATTTAAGAAATTTTACTGGGAATAATTAGACTTCTATATCTTTCCAACCCCGCAAGAATTATTTTAATATCTATTATGAGCTAAGAGATATACCTATTCCAAGTTGGAGTTACTGCACAGTCTGGAATTCTGAAACAGTTTCGGTTAAGTTCAGTTTTTGGCCAATTATTTGACAGATTCAGAAAAAGTATTGTGAATAAAAGTTGTAGATAATTTTGTAAGCTTTCCAACCATGTAAAGATCATCTGAATTGGAAGTCTGTAGCTCGAGATATGACAGTTTTACTGAGTTACTGAAATTAGAATTTGCACAGAGAAATCAGATTTTGCTTATCTATTGAGTTGGAAACCACCTATTGATGTTAGCGAGATTCGTAGTTTCTTGGGATTAGCTGGATATTACAGACGGTTCATTGAAGGGTTTTCTAAACTTGCTAAACCTATTACATCTCTATTAGAGAAGAATGCCAAGTTTGTGTGGTCGGATAAATGTCAAGCTAGTTTTGAGGAATTGAAGAAGAGGTTGACTACAGCGCCTGTTTTGGTTTTGCTAGATTTGAGTAAGAAGTTTTCTATTTATTGTGATGCTTCTCGTCAAGGTTTGGGATGTGTTCTTATGCAAGAAGGCAGAGTTGTGGCTTATGTATCTAGGCAGTTGAGAAAGCATGAGTTGAATTATCCTACACATGATTTGGAGTTAGCAGCTGTAGTTCATGCTTTAAAGATTGAGAGACATTATTTGATTAGACATAAGAGTGATATATACACTGATCATAAGAGTTTGAAGTATATTTTTACTCAGTCAGATCTGAATTTGAGGCAACGCAGATGGTTAGAGTTGATTAAGGATTATGATATTGAGATACACTATCATCCTGGTAAGGCTAATAAAGTAGCTGATGCTCTTAGTAGGAAAAGTTATGCCAATGAGATACGGACGTTGTCTATAACTAGTGAGTTATGTGCTGAATTTGAATATTTGAATTTAGGAATTGTTACTAATACAATGGAATTAGTGATAGAGCCTACTTTAGAGCAAGAAATCTACAAGGGTCAGTTGAAGGATGAGAAACTAAAGAAGATAGCGGAAGATATAGTGATTGGTAAGTCACCAGGGTTTTCGAATGGATGATAATGAGATTTTGTGGTTTGGAAAGAGACTGTGTGTATCTGAGGATCAAGCTGTTCGACAGGCAATTCTTAGCGAAGCTCATGAGTCAGCTTATTCTATTCATCCTGGTAGTACTAAGATGTATTTGGGTCTAAAACAGAAATATTGGTGGGTTGGATTAAAGCGAGATGTGGCTGAGTATGTGGCATTGTGTGACACTTGTCAGAGGGTGAAAGCAGAGCATCAAAGACCTGCTGGATTGTGCAACCAATGAAGATTCCTGAATGGAAGTGGGAGAAAGTTGGTATGGACTTTATAGTAGGGTTACCGCGTACTCAGAGAGGTTATGATTCTATTTGGGTGATAGTGGATAGATTGACTAAAGTTGCTCATTTTATACCAGTCAAGACTAAATTACACGGGAGTACAATTAGCTACCTTGTATATAGAAAGAATAGTATGTTTGCATGGAGTTCCAAAGAAAATTGTATCTGATCGAGGATCGCAGTTTACGTTGCATTTTTGGAAAGCTGTACATGAATCATTGGGAACAAAATTGAATTTTAGTACAGCATATCATCCACAGACAGATGGACAGACTGAAAGGACCAACCAGGTATTAGAGGATATGTTGAGAGCTTGTGCATTGCAATATGGAACTAGTTGGGATAAGAGTTTGCCTTATGCGGAATTTTCTTATAATAACAGTTATCAACAGAGTCTTAAGATGGCACCGTTTGAAGCTTTGTATGGACGTAAGTGTAGAACTCCATTGTTTTGGGATCAGACAGGTGAATCTCAGGTGTTTGGTACAGATGTTCTTAGAAACGCAGAAGATCAAGTGCGAGTGATTCGTGAGAATTTGAGGGTGACGCAGTCTCGTCAGAAGAGTTATGCTGACAATAGAAGAAGAGATTTAGTTTTTTAGGTAGGTGATTATGTATATTTGAAGGTGTCACCTATGAGAAGTGTGAAGAGATTTAACATGAAAGGTAAACTAGCACCAAGGTATGTTGGACCATTTAAAGTTATTGCTAGACGTGAAGAAGTTGCTTATCAGTTGGAGTTGCCTGAGAATTTGTCTGGAGTACATGATGTGTTTCATGTTTCACAAAGTAAGAAGTGTTTGCATGTGTCAGAAGAGCAGATACCTTTAGAAGAGTTGACTGTCAAGGAGGATCTTACATATGAAGAGTTTCCGATCAAGATTTTGGAAACTGCTGAGAGAGTTACTCGAAGTAGGGTTATTAAGATGTGTAAAGTACAGTGGAATCGATATTCAGAGGCAGAGGCAACTTGGGAAAGAGAGGATGAATTGAGAAAATCATATCCGCAGTTGTTTGAGTAAGCAGTCCAATCTCGAGGACGAGATTCTTTTAAGGGGGGTAGAATTTGTAACACCCAAATTTAGGAGTAATAAATTTTAAATAATCTAGAGAAAGGGGAATTAATTTTTTTTTAAAAAAAAATATTTGGTGTTGCATTCATGCTGTTGCATTTATTTTATTTTGTGGTGTGGACTTTATTTTATTTTGATTTGGATTTGAAACTCTATTTGAAAAGGTTTTGGAAAATAAACAAATGAAGAAAAGAAAGAAGAAAAAAAGAGAAAAGCAACTTACCTTCTTACCTGTTGGCCCGGCGGCCCAGCTAGCCGAGCCCAACGTTCCCTGCTTCCCCGTGCCCGCGTCGCTTGGGCCGGCCCAGTACCCCAGCAGCAGCGTTTTCCTCTCTGGTGACGCTGACGAACCGGGCCCCCTTGTCAGCGCCCTCTTCCACCTCCGGTTCGTGGCCGAGACGGACACTATCCTAGTGGATTCCGATTTCCTCATCTTCAATGACTTGGACCGCAAGCCGTGTATCCCTATAAGATCATGGTGACCCCCGCGTTCCGTTTTTCCTTTCACGCGCTGCCCTAGGTCAGAGTCTCGTCGTCGGTGTTGCTTTTAGATCTCGTCGGGTTGGAGCTAAGGTTGCCGCGATTGAGCTCGACGGTAGCCGCATCTTTGTTATCAAAAGTCTTTTTGGTGCTATTCATCTTGAGGTGAAGTATTCGTAGTAGCTGTATTTTCTTCCTCTTGTTTTAAGAGCTCACCCATCGAAGCCAGGATTCACAGGAGGTGGATTTCCGCCTTTCCGAGTCAAGCATCACTGACAAGCTCTTTTGGCCTAAGAAAAGACCATAGGTGAGTTCGCGATGCGCTTCTCCTTCGTTTGAGACAAGTCACGGGCCGATTGGTGGTTTGAGTCACGAGAATCGTTGTTTCCGGCGATGTGGGTCGCGGCGGTCATGGCGACCACCGGCCGGACTTGAGGGAGGTAACCGGAGGAGTACTGTGGAGTTGCTGATGAACCCGAGCCGTCCAAATCGAGATCAACGGCCCAGATTAGAACTTACCCCTTCGCGGGTAAATTTATTAAAGAGACCCTCAGCTTTCTAGTAATCAACCCGCCATCCATAGCGTACTACTGAAAAGGCGTTTTCGTGTTTTGAAAGCGTATTCTCTCCCGGTTAAGTCAAAAATACGTTTTCAGATAATTACAGTTTTGCCACTAGAATTGTTTTGGTCATAAAATCTTCATTTTAACTCCGATTTGATCCGTTCAAGTTGCGTTAGGTTCGTATTTGCGAGCTCTACATGTTAGTGTAGTTGTACAGTTAGTTTGGATAATTTATTTTCGAGTTTATATTAAAGTAATTATTTATATATAGAAAATCTTAGAAAATTCATAACTTTCACGTTTTAACTCCGAATTTGGTGATCTTTGCGTCTGTGTGATCGTAGAAACGTGTAGAAGAGTTTTATAAACTTTTATTACTGTTTTGTTACTGTTGGTGTACTGTTCTAATTGTATCTCTTTGTTTGCTTCGTGTATGTTTGCTTGGATGCATGTGTGTTGTTGATTGATGATCGAGTATAGAAGATGAGCAGTATCTGGACGATCAGGAGTATTATTTTGAGCCAGACCAGCAGTATCATCAGGAAAGCTTTGATTAAGGCAAGTATAACATGGGATCATCCTTGTTACCTATTCACTGAAATTATTATACATATGCATGTGTCTTCCTTGACAACCATAGAGATTATAACTTAGCTATTGATATCTTGTTTCCTTGTCACCTATGGGTTATGCATTTGGATAGCTACTGCTAGCGCTTAATTATGAACAATGATCTTGTAATTTGACTAATGGATTATGCAATCAACCAATTAAGATGATGTTATTTCTGTTTAAAGGGGGCTAGAGCATGTGGGTTATATTGTTGCTCTAGTTACTCTCCGTAAGGACTTACCTGTAAGTGATAACCGGGACATACAGTACAGCTGTGAGGGCTATATGGCTCTGGCTCTAGTTGTTCAAGAGACCTTTTCTAGCTTGTTAGAGGTTACCTTAAATGGCGTAAGAATGGCTTGCCACGTTGGGTGTAGTGCGAGCCCCTGGCCTAGTGTGTATAGGTTGCGGTTGTTGTGCCACTAGGAAGGGGGGTTCTACATCTGCCTGTCGAGTGAATCTAATGGCCCTAACTTGTTAGACGAATTTTTGAATGGCTTTATATGGTCTCTGATGTTTTGGGCCTTGCAAACCCATGCATTTGGAAATCATGACTCATAGTGAAAGTGTACACCTCTGCGCAGAGTTAAAAACTGGTATACTAGCCGTGCTCACGGATACGAACGGCCTTGGGGATTCTTACAGAATAGTTGATCACCATTGTTATATCATGCTTAATTATTGTTGATTATTATTATGCTCATGTTAATGCTATTCATTATCCTTATTACAATTGATCATTGATTCATTAATGGGATTTGGATTACCTTGATGCTACTCCATTGCTAATTATATGATGATTAAAAGCTAAACGCAGTTAAACAGTGTCTAGCCTTTTTGAGCCTCATGAACCCTGTGTTATACTTGTTGAGTTCGACATGGACTCACTCTTACTATTTCCCCAACACTCCAGTGTGTAGTAAGATGCTACTCGGAAAAAGGACAAAGGTGTAGTGGAGTTTCCAGAAGACTAGTAGAAGTGCTAGGCATATGTTACCCCCAGTCAGCCGTCCCTGTGATGTTGGAGCCTGAAGAAAAGATTAGTGACTGTTCCGCAATACTCTGATGTAAGTGTTAATATAGCTATGTATACGTTATATAATAACATTGTTTCTGATATTTTTTTCATTCTGACATATGTGTGGACTTCCTGGGCACACATATGATTAGCCTGGTTTTGTTCTTTAGAAAACCGGGTGTGACATTTTCACTAAGAAAATGTGAGCCGAGTGTTCTCTTGAGCTCTAATAGGTGCGGATATCTAATGGGAGCGCCAAGAGAGCCAAATAGTCTGGCCACACCATCTTTTTATAAGCCCACAAGAGAAAGTAATCATTACCAACTTTCAATAGATTTTTCATGTGCATCTAATAGATTCGGTGAGCACCCGAGTGCTGCCACCATAGCTCTCCAACGGTCAACTCAACAACAATTTTAATTTAGATGTTGCACTAATGAACACTTCGGTGGTTCATCCAATGAACCACTAGAGAGATCCGATGCTCGATCTTGCCCAAACTCATGATGAAAAACTGTCTCTGGACGCAACCTCTAGTGTAATCTCTGGTGCCACCACCAAAGAGATCTAGTGAGTTTTAGAAACTATGAAAAAGGTTCTTAGACCACCTAGATTACTCTGGTGCTCATTTCTAGTGAGTACGGGACATATCTGGTGCCTCTTTTGAAAATATCCACACATGTCAGTCGCCACTATTCCAAAGGTTTGGTTCCAAGCACTTCGGTGCCACCAGAAGAAAATGTGGATGCCCTGAAAACTTGGCTAACAATAGCGCTCCAACGCAACAGTTACAAAGAGACGTTCAAACCATCGTGTATATGCACGTTTACTCTCCGGTACGGTGCACCTCACCGAAGAGTTCTGTTGGGTGTAAAAATACCCCACTGAGTGCCTCTCTCAAACCTTTTTAAAATGTGGTAACTCTCAAATGTGTCCCATGGGACAACAACACCTTTAGCACTGAGTTAACATTTTAAAAGGTTTTCACTTGCTTCCTCATAATGCCACTAGACCTAACTCATATGCATTGTTAGTTCTCACCTAGTGGCACTAGATAACCATATTAGACCTAAACATGGCCGCACTTATCTACACACCTTGGGATAGTGAAATAGAAACATACGCGTATACCTTAGCTTTAGGGCTTTTGCTTCCAACTCCATCCATCTCCAACATATCCATCTCCATGTTGAGCACTTGCATTTTGTGGTTATCACCATCTCGGCATCTCCACCATGCTCCATGCCTTGCTCAACGCTATCTTGTGGACCCTAGCTTATACATCTCCAATGAAAGCATTAGTCCACTAGTTGTCACATCAATTACCAAAACCAAACTTGGGACTTTCACAAGGCCACCTAGAACACCCACAAACATCATAAAGAAGCTCGCAGAACATTAGATATAGGGTTTGGAAAGGTCAAATAGTATATTGATTGTGTTTTTTATCGATTGGCCAGATGCCCTCAATTGTTCGTGGACCTTTATATTTATAGGGTGGGGTGGACTTTCCCCCTGGGGGTTATAACTCTTATAGAATCTATGTAAATATACAATTCCAATTAGGTTTTATGCTAACAATACCATATCTGATTTCCACGAGTGTGGATCTTCCTGAAGGCCATAGTTCTCTTATCTTTACTCCAATGGGCGTTGTTTATATATATTTTAATCGTCTCAATGAGAGGAATGCAATTGTGAATTCCAATTTGTAGTTTGACAAAGATGCAAAATAGGACTTGCCGGTTTTCCTAGATTAGCTGAGATCTGTGAACATATGCAACCTATTTTTTAGTAAAGTTTGCATGCTAAAAATATTCATCTAGACCATAGTAGTCAGCCATAATTTGTTCTAAGGGCGATAATCACGTTATCAGCCAGAATACTTTATCAAACTCAAGTTGATGAAGAAACAATATGTGTCAGCTTCCAAACCTTCTTTGTAAATGAAGAATTCGCTGGAATCACCTCCACTTGTTGCTCCATTTATTATGTCATGTGAATCCACTGCAATATCCCATTTTGTGTGTGAGATAAGCCTGAGGAACACTACCTTGGTTGTAGAGACGTAAAAAATGTTCTTATTGCCTTTATCACCTTATTTAACACTAGAGGATGTATTCTTGATTATTGCTAACAACAATCGGATGTGGTGATAAACTATAGTTTGTACATGCAATAGGATATTTAATTAAATATGGTTGCATATGCATACTATTATAATCCGAAGGTGAGTAACTGCAATGATATAAACAAGACTATGGAGTAATCATCCTAGGATAGGATAAGGTGCAATGGCACGATTACCTTGTTCTTGGTGACTCGTCCGCTCTTGGTGTCTTGTTCGATGGCTTCAAATCCACCATCCATGGACAATTCTCTCTCTTCTAGTTATCTTGTTTCTTCTTGTATTTGGCCAAAAGTTCCTCAAAGCTTGGCCTCACCTTGTTCTTGGATTTGGAACCATTTTAGTTTCCTTGGACAAATTGTCCATGCTAGTTTTGAAACCGGCCAAGCCGGTCTCTATGGCATGGCTATTGTACTTATGTCTTTGCCCCCCCCCCCCCGAGGGTGTTGAAGTCTTCAATGTAGCATCAGGGGTCTTCTCCAATAGCTTTTGCTTGCCTTTCTTCAGAAGTTTAAACCTTTCTTCTCCAATGATCTCATTCTTGCATTTAGTTGATTTAGCTTGATTAATATGTTTATTTTGCAATTCAAGGGCATTGGTTGGGAAGGGATCATTATCAATTTGCATACCACTAATAAGCAGTCGTGCTTCATTGTATTTGCCTACAAAAAAGATTGCAATCATTGGTTTGGATGAGACTATGAGGTATGACATTTCTCGGTCTGGGATTTTTAAATTGGCATGATTTTAATCTTAGTGTAGGTTCCTCGGCATTGGATCTGATTGGTGCCTTGTGTGGTGTATCCTAGTTATAGTTGTCAATTTCCATCTAACTAGGTCCTCCATCTCCAGTTCTCTCATTGTCTCTTGGATTGCTTCCCACAAATCAAAAATTCCCCTCTCCTCATTGGGAAAGGACTGGTGCAATGTTCTCAACCCATTTGTTTTGTGTCAACGCTTTCTAAAATGTTGCCTCCTTTCTTATGGCCTTTTTATAAAGAGTGGGTGCAATGTTTTTGTTGTGTTTCCATTGAGCCAACTTCAAAGCTAGAACAATGTCATTTTTCCATTCCTGACGGTGATGACAATAGAGGCATTGAACAGATCATGGCATGAGTTGTTACAACGGACGTCCAATATATTCCAGATTATATCCTTACTCATCCATTGGAACCATAACCAACGGAGCCTTAAAATGAGGGTGTAGTGTGTTGTTTCTAGAACCTGACCTTTTTTTAAAAAAAAACAACTAGCAGCTGACCCTTCAGTCCAATTGGAGTACCAAAGTTGTGCCATGTCTCCCGAGTGCAATAAGCCAATAACTTTTAATTTGCATCTTAGTACAATAAATTTTTTCATGAAAAAATGATTGTAGTTTCTTCTTGGAGACACAATTGACCCATTTAATACATGGCTAAGCGAGGTTCGATCACGCATAACAAATATAGTTGGCACTTGGCAGCACACTTGTTGTTTTATTTTAGGAACAAGTCCATTTTATTCCCTCAACTGTTGCCTTTATCTAATTTTGACCCCATCTATAATTAATATCGGGTAACTTTGGTTCCTCAACTACTAAAACCGTTCAATTTTGATCCCTGAAACCGCTTACCTGCCCCTCTCTTTCTCTGCCATACCTTAGCCCACCTCACTCTTGCCACAATGGACCTATGGTGCTGCCCTTAGCCATTAACCATGCGAGGATGTTGTTGTTGCTCATCTTCTTCAAGCACAGAGTGTCACTTTGGTTCAGCTCATCAGCAGGCAATGATGGTCCATTGAAGGCCCAACCGCCCCACACAAATGATGCCTAATGGTCTCTTCCCCGATCAACATCGACACATTGGGCATTCTCCGATATTCCGTCCTCGTATCCCAACCCTGGTCGGCGAGCACCGAGGGCTGACCGGCTAAGGCATTAGGCAAGCCACTGCCAGCCACCCACCGGATGTCAGACTGTTGAATTCCGGAGGCCTGATGCCCGAGTGTCCGAGCGCGAGGAGCAGCCAAGCCGGTGCCTCGTCCCTCAACGGCCCCGCCGCCATGTAGCTGGCCAGCAGCCACACAAGCGTGCGGTCACGTGGAGCGATTAGGAAGGCCCGCAACAATGCCGGCGACCAACTGGAGTTGCACCTTTGTGAGTGGCGATGGAGAGAGGAATGGAGGAGTGCGAGCTAGAGCAACCTGGCACTGGGGCCAGCCGCGGCCACGGACAAATTAGCGGAAGAGCAGTGGCAGCAGCTGGATCCGGTCAAGGCCGTGGTACAAGCAGAGGTGTGTCTAGGATCGCCATAATTTTTATGGTTGTAGCTTTTTTGCCATAATCGTGTGATCGAAGTATATGAATGCGGTGTGATTTGATTCACAAGACTTTTGGTTTATTTTCTTATTAGAACTCATCTCACCTATATTTTTTTTCTGGCTCCGCTGCTGTCCAAAGCTAACCCTAAATTTCCGTTCTTAGCAATCTTGCACAAAACCCCCTGCATAAATATTACTAGTGGGTGTGAGCTACCTACTGAGAACAACTCAAAACCAGTTTGAGAGGTCAAATTTGAACGGTTTTGATAGTTGAGGTGTAGAAGTTACCCAGTTTTACGGTCAGGAGTTAAAATTAGACAAGGACAATAGTTGTGGCAAAAATGGTGTTCCTTTTATTTATATATAAGGATAACACACTTGTTATTAGGGTATCACCACTATGATAGCTAGCTGCTACACATAATATTTTGTTGGCGATGCTAGGCGACGGCCGGCGATGACTGAGAGCAAGAACCAGTGTGGTTTGAGACAAAACCGAAGCACATGAAAATTAATTTTGGGTCCGGTACTCCTCTCTCTCACTACCAGACAACAATGATGGTGTACTATGGCCTTGTTCACTTCCCCATCCCAACCCAAAATATTTCCTCTTACATCCATCACATCAAATCTTTCGACGCATGCATGGAGCATTAAATGTAGGTAAAAAAGATAACTAATTGCATAGTTTGTCTGTAAATGTCGGGACGAATCTTTTGAGCCTAGTTAGTCTATGATTGGACAAATTTTGCCAAATAACAACGAAAGATGCTACAGTAACTTTTCACCTACTTTTCGCGAAGTGAACACACCATATACAAGCCGGTAGTGATATTACTACTACCTGATTTTAATACAGATCGGTGATGTACTTAGAGGGGTCTTCTCTCACTATTATATAGTTGAGTGTATAGGTTGTTTCTCGATCGACGTCTCTCAAAACTCGATCAGTACCTCTGAAATTAGTTCCCCATGGCTTCGAAGCCTCTGCTGGAGAAGCAAAGCCTCGCCGAAGAATTCCCAGCTGAGCCTGAGCGTCCAAGGAAAAGGAACCTCCTGCTGCTGCGGGGCGTGAAGAGCCTCCTGGAGCTGTAGTAGCCGGAGTAGGGGTACGACGACGACAGCCTGCCGCTCGCCGCCACCGGCACCGCGTTGCTCACCGACCGCAGCGGCAGCAGGCAGTTAGCCAACAGTGCGTGCCCGGTGGCGTCGTCGTCGTCGTCGTCAGCACCGGCAGCACAACGGCGGGCACAGTGATGGTCGTCGTCGCGGCTGTCGAGGAGTGCGATGTCGAGCTCGAACAGCTCGTCCTCGTCGACAACAACATCAGCGAAGGTCTTCGTCGTCGTCGTCGTCACCTTCGCCTTCTGGTCGTCGTCACCGCTGCCCGGTGGCGTCGTCGGGCTCCAGCCGCTGGTGGTGGTCGTGGCGGTGACGACGGCGGCCTTCGCTACCATGGCTGCGGCCATGTCGTCGTGATCGTGTGTTGTTGCCAAGCTGGATTAGTGACCTTAGCTAGCTCGATCGATGAAGGTATTAGCAAGCCGTGGCGTGCAGGGTAATATATATACGATGCTTACCTTGCTTGCACGTACGTGTGTGTGCATGCGTGTGAGATGACATGAGTGGGTGGGTGAGTTTGTTCTAATGTCTTTTTGGTAGAGATGGTTGGAAAGTGTCGCGGTGGATACGCGCGCCCAAGTTAGGTGACGATTTTTGCTGACCCGGTAGAGTAGCTAGCTAGGTTACCTACTTCCAAAATGTTAGTAGTGTCTACTATTTTCTAGGAATTGCTAGCTCTTTGCTGAAACCCTCAGGTTTGGGCTAGATTAATACTTGTAATCCAAGGGTTTCGTCACACGACGACGACATGATTAACTAACTAATCGTCCCTGACATGAGTTGCTGCAGAGTAGTTGAGTGCATATATACTTCTAGGGTGTGTTCACTTCCCCATCCCAACCTAAAATATTTCCTCTTCCATCCATCACATCAAATCTTTCGACGCATGCATGGAGTATTAAATGTAGGTAAAAAAGATAACTAATTGCATAGTTTGTCTGAAAATGTCGAGACGAATCTTTTGAGCCTAGTTAGTCTATGATTGGATAAATTTTGCCAAATAACAACGAAAGATGCTACAGTAACTTTTCACCTACTTTTCGCGAAGTGAACACACCCCTAGTTGGTGCAGAGTTAATTTAGAGATTACGTACCTTCAATTCGTTACGAACAACTAACAGTGGTCAGTGCATATATACCAGGTATAAAATAAAATAGATTGTTCCACATCCACCAGTAGAAAGGTGATTTTTTCCAGCGCCCGCTTTTTTTTTACTGCCGGTTTTAGTTATCACGCGCCAGTAGAAATGAAACGGTGGACTCCAAGACCAAAACCGCCTGTAGAAATGGATTTCTACAGGCGGTTTGTTAAGACAACCGCCTGTGAAAATAAGACATTTCTACAGGCGGTTCGTTAAGAAATCCGCCACTAGAAATACCCGTGTTTTTTTAAATTTGATTTTTTTCAAACGATCTCGGATGAGAAAACACCCAAAATAAAAAGTTGTTCATCTCGAAAAGTTATGAAACTTTGTAAATTACAACTTTTTAATTTGAAATCATCTTGTCAAGGAAAACTACGTTTGAATGGTCTTAAATTTTAAATTCAATTTTTGTAAACGACCTCGGATGGAGAAATGACCAATACGAAAGTTGTTCGTCTCAAAAATTTATGAAACTTTGTAGTTGACAACTTTTTAATTTGAAATCGTTTAGGACCTCAAACAAGCAAATTACACACGGATTTGTATAATACGTGGGGAACCGAAAGGGTATATAAACACATGTGAGTGTGTCACGATTTTTACGTGAAAAATTACGCGACTTGTGACTTCGACGGAGACGGGTGGGCGCTAGGCAGTAGGGTCCTCCCCTAATTAAAATCTTTTTTTGCTATTTATTTTCGGGGTTTTTCGGAATTTTTTTGCATAGGCAAACCGTCTGTGAAAATCCATTTTCACAGACGGTTCATAAGCAACCGTATGTGGAATTGGCTCATTTCTACTGGCCTCCGGCGCAGGTGGTGCTGGAAAACGCCAGTAGAAATATGTTACCAACCGCCTGTATAGTATGCCCGTGTACTAGTGATCTGAAATTGGTTGTTTCAGTTCTCAGGAGTACAAAAGGAACTGTTCCAGCTGCAGATCCATGCTCAAGTACTGTATGGGAATTGTGATATATATGGAGCAGAAGCAAAGAGAAATTTGTGGCGTAAGAAGTAGAAATCCAGTTGTGAGGTTTGCCATTAATGATTTTTTAATATTTGGCGCTCGATTCAGAGGACATCCACGTGAGCAAATCCCAGACTATGCACACCCCCTGCGTTTCCCTCCTTTTTTTTCATTTCTTCCTTCTTCTTTTCTTTTTTTTCCTCTCTCCTTGTTTCTTTTTTCTTTATTTTTTTTTAAACCATAAGAGCTCGGTAGTATAAGGTTGTGTTCGATAAGTTTTTCTTGGTAATTTAGTTGACTGGGTTGTTATAAAAAAATGTACAAACATAACTGAATGAGTTATTATTTTAGAAGCTTATTTTTTCAATAAGTTTTCCAAAGAGGTTAAACAACAAAAAATCTTAATTATTTATATAAGTTCATAAAAAAAATCCAAAACTACAAAGTTTTCCAAAGATGTTGAATAGCAAAAAGGAAACCTTATATGTAAAAGTTTTCAAAAATAGAAGTTTTGAGTAAAATACACCGGCGGTCCCAAAAATTCGGAGGCGGTATTATCTAGGTCCTAAACTTTCTTTTTTTGGTCCCTAGACTTGTCCAACCTATTGAAACCCGTTTACACAAGTTTAGGGACCCAAAAATAAAAAAATGGAAGTTTGGGGCCTAGATGACACTTGAGGGCAAGTAGTGATCATGTACCCTTCATTCTTAACTTTGGTGTAAATATTCCTAAAATAGCCAAGCTCTTTAGATTCGAAAAATGGTGGCTACAACAAGATGAGTCCTTGAGTTCTATGATGTGGTTAGACAGGTTTGGAACACTTCGTGTATTTTCACAGATCCACTGGATATTTGGCAGTTTAAGATTAGGTTGTTGAGAAAGAAATCCAAGGGTTGGTCCTTGAATGTTAACTCAGAAATTAGAAAACAAAAGCAAGAACTCATTAAGGAGTTTGAGAGGCTAGACATTAAACAAGAATCCCATTTGCAATACAAGGATAAGATGAATAGTATTCTAAAAATAGAAGTTTTGAGTAAAATACACTGGCGGTCCCTAAAGTTGGGAGGCGGTGTTATCTAGGTCCCAAACTTTTTTTATTTTTTGGTCCCTAAACCCGTTTGGACAAGTTTAGGGATCATATGTAGAGGGAGCCCCTGGCTCTGATGGGTTGACCAGAATATTTGCCATTGGAACTATAACTATAAAACCACAAAAATATTTTATGCTAGGTGAAACTCTACTTTCATTGTCTTGTTGCATGTTCTCCCTTTCAGTATGTGAGTTATCATTCCTCATATCATTTGTAGTTCTAAATTTCTGCATTTTAGTAGAAACATATTATTGTATTGTTGTCCATTCTTGACATTGTGGGCTCAGTCTACTCTAGATAAGAATACGTAAATTTCTCTAAAACCAGGTTAATTGGGCTTACTGTTATCAAGCTCTGAGCATTGAAGAACGAATGACAGAACCATGATCTCATACACCAATCCTAAAGTCACTGGCAGGTAAAGGTAGCTTTTTGTGCAAATACCATGGTTATATTGACCAAGATCTCACTTGTTTCATAAATATATTTTATGTATATTTTGTTACTCTAAAATGTCATGATTTTCTTTCAATTTAGAACTACTTACTTGATTTGAATGGTAGTGATAAAGATATCATGATCATATGTAACACCCTAAAATTTGCTTCTTTGGAAATAGAGTTAAAATGATTTAATTATGTATTTTTGTGCTCATAAAAACATAGGAAAATAATATTTTTCATTAAATTAAAATCTATCAGAAGGTTTAGCAACATGTATGTACATGCATGCTGGTGCATCTGAGCTTTTGTATTGTGTGGTTTTTGCTAAAAGTGAAAAAGGAACTCAAAATCTATTTGAAATGGCTTTGGAAAATTAGAAAGGAAAAAGAAAAGGAATTCTCCCCAACCCTCTGATTCTTTTGGCCCGCTTGGCCTGCTCCCCCTCTCCTCAGTTTTTGGCCCGAAGGATCTGGCCTACTCGCCCTTGTTTTCACCCGAGTGGCTCAGCCCGATCTGCTGCTGCTCCTTCTCATTCCCTGGCCCAAGCCGAAGGAGCCAGCTCCCTTCTCTTTGCCCGCTGACAGCCTTGACCCGCGTCTGGAGTCGCTGCCATTCCAGGCCCACGCGACATCGTCGTCCTCTTCCAGCACGTAACCGAGCCGGACACCGCTCGGTGGAGGCCGCCTCCGTCACCACTCGCGATGCCTCCGTTTGGCGTGACCCGCCTCGCTGGGCTTTACGTCGCCATCAATCGTTTCTCTACGGCAAGAACCCCATCATGGAGTTCGAGTGACCGCTATCTTCATCCCAATGCTCTTCGTGTAGCCACCGGAGACGGTTTCACAATGCCTGTAATAATCTCGACAAGTACTCGGGGCATCGGACGTACGTCGTGCCTATTCCCAATCTATAGCAGCAACCATGTATCTTCCTGATTTCTGTCAGTTTTTCCTTTCCAGGATCATTCTGTTGTTTCTTGTTTCTTATCTGACTCTTTTTCGTTTTCTGTCTGTCTGTTATGGGGTTGAGCGTTTTTAGCCGCTTCTTTACTAGATTAGTACAGTAGCCTTGAATTGTTTAACCGAGCTTGTGCAAGTGTATAATTGTGTCCCGTTTTATCCTGATTCCTGAATCCTCTTGCTGTACTGGGCATTGGGTTCGCTCATACAGCTATATGTATCTTTGGGATGTAAACATACATAGCTACAATCGTATTATTCACATACACAAATCTGTACACAAGCTCCAAGCTCGTGAAGGAGCCGGACTTTGCTCTGATTTGGAGTCTGCCTCCATCCCACACCATCTTCACGCCTTGGCGTGTGCATCACGCCGTGCCCGTCCATAAATATCAATCTTGGCTTCATGTATTTCTATAATACCTGGAGAACCCATAAGCCAATCGATCAAATCCCACGCAGCCCTGCCGCGCCGCCGTCGACCTGCAACTTCCGAGTTTCCCTACCATGCTTTGTTGCCGCCGCTAGCCTGTCGCTCATACGCCACGCCGGCCTCTCCTCGGCAGCAAGCACGGCCGCCTGCCATGTTCCTGTCAATGAGTCGATCTCCCACATGGCTAGCCATGTCCGATCGAGTCATTGTTCCTAGTAATCTGCTATTTGCTTGCCAGCGGTCACATGGTGCCTCGCCGATTGTATGAGCTGGCACCGCCGACCATCCACCACAGCATCGCATGTATGCCGCCGCCGTGATCTGTTCATATGTCCATCCCTTGCACCGCACCGAGTTCTATAGGAGGCAACCGCCACCACTACAAACTTCATCAGATTGTCGCCCATCTCGTCTGCTCCGCCATCGACCAACCAGAATAGATTAACCATCGTCCAAGTTTTCCTCAGACTCACATGCTGATTCGTCGCTGGAGGACTTCTCATCTAGATGAGCAGGCCTGTCAACGCCATCGGTAGCTGACCACCGGTGAGCACCTCCATCATGTCTTAGTCCCTATATTTCATCTATCGTCTACATCATGCCACAAGCCAAGTATGCTATCTGTTTTTATAACGTGTCATGCATCCTACCGATTAGCAGTTGCCGACCATGTGTGGCGCAGCCTGCCGACATGCCACAGCTGTACCGGCCTTCCATGGTCGCCATGGCCATGCTTGTACTGCTCGAGTCGGTGAAGTAGCCAGCGTCGTTTGCTGCCTGCCGGGTCCTATAGCCTGTGTTCCAATCAGCCAGAAAACCGGATATGTTGCTATTCATGTCAGCACATGCATGTAGGCCAAGTTCCCTGCTCTCTACAAGTTCATCAATGTTCAAAGCCCGCCAACAGTAAGCATCAAAGTGTTTGCAGTTAAGCTACCTGTTACGTTCTGGCTTCATGCAAGTTTAATACATTATCTATTCATATGATGTCATTCAGAGCTCTCTTTTTACCCCTTAACGTGAATAACAATCCATGCTTTTACATCAGCTTTTCCTATATCAATGATAATGTGATTAATATGATTAATTGCTACATAAATGCATTCTTAATTTATTATTACTTAGTTTAAACAAGTTGTATATATTAGGCATTATTAAGTATGCACGTGTCCCTTTTCATATTGCGAACTTTAAGTTGAACTTGCTTAATCCCTACGGCAATATTTATAAAACAAGATTGGTCTTAACTCAGCTTGGAATTAGAATATAATTTAAGAAATCTAAGTTAATAACTATCACGTGGTTTTTATTCAATTAAGAAAATTAAGCGTGTAATTGTTTCTTTTATAATATAAACTCTCGGTAGTCGTTTCTTTTCCTTTATAGTTCTGTTGTCGGCGTTTCTTATGTTCTCGTGACTGTAGCCGGTAGTTCTCTTTTAGTACGCTGTTTTCTCTTGTGTGGTGTATTGTTCTTAGTTGTTCCTATTTATTTACTTGTATGCCTGTTAGTGTGCTGGGTTGCTATGATCTACGAGTAGAAGAAAGACTATCCGTGAGCGCCGAAGATCCGAAGATGAAGACCAGAAGCTGAGTGCCAGAAGTTGCAAATGCAAGATTAAGTTGAGGTTTTTCAGAGCAAGTTGCTTTGGGCATAAAGCAAGTTCTAAGGCAAGTATAGCATGGGATCATCCTTGTTTCCTATTCACCTTTAATACATTTAATTCATGTGCATGTGTCTACCTCGTTACCTCTAAGGATATCCTAGCTTTTGTATCTTGTACCTTGACACCGGTGGAATATTGCATTGGGTAGTATTTATGCTAGTATTCAAGATAAATAACCATGATCTGTAACTTGACTAATGGTATATGCAATAAACGTTTAAAAGATGATTTATAGAAATATGGCTCAAAAGGGCTAGAGCATTAGGCTGTTTTTATGGTGCTCTAGTTTCTCTCCTTAAGGACTTATCTGTAAGCGAACATCTGGGACTTACAGTACAACCATGAGGGCTATATGACTCTGGCTTTAGTCAAGTATGAGGACCTTTTCTAGCTTGTTAGAGGTTACCCTTGTGGCGCAAATGGGGAAAAGCAGTATGTGGATCCCTGCGTGGTTGTATCACACAGACTGACTGATGAAACCTAGCGGCCCTAGCTTGTTAGACGAACCTTTGAAAGACTTCATAGTGAACCCTGTCGGCCTTCCTTGGAAGTGGGTCAAGAGGCTGATCACCTCGGGCAAAATGGTAAATCAGGACTCATGGTGAAAGTGTACAACCTCTGTAGAGTGTAAAACTGGTATATCAGCCGTGCTCACGGTCACGAGTGGCCTTGGACCCTTATAGAATAAATGATGAACATTGATGGTAATGATAATACTGATGATATTAAAGCTCACTGATGATTATTGTTTCTTGCTATACATTATTCTCGTTTACATGATCATGAGGTTATTTGGGCTTACGTAACTTGTTGCTACTCAAATGCTAAAAAGATGACTCACTAAAAGCTATTGCAGTAAACCCGTGTCAAACCTTTTGAGCCTCATGAACCCTGTGTTATATTTGCTGAGTTCGATATGGACTCACCCTTGTTATTTCCCCACACTCCAGTGTCTAGTAAGGTGCTGCTTAGAAGAAGAATAAAGGTGTAGTGGAGTTTCCAGAAGTCTATAAGAAGTGCTTGGCATACGGAGCCCCCAGTCAGCCGTCCCTGTGACGTTGGAGCCTAAAGAAAAGATTAGTGACCGTTCCACGACACTCTGATAGTTGTAAGTGTTAATATAGTATGTTTCCCGCTTTATATAAACATTGTTTTGATATTTTTATTATGTTGTTGTATGTGTGGACTTCCTGGGCACGCATATGACGAGCCTGGTTTTGTCCTTAAAACAGGGTGTGACATCATATGGCTGAGGAGCATGTGTGACCTCCGATCCCGGTGCTTTAACCGCATGAACAACTGCTATAATTTTGGGAAAGAGTCATACAAGTGTGCTCTGATCCCAGAGGAAGGGCACTTTTTCATACATCTTCAATACAATGACAAGTGGATGTGCTTAGTCATAGAACGGTCTACACTTTATTTGGTTGGTTTCATCGTATCAAGTGTGGGGCCAAATGTGCGTGTTTAGGAAATGAATAATGTCCCAATCATATATATTGAGGGGTTAGTCAAAATGATGTGGACAAAAGATTACTTCTATGCAAAATAATCTAAGGTTGGTGCAGAACCTTTGAGGTCAGCATTTGGTGTCATGTAGAGGCACACGGCTAGACAATGGCCTAGACCCTCAAATGTTGAGGTCTACAAGTGGTGTGACATCTGTATTATTCATTTTCTTGAAGTTACAAGGTCTGATTCACTGATGTTGTGTAACATCAATCTTCGTTTCAGTGAAAGTGGCAAAGTTGGAAAAAAATCTGTCACAAAAGCTAAGCAATGGTCAAAGGATTGCCAATTTGCTTTAAAATAGCTGATCATGACTATGACAGAGTGAGCTTTCTAAGAGTAAAAGCAAGAAGGGGAAGTTAAAGAAGGCCAAGATTAGGAAAAGGAAGGCACTAACAAGTGAGGTCTCAGGAACAACAAAGAAAAGATGTAAAGTTATGAGTGATGAACAAATCCAATGTCATAGAGAGTATGTAAATTATTTCACCGATCGGATCCATGTCATGTAATTGCTACCTTGTCCTTATTGTCTATCCAGCTACGTGATGGGGAGGCTTTTGGTATTGAGGTTTAAAGGATGAAGATTTGGATGAAGAAATAGACGTTCTAGTTCAGTTAGTTATAGTAGATCTAGTTTCAAAAAAAAAGTTATAGTAGATCCAACGACCTGTGATGTCGTTGCCACCCCCATGGAGAGCCAGAGCCTGCCTTAGTCGTGCCACACTATTATTCAACAATGTCAGTTCAGTGTCCTGTCGTGGGAGTTCTAGGAGCAACCTCTTAAGAACCTCCATAATGGCTTGGATACTAGTCACGTCCATTTCTCCCATGGAGAGCCGAATCATGGGGATTCGATAGTTACTGTTGTGGGCTCATGAATCATATGGTTATGTGGATAGTGGGTGGATATGCATTCAATATTTAAGTGATCTGAGTAGCCAACTATGGAAGTGAAAACCTTATATTCTATTAATACAAAACAATCAAATTTGGAAGTTAAGAAAGTAAGATTCTCCTAACTTAAATTTTATGGTTTGGATTATTTAAGTCTAAGTGAAAATTTTTATGATAAATAATATATATTTTACTTGTTTTGATATTATTTAGCTTCTCTAAAATTAGCTTGCCTTTCTGCTTTCTAGGGACACAATGCTGGTCTTCGTAATTTGGGGAATACGTGCAATGCCAATTCTACATTACAATGCATGTATTCAATTCCAGAGTTGAGGTCAGCTCTATAGAGGTTTAAACAGACCCTGAATTAAATAATTTCATGATGTTTCTACATTACAAAAGCTAGAGAGATAGGTTGGTGTGGGCAGCCTTCCCTCTTATTTGTAAAGCTATTACACAATCCCCAAACTTGCCCTTAGATATTTTGCTAAACCACTTAACCTAGGGGCAAAATGGTTCATCTTTTGATCGGTGCATCTGACGGCCACGAGCTCTTCACGGCTTTGCTTCGCCTCGACGCAAGCTTCTCAATGACGCCATGTGCTGCCCCAAAGTCCATCCTGAACTCCATCCTAGGTTTTGAGGCCTAAACCAAGCAAAACCGTCCGGCTGTGGTTTTGAGGCCCAAACCATCAAACCTAGCTGGAGAACCATATCCTCTGTGCATCCTCTAGGATCTCAAGACGTGTCATCGTTCGTCCTCGACCACCCGATCACCAAGTCCTTCACGCCCCGGCCAACCGCCGTCTTGACTTGGTCTACTCCTCCACATATATACTTGCTTGTCGGTGTCCCCAGGTGTCAACCACCCATGGTTAGTCTCTCGGCCCTCGGTTCAAGCCTCTCATCCGTCCTTCACCGCTCTATATCGGCACGACACGACCTTACTTGACCTTCTCCATAGCCGTCGATTGTCTCTGTGCTGCACATCTGTTGACAAGCCAAGAGACATGTTGCACAACACCACACTCAAGCCATGGTTAGTCTCCAAACTCAACCAAAGCTTGATCATCTCCTGACAATCACTCATCACCAATCGACACACATGGGCACAAGTCAGCCACGTAAGTTTGATCATCTCCTGACAATCACTCGTTACATAATCGACACATGTGGGCACATAACAACCATGTGTTCGCAGAGGGAGACCATTGATGGGCTGAATTTAATGCTAGGCCTAAGCTTATTCATCTACGTGGGGCCCATATTGGGATTGGTCTACCGTGGGCTTCTTATGAAACGAAGCCCAAACCTTTACGCGCGAGGCTCTGGTCATGGACCTGTTTGATCTCATCCGCTCTACCTAACCTAGTTTATTGGCCCGTTGTGCCGGCATCATTCATCAATCAATCTAAAATTTCAGGTTGGGGCTCTCGTATCGTATCGTACCCCATGTTCTCCAAAAAGAAGTGGGGAAAAAGCAAGCTGTTCCCGTTTCACATTGAAAAAGGTAGCCATCCACTCGAAGTTGATTCACAATCTATATACAACCTGATGTATTAATATATCTCCTTATTTTCTTCTATATATAAACTATATAATAACTATAACTAATTAAACAGAGGATAATGCACGATGTATATGGAGAATGAAGCGCTGGAAATTGGCATACGGCATCGAAGCATAAGCATCGTCAAATATAAGCCGAATGATGATGAAATTGCTGACTGACAAGCTAAGGACTGCACTGCTGCATACATACATATAGCGCAAAATGCTGCCACTGCTGGCTGGCTTCGCTCTCACCATCTAGATAGCTTCTCCTTGGTTCTACGACGACATCCACTCCACTCACTGCTAAGAGAGTAGAGTAACCAGCTACTACCTGCTACAACACTACTAGAAGTACTAGCACTTATATTTACAGATAAGAAAGACAAGCATGCATGCGTGCATGCACACGACCGAGCAGTGGCTAGTGGCTACTTCTTCACTTGGGCTGCTGCTGCTTGCCGGCCGCCTTCGCCTTGAGGTTGGTGGCGGCGGCGGCGGAACCAGCAGAACCGAAGACGACGGAGCCGGAAGGGCCGGCGGCGCCCTGGGGCCGCTGCTGGCGCTGCTTGAGCTCGGCGAGGAGGGCCTTGTTCTCCTGGTCCAGCTGCTGCGCCTTCCTCCGCATCCACTCGTTCTCCTGCATGATGAGCAGGTTCTCCAGGCACTTGCCCTGCGCCATCCTCCGCAGCCGCTCGTTCTCCGCGCGCTCCATCGATCGGTCGACCCCCCTGCGCTCGATCTGCGCCCCCAAAATTAAACCACCTGTACTGTATGTATGCAAAGAGAAGAAGGAAGCATCCATGAGAAAACAGTTGCTGATCGAGCAGACAAATTAGAGCAACGGAACAAGAGAGACAGCAGCTAATACTAGCGTTTGGATGCAATGTAGAGATCGAGCGAGAGGACGTCACCTTCACCTCTCTCGAAGTCTGACGCGTTGGATCGGTTGGCCTGGAGCTTCAAAGGCAGATGATGATGTGTGCGTGTACGTACGTGGTGTGTGGAACGAAGGAGGCTTGAGCAAGAAGAGCTCGATCGGTCTGTGTTGTTGTGCTGCGATGCGATCAGGTATGCTTGGCCTGGGGGCCTATTTATAGCCAGCCGGAGCCGGAGCCGGCCCTCGAGCTCAAGGACGAGCAGCGGATCGGTATAGTAGACTAGTAGTAGGTGTGTCCCCTTGTTTAGATCGCCGATTCGGGATGGCTAAATCTGCATAGTGTCACCTCGAGCACAGTAGTATTTTTGTTTTTTATGCAAAAAATTGTCTAAAAATTGATTAATTAGACTTAAAATGTTCATCTCACAAAGTACAACAAAACTGTGCAATTAGTATATGATTTCATCTACATTTAGTACTCCATACATTTGCCGGTATTTTGATGTGATGGGGAATCTCCTTTTTGCATAGTGAAATTTAGGGGTGAATTCTGAAATCTAAACAGTGTTCAAGTTGAGCCGTTCACGAGCAATGCTGGTCGTGGTCGTCATCACACTCTGGACTACTGCAGCTGCAGACACGACGAGGCTGAGGGGAATTGATGACGCAGTCTCTCCCTGGGGAGAAGAGAAGGTCCAAAGATACGCCATCATCATTCGTCTTCCTCCGGCCTCCTCGGTCTTGTCACCCTTTGCATTGCTCTCGCCTGGCCTGACTTTGCGCTTCTTCTCCGGCGCTCTCAGTTCATCATGTACAGCTGCTGAACAAGATAGATACTGTTATCAATAGCGGATCTTAGAAATAGACGTGAATAGAGTTGGACTTGGGCCCGTTTGGTATGGAGGAGTTAAAGTTTAACTTTCATCACATCAATGTTCCCTCAAATGCATGGAGTACTAAATGTAGACTAATTGCATGCATGTCGGCATAGATTAGGAGTAATTTACGAGACGAATCTATTAAGCCTAATTAGTCCAAGATTAGAAACTTTTTGTCAAATAAGACGAAAGTACTACAGTGTTTGTTAAACTTTAACATCCAAACCAAACGGGGCCTTATTGTGTACTAGTAGTATTCTGTTATCAATAGCCTGTGCGCTCGGCTGAAAATAAGCGGCCGAAGGTACTATTGGCTGGTTTATCGTTAGAGAAAAATACTATTGGCTGGCTGAAAATAAGCGGCTGAAAGCTCAGGCGAACGTACACTAATAGGCGTATCAGGACATAGTCCTGAACTAAGTACTATTTTAATTTGTTCATGCACCTCTGTATCATATACTAGGTGTTTGTTTAGTTCCCAAAAAGTTTTCCAAAAAGTGCTACAGTAGCCATCACATCGAATCTTTAGACGCATACATGGAGCATTAAATATAGGTTAAAAATAACTAATTGTAAAGTTTGTTTATAAATGTCGAGACGAATCTTTTGAGCCTAATTAGTCTATGGTTGAATAAATTTTACTAAATAACAACGAAAGTGCTATAGAAATTTTTCCTAAAATTTTTTTAATCTAAACGAGGCCCAGTATGTTGACGTTGATATGACGGGCTTCCTCAAAGGCTTGAGCAGCCGTTCCAATTAATGTTAGGGGCCGTTTGGATCTTTCAACGGGAGGAATTAAACCTACTTAATAAATTAGTCTATTTAATTTGGAATTTGACATTCCACCACTTTACAAAGTTCATATATAAGCTTATCTTAAATTTGTAGTGTGGAAGATGAAAATTAATTCTATAGACTATTATGCTATATTTTTATTTTACAACTTATAACACTCTCTTCAACTCACTTTACTATGGCAGAAATGCAACGTATAAGTATTTCTTTCATAGAGCCAATAATAATATACAAATATAATTTATTTACAACTATATTAGCTTAATTAATATGTGTCTAAATTATAACTATTAAAATAAATTTAATTCCAAAGATCAAACGGCACCTCACAAGTTTTATGCCTATGAACATTTCGGTTTCGAGGAACTAGGGTGTAACTGTAACCCGGGTCGCGTCAAAAGGTCAATGGCATTTAACCATTGCACTCGATGTGTCTAGCAAGTAGGAGTAGACTCTTATCAAAAAAAAAAGTAGGAGTAGACTGCATGCAGTGTAGGATGGCGTGAAGTCGTCTTGCTGTCAACTCAAATGTTCCCCTGCTGATCTTGAACAGATCTGCTCTTCGCTTACAGTCCCGAGACCTGAACTAATCATGACCAACATTCAAGCTCATGCTTAGTCGCGCGTCATCCCATCTCAACAGCTGCCTTCAATTACTGCTACAAGGAGCTGGAGCAATTACCACTACTATACCATTCTAAGACTACCCGCACTCATGGACCTCTATATTCATCCTCTATACATCCTAGTCAGCAAGATTCTCTCCTCTATACTCAATTCTTCCGCACCCATTCATCATCTATATCATCCTCTATCCACTCTATCCACTATGGGACCCACTTGTCACTTTATCTAAATATATCCATGTGTGATCTAGTTTTGAAGGATTTATTGAGACGGATTTAATGGTGCAATCAAAATTTAATTTGGATTTTTGGTTTGTGAGTTATAGCATTTTTTCTCTTTGTTTAGCTAGTGGGGCCCGCCACTATAGAGTATAGACTGTACCACTCTAAATATAGAGTGAGAGAAAGAATAGAGTATCGTTTTAGAGTATCCAGTGCAGCAGTTTTTTACTCTATATTCATACTCTAAAGCTTTAGAGTATCGTTTTAGAGTACCCAGTACGGGTAGTCTAAAGGACGTTGCTGATATGCTGCCAATAGCTTGGTTCGGCAGCTCATTTGCAAAATTTAAGCTACCTCAGGCTCGCTACCTCAACAGTCAACACTTCGAATCAAATCAAACGTGCACTAACTGCATCCCGCAACGCAAAGTAGCTTTGTCCTAAGAAAACTATCTCAATTTTAACCAATATTAATATTTATGATATCAAACAAATATAGTTAGATTTATCATAAAATATACTTTCAAACTCCCCAAAACTTTAGAAACAAATATTTGTGTTTAACTAAATTATTTTATTAGAAACAATCCATGAATCACCATCTTATTAATGTGAAAAAAGGAAATACAAACAAAAAGATGACCCATGCATAACGTCGTCAGCGATGACCACAAAGGCTATTTTTTTGTTTTGGTGTCACAGAGGGATTTGATATATCCATTCTAGTTTTTAGGATGTGATTCTTCCATCTCGGTGTTTGGGTGAGAAGATGGGTGGTATTCCTATTTGGTATTTGGGCCTAGTTTAAATGCATCCAAGAGTTAGAATTTTTTCACTCTTTCTCTATCACATCAATTTTTAGCCGCTTGCATGGAGTATTAAATGTAGGTAAAAAAATAAGTAATTACACAGTTTAATTGGAAATCACGAGATAAATCTTTTGAGTCTAGTTGGTCCACGATTGGACAATATTTGTCAAATAAGACGAAATTGGTACTATTCATCGGGTTGAATTTTTTTACAATCTAAACGTGGCCTTGGTTGGAGGCACGGGGGAGGGAAAATATAATCATTGTTGTTCATCCTATAGACAACCGCTAGTTGAGTCCAAATATTAGTCTCAACTTCTTCTCCCTCTTCTAGACCTTCGGCCTCCATCCCCACCCCATCTGCTGTAGCCCACCTTGTCCGCCGACGCCCCTATATCTGCTGACATTGTCCGCCTCTGACCTCAACCTGACCCGCCCCACTAGCCCGCAACTGCCACCGTCCGGCGTGGCTCCTTACCTACAGCCTTGCCCACTCATTCGTGCAGGGCTATGTGTGCAGAGACGGAGCTTCGGGTCTGCACCTGGGCTAAGACTACCCGCACTCATGTTACTCTATTTTCATCCTCTAAACGGAATATTCCACCCTAGTCACCACAAAATATACAGTTTCTCTGCACTCATCCATCCTCTATATCCCACACTCTAAACCGCGGGACCCACTTGTCATCCACTTTCCCCTCTCTCCTCTCTCTTCTCTCTCCTTATCCTTTTCCCACTGCTCGTTCCTCCTCCCCTATCGCGTCCGCACGCCTCCCCACCCCTCCCTGGCCCATGCCCCCGCTCCTCGCCGGCGGCCTGCGCCGCCCGCGCCCCCTGCCCTCTCCTCGCTGGCGGCCCGCCCTGCCCCCGGTCGCTCCCACTCCTCGCCGGCGAGCAAGGCGCCATGGACGGGCGAGCAGGGACGGGTCGCCTCCATCCACGGCGCGCGCCTACATCCACGGCCGCGGGGACGGGTCGCCTCCATGGCCGTGAGGTCGGCGGCGCGGTGCGGCGGGCGGCCATGGCCGTGAGGTCGGCTTCCGGGTCGAGGATTTGGGCGACGGCGCCGCTCGTCCCTCTCTGGCGGCCTCCCTCCTCCTCTGCTCCTCCCCTTTTCCCTCTCTAGGCGGCTGGCGGCCTTGCGGCGGCGCGGCCTCGGTGGCCTCCTCGCGACGGAGCAGCGGCGCGGAGCAGGGGCGGGTGGCCTCGCGAGGTCCGGCGGGAGGCGCGAGGATGCGCAGGCCCCGCGCGCGCATGCAGGGTGCCCGCTACCGCGCTAGAAATAGCGTCGCGCACGAGCGTAGCGTAGCCGGTGGCGTATCCGCTGCGGTGTTTTCCGAACGCTACATGCTGGCGTGGAGGATAGCGCGCGACAGTGGCGTACCCAGTGTAGCTCGTCTAAGCCCAAGCCCACCCATCCACGTCGTCATCGAGGCCACCCACCCATGTCGTTGTCGAGCTCGCGTTTGCATAGGGAGGACATCGTTTGGAGGGGACAACTGCGTACCTATAATTTCTGGGGATAGATGTGTCCCCAAATCTAGAGGAATAATCATCAATAAGAAAACTCCATCCTTAATTTCCCTAAACCAAACAATGGGACGAAATGAGATATCTCCCCTTTGAATCAAAAAAATCCTAAAAATGGGTAGTTTGGTAAGAATGTGTTTGGATTATTACATCTCCTTTTAACCAGGCTTATGGGATGCAGATTGGTTTGCCTATGGCTATATATCAAGTTTAGTTTGGTTCACCTCATGCAGAAAAAGTGTGTGCCTAGTTCTAGATAAATTGAAGAATGACCCAGATTCAGTGCGCCTAGCTCCCTGATTATAATATTTTTTATTATAATAATGTTATTATTGGTTTACAATTAGTGTATAATAAGTTATATTAGTGTATTTTAAATTTGATTAAGCATAATAAAGTAAAGCAATGGCTGTTAAAGTACCCCTCCGTCCCAAAATAAGTGTCATTCCGCTCCCCGATGAGTCAAATGCTTTTAACTTTTACCATACATATACAAAAAAAGATATTAATATTTATAGTACATAATTAGTATTATTAGATATCGTTGAATCTATTTTCATAATAAACTTATTTAAAAACACAAATGTTGCTAATATTCTCTATAAACCAAGTCAATTTATTTGAATACCATAGCGACACTTATTTTTGGACTGAGAGAGTACACTATTGTGAGATTAAGTTTTTCATCTTAATTTTATACGACATGCCTTAGTGCAGGTAACCGAACACCCTTTGCCCAACCACAACCATACTGCATATAAATAGATATAGGCAATCAAACACATTGTCCTCATGTAAAATCAAGTTGGCCCAAGCCGTCAAGCCGTGCTATGAACTATGATCATGCGGGCAACTAACCAAAAGCGCCGTTAACACGCTCTAGTGAGTCCACCTCCACTGCTGTTAGGAGATCACGTGTGTGAGGATTTTTTTGCGCAAACTTGCTAGTACTCACTGTTCACCTAAACGGCCGTTTAGTCCGTTTAAACACCGTTTAAACGGTAAACAGAAGTCAGCCGTGTTGTTTAGGCCCTAAACGGTGATCTTCTCAAATTTTTATCACCACATCCACATGTGATATCATGACTTTTCAACAAGTTTCATGAATTTCGGACTTCGTTTGGATTTTATAAAATTTTAAAACTATTCGTCCACAAGTTCATGGTCATGTTTCGTGAAGAAGATGTGCGAAATTTCGGGTCTCTTCCTGGATAAGGCATCAAACAACAGTCAGTTACATGATTATCATTTTTGCATTCATAAAATATCATTATTCGATGCACTTGCAGTTTAAACTTGCATTTTCCAAAAAAAATGAAAAGAAATAAACTAAAGAAATATAGCTAAATGTCTTAAAATTGTGTTAAATTCCAACATGTTGGTCAAGGTAACGTAGGAAGCCTACAGAAAAAAATTGGAAGCCAAAAGCAAAAAAAAATTATTTTGCCGAGTGTCCCAGAGAAACACTCGGCAAACAGTACACTTTGCCGAGTGTTTTTGGTTGACACTCGGCAAACTAGCCATTTTGCCGAGTGCTAACGGACCATACTCGGCAAACCGCTGACGGTGGCTAACCCCCAACCTTTGCCGTGTGTATACGTTTGCCGAGTGTTAACACTCGGCAAAGTGAAGTGTTTGCCGTATGTTTTTATTTGCCGAGTGTTGACACTCGACAAAGTGGTACGTTTGCCGTGTGTGTTTGTTTGCCGAGTGTTAACACTCGCCAAAGCAGTTTTTTGCCGAGTGTGAGGATTTTGCCGTGTGTTTCCACTCTAACACTCGGCAAATGAGGTTGTTGCCGAGTGTCCGCGTTTTGACACTCGGCAAAATATAAAACACTCGGTAAATCTCGGTTTTCGAGTAGTGTGAATTAAACGGTTGGGCCGTTTAAACCCATTTAAACCATTCAATCCCATGTAAATGGTCTAAACAAAATCAGATTAAATATGATTAAATGAGTTAAACAACCATTTAATCCATAATTAAGTGAATTAAAAGACTACGTCTATCACAATCAACATGAAACTAATTAATATTGTAATTATATGAAGTATTGTGGGATTTAGATTTCTTCCAACAAGATTAACATTTGATTTTTACATGTGTAAATATGTATGGGTTCTAGCAAATTTTATTTTTACCGACATAAATATGTATATTTTATTATTATTATACAAAATCGTTTAGGCCGTTTAACTCCGTTTAAACACCGTTTAAACGGTCTAAACGTTAAACGAAGAGTTACCGACTGTTTACCGTTTAGCGTTTAGGAAAACATTGCTAGTACTAATGTAATTACTCTTTATTTTGTTATATACAAAAATCGAAATTAAAATATACTAACCCTAGAATGTGCTGTCTCGATCTGGTCAATCAAATTTGATGTTAAATACCTCCGTCCCATAAAATGAGTCGTTCTAGACTCATACACGGCTACCAAGGCAGAAAGCAAATGATCAAAATGTCCCTACAGAGGAATCTAAGGAATGGGGCGCCGACCGCTCGGGAAGCGAGCTTCTCGCTAGGAGTTGGGGTCGCCTCGACGCCGACGGGCCGCTCTGCCTCCATGCCGGTCGCTTCACCCTGGGGCTAGTCGATCTCACTTCAACAACGGCGGCCCGCTCGACCTCGTCTCGACGCCGGGCAACTCCGCCTTGAAGTAGCCAGATCCAGATCCACCAAGTACGGGCTGCGCTGATTCCGTATCTGGACGCCCAGACGAGCTCTCCTCGTCGGCGCGTGGGAGGTGGGACTCTCCCAACGCGGCGCTCTCGCGCGGTGGTGGAGAAGAGGTGGGGCGCCGGTGGTGGAAAAGGGGAGGGAGGCCGACCAAGGAGGAGAAGAGGATGGAGGGCGTCGGATCTTGGCGGAGGACAAAAGGGGGTGAGCACTGGACTCTCGCCGACGGAGGAGAAGAGGATAGCGCCGCAGAGATGGAGATGCGCGCCGGCCATGGGGGTGGAGATGGGCGTCGGTTAAGGATGAGGGACGAAGGGAGCCGAGCGCAGAGGGATGGAGGTGGGAGTGGGAGGGGCAGAGGAATTTCCGTGGGACACACGTAGGCTAGCTAGAACGACATAATTGTATGGGACAAGGTTTGAACAGTAGAACGACCCATTTTATCGGACAAAGCGAGTACTAGCAGTTGTGCTACGTGAAGACGAAAAGGGCCTTCCTCGATTCTTCTCCAAATTCCACTACGTAAAAAGAAGATTTTTTGTCACATCAAAATATCGGTAAATACATAAAGTACTAAATGTTGATGAAATCAAAAACAAATTGCACAGTTTTGTTGTACTTTGCGAGATGAACATTTTAAGCTTAGTTAGTCAAAATTTGAATAATTTTTACCAAGCCCTTGTTTAGTTCCCCCAATTCTCCCCTAAATTTCACTATGCAAAAAGAAGATTCCCTGTCACATCAAAATGTCGGCAAATGCATGGAGTATTAAATGTTGATGAAATCAAAAACTAATTGCACAGTTTTGTTGTACTTTGCGAGATGAACATTTTAAGCCTAGTTAGTCAAAATTTGGATAATTTTTACCAAATACAAACGAAATGCTACAGGAATTCTAATACAGTGTTTTTCTCCCCAATTCACCGAACTAAACGAGGCCCAAATACAAATAAAATGCTACAGGAATTCTGATACAGTGTTTTTCTCCCCTACTGTGTGTGAACTCAACGAGGCCCTTGTTTAGTTCCCCCAATTCTCCCCAAATTTCACTATGCAAAAAGAAGATTCCCTGTCACATCAAAATGTCGGCAAATGCATGGAGTACTAAATGTTGATGAAATCAAAAACTAATTGCACAGTTTTGTTGTACTTTACGAGATGAACATTTTAAGCCTAGTTAGTCAAAATTTGGATAATTTTTACCAAATATAAACAAAATGCTACAGAAATTCTGATACAGTGTTTTTCTCCCCGACTCACCGAACTAAACGAGGCCGAGGGCAAGGTTTTCTTAATTCCTCCAGAATCCAGGTCTTTTTGACTCTACTGTAGACTCCCGGGAATGATGGGACATGCCTGATGTGCCGATATCGATCTCCAGGATTTGTCCGATTTGACATGTTGACCTGAGAACCCGAGCAGCTGGCAGCAGCAGCTGCTTCTGCAAATCCACTCCAAAAGTTGATTTTTTTTTTGACTCTCTCTATCACATTAATCTTTGATCCTATGCATGAAGTAGTAGATGTAGGTAAAAAAATAACTAATTATACAGTTTAGTTGAAAATCATGAGATGAATCTTTTGAGCCTAGTTGGTTCATGATTGAACAATATTTACCAAATAAGACGAAAATGATACTATTCATCGGTTTGAAATTTTTTCAACATCTAAACGTGGCCCCGGAACAACGACGAGCGCGAGAACTGCAGTTGCTGTCAGGCATTCTCCCCAAATTTCTCTATGGCCTCGTTTAGATGAGAGAATTGGGAAGAAAAACACTGTATCAGAATTCCTGTAGCATTTCGTTTGTATTTGGTAAAAATTATCCAAATTTTAACTAACTAGGCTTAAAATGTTCGTCTCGCAAAGTACAACAAAACTGTGCAATTAGTTTTTGATTTTATCAACATTTAGTACTCCATGCATTTGCCGACATTTTGATGTGACGGGGAATCTTCTTTTTCATAGTGGAATTTGGGGGAGAATTAAGGGAACTAAACGAGGCCTATGTAAAAAAAAGATTCTCCGTCATATCAAAATGTCGGCAAATACATGGAGTACTAAATGTTAATAAAATCAAAAACTAATTGCACAGTTTTGTTGTACTTTGCGAGACGAACATTTTAAGCCTAGTTAGTTAAACTTTGGATAATTTTTACCAAATACAAACGAAATGCTACAGGAATTTTGATACAGTGTTTTTCTTTCCAATTCTCTCATCTAAGAGCATGTTTAGTTCCAAAAGGAACCCAAAAAGTGCTACAGTACCTGTCACATCAAATCTTACGGCACATGCATGGAGTACTAAATGTAGACGAAAGAAAAAACTAATTACATAGTTTAGTTGTAAATCACGAGACAAATCTTTTAAGCCTAATTAGTTCATAATTGGACATAAATTGCCAAATAAAACGAAAAGTGCTACAGTAGTTGAACCTAAACTTTTTCACCAACTAAACAAGGCCTAAACGATACCGAACTTCCTGAGTTCCTGTGAAGGCTGTGACGATGATGCGACGCATTTCATGATTTGGTACCGGGAGATGGATCGTGTCTGGATTCTCACAAGCCCTTTTTTTTCGTGTGTTTCAAAGGGGGGAAAAGACTGGCAGGAACCACGTATTCAGGGTTCAGGCCACAAGCAGGGCACAAGTCGAGTCTTGGAACTTGTTGTATTACACTGTACATGGCGTAGTAGAGTACTAGGGCAGTGTTTAGTTCCTTCGAAATTTCAAAAATTTTACAAGATTCTCCGTCACATCAAATCTTTAGTCATATGCATGGAGCATTAAATGTAAGTAAAAAAAATAACTAATTGCACAGTTTATCTGTAAATGTCGAGACGAATCTTTTGAGCCTAGTTAATCCATGATTGGATAAATTTTACCAAATAACAACGAAAAGTGTTACAGAAACTTTACATACACTTTACAACCATCTAAACACACCCTAGGAGTACTACACTGTGAGCTGTGGCCATTTTAACAGAGGCCGTGTTTAGATCCCGAAAGCAGCGCCCCGATTAGGGGAAAGTTGCTATACTGTTTCTGTCGGAACACTGTAGCAACTTTTATTTTTAGTGCAAAAAATTATCCAAAAATTGATTAATTAGACTCAAAATGTTCGTCTCGTAAAGTACAACAAAACTGTGTAATTAGTTTTTGATTTCATCTACATTTAGTACTCTATGCATTTGTCGGTATTTTGATGTGATGGGAAATCTCCTTTTTACATAGTAGAATTTGGGGAAGAATTTGAGATCTAAACTACGCCAGAGGACTTGAGCTCGCTCTACTGGAACTAGAAGCAGGGTGAGCTCAGCATGGCCTATCGCGTACAGTATCTGGGCCTCTCGGGTAGTCAAGTGCCATCCAAGAATCCGTATTGCAGATTTGCAGTCTCCTCTTTCGTGAATGGAGTTTACGGTGAGCGGACACATACCAGCACATCTGCATGCATTCCTGTCAGCAGTCAAGGGAGAGCATCGGAGCTTGGGCCGCGTTCATTTCCCCTCTCAACCCAAAATATTTCCTCTTACACACATCACATCAAATCTTTTGACGCATGCATGAAGCATTAAACGTAGGTAAAAAAGATAACTAATTGCATAGTTTGTCTGTAAATGTCGGGACCAATCTTTTGAGTCTAGTTAGTCCATAATTGGATAAATTTTGCCAAATAACAACGAAAGATGCTACAATAACTTTTCAGCTACTTTTCGCGAAGCGAACACACCCTTGATCTTTACAGCAGTTTTTATTTCTTGCTGTCCCAAGGCAACGAACCTCATGTAGCAACATTCAAGTTACTGCCTCCATCTCCTGGCTTCACGTCCCTTCCCAGTTCTCTTCAAATTTGGCTTTGAACAATGGCTCATGCATGCATGATGTATGCTACTCTGGCCATATCAGAACCACCATGGCAACATGGCGTGGCATGGGTTTTGAGCTGCCTCTCCATTATAGTAGGAGTATTCAGTTTCAGTAAACCGTCAAGAATGCGACTAATATGTGTAAGTTTTTTTTGTGAGATTGACTAATACTCCCTCCATCCCTTATTATCTATCATTGTTAGTGTGCGTGCCACAAGTTTAACTCAATTTATAAAAAATACATGTAATATTTGTATCTCCAAATAAAATTATTAAAAAACTAGATTCAAAGACCTTTTTCAATGATACTAATTATATACCATAAATATTAATATTTTTAATATATATTTAGTCAAAGTTGTTTCTTAAAAAACGCAAACGACAGATATTTAGGGACAGAAAGAATATGTGTAAGTTGGTTGTTGGACCTGGGCTTTCATCCCACGACCCTTTCTAGTTTTGCTTGCTCTCACATTCCTACTCATTCTGTGTAAGAAAGAATACAATCCTAGCATAGTATTATAGTTTTATATCTTAAGTTTGATTAATTATAGATAAAAAATTATCAATATTTATGATATTAAATAAATATCATTAAATTAATTACGAAATATATTTTTATAATAAATTATTTTGAAGTCGTAAATGTGAATAGTCTTTATTAGAAATTTAGTTAAATGTGAATTATTTTTGTTGGCACGTAACAAATAGTTGCGGTTCTTTTATGGAGTGAGTATAAATCTCGGCCCCAAGATTTGGCTTCTTCCATCTGATTGGACATGTTGACCCAAACTCAAGTACTGTAGTATACAGTACTCCGCATCATGATGACAGTTGACAGAAAGAAGTGAAATGCCCGTCAGGCCATTCTTCCGCTGCTTAGCAGGCTTCTCGCGGCTTTCCGGTCAAAATGAACCAACAGTCAGGCAGGAGAAGCCACGATTCGTACCAAATACGCCCACAGTATACTACTCTCTCCTTAAAAAAAAATCATTCTTATTCTTTTTAAGGTTCTGCATCTAGTGAAAATAGATTTCTAATTATCTGTTTTATCCGATTTCATATATGATAAAATTTAAATATGGATATATGTATTGAATCCATTTCTGATATGGATGCTAAAATAATAAATGTACCTGAATCTGTTTCTCGTAACTTTTCTCTATTTAATTCTAGATCCGTATTAGAAAAAATCATAAAATATCCAATTGTATCCGTATTCATGAGAATTATGCACATGATAAAACTATTTAAAAGTTATCTCCAATGGCAAACTATTAGTGTCTAGTGATACAAAACCTAATATTGAAATATAGATATTAAGTTTAATTTAATATTGTCTTCATTAGTTTGAAGCTTGTATATTTGGTGTCTATATTTCAACGCATTATTTATTTCATTGTGTTGAACAGTATTTTCACATAACTTAATTTATTAATTTATTTATGAATGTTTTTATATATGATTGAAATGATTATTTATTTAGAGATTTTCATTTTTATATACTTAATAATTAAAATATTTATTTTATGAATACAATATGTTATATACTCTTACTTTAATCTTGACTTGTATAATGATATTGTTATTCCAAAACTATTGATACTAGAATGCTGCCCATGCTAATGCTACAGTATCATCTAGAACCATAAACTAACCAACCAAAGGATAATATGATAGTTGATCATGAATAAAAATGAACAGCACAAAAATGTCCATGTTACCCTAATAAAAAAAGAATTTAACAGCATTAATGACCACATCCATAGCCTAGGTTTTTTTTAATTTGTTTTAAAAACTTAAGTCACAAATCTTTATGAAGATCAACACAGTTAAAAATTCAATCCTTCATCCAAAGATTCATACCATAGCCAAGGTTTTCTCCATCTTAATAGTATATTGCTCGAGGTAATGCTACGGTGATATTTAGGGTATGACATATTAAACAACCAAAATGTGGTATATGTTTTGATGGCTTGTAATTTGAAAACATAATAAAAAACATGAAGTCGATCACAACCAATTATATATTAAATATTTGTATTCTGTAAAATTATATCATCCCTAAAACATTAACCACCCAATGTTGCGCAATAAGAGAGTTGTTTTCCGCAACCAATTCTACCACCTCAGCCATCCACCAGAAAAAACAAGCACAAAACAGCACACACAATGTCCGAAGTAGATGGTCAGATGCATCAGTGACACCACCCATCCTTACATACTTGTCTCACACAATTCTAAGTTCGATGGATCACCACATCCAAGTACAAGTAAGCAGCAGACGGATCTAAACACTGGATGAAATCACACCAAACATCCGCTACAGCAGTCGTATAGAGCCACAAACACGAGAGGGAGGGTGTAACAACCTAGGTGTTAGAAAGGCCGTTCACACTAAACATGAAACCATTAACTTGGTTAATGATTGGTTATGAAAGAAACATGAGAAAAAGAAATAAAAAATTTCGAAGGAACAAAATTAAAACAAATTTGTTAAATAAGAACGTTGCATGTTAGGACAACTCAATTATGCCAACTATAAAAAGCCTAACTCTCAAATTACATCTTAAGTTGGTCAACCAGACATAAAAAGGTTATAGAAGCAAGCTTAGGCAAAACTAAAAATCTATCACATGGGCCATGCATGGAACACAAATCTATATATAGTCACACTTGAAATAAAGCATTTTCAACCTACTAATAACAAAGAAGGTACCTTGACTAAATATTCTACAAATGGTTCTCATGATAGGCTCTAATTGAAACAACTATAATTCACTTAAGTCAACACTAGTCAACAAACAACTTATGTTAATGTTTCTCTACTATGGTGTAATACCCCAAGAATGAATGCCATAAATATGATTTTTATTATGGGTCAAGTGTTTTTCAGCAAAGGTTGACTGGAATTAAGGAGAGACAAAAATTTGACTTTTTGATCCGTTGCTCAGATAGATAAATAGAGACCACCAATGCGTAGAACTCGTCGAATACTTGCCGATTGACTATCCATTTGCTTTAATCGGACTGTGAATGGTGGAGTTATGTTAATTCTTAGTTTTAAGAAGAAAAAATAAAAAAGGAAATTAAAAAACCTCACGTACCTGATAGGGAGGAGTCGATCCTTTCCTCTCGTGTGTTTCCCCTCTCCCTGAAAGAGAAGAGGGAGAAGGGAGAGGAAGGGAGGTTCTAAGGTTTGCTGCCGTCATCCGCCGCCGTCGTAGGCCACGGTACCGTTCTTCCTTGGACTGTTGGTTAGACATCATCTCCTCTCCTTGTTTTGGCCCTCAAATTTTTTGTTCCCTCGCTGTTCATGATGGATATACCATGTTCGTCGTAGATCGGAATGGTGAGATGGTCATGGATTCCCACAAGTGGAGAAGAGAAAGGAGGGAAGGAGTGGATCGTCAAGAACTTGTCGTCGTGTTCGCTGTGGTTGACCTATGTGAGAATGTGAGATGCCAAATCCTAATCCCCTTCTTTGGGGCCTGTTTCATGGATTGAATCATCTAATTGGAAAGGGTTTGGTTGGAGTAAATCCCGAAATTGATCTCATTCACGTTCTGAATTTCCATCAGACCGAGCAGTTTCAGTTCATCACCATTTTAGGGTATCTTAATGGCGATAATAAATTTTATCACTGTGGACAAAGTTGTAGAGGACTTCAATATCTTTCCTTTGACACCAAGATCACCCTCATAGCCTCTGTAGTTTTGGACATATGGTTTTTCTAAGAATGCTGCTTTGCAGTGGCGAGAATCTGCACAGTTTTAGATCTATCCAGTTGTTGGCTCTCTTAATGGACGAATCTGAACTTGTGATATAAATGAAAGTTGTAGAGTTTTTCTTAATCTTTCTATAGTGTTATAGAACACATCTTTTGGATGAGTATATCTCCAGTTATGAATTTTATAAGATTGCTGTCCTGTTTTGGTCGTCAGAGAACTTCAGTTGAGTTAAGAGGATGTTTAGGCTATCTTGAAACTCTCATATGCCGAATCTTTATATACCAAAGTTGTAGATAATCAAGTTTTCTATCATCTGATGAATTTTCAGATTTTTTGAATGAATGGTTATTTGTCTATGGCAAAGAGAAGGGATAGTGCTGCTATCATGATCGATAGCGAGTCAGTTGATGCTTAAACGGCGGGTTTGTGACGTTCTAGTGTGTTATTTGTTGTTTGTACTTGTTGGTATGATGATATTGGTACTAATGTTGGCTTATGATCAGGTGGCTTGCCTTCGGAGCGTGCCTAGCTCCTTTCTTTGATCATCTGTAAAGGCAAGTAAACGTGGTGTTGTGGTCCACATGCTTTAGCTTTGTTGTTTGAATTGCCTCTACTAAATTTTCAGTATCTCACACTAGCCATATAATCTAAAATTTGAAGTAATTTGCTTTTACTTTGAAGTATATGATTTCATATCTTGTGGTATTACTTTTGAATTATGAAGTATATGAAGTGCATACGTGGCAACATTTGCATTTGCACTTCTTTCGTTGATATGCATGTGAAGAAACTATAGCCAAATTGGTGCGGTAAGTACCGATACAGTAACGTATGTTGATGAGCAATGTGGTTGCAGCCCTCACTCCCTCTTCTTGGGATATGTGGGTAGAAGTGAAGTCAAGCATTGCATTGTACTTGGAAGTATATTAATATTACTATGAAGTAGTTCATGTCTCTATTATTATGCTATTTAAATCTGATGCTTAATCAAATTATGATTTGAATAACTTGGTTGAAGCAGTATGCTTGCTGAGGTTTTCCATAAACCTCACATGCTTGTTCCCTCATCTCAGGTACATGAGCTTCAAGGGTGCTTGGCGGGATGGGAGTAGCTGCATGAGTGCACACTTGTTGGCCTAAAGTTGAAACATACACATTTGTTACAATAAATTAGTTGGTTGTCGGAGGTTTTTTTGTACATTGTATTAAACACCTTAGTTTTGCTGGCTGTCTTTGAAGATATCTTTGTTTATGTCATCGTTGAAGACTTAATTTAATGTTCAACTTAGATGACGTTTGTTGCTTCTGTATTCTCTGATGATGTGTTCTTGTTAGATATTGGTGTGGTAATACTCCAGAAGGAAATTTATGTTGTTGTTTTCTTCTGGGGTGTTACATATGGATATAAACCCTAGACATCCTAGCTAAAAAACAATTAGAGGTTAAGTTAAGTAACTAACATAAGTAAGCACTTGTGATAATGAGAACATAGAGGTTAAATTCTTTTAAACAAGGTCAAGCCAAATTTTGGTGAAATAGGTGAATTAAATAATGATTAAATACTATTGATGACCAATATATAAAAGCAACTCAAATCACCCAACATGTGGTTTACAAACCTAAACTCATCACCACTTGAAGCTAAAGAAAAGAAAAGAAAGAAAAGGAATAAAATGTGGAATCACATAAAATAAAGCACTAAAAGCTTTAAACTAGATTTATTAAATAAATAACATTATAATATGTGACTAAAGTCAACTATGTGACTAGTAAATCCTAATTAAGTTAACAAATAATTTTTATCGAGATGACAAACCCTAATTACATGAAGAAGGTGGTTAATCAACCGAAACCCTAATTTTCAATAAATAACCTAGCGTTTTGTGAGGCTAATTAAATGAATATTTAATTAAACACTTCAAAATTCACCAATATATGAAACGTAGTACAAGTCATGTATTTTAACATGGTGTAAAGTTTTAATGATGAAATAGTGCTTAAACAACTCAAACTAAGCCTACAAGATTGAATCCAATTCAACTCAACATATTCTAAGTACAGAAATTCAGTTTGACAAAGCCATTTTCAACCTTAATTAGCCGCCAAACCATAACTCTAATGACCATAGTCACTTAATCAAACTTGTAGATAAAGCTGTGATCTTGGTCTTTTGTGTTGGCCGTCACACTCAGGTCTATATAGTTTTGGCTATAAACTTGATCACAAGACGAGCACAATGAAACCACGCCAACTCTTCAACACAATGCCACAGTGAACGATATGACCTTGCCCATGCGTCGTAACTCTCTGCCGCGCGTCCCACACGCATGTTCAGTGCTCTGCCCTCCTACGGCGACCATGCCACACGCCTGTATTCGCACAAGTGGGTTTGCCAATCCCTAGCCACAATGTTGCTTTTAGAAATATTCTAGTGTTGCATCCATGCCTTTGTATCTAAAACCCACTTGTTAGATACATCCTTAGTGTTGAATGCCAAGTTTCCCAAACATCATTTGTTACACAATTGCTTTACCAACTACTTTGTATATTTTTCTATCCCTATTATATCTTTCACCTTTGCATTGTACCTCCATATGTGTTCGACATTTGTTTTGTCAAAACCTTAACTATATATTGGCTTGAAAATTGACATGTTCATTGCTTCATATACATATGTATATGCATAGTGACATGCATATATCTAAGTTAGTTTTCCATATATTAATAATAATAGCATGAGTGTTGGTCTAAGACCAAACCAAAAAAAGAAGGGAGAGAGTGAAAGGGAGAGACCAAATGAGTGGGAGGCTAAGTGTCCCTCCACCATTCCTTTGTCCCCTTTTTATTGGGAAGGTGAGAGGTGGTTATTTTCATATACTCTCTTGGTGGGGTTTATAATTACAAATGAACCTCCATAATTTACAAGCATGCTCTAAGTTGTTACAATTATTCACCTAGAGCCAATAAATGGGCCTTTTCTCTCACTTAGGAGGTCCCCAATGTATGACACACCCAAACACTGAGTGAATAATTTAGAACCATTATAAAAGTATCTTTGGAAACTCCTTTATAATGATTATCGTAGATAGTTTAGATTTAGGATACTTTATATTGTCGTTAATGATATAGTGCAGTACCGGCCACCCCTACCTATATAGGGGGTGTTTGGGACTGCTCCACAAACTCCATTGAGGAGCAGCCTCAAAAAAATTGGAGTTTATGGAGCACCTCTTTAGATGCTCTCACAATTTCACCATTTTTCCTCGAACAGAGTGCGTGGAGCTGAAACCGTTTGGCTAAAAAACGTGCAGCAGAGCTAAAAAACGTGGAGCGGAGCAGTCCATATTCTCCTAGATGCCCCTCTCCATTAGAGGAGACACCCTCTACCTTCTCCTCCTCCCACATGGCTGACCTCTCCTCATCCTCTTCTTCCTTCTCCACCAAAATGGAGATCCCTCGAGCTGCGGTTCTGTATTCCAGCTATACCCCCCTCACTGCTATATACATGCTTTTTAGATGTGGATAGGAATTATTTGTGCCTCTACTCAAGTGTGCAACGATCAGAAACATGTCCTGCCTCTAAAAGTCATTTTCTAGAAAATCAAAATAGGCTATAAAAATATCCCCTAAATTCAAACAAAATATATGTGCCTACTGGGAATTTAAATCTAAATCCAAGACTTATAGGTTCAGATGAGTCTCTCCTACACACCACCACACAATCACTTCTGATAAGTGAACGACCCTATTCTCCCGTACTAACTTTAGAGAATCTGGTAGTGAATATTTGGGGCATTAAATAACTTCACATAAAAAAGTTTGAATTAAAAAAATTTATATATCAAGCATTACAACTCTGATATTGGACTTATGCCCATTCGAGATAGTTTAAAAAATTTAAAATTTTGAATTTCAAAATTTAAAACTTTAAAACATTATTTGGGGTACTAGACTATTTTAAATGAAAACTCATCAACCTCAAAGTTGTAGATCTCTTTGATATATACATCTTTGGTACAATGTTTGTCTTCATTTGACTTAATTTGAAAAGATTTTGATTTTTTTATAGTGCACTAATTTTTTGCTGCCACTAGAAATGCCCTCTATTTGTAGAATCGGCCGGTAACACCTACCACCAAGTTAGAGTTTTCAGCTACCAGTAGAAATGCCATCAATGTCCTGTTGTACAAGAATTGATCACCAAAACAAAATAAGTTGGACTTAAAAACAAATTCAAATGTAATTATTTTTCTGCTGGGGGAAGCATATGATTAGTTTTTCTTGAAGAACATTGTACTTTGTTCTTTTTTTCTCTTTACTAAAGAATGCTACGTATCTCAAGATTTGGCGATAAGAATCTCTTAGAGATGCGCATAGGATGGGGTTTGTGTGTGCGCAAGAGGGACAAGTGTCTATGTTTCTATTGTGTTTTGAAAAAAAGAATAAAAATACTTTTAGGCATCATCTTGATAAGGCCCCTTTGGAACAAAGGATTTATGGAGGAATTTTGTAGGATTCTAAACCTATAGGAATTTTTTCTATGTTGCCCTTTGGAACAAAGGATTTGCCATCCTAAAGTCCTACAAAATTCCTATGGAATGGCTCAATCCATAGGAATTTTGGAGGAAATCTAATAATATGAGGTCTAACCTCTTGGAAACTTTGGTTGCAGTTCTCTTGAGATTTTTGTTGGTTGCAGCAGACACATAGATTACTATGCGCAGCTGTAGCTGCAGCCGCTCCAGCTGATTCGAACTCTCCCTTTCTTTTGTGTCTATCTCTCTCTTCTAATTCATGTGTTTCTCCTGTGATGTATCTAATAAATGCTCCATTTAGAGAATTTACTGTGTTTCCAATTCTTTTAGGATTTCAAATGACATGCAACTCTAATCCTGTATTTTTCACAGCCCCCGCGTCGCCCACCCGCACGGGCGACTCGGGCGGTAGGGAAACCTAGCTGCCGCTACCGTCCACCTCCCCTCCCCTGCCCTCGCCGCCACCGGAGGAAGCTGCCGAGAGGCCCGCACGGCTCCTAGGACGGTGGCGGCGAGGCTCCCTCCTAGGAGGGTCACAAGCACCGCAGTGCGGGGAAGGAGATCGGCAACCAGGATGGCGCCATAATCGGGTGCGGCAGGAGTAGCGCGAGGAGGCACGGGGAGGCTGCCGGTGGGGACGTGGCGCTCGGCTGCCGAGACGACACTGTGGCTAGGGCGGATCTGGTGGGCGTGTGCTCCCCGGCCGCCTAGAGGCGGCTCCGACTCCTCTTCCTTTAAATCCAGCCATCCCATGGCTGTAGCTGCTGCCACCCACGCGGATTCGGCCGGAGCTCACCGGTGTGGGCGGCGATGCGGTCGATGCGGCGTGGGGCTGCGGTGGAGGGCAGGGGCAGTGTGACTGCAAGGCTCCCTGTTTCGATTGTGTTGGATGTGGGCAAGCACCGACGAAAGCCTTGTCGGATCTGCCGGCAAGGCGACGGCGATGCCTTTGGGCACCATCTTCCTCCTTGGAGGCATTGTCATGGTGTTTTTCCACTTTGGCCGACTGCAGAGGTGCGTCAACTGTGACGTGGTGGCATGGCCGATAGCGGCTTGCTTGGATGAGTGCCAGTGACATCGTGGTGGTGTGGCTGGCAGTAGCCAAGTAGGGGCGCTAGTGGTGCCATGGTGGCGTGGCTGGAGGAACCTGGCTGCTTCTTGAAGGCCAAGGGGTTGTGGCTCGGCATGGCGCGGGGAAGGCACAAGGGGGTGTAAGGTCCTAGATGGCTAGAGGGGGGGTGAATAGCCTATTAAAAATTTCTACGAGAAACACTAAGCAAACTTGTTAGAATAACAAACGGCGTAAAGCGAGTTTTGCTTAGCCAAGGGTTGTGATGCAAGCCTCCTATCCACAAGTCTAGTAGATTATGATCTCTAGTTCACACAAGAGCTATGTCACTATTTATACACTAGTGAGCAAGCTAACAACTACTAGTAAAGGCTACTACTAGAGCTACACAAGATAATCTAGTAAAAGTAAATGCAAGAGATAGGATTGTGTATCTTATACCAACGGTGGAGTGAAGATGTTGCCAATCACCAAGATGATATACAATCAATCAATATTGACAACAACACAATATGGAGACCAATCACCGGGAGACAAGAGACACAATATTTTTGTTCACCCGGTGTTCACTTGTGCACCGACAAGCTACGTCACCGGTTGTGTCGACCAACACTTAGATGGTTCCTCGGTGCGACCCTCAAGTCACTTGCCCCTCAAGGCACGCCCCGCAAGGCACCGCAAGACACCACTCTCAAGTGAGGTAACTCAATGACACGCGCAATGTAATAGAGTTGCTTTTGGCGTCCCGCCGAGGAAAGCACAAGAACCTCTTACAAACAACCGGAGGTGGCCAAGAATAATCACCTTCTCTTGCCAACGTCTCCAACAATCTCCAAGCCGGCTAGGAGCGGTACTCTCCAAGAGTAACAAGAAATCCACTGACTAAACCACCCACAAGTGCCACTAGATGCCCTCAAGCTATGCAATGCACTTTGGGATCACTCAATCTCACTTATGATTTGCAATCACTCAAGAGAGATGAGTGGGAGGAGATGCTCTAGCTCAAAGGATGTACAAGAATGTTAGAAATCACTAGTTGCCTCCCCAAGGGCCGGCCAACGAGTATTTATAAACCTCCCATCCGAATAGAGCCGTTATACCCCTTCACTGGGTTCTGTCGGGATGACCGGACGCGCCGGTCATAACTGACCGGACGCGCTCAACCGCGTCCGATCCTCCAACGGTCACTGCGCCAACGGTCAAACGCCATGACCGGACGCGCCTCTCAAAACGACCGGACGCGCTCAACCGCGTCTGATCCTCCAACGGTCACTGACCCTCAACGGTCAAACCAACGACCGGACGCGCTGCTTCGAATGACCGGACGCACCGATCGCACAGCATCGCGCGCCCGCGAAGTAACGACCGGACGCGCCCCTCGTAACGACCGGATGCGACAGTGCCCGCGTCCAGTTTGAGTCCAGTAAGCTCCTTCAACGATCGGACGCGTCCGATCACGTGTGACCGGACGCGCCCCACGTCCGATCGTCCTTGCGAACCGCAGTTCCTTCTGGGCACTTGACCGGACGCGCCGGTCCCGCGAGTGATCGGACGCGCCGGTTGCAAACCCTAGCACTCGCGCCTGATACCGCGCTGTACTGACCGGACGCGTCCGGTCACACCGTGACCGCGTCCGGTGCAGCGTCCGATCACCTCAGTGACCCCGTTCGCCTCCGTTTCTTTTTCGACTTTCGGCGTAGTGGAAAATAGGCATTTCATTTCCCCGAAATCGCCTGAATCCCGCGCTCACACGCTCGGCGGGAGGGAGAGAGGAACCCAAACCCCTCTCTACCCGCAAACCACTGCGTGACCAACGCCACCTTTGCAAATGTGCCAACACCATCAAGTGTACATCTCCATGTGCTTGTGTGTTAGCTTTTTCTCAATCATTTTCAAAGGTTTTCCAATTAGCTCACTAGGCCCTACATGCAATGCACTTCATGAATTCACCTAGTGGCACTCGTGCATCGAATAACCGATAAGACTTCCCCTCTTAATAGTTCGGCTATCGATCCTAAACCACTCACACCCTCTATGGTGTCTTGAGTGTAAAACAAAATGGCCCTATGGTTATACCTTTGCCTTGAGCCCATTTTGTTTCTCCAAATGATATGATCCACTTCATATCATCACATGACCGTCTCGATCCATCGACCTTGACTTCACTTGCTCTTCACCGTTGCATCGGTCCGTCGGCGCCAAGTCTCGCTCAAGCTTCACCATCGCATGGTCCCTCGCTTCGAAGCCTCGACTTGCCCTTCACCCTCACAACCGGTCCATCGAGCCAAGCCTCATCTTGGTCTTCACCATCTTGGTCATATGAGTCAATGTCATGTCTCATATTCAATGACCACCTTTATCTAAATCATCCACTTAGATACAAAGGTTAGTCCTAGGTTTCATCAATTAGCCAAAACCAAACTAGGGACTTTCAATCTCCCCCTTTTTGGTAATTGATGACAACCCTCACAAAGATGATTTTGATAATAAAAGTTTTGAACTTGTCATACTTGTCCAATCATTTTGCTCATAAGTAAAGTTTGGACAATTATCACAAGCTCGATTTTGGTAGCATTAGCTCCCCCTACATATGTGCATAGAGTTTGGATTGAAGGCTTTGCACATACGCATGGATAGAAGTGTTGGGAGAGTAATTCTACCAAAATGATGCTATGGTGTAAGAAATGGACCTTTGAAGCGTGATACCAATCGGAGTTGCCTTTTACACCATCCTTAGCATCATGAAGTAACTAGACATCCATCAAAACTCAAGAACCCCGTGAGATCAACATTATATGTAAAGGTTCTTGGACCACTTGTAAAGCTAACCACTTGTAAAGCTTTAGGCAAGTCTAGATACCACATGTAAACTATTCCTATGCATGCTAGTAGATCATTTTATCATCCAATTTCTATACTAGCATTGCACCACACAAGCATGTATATTGAATTTAAATACATGTGCAATGAGCAAGTCATATGAGAATGCACAAACAAATGCAACAACTTCACAACTTTGTTTATGAGCTTGCTCCCCCTACTTGTGTGCATCAACAAATTTTATTTACCCCTTTATCAAGTTGAATCATCTTTTTCTCATCATAAATTTTATTTACCCCTTTATCAAGTTGAATCATCTTTTTCATCTTTTTCTCTCCCCCTTTGTCAACAACTTACCCAAAAAGGGATCAAATTGTGGAGAGAAGGAAAAGTGTTTGATGGAGTAGATTGAAATTAATTCGATACCACATGTAAGGTTAAAAAAATTTATCAAATTTGGTTTAACCTAGAATACTTGCCAAAGATATTTAATTCGATTTGAACCAAAGACAAGCTTCTTCACTCCTCAAAATAAGGGTTATCTTGCCTATGTTGAATTAAACACTTATAGCAAATCTTCTAGATTCAACACTAGGTTTACAAGCTCACAAACATGTCATATGCCACCATTAGATCAAAATAAGCATAGAAGCAATAGTGGTAACATATATCCATCAAATTCATTTGATTTATCATGAATGCTTATGCGTACCACTTATTATGTCTACATGCTCTATCAAGTCCTTAGCATAGGATGAAAAACATGTCAATCAATTTTATCTTGCAATGTCGAAGGAGAGGCATGTCAATAAGTGGGTGGGGTGCATTCAACTCATGTTTGAGAAATCAAGAATGTTCAATTCATTCCTTAGCTTGCAAAACCTCTTTTCATCAAGTGGCTTAGTGAGAATATCGGCAAGTTGATCATCAGTGCCAACACTTTCAATGGCAATATCTCCCTTTTGTTGATGATCTCTAATGAAATGATGTCTTATGTCAATATGCTTTATTCTTCCATGTTGAACCGGGTTTTGTATCATCTTGATTGCGCTCTCATTATCACATAGCAACGGCACATTCTTGAAGTTGAGGCCATAATCCTTCAAAGTTGATTTCATCCATAGCAATTGTGCACAACAACTCCCCGCACTCACATATTCGGCTTCGGCGGTAGAGATTGCCACACTATTTTGTTTCTTTGAGGACCATGACACAAGTGATCTTCCAAGTAATTGACATGTGCCACTTGTGCTTTTCCTATTGATCTTGCAACCCCCATAGTCGGAGTCCGAATATCCAATCAATTCAAACTTTGACCCCTTGGGATACCATAGTCCAACATCTCTTGTTTGCTTCAAGTACCTCAATATTCTCTTTGCGGCCGTGAGATGACTCTCTCTAGGTGAGGCTTGATATCTAGCACACATGCAAACACTAAACATGACATCCGGCCTTGATGCGGTGACATAGAGTAGACTTCCAATCAAAGACCGATATTCCTTTTGATTCACCATTTTGCCATCAAGATCACTATCCAAATTGCCATTTGTGCCCATTGGAGTTGAAATTGGCTTTGCATCTTGCATTCTAAACTTCTTCAACATGTCCCTTATGTATTTCCCTTGACTCACAAATGTTCCATTCTTCAATTGCTTGACTTGGAGACCAAGGAAGAAGCTAAGTTCACCAATCATAGACATTTCAAACTCTTTGGCCATCATAGCACCAAATTCTTCACAATAAGCTTGATCGGTTGATCCAAAGATGATGTCATCAACATATATTTGCACTATGAATATATCATTTCCAATCTTCTTGGTGAATAGAGTAGTATCAACCTTGCCCATTTTGAATCCCTTAGAGAGAAGGAAATCCCTTAGCCTCTCATACCATGCTCTAGGTGCTTGCTTTAAGCCATATAAAGCCTTCTTCAACTTGTATACATGGTTGGGTTTCTTGTCATCTTCAAATCCGGGAGGTTGCTCAACAAAGACTAACTCATTGATGATCCCATTGAGAAATGCACTTTTGACATCCATTTGATATAATTTGATGTTGTGTGCATAAGCATAAGCCAAAAGAATCCTTATTGCCTCCAATCTTGCCACGGGAGCATATGTCTCATCATAGTCAAGACCTTCTACTTGAGTGTAACCTTGAGCAACTAGTCTTGCTTTGTTTCTCACCACAATGCCATCTTGATCTTGCTTGTTTTTGAACACCCATTTGGTTCCAATCACATTGTAGTCATTTGGCCTTTCTACCAATTCCCAAACATCATTTCTTGTGAAATTGTTTAGTTCTTCTTGCATAGCCATAATCCAATCGGCATCCCTCAAAGCTTCTTCTATTTTCTTTGGTTCTATGGTTGACACAAATGATGCATGCTCACAAAACATAGCCAATCTTGATCTTGTTTGCACACCACTTCTAATATCACCAATAACACTATCAATGGGGTGATCTCTTGCAACATGTTGTGGTTGGAGTACTTGCACTTGATTGCTTGAGCTTGGTTGATCACTTGATGTATCTTGTTGAGAAGAACTAGCACCATAATTTTGCACTTGAGAGTCACTAACTAGCTTGAATGGTGAATTGAGCACTTGATCTTTATCATCATCTTGAATATCAATTACTTGCTTTGTTCTAATGTCCCCAATGTCCATGTTCTTCATTGCTTCCACCAATTGAGTTCCACCAACATCATCTAGATTCTCTTTTTCATCTTGTGACCCATTGGTTTCATCAAATTGCACATCATGGACTTCTTCTAGAATGCCACTTGAGTTGTTCCAAACTCTATAAGCTTTGCTTGTAGTTGAATAACCAAATAGGAACCCCTCATCACATCTCTTGTCAAACTTCCCCAATCTAGTGCCCTTCTTCAAGATATAGCATTTGCAACCAAACACCCTAAAGTAAGAAATATTGGGCTTTCTTCCATGAAGTAACTCATATGGGGTCTTTTCTAGCAATGGATGATAATATAATCTATTGATGTAGTAGCAAGCGGTATTGATTGCTTCATCCCAAAATGATTGACTCACATTGTACTCATGAAGCATTGATCTAGCCATATCAAGCAATGTTCTATTCTTCCTCTCAACTAGGCCATTTGATTGTGGAGTGTACTTGGCCGAGAATTGATGTCCAATACCATAATGATCACAAAGTTCTTCAATTCTTGTATTCTTGAACTCACTTCCATTGTCACTTCTCACTTTCTTGATTCTAATCTCAAACTCATTGTGAACTCTAGTGAGAAATGTCTTGAAGGTGTCAAACACTTCACTTTTGTCACTAAGAAAGAATACCCATGTGAATCTTGTGAAGTCATCCACTATGACAAAGCCATACTTGTTGCCACCTATGCTTGTATATGTTGTTGGTCCAAATAGATCCATGTGCATCAACTCAAATGCTTTGCATGTGCTCATTATACTCTTCTTTGGATGTGAGCTTCCAACTTGCTTCCCGGCTTGACATGCACTACAAAGCTTATTCTTCTCAAATTCAACATCTTTCAAACCATTGACAAGATTGTGAGTTGTAAGCTTCTTCAATTGTTTCATGCCAACATGACCAAGCCTTCTATGCCAAAGCCAACCCATGCTTGATTTGGAGACTAAGCAAGTTGTCAAAGAAATTTCTCTAGCATTGAAGTCAACTAGGTAGAGATTCTCATATCTAAAGCCCTTGAATGCCACATTTGAACCATCCATACTAATGACTTCCACATCATCAACCCCAAAGATACATTTGTAGCCTAGATCACATATTTGTGCCACGGATAGAAGATTGAAATCCAAACTTTCAACTAGCAACACATTTGAGATACTCATGTCATTTGATATTGCAATCTTGCCCAAGCCAATAACCTTGCCTTTCTTGTTATTGCCAAATGTGATAGAATCAACACCACTATTATTGTCATTGATTGAGTCAAACATTCTTGATGTACCGGTCATGTGTTGAGTGCACCCACTATCAATAATCCAATGTCTTCCTCCGGCTTTGTAATTGACCTACAAGCAAATTAATGAAGCTTAGGTACCCATTTTTGCTTGGGTCCTTGTAGGTTAGTAACTAAGCTCTTTGGTACCCAAATAGCCTTCTTCTTTGGGCCAACAATGGGTGTACCAACAAACTTAGCTTGCACACCCTTCACACCTTTGGTAAGCACATAGCAAGAATCATAAGGTATAACATTAACAAGGTTCTTGCTTTGGTTCTTTTTATTGCAATTATGCTCTAGGTGCCCAACTTGCTTGCATCTATTGCAAAACCGACCATTGCTCTTCACAAAGCTAGGCTTTGGAGTTGCAAAGGCCGACTTGCCTTTCTTGGGGGTGTAGCCCAATCCCTCTTTATTAAGAGAGAACCTTTGGCTACCCAAGCACTTAAGCAAGCAGGCCTCACCACCATAGGCCTTGCCTAGGGCGTGAGTGAGCTCATCCACCTCTCTCTTGAGAGTCTCATTCTCAACCATTAGTGAGGTATCACAAGTGAAACCATCACTAGTAGTGGAGGTAGAGTTAGTGGTGGTGGATGAAGAGCTACAAGAAGGGTTAGTTTTTGACATGATGATAGGTTCATTAAAGGATTCATCAATTATATCACATGTAACACCTATATCACATGATACAACAATCTCCTTCTTTGCTTGTTGCTCAAGTAGCAATGAGTGAGCTTTTTCAAGCTTGGAATGAGCCTTATCAAGATCCTCATGGTCTTCCACTAGACTCTCATGAGTGGTCTTAAGCTCACCAAGAACTTTCTCAAGTATTGCTACTTTCATTGAAAGCTTCTTGCACTCCTTGTTCTTGGCAATAGCTATGTCTCTAGTTTGTTGCAACAAGTCATATAGTTGTTCTTTAGTTGGTTCATCATCATCATCATTTTCATTATCATATTTATCATTATCACTATCATGAACATATTCCATTTCACTTTCATCATCACTTTCATCATATAATACCTTAGCTTCTTTGGCCATGAAGTATGAAGAGGATGAATCAAATAGTAAAGGCTTCTTGTTGATAGCAATGGAAGCAAAAGCCTTGTTGGATGATTCTTCTTCTTCTTCATCATCATCACTTTCCCAAGTGGCCACATAGACTCCATTCTTGCCTTTCTTGAATGTTATCTTGGCTTCTTTCTTTTTCTTCTCAAACTTGCCCCTCTTGTTGTTTTTCTTCTTGTCATAGGGACAATCGGCTTGAAGGTGCTCGGTGCTATCACAATTGAAGCACTTCCTTTGTTGCTCATTGCTCTTGAAATTGTCATTTCTCTTTTTGAAGCCTCTTCTCTTAATGAACATGTGACTCATTTTCTTGACTACAAAAGCAAATGCCTCATCATCAATTTTGTAATCTTCATCTTCATTATTGTCTTCTTCTTCCTCTTCTTCTATGATGATAGCTTTGCCTTTGGAGGAGGTGGCCTTGAATGCCACGGTCTTCTTCTTCTTCTCATCTTCCACCTTCTCCTTGTCATCAACATCTTGATCATATTTGTCATAGGTCAATACTTCACCAAGCAAATCATTAGGCTTCATTGCTTCAAGCCCATCTCTTTGCAACATCATGATCAACATCTTGAATCTTCTAGGTAAGCTCAATAAGAACTTATGGCAAAAATCTTGGTCTTGAGTCTTGTGCCCTAAGCTCTTGAGATCATTCATAATTACTTGCAATCTATGAAATATTTCAATGATTGTTTCATCATCCTTTTTCTTGAAGTTCTCAAACTCACTCTTGAGCCCATATAGCTTGGCACTCTTCACAACCTTAGTGCCCTCATATGTTTCACTCAACCTTGTCCATACTTCATATGCCAATTCTAAGTCCTTGATGCCCTCAAATACTTTTGTGTCAATACCATGGTAAAGTGTATTGAGAGTCATTCTATTGCATGTTCTATTTGCTCTATCTTCATCGGTGAGATGATCGGGATCAATGATAGCAAAGTCATTCTCGGTGACTTGCAAAACTCTCTCATGAATAGAACCAAGGTACATTGTCATCTTTCTCTTCCAATGAGCAAAAGAACTAACACCATCAAAGAACGGTGGCTTGCCCCCAATATGATTGAACACAATTTGAGCCATTTTTCACACCGAAGGATGTTAAGCCTTGATTAAAACGGTGACCACGGCTCCGATACCACTTGTAAGGTCCTAGATGGCTAGAGGGGGGGTGAATAGCCTATTAAAAATTTCTACGAGAAACACTAAGCAAACTTGTTAGAATAACAAACGGCGTAAAGCGAGTTTTGCTTAGCCAAGGGTTGTGATGCAAGCCTCCTATCCACAAGTCTAGTAGATTATAATCTCTAGTTCACACAAGAGCTATGTCACTATTTATACACTAGTGAGCAAGCTAACAACTACTAGTAAAGGCTACTACTAGAGCTACACAAGATAATCTAGTAAAAGTAAATGCAAGAGATAGGATTGTGTATCTTATACCAACGGTGGAGTGAAGATGTTGCCAATCACCAAGATGATATACAATCAATCAATATTGACAACAACACAATATGGAGACCAATCACCGGGAGACAAGAGACACAATATTTTTGTTCACCCGGTGTTCACTTGTGCACCGACAAGCTACGTCACCGGTTGTGTCGACCAACACTTAGATGGTTCCTCGGTGCGACCCTCAAGTCACTTGCCCCTCAAGGCACGCCCCGCAAGGCACCGCAAGACACCACTCTCAAGTGAGGTAACTCAATGACACGCGCAATGTAATAGAGTTGCTTTTGGCGTCCCGCCGAGGAAAGCACAAGAACCTCTTACAAACAACCGGAGGTGGCCAAGAATAATCACCTTCTCTTGCCAACGCCTCCAACAATCTCCAAGCCGGCTAGGAGTGGTACTCTCCAAGAGTAACAAGAAATCCACCGGCTAAACCACCCACAAGTGCCACTAGATGCCCTCAAGCTATGCAATGCACTTTGGGATCACTCAATCTCACTTATGATTTGCAATCACTCAAGAGAGATGAGTGGGAGGAGATGCTCTAGCTCAAAGGATGTACAAGAATGTTAGAAATCACTAGTTGCCTCCCCAAGGGCCGGCCAACGAGTATTTATAAACCTCCCATCCGAATAGAGCCGTTATACCCCTTCACTGGGTTCTGTCGGGATGACCGGACGCGCCGGTCATAACTGACCGGACGCGCTCAACCGCATCCGATCCTCCAACGGTCACTGCGCCAACGGTCAAACCCCATGACCGGACGCGCCTCTCAAAACGATCGGACGCGCTCAACCGCGTCCGATCCTCCAACGGTCACTGACCCTCAACGGTTAAACCAACGACCGGACGCGCTGCTTCGAATGACCGGACGCACCGATCGCACAGCATCGCGCGCCCGCGAAGTAACGACCGGACGCGCCCCTCGTAACGACCGGACGCGACAGTGCCCGCGTCCGGTTTGAGTCCAGTAAGCTCCTTCAACGATCGGACGCGTCCGATCACGTGTGACCGGACGCGCCCCGCGTCCGATCGTCCTTGCAAACTGCAGTTCCTTCTGGGCACTTGACCGGATGCGCCGGTCCCGCGAGTGACCGGACGCGCCAGTTGCAAACCCTAGCACTCGCGCCTGATACCGCGCTGTACTGACCGAACGCGTCCGGTCACACCGTGACCGCGTCCGGTGCAGCGTCCGATCACCTCAGTGACCCCGTTCGCCTCCGTTTCTTTTTCGACTTTCGGCGTAGTGGAAAATAGGCATTTCATTTCCCTGAAATCGCCTGAATCCCGCGCTCACACGCTCGGCGGGAGGGAGAGAGGAACCCAAACCCCTCTCTACCCGCAAACCACAGCGCGACCAACGCCACCTTTGCAAATGTGCCAACACCATCAAGTGTACATCTCCATGTGCTTGTGTGTTAGCTTTTTCTCAATCATTTTCAAAGGTTTTCCAATTAGCTCACTAGGCCCTACATGCAATGCACTTCATGAATTCACCTAGTGGCACCCATGCATCGAATAACCGATAAGACTTCCCCTCTTAATAGTTCGGCTATCGATCCTAAACCACTCACACCCTCTATGGTGTCTTGAGTGTAAAACAAAATGGCCCTATGGTTATACCTTTGCCTTGAGCCCATTTTATTTCTCCAAATGATATGATCCACTTCATATCATCACATGACCGTCTCGATCCATCGACCTTGACTTCACTTGCTCTTCACCGTTGCATCGGTCCGTCGGCGCCAAGTCTCGCTCAAGCTTCACCATCGCATGGTCCCTCGCTTCGAAGCCTCAACTTGCCCTTCACCCTCACAACCGGTCCATCGAGCCAAGCCTCATCTTGGTCTTCACCATCTTGGTCATATGAGTCAATGTCATGTCTCATATTCAATGACCACCTTTATCTAAATCATCCACTTAGATACAAAGGTTAGTCCTAGGTTTCATCAATTAGCCAAAACCAAACTAGGGACTTTCAGGGGGCCACGAAGGTGGTTGTACAATGGCAGCGAATGGGCAGCGCAGCGTGGCAATGGCAACGAAGTGGAGCCACATGTCGATGTCCCAATCTGACCGAGTGGAGTTTTTCCGTTTAGGCTCGTGTCGATGTCCCAATCTGACCGGGTGAGGAGAAGGCCAAGGTGGTGAGCTGTGTATTTGGAAGCTTTGTGTCTTCGCACGTGGTGCAGCTGAGATTCCGGTGGTAGTGAGACGAAGGTGAAGTTAATGGAGCGGCTCAGTGGTACCAAGTCACCCCCAACAGAGAAGCAAGCCTAGATCCTTAGAGAGTCCAGCGGCAGGAGTGGTGAGGCCCCATGCGCTTTAAGGTGGTGTGTCCAAGGAGTGTTGTGCGGCGGTGGATGTGGCGAGGGCCCCACGCGCTTGAGTTGCCTTGGAGGTCTAGGATTTGGTACGGTGTTTCGGTCGTTTGGTGTGTAAGGTGGAGTAGTGGTACTTTGGCGAGGGGTCCTGCATGGCGGTGGCCTCTTCGGTGTGGAGCAGTGGGCTTCTCTTCTGACTTCTGCCAATGTGTAGCTGTGGTTGGGAGATTTATGATCGTGTGTACGTGACCTGAAGACGACGATGGTATGGTAGGGGAGTCGTGGTAGCTATACGGCTTGCAGTGGACTACGGCGGCTAAATCTGCATGGCAGCGACTAGTTGGCGTGGGACATCATCGATAGCGATGGCGCTTGTGGTGAGGGCTACTTGTCGGCTCTATTCTTGGTTTGTGGGGGTGCGGTGTGGGGAATTGTTTGAATTGAGTGGAGTTGGTGCACCCATGTTGATATCTCAATCTAACCGCAGTTGTTGAGTCTAAGTGTTGTTGTGCGGCATGGGTTGAGGTCCTAGTCCAATTGCCCGCTGTCGATACGGGACCCAAAGGGCTCCTTGTTGGTACTACTACTAGTAGTAGGCCCTGGCCTGGCCCACTAGCCTAACAAGAGAGCGCGCGACATCAGATGACGCCGACTCCAAGTAGAATAGGCCGGACTAGCCAGACTTCTAATAGAAAGTACCTTCTGTAATTAAAATCAGAACACTTTCTTTGGATCCGACTAGGATTGTAACCGCGCCATAACCATCTCTTCCTATATAAAGAGAGGCTATGGGAACCCCATGTAACACGATCATAACAATCAATCCAAGGCAAAGGCTAACGCCGACTGGACGTAAAGACAATTACTCGATCACGAGGGCCCGAACCAGTATAAATCGACTGTCTCTTGCATTAATCGTCGAGTTCAGCATACGCCGAAGCCCGAATAACTGTCCCAGGTACTCCCGTGGTAGGCTATCGTTGGTAAAACATCGATAGTTGGCGCGCCAGGTTGGGGATTTCGGCAGATTAGCATCCAAGACCTCGACGGACCTCGACAACATGTTCTTCCCGGCGGGATCAACCCTCATCTTCGGATCTTGGATTTGTGAGGCGGACGATGATGGAAAGCTCCATGGTCGCCTCCTCAAAAATTCAGAGCACCATGAAGCCCATGCTATCTCGGCGACTACGGCGGATCGACTCACCGAGAGGGTCTCGCTGCTCACGATGTCTGATCCAACTCGGATTTCACGGATGACGGACTCTGACTCAAACTCAGACTCCGCATTCGGCTCAGAGTCCCATCCGAGTTCTTTATATGATGGTCCAAGTCCTTTCCCGTCTGGACTCCGCAACACGGCTGCATCTTACCAAGCACTACTCCATCCGAGTTCTTTATGTGGTGGTTCGAGTCCTTTCCCGTTTGGACTCCGCAACACGGCTGCATCTTATCAGGCACTACTTCAAGATTCAGCCAGTACCATATGAAGGATACCCCTGACAGGAGCTCAGGAAGGCCTTGTGATGACTGTAACATCTCAAGATTACATCATCCACTGGCCGGGTTCTATTTCTAAAGATGGCAACACAGTGCTAATTAACGCAACGATCGTCCTACCCTACCAGGAAGGAGATTCAATCAGTGACACTGAAGTTTCCACTGAGATCCTCAATAACTCTGATACTACAAAGGACAGAGCAATTCACACTCAAGAGGTGTTCATGGTTCGTCGCTCCCGTTCACCATTAATCCCTCCAGAACAACCCGACATCAAGTCATCGGATGAATCCAAATCCAATATATCACCTGATGCCTAGGGAGATGATAGTGAAGCTGAAAGCCAAAGACAAGTTAGAGAGAGGAAGAACAAGTTAAATCAGGGACGCTGACGCCGGGCCAAATAGCGCAAGGAAGCCTGGGTCAGATACGAATCTGATCTAGCTGAGCACAACAAGAGGAGATCAGAACGAGAAGCTGAAGATAGGTGTGCGGCCGGAAAAACACACAACTCTCCATATGCCAAGATTCGAGAGTTAGTCAAAGAACATGAAGCTATTTCTCTTCCCAATGAAGAACAAGAGCGCTTGCAAGAAATCCTACGGTCAACGGCCTTGCGGATGCATGATAGAAAGACTCATTCGAAACAACCTGCTAGGATAGTTTCATAGAAACAAGACAACCAAAGTCAGTGAAAATCCACTTTTGACAGGTTGGGTCCAAATGAAAGCAGCAACAAAGGAAGTAGGGGAGACCAACACCGAAGTAATCGAGTTGAGCAACCAAAGGACAACAGGAGCATGCCACCAATTCCTATGGTTCCTCGAAACCACTCTCACCATGTCGACTGGTGGGAGAGCGGAGCTGAGTCAGAGTACAGGGAAGCTGGGGTACCTGACAGGTTCCCTTGTTTTGCAAACGGACTTCTTTCGGTACGACTACCTTACAAGTTCAAGCCTTCCAACCATACCAAGTATGACGGCAAGACCAAACCAAAGCAGTGGCTCAGGATCTATTCTCAATCAATCGAGCTAGCCGGCGGGGATGATGACATCAAAGCACTCTTCTTTCTCATGACGCTAGAAGCTATGCCGCTATGGTTTGACAAGTTGAGCTCTGAATCGATCAGGGGCCGAAAGGATTTGCAGAGAGTTTTTTGTGAAAATTTTGCAGGCATCATCACACACCCTATCACTCAAGCGGAATTAAAAGGACTCAAGCAGAAAAGTGGCAAAAGTCTCAGAGACTTACTGACGGTTTGGTGAACTACGTGCTCAAGTACATGACATCACTGAACAAGAGGTCATTGAGGCTTTCTCCTATGGAATCCCGGCTAAGTGGCAATTTCATGATTTCTGCAAAGAGAACCCACGAAGCAATGAGGAATTCAAGCGCACGGTGGAGAAGATGATCAGTGCGGAAGAAAAAAAAACCCGAGAAAGATTTCTAGATCGAAACAACCGGGACAACTCTAACAAGCGAAATCATCAAAGTAACGAGCAGCGTGGCAGAAAGCGCAGACCCGACAATACTGTGGCAGTAGCAGACAAAGCCAAAAAGTTTTTCAAATCAAGAAGATTTTTGAGTTCAACCATGAAACGCTCGGGGGCTTGTCGATACGGGACCCATAGGGTTCCTCATCGGTACTACTACTAGAAGTGGGCCCTGGCCTAGCCCACTGGCCTGATAGGAGAGGCGCGATATCAGACGACGCCGACTCCGAGTAGAATAGGCTGGAGTAGCCGGACTCCTAATAAAAAGTACCTTCTATAATTAAAATCAGAACACCTTCTTTGGATCCGACTAAGATTGTAACCCCGCCATAGCCGTCTCTCCCTATATAAAGAGAGGCTATGGGCACCCCATGTAACACGATCATAACAATCAATCCAACGCAAAGGCTAACGCCGACTGGACGTAAAGGCTATTACTCGATCACGAGGGCCCGAACCCGTATAAATCGACTGTCTCTTGCGTTCATCGTCGAGTTCAGCATACGCCGAAGCCCGAACAACTGTCCCAGGTACCCCCGTGGCAGGCTATCGGTGGTAAAACATCGACAACCGCTTTCAGTTGTTGCTCCTTTCTGAGCTTTGTTGTTGTCGTAGTTTTCTTTCATTTGTTGTTTTGCCCAATCTAGGTTTACTTTTGCTTTTTAATACTCCTGCCTGGTTCGTTTAGAAAAATCCTGTATTTTTTCTATTCCAATGTGTTAAGATTTCTGCATTCCAAAAGAGGCCTAAATTATTAAATTTGATTGGAAGCCCAAACGACACTTCAAAGTTTAAACTAGGCTCCTGGCCCATCTTCAAATTCAGGAAGTTCAAAAGTGTTATTCTCTATGCGTTTATGGGCCACTCTCGGTGTCACGTTACCGTTAGCACAAAACACAATCGAAAGCTCAAAGAAAAAAAAACAGACACGCACACACAATCAAAGTATATGGATATTTACATTACACAACCAATTTATGAATATGTTTTTTCGACGAACAACAATTTTAAAATTTAATCTATAATAATAACCCCAAAGCTAGTAAAGACAGCCGCCTTGTCCTCGTGCCGTCGTGCGTTACATCTTTTTCTTGCCTTTGTTGCAAGTCGGGTTGGCAGCGAGGCTGGTGATCCAGACCTGGTCGGTGATCACAGGGTCGTCGTCGTCGTTGCGGTGCCACGTCCACAGCGCGTGCGTGGCGTTCACCACCTCGAGCCGGCCGTGCCCGAAGCTGGCCTCCCGGAACGCCGAGATCGCCGGCTGCGGGTCAATGTACTTGTCCGCCAACCCCTCCCGGTTGCCGCCGTCGCCGATGGTGACGTACACGGGCGCGCAGGGGTCCTCCTTGCCGTTGAAGACGCGCTTGAACCTCTCGTACGCGTGGACGTGGCCCGCGAACACGGCGTCGACGCGCGCGCCGTACAGCAGCGCCTCCATGGCGTCCCGCATGGCGCCGCCCTCCCCCTGGTGCGCCTCGTTGCTGTTGTACCACGGCGCGTGCACGAGCGCGAGCACAAACGCCGGCCTGCCCCTCCCGCGGCGCTTGTCGAGCGCCGCGAGGTCGGCGCGGAGCCACCGTAGCTGCGCGCTGCCCGCGCCGTAGTCGGTGTAGGAGCCCAGCATGAGGACGTGCACGGCGCCGCCGGCCACGTCGAAGGAGTAGTAGAGGTTGTCGCCCGACGGCACTGCGCCGGCGTCGAACGGCATGCGCCACCGGGCGTTGTAGGCCTTGAACGGCGTGGGCTCCACCAGCGGCAGCTTCTCGACCTCGTGGTTGCCCTGCGTCACCATCCACGGCCGCGCGCTCGCCAGCGGCTCCACGAGGCGGCCGTACGAGTCCCACCGGGACTGGACGAAGTCGGCGTACGACAGGTCGCCGGGGAGCAGGAGCACGTCGTAGTCGGCAGCGGCGACGTGCTTCAGCGTGGTGTCCGTCCACCCCGTCTGGCCGAGGTCGCCGACGACGACGAACCGGAAGGGGAGCGCTGCCGGCGGCGTCCGGAAGGAGAGCTCCCGCGACGGGCTGGCGCTGCAGCGGTAGTAGTAGGTCGTGCTGGGCTGGAGCGGGCCGATGACGGCGTCGTGGATGTTGCCCGAGTGGTACAGCACGTACGAGTACGTCGTCGTGTTTCCCGTCGCGGAGAACGGGTACTGGCCGGATGTTGTCCCGTAGTCGACCGTCGCCGGCGCGTCGTCGTCGGTGATCCATGATACACGTACCGTGTCAGGCCCTACCATTGATATGTGCACCTGGAAATTCAAAGAAATATTGCTCAAGTTGTTTGCAATAACGGGAAAACGTACGAAAGAAAGAAACAGGTGTGACTCATGATTGTGATGACCGCAGGATGCATTAGCTATGACGGTGGGGCCTTATTCACTTTCCATGCCAACCCAAAATATTTCTTCTTTCACCCATCATATCAAATCTTTCGACGCATTTATGAAGCATTAAATGTAGGTAAAAAGATAACTAATTGCATAGTTTGTCTGTAAATATCGGGACGAATCTTTTGAGCCTAGTTAATCTATGATTGGACAAATTTTACCAAATAACAACGAAAGATGCTACAGTACCTTTTCACCTGCTTTTCGCGAGTGAACACACCCTCGGTCGATGAATTGCGCCCATCAGCAACATTTTCAATTTTTCATGCGTGTCCCATGATTAGTCACAAGAAACAGCAAGGCAGATAAGCGGAACCCAACCGGCACGCGTGCCGACACGACGTGCGTCGTCAGGGACGGTACCATGACACGGCGTGGGGATGAATGGGAAAGCAAGAAACCATACTCTTCTCTTCTCCCCTTGTCTCTGTCACTGTCTCAGTCTCTCAACCCCCCCGGCCCGTTGTTGATGCTAACTAACAGACGCAAATCATCAGGTCAAACTCCCTCCCAGCTGTGTGAACACGTACATATTTATTCCTGTTCCTGCTCCTGCTCCCTAGTAATCCAACCAAAAATGTCGTGACAGGCACAACAGTTCCTTCCTACCTTGAACTTCCCTCGTACAAGTATTTTACTACTGGACGTACGTCCTATACTATACCAAGGCTGTGTTTGGTCTGCGAATTTTTTGCTTTGGTTACTGTAGCTTTTGCGTTTGTATTTGTCAATTAGTGTCTAATCATAAACTAATTAGACTCAAAAGATTTGTCTCGTGGTTTTCTACCAAACTGTGTAATTATTTTTTTCATCTATATTTAATGCTTCGTACATGTGTCGTAAACTAATTAGGCCATTGGAACCGAAGCAAGATCTTGCTTGAGAGCAGAGCATCACAGAGGAGGAAGGCGTCCGTACCTGCTGCGGCGTCTGGCCGTCGGCGTCGTCGTCCCGGGGCAGCGACAGCGTGGCCCTGGGCGGCGGCCGCACGTACGGCGACGTCACGGCGACGGACGCGGGCAGCGCGGAGGAGGCCAGGACGAGGAGCGCCAGCGACAACAGCGCCGCCGTGCTCCTTGTTGCCATGGTGGCCATTGGCACAACAACTTGCTCTCGGTGTTGCCTGAATCTAGACGGCTTTGGTTTGGATCATGCAAGCCGGAATGGAAAGTGGAGGGGAATGGCTGGCCGGCCGGGGTGGTGGTCACGCCGTCACGGGCAGGAATTTATAAGAACAGCACGAGGTGAGGTGAGCAGGCGGCCATCCGGCATCCAGCTCGAGCTTGATGGATCGGATATGTATCAAAATCAATGAGGTACGATGAGTGAACGGACTATTTCGTTGGGCCGGCGTGTCAGGCACGAATCTGTCGTCGTTCGGATATGCCGTTTTTTTTTTGTCAACTATAGGTGACTTGTTTGGTCTGCTAATGTTTTGGGCGTCTGAACAAGAAACACAACACACACACAACAGGGAGAGGAGGCAGAGAAGCTTTTGTTGACTGCTTGAGTGCAGGAAGAGGGAACTGCCAAACTGGGGGGGGGGGGGGGGGGGGGGAGGAGGGAGGAGGGAGGGAGGTGGGGAGGTCGTGTTTCTCCGTTGGGCGGCGGTTTTGTTTACGCCGACTAGAACAAGTCCAGTGATGTCAGTCACGTGTGGATATGGACCAGCAGCCACAGCAGCCTGACCATATTGTTAGAATTTATATGGATATTCCCCTAAATTCATATGAAGAAATTCTAATAAATCTCAAAGGTCCAATACATGTGTTCCCTAATGGGCTTTAATGTTTAATCCTAAGAATAGAGGTGGGAGGTAATACATCAGTTAGTACCATATTGCTAGTTGATGTAGAGGTAGGAGGTTTTCCTCCACACACATATATATATATATATATATATATATATATATATATATATATATATATATATATATATATATATATATATATATATATATATATATATATATATATATATATATATGGGAGCGTATGCTATGGAAACTAGCTTCTTGTGGAAACTATGGAAACTTCAATCAAGTCCACAGGATTCTAATCCGATGGCCTCAGCTGAAGGTGGGTTGTGCTTCATCTAAGATCATCGGATTAGAATCTTGGTGGGAGGGTTTAAGTGAATAAATGACCCACCTTCATCTGAGATCATCGGATTAGAATCATGTGGACTTAGATTAAAGTTTCCATAGTTTCCACAAGAAACTAGTTTCCATAGCATATATATATATATATATATATATATATATATATATATATATATATATATATATATATATATATATATATATATATATATATATATATATATATATATCCTCCAGGAAAAGACACAAAAAACTACAATTGTGAGTTTCAGTTAGAACATCCCTAAGGCAGTAAATTAATATTTTCCTCTTCTTGCTACTGCGCTGCCGTAGTTTTTCCCTCCCGATCGTCTGCATGCACCGGCGTTTGGGAGAGCAGGTCTTCGGAACCCTCGTCTTTGTGATCCTGCACCGGGAGAAGGCGAATAAGGTTTTTGGAAAGCGCTCTTCGCGCGACTGCTCCTAAATTCTCCACAACGGTTCGTCTTCTGAAGGCTGCATCGACACGCCGTCTTCATCGCCGCAAGGCTCGCGGGATCATCAACAGGAACGTTTCATCTATGCTATGCTTACAATCACAATCATGTTTATGCTTATACTATGCATTATGCTGATCTGTCATGCTAGTATTCTATACATGCTTAATCTAATTCATTAATATGTCATGATTTATATTCTGGTTTTAATATGGGAATTAATCTAGAAATTGCCTAATTATTTAACAATCCAAAAACCTTATAATAGGCCAATTCCAGAATTATCTATGACTAGTTTTGTTGACGCGCTGAGGCTAGAAATGTTTTCTAGTGCGCATTTTAAGAGGTGGTCTGTTAAGGTCACATATTGGCTTACTGACATGAAAGTTTTCTGGGTCAAAGATGGCATGCCTGAGGAAAATATCTCTGATGAAGGTCAGAGAAAATTTCAGAAGGCTAATGATATCTTTGTGGGAGCTGCGCGTAATGTGCTTTCAGATTATCTATTTAATTATATGATGCACTTAAGAGACACAAAGGCTCTGTGGGATCAACTGAATGCTACATATGGAGCTTCAGATGCAGGCAAAGAGCTGTATACTATGGAGAGCTTTAATGACTACAAGATGGTTGCTAACAAATCAGTAGTCGAGCAAGCTCATGAGATTCAACGTCTGGCTAAGGAACTTAAACTCCTTAAATGTGTCTTATCCTATGATTTTGTGGTTGGGTGCATTATTGCTAAATTGCCTTCTTCATGGAGATATTTCGCCACAAGTCTCAAACACAAGAGACAGAAAATGTCAGTTAAAAACCTGATAGCATCTCTTGATGTTGAGGAGATAGCTCGGGCTAAAGATAACATTGAGAAGAGGAACGAGAAAAAATATAGGGCCCACTTTGTCCAGAGAAACCATGGCAAGAACAAGGGAAAGCCTAAGCAAACCACTTTCAATGCCAAACAAAATATTGCCTTCAAGAAGAAGAAGAAAGACAAAGTAGAGCTACCTTGCTTCGCATGTGGAGAGCTTGGTCATTTTGCTAAAGATTGTCCGGAGCGAGTGTACAAGAAAGAGAAAAAGAAGGTCAACCTCGTGACTGCTAGCACTACTGATGAAGGGTATGGTAATTTTACTGTACTATTAGTGTTTCAATCTCCAAGTTAGTGGATTGATACAGGTGCTAATATTCACGTGTGTGCTGATATCTCTTTGTTTTCTTCTTATCAGGGGCTCCAAGGTTCCTCCTTCCTAATGGAGAATGGGTCACATGCTTCTATTCGTGGTGTTGGCACGGTAGATCTGAAGTTTACTACAGGGAAGATCGTGCAGCTGAAGAACGTGCAGCATGTCCCTACTATTCGTAAGAACCTTGTTAGCGTCTCTCTTCTTTTGAGAGATGGATTTAAGGTAGTATTAGATTCCAATAAAGTAGTTATGTCTAAGCATGGTCAATTTATTGGTAAAGGCTATGATTGTGGAGGTTTGTTCCACTTATCTTTGGCAGATTTTTATAATAAGTCAGTAAACCATATTTGTGGCACAATAAATGATAGTTCGAGTCTTTGGCATTCTCGCTTATGTCATGTGAATTTTGGTTTGATGTCACATTTGTCTAGCTTGAGTTTAATTCTAGATTTCACTATTGCCAAAGGTTCTAAGTGTCATAGCTGTGTGCAATCTAAGCAACCTCGAAAGTCTCATAAGGCAGTAGAGGAGAGTAACATGGCACCTCTAGAACTCATACATTCTGATCTTTGTGAGATGAATGGTGTATTGACAAAAGGTGGAAAGAGATATTTCATGACTTTAATTGATGATGCAATTAGATTTTGTCTATGTTTATTTGCTTAAAACTAAAGATGAAACGCTAGACTACTTTAAAATCTATAAAGCTGAAGTTGAAAATCAACTAGAGAGAAAAATTAAACATCTTAGGTCAGATCATGGTGGTAAATATTTTTCCTATATTATTTGATGAGTTCTGTGCGGAACATGGTATAATTCATGAGAGGACAGCTCCCTATTCGCCTGAATCAAACAGAAAAAACCGCACGCTGACTGACTTGGTGAATACCATGTTAGACACTGCTGGTCTATTTAAGGCATGGTGGGGGAAAGCACTATTGACTGCGAGTCATGTTCTAAATAGAATTTCAAACAGAAATAAAGAGACAAATCCATATGAAAATTGGATTGGAAGGAAACCATCACTTTCATACTTGCGCACGTGGGGATGTTTGGTGAAAGTCAATGTTCCAATTTCTAAGAAGCGTGAGCTTGGAACGAAGAATGTGGATTATGTCTTTCTAGGATATGCTCACCATAGCATTGCCTATAGATTTTTAGTAGTAAAATCTGAAGTTCCTGATATGCATGTGGACACAATTTTTGAATCTCGTGATGCTACATTTTTTTAAAATATATTCCCTATGAAAGATATGAGTAGCAATGCTAGACTTTTCTCTGAGATAGCTCCTGATTTTACTGTACCTATTGAGTCTCCTGTTGAGTCATTTGAGCAACCACCTGAAGAAGTCCTTGAGGAGAATGACAATGAAGTTCCTGTGAGGAACAAGAGACGGAGGATTGCAAAATCCTTTGGTGATAATTTCATTGTGTATCTTGTGAACAATACTCCCACCTCTATTACAGAGGCATATGCATCTCCAGATGCAGATGATTGGAAAGATGTTGTTCGTAGTGAGATGGATTCGATTCTTTCTAATGGAACTTGGGAGTTATCTGAGCTACCTTTTGATTATAAATCAATTGGATGTAAGTGGGTGTTCAAGAAGAAGCTTAGGCCTGATGGTACTATTGATAAGTACATGGCTTGGCTTGTGGCTAAGGGTTATACCCAGAAGGAAGACGAGGGTTTCATTGATACTTATTCACCTGTTGCTAGAATGACCACTATTCGAATGCTACTTTCCTTGGTTGCCTCATATGATCTTCTCGTTCATCAAATGGATGTGAAGACAACTTTTCTTAATGGAGAGTTGGATGATGAGATTTATATGGATCAGCCTGATGGATTTGTAGTAAAAGGTGAAGAGCAGAAGGTGTGTAAGTTATTGAAGCCATTGTATGGCTTGAAACAACCACCTAAACAATGACATGAGAAGTTTGACACTACTTTAACTAGTGTGGGCTTTGCTGTGAATGAGGCTGATAGGTGTGTGTATTATCGACATGGTGGGGGCCAATCTGTTATATTATGTTTATATGTTGATGATATTCTAATCTTTGGAACAAACATTGATATTATTAATGAGGTCAAGTCTTTTCTATCAAAGAGTTTTGACATGAAAGATCTAGGACAAGCTGATATAATTCTAAACATTAAGCTGATTAAGGAATATAGTGGGATTACCTTGTCCTAATCTCACTATGTTGAGAAGGTCTTGAGCCGATTTGGCTTTATGGATAGCAAGCTTTCTTCAACACCTTATGATCCTAGTATGACATTGAGAAAGAATAAAAAGATTGCTAGAGATCAATTGAGGTATTCTCAGATAATTGGTTCACTCATGTATCTAGCTAGCACAACCAGACCAGATATCTCTTTTGATGTGAGCAAGTTGAGTAGTTACATGTCCAACCCGGGTGATGATCATTAGCATACACTTAAAAGGGTCTTGTGTTATCTCAAAGGTACAATGAGTTTTGTGATTCACTATTCTGGGCACCCAGCTGTGCTGGAGGGATATAGTGATACGAACTGGATTTCTGATATTGATCAAATCTATGCCACTAGTGGGTATGTGTTTACTCTTAGAAGTGGCATAGTGTCATGGAGGTCTAGTAAACAGACTATTTTGACTAAATCTACCATGGAAGCAGAACTTACTGCTTTGGATACTGCTTCTGCAGAGGCAGAGTGGCTGCGTGAGCTCTTGTCTGACTTACCGGTGGTTGAAAAACCAATACCGGCTATCCTTGTGAATTGTGATAACCAAACAGTGATCACTAAAGTGAATAGTGCTAAGGATAATGCGAAGTCAACAAGACACGTTAAAAGACGTTTGAAGTCTGTCAGGAAGTTGAGAAACTCCGGAGTAATAACTGTGGCTTATGTGCAAACAGACAAGAACCTGGCAGATCCCTTTATAAAAGGGCTATCACGGAATGTGATAGAAATCACATCAAGGGAGATGGGTATGAGACCCATGTGAGTTTACAGTAGTAGTAACCTAACCTTTTTGATCGGAGATCCCGTGACTAAGGACCTGGGAAGAACAAGTTATTGGTAAACTGAGGAGAGTAATCTATAACTCTATAACCCTCTCTAAGTGAAGATGCAATACTATTAGAGCGATGAGGCACTGTAAGGAAGGTTGGCGAATGTCTTAATGTATTCTATTGGCTTTAACAAGTGAAGGTGTTGTCGTGTAGAGCATTCTTGAAAGAACATACCTATATGAGTATGACTGTAAAATGTCGTAGTATATGAGATTTGGGTGATCTCTAGTAAGCTCATGAAGAGACCAAGGAGTATGACGTGTATGCTCCACCCACGGGGAAGGATACTGGCAGCCAGGTACTAGTTTGAATTTGAGTGAAACTCGTTTGCACAAAACTTACAATTCAAGGCGTAGTCCATTGTTCAAGTTGTGAATGAGTGTAACTTGAAGCTCTAGGCAGATGTTCAACTTAACAGTCTCTGCTGAAATACTAGTATATAAACAGTAGTGAGAGAGAAGGAAAATGTCTATACTGGGCAATTGAGATCTGATGGGGGATTGTTAGAATTTATATGGATATTCCTCTAAATTCATATGAAGAAATTCTAATAAATCTCAAAGGCCCAATACATGTGTTCCCTAATGGGCTTTAATGTTTAAGCCCAAGAATAGAGGTGGGAGGTACAACGTCAATTAGTACCATATTGCTAGTTGATGTAGAGGTAGGATACAATTTTTGAATCTCATGATGCTACATTTTTTGAAAATATATTCCCTATGAAAGATATGTATAGCAATGCCAGATTTTCCTCGGAGATAGCTCCTGATTTTACTGTACCCCTATCCTCCTGGGAAAAGACACACCAAAAACTACAATTGGGAGTTTCGGTTAGTATATCCCTAAGGTAGTAAATTAGTATTTTCCTCTTCTTGCTACTACGCTGCCGCCGTAGTTTCTCCATCTCGATCGTCTGCGTGCACCGGTGTTTGGGAGAGCAGGTCTCCGAAACCCTTGTCTTTGCGATCCTGTACCGGGAGAAGGCGAATAAGGTTTTTGGGAAGCGCTCTTCGCGTGACTGCTCCTAAATTCTCCACAACGGTTCGTCTTCTAAAGGCTGTATCGACACGCCGTCTTCATCGCCGCAAGGCTCATGGGATCATCAACAGGAATGTTCCACCGCCGCTCATCGACAACATCAACTTCATTCCATTGTCAGCGTCATCTACATCTTCATCACCATCTACTACATCTACAGTCGTCAGGTTTTATTCTCGTGATCTAATCTTGTCATTCATAATGTTTCATCTATGTTATGCTTACAATCACAATCATGTTTATGCTTATACTATGCATTATGTTGATCTGTCATGCTAGTATTCTATACATGCTTAATCTAATTCATCAATATGTCATGATTTATATTCTGGTTTTAATCTGGGAATTAATCTGAAAATTATCTAATTATTTAACACATATTGGCATAACTATTTGCCTCCTTTGAAGAATGTCCGTGATCAAGGGCATTGAATGGCTGTTTATCTATGGCTAGGTCTCATGTATTTTTTAATTAAAAAAAATACAGTATATGATAGTTTTTTTTGTACTTTGGAACCATGGGATGAAGGCACAACTATCGGCCTCCTTCTATGCTAATATTAGTCGTTATATTAACTAGTTTGGTCTGTTTTTACCGACTAGAAGAAGCTTAATGAGTAATTATTAGCTTTATCAACCTAATATAAACCAGTTTTTGTGAATGGAGGTTATTGTTTCTGCCGACTACAAGAAGCTCAATGACGTGACAGTTTTTGTGAAAGGAGATTATTGTTTCTGCCGACTAGAATAAGCTCAGTGACGTCTGTCATGTGTCACCGCAGGTGGGTGATCGACCAGTAACAATTGCTTACGAGGCACACCGCACACGTCTCCAGTGTCCACGTCGAAACCTAGTCCTCTTTGGCATAACCATGCAATTGCCTCCATTCGAGAACATCCACAAAGCTTAAGTAAACAGAAGGGCTAGCCACCTAGCGCCCAGACGTCCGGACGCACCTCTCGCGCCCTGCCTGAAAATACGGAAATGAGTCCCGCCAACGTCCATCCCACGCCAGCGTGCCCTGCCCATGTCCATCCCGCGCCAGTGCCCCACGTCCTAAACATAGCACCGCCGCCCACATTGCACCATGCCCCCGCCCTGCGTCCCATCCCGCTCCAGCGCCACCGAACTCCGCGTCCAGGTCAAGCTCGAACTGCCGCGGCGAGATGGAGGGAAGGGAAGGAAGGGAAGGGAGATTATGTCCAAAATTTCACCATATATGCACCCCCAATGAAAGATGTTTATGCACCCACAAACTAAGTGCACCCCCTCAAATTTGCTCTAGCTTCGCCACTGATTCTAGCATATGCAGAAGCACATCATCAATATTTTATAATTCGAAAGCTAGCATCCGCTAAATATTCACACAAATTTCTTCCATCAATACGACGAAGTTGTGTAACCACATACTTTCAATTTCCATCTATCTATTGTGATGTGAAGCTAAAAGCTAGACAACAACACCTAGGTCTAGAGCCTTAGTCTCTCCTTGTAATCAACTATATTCCTATATACATTACAACGGGACTCGTCCCTGCCCCCGTGTCACTCTCCATACGAGCGACACGGGCGGCGCCCAACACCCGCACCAACGCCGTCCTTCCCCCACCTTCTCCAGCGCCTCGCCGCCGCCCGAGGCAGCCACGGAAGCCCGTGCGGCTCCCAAGGATGGCGGCGGCGGGGATCTCGTCCCTCTCCTGGAAGCAAGTCAGAGGGAGGCGGCAGTCTTATCCGGCATGGGGGTGGCAGATCCGACGCCATCCGACCGGATCCGGTCAGCCCGCGGCCAGATCCGGTGATGGCGGGGCTCCTGCCAGCATCTAGGGCGGCGGCGGCTGACTGGGCAGGCTAGCCCACGGCGGCAGTGGCGGAGCTCGCGCACGCCTGTGCAAGGGCAGCTCGAGCGCATGGTGATGACTCCCTCTGCTCTGGCGGGCGGATCCACCTTCCCACGGCAGGATCTACGAAGGAGCTGCAGTGGAGCTAAAGGATGGAGCGAGGAGGCGGCTCGGAGGCCGCGGCATCGTGGCGATGGTGCGGACGGCCACAGTGAAGGGCCAAACGACTCCGGCGCGGTGGCTGGCGCAGCGAGCCGCACGGTAGTGGCGCGTAGGGGCGTGGCATGGGGAAGGAGGAGTAGGCTGTGGGGTGCTTTGTGGTGCTCCCGCACACTGATCTGCAGCACGGCGACGTGGCCTCGGGTCATCGGTGCAGAGCGCATGGAGGCGGTGGCGATGCAGCAGTTCGTCGGTGACGCCGTGGTGGCGTGGCCGGCCGAGGCTCAGCTGGGTGTGCCCCAGCGGCGCCATGGTGGCGCTGTCTGGCGGTAGCCTGGCGTTGGCGCGCCTGTGGTGCCATGGTGGCGCGGCTGGTGGTGCCAGGCTAGGGTGGAGGCCGCAAATCCACCGAAGGTTGCGTGGAGGCTGGCGTAGGTGGCGCCGATGGCAGGCAGTGGAGGTGTCGGCAGCGCGGGGACAAGAGCATACAACGTGGACGACGAGTGCCGTATGGAGGCGGCGAGGAGGCGGAAGCGGTGGGGAGCCGACGATGGTGGAGATGTTGTGGTGGAGGAAGCGGGTGGTGGCCAAGTCATGGATTCGGGGTGCAAGTGTCAGCTTCAGCGGAAGGCGGCCGAGGGCATTCGTGTGGTGATTCGGGGCTTGACTTCTATGTGGCCGTTGTTGGGCGACTGTATCAGGACCGTGTGCCACGAGTGTCCGTGAAGTTGGCGAGGAGGCCGACGCAGGAGTTGGGCCAGTGGAAGTGCAGTGTCTGATGATCTATGTGATGTCTGATGGTAGCTAGAGGCCCTGCTTGACTTCTCTGCCATCTTGGTGAAGCGGCTTGGTTGCTAAAACCTACGATGTGAGCAGATCTTGGGGATGGCGGTCGGCTTGTTGATGACCAGAGGCAGTTGCTCGTGTTTTCGGCTTGGTAGCTTGCTGCGGACTGCAGTGGCTAGCCTTGCATAGCAAGGGTTAGTCCGATGCAGGACAACGTCGACAGGCGACGCAAGCGGGGGCGATGGCATGATGGCTACATGGCTTGCAGCGGATCATGGCGATTAGCCCTGCACGACAGAAGTTGACTGGGTGTGGTTCATCGTCGGTAACAACTGCGTAGGCGGTGACAATGGTGTGTCTTCACATCGCTTTGTCGTCCTTGTTGTTGTTGCATCGTGGCGGGCAGTTGAGGGTTTGGCGGTGTTTCACGGCGCGTGTTGAGGTCTCAATCCAATCGGCCATTGTCGATAGTTGAGTTAGTTGCTTCTTGTTGAGTGTTGTTGTTGTTGTTGCTGCTTTTGTTGTTGTCATCGAGTGGTGGTGTTGTTGTTTTCGTTGCTCTGTTGTACAACCCAGTCTGGGTTATTCTTCTTTTTAATATAATCGGCAGCTCTCCTGCCTGATTCGTTTCAAAAAAAATCTCGCATTGTAGCCTTTGCCTTTCCCACAGCTGGCGGAACTCGGCGTCCTCCCGCCCCATGGTGACCAAGCACCCACGATGGTTAAAGTAGAAAACCACCATGTCAGCGGAGAACGCCAACGACTCCGGCACGGCCTCGTCGTCACCCCTCTCCTTCCTCCACGACGAGTCCATCATCGCCGCCACCGCCTTGAGGATTGCCTTCAACTAGAACTTGGGCACCGGCATGAGTAGAGGCGTAGCTCCCTCTCCCTCCTCCCCACGGCTGGCCCTTGGGGTGGGCAAGCGGGGCCGTCGCCCCGGGCCCCCAATTCCAAGGGGCCCACCCCAAGTATGTACACTATATAGGTATATGTATATGCCCTGTCAACTATCAAGGGCTCAAGGCCCACTGGCCCAGCAGCAAAGAGTAGCTCGTAGCTCCCTCTCCCTCCTCCCCACGCCTAAAGCAGTTCTGCATTTGGCGTCCACGTGAAGCCATCCCTAGCCGGCAAGTCCGCTGGTACACACGGACACGCGAAACGTGACTCCTCAACCTCGAGTCATCGTGCGGCGGGCAGGCGACGACGCGCGTGAGATGCGAATCTGGGATCACCAAAGGGCGGCGACGCAAGATGCGATCACCCGAGATGCGAGACGCAAGCTTCTGCATATGCTCCGTATGAGTGTGATCTAGCATGCCCTAAAACCCCAATGTCGGTGATTTAGTTAGATTAAATATGTGCTTCTTTTACTGGCCAGTGATGGAATTGACCGCTATAGCACTGAAGCTTGCTGATTCCTTGCTGGGTAGCAGTAGCTTGAAGGTGATTTAATATATATGAATTGTTTTTTTATGAATATTGTCATACATATTTAGGGCCTATTTGGCCTGTGCCTATGTGCGCAGAGCCGTAGCATGGGCGGCGGCAAAAGTGTGGCGTATGATTTCGCGGCCAGACTTTTGACAAGTTGAGGCGTAGAAATTGAACAACGGAGCCATGGTCACGCCACAAGTACAGACGCGAACTAAAAGCATGCCAAAACTATGGCGCGGAAGGTGCAGCGCAGTACGCGGATGCGAACCAAACACGCTCTTAATTGCGACTAACATGTATGTAGAGCGGCCCCCAGAAGAGCGCGGAGTACCCGGCCGTGTCGTTGCGGCCAGGGCAGCTGAACTTGTACTGCGTCGTCGTCGTCCCCGCCTGCGCGCCCCGCCGCCGCAGGTTTTGTCCGTCAGCGGCGGGATGCTGTCCGTGTTGTCGACGACGCAGTCATCGGAGCACCGAACGACGTGCAGCGTGGGGACGTCACTCACGCAGTCGAAGGCGAGCACGCTGTCGTCCGGGACGTCGATGATTCGCCACGGCCGTAATCGCGGCGGCGCTTTTGGTTCCTGCCCAAGAGAGTCAAGCGCGGTAAAGAAACAAACCACAGGATTTATGAGACAGAGAACAGGTGCGTTCATGTGTACAGTATTGTGCTTCATGCTCCTAGGGTTGTCGAACAGATCGCCGAGAAACGGAGAAAGTAGTCAACGTAGCTCGTCACAGTAGTGTCCTCGGCGGCAACGACGGCTCCGGTGGTGCAGGGCATCACGACGAGGAGGAGGACGCCGAGGAGCGCCATGCACGCGTGCGCGGAGGCACGCCGGTTGCTCGGCATTGCTGTGTCCAACGGCGCGCGGCTACTAGAGTCTAGTTCCAATTCGACGAGAGGGCACGGTGTGCAACCGGTCGAGTCGACGCGGGTAGGACAGCGCGCGCGGCTTTTATTAGGCGATGCTACGAGTCACGAGTGCCTACGATACGAATAGGGCCGTGTTTAGTTGGGTCGATTTTGGAAGTTTAAAATCTGTACAATAAAAGATTTTTTCTCACTGTAGCATTTCGTTTGTATTTGTGAATTTTTGTTCAAACATTGACTAATTAGGCTCAAAAGATCCGTCTCGCAAAGTACAACTAAACTGTGCAATTAGTTTTTGATTTCATCTATATTTAATACTCCATGCATGTGCCGGTATTTTAATGTGATAGAGAATCTTCTTTTTACATAGTAGAATTTAGAGAAAAATTTAGCATCTAAACCAGGCCTAGGATTCAGGGTTCAGGCAATTAAGTCCGCTAGTCGATCTCACCGTTGTATCGGTCTTCTTTTGGAACATCAACATGGGCCTTGTTAAGATAAAAAAAAACTTTTCACTCAAAACTATCCTATTGAATCTTGCGGCATATGCATGGAGTATTAAATATAGATGAAATAAAAAACTAATTGCATAGTTTGCGTGTAAATTGCAAGACGAACGTTTTAAGCCAAATTAGTATGTGATTTGACACTAAAGTGCTACAGTAACAAATGTGCTAATAACAGATTAATTAGGCTTAATAAATTCGTCTCGCGGTTTCCAGGTAAGCTATGTAATTAGTTTTTTATTAGTATCCGAAAACCCCTTCCGACATCGCACAGAACATCCGATGTGACATTTTCACTAAAAATTTTTCGCATCTAAGGCCGTGTTTAGTTCCCACTTAAAATTTTTTCACTCCATCACATCGAATATTTAGACACATGTATGGAGTACTAAATATAGACGAAAAAAACTAATTGCAGAGTTTGGTTGGAAACCACGAGACAAATCTTTTAAACCTAATTAAGCCGTCATTAGCGGCTAATGATGGCTTAATTAGGCTTAATAAATTCGTTTCGCGGTTTCCAGACGAGTTATATAATTAGTTTTTTAATTAGTATCCGAAAACTCATTCCAACATCCCATTAAATATCCGATGTGACACCTAAAATTTTTTCTTTCACGAACTAGACAAGGCCTAAACAAAGCCATGTTTACTTTATACGGATCGGAGTCATATTATAAAACTATAGTCATGGCATTAATGGGTGCAAACTGTTCCTTTTTTTAGTTTTTTTACATTAGTAGGTTAACTCCCCATCCTGTGTATCATCCGTGGATGGTAGAGGTTGGAACTTTATTTTATTATCTTAAAAAAAACTAGGTTAATGCTTGTACACTGTTGCAACGAGAACAAAAGGTATAATCATGATAATTGAAGTTTGAACATATGTTGTACCATTACCAAAAAACGATGTTAAGAGTCTGGTTCATAATGATGACAGAATCTATATGACCTATATAGATTGTATTGTGGTTCATAGTGACAGAATCTATATATATATGACCACATAGATTGAACACACTAAATTTTCATTAATGGTTAATTCTCTACTCTCACGTCAAGCCATATCATTGAAATTTCAGTCAATACGTAGTAATATACTAATTTCATTTGTCTGGCAGTCCACTAATCATACATGGTACGTCATCTCCTCACCTCCTTGACAGATTAGTCCTTCGGCATCCATGCTTTTCCTTCGTTCTGTGCCAACCAATGCTGCTTAGGTTGTATTGTAAAGATATAGCATATCCAAATTCTTGCTTTTACAGTCACTCTTTGGTAAGTCAGCCATCAGGAGCATATATAGATATCAACATAGCACATATATGAGAGAAAGCAATATAGAAATTGTATTCTTAAATCAATAAACAGTGCTCCAAAAGCCTAAATAATTATTGTTTTTTAGTGCTCCTGGCTGCCTAATCCAACCCAACACCTGATCATCTCTCTAATACTAGCTCGCCAGTGGCGGATCCAGCTTTGGCTCAAGACTAGGGCCTCTAAGAAGCTAAGAATATTGTACGATACACATGATGAGATGAAAAATCAATACCTAGTGTCTAGTGAGGTGGTGCATTTGCATCTTCCATGTCCTAGTCAACCTCTGCATATAAATAAGATCAAAATATAAATGAAAAGGTCAAATAATTTTGGTCCATCCTTCCGATTAGTGAACCCATTTTTTTGTAAAAGATTCACTACCATAGCTGAGCAGGGGTGAAATATGATTGTAACTTTCTTGACCTTTTCATCGTGGAGATTCTATAAATCTATCATTCATATTTCTAATTTCAAACCAATCCAATTGAAATATTGAATCTGAAATCTGAAAAGAAATTCAGTACAGACACGACACTAACTAGGGGTAGGGGCAGTCGGGCAGAGGCAGACGTCCGCCGGACAGGCCGCCAGGGGCTGGGGCCAGAGGCCTGGAGCTGGAGGGCGGGGGGCGCCGGTCCAGTGACATGGAGCGGCAGGGGCGGCCGCGCGTGACGCCCTGCGGCAATGCGGCCTATGTGGCACCAGCAGAGTGCGGCAATGCGCCGGTCCAGAGGCGTGCGGCGCAGTGGTGGTCCGCTCCCGGCTGGGTGGTGCGGTGCCTCCTCTCGTGCCCGTGCGGCTGTTCGGTACTGGTGTGGCGCCTCCTCCGTGCGGTGCAAAACTGTGAGGTGTTGAGGTAGACGGACAGGCAACCTGCTGCCTGCGCTGCGAGCAGATGGGTGAGGCCTGACCACTCAGTTTGCTGTTGGGCCTTTGTTCTTGGGCTGAAAATTACATAGGGTCTGTAGAGTTAATGAGCCAGCGACTAGGGCCTAGGCCCTATAGGCCTGGGCTGCAGATCCGCAGCTCGCAATACATAATTCCAAGTAACATAGAGCACTCAAAACCTGTTACATTGTGCGAAATATCACGAAGGTCTTGTTTAGTTCCCAAATTTTGCATCTCCAAACTTTGTATTCACTGTTTGCCCAAATTTGGCAGTGTTTGTCAGCAATTCTGCATGTCCCAAATTTTGCATCTCCAAACTTTGCATTCACTGTTTACCATCATTAATGTCCCCATTTGGTCATGCAATTCTGCATGCCCCCATGCATGTCGTCATGCAAAAACGCATGAACCACTGTAATCTGTACACACTTTATTGCAGTTTAAAAAAAACTGAAAGAAAAATATTCTCAAGTCCACCAAAAATTGGTACATATTCAAATCCACTGAAAATTGTTACAGATCCTCAGAAAGTACATAAACAATTATATTTCCTCAATCATGAATTATTCAAGACCTATTAAACAAATGTTGAGTAAGCATATCTCGGAATGCATTCCTGCTTGCCATGTCTGCACTTTCTGGCACTGGCTCTGTTTTCGGCTGATCCTGAGTGGCTTCAACAGGCACGTAGTTGATATTGCTGTCAACTATACCAAAGTAAGTATCAAAGTCACCATTAATCCTGATGAAGTTGTGCAACGCCATGCATGCACATATAATATGTGTCTGTGTTTCAGCTAGATAGCACGGGATGTCCAACAATATGCGCCACTTCATTTTCAACACTCCAAAGGCCCTTTCGATCACATTTCTAAGAGATGAATGTGCAAAGTTGAACATCTCCTTCATACCTTGTGGTTCGGGGGCGTTTTGAAAGTCTTGGATGTGATACTTGGTCTGCCAGTAAGGAGACAAAAACCCGGGGCGGTTTGCATACCCCGAGTCCATCAGGTAGTACTTCCCTACAACAATTAGTACCTGTAAGTTTACAATGCTTCACTTAGAAAATAGTAATGAAATAGCAACGTGTTTACCTCTAGGTGGCTTAGGGAACTGGTCTCTGTAATTTGTGATTGCATCGTCAAACACTCTCATGTCCTGCACCGATCCAGGCCACCAAGCAAGGACAAAAGTAAAGACCATATCGAAGTCACAAGCGGCCATGACATTCTGGGTTGTCTTGCCCTTTCGACACATGTGTTGCATAAACTTATCACTTGGCATGACCACAGGAATGTGAGTGTCATCTATTGCCCCTATGCAACTCTGCAACCCTTGAATTCAGGGTAGAACCGACTGTTCTGCAGCCTGGGATGCATTGTTCTAAAATCTGGGTCCCAAGGTTTAATGATGTCAGCAGATAGGTCTACCATACAATTGAGGACTTTGTAAAAAAGGTTATGCACAGTGCCCAGTGATCTCTCAAATTTGTTCTCTGCTTGCCTAACTGATTGTGGTGGCCCACATATCCAAAGGAAGATTGCTAGAGCCTCAATAGAGGTAGACTTGTTTGATGATGTGAGGCCATACTCTGATGTCAACAAATCATGCAGGCTATAAAACATTTGGGGAGTCATCCGAAACATGTTGCAGCAGGATGTTTCATTGGCAAGCTTGTTTTGTACCCATTGCTCCCCAGTCAATGGTGGCATCCTATACGGTCCTCTATTGCAATACTTGTCAAGATGCATAGCATAGTCATACGTACCGTTGATAAATGGTGCTTCATCATCGTCTTCTACTAGCATTCTCCAAAATTCTTCCCACCAGGCGTCCTCCTCCTCGTGCTCATCCACTTGAGCATCAACTTGAGCACGAACTTCCTGCCCATTGCAATACAACACAGAGACAGTAAGTAAAATTGATTTTGGTACCCACAGTTATCATGCAGGGCTACCTCCATTCAAACATCCCATGACCTCACACAGCCAATCAGTATAATAAATAATAAGTATCACAACTTAATTCAACAACCATGCTTGAAATTAAGGGCTTAATGACATAGTTCATGACAAGTTCATCATCACAACCTCCAACTTAAAAGACATAGTTCAAATACGAGTCATGGCAAGCACACACAAAATAAATAGGACATCATGCCAACTACAGTCACATGTAAGTAAAATGCATGGATGGAAGGGTCTAGTTTTAGACCATAGCGGCATAGCTCTTAATCATTTGAAGCCTTGCTTGAACATGTGTGCACAGGAAGATATTCCTGGCATCGTCATCTTTGCAAATATTGACCACACCAATCCAGAGACCTTCTTCCATCAGGTGCACCCCAAGCTCTGTAGCTGAATTTGCAACTAGTTTTTGTTCTTGTTTCCTGATGTCCTGTTGTTGTTTCTTGATGTTGCGTTCATGTTCAACAGAGTTGTTCTTAGCCATCTAGATGTTCTGCATCACTTCTATCCTAGGATCATAATTGGAGTTGAACCTGGTCATGTTGTTATTCATGTTCCGAACAGCTGCGCTCTTGGTCTTCTTGCTGGGATTTGTTGCAGTGCTGCGGGTGCTGCTGGCGGTCCTCTTGCTACCACTGCTGACTGGGGTCGCACAACTATGAGGGGTCCCAAAGCCAGCATCTTCTTCTTCTTCTTCTTCTTCTTCGCCGCTACTAATGAAGTTAATTTGGCGGTTCACCCCAAGAACAAATGAGGTATCTCCCGTCACTACAACTCTAGAGAACATGCAGTCGAGTTCATCAATGTATTCTGGCCATCCATCCTTCAGATCCAACCACTCTTGCTTCCCCTGCAGTACAAAGAACAACCCACATATATTCAGACACTAATAGAGAAGAGAATGCGTATGGAATGAGGTGGTGCAAGCTGATGAACCTTGCAACGGTCGTCCCACCACTTGTCAGAAGCAACCACAGAGCCATCTTCTCTTCGTCCCAAGCCTGTGGCCTTGTGCCGAAGACCCTTGATGAAAAGTCAAAGCTGTTTCAACTATCTGTACTTATGGCTGAACTGCTCACTGTCATGAAGCTTACCAGTCGCAGCTAGAAACCGTTCCTGGACATCTTTCTAGCCCCACTTGCTCATGTTGCCCTTCTTGCAGTTACCCAAATCAATTTGGGTGTAGTAAATCTCACAAAACTTCTTAGTATCCTCTTTGGTCCACTTGGCCCTGGTTAGGTCATTCTGTGCACATTGTAATGAACAAGCAATGCATGAACAAGCAACGTAATCAACAAGCAATGTATGAACAACCAATGTAATCAACAAGCAATGCATGAACTCGTATCACAGTAACCATGACAAAACGAAGCAAGCAACACACCAGGGAATAATGTAAGGGTGCATAAGGGCAAAACTTGGAGGGAATAATATGAAGCGAAATTTACAAGGAGTGGAGGGTTGTTGTCGGTGTGCAATGCTTGACCCGCGCCACGACGATGGGATCCGCGCACCCTGGATGTACGTCGGCGCTGAGGAACCAAGGGAGCCGCGGCCACACCACCGCTGCCGGAAGGCACGTGGATGGGAGGGGCGCCCCGGCTGCTGCTGACTTCTCCCGCTTGGCCGCCGGAGCGAAGGATGCTTTCGTAGTCGTTGATGTGCGGCCTGTAACACCTCAGGTGTTGATCACCAATTAAGTAGTGGGTTTAAGCTCAAACACGATAGATTCAGTGGAAATGACAATGTCAATGTCAACCTATGGAGATGAGCCTACCTTAAAGTGGGATGCTGCATCATTGCTTTACATATAGGCCATTTTCAAAGATATATGTTTGGATGGTGTATTGCCATATCTTCATATGTCTCACCTTGGTACCTATCTATATTGATCCCCGGAAAAGTTTCATGGAGTTTGAAATCAAAAAGTCACATGAAATGATAAGTTCCATTCCAATTGGAACTTACATCATTAAGTGAATGGAATTGTAGATCATCAGCCAAACCATGAAAACTTGCCCAAATAACTCTAGATGAACTCTACAATAAAAGTCATGAAGGGTTCATATTGAGCAAATGTCAAGAAATTGCCTCGAGTGGCCTAAAACCCTAGTTTCGGCTTTATCGGGTTGCTACTTTGACCAAAGTGGAAGTCTAAGTTCTGTACCAGTAATGAGGTTTGACCTTAAACAAAAGTTGTAGTTCATCTTGTGTAGAACAAACTTTGTTTAATGGTCAAGAGCTAGTTTGGCCTCTAACCTAGCCAAATAGAGATCACAATGTGGAATCAGCTGCTGTTTTCAGCACTTAGAAAAATATTCTAAGTCCTTGTTGTGACAGCAGCAAGTTGGTTACTTTGCGACATTTTATCTCCCAATTTCATATGGTAGCTCAATTAGGTTCCTTAATATGAGTTGTAGTACTTTTCATGATGGAAACAATGGATCAAGTGTCACTTAAAATGGAGCTTAGTTGGGCCTTCTATAAGAGTTTCCAAAACAGCAAAAAGTTGTTTTATCACTTTTTGACCTTGACATGTTGACATGCCGCGTTCTCGAGATTTTGTTAAACAACTTCACATGGTCCCAATGTAAAGGTTGGAGTATATTCTTGGGAGAAGGGCATGTAAAAAGTTGGATCAAGTTTGACGCAGATTTGATCAAGTTTTGACCCTTGCCCCTAATCGTTGTTAACTCATTGACACTGTCAACTTTAGGCTTAGTTATCTCCTAATCTGTGGGTCTTATGACCATGGTGCTTAAATAAAAATTGTAGAGTATACTGAGGTGAACAACTTTGACATTTGGTCCATAGCCTAGTTTGGCCCATAGCTAGCCCAACCATTGCCTCCAAGTCAGACGGTTTCACGCACACCACGTGCTCGACGTCGGGCTCCAGTGAACGACGCGTGGCCAGGACGTGGAGACCATGCGCGGGCGGAGCTCCTACCTTGCCTCCACGCGCCCCGGCCTCTTCCAGCGCAGATGCCGAGCTCCTCTCCATTTCCCCCCCCCCCACTCCCTCTGTCTCTTCGTCCATGCTCACGCGTGCAGACCACCGTGGTCGTGTCCGCCATGGGCGCCGGAGCGGGGCTCCGAGCTCGCCGCTGCCAAATCCACTACCGCAGCAGCGCCTCTATCTTCCTTCACCGCGACCATAGCTACATCATGGTCTCCTCAATCTTGCTAACCTACCCGCGCCATAGTAAGCTGTCGAGGTAGGGGAAATCGTCACGGTGACCGGCCATGGCCGCCATTGCCGCTCGTGCTCGAGCTCGATGTGGGTATGCCGCCTCGGTCCACTGTTGTCTGAGCTGCGCCCCTCTGCGCGTGCGTGCTCCTCCAGGCAAGCCACCGCGCTCCTCCCCGGGCCAAGGCCGTCGCCGGGGCACTGCCAGCCGCGGTGGCGCTGCTGCCGACCGCAGGCGCTCTTGGCTCCGCCTCCTCCGACCACCTCCGGTCAAGCCACGGCCACCACCGGGTGCGCATGGATCCCCTGATGCTCGTGACGCCCTTCGCCGCCGCCGCCGGTGGCCCTCCTCGCCGGCGACCGGTCGGCCCCCAACTCCCCTGCTCTGCCGTGGGAAGCAGAGGACCGGTTCCTTCCCCCCCCCCATGACTCTCTCATATGACAAGCGGGCCCGGCCGGACCATGGGGCCCACTTGTCGGTTTAAGTAGTGGCTGTTTTGGGTATGTATTAGGGTGCGCCTAGCGAATTAACTAGAATTCGGTTTTCTAGTAATTTGAATTTCAGATTTTGTGTAAATCTTCTAAATTCCATATCTCATGCTAGGAAACTCCAAAAATGGTAAAGGTGGACTTTTTGGAAACCTTGAGAAGAGATCTATGCAGTGGAATCATAAAATGCTAGATGTTTGTAGATATTTTCTGATGTTTTTATTTAAGCTTTAAAAATGCTCTAAAATACGTATAAACTCGACCAGAGCCTTATCTGGAGTTTTAGAACTCTAAAAATAGTGATTCTTATTTTGTTAATTTTGTGATGACATATACTTGCTAGGAAAAATATTAAACACACTTTTTGTTCACTGTTTTCTTAGGGTTTTGATTGGACCTTGATAAATAAGGAATTTACATTATATTGCTTGTTATTTTTATATCCTGAGTTGTGCTGCTCCAATTGATGTGAAATTTTTATGGTAGGCTTGTTATTCTATGGATGTACTGTGGTATAAATTTCATGGTCATTGCTTACTGTATGATCAAGTTATTGATTTAACTTGTTTATAGCTTGATAAATAGCTTATAAATAATATATAAATGATAAAATAGAAAATGTTGTTCCATTACCTTAGTATGATGTTTCTCTATCATATTGATTCATAATATGGCCTTATGTTCACAGAAAATATTGAGTGTTAAGTTTAACTTGCTCTCACATGATTTATTGCTATAGCTATTTGTCTTTTTCATAGGGGTTGATATATATCTCCAAATGGTTTGAAATTTGGACAGTCGACTTTTGGTAGCATTTTTAGGCCATTGTAATTTTGGTAGAATTTATTGAGCACTTTTGATAGGTGTTCATAATTCCACCTAATTATCTAAATAAATTAAGAAAATGCATTAAAAGAATTTATTTAGGAATGGACACTATGTTTTATGGTGTTCATTGGTCATGGGTGACATGTTGGTAAAGTTGGTTTTATCCAATTATATGTTTGCAACATAAGTTAATAATTATTTCTTGCAAATGAGGTTTCTGAATAGATTTGAGGATATTGATAATTACCCTATGCAAATGATGTTTTCATGTCTTGTGTGCTATAACAAAGTTGTTGTGAATTTCATGATCTAGCTGCTGTTAAAATTTGGTGGCATTTGGCCATATGGTTTAGAAACTATAGCTATTTAAAGTTAGGTTACAGAATTGCTTGCTCTCTGTCTTGTTAGACCAGTTTCGGTATTTGTGTAAATTCGACATGTTAAACTTTGGAATCATTCTGTGATGTTTATAAATGAAATTTAGATAATTTCATAAGATTTCTATAATGTCTTCTTGCAAGTCATTTGGATTTAGGGATCTCCAGTTATGATTGATTTACTGAGCTACTGTATGTATGTCCAGAAAGTAGCAGATTCTTGTTCTAGTGCTTTGATTGACTTTGCCATGCTAGGGTGTGGAAGTGTGGCTCATATCCTTGATGGTACTTGGTTTAGTGCCCTGTGATCTTGTGAGACTTGTTTCTTGATTGATGTGCTTGCCTTCTTCTATGTTATGCCTTAGTGAGGATTAAGTTAATTAGCTCTAGGTGTTTAGGGGAACTTTGGTATGCTTGTTTGATTACTTTGTGTATTGCACTTCTATGCATTCATACATACGCATTGTTGCACCTCATTTAGGTACGTTAGCTGAAGCACGTGAAGGACCTAAGGTGGAGCCAAACCCGAAGATGGAGTTGGTGGATCCATCCCGAAGATCAAAGGACCGGACAAGTGGTAGATTGGAAGATGCTCGCCAAGCGAACTCATATGACATACTCTAACTTGAGTCGGATCCCAGGCAAGCCCCGGAGCATTATAAGCCTCCTATCTTCAAAGCAATTAATTCTATATATGTTATAAGTATTGTTGCATTAAGTGATAGGAGTTGGTTGGAAACTCTTGCTGCATTATATTATTCCTTGTCCAGATATATGAATCCTTGAATCCTACATAGACTAGGATCGAGTAGATGCTTAGACCTGCTTTAAGCGGTAGAAGTCAGGTGATTTCCTGTCACCTGCGAGATATAGGGATATTCATATATGGCACGGTTGGCTATATTTGCTATCGTGAAAAGGAACCATGTGTTAATAAAATGAAATGAGACCGGGCGGGATGATGATAGTGAAGAGACAAGGCATGGAGGTCTTGGGTGTGAATCTATCCCCATCTGAGTCGTTTAAGGACTGATTCGCTGTACGTCCTTGAGTCATGTTGAACGCAGTCTAACACTTAGTTGGCTGGATAAGCCGTTCCAACCACGAAGCCGAGTAATGTGATTCAGGCCGGGAATCGAATGGTAGGTTGCTTCTTGGAGGAGAGAAAGGATGTGCTTGGGACATTGGCGTGAGACCAAGGGGGGTTAGAGTCCCTATCACCTAGCAGAGTGTCGCCCTTGGGGTCGCGACATCATTCGGACCCACGATTCCTGAATCATATGAAAAGGTGGCCTGTGCGACCCTGGCAGGGGTCTGCACGGTGAGTGTTAGAAATACCCCTCCAGCTGGATAGGAATTCGATTCGAATTGCCGTCGCTCCCGGTTAGTGAGCACTTGACTTAAGCAGCGGTAACGTAGATTTAATTAAATTGAACTGATGGTTAATTGGATCACGATGGAAAGGTTGCCTCCATTTATACCTGCTATGGTTAATATTGTTTGCTCCTAATAAAGTGAGTGCTCTAGTACAGGTTCTAATATAGATGATAGGTTAATGATAATTAACTTGATGCTTAAGCATTAATGATTAATCATCTATATTAAGCTTTTATGCAAAATGTTGTCAAGCTAGCCCCACTTCATATCAGCCTTGCATGATCCTTGGTGTCACCTTATTTCTGGTTTCTGATGGGTAAGTCTAGCTGAGTACTTTGTCGTACTCAGGGTTTTGTCCCCACTTGTTGCAGGTTGTGCTGTATCATGGCGACTGCAAGAGTTGGTTGGCTCCTGCCGTGGAGGCGGAGTGTGATCACGGGCATGATTCTTCTGAGTTATCTTCTCTCCAATGCTTTTGTTGGAAGTCGACCTTAGTACTGGCATATATTTGAAATAAAGGTGTTGTTAGTTTCAAATTACTTTGCTTCCGCTACTTTTGAACTTAAGTTGTAATAACTTTGTTGAACTCCGATGTAAATTGAATTACTTGTGAAATGAATGTAACATGTGACTTGTTATGTTGAATCACTACGATCTTGGCTTGTATGTTGGTTGGTTTGAAATCCCTCGTGATTTCATTGGACTACCGGAGTTATATGGGCTCAAGTGCGAGAATTTGATCATTTCGGTGATTGTTTTTGTACTTGTGCTCTTATAATTTGGACGGTTCTGTTACAGCTGGTATCGGAGCAAGATTCAACATTAAACTTGTCATATGTGTATTTAAAACAAAGGTTTTATTTTATAAAATCAGTTTTATCAACTTATAGCTATATATAGGTTTGTGAAAACTGAATTCTAAATCTAAGTATGCCAGTGGTCAATTTCCTTATGCCCATATAAGGATTATTAGGTGGCTTATAGAAGTACTAATTTGGGGGTTTTTCATTTATGCATCTACGCCCAGGCCAAGGTATGTATGTGTGATGACTCTCCCACACTATGCTACCCGGTGTGTAAGATTGGAGGTAGCCTTCATATATGAAATAGCCATATATGTTGCTAGTTTACTTTTATGCAACGTCGCACCTACGCTCAGGTAAGTGTGAGTTGTGAGAGCATGACCATACAAACCGCGGTCTAGGGGAGAGCTAGTTTTGGTTACTAGATTATTTACATGTTACACACATGTTTATATGAAGGTACTTAATTGTGGGTGATCGAATGATTCGGGTAGTTTTGGTGCTACATATATATATACGGGGGTATATGTATATGGGAGTGCTTAGAATTTTACCTTCCTATTTCATTGTGTGCTATATTTGGGGAAATGTTGGGCTGCAATGAAACTTTTCTGCAGGTACGCTAACCATGAATGCGTAAGTCGAATGTAGCTGACGACTACCTATATATCGAGAGAGTGCGTGTAATGCCACCGACATAGAACATGATCGCCACCTTAGGTTGGCAATCTTGTGAGGACGAATAGGATGAAGCATGCATCTTCATGATTGTTGCGTTATACATGGCTATGCTCCTCTCACCCTTGTTCTATAGTAAGTAACTTGTGATCAATGTAGTACGCTATCTTTCTAGTGTGGAGTTAGACATAAATGCCTTATTCCATGTTGCTTGAATAGGGGATGTTTGAAGATAGTGTGTGCTTAGTTTTGTTAGAACTAAGTGTGGCTACATGCCTAAACCTATAGATGTCCTCTAGTTGAGCCAAGTAGTGGATGGGTTATTCATACAAGCAATTGTAAATGCTTTAGACCTTATTTCAGTAATTATGGATTCTCATGAATGAATTAAATTAGTGCTGGTCTAAGGTAACAAAATTTAGAGCTACTAGAATAACATTTTGGTGTGCTCTCTTGTTAAGTAGAACAAAGGCAAGCTTTGTTTTGCTTATTAAACGTTGGCTGCTAGAACTATTTCTGTTGTAGTGATGCTTTTATGATCATAATGGTATTTTCTGTAGTTATAGAGAATACCAAAGTTGTAGCTAACTTACTTATCTAGCTTGTCCAAAAATTTTATGACCCTAGATCTTATGGTCTGAGAGTTATAAATTTTAGAAGCTTGTTGTCAAAATCTGCTCATGTTCAGAACAGATCTGAATGTTTGGTTTATTTGACCTATGTGCATATGGAATCATGTCTTGGAGATAATAAAAGAAGTGTAGTACTTTTTATAAGCTTTCCAGAATGTCCTATAGCACTAATTTTGGTGGTCTAAATCTCTAGTTATAAGCTTATAAAGTGGAATGACAGAATCTGTCCAAATCTGGGCAGAGATGTCTTCTTTGTCTTGTTTGGCCTTGTTAGATATAGAATCATCTTAATATGATAATAAGAAAATTATAGACAACTTAATAAGCTTTACACAAAGTTAAGGCTTAGCCTTGTTGTGTCCCTAGAACTTCCGTTTTGCATTTTTGAAGTTCTTGTCAGTTTTCTGTCCATTTTGGTACAGATTTGAAACATTAGCAATTTTGGTCATATTGAGCTATGAATTAGTTTTTGGTATGAATAACGAAAGTGTAGTCATCGTCCTAAGCTATCTAGAAAGTCTAGGATCACCTTTATAGAAGGTCTACAACCTCAGTTATGGTTGAAACAAGTAGTTACTATGCTGCTATCTAGATTCTATGCACATGTTAAGTTAGTCACCTTAGCTAGCGTTTGTTTTGAGCTAAACTTGTAGTTAGTTCATGCTTGAGATAAATGTTTATTTTGGGTGAGCCTTGTGCCTTGTATTGGTTGCTTAAGCCCATTCGTTTGAATTTTCTCAAATGATTGCTTGATTGTGATGTTGTATGTATGCTTGTTATCTTGGTAGTGCCCTAGTTGTCACCTCGTTTGTCCTCGGTGAGCATACGAGGGTCACATAGCTTTATCCTATAACAAAGTTCACATACGTAATTGTATGGTTGTTGTCTTCTATTAGGTTTCTCTCTTAGGAGCCTGAGCCGGTAGACATGGTTGCTTGCCTTGAGTGCTTGTATCCATGCCTTTGCTTGACCGAAAGCCCAAAGTTTAGTTCTCCTATATGTTTGCCTAAGTCGTGGATGTTTTGCAACCCTCTTTGTGAAGACCCTTATCGACTGATCCACTAAGTTAACTTCTATCAACGCTAGCCTTTGACCATGGTTCGTACGTTGCCAATTGTGGAGACCGTACCCAAATCCATGTTGGACCTTCTGGTTACCTCTCTCAAAGGTTAGCCAGTGTGACGCAACGTCTCTCTATTACGGCATCTAAATCGTATGCTTGCAAATTCATGCATCTACCTTATCAACCCAATCTATGCCATTTGAAATTCCTCATCGGGTGTATATTCAGTAATGGTGTTATGAGTATGAACTAATGGTGCCGCGACGAAACCGAGAGCCTCCTGTGGGTGCACACACAAGGTTGTGCTGCTCGGCACGTGCTGGTATCATGGTTTCTAATCGTAATCCATTGCAGAACAACACTGATGTGATTTTCACGTGACCTTCTTCCTTGGTTGTCTTCCCATATCTTATCAAAAGACCCTTATATTGGACCAAAAGTAGTAGAGCTTCCTCCTGAAGTTGTTAAGGGGATAACCTTTGAAGAACAGGTCACCGACATAAACATTAACAGACCGCAAGAAGTGGTAGACATGCGACTCTAATTAGTTGTCCCAAGTATTGACAACCACCATCTATGGAGCAACGTTTCTCATATCTGTTGGATAAAAAGGACACACAACATTTAATGTTGGACAAGTTATCTGTGGGATGAGGATCGATTGGTGCATTGTGCATATGACCGGAGCTATCCAAGTCTCAATTTTGTGTGCATAATGATCATACAATCGAAATCAACCATCTCTGGTGTGACTCCGTATCTGCTGACTTCGATGGCAACCATCTGATTTGTATCAACCACAATTATTGTGATCAAGAATGAAGATTTGGAACTTTTTAGTGTTGAGAGACAACTGATTAGTTACCAATAGGAACATTAATCTCTAGCTAGGTAACGATTCTTTGGTAGCTACGAAGGCTAGGTATTACAGAGCAATAACCAACCCGAAGTTAATCAACTAGCCAACAACTTGAGTGATACTCTATCTTCTAGAGCCATGGAGATCAAGTAAATTCCATCTTGGACAATCACACAGATAATGCAAGGTGTTCTATCAGCTAAAGTGAAGAATTAGAGAAAGTATGCCCTAGTTTCGATCAACATCCTTGTGCCCTTAGGTGCCACAAATGGTTTGTTCATAGCTTTATTGGACAAAGTGTTGAGGAATATTCAAAAGCAATCTGAGAAGTGTCAAACAACATATTTTTCATCTTAGAGCTGTTGTTTGATCCTAAAAAGAAAGCCTCAAGGTGAAAGTTGGCCGGACAAGGTTGTTATGCTGCAAGTCAACTCAACTTGCAGTACAACTATGTCACCAAGGAAAATTTTACTCAACCGCTTGGTGGTAGACTACTTCCCGCGGTTTAGTAAATATTACAACTTTTGTTGTCCTTAAGGCCTCGCTACATCCTTCTTTAGTAATTATTTTCCAATGGTGACATACTTTGGTACCTTGTAAAGGTTTTTATCCAAGAAGTTGCATCTAATTCAACCCAGATAACTGTTGTCTTTGGATAAAAGAATCTTATTAGGTAGCTGTTGGCAGGAATATGAAGCCGACAGAGTCAGCTATCACATTCACTAACCCCTCGTTAGACCCAGATAATACAGTGTTGTCATCAGAGAAAGAGAACTGCACACATATGGAACCTTAAGTAGTTTTTCATTAGTTGATATCAGAAGGATTGAACATCTATGACCAACATAGACCCTGTCTATTGGTTAGTCAGTATCCTCTAGCCTCAGAGTATATTTGTCGTCTATGATCTCACCCTTTTGGAAGGTTGTGCTCAAGCCATTTTGGTAGAGGACTGCTTTTCAAACTTTATGAACATAGAGTCATTTTAACGAGTATACTTCTGATTATTTCGGTCTAGTGTCAAGTTCATATGGCCTATGTTGTGGTCATTAGAAAGTCAGGTACTTGTGAGTGGTTCACTCATGGACCAAATGATCTTCGTACACTGAGAATGCAGTATGTGCTATCTTGGATTCCTCCCAAAGTAACAATGTTTCATGGAAGTCAATGAAGGAAATTCTTCAGACAAATTTTACCATGAAAAATAAGTAGAAGAAAGGGCCTTTGACCAAATTGTTCGCCGATGTTGAAGCTTTATAGCTGAAGGCTACAGCAGATGTTGGGAACTAGATAACGTGTCTCTCTTCCTTAAAAGATCTTTCATTCCGAATCTCAGGACGCGATTCTTTTAAGGGGGGAGGGCTGTAACACCCCAGGTGTTGATCACCAATTAAGTAGTGGGTTTAAGCTCAAACACGATAGATTCAGTGGAAATGACAATGTCAATGTCAACCTATGGAGATGAGCCTACCTTAAAGTGGGATGCTGCATCATTGCTTTACATATAGGCCATTTTCAAAGATATATGTTTGGATGGTGTATTGCCATATCTTCATATGTCTCACCTTGGTACCTATCTATATTGATCCCCGGAAAAGTTTCATGGAGTTTGGAATCAAAAAGTCACATGAAATGATAAGTTCCATTCCAATTGGAACTTACATCATTAAGTGAATGGAATTGTAGATCATCAGCCAAACCATGAAAACTTGCCCAAATAACTCTAGATGAACTCTACAACAAAAGTCATGAAGGGTTCATATTGAGCAAATGTCAAGAAATTGCCTCGAGTGGCCTAAAACCCTAGTTTCGGCTTTATCGGGTTGCTACTTTGACCAAAGTGGAAGTCTAAGTTCTGTACCAGTAATGAGGTTTGACCTTAAACAAAAGTTGTAGTTCATCTTGTGTAGAACAAACTTTGTTTAATGGTCAAGAGCTAGTTTGGCCTCTAACCTAGCCAAATAGAGATCACAATGTGGAATCAGCTGCTGTTTTCAGCACTTAGAAAAATATTCTAAGTCCTTGTTGTGACAGCAGCAAGTTGGTTACTTTGCGACATTTTATCTCCCAATTTCATATGGTAGCTCAATTAGGTTCCTTAATATGAGTTGTAGTACTTTTCATGATGGAAACAATGGATCAAGTGTCACTTAAAATGGAGCTTAGTTGGGCCTTCTATAAGAGTTTCCAAAACAGCAAAAAGTTGTTTTATCACTTTTTGACCTTGACATGTTGACATGCCGCGTTCTCGAGATTTTGTTAAACAACTTCACATGGTCCCAATGTAAAGGTTGGAGTATATTCTTGGGAGAAGGGCATGTAAAAAGTTGGATCAAGTTTGACGCAGATTTGATCAAGTTTTGACCCTTGCCCCTAATCGTTGTTAACTCATTGACACTGTCAACTTTGGGCTTAGTTATCTCCTAATCTGTGGGTCTTATGACCATGGTGCTTAAATAAAAATTGTAGAGTATACTGAGGTGAACAACTTTGACATTTGGTCCATAGCCTAGTTTGGCCATAGCCACCCCAACCATTGCCTCCAAGTCAGACGGTTTCACGCACACCACGTGCTCGACGTCGGGCTCCAGTGAACGACGCGTGGCCAGGACGTGGAGACCATGCGCGGGCGGAGCTCCTACCTTGCCTCCACGCGCCCCGGCCTCTTCCAGCGCAGATGCCGAGCTCCTCTCCATTTTCCCCCCCACTCCCTCTGTCTCTTCGTCCATGCTCACGCGCGCAGACCACCGTGGCCGTGTCCGCCATGGGCGCCGGAGCGGGGCTCCGAGCTCGCCGCTGCCAAATCCACTACCGCAGCAGCGCCTCTATCTTCCTTCACCGCGACCATAGCTACATCATGGTCTCCTCAATCTTGCTAACCTACCCGCGCCATAGTAAGCTGTCGAGGTAGGGGAAATCGTCACGGTGACCGGCCATGGCCGCCATTGCCGCTCGTGCTCGAGCTCGATGTGGGTATGCCACCTCGGTCCACCGTTGTCTGAGCTGCGCCCCTCTGCACGTGCGTGCTCCTCCAGGCAAGCCACCGCGCTCCTCCCCGGGCCAAGGCCGTCGCCGGGGCACTGCCAGCCGCGGTGGCGCTGCTGCCGACCGCAGGCGCTCTTGGCTCCGCCTCCTCCGACCACTCCGGTCAAGCCACGGCCACCACCGGGTGCGCATGGATCCCCTGATGCTCGTGACGCCCTTCGCCGCCGCCGCCGGTGGCCCTCCTCGCCGGCGACCGGTCGGCCCCCAACTCCCCTGCTCTGCCGTGGGAAGCAGAGGACCGGTTCCTTCCCCCCCCCATGACTCTCTCATATGACAAGCGGGCCCCGCCGGACCATGGGGCCCACTTGTCGGTTTAAGTAGTGGCTGTTTTGGGTATGTATTAGGGTGCGCCTAGCGAATTAACTAGAATTCGGTTTTCTAGTAATTTGAATTTCAGATTTTGTGTAAATCTTCTAAATTCCATATCTCATGCTAGGAAACTCCAAAAATGGTAAAGGTGGACTTTTTGGAAACCTTGAGAAGAGATCTATGCAGTGGAATCATAAAATGCTAGATGTTTGTAGATATTTTCTGATGTTTTTATTTAAGCTTTAAAAATGCTCTAAAATACGTATAAACTCGACCAGAGCCTTATCTGGAGTTTTAGAACTCTAAAAATAGTGATTCTTATTTTGTTAATTTTGTGATGACATATACTTGCTAGGAAAAATATTAAACACACTTTTTGTTCACTGATTTCTTAGGGTTTTGATTGGACCTTGATAAATAAGGAATTTACATTATATTGCTTGTTATTTTTATATCCTGAGTTGTGCTGCTCCAATTGATGTGAAATTTTTATGGTAGGCTTGTTATTCTATGGATGTACTGTGGTATAAATTTCATGGTCATTGCTTACTGTATGATCAAGTTATTGATTTAACTTGTTTATAGCTTGATAAATAGCTTATAAATAATATATAAATGATAAAATAGAAAATGTTGTTCCATTACCTTAGTATGATGTTTCTCTATCATATTGATTCATAATATGGCCTTATGTTCACAGAAAATATTGAGTGTTAAGTTTAACTTGCTCTCACATGATTTATTGCTATAGCTATTTGTCTTTTTCATAGGGGTTGATATATATCTCCAAATGGTTTGAAATTTGGACAGTAGACTTTTGGTAGCATTTGTAGGCCATTGTAATTTTGGTAGAATTTATTGAGCACTTTTGATAGGTGTTCATAATTCCACCTAATTATCTAAATAAATTAAGAAAATGCATTAAAAGAATTTATTTAGGAATGGACACTATGTTTTATGGTGTTCATTGGTCATGGGTGACATGTTGGTAAAGTTGGTTTTATCCAATTATATGTTTGCAACATAAGTTAATAATTATTTCTTGCAAATGAGGTTTCTGAATAGATTTGAGGATATTGTTAATTACCCTATGCAAATGATGTTTTCATGTCTTGTGTGCTATAACAAAGTTGTTGTGAATTTCATGATCTAGCTGCTGTTAAAATTTGGTGGCATTTGGCCATATGGTTTAGAAACTACAGCTATTTAAAGTTAGGTTACAGAATTGCTTGCTCTCTGTCTTGTTAGACCAGTTTCGGTATTTGTGTAAATTCGACATGTTAAACTTTGGAATCATTCTGTGATGTTTATAAATGAAATTTAGATAATTTCATAAGCTTTCCATAATGTCTTCTTGCAAGTCATTTGGATTTAGGGATCTCCAGTTACGATTGATTTACTGAGCTACTGTATGTATGTCCAGAAAGTAGCAGATTCTTGTTCTAGTGCTTTGATTGACTTTGCCATGCTAGGGTGTGGAAGTGTGGCTCATATCCTTGATGGTACTTGGTTTAGTGCCCTGTGATCTTGTGAGACTTGTTTCTTGATTGATGTGCTTGCCTTCTTCTATGTTATGCCTTAGTGAGGATTAAGTTAATTAGCTCTAGGTGTTTAGGGGAACTTTGGTATGCTTGTTTGATTACTTTGTGTATTGCACTTCTATGCACTCATACATACGCATTGTTGCACCTCATTTAGGTACGTTAGTTGAAGCACGTGAAGGACCTAAGGTGGAGCCAAACCCGAAGATGGAGTTGGTGGATCCATCCCGAAGATCGAAGGACCGGACAAGTGGTAGATTGGAAGATGCTCGCCAAGCGAACTGATCTGACATACTCTAACTTGAGTCGGATCCCAGGCAAGCCCCGGAGCATTATAAGCCTCCTATCTTCAAAGCAATTAATTCTATATATGTTATAAGTATTGTTGCATTAAGTGATAGGAGTTGGTTGGAAACTCTTGCTGCATTATATCATTCCTTGTCCAGATATATGAATCCTTAAATCCTACATAGACTAGGATCGAGTAGATGCTTAGCCCTGCTTTAAGCGGTAGAAGTCAGGTGATTTCCTGTCACCTGCGAGATATAGGGATATTCATATATGGCACGGTTAGCTATATTTGCTATCGTGAAAGGGAACCATGTGTTAATAAAATGAAATGAGACCGGGCGGGATGATGATAGTGAAGAGACAAGGCATGGAGGTCTTGGGTGTGAATCTATCCCTGTCTGAGTCGTTTAAGGACCGATTCGCTGTACGTCCTTGAATCATGTTGAACGCAGTCTAACACTTAGTTGGCCGGATAAGCCGTTCCGACCGCGAAGCTGAGTAATGTGATTCAGGCCGGGAATCGAATGGTAGGTTGCTTCTTGGAGGAGAGAAAGGATGTGCTTGGGGACATTGGCGTGAGACCAAGGGGGGTTAGAGTCCTTATCACCTGGCAGAGTATCGCCCTTGGGGTCACGACATCATTCGAACCCGCGATTCCTGAATCATATGAAAAGGTGGCCTGTGCGACCCTGGCAGGGGTCTGCACGGTGAGTGTTAGAAATACCCCTCCAGCTGGATAGGAATTCGATTCGAATCGCCGTCGCTCCCGGTTAGTGAGCACTTGACTTGAGCAGCGGCAACGTAGATTCAATTAAATTGAACTGATGGTTAATTGGATCACGATGGAAAGGTTGCCTCCATTTATACCTGCTATGGTTAATATTGTTTGCTCCTAATAAAGTGAGTGCTCTAGTACAGGTTCTAATATAGATGATAGGTTAATGATAATTAACTTGATGCTTAAGCATTAATGATTAATCATCTATATTAAGCTTTTATGCAAAATGTTGTCAAGCTAGCCCCACTTCATATCAGCCTTGCATGATCCTTGGTGTCACCTTATTTCTGGTTTCTGACGGGTAAGTCTAGCTGAGTACTTTGTCGTACTCAGGGTTTTGTCCCCACTTGTTGCAGGTTGTGCTGTATCATGGCGACTGCAAGAGTTGGTTGGCTCCTACCGTGGAGGCGGAGTGTGATCACGGGCATGATTCTTCTGAGTTATCTTCTCTCTAATGCTTTTGTTGGAAGCCGACCTTAGTACTGGCATATATTTGAAATAAAGGTGTTGTTAGTTTCAAATTACTTTGCTTCCGCTACTTTTGAACTTAAGTTGTAATAACTTTGTTGAACTCCGATGTAAATTGAATTACTTGTGAAATGAATGTAACATGTGACTTGTTATGTTGAATCACTACGATCTTGGCTTGTATGTTGGTTGGTTTGAAATCCCTCGTGATTTCATTGGACTACCGGAGTTATATGGGCTCAAGTGCGAGAATTTGATCATTTCGGTGATTGTTTTTGTACTTGTGCTCTTATAATTTGGACGGTTCTGTTACAGCTGGTATCCGGAGCTTGCATTGAGGTTGAGACCAGACATACCCAGCTGACTTGGGGTGGGATGGTCGAGGACGAGTACGGATGCGGCACGGAGGTGTAGGGGTTGTAGGCATCGGATCCGGAGCCCGACGGCGACAGGGAGAACAAGTTCCTTGTGCGGCGGGCGTCGTCGTAGTCGTTGACGTTGCCGAAGTCGTACCCTGAAGCATTGACGTATCCGCCGATGTTGAAGCCCGCGGGGTTGCCGGATCCGCCGACGTTGAAATCCGAGCCGTTGCCGGATCCGTTGACGTTGAACTCCGAGCCGTTCCCTTCGCCGTTGAAGCCGTCCATCACCGGCGACGGGGTCAACCACGGTGGATCCGGTACCGGGCGCGGTGGGGAACCGACCAACAAGAGCGTGGACGGCTTCCAACAAAAATACTAACGGACGTCGGGTATCGAACCCGGGCTGGCCGAGCCTTCGTGGAAGGCTTCTAACCAGCAGAGCCGTAATATATAATCCCAAATATAAGTATATGTTGTGTGTGTTTGGCAAGTTTAGAAGTGGCAGTCTTGGGGAGTGTGGCGTTAGGTGTGTCGGTAGCTGACTCAGGAATGGAAGTTCTCAGTGTCTTAAAGGAGAGTGTCATCGACGGTAGAGGAGAGAACACCTAAGGAAGCTGCATAGTATAGGACCCGATCTCTTGAATCACAATAATACAAGAAGTTGGGCAACAATGGTGATCTTGAGCAATCAATGGAGCGAAACATGAAGACTAAAGGAAAATCTAGTTATAAGCATGAACACCATTACTACTAACCTCATCGTTTGCCTCCCCCTTGGTTGACTCACAGGATCCCAGTTGGGCATTTGGCCCGGAAACTCACCACAGGCCTCTTACTCCGGTGGTAACATTCAAATCGACTGATGTCCTAAAGGTAGCCAGGTGGACCGAAGATTAAAGCCTCAACCAAAATAGCCCAAACAAGATATTTCTGCCAAATGCGGCACGTGGCACATCGCCCGCGTCTGACTCTCTCGACAAGGCACCTTAGAGGTCTCCTCGACTTGAAGGTTGTGGGATGGTGCTAAGCCTGAAGGCCAAAACACTTAGTTCGTTACTCGCTTGACCCGACTTGGCTCTCTGGTGAGAAGAGATTCGAAGACATCTCATCTACACCAACAAGATCTATAGTGCCAGGCAAATCTGAGCAGTTGGATTTAAATTTAACGTATGAGATCGGTAGACGGTAGACGCACTGAAAACAACGTCGATTTGATGAGTCGATTGGGAATTAGCCTTCTTAATTACATATATTTAGCGGTGTTAAAGAAAGATAAGGAAAGCAGGGTCGATTTAAATCTCCTCAGGCATATCATACAAGATGGCATCAGTAGATCGCTCTCTTTCTTGGATCTGAGGTTTCCGAAATGGACCCGGCCGGTATGGTGATCTGTTTCTTCGCAAGCAGGTGGTGGGGACTCAGTGATGCTCAGTGAACATGATGCTCAGTGCTCTTTCGATTTATACAGAAGTATGGTATTCTTTGCTGATTGTAACTAGCGCAAGCAAGGAATATATAAAAGACAAAAGGGAAGCGTCACTATAACTAGCTGCTAGTCGGTGCTTTCCTGGCTTTATAGTTGTTTCATATATATATGCAGGCATGCATGTAAGTGACAGTACCATTTGGGTCATAGAAAGCAAGCTAGCTAGCTCTCCGGCCGCCAGGTACATCGTCGTCGTCGTCATCATCATCTGGTACGAGCGAGGTGCAGGTGCTAGAAGTAGTTGTAGGGTGTTTCGAAGATGTTGAATAGCAGCTGCTACACTAATCCGTTGGTGTACAACCTCACCATCTTCTACGCGGCGGCCGATCTGCGGGGGGACGAGGCCCCCCTGGTTGCCACCTCCGTCCTCATGTTCGCCCTCGCCGTGCTCTTTGTCATCCTCAACATCTTCAGCCGCTACTCCGATGTGAGCGCCACGCTGAACCCGAGCATCCGCCTCTTCTTCTCCGCCGCGCTGTCTCTCTTCCTCCCGGCCATGTCGTACCTCTTCTCCGAGGCCAAGAAGAGCACGAGCGCCGCCAGCAACAGCAAGCAGGCGGAGGACCTGTCGGTGCGGGCCCGGATCATCCTCATGTGGATGCTCCTCGTGGAGCTCCTCCGCAAGAAGGTGGAGGCGATCCTGCTCACCGCCGCAGCCGGCGGCGGCGGCAGTGGCGGCACGGAGGGATACTCGGCCATGGTGCAACGCGCCACCGGGGTCGTCTGGCTGGGCAACCTCGTCTTCTTCAGCCTTAGGAGCACCGGCAAGAAGGCCCTGTATGGCATGCTCTGGGTCTTCGTGGCTGCCAAGTTCGTGCAGAGGTCGGTGGCCATCGAGGTCGGGAAGCGCTCCTTCGCCTACGGCAAGAACCCCCAGGTCGTGGCCGCCTACATGCCGCAGATGCTGGAGCTCCAACAGGAGCTGCAGCCAGAGCGGCATCATCGTCGTGGGTCGGAGCTTCTCAAGCACTGCAACTACGCCGTCATGGGCGAAGATGAGTTGATCGACAAGAACAAGGCCGACCACAAGGGCTACAAGCTCGACAAGGACAAACTCAAGCTGGAGCTGGAGCTGGAGCTGGAGCCCGAAAAGACGGCGGCCGCCGGCGCCGACTCGTCCGCCGTCGTCACGGTCGGCAGGGTCTGGAAGCTCGCCGACTCCGACCAGCTGCTCTCGAGCGAGCCGAGGCTGAAGAGACTCTGCCTCTCCTTCGCGCTCTTCAAGCTGCTCCGCCGGAGGCTTGAGGGGTACCCCATCAGCGGCGCCGAGGCCGCCGACTGCCACCGCCTCATCTTCCATGGCCTGCTGGAGGAGCCTGGAGGCATAGGCTACGGCGCCGGCGAGCACGCCTTCCAGGTGTTCACCGACGAGGTCCAATTCCTGTGCGAGAACTACCACTCCGTGGTCCCCGTGGTGTTCGCCAGCCCCTTTTTCTTCGCGCACAACTACGTGCTGTTTCCCGTCGTGGTCCTGGCGCTGTGCCTCCTCGTGCTCGTCCTCTCCGGCAACGGCGACGTGGCCTACGCCGTGCACAGCCTCCGGCACGACAACTTCTTCACGTCCGGCAACGTGATGGCGACGGCGCGGTGCGTGCTGGGCAGGGTGCTCAAGTCCACCACGTTCCTCTTCTGCGCCATCGACCTCTCCACCACCGTCCTCCTCGTCCTCGCCGTCGCCTACGAGGAGATCTCCGAGTACGTGGTGTTCCTCTTCTCCAACTGGTTCATGGTGTCGCTGCTGTGCAACCACACCTCCGGCCACGAGTGGCGCGCCGAGGCCGGCGTCCTCCGCCGGGTCATCCCCGGCGTCCTCCGGGTGAAGAACACCCTCACCCACCCCGCCCTCGCCATCAAGCAGTTCTCCCTGCTCTGGTTCCTCGGCCACCTGCCGCTGCCGAGCACGGCCGTCCCCGACGAGGCCAAGACGCTCATCATGGAGCGCCTCGCCAGAGTCCGCAGACACGGCGCCGCGCTCACCAACGGCACGGCGGCGCTGTACAAAGACGAGCACTGCGCGCGCGTACAGTCGGACGAGCTCGCGTGGGCATGCGACGGCGGCGGCGTCGCTGAGGTGATGCTGACGTGGCACGTCGCCACGGCGATGCTGGAGGCGAGGTGCGCGCGGCGGCAGCAGCACGCGCCGCCAGAGCCCGGGCGCACGGCGGCGATGGCTCTGTCAGGGTACTGCGCCTACCTGGTGGCCTTTCACCCGGACCTCCTCCCCGACGGCAAGGACGGGACGGAGGTCCTGTTCAAGGAGATGAAGAAGAAGCTGACCAAGGAGATGGGGTGGTGCGGGTACTACGGCGGCTGGGAGGCCGCGCGGTGCGCCAAGCTGATGGAGATCGCCGGGCGCTCCACCTCCACGGCGGCGACGACGACGACGACGGTGCTAGAGAAGGGGGCGAGGCTGGGGAAGGTGCTGATTGGAAAGTACAAGGAGGGCGCGCGGGAGGCCGTGTGGAGGCTGCTGGGCGACCTGTGGACGGAGGTGGTGGTGTACGCGGCGCCCACGGCCGGCGAGCGGCACGTCAAGTCGCACAAGGAGGCGCTGGCGCAGGGCGCTGAGCTCATCACCGTGCTCTGGGCGATCACCACCCACACCGGCATCGCCCGGCCGGAGGAGGAGAAGGACACTGTTTGATCGAACCATTATATATGACGTTGACCATTGTTTGCTTTATGTCTCCGTGTTTTGTTTTATATGTCGTGTGGTTGCATTGCTTCATTTGACCCAAAAATGTGTCATTCTGTCATACATATATAGTATGGCAATATGTAAGTGTCATGTGTCATGTATAGTGTCGTTGCAGGATAAAATGGAGTGAAACAAACGAGAGTTCATACAGAAAGAGTCGATGTTTTAAATCTCCGGCTATAGCTAGCCTGCTATAGCTGTTTAAGAAAGATCAAGCTATTTGTGTCTATGTACAACTTAGCCGCTATAACCCGCTATATCCCCATTTAGCTCCGCTATAGCTGTTTTTGAGGTCATCCACTAAAATGTCTTAGCCGGAGATTTAAAACACTGAAAAGAGTACAAGTACAAAAGAATGTGAACGGTAGTAGAAGGATTACATACCTTTACTTACCTGTGCCGGGAATAAGATAGGACCTGGAAATATGCCCGTACGGTTGTGCAATACTAACATTTATAGTAATCATATTACATTTTAATAAGAGTTAAATGCATCAGTGGTCCATCAGCTTGTACCTAAGTTTCACTTAGGTCCATCAACTCTGAAAGTGGGTTTTTGGGTCCATCATCTTTGTTAGTGGCGCATTCCTAGCCCATACCGCTTTGTTCTAGTTTTTTAATCGACGTGGCACCTCGAGGACGCCGCACACACGCATGCATGTGCATGCATCTGGAGCTGGAACACCGCCGTGAACGCGTTCCGCTGAGGTTGAGAGACGCCTGTCAGCCTGTGTGACCGCGGCAGCAGCTCGCCCGCGCCCACAGCGGCGGCGACGGCACCTCCTCGCACGCCCGCAGTGGCGGCTCGCCCGCGCGCCTGCTCGCGCACCCACAGTGACCATGGCCACTCCGCTGACCGCCTCTGCAACCACGATGACTGACCCGCCGCCCTGGTCACGACCTCGCCCTGCACCGTGAGCCCCTGCTCTGTTAAGCCTGCGCCACCGACCGCTTCTGCTGTGGGCGCCCGGCCTTCGACGTCGCCCGATGCTGCACATCCACAACGCCAAGCCGAGGGCATCGCGCAGTGCCCTGCTGCTATGCCGGTGCACCGACGACCACCACGCCGAACGCCTGCGTCGCCTCGCCCTCGCCGCACCGCTGCATGACCAGCGAGGCCACGACGTCAACCACCAGCCCGCGGACACGCCATGACCTTAGCCAACCGCGTCCCTCTATCACCTTGATTGTGCCTCCTCCTTGACCGCGCCTTGTCGAGCTTCGCAGCAGTGTCGCCTCGCTGGGCGCAGCAGCACCACCTCACCAGAGCACCTCCACTCTTGTTGCCGGTGGAGGAGGATGGCCAGAGCGTGCGAGCGATCGAGACGGCGACGGGGGATGTTGTTGTGGCTGGTTCGGCAGCTCTGTGCCGGAGGCGGACGTCCACTGCTTCGACGACGACATGGCCGCGCAACGCGATGGCCAAGCCAGCTAGCTGTCGAGAGCGAGGCCGGCCAGCGTCCAAGGAGACAGTCGAGGAGGAGGCGTCTGACGGTGATGACGATCAAGAAGAGCTAGAAGAGGAGATCACCGCTGCGGAGGAGGTCATCCTTCGGGGCAACTCCTCGTCGTCGTCGTCCGGTGGCATGATCGCAGACTACCTCTACGCCGTCGATGACGCCATGCTGCGGCTGGAGGAGGAGGCGCGCTCCCTGCTCTCTTCTTCGTCCCCCTCTCTGCGGCGCCTCTCGCTGTCGTCGGATGACCTCGGCGACGCGACGCCCGACGCGTCCCCGCGCCACGGCACATTGTCCCCGACCGCCTTGGCCTCCGTGGGCGCGGTCACGGCCCGCATGCTACGCGCCGGGTACGGGCCCGAGCTCGCGCAGGTGTACGTGGCCGCCCGCCACAACGCGCTCGCGGAGTCCGTGGCGCTCCTCGGCGTCGAGGCCATCGCCATCGAGGAGGTCCTCCGGATGGAGTGGTCGGCGCTCGACCAGAGAATGCGGCGGTGGAGCCACGCCGTGAGAGCCGTGGTCAGGACCTTCCTCGCAGACGAGCTGCTCATGCTGCTGCTGCGCAACATCGACGACAAGTCCCGGCTGTACGACAACGCCGGGTTGCAGAACATCTTCCTGATGAACAACCTCTACTACGTGGTGCAGAAGGTGCGGGAGTCCCCGCCGCTGCGTGAGCTCGTCGGCGACGACTGGCTCCGGTGGCACCGCGGCCAGATCCGGCAGTACGAGACCGGCTACCTGCGGGCGTCCTGGACCGTCGTGTTGTCCCAGCTGAGGAGGGACGACGGCGCATCGGCGAGGCCGGCGGCCGGGCATAGGGTGCCGCCGGGTCAGTCATCGTGGTTGCAGAGGCGGTCAGCGGAGTGGCCATGGTCACCGTGGGTGCGCGAGCAGGCGCGCGGCCGTGCGAGGAGGTGCCGTCGCCGCTGTTGTGGGCACGGGCGAGCTGCTGCCGCGGCCACACAGGCTGACAGGCGTCACTCAACCTCAGCGGAACGCGTTCGCGGCGGTGTTCCAGCTCCAGATGCATGCACATGCATGCGTGTGTGCGGCGTCCCCGAGGTGCCACGTCGATTAAAAAACTGGAACAAAGCGGTATGGGCTAGGAATGCGCCACTAACAAAGATGATGGACCCAAAAACCAACTTTCAGAGTTGATGGACCTAAGTGAAACTTGGGTACAAGTTGATGGACCACTGATGCATTTAACTCTTTTAATAACCATCAAACAATGTAGCAAGGAAAAACATTACAATTTTAACAACCCTAGAAAGTACAGTAAAGTTATAGTTAAAAACAGCTTAGAATGCACTTTAAGCCATATTTAAACAGAACTAACCATATCCTTGCATAAGGGTATGGTGCATTATATATATACATCATCGTACCGCAAGCTTCTCGATCGCATAACCATCACAACCATAATACTTTCCAGGACCAAAAGATCCATGTCATGGTATTCATGAGGAGCCTCCTATGGTTCTCCAAACTCATTATCATAACTGAATCCACCATTGCTGATCAGATATCAAGCAACACGAAACACACCTTGCACAAGCACATTGAAATCATGATAACAAGCGTAGGCATGCAGAGACATACTTCTTCCCCTGCCCCCTTCACTTATTACCATGGCCACCTGGTATGGCTTCTGCAGAAATTCAAATAAAAGAGATTTAATTACATAGACAAAAGCAGGGTAAAAGTCAAAATATTCTCAATAAACTGCAGCACACCTGCATCTTGGTTGGCTTGTTGCAGTTAGCTGTTGGCCTGGCCTGATCAGTTGGTATGGGTTGATGGTAACTGCAAAAGAAACAAAGTCATTTCCATGAGAGTTCATGTAAATGAAAAAATGGCTACTAGAACTGCAGAGCGAGAAAGTCATGATCAGCACACCAAAAATCTAGCTAACCAAATGCCAGATCTCTGGCGGCTCGCCCCCGGTGGCGCCGCTTGAGTCCACCATCGCGATCTCCGGCGGCTCGCACCTCATGACAACCATGTACCGTAACTTCGTAAGGTCCCTGGTGACGGGTCGTTGGCTGCCTTCCAGGACTGGAGGTACCACTCCGTATCCGTTCACAGGTTGCGGCCGATCTTCACGCTTGGTACCAGCGTGTTCGTCGGGTGGTCGAACGACTGCCACAGGATGCCGCCGCTGCTCCCGTCTCGCACCACGAGGTTATACATGAAGAAGCTTACATTGTAATATCAGGCAGCACTCCAGTCCTGGAAGGCGGCCAACGACCCGTCGTCGGGGACCTTACGGTACATGGTTGTTATGAGGGGCGAGCCGCCGGAGATCGCGATGGTGGACTCAAGCGGCGCCACCAGGTTCCGCACGGTAGTGTGGAACGGGCTATGGTTCAGCGGCATCCCGGAGATGACGTCCTATGCCGACGAGTTCGCGCACCTCACCCAAAAACTGCTTACAACACATCACATTTTCATATCCCTTACCGCGTCACGCACGTGTTTATAAATATCATATAATGTTCATACATGATATGACTATTAAAATAAGGAGGCACAGAGTCCTGTTAGGTAACACATAGATCTAAAAGATATGCAGGGACGTGTTGCATTACGTGTACTTCACAATGCAAAATTTATTTTTCAAAAATATAATAGAATAAATTGAGAAAAATATAACGAAAGTGCGGAAAGTTGTATATATTGTATACTATATATATTATATGTATCTAAACCTAAGCCTGACGACTCCCACAAACGTGCCGCCGGCCTCCTGTTTCTACGCGATTTAGTTGCCGGCTTCATGTTTATTAGCCCGTGGCTGGGTATTCTTTTTGGCGTGAAAAAAATAGCGATCCGAGGAAACACAGCATAAACACGCGTAAAAAATTAAAAGTTTTTCGGCCGGGTCCGTTTGTCAGGTTAGGACGGGAGATTAGATGTGTTGGATCTATGATCTAAGGGCTAAAACATAGGGTGGGTAGGAATTGCCGAGTGACAGGTATTTTTTAATTCCTTCGCTCTTTTATAGTATAGATATAGATAGATTTGATTTCTTTATTCATGTCCTTGAACTGATTCACTGCCTTGCACTCCCAGGAAACTAAACTTCGCAGATATAGAATTCCATATTTTTTAAAGCAACGGCTTGGTGCGTGCATGGGGACTTGTTATCTGTGATCCGAAGGCCTGCAGTAGTCCTTGAACTGTTTTGTTCACTCAATTCTTCCGCCAGGCCGGTCGGTCGCTAGCATTCCCCGCGGAATTTCTCTTCGCCTGTTGTCTTTGAAGGAGCAGCCAGCACACAAAACAGATGCCGCAGAGTAAGAAAAAAAAGACCCTGCGCCAAGGGGAAAAAACAGAAGCAGTGAACGTAACTCGGAAAGCGGGCTAACATACAAACCGAAAACAATACGGAAGGTAGAAAAATAAAATTGGTGGCAGACATTCTGGTACTTTAATATTAGGTATAGATAGATATAGATAGATTTGATGTACAGAACCGAACTATCAATTTTGTGAACAAGCGAGAGTTCCAATGCAAGCTCTCGGGCAATTTTGTGAAAGGTTGACACACATAAAAAGGATGAAACCAAATTTACAACATACATTTCCACATAGAGCTTACGCTCCAAAAAGATCTACCGAAAAAGATAAAGGAATCATCGGGATTTGAGAGATTCCAGCTATAGCAGGCACCAAGAAGACAAGAACTCAAGAACTCGTGAGAGAAACTCCAAATTGAAGGTAATGGGGATTTCATATGAATTCAACGCGTCTTGACATAGCCTCAATGTCCTAGCATTGTCAAGATCCACCACAAAATCTTGATTAAAATGTGCTCAATCACATAGCCTCCCTCTATTTATTTGTCTAGAAATGGAGTAATCACTCTCCTAATCTAGATCTATTGCTTAAGCACACTCCTAGCCTTAGATCTAAACAAAGCAAAGTGATTATACCATGAAGTTGGTGCTGAAATATTCAGCAACTTAGCTATTCACTAGTAGAGAACAAACTTTCGTTTTCTGGCTTTAGTTTCAGCCAGCAACTTAGCTATTCACTAGATACTGTTAGTCATCGATCTTGACAAAAGTCGTCTTTGTATCTTGGACTCATGGAGAAAAGACAAATCAGAGTACCAAGACATGTTAGATCTTCTCCAGAGGTAATTTTAGTCTCGCACTACACCTCTTACTCCATTTTCTTGATATCATATGAATAACTTTATTTATTTATTTTCTTGGACAGTGGTTGGCTAAAGTTCACTAAGAAACACTCTGGTCAGTTGAAGGTGTCTCTACCAATAGTCGAGCACAAAGTAAGTACTAGCTAGGTTCCCGCATCTTTATTTAGTTCAATTCATTATTACCATTGGTTGATGAATTGTTTTCTCGTAAAGTGGTCTCTGGTGTAGGAAAGGGGCAACAACTTATGTGCATACTACGTTTGCGAGCACATCATGCGGTACTCGTTGAAAACAAGGGAAGAGATCCTCGAAGTACATAAACAATATATGTTGACGATTCATATGTGTGTATAGGAAAGGGGATTCCGCAAGCGCACAGAACTATCGTGTAGCACTTCGCTTGGTGAGAACCAAGTGTCGAATTTATATTTTTCCAAAGGAAAGCGGATGGGCGTGTTTGGGAACTGTGGTTAGGTGGGCTAGCTAGGTGTGTTTAGCAACACAGGGTTTGATGGAGGTAGTGTGGATGATGGACGAAAAAGGTAAGGGGGTAGCAGATCAAGCAAAGGTAGATAGAACTGTAGTGTAGCTGAGTGGAAGAGGTAAACTAATGATAGCTAGAATGTCTTTAGTACGAGGGGCGTACTTGCCCTGAATTCAATCAGGCACGAAGCACAATGAGCCCGATGATTTAATAACTAGACCCAATGTGGTGGAATACAGAGAAAGGATAGGCTGCCACCAACTGCCAACTACCACAATCTATCTAGGGATCTAGCCGTGCCTACAGGCAAGATATACTCTAAGCACCATGCTTAATCTATAAGCTTGTTGCGTCAATCCGAGCTCCGGTGAAATGCGATCGAAGCACCTTAACTAGATGGTAGAACAAGTACTAATGATGAACAAACTAAACACTAAGATAACTATGATGCTAATGCCAAAGAACAAGCACCTAAGCTCACTAATGATGAACAAGAGTAAGACAAGAACTAAGCAACTAAGCAAAGCTATATTATTAAATAAAGTATTGAATAAAGTAAAGTACTGAATAAAGTAAATGCTAATTGAAAGATTACAAAGGAGCTATACCAGACTAGAAAACTCTTCTAGACTCCGAAGCGAGCTCTGCTCTAACTCTATCACCACTACTAGCTAGCTACTACTTCTAGAGCTACTACTAGAGCTTGCTTGGAAGCTTGAGAGCTTGGAATGCTTGAATATGCTTGGGGATGATCTTCACTGTTGACGGTTCGTATGTGTGTCTAGGAAAGGGGATTCTGTAAGCGCACAGAACTATCGTGTAGCACTTCGCTTGGTGAGTACCAAGTGTCGAATTTATATTTTTCCAAAGTAAGGCGGGTAGGTGTGCTTTGGGAGGCTATGGATAGGTAGGCTATGTAGGTGGATGTAGTGTGGATGATGGACGAAAAAGTTAAGGGGGATAGCAAAAAGCACAGAAGTAGCTAGAAGTGAGTGTAGCTTGAGTGGAACAGAAGAGTGTAATCTAAGACAACAAAGGTAACTAATGATAGCTGAACGTCTCTAGTAAAAGGGGCGTACTTGCCCTGAATCTAATAAGGCACAGAGCACAACGAGCCCTACGTTTTAATAACTAGACCCAACATGGTGGACTACAGAGGAAATGCAGGGCTGTCACCACCTGCCACTACCACAAACTATCCGGAGATCTAGCCGTATCTATAGGCAAGATATAGCCTAAGCACCGCACTTAATCTATAAACTTGTTGTCTCAATCTGAGCTTAGAGATGAGACACCTTAACCAGACGGCAGAACGATTACTAGTGAAGAGCAAACTAAACACAAAGATAACTATGATGCCTATGCCACAGAACAAGCACCTAAGCTCACTAATGATAAACAAGAGCAAAATAGGACTTGAACTAAAGCAAAGCTATATTAATAAATAAAGTATTGAACAAAGTAAAGTACTGAATAAAGTAAATGCTAAAGAAAGATTACAAAGGAGCTATGCCAGACTCGAAGACTCCAAAAGACTCTTCCGGACTCCCGAGGCGAAGCTCCACTCAACACTTCACTACTAGCTAGCTACTACTTCTACAACTAGAGAGCTATTCTAAGCTTGAGAGCAATGCTATGCTTGGGATTGCTTGGGGATGATCTTCACTGAGCTCCACACCTCCTTTTATAGCACTTGGAGAGTGAGGGGGTACTTGTAGGTAGCAACTGAGGTGGTGGAGAGGCAGGGGGCGTCGGATGACCTAGGGGACGTCGAACGACTGTCCCTTGCACCGCCTCACCGTCCAACGATGATGGTTGCTCCTCCAAGGCGGTTGTGAAGTCAGCACGTGGGTTGTTTCGGCAGGTAAGTCGGTTTGGAGGCCAGTTGTAACCCTCCAAGTGAATGACGGTGGGCCCATGGATCCAAGGCAACTCAACGTCCACCTTCGGATCAAACCAACCTAAATCAAGCATGGAGATGCTCCCAGTAGGGTGCTCCCATGGATCACTGACGTGGCAGTGGGCTAGGTGGCGTCGGTCGATGTGCCACTGTGGCCCACCGGCCCTCTGCCACGTCCACTTGCCTCTTTTGCCTCCTATTTTTCTATTTTTGGCACTTTTTCTGCAAACAAATATTTTTTCTAAGTACAAGTGGAACTAGATGAATTATAAACATAAAAGATACTTTTGATGTTGATTTACCTTGGTTTTGGGTGGAATGTTGATGGTCAAAATGGGTGTTAGTAACCATCAACATTCATCGATCTCCACACCTCCTTTTATAGTGTGTAGGGGGTGAGGGGTACTTGTAGGCAGTGAGTGAGGCGGTGGATGGCTAGGGGGCATCGACCGACTGTCCATCCAACGGCGATGGATGTCTCCTGGATGGCGGTTGCATGGTAGGTAAGTCGGTTCCTTAGCAGGTAAGGAGGTTTGTAGGTTGGTTGTGGGCCTCCAAGTGGATGACGGTGGGCCCATGGATCCAAGGGAGCTCCACCTCGACCCTCAGATCAAACCAACATTGGATCAAGGGTGGAGACACTCCCTATGCTCACTTCCACGGATCAGTGATGTGACAGGGGCCAGGGTGGCATCGGCCGATGCCAGGTGGCGTCAGGCGACGTGGCCATGTGGGCCCACTACCCTCTGCCCCGTCCACTTGCCTCCTATGCACGTCTTTTGTCAATTTTTGTGTAAATTCCTGCATACAAATAATTTTTTCAAGTACAAGTGGAACTAGGTGAATTATAAACATAAATTGACACTTGTGATGTTGATTTACCTTGGTTTTGGGTGGAATGTCGATGGTCAAAATGGGTGTTAGTGGCCATCAATAATATACACAATTTATTTATTACCATTGTGTTGATATATACACACTAATCGTATATATTCATACGTTTTCTTTCATTCGAAGCATCAATGGAGGAAGCAAAAGGTCATATGAATTGAACAGATCAAAGCAATTCAAGAGTCATTAGTATGATTTATTAATGACCAGGTCTTAGATCGCAATGGAGAGTATTACGATGACGGAAGAAAATTAGTTCCCAACCGTGATAAAGATGATTAGGATTGAATGTAATCCCAAGGATAGTACAAAGCTTTTTTGTTAGCTTATGTATATAGTTCCATGTACAAGCTTTTGAAATATTTGTATAGTTTCATACATTTTAATTTGTTAAAAAGTTTGAACTTTGACCAAAATTATATTAAAAGGTACTAAAATTCATGAAACAAAATTAGTATTATTCGATTAGCCATAGAATATATTTTCATAATAAATTTATTTGGAGACATAAATATTAATACTATTTACTATAAACTTAGTCAAACTTGGGCTATCTTGACCGACACAGATCCCATAATTACATTTTTTTATGGACGGAGGGAGTATGTATAATGCTCGAACGAAAACTTATTCTATGGACGTATATTAGTAGCGTAGAATATGTATACGAAAAGCTAATTAAGATAAAAAAAGAATTGAATTAAAAAGAAATCATAAAAGAAAAGGGAAAAAGTGCATTTATCAGTTGGTAACACCAACGGGACTAAACGTGTCAACCCCGAGGCAAGGTCTGAAGCCCCATTTAGTCTGGGTTGGTATTACCAACCGGGACTAAAGTTCCCTTTTCAGACCCGGGACTAAGGGGGTTCTTTAATTAGTCCCGGATTGTAACCCATATCTGCACTAGTAATTTATAGGCCTTGGGACAATTCCCAATTTTACCCCTAGACTACACTTAGGATACAAGCCTGCGTAGGGTTAAATTGTGTAGATAATTTCCATTAATCTGAACGACCCAGTGTTTATTAGCTTCCTTTTGTCTCGACTCAAGATCCACGATCTTCCTTCGTGATCACTGATCCATCGACCCCTAGTTCTGAGGGTTGTTTTGTTTGGTAGCGGTAGCTTTGCTAGCGGATCTTGGGCACCTATGATACCACAAGAACACAAGGGATACGAGACTTGACAGATTCGAGCCTCCTATGTTCGGTTGGATTGTATTGCCTGATGCATATAGCACCGTAAGTTATATGATCCATTTGAGGGGGTCCCTGACTGTCTCATATAGTCTAGGGGTAGGATTGTAGGTCGATTACAAAGTCTCAAGTCAGACCCAAGAAATGAGAGTCTGGCTAGATTACAACAATAATAGGTTTCCTCATCTAGTCTGGTTAGTTTCTATCCTGAGCCGCAGAGAACTTCTAGATGTTTGCGATCCACACTGTCGTGTACAATGGGCCACCTTCTAGAACCATCTATTATGCCCACCATGGCACCATAGGAGGGAGAAGGCCGGTGTCGCACCTGATTTTATAAACAAAATCGATGCCGATCACATGTATGCCAGGATCAGTTAATGACTCATATATGCGATACTACGGGCAACCGGTCCCGTACCCCTCCGCGTCGTCTCTCAGGGCGACGGGAGGGGCGACCGCCACCGCCATAACCCATCCCCTGCCTCTATCTTCACCACCTAGCGCGCGGCAACGGCGGCCCGCTGCTGCTCCAGAAAGTTCTAGCGTGCGGCGACCTCTCCTCTCCCATCCTCTTCTCTAATGGCTGCCGGCTTCTCGCTATTTTCGGCACTTCTCCGGCGGATCCATGGCGGCCCTGCTCGGATCTGCTTCCTCCTGTGGTGGTTTGCCCGGATCTGCAAGCTGCTCGCAGTGGCGCGCCATCCATCGCCGGGCGTTTGGATTTAGGCGGATCCAACTCCGTTCCCATTAGTTGGCGGTGGCCGTGTGTCCTCCCCTTCCCCATGCTGCTGTCCGGGCGGGCTGAGGGTGGCACGCCTCTTCTTCGGCGGCCGGCCAGCCGGATCCAGGTTTCCGCTAGCCGGATCTGGCTCCTCGACAGCGGCTGGACGGGGTGGCCGCGGCTGGGGCTGCCGTTGCCCGCGGCCGGGGTGCCTTCAACCCCGGGGGTCAGCGGCGGCCTGCTGGGCGCTTCCGCTGGCACGCTGTGGGATCCGCGCGGGTGGTGCTACCTGGCGCATCCTCATCGTCGAGCTCCTTCGGACCGGATCTGCCGTCCCGCCGACCGGCGCCCCTCCCTCACCCTGGGCCCGGGCCTGTTGTCCTCATGTGGCGGCGCCCGGCTCCTCTTCTCCCAGCGTGGCACACCACGACCCGCCGTGGTCGTGTCACGCCCCCTTGTTGTCCCCGTGTGGCAGCTGGCGCAGCTCCCTCCAGCACGGCGCACCACGAGCCGACGCGGTCACGTCCCTGAGCAGGCGGGTTGGTTGAGGCTATGGCGAAAGCCCAGATGGCGATGTCTATGGATGCCGCTCCCTCCTTGGAGGCGTCCTCTTTGTTTCCTCTTCCCCCGCCTTGCTGGCGCAGACGATTGCCAGTGCGTGCCTCCCACTGTCGCGGGCGAGTCCGCAAATGGCTCCGTGTGGTGTGGCGGTGACCGGCATCCCCACCCCCTGTCCAGGCATGGACGCTTGCTAGTGCGTGCCTCCCACCTGCGCGGGCGAGTCCGAAAACGGCTCCGCACGGTGTGGCGGCGGCCAGCAACCCCCTTTGTCCAGGCATGGACACTGGCCAGTGCGCGCCTCCCACCAGCGCGGGCGAGTCCGGGAACGGCTCCACGCGGTGTGGCGGCGGCCGGCAACCCCCCACCCCCGTCCAGGCGTGGACGCTTGCTTGCCGATGCGCGCCTCCCACCATCGCGCGCGAGTCCGGGATCAGCTCCGTGTGGTGTGGCGGCGGCCGGCACCCCCTCTCCGTCCAGGTGTGGACTCTTGCCGGTGCGGACCTCCCACCATCGCGGGCGAGTCCGGGAGCGACTCCGCGTGATGTGGCGGCGGCCGACACCCCCCTTCTCTCCGATGCGCGCCTCCCACCGTCGCGGGCGAGTCTGGGAACGACTCTGGGCGGTGTGGTGGTGGCCGGCACCCCCACCCCTACGTCCAGGCATGGACGCTTGCCAGTGCGCGCCTCCCCCCGACGCGGGCGAGTCCGGTTACGGCTCCGCGCGGTGTGGCGGCGACCGGCACCCCCCCCCCCCCCCTCCGCCATGATGCAGCTACCTCCGGCACAAGGCTCCGGTGAAGACTTTGCCAAGCTCCTGTTTGGCTGACGATGATTACGTTTTGGCGTCATTCACCTCGCTGGAGGCATCGTCAAAGAGCTCTTGTACCTTGATGTGGTAGTCTTTGGATTGCACTAGTATATTTGAGGCTTCCGCCACTCTTCGCCCGGGTGCAGAGGCGTTTGTTGTTGTTTTTCCTACTAAATGTTGTAAATCATAAAACGAGCTGTTTTGGGCTATCAATATATATTTAGGTGGAGAGTAATCTCCCCCGGTGACATTAAAAAAAACTCATATATGCGACACTCCAATAGTGAATCATAGCAAATTTTATTACATAATCAATAGACTGCATTACAAAATGACCCGGGGGTCTAGAAAAAAAGTACATATATTAATCACGGTCTTCAGTGGAACGGGTCTTCATTTCCACAGGCAGCTGCACACCAGCCTAGAACGAAGCATCTCGGTCGAAGCTGTGATCTTTGGTGAACTCAACTCGTCTGAGGGGGAGATAGTAGGGGGACAAAGGAGGGGTGAGTACAACAAATTGTACTCCGAAAGTGTGGTAAAATGATGGCATGAGGCCTGAATAGGAGGGCTTTTGGGTTAACACGCGCTCAAGCAACATAGACCTTAGCACCTGAGGGAACTTTTGTATGTCAACATTATTTCAATCGATCAACAAAATCCAGAAAGAAAAAAAAAGATAAGAAGAGAGGTGGAAAAGAGAGAAAAAAAAAAGGAGAAGATAGAAGCGTGCATACGTACGCAGGTAGCTAGGCACACATGACGGGGAAAGTACTGTTGTCTTTGAAGTTTACAGCCTCGCAGGAGAAGCGGACGGTGTAGGGCAGTGTGGGCAGGCCAAGCCAGGCGAACCGGACCTTGGACACCATCAGTATCCGGCAGCTATTCACCGCGTCCGGGGCGTTCTCGTTGTAGCCGTAGTCAGCCGAGAAGCTGAAGCGAACGGCGCTGAGGGGCTCATGCCACATGTCGCTTCCTCGTATGCCGTACCGGACCCACGCCGTGGCGGCGGGGCCGTACGATATCTCGCCGGTCATGGGGCCGTACCGCACCGCCGTGCGCGGGCTGGAGTTGTTGACCACCAGGATGAAGTTGAGGTGCGTATAGCTGCTGTGGTTGAGGTGCGTATAGCTGCTGTCGTCGTCGTCACCGACGACCAAGGGTCCATAGATGGCTACCTCGGCTTTGGCGATGGAGAAGGTGAGGTGTGCTGGGGCGAGACTGATGGAGATGGCTGCCACCAAGGCGATGGCCACCAGGGCTCCCACCATGGCTACGGAGAGGTAGTGCTTGGTTCTCCATCTGATGCGGCGGCGGCGAGGAGGAGGGATAATGCTACTAGGGGCGCCCATACCACATGCAATGCTCCGTCGATCGATTGCCATGTACTGTATGATGCATGCAGCGATCTAGTTGAATAAAAATAAAAGCGAGCGGCGAGCACATATGCTTAACTTAAATTTCAAGGTATATATATCATGCAAATTTGGAGCCAGAAGCAACGTATATATATATCTACATCTATCCTCTAGAGACCGCTTGTGGCACGCACACAGGGTCGATCTCCTAATAACACACTAACTTGTCTCTCTTTGATTAACCGCCATGTGGCTTGAACGGTAATAAAAGAAGACTTTTGCTTTTTATTCGTTAGACCGATTTTTTTTTGTTACTAAATCTGTCAGATTTTATACGTTTCATTATCCTTTAGGATTTGTGCTACAACTGTCGCTTTAATAGATTTGTAACTAAAATCTGACAGCAATGTGGTGGACCAATGTTGTATACTTTTCCAAGCAGCAATGGCTCAAATCCCTTGAGGTTTGGGAGAAAAAAGAAAAATTAGAAAATTTTCTAGGTACATCTTCATTTCTCCACTTTCATGATGGTAACTGGAGATATGTAATTTGTACTCTCTGACAGGCCGTTTATGGGCCAAATATAAATTAATCAGGTGGGGAATTCCCCCTGTTGACTCTAAAAAAAATGGCAGATTTTACGACATAAAATCTATCGACAGATAACTAGACACTCCCGATCAGATCCTACTGTGATCAACAGACGGCAAGAAGCTTTATTTGCTTTTTCTCTAAAGTGTCATCATCAAGCAAAGAACCTATATATGCAGTATCAGATCCTACTGTGATCAACAGACGGCAAGAAGCTTTGCTTACCTATGCAGTATCAGATCCTACTGTGATCAACAGACGGCAAGAAGCTTTGCTTTTTCTCACTAATATCAATGTGGGAACTAAAGAATATACAGAGAAGATATATATGCAGAGCCCGCAGGTCATCATCAGTCGAGCGGCAATCTAGCAGCTAGCTAGCGTAGAGATCGAGACTGAGGTAGCTTGCTATCGATGGCCGCCGGCAAGCACAGAAGCAGATTCCGTTGCCTGACTTTGGCGCGCATCGTTGCAGCATCCGTGGTGGCGCTGGCGTTTGCTGCCACCGTGGTGGTGGTGCTCACCGCCGGTTTCGGCCCCGACAACGTCCGCCTCTCGGTCACACATGGTCACATCCAGTCCGCCGGGCTCCTGTGGTCGAGGCAGGACCTCTCAATCCAGCACCTGAGGATATATCGCACCGAGACCATGATCGTCTACACGCCGGCCGAGGAGCTGATCGTGCAGGTGAGCATGGACGCCCACGACCCGACCCGCCGCGCCACCAACGTCTGCGTCGACGCCGTCCACGTCCTCGACATGCCCCACGCGCCCTCCTTCGACGGCATGGTGAACATCACCACCGTCCACAACACGGTCGCCACCGGCAACGCCCAGAAGCCCTGCGCGCCGTGGCGCAACAACGGGTCGCCCTCCATGCGGCTCGACAGGTGGGTCACCGTCCACGACCCCCTCAGCCTCATGCGCTGCTACATCTCGCAGAAGTACGGGGGCATCAACGACTTCACGGTGATGCTGAAGGTGGACATCAGGATACTCTATCCAAAGGGGGCAGACTACACAGACACTCACTATTGCTGGCCGGTGACAATCGGCAACACCCGAAGCACCCGTTCGGAGGCCGTCACCTGCAAGCCCAGCAACGGCATCGACTACGCTTCCAATGCCCCTGTCCTAAGTGCGTGTGATCATCTCACGCAACTTCAACGATACATATGCACTAAATGGGGAAAACTTAACATCACCTGTGTATTATAGGCTGTGTTCAGATCCGAAAGTTTTGGGGGAAACATTCATATAGTTCTTTCGTTGTTATTTGGCAAAATTTGTCCAACCATGGACTAACTAGGCTCAAAAGATTCACCTCGACATTTACAGACAAACTATGCAATTAGTTATTTTTTTTATCTATATTTAATGCTCTATGCATGCGTCCTAAGATTCGATATGATGGGTGGAAGAGAAAATATTTTGGAAAGTGAACGGAACTATAGTTATTAATTTTTTATGCATGTGCGCATGCACTCCGGAGTTGATCACGGAGGGCTTATTTATATTTCAATGTATGTATGGACTGTTTGTTTCGGCGCTTTGAGCCCGTGATATGTTTACAGTGCAAACGGGTAACGTTGTTTTTTTGTTTGGATCATGCAGCCCATAATCTGTCACACGGTAAATCGTTCCGGCCGTATAGAACGCCGCTCCTGCCCCCTTCCGAGCGGTATCGGCTCTCTTTACGCCCCTGTCATCTCATCGCGTGGTATCCGTTGATGTTCCGTTGCCGGTCTTTAAGGCTATCCGTACTCATGGGCTTCTATATTCATTCTCTATACATTTAGTCAGCAAGATTCTCTTCTCTATACTTAATTCTTCCGCACTCATTCATCCTCTATATCATCCTCTATCCACTCTATCCACTATGGGATCCATTTGTCACTTTATCTAAATATATCCATGTGTGATCTAGTTTTGAAGAATTTATTAAGACAAATTTAATGGTGCAATCGAAATTTAATTTAGATTTTTGGTTTGTGAGTTATAACATTTTTTTCCTTTGTTTAGCTAGTGGGGTCCGCCACTACCCACTATAAAGTAAGCATTGTACCACTCTAAATATAGAGTGAGAGAAATGATAGAGTAGCGTTTTAGAGTATCAAGTGCAACAATTTTTACTCTATATTTATACTCTAAAACTTTAGAGTATCGCTTTAGAGTACCCATCGTGGGCAGTCTAACCTAACAGCACTATATAGTCTTTTTATATCCGACTGTTTCGTTCCCGTCTCTGAAGAAAATTCTCTATGCATGACAATCAACAAGAAAACCAAACCTACGAGACCGCCGCTATCATTGACCAAATGCCTCCGTGTCTACTCTTAGGTCCTATTTGGATTATTATCTGCTAAAAGTTAGCTGGCTAACACATATGGAACAAAAGTGATCTGCAAGTCTGAACAAAAAATAAAAGTGATGTGCAAGTCTGAACATAGATAAAGGTGACATTTTTCAGAACTGAAATCACCAAAAACACATTCTCCATCAACTGAAATCACCAAAAACAGAACTGCTATCACCAAAACTAGGACTGCTATTCCCCATCAACTTGTCATCATTCAGTTCACTAGAATAAGCTAGGTAAAAGATTCAGTTTCAACATCGAATTTCAGGATCACAGCAGCAGCAGGGCTTCACATTTCCTTCCGGTGTGCTAGCTAGTAACGCAGAAAGCATCTCTCCATTCCACCAGACAATTTGATACCGCCGAGGAAGCATCAGTTTGATCCTGTTTTTCAATCGCCGAGGCATTGATGGGGGAAGGGGATTTCGCGAACCTGCCGGAGGTGGTGGAGGAGGCCTCGCGAGGATGGATGCCGCGACGATGACACCGCGGATGGTGGCCACCGCCCACGTCGGTGTCTTGTACAGCAGCGACTCCTCCACCGTCGCAGATGCGCCACCAGCTGGAGCAGCGTTAGGGCTAGATCCAAACCCAAACAAGCTGGTCTTCCTTGCCGACGCCGAGCACCTGGCGTTCCTCATCGACGTCGCGCCCTTGGTCTCTGCGGCCGCCGCCGCTACCTTGGGCTCCGTGGTCGCCGCCGTCCCCGCCTCACTTGACATTTTGGATCGAGAAAAATTCACCGGCGGTCTCTGAACTTGGCAGCCGGTGTCACTTAGGTTCCTCAACTTTGAACAATGTATTTCTGGATCCCTGAACTTAACTTCAGGTGTCATCTAGGTCCATGAACTTGGCTTTGGGTGTCACTTAGGTCCCCGAACTTTGAACAGTGTATTTTTTTTTGTCCCTAAACTTGGCTTCGGGTGTCATCTAGATCCCTGAACTTGGCTTCGGGTGTCATCTAGGTCCCATGCTGACGTGGCGCGGTCCTACATGTGGGGCCCACATGTCAGTCGGTTATGTTTCTATTTCGGAGGTACTGTAGCTACAATTTCTAAAATATTTTAAAAATTATATCTTTTTTATATGATCTTGGATGAAGATGATTTTTATATGTACATTTTTCATATGGTGAAGGGTAGAAGGATTTTCACGCCAGGATTTATCCTTCCTGCGCGCCGCACCGGACCTGCGTCTCGCCGACGAGCCCGTACAACGCGAAGTCTTCTGTCGCTTCAGGCCTCTGAGCACGAGCCGCCCTCGTCGCCTCACGAGACAGCGAGCTCGGTCGTCTCCCGGCTCACGAGGTGCTTTCTCACAAAAAGTCACCCGCGTTGTAAATGCCCTTAAGCAGTCAAATATGTAGTTAAATACACTTCAAATACTTAGGCTGTGTTTAGTTCCTAAATTTGGAGTGTCAACACTCTAGTATTTCGTTTGTATTTGGTAATAATTGTCCAACCGTTGACTAATTAGGCTCAAAACATTCATCTCGCAAAGTACAATCAAACTGTTTTTTTTACAGTCACCGGGGGAGAGGCTCCCCACTTGAATTTTATTGGATCAAGCTGCACAAAGTAGCTGCAAAAAGGATGTTTACAAGATTTACACCTTTAAACTCTCATTTGCAGAACACCTATTGTGCTGAACTAACAAAAACACCATGCCAAACATCAGCGATTGCTCTATCTTTTTTTTGGAAGCCTAAGGCCCCAAAGCTTGGTGTCCCTTGCACAGGCGAGCATAGTTTGCCTGATTGTGGCGAGTTCAGACCTGAAGATGACACTGTTGTGTCACTTCCAAAGGTGCCAGCAGCATAGCGCAATGAAGGTGTTGAAGTGTTTAAGAGGAACACCTGCAGGGCGGTTGATGTTGGGCAGTACAATCAAACTGTACAATTAGTTTTTAATTTTATCCACATTTAGTACTCCATGCATGTATCGTAAGTTTGATGTGACGGAGAATTTTTTTTTATATAGTGCACTTTTCAATGCAACTAAACACAGCCTTACTAGGAAGTCAGATTACTGGGCGGTCAAATAATAACTAGGCAGTCAACATGTAGTCAGATTACTTTTTTTTTAAATGTCGCTGACCCCACTTCACCCTTGTCCGTGTAGCTACAGCGACACCCATGGCCATTGGGCTACAAACCTAGAATCCCCGCTTTCGATGAGAAGTCTAACACAAATAAATTCGTCGCCAGCTACGAAACCGCCGTGTATTCGGCTGGCGGGGACAGCACGACTTTGGTTAAATCTCTCGTCATGACAGTCGAAGACATTGCTCACGAATGGTACATGTCCTTCAAACCTCTTTCGATCAACAATGGCAGCAAGCAAAAGCGGAGTTACTAGCAACCTTCCAGGGATACCAGTCAGGGGCGAAAACAACAAGAGATCTCTTGAACTGCATCCAACAGGACAACGAGCCTCTATCAAAATACCTCGCTAGATTCATCTACACTAGTACAGATTTCCACTTCTACGACGATCTGCTTTCGTCATAGAATAAGCTAAATTTGTCATAATTTCACTTTTATGACGAATTTATGACGAAAACCCTGTCGTCATAGAAGTCACGTCACATTTGTACACCCACGACAAATTTTAGAAAATCGTCATAGAAGTGGTCATATCTATGATGAAAAAGTGGCTGTCATAAAAGTGTTTTCATATGCGTACATGACGGCGTAGACGGCTGTTATGCTGACATGGCGTGCTCTGGTTCTTCCACGTTTCAGGTTCTTAATGGACCATGTGTTGGGTTCCTGTTGTTTCACGTGTTAGTTCCTTATTAGCACACGTTTCGTGTTGCCATTAGCCCATGTGTCAATTCTTCATTGGACCATGTGTTATTTTTTTATTTGTCCACGTGGCCGTTTCTTATTCGACCACATGTCACTGTGTCGTCCGTCCATGTTTCGTTTCTTAATTTGGCCACATGGCTTGACCATTTCCTTCCACATGTCGGATATTTAGAAGCCCATGTGTCGTGCCTGGCTATCTCACGTGTAATGCACTGGTTCATCCACATGTCGAACTTTTATTTGACCACGTGAGCTGCCCTGGTTCGTCCACAGGCAAGACATTCATTTCATCACAAAAATAATTTGAAAACGTCACAGAAAACAATTCGAAATCGTCACAGAAAATAATTAACATTTCACACATGTGCAGCAAGCCACTGCCAGAGTTTCACCATAACAAACCAGCACACGAGTCCACACATCAAACTGGCACACACCGGCACACGAGTTCACACATTAAACCATAAATGTTCACAGTATCAAGGCCATGGCAGTAGAAGATGTGGAGTTACCAGAAGATATGGCGTGCAACAATTCCTCAGGGAGCTTCATGTTATGCTCGTGTTGCAGTCTCTTGAACTCCTCAAACTCCATTGCATTCTTCTCTGTCTTCCTCTTCAGTTCATCTAGTTAAATGGCCGCATGGTTTGCACGATCCCCAAAAAACCACTTGGTCACCACAGTATGCGCCTCAATTTGCGCAGCTGGCATTATCTCTCAGTTAGTTTCTATTTATGCTGCATTAAAAATGTTTCCTTAACAAAAATTTTGGTTAAGTATTTTCGCATACTTGGTTAACAAATGAGCAAGTGCTAAGAGCCTGATTAGCTCGGGATAGGCCGAATGACTCATTAACACACCAAATTACTGGAATCAAAATACTATCATCGGCCTATTTCTGTACGCATTATGTATCAAAACATGCAACTCCAAAAATAGACAGATGAGAGTTCTTCATTGATAACTTCGCTGAAACACGGATTTACAAAGGAATGTCCTAAAACCCTAATTGACTACTCTTAGACCGATCATCAAGTTAGGCCAGAACGAATCCTGATCCACAAGGACGACGAGTTCTTTGCGATACAGGGACAGAGCGGCCTGATCAAGGTGATCGTCACCAAGGTTCAGCACTTGGTGGAGGACTGGGAGGTGCAGTGGCTTGTCTGGCGAGCCGTCGTCCGTCGTGGTGCCCTCTTCTTTCTTGTCACCTGCAGTGACCTCCTTCTCTGCCTCGCTGGCGTCAGCTGCCACAACGTCCTCATCGTCCTTGACCAGGTCTACCAGGGCCCCATCACTGGGGATTCCGATGGCCTCCCGGTTCAGCTCAACGAAGAGCTTCCGATCAAATTCCCAGTCGCCACTCGTATAAGGTACGGCGGTGACCCAAGGAACAGATGGGCTGACTTTTGAGGGACCGGTGCTGGCGGCGGTAGCAATGGAGGCAATCAAACCTTTCGACTTATCGTCAGAAAGCTCAATCACCTCCTTCGGCGACACACTTGATTTCGGCGCCTCCGAGGCCAGGGTGGCGATATCCGCGGCGCTCACCAAAGCCTCTCCATTCTCCTTCACGATCACGACCTCCTCCAAGGAGAGCACCAGGGCCGAGGATGGAGTAGGGGCAGGCACAACAGGCGATACCGGAGTTGGGGACACCGCCGCCGAGGGAGACGACGGGGGTGAGACCCCAGCGAACTGCCCAGGCGAATCCCCGAGCAGCAAGCGAGGGATCTTGCGGCGGCGAGCGGGGGTTTCTATTCTCATGATCGCTAATGTGGAGACGCTAAGTGGATCTAAACCCAACACTCAGACGCCTGCTTATAAAAGCCAAGGCCGGGGTGATTGGGAGGGCAATCCAATCGTCACCCACGAACACGAGCGACGCATTAATTGTAAGACACGCGTAATCTTCAGAAGTCAAGCCGACGCGACCATTCGAGTGCCTAACGACTGTCGCTACTTGAAGAAAGACCGTGTTGACAAGACAAGACGGCTCCTGAGTATGGCTTATTTTATTCAATAGCTCATCACCCATCTATGTGATTCTATAACTTCTACCAGACCAGCCATTTTTACCACGGGTACAAGTCAGGCCTTTCTAATAAAGTCCTAATTCTGAACATCCTTGGAGGGCCCAAGTACAAGATGGTTACCGAGTCTCGTTTGGCCGACAAGCTCGGGGGCTACTAACGGTGCCATACTTTCAGGATTCCTGACTACCGGATATGCTGGCTACCGAATCCCGTACCGAAGAAGACCCAAAGGTTCACGACTCGTCTATTCAAGGAAGGATACCACAAGATCTCATCAAGACTCCGATCATACGACGACTATGTAACTTGTAGGGCAAGTAGGCCTCGAATATAAATAGCTAGCACCATCTCATAATCGTCGTCTCGCTATTCGACGAGATCGTAATACAAACAAGTAGCAACTGGACGTAAGGCTTTTACTGGCTTCCCGAAGGCCCGAACTAGTATAAATCTCGTGTCCCGACTATGGTTGCTCTCTGCATCAAGCGAATTCCTCCAAGAACTGAATATCTGCCAGCAAAAAACATTGACACTTTCGTTTCTTGTTAATTGGCACATTTACTTTTGCCAAAAAACCCTATGTTCGCAGGTAGGAGAGATTTAATCTCCTATTCTTCCATTCCTCGAATGATGTAATTTCTTTGTTTTCAGTGGGCACTCTATTCAGGACATGACATGCTGTCAATATCGCCTCACCCCACAAATCCTTAGATAGTCCCGCTGTCTCTAACATGACGTTAACCAACTCATAATACAGTTCTTTCTCTCTGCAATCCCATTAGATTGTGGTGAGTACAGCGGTGTCCTCTCATGAATGATCTCATGCTCCGCGCAAAACTCATAAAAACCATTTGAGAAATATTCTCTTCCGTGATCAATCCGCAACCATTTGATATTCTTCTCTAGTTGGTTTTCTACTTCAGCTTTATAGATTTTAAGATAACGCAACACTTCATCTTTTGATATCAATAAATACACATGGCAACATCTAGTACAATCATCTATAAACATCATGAAATACCTTTTGTCACCTTTGGTTAACTCGTCATTCATTTCGCACAGATCAGAATGAATTAGTTCTAACGATACCAAGTCTCTTGCCTCAGTAGCCTTGTGAGGCTTGCGAGGTTGTTTCGATTCAACACATACATGACATTTAGAACATTTGACTAAATCAAATTTCGGAATTAAATTTGAACCAGTTAAGCGAGTCATACAACCAAAATTAATATGACATAAACACGAATACTAAATATTTGTCTCATTATCCTGGCTCATATGGTTCACAGAATTAACACATGTATCGTTTAAAGACAAGCGGAATAAGCATCCGCTCTCATAGCATTTTCCTACAAATGTTCCGTACTTAGAAAGTACGCACTTATTTAACTCAAACACAAGTCTAAAATCATCATGACATAACAGAGAACTACTAATCAAATTCTTCCTTATTGAGGGATATGATGCACGTTCTTCAGCTACACGGCCTTTCCCGAATAAGCTTCAGATCGACCATACAAACACCACGTACAGCCGCACACGCCTATTCCCCGTCAACAAGGAGGAAGTCCGTCCAACCGGATACAAAGAAAACAAAGAAATATCAGCATATACATGAATATTAATTCATGTATCCACACACCAATTAGGTGAATGAAAAACTAAAAGAACTGTAGGTAATAAATTACCATACCTCGATGTTCCTCCATCAGCTTCAATCATGTTTGCATATATCTTCTTAGGCTTCCACTTGCCATCCCGACAATCTTTAGCATAATGCCCAGGTTTGCCACGAGTGAATTTTTTTTTCCTTTTCCTTGTTCTTCTTTTTAAAAGGTGCAGTGTTCTTTTATTTGAGTTCTGACTGAAATTTCTTTTTGTGAAAATTTTGAGGATTTTTCTACACTACATGGGCACTAGAACCTTCCTCAATAGTTTTCTTGCCACGGACGTCCTTTGCTCTCACCTTCTCTTTAACATCCAAAGAGCCAATGAAGTCGGCAATGCCAAGCTCCTATCTCTTATGTTTCAGAGAAGTAGCAAAATCTATCCAAGCCTGTGACAGCTTTGCAATGGTACAGCCTGCCACAAACTTAACAGGCAATACACATCCAAAATTTTCTAGCTCTTTTGCCAGTGTTTGTATCTCATGAGCCTGTTCTACTATAGAACAGTCATCAACCATCCTATAGTCATGAAATTGCTCCATGACGGACAACTCACTACCATCAGAAACCCCATATTTGAACTCAAGTGCATCCCACATCTTTTTACTAGTCTGTAGCGGCACATATGCATCCACTATGGAATCTCTAGCACGCTAAGAATTGCAGCCTTAAACATAGTATCAACATGTTGGAACGCACGCTCCTCCACAGGAGTATGCGGCCCAACAGCCCTAGGTTCAGCAACAAAATAGCAGTGCATAGCAGTCAACCATAGAATGCACCTCTGCCGCCACCTCTTGTAATGAGTGCCCTAAAAAAATATTCGGTTTTAGCATACCCGCAAAGCCAACTACCGAGAATTGCCTATCATGTTTTTGGATTATTAGAAGTTTATGCAATTTCAGTATTAATTTAATTCAGAAAATAGCAATAAACAAAAGGTTCGTGATACCATGTACGTGCTTGTGTGATCTAATTGTGACAAGTATGTAGATGATACTAATGAACAATATTGTAACTTGAAACCTTACAAGAAATGTTGAATTAACAGTAGCATATCCAGCGGTAGAGCCGGATGCACTCGAAGACATAGTGCTTGTCGGAGTAGTCAGTGAAGACGAGTAGCAGTGCCGATCACCGGAGACAGAGTTCTCCAGTAGCGAGTAGTCGTGCCGCCAGCGACACTCCCCAAAAACATGATTGCCGCCCTTCGCCCGAGCAGGCGAACTCGAAGACGGCAGGCGTTCCGGAGGTCTACTCTCCTAGGACTCATGCGCGCAAGTACTACTTTAAGCCATCCGCTGGGTAAGCAAACGGGCTCAGGGGGAGATCAAGCGACGAGAGACAAGATAATTCTTGCCACAGTAGAAACGGATGAAACTCCCGTCATCAAATCGCCACTTAAACAAAAATGGAAGAAACTCCCATAATTATGTGACTTGATTTGCAAATACGGTCCCGTCCGTCCGCTTGCTGCCTGCCTACAAGCCACGCCACGCCACGCCCCCGCCACCACCGGCAGCGCGCGCGCGGCTCACCGGTGTCTTTTTCTCAACTTCTCAATATAGGTGAAAAATATCCAACTATATAAATTAAGTCATCATCTAGTCAAAATCTCGTATGGTATTAAACGATAACCAGCACATTATTTATTACGAGCCCTATAGTTTATTAAACATTATATGGGTCAAGCCCATAATATATCCATAATATATCCAACATTTATATGTGGTTAGAGATGATTTGTGCCTCTACTCAAGTGTGCAACCGCCTCGGCCAGAAACATGGCCCGCCTCTAAAAGTCATTTTCTACAAAATAAAAATGGGTTGTACAAAAATATCCCCAGAATGCAATCAAAATATATGTGCCTACTGGGAATTTAAGTCTAAATCCAAGACTTATGGTTCATATGAGTCTCTCCTACCATCCCACCACACAATCACTTCTGATAAGTGAACATCTTATGCTTCTGTACCAACTTTAGTGAATCTTGTAGTGAAGATTTGGGCCTTTAAATGATTTCAAATAAAAAAGTTTGAACTAGAAAATTTTATATAACGAGCACTACAACTTGATATTGGACTCATGTTCATTTGAGATAGTTTGAAAAAAATTGAATTTAAAAATAAAAAACTTTAAAACATTATTTTGGGACACTAGACTATATATTAAATGAAAACTCATCAATTTCAAAGTTGTAGGTCTCTTTGATATATACATCTTTGGTACAATGTTTGTCTCCATTGGACTTAATTTGAAAAGGTGGTGATTTTTTTATAGTGCACATATTTGTCTATGTTGCCACTAGCTAGAAATGTCCTCTATTTGTGGAGTTGACCTGTAATACCAACCGCCAAGTTAGAGATTTTAGCTGCCCCTAGAAATGCCATCAATGTCGTGTTGTACAAGAATTGATCACCCAAACAAAATAAGTTTGACTTAAAATAAATCTAAATGTAATTATATTTCTGATGGGGGAAGTATATGATTAGTTTTTTTTCTTGAAGAACATTGTACTTCGTTCTTTTTTCTGTTTACTAAAGAATGCTAGTTATTTGAAGATTTAGCGATAAAAATCTCTTAAAGATGCGCATAAAATGGGGTTTGTGCGTGCGCATTTGGGACAAGTGTGTATCCATGTATGTGGTTCTCAATGTTTGTATTGTGTTTTGGGGGGGAAAGGAAAAAAATTAGACAGCATCTCGATACATTATTACATTTGATTTGAAGCCCAAACGACACTTGAAACTAGGCTTCTGGCTCAGCTTCAAATACAGGAAGTCCAAAAATGTTATTGTTATTCTTTACGGGGCCACTCTCGGTGTCACAATAGAGTCCGTTACCGTTTGCAACCAAACACAATGGAAGTTTGAATATTCACATTGCACAACCAATTTATGAATATATATTTTTTTTCGGGGAACAACAGTTTATAAATTTAATCTCTAACACAATCGAAGTACGAATATTTACATTACACAATCAATTTATGAATATATGTTTTCCACGAACAACAACAATTTTTAAATTTAAATCCTAACCCCAAGCTAGTAAAGACAGCCGCCTTGTCCTCGTGTGCCGTCGTGCGTTACATCTTTTTCTTGGCTTTGTTGCAAGCAGGGTTGGCAGCGAGGCTGTTGATCCACACCTGGTCGGCAACCACCGGCTCGTCGTCGTCGTTGCGGTGCCATGTCCACAGCGCGTGCGTGGCGTTCACCACCTCAAGCCGCTCGTGCCCGAAGCTGGCCTCCCGGAACGCGGAGATCGCCGGCTGCGGGTCGATATACTTGTCCGCCAGCCCCTCCCGGTTGCCGCCGTCGCCGATGGTGACGCGCACTGGTCCACAGGGGTCCTCCTTGCCGTTGTAGACGCGCTTGAACCTCTCGTACGCGTGGACGTGGCCGGCGAACACGGCGTCGACGCGCGCGCCGTACAGGAGCGCCTCCATGGCGTCCCGCATGGCGTCGCCCTCCCCCTGGTGCGCCTCGTTGCTGTTGTACCACGGCGCGTGCACCAGCGCGAGCACAAACGCCGGCCTGCCACTCCCGCGGCGGCGGTCTAGCGCCGCGAGGTCGGCGCGGAGCCAGCGGAGCTGCGCGCTGCCGGCGCCGTAGTCGGTGTAGGAGCCCAGCATGAGGACGTGCACGGCACCGCCGGCGACATCGAAGGAGTAGTAGAGGTTGTCGCCCGACGGCGGCGCGGAGCCAGGGGCGACGTCGAACGGCATGTGCCACCGCGCGTTGTAGGCCTTGAACGGCGTGGGCTCCACCAGCGGCAGCTTCTCGACCCCGTGGTTGCCCTGCGTCACCATCCACCAGCGGCAGCTTCTCGACCTCGTGGGCTCCACCAGCGGCAGCTTCTCGACCTCGTGGTTGCCAGCGGCTCCACGAGGCGGACGTACGAGTCCCACCGCGACTGGACGAGTCGGCGTACGACAGGTCCCCCGGGAGGAGGAGCATGTCGTAGTCGGCGGCGGCGACGTGCTTCAGCGTTGAAGCCGTCCACCCCGTCTGGCCGAGTCGCCGACGACGACGAATTTGAAGGGGAGCACTGCCGGCGGCGTCCGGAAGGAGGGCCATCGTGGGGAAATCCGAGGGCTTGTACCAAACTAAAAAATACGGCCTACTAGCTTGAGAAAATGAGACTAAAATAAGATGTAAGATATAATATATTATATTATAATAAGTTATGTCTAAAATGGTATCTATGTTGTATAATCTTTATTTGAATAGCATTATTCTTTTAGTGTTCTTTGAAATTTTCTGAGATTGAATTAAATCCTCTATTCTTTGCTTTTTCTTACGTTTTTCCTAACCCGATTAAAATTTTCTAGACTGATTTGCAGCAGACATGGCTGCAATATTTGAATACTATTGCAGTAGGTGTCTAGATGAAAAAATCAAAAGAACAAAATTTAGAGACCGACCCACTACTCACTATAGTTTGCTGTGATTGTGAATGAAATGAAAAAAAAATACGAATGATTAGTGTTACCTTTAGGGCCTCAGCGCCTCGCCTCGCCTGGGTCTGGGTGCCTCACCGCCGTCAAGTCAGTTCGTCACGCTCGACGCGGTACGCGGCCGATAGGGCGTCAGGGCGATAGGAGACGTCGAGTATAGGTTTAGGAACGGTATTTCCAGGAGACAAAACGACGTCCTTCCGGCGGCCAGGAAATCATTTTCTATTGGCCTATAGGCTTGGGCGATGTTGCTATTGGGCCAACGCTGCTATGCTTACTGCTTAACTATTTGGGTAATGAACTATATATTTGGAGGCCTATGGGATTTGGAGGCCTTCGCCCAGGGACGGCCCAGCCGGAAGGAGAACTCCCGCGACGTGCGAACGCGCGTGTAGCCGCGTTGGTAAGGCCGCTCGGATGGAGCGCCTACCACCTGTGTTCGAGTCCCACCCGACGTAGATTCGCACCGGGGTTTTTCCCAAATAAATTTGCAGGTGCAGCCTCTTTCGCGTGAAACCACAAAGGGATTGTAACGTGTCCGTCATCTACGGAGTCTATGATGGATTTCGGTGATCTCTCTAAGGACCGATCTTCAAGTCTAAATGTAGTTGTAGATCTAATTATGTATGTGTGGTGAGTATGACGTGCGTGTGTGGGGTAGGTGTGTGTTTATACATGAGCGTCACCTACGGAGTCTATGATGGATTTCGGTGATCTCTCTAAGGACCGATCTTCAAGTCTAAATGTAGTTGTAGATCTAATTATGTATGTGTGGTGAGTATGGCGTGCGTGTGTGGGGTAGGTGTGTGTTTATACATGAACAGATTCTACAGCTGTACCCAGATGAGAGGTATAAAAAAAAACTCCTGGGACGGGCTGGCACTGCAGCGGTAGTAGTAGGTGGTGCTGGGCTGGAGCGGGCCGATGATGGCGTCGTGGATGTTGCCCGAGTGGTACAGCACGTACGAGTAGGTCGTCGTGTTTCCCGTCGCGGAGAACGGGTACTGGCCGGATGTTGTCCCGTAGTCGACCGGCGCCGGCGCGTCGTCGTCGGTGATCCATGATACACGTACCTTGTCAGGCCCTACCATTGATATGTGCACCTGGAAATTCAAAGAAATATTGCTCAAGTTGCTTGCAATAACGGGAAAACGTAAGAAAGAAAGAAACAGGTGTGACTGATGATTGTGATGACCGCAGCATGCATTAGCTATGACGGTGGATCGATGAATTGCGCCCATCAGCAACATTTTCAATTTTTCATGCGTGTCCCATGATTAGTCACAAGAAACAGCAAGGCAGATAAGCGGAACCCAACCGGCACGCGTGGCGACACGACGTGCGTCGTCAGGGACGGTACCATGACACGGTGGCGTCACTGTCACTGTCACTGTCAGTGGTGCGGTCACTGTCTCAGTCTCTCAACCCCCCGGCCCGTTGTTGATGCTAACAGACGCAAATCATCAGGTCAAACTCCCTCCCAGCTGTGTGAACACGTACATATTTATTCCTGTTCCTGCTCCAACTCCCTGGTAAGACTACCCGCAGTGGGTACTATAAAACGATACTCTAAAGCTTTAGAGTATGAATATAGAGTAAAAACTGATGCACTGGGTACTCTAAAACGATACTCTATCCTTTCTCTCACTTTATATTTAGAGTGGTACAGTGCTTACTCTATACTCTATAGTGGCGGGCCCCACTAGCTAAACAAAGGAAAAATAATGCTATAACTCACAAACAAAAAATCCAAATTAAATTTCGATTGCACCATTAAATTCGTCTCAATAAATCCTTCAAAACTAGATCACACATGAATATATTTAGATAAAGTGACAAATGAGTCCCACAGTGGATAGAATAAATAGAAGATGATATAGATGATGGATGAGTGCGGGAGAATTAAGTATAGAGGAGAGAATCTACTGACTAGGACATATATAGAATGAATATAGAGGTCCATGAGTACGGTTAGTCTAATCCAACCAAAAATGTACAGTTCCTTCCTACCTTGAACTTCCCTCGTACAAGTACTTTACTACTGGACGTACGTCCTATACTATACTATATATAAAACCGCCTGTGAACGACAGAAACGCCACGCTGTATCACATGACATGACGAAGGAGGATGCTCGTGGGGCACGCAGGCAGGATGCTTTCTTTCTGGTCCGAGACTTTTTGACTCACTGAATGCGGTCGCAACAGACAATCTCTTTTTTGTAAGGCTAGCTAATCGATCGAGTTGGATAGCAAAAAGGAACCACGCGACAACGTACATGGTCACCATATGCAAGTAAAGTAAGTAAGTAGTCGCACGGATGAGCAACTCGTTGCAACAACTGAAGCGAGATCGCTGCACGAACGCAGGTTCTGTAGTGCCCAATGACATGGCAACATTCAGAATTCAGAACCTGGTGGTCAGTGTAAGAGAAATAATGGAGAGAAAGCTCGACAATTTCATTCACAGTGTGCAGGTGTACATATACATGGATGCCGAAGCACTGCAGCCGATCGTTCCTAACTAACCCTGAACAATCGGATCGGCTGAAGACCAGGGAGCGCTAGCTGCCCATTGAACTGAACAGAACAGACTAACTAACCTATCCCTATCTATCAGGTCGGTTGAGAGATGGTTGCTGACACCCCCCCGCAGTTGAAGCTTCGGTAGACCGTATGCACAAACTGGTCTTGAACTCATTGAACAGTGGCGCTGGCAATCCTTTTGTCATGATATCTGCAAGTTGCCGCTGAGTGGGAATCTGCAGAACCTTGAATTGCCCAAGTGCCACTCTCTTGAACGAAATGAATATCAAGTTCCATATGCTTGGTTCGCCGGTGATGAACTGGGTTTTCAAATAGGTATACTGCTGAAACATTGTCACAGTAGATTACAGTTGCCTTGTCAATGGTGACCTGAAGCTCCTGCAACAAGTTTCGAATCCAGCAACACTCGGCCACTGCATTTGCCACGGCCCTGTACTCCGCCTCTGCACTTGATCTTGAAACTGTTGTTTGCCTCTTCGAAGACCAAGAGATCAGAGAATTACCCAAGAACACGCAGTATCCTGACGTCGACCGGCGCGTGTCTGGGCATCCCGCCCAGTCCGCGTCGGAGTAAGCTTGGAGTTCCGTGGAGGGTTGCGATGAGATGTTGATGCCGTGGTCCATGGTGCCGCGCAAGTAGCGTGGGATACGCTTGACGAGGTTCCAGTGAGCATCCCTTGGAGCATGCATGTGGAGGCACGCCTGATTGACCGCATATGTGATGTCAGGACGAGTGAGGGTTAGATACTGGAGAGCTCCAGTGATGCTGCGGTAGAATGTGCCGTCGCTCGCCTGTTCGCCATCATTAGCAGACAGCTTGGGATTCGCGTCTATTGGGGTCGTCGCAGGTTAGCAATTGGCAATTCCTGCGCGCTCCAAGATATCTTCAGTGTACTGCGCCTGTGTGAGGAAGAAGCCATTCCTGTCCCGGTGAACCTGAACGCCAAGGAAAAAGTGCAGGTCACCGAGATCCTTGATGGCGAAGGCTTGACGCAGCTGATCGATGACTTGGCATAGCAATGTTGGAGTAGACGCAGTGAGGATGAAATCATCCACGTAGACCAGGAGATATGCTGCTTGTGTGCCTTGTTTGTAGACGAACAAGGAGCTATCAGATCCCGTTGCAGTGAAGCCCATGGAACGAAGATGACAGCCGAGTCTTTGAAACCAGGCCCGCGGCGCCTGCTTGAGGCCGTACAAAGACTTGATCAGCTGGCAGACATAGTCGGGCTTTGTGTTGTCCACAAAACCTGCAGGCTGGTGACAGTAGACGCGTTCCGCCAGATTGCCGTGGAGGAAGGCGTTTTTGACGTCAAGTTGATGAACCGGCCATCCTCTGGTCGCTGCTAGGTGCAAGACCGTGCTGATTGTGGCTGCTTTGATCACCGACGAGAAGGTTTGATTGAAGTCAATGCCGGGCCGTTGAGAGAATCCACGAACAACCCATATGGCCTTGCGACGCTCAAGTGATCCATCTGGGTGCAGCTTGTTCTTGAAGACCCATTTGCCGGTGATGACATTGGCGTGTGGTGGCCGAGGAACAAGCGTCCACGTCCCATTAGCCTGTAGAGCATCGAATTCATCCTGCATCGCAGCTTTCCAGTCAGGGTCACGAAGAGCGCCGCGCACTGATGACGGCGGTTGCGACGGCGGTGGTGACGTCGTGGAGACCGTGGCCACGTTCGCGTACTTGGGATTTGGCAGTCGGATGCCGTCCGGTGCACACGTGACCATGGGATGTCGATGTGTCATCGTTGCAGCAGCATTCATGTTCGGCGCGGACGAGGCGGATGGGTCTGCGTCGTGTGCAGATGACTGGCTTGCACCGTCGTGGTTCGTGGCGGACAATGCAGGTGGATCGTCAGCTGTCGCTGATGCTGCTGGTGCCGGTGTGGTAGTCGCAGGGTGCCCAGCCACAGATCGATGCCCTGGAGCCAGAGGGCGTCGGGAGCCGTGGCGGTGACCAGACGGAACCAGCAGCACGTCGGACAGACATGGCTGACATGGCTGCACCTCGTTGCTTGGAGATGAACGATCCTGCGCAAAGGGAAAGCTCGTCTCGTCGAAGTAGACATGACGAGAGATTAGCACACGTTTGGTTTCGGGATTGTAGCACTTGTACCCACGCTGATTGAGTGGGTATCCGAGGAAGATGCAGCGGGCAGAGCGCGGCGCAAGCTTGTGCGGGGCTGTGGCGGCTGTGTTAGGGTAACAGAGACACCCAAAAACTCGGAGTTGGCTGTAATCGGGAGGTGCGCCAAAGCGGAGTTCGAATGGTGTGTTGTTGTCACGCGGTCGACAAGGACGATGGTTCAACAGGTATGTGGAGGTGGCCAAGGCGTCTGGCCAGAAGGAAGTTGGGACGAAGGCATGGAACAGAAGAGAGCGAAGGCTGTCGTTTATGGTGCGTAGAGCACGCTCGGCACGGCCGTTCTATTGCGATGTATAGGGGCACGTGAGGCGGAGCACAATGCCATTCTTGGCGAAGAATGCACGCAAAGCGGTATTGTCAAATTCCTTGCCATTATCAGTTTGGAACGACATGATTGGGAGATTGAATTGTGTGTTGACGAACGCATGGAAAGAAATCAGGGTAGGTAAAACATCAGATTTGTGGCGTAGGGGGAAGGTCCATGCGTAATGCGAGTAATCATCCAAAACGACAAGGTAGAATTTGTAACCAGAATTGCTCATTATTGGGGATGTCCATACATCACAATGAAGTAATTGAAAAGGAATCTGTAAAGGGGTAGCCTGACATGCTTTCCTAAACGACAGGCATGGCAGGAGTGTGGACTGGACTTGGAGCAGGAGAAGCCGATCGTGCGCGACAGGCGTTGCAGCGCGTCGTGGCCGGGGTGACCAAGTCGCGCGTGCCAGAGGGGAGTGTCGTGGTTGGCAAGAAGGGCCACCGAAGAACGTTGCGTGATGTCGTCCGGCAACCGGAGAGAGTAGAGGTCACCAGATGAGTCACAGCGGAGGACCACCGTCCTGGTCCGAAGGTCTTTAATAGAGAAACCCCATGGATCAAATTCAACAGTAACTGAGTTATCACGAGTGAGTGCACGAACAGAAATAAGATTTTTGACTATTTAAGGTGCAATGAGAATGTTGCGAAGATGGAGATGGGAGGTGGTAGTGGGAACGGTGGCATGTCCAGAACACGAAGCAGGGATGAACTGGCCATTACCGACAACAACATGACGAGGAATAGTAGATTTGGAGGTAGTAGTGAGTATACCAGAGTTCGACGACATGTGCGCCGTGGCACCCGTGTCCAGGAACCAATCGCCACCGCCGCCGCCCGGGTTACTGACAGAGAGGCCGCTGAGAGCGGAGTAGAGCCCCGCCGGTATGTTGCCGGGAGTGCCGGCGTAGTACGCAGCTGGAGGTGTTGGTGAAGCTAGAGGGTTGACGCCGGGTCGCGATCCGAGGACACTGGGCCGTCAGGCGTTCATGGGCCACGCCTGAACGACACCTTGCCACGGGTTGTAGGCCGTGGCCCACTGTGGTGGCGGCGCACCGGGTGCAGGCGCGCCCTGGCCGCCAGATTGGAGCTGACGATTGCGCCCATCAGCCGCCTTGCGCTTTTTGCGGCGGTCGTTGTTGCGGTCATGACCGCCGTTGTTGGGCGCGGGATTCACGAGCTGGGGCGCCGCCACGGCCTTGGAGGAAGTCGAGGATGCGGCGGATGCGAGGAGCGCCGTTTGTGCCTCCATCTGGAGCGAGTGGCGGATGCGGTGTTCCTCCTGTAGCAAGTAAGATTTGGTGTAGAGGAAGGTTGGCGGTGGAGACATGGTGGACAGCACCGCGATGGCCTGACTGAACTTGTTGTTCAGACCCCGCAGAGTGTTGATGACGAGTGTTGGGTCCGAGACGGCAGCGCCGCAGTCGTAGAGTTCGTCGGCGAGGCGCTTGAGTTTCCTGCAGTACTTGGCAACGGTCATGTCTCCCTGGAAGAGACTGTGGAACTCCTGCTGAGCGGATCAAGAACAGACGTCTGATACCATGTAAGAGAAATAATGGAGAGAAAGCTCGACAATTTCATTCACAGTGTGCAGGTGTACATATACATGGATGCCGAAGCACTGCAGCCGATCGTTCCTAACTAACCCTGAACAATCGGATCGGCTGAAGACCAGGTAGCGTTAGCTGCCCGTTGAACTGAACAGAACAGACTAACTAACCTATCCCTATCTATCAGGTCGGTTGAGAGATGGTTGCTGACAGTCAGGTTTCCCGCTAGCTCGGCGAAATACAAAGGCGGCCAGCCGACCAGGCCATTGGAACCGAAGCAAGATCTTGCTTGAGAGCAGAGCATCACAGAGGAAGAAGGCGTCCGTACCTGCTGCGGCGTCTGGCCGTCGGCGTCGTCGTCCCGGGGCAGCGACAGCGTGGCCCTGGGCGGCGGCCGCACGTACGGCGACGTCACGGCGACGGACGCGGGCAGCGCGGAGGAGGCCAGGACGAGGAGCGCCAGCGACAACAGCGCCGCCGTGCTCCTTGTTGCCATGGTGGCCATTGGCACAACAACTTGCTCTCGGTGTTGCCTGAATCTAGACGGCTTTGGTTTGGATCATGCAAGCCGGAATGGAAAGTGGAGGGGAATGGCTGGCCGGCCGGGGTGGTGGTCACGTCGTCACGGGCAGGAATTTATAAGAACAGCACGAGGTGAGGTGAGCAGGCGGCCATCCGGCATCCAGCTCGACCTCGATGGATCGGATATGTATCAAAATCAATGAGGTACGATGAGTGAACGGAGTCTATTTCGTTGGGCCGGCGTGTCAGGCACGAATCTGTCGTGGTTCGGATATGCCGTTTTTTTTTGTCAACTATAGGTGACTTGTTTGGTCTGCTAATGTTTTGGGCGTCTGAACAAGAAACACAACACACACACAACAGGGAGAGGAGGCAGAGAAGCTTTTGTTGACTGCTTGAGTGCAGGAAGAGGGAACTGCCAAACTGGGGTGAGGCCGTGAGGGAGTGAGGGAGTTGGGGAGGCCATGTCTCGGTGGGCGGCGGTTTTGTCTCCGCCGACTAGAACGTCACTGATGTCAGTCACGTGTGTGGGGGCTGGTGGCTGGCGGGAGATGGACGAGGACGACTAGTCCACCAGCCAGCAGCCACAGCAGCTTGACCAGGTATACACTCCACGATGTGTCCACCTTTGACGAAACCTAGACCAGGCGCTTGTTTAGACCGTAAAAAAATTATAACCCGATCAATAGTATCACTTTCGTCTTATTTGGCAAATATTGTCCAATCGTGGACCAACTAGGCTCAAAAGATTCATCTCGTGATTTCCAACTAAACTGTGTAATTAGTTCTTTTTTTACCTATATTTAATGTTGCATGCATGCGTCCAAAGATTGATGTGATGGAGAGAGAGGGAAAAAATTCTAACTTTTGGGGTGCATCTAAACGAGGCGCAGATTGGCATAACTATTTGCCTCCTTTGAAGGATGTCCATGTAAAAGGAATGGCTGTTTATCCGACCTGTTCGTTTTGCTGAAAAGACAGACTGAAAAGTACTGTTCGCTTATTTATTGTGAGAGGGAAACACTGTTACTTCGCTAAAAAAATATGGCTGATAAGCTAAATGAACAGGAACCACGAACAGGTCTCATTTATTTTAAACGGTGATTCTAGCGCCCGGACGTCGGACGCCGGTCCTGCATAGAACCCCGCCTCAGGCTCGCACACGGAACCACGCCCCCCCGGCACGGAACGGAATAGAAACAGAACCCGCCCCTTCCTCCGCTCCCCACCGTGCCCCTGTCCCCCATTCCCCAACGCACCCTATTCCCCCATTGCGTCCCTGTCCCAAAAGAGCATGAAACACTTCAACTGCAACATTGCAAAAATATATGAAAAAACTATATAGTGCAACATCGGGTTATAAATACCGCAACATCGAAAAAATATGTAGTGCAACATTGAAAAATATGCACTGCAACATTAAAAAATATGTACTGCAACAATAAAAAATATATACTGCAACATCAAAAAAATATGTACTAGAACATCGAAAAACATGTACTGCAACATCGAAAAAATATGTACTGCAACATCGAAAATTATATGCTGCAATATCGAAAATTATGTACTGCAACATCTCAAGCAGTAGTACTACAACATCGCAAAAATATCTGTTGCAACGACCCAAAAATCTCATTGCAACATTCAAAAATAATATGTTGCAATATCCCAAAACACTCATTGCAACACGGGAGAAACAACAACAAAAAACGTACAAAACAGCCTCTGGCCCATCACCTCGAGCTCGCCAGAGGAGGAGGGAATATGACCCTAGAGCTCGCCGGAACCCTAGCTACTGCTGCGTCTCTCAGATCTAGCGGAGGAGGATGAGGATGAGGAGGACGAGGGTTCAGATCCAGAGGAGGAGGCTCAGATCTAGAGAAGGACCGACCTACCTCGTCAGAGCTGCCGCCGTCGTCCTCGTCTCCAGTGGGGGGAGCAGGAGCCGGGTCACAATGGAGGTCACTGAGGGGGGAGGGAGGGAGCGCGGGCAGGCAGGGCGGCGGCGAGCTAGACGCGAGCGCGTGTCCGTCCTGAAGAGCCGGGCGCAACACCGAGCGCAGCAGCAAGCGGCTAGGGGCACGCAGTGGCAGATGAAAATGGCGAGGCGTAGGAGGAATCGAGGCGGCCTTCTTTTCTCATTGGTGCCCGGACGAGACGGACGGCCGCATATTATAATTATCGTATTTTAAAACATATGCAAGATTTTGTAGTCTAGGACCATGGGATGAAGGCCTAAGCTCCGGCACAGGAGTTGTCAAAATCAGGTCCCTACTTTTGATTTGGTAGTTTCTCCCATTTTTGAGGGCTTATTTTTTTACATCTAAATCATTAGCTCTCAAATCAAAACTCTTAAATCTACCCTCAGTAGACATTGACATAAGCTAGCGGCCCACTCGTCATTCTTATAGCTCCAATCAACTAAGCTATGAACGATGCAAGAGCAGGCAGAGTCGCGAGAGGAGCAGGTCGCGGGATCGCTAGTCGTTGAAAAGGGGAGACCTCTGGAAACTCACGGTGAGAGGTCGCCCGAGAAGAGGTAATTAAAGTAAGGGGTGCCTGAGGAGAGGAGCAGGCCAAAAAGGGATTAGCCGAGGAGAGGAGAAGGTCGCATGACATTTGGATCTTGCCGAATGTTGGGTGGAGGAGACACATTGAGCGTCAGGAAGGAGCCGCTCCTCGCTTGGACGGGGAATGGGAGGATCCGCTAGGAGATGAGAGACGTGTTGTGTTGGGGTGAAGGGCCACATCGAGGAAGCCTTATCGGGCATGGTGGAGCAGACGGCGATGCGAACGTGGGAGCACGATGCTCCTGCCCATTGGGAGAAAAACAACATCAACACCCATTTGAGAGCTTGGAGGAGGTCCCCAAGAATAAGGGTGACAAGGAGATTTGAGGGGGCTCTCATTTTTTTAGGGTTTCAGTAGGAGTCTTGCTGAAGCTTGTTTATTTTCTCTGGCCTTCCGAGCTTTAGATCTTGTTTTGAGGGCTCGGACACAAGCCTGCTAGAGTTGCTCTAACGGCTCTCCTTTTAGTGATCCCTGGCACCACTGTTTCCTCAACTAACGGTCTTCTAATTATGCACGCGCACACATGCACCACTGCAACATACTTCCTATGTCCTCTTTTTTTTTTTGGAATTACTTCCTATATCCTCTTCCTGTTTACGCTAGCCATCCTCCACCATCATCCTTCGTGTGCGTCGTGTGCGTCCTTTTTTTGGCTGCAATATAATTTTATCTAGGGAGGCGTCCTTGTCCAGTGACCAGTGAGCTGAGCAAACGACTCCCACCCTAGATGAGAAATTTTGATATTTAATCAGCAGCATGTCTCATTTCTTGAACACTAAATTCATGCGCCTTTCAAAATATAAACTTGAGGGTACTAAATCTTTTGATTTGGGGGCTTTCTAGTTTTTTATTTTCTTCTTTTCTTTCTCCTTTTTTTTACAATAAATTTACCTTTTCTTTCTCCTCTATTTTTGTGGTAGTGCTAGGGATGAGATGTAGGCGTCTCTATTGGATCCAGATTCGTCGCCCTAGGGGGAGAGGAGAGAGAGAGAGAGGCTAGAGGGAGATGGGAGGGAGGAGATGAGAAATGGATTAGCGACTGAGGCTCCATGTCTCGTGTGGGAGAGGGGTATGAATGATAAAAGAGAGGTCCATATAGATGGTATGGTCTTCTTAAGAGGCCCTTCTTTGTTAATGATTTTTACAGAAGTTGGACTATCTACTAACATGGGCCAATCACCTACATAGTTAACTGTATATTTTCGGAGATATAGGAACTTAGACCGTCTCTATAAATAAAAGAGACAGATCCACCGTGAGAGAAAAAAGATGATACGGCAAGATCATGTGGCTACAAATTCGACATATCTGCTCTAACGAATTTGTTGACAGAAGAAACCTAGCAGCAACTCTTGTTTTTCTTAGTTTTTGTGAATGGAGATTATTGTTTCTGGCGGAGGAAGGATTCTACACCAAGGTATTCCAAAAACAACTTTTCTCCAAAACAGTAAGAACTAAAAGCAGTAACAGAACTAGAGATTTTAGTATATACAGTACATATTTAAGACCGTTTTCTTTCTAGACCAACCCATCTAAGACTGTTTTCTTTCTTTTCTAAGTTCATTTAATTATTCTTGTTTTTGCTTTCCTTGCTTGGTGTCTTCCTTTGTTGTCGATGCTAGACAATATAGGATAGAAGACGTGGAAAGAATCTGATGAAACCCGGAAGCACAGTTACGCAAAGACAAAGAACCAAGAAAGCACAAGAATCGGGATATCAGAATAAGGATACAATCATTAGCGAGCAGAGGCAAGTCGTAACACCCCCTACCATTCCCCTCCATATATTTTGCCACGTCTAAACCACTCTCCTTTCCACCGTCACCATGTCTTACCACTTCCACCACAAAATCTACCATTTTCCATTTCTATCAATTATCTAATAAACTCAATTTGCATTATATATTCGTGCCACCCTCTTTTATATGTTCGTGAGAATAAATATTATGAGCTTTTGTGATATGTTCCGAGCTTTTGTGATATGTTGTGAGATTTTGGTGGTATGTATGAGCTTAAGAACATGAAACGTGTTGTTAATTAAATGTAACTTGTTGAACTAAAATTTATTTCTGGTGGGAGCGAGTGGGAGTATTTCATGTGGTGTGGATTACCTCGACAGGTACACCGAGGGTTCCTGTGGGAGATACTCGCTTCGGTCATATAATGACCGGTTCATTTGCCATCTCGTCTAGCCAGAATTTCGTATAACCATATATCTGTATGGGCAGACATGGTCTCACACCCTGTTAGGTAGAAGTACAAGTACAACTACTACTAGGAGGCCGAAGTGGCAACGGACTATCAGGAGAGGACACGGTTGCTGGGTAATCTTCCGTGGTCTGGTCAGAATGATTGCTATGTGGTCTTCCATGTAAAATTATTGTTGTGCCAGGTGCGAGTACTGTTTATTGGAATTGGATGTTGTGTGATCGTCCAAACTATGTGTGGTTTTCCGGCCCCCTGAGTAGATCGTGGTAGTGTTGTATGGATACCTAAGGTCATTCCATCCAGGTATGAGATCTCATCAGGCCTGTCTAAGCCATGATGATGGTGTTAGACTATGTCTATCATGTGGGAAAATATGTGCAACCTCTGCAGAGTGTATTAAATCTATTCGAATAGCCACATCCTTGAAATGGGCAATTGTTGGAATGATGTCTCAAATGATTAGATTCTTTTATGTGTAATGAACTGTGCTAATATGGTAAGTTAACCCCTATAAATCCCGGGAACTAGAGAGAAGCGTTAATACTCTCCTAGGGTCTAAACTCCCATTTTACATATAACACACTCCTACCATATACACCTCCGCCATCATAAACCACCCCACATACATCCTCCGCCATCCACCTCACCTTTACCCCAAAGTTAGGGCTTGTTGAGTACTTTATTTATGCACTCAATCCACTCCATTTTATGTTTTTATGAGTGAAGCTGCAGAAACACATACAAGGATGGAACTATCGAAGTCTACGCAAGGATGGGACAACAGGAGTACACACGAGGACGAAGTCTTACCACTATGCAAGGGAGCTACGCCAAGACTACCAGGATTAAGATATAGTATTAAGCGTAAGGATGAGGTTTACGTTCGCACTCCAAGTTACCTGTAGGAATGGAACCACGACGTCGTAGGACCGCTGTGTTAGAACTCTGATGTTTGTTGTAAAGGTCAATGACCCAAGCTATGTAAATATGAACTTTGTAATGTGTTTTCCCTATTATCAATAAAAATACGGTTTTTTATATCAATCTTGTTTGATCTGTGCGTATCGGCTACTGATCCAGGGACTAATACGTGATGCACAGTAGACCCCAAAGTAGGGGCCCGACATCGGGTGAGTTCTTAACGATAACCCTCGTTCCCCACTAGGATTGGATGGAATGGAGATCTGACTTGCTAGATGAACAAGATTGGATGGAAGGAAGTTTTGACTTGATAGATGAAGGTGCAGAGGGGAGCCAATTCATCGAGAGCATCGAGCTTCACTAAAGTCTTGCTACATGGCGTTTTCGATGATTTCTCTCCTTATGTTTGGGGGACGAACCTAGAGAAATTGAGTAGCTTAGGGAGGACTTGACATTTGCAAAAATGTATCTTGGTCAGACAAGATTAGGTGTAACATAGAACGGTCATGACATAATATAAGCTTAATTTTTTTGTTGTTTCATTCATGTATCCTTGTGATAGTTACCACATCGATATACATGTCATTCCTGGGTGTGTATGAGACACATATCAAAGAATACTGGATTATGTTTCAGTTAAAACCAAATCGGTTAGAGGACAATAATCTGTCCGGTTTAATCTGAACAGGTAGTCACGGAAAATATGAATTGGAGACTTTGCTTCATTCATATATACCACCGTAAAACTCCAAATAAAGATGGTATGGCTACGACAAAATGAAACACTACATTGAGAGTGGCACCACGTTTCGATTCAATATGGCACTTGCACAGGAATAATGGTGGGCATGGGTTGGGCTGGGTTAGGCAGAGGAGGCGTCAGGCCCAGCGTGACGCGAGGACAAGATATAATTAATGAAAACCATTAGGGCATGTTTAGAACGGCGGGAAAAAAATTTCTGTTCCTACGTTTTTCATGTGAAATTTAACTGATTCATGTTAAATTTATGTACGATTCTTGTGAGATTCCTGCGTTCCAAACAGACCCCTGTTAAGTGCATAAGAGAGAGGGTGAACTGGAGCAATTGTCTTCTATGCATATTGTATGAAAAGTACTAAAATGTACTCCATCAACTAATGGTGGATGCATTTGCATTTTAGAGGACCAGCAGCCCCCCCGTTGTTTGTTGTTGATGGAGACCAAGTAACTAACACCATTTGCCGGTCGATGCCAGCTGGGCTCTAGCTGTTCCTTGTGTTTGGCTCAATATCAGACCCTGGACAATCAAATTGGCTACCGCGTGGAGGCCTGTTATCCTCCCCAAGGAGCGGACGACACAATGCAAGTTGGTTGCTTGGTGCTGCGCCGGCCGGCCGCCGAGGGATCAAATTTTGCTGCTTTCAAGCTAGTGAAGTGAATATGGCGGAGTTGATTTTGGGGCTGGTGGTGCGCACTGTAGTATTCGTAGTGCGGTCAAGCGTAGTTCTGGTCGAAGAATCCTTCAGACTGCCCGGCTCCCGCAGGCCGGGACGACTCGCGACCTGGAGCGAGGGTACACCGGAGCCGCCGCTCATCCTGTCGCTGGTAGCGGAGGCGTTCCTGCAGCTGCTCGCGTCAGGGCTCGGCATGCTCGCGCTCGTCTGGGCCACCGTCGTCCTTCTCGGCGGTTACTCCACCACGCTCGTGAGAACGGATTTCTGGTTCACTACGGCCATCGTCTTCGTAGAAACCGCCACGTAAACAACGTGCTCGTCAGCCCATCTCCTCCGATCCTTTGTGTTCTCCAGCCACAGTTGATTTCTGGGAAGCTAATTAACGTCATTCGGTGCCTCCGTTTTTACCGTTAGATCTCTACCGGGTCTGCTGTGGCTGTTTCGGCTGCAGCTACGAAGCTTAGTTTTGCTCTATTTTTATTATGTATAAGTTTCTCGTGAAACTGTGTGCCAAACAGCTAGGATCTAAATCAGTCCGACGGTGACTACTGCAATCGAAGGCCCAGCGAAGCAGGCAAAGACGCAAATAAGCAATAGCTATTGAGCTAGGAGCAGACACTGCAGCCCTCTCCTGCTCGCATCCGTCGTAGTGCGAGACTGCAAGGCCTACATCCACCTTCTCTCAAATCCTGTACATCCTGAAGTTTACCTTTCCTGAAATTTATTCTTTTGCCAAGAAGCCGAATATCTCACTTGCTGTTGCCTCTTCTGTTACCTCAGTCTCTGCCCTTTTTAATCTCTCATTATCTGTCGAAGCTTTTGAACAGTTCCAGCAGATTCTTTCAGGGGCTACAAACAATTGATGGTAGTGATGTCTGGTCTTATATCTAGGGAAGCTTCCTCTTTTCTTCCAGGAGAGCATATCGTCACCTTATAGGTACCACCTAGACTCACCCGATCTTCAGATGGATTTTGAAGTCCTCCTGCCAACACAAGCACAAGGTGTTTTTCTGGCTGCTTGCTCAAGATAGGCTAAGTCCTAGTAACATCCTGAGAAGAAAGAACTTCTAGTTGCCTTCTTTCAATTGTATCCTTTGTGTTAGCAACTCTGAAGAAACAGTGGAGCATCTTTTTCTAAGATGTGGCATCGCTAAAGCTTGTTGGATTAGGATTGGGGTATCTGTGGATGACTATCTCTCAGCCCTTTTCAAACTTTTGAAAGCTTCAGAACTCAGTTGAATGTGCCTTTCTTCATGGAGATCATTGTCTTGCTTGGAAATCTTTAAGCAAGTCTTTGGCCACCTTCTATGGCACGCAAAGAAAAAAATTTTCTCCCAAATTAAAGCATTGCTAGAGAATCTTGTGTAATTGGGCTCATCTTTTTTTTTCCTTTTTTGTCTCTTGAACATCTTTTTTCCTCGTGTTGTCCTGTTGTTCTGTTTTGTTGTTTGTTTCTATTGTAACTGTCTTAGTTATGTTAATATTTTCACTAGGGGTTCCGACCCCTCCTCAAAAAAATTTACACCTCGCTACATCGTTACTAGCGGTTAGGACTTTTCTCTCTTCGTCTCTCATAGTCAACATAATAGAAAAAATGTAAAAGAACAAATAGATACAAGATAGAGAGACTATTCTTTATTTAGCTAAATATTGATGATTACAACATAGAGCTCCCACATATATAGTTCTGTCAAGGTCTCTAAGAGTTTGGTAAGAGACCACGTACAGATGGACTATGATTAGGATTCCTCCTCTTTCTTTCCTTCCAGGTTAGAGTATGTATGTTCTTGGATGCTGCAGCAAGCCACCCATTCTCTCCACTTCAGTTATAAGAAATCTAGGAAAGGAGCTCGCTCAAATTGATCCTGACCTTCTGACTGATGAAAGTTTGTTGAAAAAGGAGACAACACTTATTGGGTCGAAGAAGAGCAAGAGCAAGAAGAAGAAAGATGATAAGAAGGACCAATCAGATGCCTAATTTTTTTCCTTTTCTATTAGCTAGGGAGAAAACTTTGTGGCCCTTGCTACATATGCAGTTCTTTTGTCTTGAGGGCAGTCCTCTTTTGCTGTTGTTTGAGTGTAACCAGTACTCCTGCCCTGTGGGCTGCTATCTTATGTTTCTTTTTAACTGTCTGGTTATTTTTTTAAACTGCTCTTTGTGGTTGTTTGCTGTTTTTTTGTTACTGGTTTGGTTCCAGCTTTTCTACTTATGGCTTGGTTTTCACGATCAGTTTGCCCCCACCCTCCTAACTGTATCCCATGAATCATTGTCGGCCTTGGAAAATTCTATATTGGAATGTGAGAGGGATTAATTCGAAGGAAAATGGAACTCCATCAGAAGCAAAATTTCAGATAGCATCAATGATATTTGATGCCTGCAAGAAACAGAGAGAAGTTTTAGATTCACAGTACATCAGAAATTTTTGTCCACCTTTCTCTGGATAAGTTTTTCTTTCTCCCCTCAAATGGTGCCTCTGGGGGTATTGTTGTAGTCTGGAAAAGTGTTGTCTTCTCTGGAGAATTGCTATTCTATAATGAATTTTCTATATCCATTAACTTTACCTCTCAGCACAATGAAGAATCTTGGGTCCTTACCACAGTCTATGCCCCCTGTACAGCTGAGGGCAAAAGAGAGTTCCTAAGCTGGTTTCAAAGCATTCAAATGCCTGCTGAGACTGATTGGTTAATAATTGAGGATTTCAACTTAACGAGGAGGCCAGAAGACAGGAGCAGAAGACGGTGATGTAGCTGAAATGTTTCTTTTCAATGAGGCCATCAGCCATCTGGGCTTGGTGGAGCTTCCACTAATTGGCAGACAGTACACATGGACTAATAAGTAGAATCCCCCTTTATTGGAGAGACTAGACTGGTTTTTTTACTTCACTAGGTTGGATAGTCAAGTTTTCCAACAGTGTGGTTAAGCCCATGATAATGGAAATATCTGATCATTGGCCTTGTGTTGTGGAAATCAGCTCCAAGATCCCAAAAGGAAATATTTTCAGGTTTGAAAATCATTGGCTCCAGCATGATTCTTTTATCCCATTGGTCCAGCAAGTCTGGTTGATGCATTCTCATTAACAGGACCCAGTGAGAAGGCTAACAGAAAAATTCAAAAATCTCAGAAGGGAAATCAGACAATGGAAAACCAACCTCTCTTCATTGAGCACAGCTATCCAGAATGTCAAATCCCTAATCACCTGCTTGAAACCATCACTACTACAACATTTTTTTGCGAGGCGGGCAAAAGTGGTTTTTCAAGGCGGATCGGGAGGGGAGTGAGGGGAAGGAGAGTTTGGGTCTGAGAGATCGAGGGAGTTAGGGTTTGCGGTGGAGGGCGTGGAGGGCGGATGCGGCTCTGAGAGAGAGAGAGAGAGAGAGTGAGGGAGTTAGGGTTTGCTGCTCATTTTGTTTATATATTGGAGCTAGTAATGGGTTGTGTGGGCTAGCGGGTTGGGCTCGATTTACTGAGGCGGTTCAATTACAATGCCCGCCTCAGTTAATGATTTACCGAGGCGGTTGCGTTAGGATGCCTGCCTCGGTTAATGTCTATTAACCAAGGCGGTTACGTTATAATGCCCGCCTCGGTTAATGAATTTTGCAAGGCGATTTCTTATAACCGCCTCGGTTGATGAAAAGCAACAACCTCGGTTAGTGCCTGGCATTAACCGAGGTAGTTGACATTCCTGCCCGCCTCCGAGGGGGTTTTCAAAAGATCGTGGTAAAGTTTTTTTTTGTAGTAGTGCATAGAACTATTGAGAGACTTAAGTTAGGAAGTGGAGGCCAGGGACAGAATGGCCAGGGACAGGGACAGAACGGCATCCAGACGTTAGGAAGTGGAGGCCAAGGATGGCCCACGTACCAGCAACACGCTTGGCGTGAGTCCACGAGCACAAAGCTCTACACGCAGAAATTGCTACGGTCACACGGACAGTGTACACAGAGTGCTAAAAACCTATTTTTCTTGTATAGAAAAATTCCTAGAAAATTTCCTAAAAATACTAGAGTCACTCTAGAACCTACCCATACCTTTTCCACGACCTCTTACTCACTAGAATATTCCCATAAAGTCTGCAAGTATTCCAACACCTGATATTAAACTCTAAAAATCATATCTCCTCCATTTTAATTTCGTTTTCCACTAAACCACCACCAAAATTCCTCTAAAATCTTGCTTTATTTATTTTATCTAATACCACCATATAGTTCTTTGTTTGCCTTTGTATTTGTTTTTATGTGTTGAACGGTAGTCTTATTCGTTCGCGACGATCGACAGAGGGCGACGACTACCAGGAAGGCGAGGACCCGGACTACGTCGGATCGGAAAGTGAGTTGAACGAAGGCAAGTCCTAACTACCATCTTTCCACCACTACCATATTATACCTTTTATGTTATAAACTCGCATTTATAATATTGATGAATATGAATAATTGTGAATGAGATGTTTTGACGGGAGCGAGTGAGGGTAATTTATGTGGATAAATTACTTTGGTAGGTTCGCCTGTGTGGGTTCCTACGGGAGATACTCACTTCAGTCGTGTAAGGACCGGTTCATAGGTCATGTCACCTAGTCTGATATACGTACAGCCACATGTCGATATGGGTAGACCTGATCTCCCACCCCGTTAGGTAGAAGTATAGTTTTCACTAGGAGGCTGGCGACGCAACGGACTAACCGAAGAGGACGCGACTGTTGTGTGATTTACCGTGGTCTGATCAGCATGGTTGCTATGTGGTCTTTCATGTAAAATTTATTGTTGTGCCGTGTGCGAGCACCCTTAATTAATTTAATTTGGATGCTATGTGATCATCTACCGGATGTTGTGTGATCATCCAACCACTCGATATTTTAGGATGCTGTGCGATCATCCTAATGTGTGTGGGTTCCGATCCCTGAGTAGTCCGTAGTGGAATTATATGAAAACCTTAGGTAGCTCCATCCAGGTACGAGATCTTGTTAGGCCTGTCGTACCACTAGCTATGGTGTCGACTACGTTTATCATGTGGGGAAAATTGTACCCCTCTGCAGAGTGTATTAATCCTATTCGAATAGCCACGTCCTTGGTAATGGGCAACCGCTAGGATAAGGCCCCTTTGATTAGATTTTTTGAAATAAAATATGCTAATGATTTAATTGATTAATTGATACTAACCGGGAACCGGCGAGAAGGATGATGCTCTCCGAGGGCCCAACCCTCACTTATTGAATAATATTACCATCTCCACCATCCACCCTTGTTGGGACTTGCTGAGTACTCTATGTACTCACCCGTTGTTGACTCACATATAATGATCCCGAGGAGGACTTCGACATCGGCGAGGAGGCGAACGATGAGGATTAGGAGACACGCGAGGACCGACCGAACTTGCTGAAAGGACATACTAGGACTTAGGGTTTCGACCGCGCTCAAGCATGCCTGCGGAATAGTGTGTATCGCTTCGCTGTAGTTTCCGCTGTAGTAGCTACCATCCCTATGTAATAAAACCGCCGCCTAGCGGCGATGGAACATCGTTAGTTATATAAGGCCTATGGCCATGTCATGTGAACATCGACTATTGTAAGACCTTATTTTTAATAGCAATAAAGCTCGGATTTTATATCAAACATATATATGTGTCCCATTTTTGTTTTTGTGCGTATTTGTGCATGATCCTGGCGCAAATACGGATGCATTTGGTCTCCTAAAATTAGGGGCTGACAGTACGTGTTCTATACAAATACCAATATCAATCAAGCTAGCTAGAACGTCAATTTCGTGTTGTACAAGGATTGATCACCAAAGCAAAAAAAAAGTTTGACTTAAAACAAATCCAAATGTAATTCATATGATTAGTTTTTTCTTGAAGAACATTGTATTTCATTCTTTTTTTCTCTTTACTAAAGAATGCTAGATATCTCAAGATTTAGCGATAACAGTCTCTCAGAGATGCACATAGAATTGGGTTTGTGTGTGCGCATCTGGGGCTAGTGTGTATCCATGTATGTGATTGTCTATGTTTGTATTGTGTTTTGAAAAAAAAACTTTTAAAACATATTGATAAATTATTACATCTGATTGGAAGCGACACTTGAAACTAGGCTTCTGGCCCACCTTCAAATCCAGGAAGTCCAAAATTGTTAGTATTCTCTATGGGTTTATGGGCCACCCTCGGTGTCATAATAGTCCGTTAGCGTTAGCAACCCAACACAATCAAATTATGAATATTTGGAAAAAAAAAATCGATGCGGACCATCCCCAGCAGGATGTGGTGTGGACTGTGCATCTGATAAGTGTGCCATATTATCATCTTAATCATATGTATGGTAAATCAGATTTCTCATGGGCCACGCGTCAGCCCGATGACCACACGATGTTTCCGTGGGGATGGTATGTAACGAATTTTTTCCGAGTATTAATTTTTTCTGAATATTTACATTACACAACCATTTTTTTTGGTGACGAAAGAAGAATTATATTATATGCTATCTGGGTACATCAACACATTACAAACACTCTGGATTACAAATATTACCCACGCTGTGAATAGCACAACTTAAAACCTAACCTGTTAGATGTTTTGCAGTATGGATTACCGCACAGGCAAACACTCGGCAAATGGCCTGAGAACAAATGCCCAACGAACAACGGCCAACATTCCTGTAGGCGGAATTGAGGAACTTCTTCTTTCTGGTGTCTTCCTTCTTCTTCTTTCTGCCACCGAAGAGTAAGGAAGACTGATATGAAAATTATTCTCCCTAGTCCTTCATCGTGGTCAAATCTAACCACAACAAAACGGAGAAGAGACCGGAGAAAATTATTCCATGGCGGAGACATCATCTCCACCTTGATGCCACCGTCCGGAAACAAAAGTCTCCATGTCGTCATGTCGATGAAGATGCTGACGCCGCCGTTATCGCCCTCATCTTCAACGGAGCCGCTATGCAGAAAACGATTCCACCCTTCTCCTTTACCGTCGACAGAGATGAGGAGAAGGAGGAGATAAAATATTACACAACCAATTTATGAATATATGTTTTCAACGAACAACACCAATTTATAAATTTAATCTCTAACTCCAAGCTAGTACTAAAGAGTAAAGACAGTCGCCTTTCGTCGTGCGTTACATCCGGTACTTGCTTCTGTTACAAGCCGGGTTGGCCGCGAGGCTGTTGATCCACACCTGGTCAGCGACCACAGGCTCGTCGTCGTCGTTGCGGTGCCACGTCCACAGTGCGTGCGTGGCGTTCACCACCTCGAGCCGGCCATGCCCGAAGCTGGCCTCCCGGAACTCCGAGATCGGCGGCTGCGGGTCGATGTACTTGTCCGCCAACCCCTCCCGGTTGCCGCCGTCGCCGATGGTGACGTACACGGGCGCGCAGGGGTCCTCCTTCCCGGCGTAGACGCGCTTGAACCTCTCGTACGCGTGGACGTGGCCCGCGAACACGGCGTCGACGCGCGCGCCGTACAGGAGCGCCTCCATGGCGTCCCGCATGGCGTCGCCCTCCCCCTGGTGCGCCTCGTTGCTGTTGTACCATGGCGCGTGCACGAGCGCGAGCACAAACGCCGGCCTGCCACTCCTGCGGTTGAGCGCCGCGAGGTCGGCGCGGAGCCACCGGAGCTGCGCGCTGCCCGCGCCGTAGTCGGTGTAGGAGCCCAGCATGAGGACGTGCACGGCGCCGCCGGCCACGTCGAAGGAGTAGTAGAGGTTGTCGCCCGACGGCACTGCGCCGGCGTCGAACGGCATGCGCCACCGGGCGTTGTAGGCCTTGAACGGCGTGGGCTCCACCAGCGGCAGCTTCTCGACCTCGTGGTTGCCCTGCGTCACCATCCACGGCCGCGCGCTCGCCAGCGGCTCCACGAGGCGGTCGTACGAGTCCCACCGGGACTGGACGAAGTCGGCGTACGACAGGTCGCCGGGGAGCAGGAGCACGTCGTAGTCGGCGCCGGCGATGTGCTTCAGCGTGGAGTCCGTCCACCCCGTCTGGCCGAGGTCGCCTGCAACGTACGTACAGCGATGCCATTGCCAATATGTCCATCAAATGACGCCCATGATCGATCGAGCACTCGAGCTCAGCTGCGGCGGCACATGCACAAAATGTACAAGATTATGGGCATTTACCGATGATGACGAATTTGAAGGGGAGGATGGCCGGCGGCGTCCGGAAGGAGAGCTCCCGCGTCGACGGGTTGGTGGCGCTGCAGCGGTAGTAGTAGGTGGTGCTGGGCTGGAGCGGGCCGATGACGGCGTCGTGGATGTTGCCGGAGTGGTAGAGCACGTAGGAGTAGGTCGTCGTGTTTCCTGTCGCGGAGAACGGGTACTGGCCGGTTGTCGTGCCGTAGTCGACCGTCGCCGGCGCGTCGTCGTCGGTAATCCATGATACCCGCACCTTGTCTGGCCCTACCATTGATATGTGCACCTGGAATTCCCAAGAGAAAATGTTGAAATTATTTGCAATGACTTGTTCCGTTGTTCGAACGGTTTCCAGACGGAGGAAACGAAAGAAGCGGGTGGTTCATGACCAGAGAACCAGCGATTCTGACTAGGGGACAAACAAATATGATCATATTTTTTAGTGTGCTAAAATATACGTAATTACATGATTCAACAACTTTTTAAATATTTTACACTATTTATAACCAAAATCATAATATTTGAATCAAAAATAGGTGAAAATTGATATTTTTTAGCTGTAAATTCATATATTTATATAGGTATTAAAGAAAACTTACTGTGCTTGGGGGGGCCACGGCCCCTGCTAGCCCCCTGGTTCCGTCTCTGTTCATGATCATGATTGTGACGACCGACGAGTGCAGCATGCATTAGCTCTGACGGTCAATGAATTGCCTCATCAGCAACAATAACCTAAAACTAATCACCCTGTTTGCTTATACTGAAATTTGGCTTATACTGAAATGTTATGAGATAAAAACACTGTTCCATGGTTGAAAAGTAGCTCAAGTTTCATGCGTCGTCAGGGACGATACGATACCAAAATGACACGGTGGCGTGGGGATGAATGGGAAAGCAAGAAACCCAGAAGAGTCCCAACGGAGCTTCTTGTCTCTTCTCTTGTCCCCTTGTCTCTGTCTGTCGGTGGTGCGGTCACTGTCTCAGTCTCTCATCCCCCGGGCCGTTCTTGATGCTAACTACTAGTATTTAACTAAACAGACGCAAATCAGCAGGTCAAGCTCTCTCCCAGTCCCAAATGTGTGAACTCATACATATATGTGAACACGTACATATTCTAACTATATTTGTTCCTGCTCCCTAGTAATCCAACCAAACATGTCGTGACAGGCACCACAATTCCTTCCTGCCTTCAACTTCCCTCGTACAAGTATTTTACTACTGGAACGACAGAAACGCCACGCTGTATCACATCACATGACGAAGGAGGATGCTCGTGGGGCACTGCGAACACAAGGTTGACAAGTACCCTTGTGTGTTCGTTTTGTGATGAGTGATTATCAATGTGATCCACGAAGTAGGTTGAGTGGTGACTAACCCTACCTTGGCGAAAGCCTTGTGTGCGACATGTCTCTTGGCTTGTGTTGTGCAGGTGTGGAGCACGGAGACGGTAGCCGACGGCGAGGTGAAGGTCAAGGAGGACGTGCCGTGCCGATGGACCTGAGGGGTGAAGGAATGACGTGAGGCTTGGACCGAGGGACCCGGAGGCCAGGTGGCTAGCCGCGCTGGCTGACACTTGGGACATCGATAAGCGCGAGAAGACATGGGAGTGACCGTGGAGGTGACACGCGTCGGATGACGGGGGACGTGTATGGAGTACGCTACTCACGGAGTGGTTTGATGGTTTGAGCCTCAAAACCATCGGAGGCGGGTTTACGGGTTTGGGCCTCAAAACCCGGGCGGAGGTTCCGAGGTGGAACGGACGGCACGTGACGGCATCGGGGAGTTCGCGTCGAGGCGAAGCTACCAGTGAGGAGGCGCGGTGGCCGTCGGATCAATATGGAGACCGAGTTGGACCTCTACGCCCTTAGGCTTGATGGTTTAGCTCTTATGTATCCAGGGGCAATTAGGGGAATGTGTAATAGCCCTGATAAATAGGGGATGGCAGCCCCAAGCCATCTCCACCTCTCTCTCACTCCTTCATTCCCCCTTCTACCTAGGGTTTCATTTTCTACTTCTTGAGAGAGGTTTACAACTGAAATTCATGGTTGTGTAATCTGTGACTTTGCCGTTGGAAGAGAGGCCTTAACCTCTCGGTGTCCTCTAGATGTGGAGATATGCAGTGGTTGTGTTCGTGACTTTTGTTTTCACGAGTTACTGTTCACCAGTTTTTCCCTCTTCTTGATTTGTGCTCGATTTGAATTTTTCTGTGAGATTTGTTTGGACCGGTTGATGCTTTGACGAGTGATGAACAATTCTACCAAGTGATTTCAATCAATTCCACTTGTGCATCAAGATCCAAGCCGATCTTCATTTTGGAGGAAAAACTTGTTCTTGCTCAAATCTCTTCGATTTACGGAGTTCCAGTTCAAATTGGGTGATGATCTTCTGGGAGTAGCTCGACATCTCTGTTGTGATCCTCTGTGCCAAATTTGGGAACCAATCATGGGATTTTGGATCGGATTTTGGGGTTTCCTGCGGCAGCTCCTTTTCTGTTTCTGAGTTTGGTTCTTGTGTGTTCTTCTGCTCGTTCATCAGGTGCAGCGATCTAGTTTTGCAACAGCGTCACTATCAACGCCAGGTGCTTAGGCACTATGCGGGCTTGTTTTGAGCAGTGATTGTTGTGAGTGCTCCTGGTTGGCTGCTAGCTTTTCTCCATCTGTTCTTGCGCTGTGAGTCTGCTTCGTGGTGGCAGGTTCTTTGCTGCAGATCGTGGTGCACCAGGTCTCCATCGAGATTACCGGTCCTATCACCGGTCACCACCATCAGGCCTGGACGCCGGTCGGCTTAGTGCCCAGCGCCGACAAGCAGACCCGCATCCATTCCTGCCGCAGCGTTGATTTTCGTTCGTTTCTATTTTCGTAGCGCGTGCAGACCCACGATCCTGCTCTCCTTTCCTCTGTGCATGATTTGAGCAGAACAGGGGTAGCCAATCTGCTTTTCGCTGCCTGGTTCATTTTTCTCTTCTCTGTGTGTGATGCTTCTAGGCTCGGTTCAGTGCAGTATCTCTCCAGGCAATTGCAGCAGCCTGTTCTTTGACTATTAAATGTTTTTGATTGGTCTGTGACATAGGTCCTTCATCTGTGAATTACTTCAAGCATTAATTGGTCAATCATTGGAGTATTGGATTATTTCTCCTTGCTTGGATTAGTACTCACGGTGGAGAGCTAAGATCATTTCTGTTTCTGGTTGCAAGCTTTAGTATTCCTAGCACATTTGTTCAGCTTGCTATTTCTCTAGCCATTTGCGTATTTGAGTTCCGAATTAAGTTTCGTCTGTTTTGTTGGGTTTCTACCCTTCTGAGAAATTTATCTAGGTGCTCTTTTCATCCGTTGGCTTGAGTAATTCAGTTTTGGAAACTCGCTTGTGTTTGGTGGTGATTTGGGATAGCGGCCGAAAATATTTCACAAGAAAATTTACGGCTCCCATTCACCCCCCTCTGGTCGCCGTTTTCGGTCCTTCAATTGGTATCGGAGCCGGTTAAGGATCATTCCACCTTAATCGGTCCGTGATCCATGAAGGCGACATGGAGCGTGGTTCCGGCAAACCACCGTTCTTCGATGGAACAAATTATCCCTATTGGAAGATCTGCATGTCCGCGCATCTCCAGGGGATTGATTGGCTTGTTTGGGAGATTTGCGAGGATGCTACTTACGTTGTGCTTGAACCCCGTGCTCGTGTCACGCAAGATCAAAAAGATCAGCACAACGCTAATAGCAGAGCTCACGTAGTTCTTTTCTCGAGTCTTTCGCTTCAGGAGTTCGAGAGAGTCTCTGATTGTACTACTGCTCGAGAGATCTGGGTGAGGCTTCAGAGCTATCACGAGGGGACCGCACAGGTCAAAACCAGACTCTACGAGACGTACAAGAGGGAGTACGAGAACTTCACTCAGCTTGATGGCGAGTCCATCGATGCCATGTTTTCTCGCTTTCAGACCATCGTCAACAAGATGCGAGCAAACAAGGCACAGTTACCTTATGATGATCATGAGAGGGCACTCAAGCTTCTATATGCCCTAGATCGGAAGGTATGGGATGTGAAGGTGACCGCCATCATTGAGTCTTCGGGGTATGAGACCCTCACTGTGGATGAGCTTTTCAGCAAGCTCAAGTCCACCGAGATCGACTACCAGACCCAAGTCAAGCTGAAGAATCCCTCTGCACCGACTATGGCCTTGGTCTCAGGTAATGGCTCAAGTTCTTTGGCTAACCCTTCACAGATGTCTTTTGCCTTGTCTTCTTTGGTGTCTGTCACAGAGGAGCAGATGGAGAGTCTTGGGGACGACGAGCTGGCGTTGATCATCAGCCGGTTCTCGCGGTTTCACAACAACCGCTTGAATCGCCGGCGTGGTGGTGGTCCGAAGGAAGGATGCTACGGCTGTGGAGATCCCGACCACTTCGTCGCCCACTTCCCTAAGAAGAACAAGCACTCCTTCAACAAGTACGACTCTAGCAAGCGCAAGGACAAGCGTGAGTACACCTTCAAGCACAAGTCGAACGGAGGATTCGACAAGGAGGTGCTGAAGAAGAAGTACTTCAAGAAGGCCAAGGCTCAAGAGCGCGCCTTCCTCGCCTCCCTCAGCGACCTCGACAATGACACCGACGACGACCGGTCTTCTTCTCCCTCGAGCGATGATGAGTCTAAGAAGAGACGTGAGGACAAGTTGACCGGGCTTTGCTTCGTCGCCAAGTCCATCCACGGAGGCTACTGCACCATGGCTGTGGATGAAGGTGTGAAGCCCAACAAGGACATGCTTCCCGGCGACGACGACTCTACCGAGGTAAAACCCTCCGTCGATGCTCTTATTGCCGAGCTTAATATCATGACCGATACTTTGATGAGTCAAGATAAGTTGCTGAAACGTGCTGCTCGTGAGAGGAAAGAGTTTAAGGACAAGCTAGAAGTTGTGGAGAAAGAACTTGAGGAATCTAAGAAGCTTGTTGTTCATGTGTCTGACGAGGTTGAGTGCGATGAATGTGCTGTTCATATGACTAACTTTTCAGAGTTGCAATCTAAGTATGCTGCCTTGTTAGATGAGAACGATGAGCTGAAGGCTAGGTCTAGCTTGTTGGGTGCGTGCAAGTATTGTTCAGGCTTGCAATCTGAGCTGGTAGAGAAGAATGCCAAGATCCTTGCTCTTGAGAAGGCCAGTTTAGATAGCACTATTGTTGAGTGTGCACGTTGTGAGAGTTTGGTGTTAGAGCTTGAGTCTTGCAGGCATGATAAGATGAGATCCGAGGAAGACAACACATACCTTCGGTCCATCTTAAATTGGGTGTCTTGTAGTGAACCACAGTTGGGCATGATGATGAGCCAGTTCAGACGGGGAACTGGGACATCGGGAGTAGGCTTTGCTCTAGGTGGGAAGGGTGAAAATGTCTATGGCAAAGTTGGTGAGTTCAGTGGTTTGAGCCCAAGTGAGAAACCTTCCACTACTCCTAAATTGATCAAGATCAATCCACCTAAGCCTACCGAACCCACTGTGAAAGATGGAGTGTTTGAAGAACCTCCAAGAGCTCCACCATAGAAACAAGTTTGGGTTCCAAAACTGAACCATCTCAGAAACCCACTTGACACTCTACCAAACATCTCTGAGGATCCCCTTCCTAAAGCCAAAAAGCTACCAAGATTGAACCATACCCACAAGAGAGTGAGCCAACAACCACCTAAGAGAGAGGTGAGGTATCACTATGACTATTGCCATAGGGATGGTCACCTTGTTGAGTTTTGCTTCAGGAGGAAGAGAGATGAGCGGCGGGAGTATGAGTTGAACAACCGGAACATGTACCATCCGCCCCATGGCGTACATGTGCCTCCTGTTCAGAGGCGCAATGCTAGGCCAAGAGGTGCAATGCCTCAAGGTGCTAGGCCTCAGGTTGCTAGACCACGCGGTGGTCATGGTGGTCGTGCCCGGCGTGGTTCAGATCATGATCAATATGACTTTGGACCTCATGACAGTGGCTTTCAGTCCTACAGCTCTAGCGGACCACATTTTTCCCTATGTGGTGCCCGCTTTCCTCAAATGGGACATGGCATGTTTAGTGTTTTTCCTAACACTTTTCCAGGGCAAATGAGCCAACACTGGTATCCTTCACAGTTTACTAACCCCAGTGTTGCGCCATTTGCTCATCCTATGTCTTTCTATTGATGCAGGACGGAGGTCTGGAGAACACATGGCTCATTGATTCCGGATGCTCGCGCCACATGACCGGAAGTTCCAAATGGTTCTCCAGCCTCGACCCCGTGCAATGTAAGGAGTACATCACATTTGGGGATAATAGCAAAGGTAAAGTGCTTTCTCGTGGGATAATTCGGGTCAATGAGAGTTTTGTCTTGAAGGATGTTGCTTTGGTTTCGAACTTGCATTTCAACTTGCTTTCTGTTTCGCAACTCCTTCAAGATGGCTTTGAAGTGCGCTTTAAGACCGGCTTGTCTCGAGTTCTTGACTCTCAGGGAAATCTTGTTTGCCAGATTGTTCCTTTTGGCCGTGTCTTTCAAGCTGATTTTTCTCATTCCTTTGGCTCTTCTCAATGTTTGGTGGCCGGATCCTCCTCTGAGCTTTAGAAGTGGCATAGGAGACTTGGTCACTTGAGCTTTGACTTACTAGCTAGGTTGAGCTCACTTGATCTAATCCGAGGATTGCCCAAGTTGAAATTTGAGAAAGATTTAGTGTGTCACCCTTGTCGTCACGGGAAGATGGTTGCCGCTTCTCACTCACCTATGAATCAAGTCATGACCAAGGAACCCGGTGAGCTACTTCACATGGACACAGTTGGTCCAGCTTGGGTTCGGTCAGAGGGTGGGAAGTGGTACGTTCTAGTAATCGTGGACGATTTTTCTCGCTACTCTTGGGTGTTTTTCATGGAGGGTAAGGATGAGGCTTTTTCACATGCTCGAGATTTGATTCTTCGGTTGCAAAATGAGTTCCCTAAAAATGCCATGAGAGCGATTCGCAGTGACAATGGCACAGAATTCAAGAATACTCACTTTGAAACCTTTTGTGCTTCTTTGGGCCTTGAGCATCAGTTTTCCTCTCCCTATGTCCCTCAACAAAATGGTGTTGTTGAGCGCAAGAATCGGACCCTTATTGAGATGGCCAGGACGATGCTCGATGAGCATAGGACTCCTAGGAAATATTGGGCCGAAGCGATCAACACCGCGTGTCATGTTTCTAATCGCATCTTTCTTCGAGCCTTCATGAAGAAAACTTCTTATGAGCTGCGATTCGGTCGACTACCCAAGGTGAGCCACTTTCGAGTGTTTGGATGCAGGTGTTTCATTCTGAAATAAGGTAATTTAGATAAATCTGAGTCTCGATCCTTGGATGGTGTCTTTCTTGGTTATGCTTTACATTCTCATGCATATCGAGTACTTAATCTTGAAACTAACCGAGTCGTAGAGACTTGTGAAGTCACTTTCGACGAGACCATGCCTTGTTCTATTCCTATCTTTGAAAGTGCAGGTGATCAGGAGATTGGTGAGAGCATCTTCGTTGAGGAGAATGAGGAAGATGCTGATTGGGGAGATGTAGAGCCGACCTCTTCGGCTGTTCCAGTCGAGTCTATGATAACTACTTCGGCTCACGGACCAGATCCATCTTCTTCCACTACATGGGGTCCACACGAGCCACCTCCTCAGCCTACGTCGGCTACACCTGAGGAGGCCCCAGCAGCTGTTGAGGGGGAGGCGACATCTTTGAGGGAAGCCCCTCGGCACATCCAGCGTCGTCACCCGCCTCAAACCATGATTGGCGACATCAGTCAGCGTGTTACACGCTCAAGGTCATATGAAATCTCACATTTCGCTCATTCCGCTTTTGTCGCTAATTTTGAGCCACAAAATGTTGGACACGCACTTTCTGATCCCGATTGGGTCAATGCTATGCACGAGGAGTTACAAAACTTTGAGAGGAATGAAGTCTGGGTCTTAGTTCCACCTCCACCTGAGTGTCACCCTATAGGTACAAAATGGGTTTTCAAGAACAAGCAAAGTGAGGATGGAGTGGTGGTGAGGAATAAGGCTAGGCTAGTAGCTCAGGGGTTTTGTCAGAAAGAGGGAGTAGACTTTGAAGAAACCTTTGCTCCTGTGGCCCGTATCGAGGCTATAAATATGCTCTTAGCTTATGCAGCTTCGAAAGGATTCAAGCTGTATCAAATGGATGTGAAGAGCGCCTTTTTAAATGGGTACATAGAACAAGAGGTGTATGTGAGACAACCCCCTGGCTTTGAAAATCCCAAGTATCCCAACTATGTTTACAAACTCCATAAAGCCTTGTATGGATTGAAACAATCCCCGAGAGCCTGGTATGAGCGTTTGAAAGCCTTCTTGCTTGCTAAGGGCTTTAAGATGGGTTCCGTAGATAAAACTTTGTTTCTCCTCAAGCAAGGCACTGACACACTTTTGGTTCAGATTTACGTGGATGATATCATTTTTGGTGGTTCCTCTCACGCTCTTGTTGCAAAGTTTTCTGAGACTATGAGCAGGGAATTCGAGATGAGCATGATGGGCGAGTTGACATTCTTCCTCGGGCTACAAATCAAGCAAACACGTGAAGGAACATTCATGCACCAAGGCAAGTACACCAAGGATCTTCTGAGGAAGTTTGATATGGGCGAGGCCAAGCCTCTTTCGATGCCCATGTCGACCACGATGGCCCTGGACGAGGACAAGGAAGGAGAAGATGTGGACTAGAAGGAGTACCGAAGCATGATCGGATCGTTGCTGTACCTGACGACAACGAGACCGGACATCCAGTTCGCGGTCTGCTTGTGCGCGCGCTTTCAGTCTTCACCGCGCACATCGCATCATCAAGCCGTCAAGCGGATCATGAGGTACCTTCGGTTCACACCCGAATTTGGTCTTTAGTTTTCGGCTTCCTCCTCTCTTTCTCTTTGCGGTTACTCTGATGCGGATTATGCTGGCTGTCGTACTGAGAGGAAGTCCACTTCTGGGACTTGTCAGTTTCTTGGGTCTTCACTTGTGTCTTGGTCCTCTCGCAAGCAGTCTTCTGTAGCCCAATCCACCACAGAAGCTGAGTATGTTGCTGCTGCTTGCTGTTCTCAGTTGCTTTGGATGGTTGCTACTTTGCGAGACTATGGCTTAGAGTTTAGACGAGTACCTTTGTTCTGTGATAGCACTAGTGCCATTTGTGTAGCCAAAAACCCCGTTCTTCACTCCAAAACCAAGCACATAGAGGTTCGTTTTCACTTCTTGCGAGACCACTATGAGAAAGGGGACATTGACCTTATTCATGTTGACACCCACAACCAGCTCACTGATATCTTCACTAAACCCCTTGACCAAACCTAGTTTGCTCGCTTGCGAGGAGAGCTTGGGGTTTGTTATCCTTTTTAGAAGAGGGAAGTGTGTGGTTCTTGTACATTAGTTTTTGGTTTTGTTTTTAGTTTAGCTTTTGTTTTTGCTTTTGTATTATATTTTCATATCATATCATCATGTATCATATTGCATCTTGAGCTTCATCCTTATAGTAGCTAGATTGATACTATGCTCTTATTGGGGATGTTATGGATATATATGATGTGCTTTGCTTAGGCTCACTTTGATCTCTTGATATGAGCTAAAAATGCCTCTTTCAATTATGAACATGAATAACACTTGAAGAAACTTGAAACTTGTTCACCACTACTTGTAGCAACTGGCATGTATAGGTGTGTCGAGAACCCTTTTTGCTTCGTATATATGCTTAGTTGCTACGGCTCATACCTTGAGTTACACACTTGCTTGAGAAACTTGAATTTGTGCTAAAACCTAAAAAAAGCAAGGTACGAAAAGATCGGGATGGGTCTTTGCTGTCCCATGTCAGAGTATCGAGACAACTTCCTATTGCACTTAAGGGTGAACTTGAGCTCTGTAATGGATACCGAGATCACTGTCTTAAGCTTCTGATTGCTTTTTGGCATAGGCTTGACATGATCGATAAGTCAGGTTTTGATGGCATCGATAACCTCCCGCACACATTTGTTTGACAAACTTTGGTGATAAGCTGCATAACTCCGATAAAATTCAATTGATTGAAAATTTGATCCAATCATAAGTTTGTCTCATGACATGATGTGTGAACTTTGTTTGGGGTAGTTCACTTTGCATACATGTGTAGCACAAGGTTTATCTCCTGTCTATATTTGCTATGTGCTCATTTGGTGGTGGACCCTCTTTTAAATTGCTCAAACTTGATCAAACTTGCTAAAATGACATATTTCATCTCATTTGGTCATTTTGAGCATTTGCTAGCACTTGTATTTGTTGCTATATATACATGACAACATCAGCTAGAGCATCTTTTCAATCTACTTGCTATAATTTTGAAGCTTCTGCATTTGTGCATTTATGCATTTATAGCATGTTTTGAGGGAGTTGCATTCCTTGGGCTCTAACTTGATAAGTGCATATGTCAACAAGGGGGAGAAGTTTTCCAGACTCATAATATCACAAGATATGCATTCATTTGAGTGAGATTGCATTTGTTTAGGGGGAGCTGCACTTGAGTTGCTTTTGCTAGATGTGTTGAGCCTTTGCCTCTTCTGGAGGGTCTAGCAGGTTCTCCTTTTCGAGCTTTGCTAGTGGTGTTGAGCCCGTTGCCTCTTCTTGAGGGCTAGCTTTGTTTTACTTGGTTGCGTTGAGCCGTTGCCCATGTCTTTGGGGACCAAGTTTTTGCTCATTTCAAATGACCTGCTTTTGACTTTTCTTTGGTTTTTGGTTATTTGGTTGAGCTCCTTGTTTTTCTATTCTTCTTCTTTTTCTTTTGCTCAAGCTGTTCGTGTATTGCTGTTGACAATGCACTCATCAAGGGGGAGATTGCGAACACAAGGTTGACAAGTACCATTGTGTGTTCGTTTTGTGATGAGTGATTGTCAATGTGATCCACGAAGTAGGTTGAGTGGTGACTAACCCTACCTTGGCGAAAGCCTTGTGTGCGACATGTCTCTTGGCTTGTGTTGTGCAGGTGTGGAGCACGGAGACGGTAGCCGACGGTGAGGTGAAGGTCAAGGAGGACGTGCCGTGCCGATGGACCTGAGGGGTGAAGGACGGACGTGAGGCTTGGACCGAGGGACCCGGAGGCCAGGTGGCTAGCCGCGCTGGCTGACACTTGGGACATCGACAAGCGCGAGAAGACATGAGATTGACCATGGAGGTGACACGCGTCGGATGGCGGGGGACGCGTATGGAGTACGCTACTCGCGAAGTGGTTTGATGGTTTGGGCCTCAAAACCATCAGAGGCGGGTTTACGAGTTTGGGCCTCAAAACCCGGGCGGAGGTTCCGAGGTGGAACGGACGGCACGTGGCGGCATCGGGGAGTTCGCGTCGAGGCGAAGCTACCAGTGAGGAGGCGCGGTGGCCGTCGGATCAACATGGAGACCGAGTTGGACCTCTACGCCCTTGGGCTTGATGGTTTAGCTCTTATGTATCCAGGGGCAATTAGGGGAATGTGTAATAGCCCTGATAAATAGGGGATGGCAGCCCCAAGCCATCTCCACCTCTCTCCCACTCCTTCATTCCCCTTCTACCTAGGGTTTCATTTTCTACTTCTTGAGAGAGGTTTACAACTGAAATTCATGGTTGTGTAATCTGTGACTTTGCCGTTGGAAGAGAGGCCTTAACCTCTCGGTGTCCTCTAGATGTGGAGATATGCAGTGGCTGTGTTCGTGACTTTTGTTTTCGCGAGTTACTGTTCACCAGTTTTTCCCTCTTCTTGATTTGTGCTCGATTTGAATTTTTCTGTGAGATTTGTTTGGACCGGTTGATGCTTTGACGAGTGATGAACAATTCTACCAAGTGATTTCAATCAATTCCACTTGTGCATCAAGATCCAAGCCGATCTTCATTTTGGAGGAAAAACTTGTTCTTGCTCAAATCTCTTCGATTTACGGAGTTCCAGTTCAAATTTGGTGATGATCTTCTGGGAGTAGCTCGACATCTCTGTTGTGATCCTCTGTGCCAAATTTGGGAACCAATCATGGGATTTTGGATCGGATTTTGGGGTTTCCTGCGGCAGCTCCTTTTCTGTTTCTGAGTTCGGTTCTTGTGTGTTCTTCTGCTCGTTCATCAGGTGCAGCGATCCAGTTTTGCAACAGCGTCACTATCAACGCCAGGTGCTTAGGCACTATGCGGGCTTGTTTTGAGCAGTGATTGTTGTGAGTGCTCATGGTTGGCTGCTAGCTTTTCTCCATTTGTTCTTGCGCTGTGAGTCTGCTTCGTGGTGTCAGGTTCTTTGCTGCAGATCGTGGTGCACCAGGTCTCCATCGAGATTACCGGTCCTATCACCGGTCACCACCATCAGGCCTGGACGCCGTCGGCTTAGTGCCAGCGCCGGCAAGCAGACCCGCATCCATTCCTGCCGCAACGTTGATTTTCGTTCGTTTCTATTTTCGTAGCGCGTGCAGACCCGCGATCCTGCTCTCCTTTCCTCTGTGCGTGATTTGAGCAAAACAGGGGCAGCCAATCTGCTTTTCGCTGCCTGGTTCATTTTTCTCTTCTCTGTGCGTGATGCTTCTAGGCTCGGTTCAGTGCAGTATCTCTCCAGGCAATTGCAGCAGCCTGTTCTTTGACTATTAAATGTTTTTGGTTGGTCTGTGACATAGGTCCTTCATCTGTGAATTACTTCAAGCATTAATTGGTCAATCATTGGAGTATTGGATTATTTCTCCTTGCTTGGATTAGTACTCACGGTGGAGAGCTAAGATCATTTCTGTTTCTGGTTGCAAGCTTTAGTATTCCTAGCACATTTGTTCAGCTTGCTATTTCTCTAGCCGTTTGCGTATTTGAGTTCCGAATTAAGTTTCGTCTGTCTCGTTGGGTTTCTACCCTTCTGAGAAATTTATCTAGGTGCTCTTTTCATCCGTTGGCTTGAGTAATTCAGTTTTGGAAACTCGCTTGTGTTTGGTGGTGATTTGGGATAGCGGCCGAAAATATTTCGCAAGAAAATTTACGGCTCCCATTCACCCCATCTGGTCGCCGTTTTCGGTCCTTCAGGCACGCAGACAGGATGCTTTCTTTCTGGTCGGAGTTTTTTTTTTTTGACTCACTGAATGCGGTCGCAACAGACAATCTCTTGTGTGCTAATCCTAATCGATCCAGTGTTTTTTTAATATAAGGCTAATCGATCGAGCTACATAGCAAAAAGAAACCACCCGACAATCATCAGTAGTCAGCGGTAGCACAAATGGATCGGATAGCAACTTTCTGCAACAACTGAAGCTAAATCGCTGCACGAACGCAGGGTTTGTAGTGCCCAAGCCCAATGACATGGCAGCATTCAGATTTCAGAATTCAGAACCCGGTGGTCAGGTCTCCGCTAGCTCGGGCAAGGCCACGGGAAACCGAATCACATCTTTGTTTGAGACTGAGAGCAAAGCAAGATGAGCAGCGGCGCGTACCTGCTGCGGCGTCTGGCCGTCAGCGTCGTCATCCCGGGGCAGCGACAGCGTGGCCCTGGGCGGCGGGCGCACGTACGGCGACGTCACGGCGAGGGACGCGGGCAGCGCGGCGGAGGCGAGGGCGAGGAGCGCCAGCGCCAGCGCCGCCGTGCTCCTGCTTCTTGCCATGGCGGTGGCCGCTGCCACAACCTGCTCGTCTCGTCGTTGCCTGAATCTAGACACAGCTTTGTTTGTAGCATGCAAGCGCCAAGCGGGAATGGAAACTGGAGGGGAATGGGTGGTCACGGGCAGGAATTTATAAGAACAGCACGAGGTGAGTAGGCGACCATCCAGCATCCAGCTCGATGGATATATAATACGATCACTAATCAATGAGGTAGGATGAGTGAACGGACAGCTATTTCGTCCGGCGTGTCAGGCACGAATCTGTCGTTCGGATATGCCGTTTTTTGTCAACCATACTAGGTGACTTGTTTGTTTTGCTAATTAATGTTTTGGGCGTCTGAACAAGAAACAGGGAGAGGAGGCATAGAGGCTTTTGTTGACTGCTTGAGTGCAGCAAGAGGGAACTGCCAAATTGGGTGGGGGTGAGGGAGTGGGAGGCCGTGTTTCTTCTCGGTGGGTGGCGGTTTTGTTTACGCCGACTAGAACAACGCCAGTGATGTCAGTCACGTGTAGAGATGGACCAGCTTGACCAGGTAGTATATACTACCAGGTACGTGTCCACCTTTGACGAAACCTAGTCCATATTGGCATAACTATTTGCCTCCTTTGAAGAAATGTCCTTGAATGGCTGTTTATCTATGGCTTGGTCTCATGTATTTTTTTTAAAAAATATTGTTAGATTCTTTTGTACTAGTAATTTGGGACCATGGGATGGAGGCACATATTTGTTGACAAAAATCTCACGGCAACTCTATTTTTACTTAGTTTTTGAGAATGGAGGTTATTGTTTTACTTAGATCTTGTTTCGGTCCATTAGTTGCTAAGGCCATGTACAATGCACAAGCTCTTGTAAAGGCGCTTCAAAGGAGACCGAAAAAGTTTTGTCAGCAAGCGTCTATCCGGAGCTCAAGCTCCAGTGGGAAAATCATTTAAAGGTGCTTAACTACCGTTGGTTGAGGCCGTGCCATCCCCCGCGGACATGGAGATTGCACGAGATTCGGCCCTAGCGCCGCTGCTCAGCGAAGCGGCGACTCCGTCCGCAAGCGTCCAAAGCTACCCGTGGTCGAGTCCACAGTGGAGAAATAACTAAATAACAACGGATAACAGTCTATAAATGTCCTATGTTGTGTAGGCCCTAATAGTTAGCTTGCTAATAGCTCCTATCTAATATTAGTTGTTAGTATTAGCTAGTTTGGTTCAACTGGTGAAATACTTAGTAACGTCTATTTTTACCGACTAGAAGAAGCTTAGTGAGTAATTATTAGCTTTATGATCCAACTAGGGTCTTAGTTTTTTTTGTGAACAGAGATCATTTTTCCTGCCGACTAGAAGAAGCTCAGTGACGTCTGTCACGTGTCACCGCTGGCGGGAGATCGGCAGCAACAATTGTTTGACCAGGTACGAGGCACACGTGTCCAGTGTCCACGTCGAAACCTAGTCCACTTTGGCATAACCATGCAATTGCCTCCCTTCAAGAGCATCCATGGAGCTTAAGTGAATGATCTTTTGACTTTTTGTTATCGCTATTGTTAAGGGTTTTTTTTTACTACTGGTCTTTCTGGCAGACATCCATCTATTAGCTAGCTACGTAATGCAGTATTTTTATAGTAATAATAACTATATATATCAATCAATCAATCTGGCTAGAACGTCAGCGACATATTGGCTGGAGGATTATTCTGGACATTTATCAATTCTGTTCATCAATTGACAAAGGTTCCTTCCTTACTGCACGAAACTTGCAGGACTCCCTCCCTGTAGTCAACTCATTCATCAGCACGGCGGATGCATGGCCACAAGATTTGGTTGTTTGGCTCGCTGTGAATTGGACGCCAAAACTTTCCCATTCTGATCTGCATTTGCTGCACGACAGCAGTGAATTATCCATATGCCAAACTAATTAACTTCCATTTTCGGGTCAAATTCTTATATGTCATCTTGTCGTACGTAGCAGACACAACGAGAGATTTAGGTAGCTAGCAGCCTAGTAGGTGGTACCAAGAGATCTCATCGCGAAAATCTTTTGGCATCCGACGCCATCTCTCAATCCGTTCAGCTTCAGCGGCACAGCTTGGTGCTTGTACGTTCATGCCAGGCCTTTGATGGCCACCAACAAATGCAAAGTTTCCTATTTTCCACGTCAACTTCTTTATAGATATAGTAAATTTTTACCTCGGTATATATCTAGGAGGTATACACGCTTAACATCAACATTCTAGTGAAAAGCTAACAATTAAGAAGATGGCAACAATGAAATCTAATAACACTTATTTAGTTTGATTTTCATAAATTAATATTGTTTTATGCAAAAAAAAATTAGGATAGTTTGGCTAAGTAATGTGCTACAATTGTATCGTTTTTTTAGACAGAGGGGTTAATAACAAAAATCCAACCACGAAGATGAAGGGGGGCATAGGGCTTTGGTATGGCAGCCATATGTTTTCTCTTTACGACTTGCTAGCGTTCGAACCTCCGATCTGGGGCGCTAGTGTTGGACAGTGCTCTCGCGCCCACGCCTAATGCACGTAGCTCCCTCGCCCCACATCCATCCCGCTCCGGAGGCCGCACGGGCCCAAGCATGCACAGGGACCATCCGAGCCCGTTCTGTTCCATGCGCCTGCATGCACGCAGCTACAGCACCCCACCAGCAGGCGCGCGCGGTGACCCAAGGCGGCGCACTAGTATCAACATGTGCTTCCTTGAGATCTACTATTCAAATGCAAATGAAACAACTTACGTCTAAAACAGATGAAACACTTGAAACATGCGTGTATAGCCATAACAACATGTGCAACACTAGATCTACTTTTAAAACATCTAGATAAAACATTTGCAACATACGTCTGAAACAGATGAAACACTTTTTTTGCGAGACCAACAGATGGAGCACTTGAAACATACGCTTAAAACATGTGTGTAGCCATTACAATATGTGCAATACCAAGATCTACTTTTGAAAACATCCAGATGAAACATTTGGAACGTGCGTCTGAAACACCTGAAATGCTTGAAACATAGTTTTGCAACATGCGTATTTTATCATTGGATCATGTGCACTGAGGGCCAGGTGGGCGCGGCACGGACGGCGGTGGTACAGAGGGCGGGTGGGCACGGTACCGGTTAGAGCTTTTCCATTCTTATTTTTTTGTGCTGTGGTCGACATTTAAGAAAAACTCATTTGAGCTGACAGCCGACTGCTGAGGGACAGACAGAGGCAAAGAAAGGAAGAAGGGTGCCATCGGCCCGAACTGCCCAGTGCCAAAACATCATGTGGAAATTGGGCCAACTCTATGGGCTCGTTTTTTTTTGTCAATAATGGACCCTAGTCTGCACATGGACCATAAACCTTGGCCCCTTTCCCTGGCATGAACACTGTCCACAGCGCTGGCCTCCCGGTGGCTCGGCTCCCTCCTCCCCCAGCACGGACACCTTTTCCCTCGATGCCAGCTTGGACAACTCTCCTCTTGACGCGAGCACACCCTCCCGGCAGTCCGGCATGGACATCGTCCCCCGGCGTCCCCTCTCTGGCGTGGACATCGTCCCGCACGACACGACCTCCATCCCCGGTGTCCCCTCCCCCACTGCGGACACCCAAATCATGGTGATTAAAAATATTTACAGCCTTAAAACTCCAAATGTCTTTTAATGACCAAAATCTTAGAAAACATACGTATTATAAATTTGTGGATAAATTTAGGACTAACAACAAGTCAAGACTATATGTTTTTGCCCCCTTTCTCTTTGTAATCTCTATCGAGTTGTAATAGGCTTGATTGTCCATCATATTTTTGTAGTTTCCTCATTGTATTGCACCTTGGTGTATCTTCAATATATGTTGAGTAGAGAGCTTAGCTTGAGTTAGATCAAGCTTTTGTTGTAACCCATATGTGGTTAATTCATGGATCTATTTTTTGTTTTAAAAAATTATTTTATTAGTTATGGTAGTTTTTATAATTAAACTCCAGCGTTTATCTTATCTTTTATTAAAAAAAACTCATGTTTTGTATTTTATTGTAAATGTAGATTCTAGATCCAATTTTTGCTGTTGTAGACACCCCCGCCACCGCATCGCTCTCGTCCGGGGCGACACGGACGATGAACCCGTCATGCCGCCACCAACTCCTTGCCCCTCCCTCTCTCGCCTCACCGCCGCTTGAGCGGGTCGCCGATAGCCCACGCGACCGCGAGGACAGCGACGGCAGAGCTCGTGGGGAGGAGTGCGCCCCCTCCCCCACTCCCGTTCTTGCTGTCTCCGGTGACAAATCCGGAAACCTAGTGGCCGAATCCAGTGACGTGGTGGCCTGATCCATCGATGTGGTGGCTGGATAGGCGGCCCACAGTGGATGTGAGCCGTCGACGCAGAGGCCAAACTTTTGCCTTGCTGGATTCCGTATACCTGGAACTGCAATTGCTCGGTATTTCCGTATAAACTGCACTTAACTTGCTGGACTCAGTCTCAGTATTTCCGTACGGCCGATGGCCACAAATGGGTTGATGACTTGATTGCTGGAGGCCAAACTTTTGCCTCGCTGGATTCTCTGCATCGAAGAACTAACAGTAGTGAATATCCATGCCAAAAACTAGAACCTGTTCGTTCGGACAAAAAGTCTGGATTGTATGTTATTGTGCTGTGAAAAACGCAATGAAAAATTAGCGTGAATGTCCATGCCAAAAACTAGAACTTGTTCGAACAAAAAGTCTGGATTGTATGTTATGGTGCTGTGAAAAACGCAATAAGAAATTTGCAATCGCTAACTGTAACTGGTACCAGAAGATGTCATCGACATCGATCATCACGATCTGTACAGCAGGACTTGCTTGTTCGTGTAAACAGGCAAACGGCCACATGTTTAGACGATGGACACCAGGCCCAGGGGATGAAGTTTTCGTTGCTCTTTTGTTCACCTTTTTCCGGGTAGATACTCCCTCCGTCAAAGAACTGTAGTCGTTCTAGCATTGCGACACGGCTACCAAGTTTCAAGCAAAAATACCAACACACCCTATACCAGTAATGTCTGATCTCCTGCCCTCCTTGTCTGTAGTCATTGAATGTGCTCACTGTAGACTACTATGAGTGGCTGCGGACTACAAAGCTGTAGTCTGGTGCTGCTCAGGTGTAGGACTGACATCTAAAATGTCGTTCTTACTACATCCTCTAATCACTTGTGTTTAGTTCCCAGAAAAAAGGAAAAAATATATTGTAGCATATTTTAGTTTTATTTAGCAAATAGTGTCCAATCGTTAACTAATTAGTTTCAAAATGTTCGTCTCGCAAAGTACAACCAAGCTGTACAATTAGTTTTTAATTTCATCTACATTTAGTACTCCATGCATGTATCGTAAATTTGATGTGACGAGAAATTTTTTTTTACATAGTGCTTTTTTTGGTGGAACTAAACCCTTATGCTGGGACAGAGGGAGGAGTCGATTTTGAGGAATACTTGGTATGGTGAAAAGTATAAATCCTACTGGTAATAAGAGCCTGTTTAGTTTGCAAAAAGCAAACCCAAAAAGTGCTACAGTACCTGTCACATCGAATCTTACGGCATATGCATGGAGTATTAAATATATGCGAAAGAAAAAACTAATTACACAGTTTGGTTGTAAATCACGAGACAAATCTTTTGAGCCTAATTAGTCCATGATTGGACATAATTTGCCAAATAAAACGAAAAGTGTTACAGTAGCCGAACCCAAACTTTTTCACCAACTAAACAACCCCTAAGTAACAACAGGTTATATAGGTCTTCCCTGACGGTGATGCGATAGGCTATCCTCTTCACCGCCTGGGCCCTTTAGATCGAGAGGATGAGATGTGATGGCCAACAGCTATCACTTTTACGTCTTGTTTAGTTACCAAATTTTTTGGTAAAATACAACTGTAGTATTTTCGTTGTTATTTGATAATTAATGTTTAATCATGGTCTAATTAGACTTAAAAGATTCGTCTCGTCCATTTCGTCTAAACTGTGTAATTAGTTTTATTTTTTTATCTATATTTAATGCTTCATGCATGCAGAAGGGCAGGCCTGGTGCAGTTGGTGAGTGCTAGCTCACCGAGTCACCAGGTCCTGGGTTCAAAGCCGTCTCTGTGCAGAATTTCTGCGGGGGTAAGACTTTGCTTCGGTTATTCCCTTCCCCAGACCCCACTCGTGTGGGAGCCTCTAGCACTGGGTCTGCCCTTTAATGCTTCATGCATGCGTCTAAAGATTCGATGTGACGGGGAATCTACTGTTCTTTTGCAAAATTTTCTAGATCTAAACTGGGCCTTAGTGAAAAATCATTAGTGACGCCTCCTAGGTGGCGGACACGACTTTAGAAGGTTATCAGCCATGACTATTTTGCTATGGCCAATAACCATCACTTTTAATGTGCTATGTGCATTATATTCTTCCATTTCCTTCCATTATATTTCAGCATAAGTGAACAGGGTTACTATATTAAGTTTTCGCACGCAATGAATAAGAGGAAGAAATTTAGAAACCATGCTCATGTTAATACAAGTTATTAATGCTAAATTAAATGCAAACCATAGCTCGAGTTGTCGTGCAAACAACAATAGAAAGGAAGAAATAAGAACGAACATACTCCTCTGTCTCAAATAAGTGTCATTCTGACTTTCCAAGAAGTCAAATATTTTTAACGTCGATCAAATATATATAAGAAAATATTAACATTTATGATGGGTATTTTGATCTAAACGTAAAAAGCCAACTCATGGGAAGGAATCAGCGAATGCATTCCCCCACTGCGCTACCTGCAGGCGCTGCAGGAAACCGAAGAATCAAGATGGGGATACCCTGCGGTACCATCCGATATTGATATCGATATTTTAACCATCCATCCAAATCCAAATCCTGTGGTGAGATCTGGACAAAAGTGACCCCTCACACGTGGAGTACTGGAGTGGAATCGGTTAGCGCTAATCTTGGCTCTTCGGTGCCACGAGGCCTGGGCGCACGCAACTCCATCGGCCCACAGTTCAGGCTTCGTCAGACCAATCAGACTGGTAAACAGTGGAGTGGCTGCCGTTTTTGATCTTTGAACTGTGATGCGTGGTTCACAGGCGAGCTCATGGTGTACACAAGTGGATTGGCAGTCTATGCGCACGCAGTGACATTGCGTATGTATGTACCCCTGGTTGTGTTCGGCGAATATATACCACATTATATATCGTCCTTATTTTCGAGCTTTGGGTGCTTTGTGCTTTGGCCCCTTGTTTAGCAGTGATATAAGAAGCTAGCGCTTTGTTATGGCGTGTCAATATACACCATTGACACCGGTGAAAGTTATGCTGATGTAGCTCAACGGCGATGATGTCTTTTAGGTGTGTTATCCTTCTTGGAGGCGACGATTCTATCCTATCCTACCACCACTAGGTCTCCATGTGAAGGATCGGAGGTGGCAACGTGCTTTGGAGGACTTTTTTTTTTGGTTATATGTGCTATTTGTGTGTGATTGTTGTCCAGTTCAGATCCTTCAGCAACTATTCGTGGCATATTCCCACTGCCTACGTAGGTGGAAAGTGAGGATGACATATTCCCACTGCCTATGTAGGTGGAAAGTGAGGACAACTTGCAATTTCCACAGTGGGGTGGGCACACACCCCTTATCCCGCTATTCAGTTTGTTTCGTGATTCGTGTAGGTAAAAAAACACTTAGAACTGATTTTAAAACATTGGGGCATGGATTTTAGAGCACTCTGGCATAAATCTTAATGCGAAATGGACGCTGGGAAATAAGAGGAGGGCGCCCACACCGTTGTGGTTTCGTATTTCTGAAGTGAGGATACGTTATACCGGTGATCTTGGCTCGGTGGTCAGGGTTTCAAGTAGCAGATGGAGTTGATTCTGTTCCACTCCTAAGTTTGACTTATGTCGATATACGGGACAAGTCGTAAAAAGATGAATACGTACTCAAGTAATGTGAAGATTTTGAATCTCTTCATTTTATTAGTTCCATGTTTTCTTTGGTATATGTACGTGTTATGTATTGTGGCTGAATCTCTTCATTTTAAGTTCCATGTTTTCTTTGGTATATGTACGTGTTATGTATTGTGGCTACCATGACTCGGTATTTGGCTAGCTGTCACATTTTCTTCAATGGCAGGACACAATGGTAGCTGAGGTTAAAAAAAATGAAACTATATAGTAGCTACTCCTAGCTGAAAAGGCCAGCAAAGAGGGACCCGGAGCGGACCATCGGACGGACAGCCCTAGCGCGCGGCGAAAAGCCGCTGGAATATCCCGCCACCACCAGCGGGCCGCGACGTACTGTACGAAAGGGACGGACCATCCAGGAAAGATCCGTTGCATATACACACAGAGTCCAATCCAAAAAGAAAAAAAAAGATTATGTTCCGTCACACACGCTCAGTAGCGGGAGATGAGGCACGGGATATTCGAGGGGTGCTGGGGAACATTCCCGATGCCATGGAATCGCCACCCAACCTGGCCGGTGGCCGGTGCAAGTGAGGGGTGACGAGTACTCCTGCCGGCCGAACACCACCCAAGTGCCTGCAACCATGTATTAGGAGTATAGTATATACGAGACCGTTTATCTTTTGAATAAAGAACCGTGTACGAGTTCCCTCATTTCCAAGAGTTTGCCAAAATTCACTTGACAAATCTTATGATTTAGTAACTCCCTAAAACATATGCCAAGTTAAAAAATAGACTTTCTCCAGCAGTTTGTCATTTGGACTTGGTAAAATTAAAAATTAGGCCCACAAACTCATGCCGGTCCAACTGAAACGTGCACGATCTCTTTCCTCGCGCTGTTTTGAGTGATTGGAATGGTCATGTCGTCCAAACCAGCAACATGAGCATCTTCTCCATTGAGAAGAATATCCGACAAGAAATTTCCATCTTCTCCTTCCATCTTAATCAATCTACAAAATAATTTACAAAAAATACAATTCACAAGGATCTATGAACACCAACCCTAGCGACTACCCTAGCTTGGCATGGAGATGGACAGCGGCGGCCTTGCCCTAGCAGATCGCGGACTACCCTAGCTACCTGGCCAAGACGATCGGAGCTCTGAGGATCGACGATGGGGAAGAGGATGGAACACCATACCTGAACCGGTGGACGCCTAGCTTCGCGTCGTAGAGAAGACGGCGGCGGGCGACTTTCTTCGTTGGACGCTAGGTTTGTGTCGAAGAGAAGAACGGCGGCGTTGCGATGCCTTTCACACGGACGAGAAGGAGAGGACCGATCCTTTTATTGGCGCACGCAAGGGAAGGAAACGCGGGAAGCCTTCGCGCGCGCGGGAGAGGAGCGGCGGTGCCAGTTTTCGCGCGATGGCAAGTGCACACTGCACGCGCATATATGCGCGTGCGAGGCCGCCCGATGGCAAGTTGCCAAAGATGCCAACCTCGTTTTCCAAGCTGTTGGAGGGTGGATTTTCTTGTTTTGCCAAAAAAAAGAGGGATGGCAAGTTGATTTGAGGAACTCTTGGAGATGCTCAACAGCGACTAACGTATTGACATGATTTTGCCCCTTTTTTTCCTTGAAATTTTGAGCATATCATATCCTTTGGGTCATGCTGGCCTCCATCCCGATCCACCATATATGTAATCTTGTCCTTTCGTTTAGTTCTAGTGCTAGATTTGTGGCTTTAAATAGGTTTTGGTTCTATCTCGCTCCATGCTGGCCAGAGACTAGCCTCGTTGAAAGGTCTATCGATAATCGACAACAATGCTCACGATTGCCATGTGATGTCGGTGTAGCATGAAGCATGCACCATCCCCACTATTGAAAACCATACATTATACACTCAAAATCAAACAGTTCAAAAGTGGTTTTCAAAGGTGGCCGAAGATCCATGGGCAATGTCAATACCAAAGGGGAGGACACCCCCATGGCTTCCTTGTGGCTGCTATAGCGGGGTCAATAGAGGCCGCTATAGCAGGATCAATATCAATAGCACATGAAAGACCTCACCATGGCTCTTTATTTTCGATACAATGATGACATTGTGAGGTCAGTGAGGATGTTAGAGGGTGCAGCAGACCCAACCCCACCCCGCTATACCCACAAGCCGGTACCTCTCATGTCCAGATCCATCGGAGCCCACAATATACCAAGGTTTGTGAGCCTAACCAGGTCCACAAGGCTAGCATGATAGTGAGGGCTGCCCTCGCCTTATATGTTGTGCTCCCTCAATATCAATTATTGATGTGGGAGTAAACCTAACAGGGGATTAGTGAGATCACGGGGATGATGAGGATGGGTAAATTTGAGAAGTGGTGGGAGAGAGGGGGGAGAAAAAGATCTAGGAATATATGTACAGAGAGAGAGAGAGAGAGGGAAGGATGCTTGCATATGGGATCCACATGCCACATCCAAGGGTGAAAATTACTTTTAATATTGCGAGGGAGTTACTTGTTCGGTTTTGATAGTTGAGGTAATATGATGTAAGGTTTTTAGAGTTGGGGTTGTATGATGTAAGGTTTTTAGCAAAACCACATTGGGAACCACTTTGAAATGCCATAGGGGTTAATTTATATGGTTTTGAAAGTTGGGGAGGGGTATTTATAATGTTTGGTTTTTGAGTTCTTGGAGTTTTCAAACTGTGTCAAGTTCAGGGTAACAAATGAACTTGTCAGGGTTATAACCCCGGGATGTCTCAAGGCACCAATTAGTTTGCAGGCCGAGCGACCCATGACACATCTGCTAGCGAAGGCCTGAAAGATCGAGGCCTAGCTGAGCCCAGCGAACCAGGTCGGACGCCAAGGCCAGTGTCAGCCACGACCTCTTCTATCTTCGCCACACGACGAACCAAGACTCGCGACCTCTTCACCATCCCGACCCTCGGGAGGAATGGGAAGAGGTCGAGCCTAGCCAAGCTTGCCAACCCTGATATGGATAAGCACGCAACACTGACCCCGTAAGGACCGAGGGGACAGTGGTCACCTCGGTCCGGTCAGACGCCGCCTCTGCGCCACGTAGCTCAGACAAGACAACACCGCCCAAGTCGGTGATGGTCGGAACAACACCCACCGGCCAAATATGGCTCAACAAGACACACGTACGACTCCACCCACTATAGACAGTTTGTCTCCTAGCTCTAGCTCTTCTTCCTCTTCCACCATTCTTGCACCCTCATTGTAAGAACTTCGGAGCATTCAAGCGAGGAACACGCAATCGATCATCTCTGAGACTGGACTAGTATAAATCCTAGTGTCTTTTGAATGCTACCATTGTCTCCCTAGAGCAGCGTGGTAATCGTATAAATTTACTAGTCCGGTTTATAAAACACCGACAGTTGGCGCGCTAGGTAGGAGACAATCACACACTCTTGATTGTTGAGAAGGAAGCGATGGCTCCCTGCACTTACATCGGACTTGCTCTTGGCTCGGCCCCCGGTGGCCGCATCCACTTTGAAAACCTCGAGTTCACCGACATCGATGGGCCAGCTCCTGTCAATGGTCTTCTCCCCGGCCAAGCTCTATGCTTCGGGGACCTAGACTTTGTGACCGACCACCTAGGTCAGCTATGGCTCAGCAAAGAGAATGTGGCTCTATCATACATCTCGATGCCTGATCATGGACCGGCACGAGCCAGTCCCACGATCATTGCCTCTGATGCGCTAGCATGCATAATCGATGCATTTCTTAGGGCGAATCCCGAGCCAGACCTAAGCCGACATGTTTTCTATGTGTTGGCGAATGATTTCACCCAACTCTCTAGAAGTGGGCCCCTATCGCCAGAGGCCGAATTCTGAAACCCTCGCACCACGCTGCCCTTCGAAATGAGGGACGTGATCACACTCTTCGAGCGGGAGCTTGCCAGGCGCGATGGCCGTTTGACGATGCTAGAATCCTCTAGGTTCATGGGGATGATGGAGCAGGATCTAGAGTACATCTACGACCTCCTGCTGGTGACCCCTGAGAACACAGACTCTGAGTCTGATTCTGAGGGAAGCTGCCATCCGCTAAGTGAATGCAACATGTTGCGTCACTCAGAGGATGGGGTGGCGCCGGTGGAGGACGTAGAGGATGACACCTATTCGATTCCACGCACCCCCGGAGAATAGACTAAGTATGACCAAGAGCGCCTAGAATAAGCCAGGGACCGCGAAGCTGGTTAGGCCAATGAATGTCGTGATGACGAATGCCCCAGCCCGCAACACCTTGACGCTGAGGGCGCGTGGGTGTGGGCACGCCACGTGTATGATCAAATCCAATAAGGCAAGAGAGAGATGCATGTCTTCCGTCAAGCTAGCCAGAATGTCATGGCGGTCGCCATGATCATGCAGACAGCCCCTGAACCCTCGACCGACAAGGGAAAACACATCCATTAGGAGCTGCGAGACATGCTAGAAACTATGGCAGTGCAGCAGGCTCAAAGCTCCATGGAGAGGCAGCATCCTGAGGCTAGTCTTGTTCACATCTCCTTAGTGTGCGGCGCCCCCGAAGGGCACCACGCACCAAGCGAGCTCCAGCCAGATGATGGTGGTGTGGTGCGTAGGTGGGAAATCTCCCCAGCATGTAGCCGCTACATCGGAAACTTCAATGCCTGTCCAACTCAAGGCTCTAGGCGTCCTGGGCTAGATTGTGCGGGCAAAGATAAACTACACTACGGTGCCAGTGACCCGGACAACCATGGCTGACATCCTCGGGTTCGGCACGCTTGACGCAGCCCAAGCCCGGACGCCTGCGGCCCACAGGCATTCGTGAAAAGGATCTGGCAGAAGCCATTACTGGCATGTTTCCATGCGCCATGAATATTGTCATGTACTCCGGGGACACCAACGCCATCGTATGGTTGGAAGACTTCCGCCTCGCTTGTCGAGCGTGCGGGGAGGACGACGACCTCTTTATCATCCAATACCTGCCTCTCTATCTTGCAGAAAGCGCTCGAGCATGGCTCGAGCACCTCCCTACGGATAGCATCCACTCATGGGCAGACTTCAAGCGCTTCTTCATAGGGAACTTTTAGGGCATGTATGTGCGCCCTGGAAATTCCTAGGATCTCAAAGCCTACAAACAAAAAGCTGGAGAGACCCAATGCGAGTACATCTGCCGCTTTTCCAAGCAGTGCAATGAGCTTCCCGATATCATGGATGCGGACATGATCAGAGCATTCATCTCTAGCATGACCAATGAAGCACTCATTCATGAGCTCGGACGCTGTAAACCATGGACGACGTGGGAGTTGCTCGACCTCGTGACAAGCCACACCTCCAGCGAGGAGGTTGTCCGTACAATCTTCTACAAATACAAGGGTAAGGCTCAAGCAAAACCCACGGACGAGGCCAAAGACCCTAGTCGATGGGTAAAGGGCAAGAAGGATAGCTAGAGGCACCGCAACAGCGAGTTCATCGTGATGGTCGACAAGGTCCACAAGCAGAAGACTGGCAAGCTCAATGATGTCAGCTTCGACAAGATAGTCAAGATGTCGTGCCACAATCACGGCTATCCAGTCAAGCACACCCTCAAGGAGTGCGATCTCATCAAGCGCTACTTCAGTGGTGAATACAAGGTACCGACATAGATGCACCATCCGGGCCCATAGGTAATGAGGAGAAGGGGGATGCATATCCCAACCCAAAAGGGTGCCTCATGATCTTCAGCGGACCGATGGCTTACGAGTCCAAACGTCGGCAGAAGCTCATAGCTAGGGAGGTCAATGCAGCCATCCTGGCATTCCTGAAATGGTCGGAGACCACGATAACTTTTGACGGAAAGGATCACCTAGACCACATTCTGCAACCAGGACGCTTCCCCCTTGTCATGGACCCAATCATCGGCAAGACCCACCTATCTCATGTTCTCATGGATGAAGGGAGCGGCCTCAACCTCCCCTACGCTGAGACGTACGACGCCATGGGGCTGTCGCGAGCGGTGATACGACCATCCGGTGCTCCATTCCACAGAGTCATGCCTGGGCTTCAGGTCGTTCCCCTTGGGTAGGTCGACTTACCCATGACATTTGGAGGTCGAGGCAATTTCCGCACGAAAACGCTCACCTTCAAAATAGCAGATTTCCCCGGTGCATATCACGCCATCCTAGGTCGACCGTGCTACGCCAAGTTCATGGCTATCCCCGACTACACCTACTTGAAGCTCAAGATGCCCGATCCTCGTGGGATCATCACAATAGGAGGTGACCTCTAGCAGGCCCACCTCTGTGAACAGGAAAATTATGACATCGTGACAGCCACGTGCCAACCCCCGGGGGTTAAACCCAAACATGACTTCCTCACGCGGTAGGGGAGCACGTGGAGGTCGCACTCTGTGACCTCGGCCGCGGCATGTGATAAGGCAGGCGACGACGTGACATGAGGATGATGCGAACATCGAGCGCCAGAGGGCTCGTGGCATAGCGCATTCCTCAATTCGACGAGCCACACGCTCCAGGCTTCACCGCGTCGAACACTGCGGATATCGAAAGCCACGACCAGTGGTGCGGACATTTAGCGTTCCCATCAAAGCTACTCTTAGCCAACCGAGAATTTGTATATAATGATCAATGAATCATCCTTGCGCCTAGAGATCACAACACGCCTCAGTAAGCGCACGTCAAAGCGACACTCTGACGACGCATGCGACCCCAAGTGTCCCATGTCGATCGGCGTGTGCCAGTCGACATGGTCCACTCGTGGGGGCTACACTGTGGTATGCCACACGCAAATGCTCACTAGAAGAAAGATCGCCACGACCCATAGGAAAGGGGACAATGAGAGGTGCGCTGCCGCTAGATCTATCCCACGACACCTCGGTCATGAAAATGGAGTCGCACTAAGCCAAGCTTTGTCAGTCGATCCCCAGGCAAGGTTGCATGACTATGGCATTCAAACGATCAGATCATTGATGAGCACGCGAAAAAAGAAGCACGAGATACAAACTAAGAAATTTTATTTAATAAAAGACCCTAGGTACAACCTAAGGTCCTTGGCCACCGCCGCAGAGGATGTCCTCCACATTTACGATGGCCATGACGGTGGCTAAGCTGCTGACCAGCTTTGCCCGCTCTGCCCGTCTAGCATGGTCCGAGAACCCGGGCGCCACCTGACAGAAGTCTTGGCCGGTGTGGAGCTGTAGGGCGGTGAGGGGATGCCGGCTCCCTACTAGACTGGCCACCACTGCGTGTTCATGGTCCTCCATCAGGAGAACCTCCCAGAGGCGAGCCTCCTTTGTCTCATGGCGGGAGACCGCCAGCTGCTCCTCCAACACTGACAACGAGAAGAAAGGAAGATCAGAGGAGACCAGGAGTGGCAAACAACGAGCGGGACGATAAGACGAAGAAGCACCCTTACCCACAATGCGGGCATAGGCATCGGTGGCCATCGCCTGCGTAGCGGCGGTCTCCCTCTCTAAGGCCTCGAGTGCCACCCTGACGATGTCAAGGCAGCGCTCCAGCCGGCTCGCTTCTCGGGTGGCGTCGGAGTAGCGCTTGCGGGCCTCATCTACCCCGTGGGTGAGCTCATGGAACTCACGATGATCATCCGAGGAGGACGATGACGAGCACGACCCCCCTATAAGTGGGGTCACGGCACGAGCAGTGCTGGTGACCCCTCTAGATGTAGTGTGGGAGGCAACCCTGCAAACACGCACAGTTAATACAGGTTGAACTCTCAAACTTGAACATCATCCGAATGTACTTACCCCTGATCACGCAGGTAAGGACGAAGAGGCGGCGGTGCCCTGTCGGCACCCGATGACTCCTCCAATGGTCGTTTGCCATGGTCCATCCCAGCTGGCGAGAAAGGAACTCTGGATGCGCAAGAGCAAGAGCAGGGGAGTAGTGGAATAGGCGACACAAAGTGAATGCCTCCCCATCGTACCTCTCCAAGCGTATTTATAGCCACTAAGGACATTCAAGGCACACGCGTGTTCATTCACATTTACTAACCGCTTGGAAAACACCGTAGAGCAGGTGAAACGATGGTTGCCCACGTGGTGGAGTGAACCAAGTAAGCTACGCACATCCCCACTCTTTCCATATCATTTCGATTTGTGCGCCTACATTTCATGGCGCACGATTGCTTGTGAGTGGGCGCCATTATGCCATGAGGTGACCGGGGAGGCCAACTGTCCCCTGAGATCATGCGCAGAGTGACCCGCCGTGACCACGATCCCGCGTCGTGCTTAGGAAACCCACTCTTGGGCCAGTCCTTAGAAGGGCTCGAGGCCATAAAAAGGATAGGGACAGGGAGGAGATGGGCCCCTATGGCTCTAATCAGTGGTGCAGAGCCACAAGACCATCTCTTGCAATGTCTGAGTCGTCCGCTTCGAAGTCGCCCGGGTTGACCCCCTCTAGGGGGAGGCATCTTGCCCTCTGGTCACTACGGAGGCGGTCAGGGACCAACAGGCTTGATGGCCAATGATTTATGGGACATCTCTCGATGAGGCACAACCGAACTCCACGTCGATTGGGGAGGATATCGGGTCCCGCTTGGATTACCCATCGACCCCAACGAGGTGCACCGCTCCGACTGCATGGTTACGGTGGACATGCCTCTCCCTGCGTGGGGCGAAACCAAACTTGCCTGTAACATAGCATCACGACCTCTTGAGGTCGGTAGGGATGCCGAGAAAATAAGAGTTGGGTCCCCGCGACCCACTAAAAGGGTCAAGGCCAAGCCGCAACCAAAACTCCTCCCGACATCTCCAATCTAAAGTCCTAAGGCTAGCTTTGAAAGCTCACAAACCATCAGAGGTCCACGACCTCTTTGGGAGAGATCAACGAAGCAGATGGCAAGGTAACACAGCATAGTCTTCCTTGTGAAGTGATGTAGGGCCCAAAGCGTGATCATGGCTCAGTCATGTGGAAAAAAAAGGTTCAAGACCCATGAGCCAACACGCGATCACAGAAAACCTCATGAATGTGCTAAAAGAGGTCGAGGATACGTTCCCTCGCATCAAGCTGAAGGCCGCGACCCCGATGCCGCAACCCGGGGGCTTACGGCAGGCACAAAAGGAAATCCAAGTGTACAGAAAAGAGTGTCCTTTTTGCTTAAATCTCTGAAAATACAAGAGCGGTCGAGCCGCTTGAAAAGGTGCTGAGCCACAGTGCTACCACCTAGGCGGTGACGTCGGGGTCCCCAAAGGCGCCTGCTACAAGTGCGGAAGGAAGAAGATGTGAAATCGCTTCGCCTCCCTTCTCGTAGCACTACAACCTCTGGGGCGGAAAGGCGCGGGGAGGAAAGGACAGGGGCGGGACCAAGCCCGCAAGCCACCACCATCATGCTTTGGAAGGCATGATGGAGACATCGAGGGATGGCAACATCTCCCACGAACCTTAGGGCGGCCTGCAGGCTCTAGGAGTTGGTTGTAGTCCTTGGTGCTCGTGTTTCAATGAACCCAAACTTATGGGTTCGAGGGTGTGCAAGAGTCACGAGGGCCTACGGTTGGCCTGAACACCGCCTCAATCCTCCTCCGCTCGCAAGTCCCCTTCTAGCATCAGTTGTTGAAGAGGCGATGCTGGCTCCAGCCACCACAAACGACCCCAAAGGGACATATGACGGGAGCCACGTGGCTCTCCCCGAACTTCTCTCTCCCGTTCCCTCACTATCTTAGTAGGAAAATAGAGAGTGATTTGTAGTTATAGCCATGAGTGCCTCAAACAGTGGAAGGGTCTCCATTTATAGGCTAGGAACGAACTGAGCAGCCTGAAACCCCCGTGCCACGTGGTGAACTATGGGAGGCCACAGCCAATGTCAGATGACCATGAGAGGTCGAGGATATCGAGACCCTTCCCAAGGCAGGGTCGGTACAACGTCGACGAGACTATTCGGCCCCACCTGGGTCACAAACCCTGAAACACGGCACACTGACGCGGCAGGGCTCAACAGTCATGTACAACGCCATCAGGGCACCCTGACAAGGCTGAACATAATGGCCACCTACCACATTGAACGCACCAGCCCGCAAGGGGTCAAGTGACGAAGCTCGAACAGACCGCAAACTATGAACCCGCATTCGATATGCACGCAACACAGCGCTTTCATGACCACTTCGTGATCGCAAAAACGCTCAGGGGCTACTGTCGGGGTTATAACCCCGGGGTGTTTCAAGGCACCGATTAGTTAGCAGGCCGAGCGACCCATGACACATCCGCTAGTGAAGGCCCGAACGACTGAGGCCCAGCTGAGCCCAGTGAACCAGGCTAGACGGCAGGGCCAGGGTTAGCCATGACCCCTTCCTTCTATCTTCGTCGCACGACGAACAAAGACTCACGACCTCTTCACCATCCCGACCCTCGGGAGGAACGGGAAGAGGTCGAGCCCAACCAAGTGTGCCTGCCCTGACAAGGATAAGCATGCCGCACTGACCCGGCAAGGACCGAGGGGACAACAGTCACCTCAGTCCGGTCAGACGCCGCCTCCACACCACGCAGCTCAGACAAGACAACACCGCCCAAGGCGGTGAGGTCAGAACAACACCCACCGGCCAAATACTTCTCGACAAGACGCATGTACGACTCCACCCACTATGGGATGGGATCCACGACGAAGGCCTTGACTTAGAGGCCACCCAGACTGACGAGAGCCATGACCCAACGATCGGGATTGTGGCCCTTAGCTCCTCCAGCCAACAAAATGACCTATGACCTGGGGCATCTACCAACTCTCGTACGACGACCTAGGAAACTAGGAGATGAAGACAAAGACCATGGCAGAGACTACATCGCACAGGATGGCTGGCGAATCACCATCGTGCCTACAGTACCGCCACGACCGGCACAATAGCACCACGTGGCCACAAGACCATTACGACAACCATGCCCAGACGTACTCCACAAGATGGCGTAGCTTGCAAGCCAAGTTAGTTAGGCCCTTCCTCAGGCTCACGACTTTTCGGTCGGGAGAACCTACTGCTTTGTATAAGCCCTGGCCCCGAGCTCTATATAAGGCAACCAGGGCACCCATCCAGGAGAGATCTTGATCCTCTACCATTTTACTCATTCTCCATCGTAATAGGGCTCCTGAAGCTTTCCTTAGGTCTCCTGCCTCTTCCACCATTCTTGCACTCCCCATTGTAAGAACTTTAAAGCATTCAAGCGAAGAACACGTACTCGATTATTTCTGAGCTGGACGTAGGGCACCAGCCTAAAAATATAAATCCTCGTGTCTTTTGAACACTACCATCATCTTCCCAGAGCTGTGTGGCAATCGTATAAATTTACTAGCCCGGTTTACAAAACATCGACAAAACTTTACTCATTTTGTTTTAAGTTTTATTTGTCTAGTCTATAGGAAGATATAACACCGAATTGTCCCACTTGTATACTTGTGTGTGCAAAATTGTCTGCTTTGAAAAAAATTGCTATGTTTTTTAGTTAATTTAGTCAATCTTGTAGACTTAAGATTAATCTAGCTTAAATACCTTACATTTTGGAATGGAAGAGGGGAAAAAACAGGCCGAATCAGGGACAATAACAACACCAAAAGGAATATATCAAATCAACGTTAATATTTAGGACCTGTTGGATTGCGGCAAAGAATTCATGTTCGTGCATTTTTTCTATGAAATTGAACTGATTCCTGTAAAATTCCTGCGATATTCCCACGTTCCAAACATGCTCATACGATACATCACACACAGATGCATGATTTCATTTCTAGCTAACCAATCTGTCCAAGGATTCGATGCACGATCATCCTTCCCAACCGTGCAGCGCATCTCAACCAAAAGAAGTTAATTACAACAACAGACAATAAGGTCTGCAGGGTGCATATCACTAGTATTTTTTAAGGCCATGTTTGGCAGGGCTTCACTTTAGCAGTGAAGCCATTTTTTTTCTTTAGCTCCACGAACAACTCTTCGGGTGGAGCCGGAGCCGTTTTAATATCCCGTTTGGCAAAACAGCTCCTCGTAGCGGACAAAACAAATGAAAAGACTTAAATACCCTTTCTTTTCCTGTTCTTTATCTTCTTCGTCCGTCCGCACTGGCTTCTTCTTCGCGAACCTTCCTAAGCCATGCGCATGGAAGCCAGCGGCTCGTGCCCCTCCCCCTGCCCCACGCTCGGCAGCCGGCTTGTGCGCTCGCGCGCCCCTCCCCAGCCCCACGCTCGGCGCTGGCGGAAGCGTGCAGAGTCGTGCGGCAGCGGCACTGCTCTGGGTACGGATGCTCGAGGCGGCGGGCGGCGGCAGCGTCTGCGAGGCACAACTCCGGCAGGGGTACTGCGCCGTCGTGTGCCCAACTGGAGTCCATCGTTCGCGGCGTGGTAGCCAAAAGAAATCCAGCAGACGCCCGCCACCGTCGGTGCCACCGTGCGCCTCTTCTTTCCGGGATTGCTTCGTCGAGGTGCGCACATAGACATAACACTTGTACACGTATGGGACGCGACGGCTTGAAAGTTGCAGATGGTAAGGCTTTGCGATGGTCATGCAGCCCAGCGGCCGGCGGCCGACAGCCCCTGGGTTCCTCAGCCCCACGCCCACTTGCTCCCGAGGCGGCCGCGATCCCGTGAGCCTCGACAGGGGCAGTGCAGGTCTCTTTTTTTTTTTCTCGTGTACACGTGGACAAAGCGAGAAGCTACTATTTTTGGCTCCACCCCTCTCCAAACCTCTGTAAGATAACATTTCAAGGGGCTTCATTAGTGGAGCCATTTTATTTTATCCCGTTTGGCAGAAAACAACTTCAAACGGCTCCTGAAGCCGGCGAAGAAGCCCTGCCAAACGGGGCCTTAATTTATTCTGGTGTCTTAGTGTCTTACTCACAAAAACAGAGGGCAAAATGCATGCTGGGTACATCTATTCAAGCAGCAATAGTAAGCTAGCACGGAGAAGGGAACTCTCAAGTTTACGTGTCTCTGTACCGCTGGACGTAAGCTAAAATTAGAAGCAAAGTTGGCGATCGATGGCGTTCATTAACTACGCAGAGGTGGTCTGCGACGACGACGACACGGCCGGCGACCCAGAGCAGGCGTCCCCGCTGCGCCGCCCGCCGGAGCAGCTGCTCGACTGCCTCTGCGGACGCGGCTGCAGCAGTCCGGGCGTCAACGCCGTCGTCGCCACCGGAGCGTACACCTTGTTGGCGGTTGTCGTCGTCGTTCCTGACGCGTCGCCGGCTAGGTCGTGCACCTGCTGCGGCTTTGCTGCCGCCGCCGCCGCTGCCGCCGCGGCAGCGTACTCCGGCGGTGGCACCCAGATTCCTCCCACCACGACGAACTGTGGCGCGGCCGGCGGCGCCACGATGGTGCCGCTGCTTTGGACCGCCGCCGCCGAGTTCGGCCGCCTCGTGTGCAAGCGATACTTCTGAACTCCCAAGAAGTTCAAAATGAAGAGCGATGTGAGAACAGTGAACAGTGGAGCTGCAAAATACAATCTTTTTTGAGGCAGGCAGTTCCTGACCTGCAAATGGCTCTTGACCTCATCGTTGGTGAGACCGTCGACCTTCATGAGCTCCCGGATCTGCTTCGGCGTCGCCGCTGCATGGATGTATGCGCATACATCGGCAACAACACAATTAGTTGTGCCTAGTTTAGATAGCAAGTTTTTTTCATTTTTTCTTGCTACTGTAATATTTTTGTTTGTATTTAACCGTTAGTGTTAATCATAAACTAATTAGACTTAAAAGATTGTCTTGTAAATTATAAATAAATTATGTAATTAGTTATTTTTTTACCTATATTTAGATATGCATACGTCTAAAGATTCAAATGTAACGAAGAGAGCGCAAAATTTGAAATTTAGAAGGCAGCTAAGCAAGGTCATGGTATACTCGTCCGAGTCTGTCAGACTAATTTGTACACATTTTTTTCTTTGATTTGAAGTGTTGGTGATGAGGTGGTAGGATAAGGATGAGCAACTAACCGTGGGACCCGCCGAGCTGCTGCAGCGCCTGCAGGAACCGGCGGTGGAGCTCCGGCGCCCAGCACCGACGCGGCTTCCGGCCGGGCGCCTGCGACGACGACTGGGCCTCCTTGTCCTTGCCGCCTTTGATGCTCGTCTCCTTGTCGCCGCTGCGCTTATTATTCCCCGCTGTGTCGGTGTCGGTGGCGCCCGCCCTGTCGCAGCTGTCCCCGACCACGGCCGAGCTCGCCGCGGCCGTGGCCGACGACGAGGCCGGCAGCGGCAGCTCGGCGCGCTTCTTCTCCTTCTCCTTCTTGTCCTTGTCCTTCTCGAACGGCTGGAACGCGCCCCCGGGCTTCCGGCAGGCGTTGAGCGCTACCGGCCTGCACGGCAGCAGCTCATCCTGGTGCTGCGGCGGCGGGGGTCGTTGGTTCTGGGTCCAGAGCTGCACGGACTGCAGCCAGTCCGGCATCGCCTTCTTGGTCTCCGGCTGTGGCAACAACCGCCGCCTGCTGCTGGTTCTGGCTGCCGCCGTCCCCGGATCTCCCGGCGCCTCGTCGTTCTTGTCGGCATCGACGCCGTCGGCAGAGGGTTGGTGGTGGTGGGAGCTGTCGTGCTCATCGTCGTCGTCCTCGGAGGAGGAGGACGAGAGGGTGGGCTTGAGCGGCATGAACTCCTCCAGCACGGGCCCGCCGTGGTCGCTGACCGTCTCCTCGCTGCCCACGACGACGCTGTCCATGTGGCTCCTCATCCCCTCGATAGCTGCACATCCACAGCACACGTACGCACAAGTTAATGGGAAATGGACACAGCAGACGAAGCAGAGGGCGAGACAGCGAGTGAGAGCGCGCACTCACTCTGTGTGACGAGGTCGAGGCAGAGCGGCAGCTCGCGCTGGAACACCTGGATCTTGCGCCGCTCCTCCTCCAGCGCGAGCAGGTACTCGCGGCAGCGGCGGCGGCGGTCGGCGTGCAGGGGCGGCGGCGGGTCCATCTCCATGCTCCGTCCTGCGGCGTGCCGGTGCTAGACTGCTCGAGGGCCAGGCAGCGGCAGCTCGGCGCGCTGATTTCTGCCCAGCACTGATTGTTGTGCAGGCCGTGGGAGAGGTAGAAGGCCCTGTTCTGCTGGTCATGTTTCGGCTTGTTTCAGCTAGTTTCAGTTTATTCTCTCTCACAGAACACTATTGAATCAGCCGAAACCAGCCGGCTTTTCCACCTGCCGAACCAGCCCGAAGACGAGAGGCGCGGCGCGGGAGAGGAGGGGAGGGCCGGAGGGGAAAAGGAACGGGGAAATGGAATCGAGGTCGAGGCGTCGCGTAGGAAACGAATCTTTCTCGGTTATTCTCACGCGCACAGTGGCACAGGAAGACAGGAAAAGGGGAGGGCGTGGAATATTCGGCGGGATTCCAGTTCCGCTGCCGCGACGCGGGTGGGCCCCGGCCCGGCCCAACGGGATAAGACTATCCGTAATGGATACTCTAAAACGATACTCTAAAGCTTTAGAGTATGAATATAGAGTAAAAACTGCTGCACTGGGTACTTTAAAACGATATTCTATCCTTTCTCTCACTCTATATTTAGAGTAGTACTGTGCTTACTCTATACTCTGTAGTGGCGGACCCCGCTAGCTAAACAAAGGAAAAAAAATGCTATAACTCACAAACCAAAAATCTAAATTAAATTTCGATTGCACCATTAAATTCGTCTCAATAAATCCTTCAAAACTAGAACACACATGGATATATTTAGATAAAGTGACAAGTCGGTCCTACAGTGAATAGAGTGGATAGAGGATGATATAGAGGATGGATGGGTGCGGAAGAATTGAGTATAGAGTAGAGAATCTTGCTGACTAGGACGTATAGAGGATGAATATAGAGGTACATGAGTGCGAGTAGTCTAAGACCAGACGCGGATGCCACGGATCAATGCGGAATCTACCCCGGGGCCCACCGGCAGCTGTGGCACCAGCACCACGGTCTCTGGAGTCTCGAGGGGAGTGCCCAACCAGACAACGGTTGTGTTTACTTCCTTAAAAAAATACTGTGCAAACAAAAGATTCTTCGTCACATTAAACTTGCGATATATGCATGAAGTACTAAATGTAGATAAAATTAAAAACTAATTGTACAGCTTGGTTGTACTTTGCGAGATAAACGTTTTGAACCTAATTAGTCAACGGTTTGACACTATTTACCAAATAAAGTCAAAACATACTACAATACTTTTTTACACCTTTTCGTGTAACTAAACACACCCAACCATGCCAGGGAAGAAGATTCCGGAGAAATCCCCTTCCCTCTCCTGCTCCATTTTTACTCTTTTTTTCCCCAAGTACTTGAGTGGTCCAATTTTATTTCAATAATACGGAGTACAAAATAAAATCCATGGTCCATATTTAGAGCTAGCTGCAATAAATGATAATCCCCCATTGAAAATTGACTAATGCTTCACTCAACTTAAATACATGGTTATTTTGTGTATTTATTTATTATTAATTGGAAAAAGTCTACTTAGCCCCCTGAACTATCAGCTAGTGTCTAACCTACACCCTAACTATAAAATCGTCTGTTTTACACCATGAACTTTCCAAAACCATTCAAATTACACCCTGTAGCGGTTTTGGACGGCGGTTTTGCTACAGTAACATCGGTTTTGACTTTTCTTTTTCTATTTATTTCTGCTGAATCTTTGAAAAATCATAATAAATCACAGAAAAATCATAAAATAAAAAATTTAATTTTGTTGGACTCCACATGAGTAGATCTACACAATGAATATATAATATAGTATGCTTTAGTATAATTTTTTTTTCTGTAGCTTTAAATTAGTTAGAAAATTAAATTTTATCCGTAATTAATTGGAATAATTCATAGCTACAGCTTTTATGGTCCAATTGTAGTTAAATTTTTTATAGTAAATTAATTATTGTATGCTTGAACTGTAGTAAAAATTTCAAACTGATTGGATCATGTATAATTTAGTTATAGATTTATTTATATTTAACAAGCATAAACCTAAACATAAACCTAAATAAATCTATAACTAAGTTATATATGATCCAATGAGTATGAAATTTTTACTATAGTTCAAGCATATAATAATAACTCCATCATAAAAATTTCACCACAATTGGACCATAAAAGTTGTAGCTATAAATTATTTCAATTAATTACAGACAAAATTTAATTTTCTAAATAATTTAAAGCTACAGAAAAAAAAATGTACTAAGACATACTATATTATATGTTCATTGTGTAGATCTACTCGTGTGGAGTCCAATAAAATTAGATTTTCTATTTTATGATTTTTCTGTGATTTACTATGATTTTTGAAAGATTCAGCGAAAATAAATAGAAAAAGGAAAAGTCAAAACCGACGTTACTGTAGCAAAACTATAGTTACTGTAGCAAAACCACAGTCCAAAACCACTCCAGGATGTACTTTGAACGGTTTTAAAAAGTTCAGGGTGTAAAACAGACGATTTTATAGTTAGGGGTGTAGGTTAGACCCTCGCTGATAGTTCAGGGGGTTAAGTAGAGTTTTTCCTTTATTATAAGGTTGAGAACGGCCGAAGGTGACGATGAAACGAGGCACACGTATGTCATGGAAGACAAAATCGGCTTCCTAGACATAGGGTGGGCCAGATGGGCTACTCGAAGGCCAACATCTACACGAGAGACCATAGGCTTAGAATAAGAGGCATAGATATGCAAAAACCCAAAATGATAGGGTTCAATTGTAAGTGACTAGAAAAACAATATGTAAATGAAAAAGGGTTATGCATAAAAGGCTTATTAGTTAGGCTCCGTCGATAGGTTGGTGCAACATGAAAACAAAAGATAAAAGAAAACAAAAGAACACACGTAAAGGTGCTAATAAAGAAAAGGAAAAGAGGACTCAATCTAATCAGCCAGGAGTAAAACAACGATAATGATAGGGTCAAGGTGTTCGTCCGTCCGCCCAGACGCTTCGCTTACTAGACCTGTGGACCGGCCCAAGCAACCTGCATCTAGCCTCCTCAACTCCTGCAGAATATTTTCCCACTCTCGTTCATTTTCCGGCAGAACATTTCCCCACTCTTTCGTTCGTTGTAGCCGCTTCCACCGTGCCATCTGTCCACAGCAGTCGCCTCCACCGTGCCCTCTGCTCGTGCCCACTCTGCCTCACCGCCATGGCCATCCTCCGCTGCGCCCCATCCGCCACAACCATCCTCTACTGCGCTTCATCCCGTGTCGTGCCCGCCGCAATCCCACGCCGCGCCACCATCCCGCGTCTGCCCCTATCTCACCTCGTCTATCGCGGCTATGGCTTTCATCTAGTCACCACCACCCGATGCCACTAGGAGGAGGTCGTCACCGGTGCACCTATGCCTAGGTGTACGCTGGGCTGCTATTCCACACTAGGTAGGTCGTGGCTGCCGGCGACGCTGTGTTTTAAGTGTTTCAGACGTTTCAGATAGATGTTTCAAGTGTTTCATCTGTATGTTGCCAAAGTAGATCTGAGATGTTGCATATGTTGCAACAATAATATATGCATGTTACAAGCGTATGTTTTAAGTGTTTCAGACATATGTTTCAAGTGTTTCATCTGAATGTTGCATAAGTAGATCTGGATGTTGCATAATATGCATGTTGCAAGCGTTTGTTTTAAGTGTTACAGGTGTTTATATGTATGTTGCAAGCGTTTCATCTGGATGTTGCATATGTTTTGCAATTGCTACACATGTGTTTTCAAGTGTTTTAGGTGTTTTTGCAAGTGTTTCAGACGCATGTTGCAAGTGTTTTATCTAGATGTTTTAAAAGTAGATCGGGATGCTGCACATGTTGCAATGCGTCCCACCTGCCACAACTTCCTGCTACAGTTGTTGGGGCATCGTGCATGCGCGTGGGAGCGGAGGGATGGAGCGCTGCTAGGCGGCGGGAGCGGGAAGCGGAGGGAGATGGCGGCAAGGGCACAGGTGGTCCCCGCATGCGTGCGGGAAGCAGGGGAGCAGCATAGGCGCAGCAGGCAAGCGCTTGGAGCGGCAGGGAGGGGAGGGGTGCGGGAAGCAAGAAGCACGGGGAGCGGCTCGAGCAGTCCCCCGCCCGTGTGTGTAGTAGGTGCCCGTGCGGCCGTGTAGCAGGCACGGGCGTTCGGACGTTCGCGTCCGTCAGATCGTTCGGGTGATAGCACTGCCGTTAAACACAATTAAGGTTGTGTTTTGCTTCCCTATTCCCTCATAGACAGCACTACGCTTCATTTTTTTGTCTTTTTTATAAAGGAAGCTTTTATTAAATTCTCAAAGCATTACATGCATTGTCCTTGTGTTGCAAGATTTAAAGGATGTCCATGCAACTTTTTCTTCACTTTATCCTATTAATCATGGCAAAGCCAATTGTGAAGAAATTTTATTAATAATCTTTGAACTCACTGGTCGACTTCATCCTTTGTCATGATCCTTGGTCTTGATAAGTTGGCCCATAGGTCATTATACCCAAGTATTTCCATATAAGACTGAGCATGGTTGAGATAGTTGATCAAGCTTCCTCTCATGCTTAACCTTGATCCATCAGTGTTTTTCAATTCTATTCGGGGTGCATTTCTTCTGAAGTAAGTGAATCCTGCAGTCTTTTTCAAATACCATACCATCATGGGGGAAAAATCTTCATGCAACTAGTCATGCATGGTTCACTTATAGCGCCATCTTCATTGTGTTATATAAAGGTTTATAATTAATTGTGTTACATGAAGGCTGATTATATATGTCTTCCTGTCACTTTGGAGGAACCAAATTGCTAGTCCTAAACAACAAAATCGACACAGCAACTTACCTTGTACCACTTGTGCCTTCTCATTCTAATGTTCAGGAGAATTTGTTACGTTAAACTTATGGGTTTACCCCCTGTGTCATTACCTTCGCTGCACGCTGCTGCATCTTCTTCTCGTGGATTACCCCCTGTGTCTAGAACAGAACATGTGCAAAATGCCCTGATGAAAAGCTTATGAAATTACCTTTCCAACGAGTTACCAGTTGTCCTTCACCCAAAACAGATTCTAGACAAGGGAGTTATGTCCTTTTAACTTTGTCACCATGTGCTGTCCAGATCTTGATTTTTTTGATGCAAACACTGGCTCTAGGGCCTTGTCATTAAAACCGATGGCTCGACGACATTGTTGATGCTATAATTTGGCCGGGCAGGGTTTGTTGCCAAATTCGGCTTTATTTATAGCTTATTTGTTTTTTAGCCGATGAAAGCCTGAAATATATCCAATGGCCAGGTTAATTATTAGTGATTTAGTGAACAAGACAAATCCACCATTAACAAGAGTATTTTGATTAATCTGTACTTAGCTACTCAAGCAGCAGGATTTATGAGGAGCAGAAGGATGTGGAGTTACAATTATCAAGTGCTGGCGACTTGGCGTTGTCATATCAAGTTGTATGGACTATAATTGACAGATCAAGATATCATGCGCGGATTAAGGATGGCGCTAGCTGATGAACAGCACATTCAGGAGTATGTCCAGCACGGAGACCCTGGCGCCACTTTGATGCACGTTGCATGCTGCTGGAGTGTACGTGTGAAGATAAAAGAAAATCAGGAGGAGGGATCAAGAGAGGATTTTGCAGTTTTGCACAGAATAATTGTTTGCCCAGAGGATTCAAATTCTACTCGGATTAGCTGGTAGTCACAGATGCAATAATTACTTAATGCAGTCTGGCCTAGGAGATAAACGCATAACATCCCTTTTTGCTTGCAAACAATAGCTAAGCAAAAACCATGGTTGGAAGACGAGGAAAAGCTAGCAACATGCTACAAGCCAAGCCATCAGGGCTTCGTCGTCTGACTCGTCTCCTCATCTTCCTCGATCTTTGGCGCCAGGTAAAATCTATTGTAAACCATCTCTGCGATCTTGTACTCGACCACCACTGGTAGCTTGGATGACAGGCTGATAGTCACTTGTTCGGACAGTGAAGATGCCTTTGTGAAGGAGTTCATGTACCTCAGGGCAAAGGTCAGGGAAACTGGCTCTTGCATCTCTATGATGGTAGCCTCTTCTGGCTTATCAATAGTTTGGTTCTGCCTGCAGACAATGTTTCCACCCCCAATTTCTCCAGATGTGGAGAACTTCACGCACTCCATAGTCACCGAGATAACGACAGTGTCCCCGAACGATGCTGCTGAGGACCTTGCAGATCCTCATAAACTCAGCAGAAGGCATGCGGACGATAGCCTGGTACTCAGAATAATCCGGGATTCCGAGGTGCTCGCTATCAATATCCATCAGTTTTCATCTCGCAATCCGTAATCTTATCTTGCTTGGGCGACTCGAACATGAAGGTGACGGTGTCGGAGCCGCCGTCGCCGGCCTTGATGGTGATGATGTCATCGTTGCCGGCGCAGCCGAGCATCTTGGCCATGTTGTTGAGGTTCATGCCCATGGAGAGGCTGCGGTCGCAGCGGTAGTGTTCGAACCCTTCGGCGCGGAGGAGCAGCGCGACGAGCGCGACGTGGGCACGTGGCTCGAGTCCATGGCCTGCAGCGAGAACCCGGTCCCGGAGAAGTCGAAGTTGGCGTCGGTGACCAGCTCGCGGATCGCCTCCAGGACCTTCTTGAGGAGGCTCCCCTGCACCAGCCGCAGCTCCAACATCGTGGCGGCGGCCCGGCCGAGTGGGACGAGGGGAGATCGGGGAAACCCTAGCTAGGATCTAGGCGGGAGGGGGGCTTTGGGTGGGAGGAGGAATATATTTTATATGCATGAGAAACAGTACGTGCGTGTGTAGAATCCTAAGTCTCTAGGGCAAAGATGACCAGCTGCCTATTTAAAGGCCATGGCCGATTGGAAAGAAGGTCTAGCCAATCGACATAATCTCTTCTCTACACCGATTGCAAGGGAATCGTCCACCACGGCAGACCCAAATCCCTCCTCCACGGCAGAACCAATCGCGTGACCACCCCGACGCTGGATTTCCAATACGAACATCGCCACGCGCTCCACTCGGACATCGCCCCACGCGGCCCTGTTCGAACGTCGCCGGCCCTGCTTGGATTCAAATTTCAAACGAGTTCTCCGTCCCCGCGATCCAAGCGTAGAGTCGTAGGCATTCAAGAAAAAAGATGAAGAATCAAAGGTGGAAAGACCAAAATCTATGATTCAATAGAAGTGTAAGTAAGCAAGTAAACAATCCACCTGCAGCCTACAAGTGCTCCTAGCCAGGGTTTTTTTTAATCGACCGAAAGTCACCGATATTTTCGAAATTTTCTTTCTATCCCTGGGGTCCGATAAAATTTGATATCAGCCAAATTTTCCCCTTCTTTCCTGTTTCTATACAGACAATCCAAAATCAGCCACGCGACGGTCCGACACTTATAATGATTTATTCTTGTTTTGATTTGTGAACAAGTGATGTTTAAAGAATAGTTTCAAGTCAAATTCTACAATTTTTTGAATTTTTTTTAAATTTTTTGAATTTGGTCCGATATTTCCGATATATCTTGCTTATCCTCTTTATCCATTACGTCCGATAAATTTTAATTTCCGATAATAAAAACCTTGCTCCTAGCCATGGCAGCTTCCACGGCGATTCAAGCTGCTGCCGCCGGCTGCCTCTGCTCGAAGCGGTCGCAGCCGGCCGCTCCGCTGGAAGCCGCACTTAGGGAAGATAGGAAGAGCCGCGCCGCGCCGCGCCACCATCTCCAATCCACAGCCGACACCATACCGGCACAGCAGCTGCCGATGCCGTCGCCAGCCACCTCCGCTCGAAGCTGCCCCTCGGAGCCGCGCTTGGGGAAGACCGAAGAGCTGCGCCGCGCCAGCGTCTTCAATCCACAGCCGATGCCGAGCGCCGGGCACAGGGCACAGCCGCCGCCGCCGCTTTTCTGGAGCTGGAGAGCGAGCACAGCAATGGACTCTAGGGGTTGCTCAAAAAAAAGTGGAGGGGTTACGTAGTTTGTGCATTTGACCTGGAGCTGGAGGTATATTGGGCCGGCTGTGTTCTTGACCTGCCGGCCTGCCGCTAAACGAAGACAATGTCGCGGCAATCTCCGGCTAAACAGCGCTATTAGCGCCTCGGATTTCTTAGCGCGAAAAACTCTCGGTAGACGGTGAGATTTTTTTTAAGCAGAATAAAACCCTTTATTGAGTTTCATAAGAATTACAAACGCCATCTAGCGGAGATAGAAGCCAAACATGTCGCCCAAGTTCGGCATAAATACAACTTCTAGGTAAATTATGAGCATCCGTATTGGATTGCCTCCCCTCATGGACAAAATCAACAAGCCTAAAGTCATTTGATCTAGCTCTAATCTCCTGGACGACGTGACCATAAGTGCCCATGCTTCCTTACTTGATGCTTCTGATAACCCCAACATTATCACACGCCAATCTGAAATCTCGCAGAACCAAATCACTGGTGAGTGCAAGACCTTCTTTGCATGCCATTGCTTCCACCGTGTCGGGTTCCATGAGACCCTCTAAAACCACAACCGAAGCCCCCAAGAATCGCCCAGCCGTGTCCCGAGCAACAGCCACCGCAACAATGACTCCTGAATTTTTGGCCAAGGCTGCATCAACATTGATCTTCATAAATCCCGCTGGGGGAGGGATCCACCTAGCCGGACTTCTCTAAACTTCAGGACGCACCCTCCTTTGTGTAGGTAGGCCACAAAATTGGTAACAAACTGATGAGTCGAGAGCGGGCTTTGATAAATGTTTTCATGCATAGCTTTCCTCCTCGCATACTAGATTTCCCATAGAGTAACAGTCACTTGAATCAGGTCCTCATGTCGCAGGGACTTCATCACTGCGGCCAGCCAACCCTTCGCATCTTGTTCCTCAATTTGGCAAAGGTGTTCAGTGATCTCCTCTTTCTCGAGAGCCCATACACATCGTGCCATATTACATTCGAGAAGCAAGTGTTTCCACGAGTCCTTGGCTCCACTATTTGGCACGCAATATTTTCCGCCATGTTCCTGTGGTGGAGAATGTCCTTTGATGGGAGAGAGCACCCGGCTAGTCTCCACAGGAAAACACGTACTTTGGAGGGAACCTTGATTCCCCACAATGTAGACCACTCCTTCTCAGCAACCTGTTTGTTTGAGGCACCCACATTCCCGGCCAGAAACTTACGGTGTGCAAGCATCTTATATGCTGATCGAACCGAGAAAACGCCACGCTTTTCAAGGTGCCAAGCCCAAAATTCTTCTTGACGCCTTGTGCTGAGAGGGATGCTCATGATCACATCCATCGGTGTAAAAGACTCCATTAACTTCTCACGATCCCAAGTTGCCATCGTCGGATTAATGAGTTCACTAACAAGTTGAGGGAGGTTCGCCCGACTGCTTGTCACCGGCCTCCTTAACCCTGACGTAGGCAGCCAATCCACTAATGGGTGGACAATGGTAGACGGTGTGATGAACAGTGGAAGAACTGAGGTAATAAGATAGGCCTTTTTGGCCAACTTCTACTATTGCAGGAGCGTCCGATGGATTGGATCCATTTTAAATGTTTAACTTCCACTAAAAAAACTCATTCCGAGCCTAGCCTGAAACATAATTTTGATTCTTTTTACAATAAAAAGACACTGGTGGTTCATTGAGGTCCAAGATGTGAGGCCTGAACCAACTCACTAGGTTGGCATGGGCTCTGATTTTAGGCCCGAAACCAGTTAGGCCATTTGTAGGCCCGACCTGACTATCTGACTTGCTGCTTCAGCCTTGCTGTCTCTAGAAGCAGGGTCGTAGACATTGACAGTTTGACACCATCATAAATCAGTTACTAAGTGCAAGTAAGCAAACAAGCAGCAAGCCAAGCAAGAAGTAACCTCCGCTACAAAATTACAATCTACAACCCTCAGACTTACAGCTACACATGGCCTTCGGGAATGATTATGGTCGTGCTTGGTTCTGCGTCTACTATATACTGTATGTCTCTATGGGCTATGGCCCTTGTACGCACAAGAAGTGACACCTGCGCCCGCCGAACACCCAGTAACATCGAACGCGCGTCAGGGAGCAATCTCACATCACGGCTCCGAGCGAGTCTTGCTCAAATGCGCCACGCCGTGCCGCACGCAGCAGTGCAAGCTTATCAACCAGAATCAGCGATCCATTCAACAGTGTTTTTCTCTCACAACAAATCAGCATCAGCATCAGCAGCAGCCGCAGAAACCATCAGCCGAACAGAGCGTAAGCCTATATAGCGCACAACCTTTGTCAGACGTATACAAGTAGAAAAAAACATGTATATCGCTGGAACACCGGAGTAGACCCGGCCCTAACATGTGCTGCTATGAGGTGCGAGCTAAGGTTGTGGCGGCGGAGGCACCATTGTTCACCCCATGGCTGTTAAGTCCACTGTACCATGATGTTGGGCGATGCGCAAAGGTGGTGCCCTGTCGTGGTAGTACGTGCAGGTAGTCACATAGGTTGAATCCTTTTGCCAAAGACCTATTTTAACACGTGTTATCTGTTCTAATACGTTTTGGAATCCAACTCTATACTGTGGCTAGACGAGCTCTATTCTAACTTGTACGAACACAGGAGATGAGTTCAGGACTTTGGGCCATAGACATGGCGGCGCGCGGTGGCGCGTGGTTCGACGGCGGAGGTAGGTCGCTCTCTCTCCCTGTCTCCCTCTCTTCCTCTCTTCATCTCCCTCACTTGTCGCTCTCTCCTCTTTGCAGATCTGCAGCCGGCAGGTCCTTCTCCGGTGCAGGTGGGTCTAGATCCGGCCACCGTGGGGCCAGATCCGGCAACGACAGGGAGCCTCGAGCTAGATGCGGCAATGTGGATGCGACGGTCACTACAAGAAGTTTGTGGTTTTTTGACATTCTATTTATGTCAAAATATATAGAATTAATGTCACAACTTAAGATTTATGACATTTAGTTGACGAAAATCCAAACGTCAAAAAACCACCGTCACAAATTGATTATGTGACGTTCGTATATTTTACGTCACAAGTTTATGACAATAGTGTTTACGTCACAAAGGCTTATGACATTCATATTTTTGTCATGAGCTTTTGTGCCATGCCACGTGGATGTTGACGTGGCGCTGACTGGGCAGCTATTATAGACGTCATAAAGTCGAAATATGGTCTGTTGCAGCCCACATAGCAAGCAGGCTTGTGGTGGACCAAGCCCATTGTTTAGGCCCATGAAAATTAATATTTCTTTGGCCCATTTATTTTTGCACGTCTCATAATTTCAGCCCAAATTGATCAAAAGTGAAATGCCCAAGCTACATTTTTTCTAGGCCAGCCTAGATTTTTGTAATTACAAAACAAAAATATACATTCCAAAAGCATAACCAGCACATTACTTTTGCATCAATTATCACAAACATTACATTCAGATCCACCAGATTCAAGTTCGGTACAGAACTGACCAAATACGGCTTCGAACATTGCAAGGCTAGCACACCACGGAAGTTGAAATTTAATAACAATAATCTGAGTTCTTACACGTATTACCTCATCAACACATGTACAGATGCATACTGTTAAGCGCAAACATACATGTGTCATAGTTACAAACACAGTCACATTTTCCTGCACTGCAGTTGGATCTGGTGAGGGTACCTGGAACACCACATACTTGAGCTCCTGGAGCACCAGCGCTGTGCAAATTAAACCAGCGACAAGAAGAATGAAATCAAGCGTCAGGCTCAGGAAAGTATATATTCATTCATGTTCGGCACACAAATAACAAATCATAATCTGCTTGCTGCACACAAGCATCACACATCACTGGTTCAATACCTGATTCAGAAGGAGGCGTGAGATCTAGCACTATCATCAGTGCGTTCTGCAGGTCGTGGCGAGAAGCCGCAGGTGTCCATGGTGCCCACCCCAGGCCTAGCGTCATTGTTTGTGTGGATGAGTGCTTGTGTCGATGGATGCGTGCGCCGTTCGGTTCTACAGGGAAGAGAGAGATAGAGATGAGAGTGAATCGTGATCACGGACAGAGAGGAAAGCCTGGATAATGTAGAGAGTACTTAGCTTGCCTGTCGCGGTCTGCAACACTGCAGATCCCACCATGGTCGCGCATCCTCCAATCGCATGGCAACGCCGCCATCACCATCACCTCGCCTCCCTTTCACCGCGGATCCGACGAGGAGGCTGTCGGACCGGGGAGCAGACACTCAGTCTCGCGCCTCATGTGTGGAAGACGATGTGGATCTGAGGAGGATGGCGCAGCTCGACCCGGGAGCCGCAGTCGGAGAGGTCCGCACCTGCTGCACCGCCATCACTGTGACACTGCGGCCTCCACCGACGATGCCCCGCTGTCCTCGCCGAGCTCCATCGGGGACCCTGCCTAGACCTCGCCTATGCAGAACCCGGGCACCGCCATCCTTTGGTCGGGGATCACCACTGCTGCGCGGCGTCGTTGGCATTGGGCAGTGCGGCGGCTGAGGCAGTAGAAGAGCAAATGGGCTAGGGCTTCTGATGGCTAGGGTTTTGAATGGATGGGGGAGAGCAGCAGGCGTCCGATCAAATCCGACGGCCACGAGCGTTCGTGGCCATTAGCTGGGCTGGCGGGATTAGAGGCCCGAAGGCACTTTCCGGGCCCAGGCCCAGGTTGTGTTTTCAGATAGCCTGTGCAAAAGTTCTGGACCGACATAAGTTGTGAGCCAAAATAACTTTCTCCATTTGCATTGCAATTTTAGTAAGTTTCTTTATTTAATTATTACAGCACTATTTAGTACTAAAACTAAGCAAATAATTATTAGTCATTTCCAAAAAAATGAATAAATGTTCTCTAGTTAGATTAGAATCAAGGGAAAAATTTTAATCTAAAAATTGCTTATTTCATTTGAGCTCACATCCCGAAAATCGATGGAAAATGCAATAAAATAATTACAATAATAACTAAATTGGTTAGATAATTCTGAAACTGACACAATAATATATTTTGGTCCATAAACACTTCATAAAAATTTAAGGCAATTCTGATTAGGTGGGACTATACATCCTTCATAGATAGAAACATCTCTTACTTAGTCATATAACGATATGTGAGATATATCCATTTGTAACAATGTGCAATACTGCTTTCTTTATAACGATAGTTGTATGTCTTCCCTTTTTTTGCCATATTATTATATATCCATTTTCTTTATAAAGAGATATTAGATATACATAGACACACAGTTTGATCGATAGGTGTTTTCTTAGCCCAAACGTGTACATTTGCGAAAGCATACATTTTACTAGCCCTGTTTGGCATTTGTTTTGTGGTTATTTATACAAGATTTTTTGTTATAACACACAAGTATCCACTTAACTTAGAGGCAAAGCTATGTCTTCTAATGTGTCAAAAAAAAAAGCTATGTCTTCTAAACCATGTGGGCGTCGAACTCCAAACACCACACTCTATTTTTGGATAATTTTCATGTCTTCTGAATGGACCTGAGAGAGGGAGTGAGGCCAACCGGCCTGAAGAGGGGAAAGGAGCCGGGCTGGACCGCTTTGGCGAGAAGGGCCAGGAGGGGGAACGAGCTTGGGCTCAAGGAGTTGCTCCAAAAAAAAAGCTAGGCTCGAGGAAGGGAAGAGCCTGGGCCAAAGGTGGTCGACGGGCCGGAAGGGAAGGGCATTGGGCTGGCCACTCAGGGGCCGAGCTGGGCTTGTAGGCCCAAGAAAAAGAGAGGAGGTCTTCTAATTTCTCAACAAGAGGCTTTTGGATATGAGGCTAATGCACAGCAGGAGAAAAAATATTCCAGGATCGAGAGAGGCATATTTTTTAATTCCATTTTGGCTTAATTTTGCTTCTTTCTTTTATTAAAAACATCACCACATGTTTCAATTTTATTCATATGGGTGTACAACTGCAGGCTATTTTATTCGTATGGGTGTACAACTGCAGCCTGTTTTCGGCACCTGAGCCACCACCTAAGTCAATTCGCTTCTATACAAACGTAACTATAATAAAGAATAAACTGCATAAGATACTCAAAACTTCTTTGTAGCCTAAAGGTAAGACTCATGCTTTTATTTTGTTTGCTCCGTTTCGAGCGCCCTTGCTCACAAAATTTTGAAATTTATTTTTAAATTTTCTCCATGATAATGATAATATGCGTCATTTTTAATAACATGGGCCGTGAAATATAGACAGCAGTGGACTAAAATATGTTGAAAAAAATAATTAAAATAAAAAGTTATGTGTACCTGCCTGACCATATGGCCGTGGAACATGCCAATATGGGCAACAATGTTAAAAAAATCAACAAAATACTTTGTGACACACAAACTTTGTCATAGGTTGATGGCATTTATAATTTGGACTTTGTGACATAGAAAATGCCTTCGTGACGTAGCAAATATTGTCACTGGATAGAATTGGACTAGCTGAATGACGTTTTTTGTGACATACGACCTTTTATTGTCACTGAATCAAAGTGCCTAAAACAGAATGTCATAAATCGAATGATATAATGACATTCTGACCTGTTGTCATGCTAAATACGTCAAAAAATCACACATTTCTTGTAGTGGGTGGCGGGCTCAATTGGGCTCGACGATGGGCTTGATTGGGCTCGCTGGGGTTTTTTTATAAAAACGATTAACAGAGGCAGGCACCATAACTCACCCACCTCCGTTAATGGATTAACTGAGACGGGCAGGGCAACTACCTCCGTTAGATCATGATTAACCGTGACCTTTGATTGGAGGCGGTTGCAATGCCCGCCTCCATTAACCCTTTTTGCCCGCCTCCAATAAAATTTCTGTAGTGTAAGGGTGGCAACTATAAGGTGTCTACAGGGATGTTAGCGATCTTTTGAGCACAAGAACACGTGCAAGTAATAAGACTTCGATCATTCTTAATAATATGGTATCGTATACTCAAGTGAAGTTCAAAATAATTTAAAATAAATATGAACTCCTTTCAATTAAATCGAGGGGTCCCATGTTTCCATTTGACGTTTCACATTAATATATAACTGAAATTCTCATGAAACATCATTAGCTCTTTATATGCATCGTCATCTATTAACCAAAACCCCACTAATAGGATTGATGCACTTACAATCTCTCATTTTTTAGTAATTGATGACAACACATATAAAAATCACAATAAAGCATATATAATGACAACATTTTGAAACCATGTATATGACAAGCACTCCCTAAATGTGTGCATATATGTTTCATTACCCCATTATTGGTGATTGAAACCCACTAGTAAGATTCAAAATGAAAAGTTCAAGATAGTATAAACGGTGAAGTACACTTGCACTTGCCAATTCAAGAGACAAAAATTCGGACAGAGATGACCTCTGCTCGAATAGACAAACAAACTGTTTTTTTAAACACAAATAAATTAACACAGAATAGAGTATAATACTTTGATCGTGTAAGGAGACCAACCGAACCAAAATAAAATTTTGTAGTTGTCCATGGACGGCAATGCAATAGATATGACTAAGTCCTGATCAGAAATTGAATCGATGGGGACGGACTTACACTCCTCGTCGAGATCGAATTTTGTGAGGTCGGCGAAGGTAAATCTGGTGTAGTACTCGTCCCCTTGCTTGGGATCGAAGTCGAGGACGGTATCTTCCAGCATCTGCTGCCGATCGTCGTCTTTCTTCTCCCGTGCCATCTGCCGCAGATACCGCATCCGTTCCGCCTCCTCGGCCAATCGCTTTGCCTCGTCGACGTCGACGAAAGGTTCCAAGCCTGAGACCTTCTTACCAGAATCCTTCACCACGTAGGAGGGTCTGCCGGCGCCCGGCAGGAAGCAGCCGCGAATGCCAGCTTCAGAATTCGATACCAAGGAGACGCGCAGGACGGGCCGCGGGGCGAAGTCACGGCGCCCGCAAGGCATGGATACGCTACCATCTGCCATGAACACGATGCCGCCGCCGACCAAGGAAAGGGGAAAGAAGCGAACCTATCCGATCGGCTGATGTATACCCTAATTTTTAAAACTTTGCAGTTTCTCTGAAATTTATCAAAGTAAATTTAGATATATAAAGACCAAATTTGTAAACGAAGGAAAATACTTTTAAATTAAATTAATTAATCTACTATACGTTATAGAAATTTTGTCGCATGCTACTTGTGATTTTAATTGTGTGGAGATGAGTTTTGTTTCAAATGAAATAGGTTTAAAAAGTTTAAAAAAGTCTCCTTCTCTTATCTTTTTCGTTTTTCTTTTTTCAGCCTGTCATTGGTTTTTCATTCATGGGCCAATTCTGGATATCTCGTCGGCCCGTCCACACTCCCGCGCCACCCTTTCCTTTCTCTTCTTGAGCTTAGCCTGTCCCGGCCCACACGTCAGGGTTGTCTTTTGGATTGTTTTGGCTCGTCCGTATGAGCTGGGTCAGGGCAGAAAGAGACCGGCCCAGCAGGTTCAACTTGTCGTGTTTGTTTCTATTTCCCTGTATATGTAGGGATTCTTTTTATTTGCCTGCACAACTAGATGTGATCACCTTCGATTAGCACGCGGTAGAGTAACCCATGCACTCTTCATTTAGGTATTGGATCGAGCACCTGCACTAAAGGCACGCTGTGACCTGTGACGCTGGCAGAGGTCCGAGCGCCGGAACAAACCACTCGACCCGTCGGGACCACCACCTCCAGCCCGTCGTCGTGGATCCCCAGCATCCTGTCTACCATTTCCGCCATGGACGCGTTGCCCATGCCGACTGTGCCGAGGAGCTCGAGCATGGACACAAGCTCCAGCCCGTGGTGCGTGCGCAGCTTCCGGCGGTCTGAAGCCGCGCCACAGGCTGCGAACGTGATGCAGGCGCCAGCCAAGAACCGGCACAAGGATCTTGGGCACCACGCCCCTGGCCTGTGCGATCTAGAAGACGAGTAGACGACTGCACACAGCAGTAGCGTCCCCGGCTGTGGCGAGGCGCTTGGCGTCGGGCCCCTCGCGGCCCTAGAGCCTCCCCGACGGGGTGCAGGCTGCCCGAGCGCGCAAACAGCTGCTCCCTAAAGTACAGTGGCGGAGCCAGGAATTATGTATAAGGGAGGGCAATCAAAGAGTTTCAATCTATAAGAAGGAGTGGAGCTTAATTGTTTAGATTTTGCTCTAAGGTTAAGCTCTATTCTTATAGATTTATTCTAGTATTTGATGATTTAACCATGCTCACTTTTTTCCTATGGTAGACGACCATGTTTGTCGACAGTAGGGCCCATATGATTACTCATGAATGTTAAAATTTACCCGCTTAGTATTTTGGAAGTGTTCATACCCATGGTAGATGACCGTTTTGTCGACAACGGGGTTCATGTGATGACCGATGAATCTTAAAATCTACTGTCTTAGTATTTCAAACGTGCTTATAGTGAAGTAGGATGTGTTTTTATTTGTAGAAGTGAGCATGCATGTGTATATGTGAGCGTCTACATCTATAATGTGACTCACAATAAAAAGAGATGATCACCGAATTGTTATTGCAAGTTAAGTATGTGTTCAGTAAAATATAAGTATAATAAACATAAGTATTATAGCAAAACCAAAAAATTCAATAGATATATAGGTAGACAAACAAATTTAGATAAATCAAAATATTTTATTGTAATTGTATTCTACTCCATTTTATTCTCTAGAGGATATTAATAGACATATTTTTTTCAAACAGGAGGTATCCCCTATTTCCATTAGAAGTAACGGAAATACAGAGTTTGATAGACTGTTTCAGAAGTAAGAAAAAGACATTTAAGATCACCCAGCTTACTACAACTATCTAATCCACGCATAAAGGTCTGGCTCACTACAGAGTCAAAAGCCATAACAAGGCAAAAAGCCATCCAGTCAAGGCAACACTTTGGGAGAAGGTCATCTCGTTCTTCAGCTCTGCTTATCAGCATCAGATCCATCCTTCAGGAGCAGCCTGCCACCCGTCGTCGTCTTCTTACCCAGAAGCTTGGTTGCAATCTCCAACATCGTGTTTACACCGGCGATCAGAGCTTCTTTGTCATTCTCCACGAACAGACCTGCCCAGTAACCCATGAGCGCACATGCATAACATATAATAGAAGCCGGATCTTTGAGCAATTTGCCTTCAAAACAAGCTTTATTACGAGTTTTCCAAATAGCCCATACAGCTGCAATTCCAAGAGTGTGGAATTGTTTTCCAAAGGGAAGCCATTTCTCACACCAAATCCAGCATTGTCCTAAAGATCTAGGCACATTATTAGCCCCAATACTCTTTGCCACAATTGCCCAAACAGCTTTAGCAGTGCTGCATTGAAAGAAAAGGTGAGATATAGTTTCATCATTATCACAGAAGTGACATGAGGGATCCCCAGCCCATTTTATTTTCAACAAGTTATCCTTGGTCAAAATTGCATTATTCATCATCAACCACAAAAAGATTTTGATTTTAGCAGGAACCTTTCCTTTCCAAATTTTCTTATGATAAGGGCCTGAGTCATCTATAGTCATTGCATTATACATAGATTTTACACTGAATGTACTAAGATGTCCAAATTTCCATACAATTACATCTTCCTCAGCTGTGAAGTTAATGTCATTCATATCATCCAAAATCTTTTTCCAATCTAGAAGCAAGTTATCAGCTAACCATCTAGTAAAAGAAACACCCTGGGTATCAGCATGTACTTGATATACAGTCACATTTGGTTGCACACAGAACTTAAAAAGAACAGGGTATAGAATATATAAAGGTTTTTCATACAGCCATGAGTCCTTCCAGAGGAGAGTATTATTTCCATTTTTAACTAAAACTTCCCTCCCCTGTAAGTAAATATCTTTAATTTTCAACAAATCAGCCCATACAGCCGAATCAGTTTGCCTATGCTTCACACTATGAATTGAACCATTTCTCAAATATTTGAACTTAACAATTCTTTGCCACAAACCATCTTCTTTATCAAGTTTCCACCACCATTTGCACAAGAGGCTGATATTCAATGATGTGATCAACCAAACCACAGAACAGATTATTAAATTGAGCCTTATGAACCATCCTAGATAATCCATCAGTAGCAAAATTGAATTGAATTGGGGAGAGTGGGTCCCCCTGCCTAACCCCTTTGTGACTTTTAATATAAGGGCCCAGAGAATTGTTCAATTTCACACTAACAGTTCCTCGTGACACAACTTGTTGTATCCATTAATAGACATATATATAATAATATATTATAAAAAAGTTTGTATTGTTAGGGGGGCCATGGCCCCGCTAGTGCCCAAGTACTGTTGCATCACCTTCTCTGATAGCAGTGGCAGCGGAGCCCTTGTCCCTATTCCGCAGTGGGTGCGGTGGCGCCATAGCAGCTACAGGAAGTTAGACGGTGGCAAAGTCAACAGCGCCGGTATCGTAGTAGGCAAACAACATCCCTCGCACGCCACGGCGTGCAGGAGTATGGGCGGCACAGCGGCGGCCTCCGGGCTTCAGGTTCAGAGTAGGGATAAGAGAGGCGGTGGGTGAGAGGAACGCTAGGCGGTGATGAAACTCGTGTTGCGCGAAGGAGAGCCAGGCTCAGAGTAAATGAAGTCCATTTTTGTTTCTCCATGGTTTGGCTCCGGCCTGCCTCTAAGAGGGGGTGAATTAGGCAACTTAAAATTCTACTAACTGAGGCCTCTAATTTCACCTAGTCAAAACCTATGCAAGAAAGTAATCTATCTAAATGTGTAACTACGGTTTTGCTAGGTGGTTGCTATCTCTACCACAAACGAGTTATGCAACCTAGGCTCCAATCCTATCGACTAGCCTATCAACTAAGCTAGGAAAGTAAAGCACATAACTAAGGTAGAGATATAAATACGGAAGGTAAAGATGAGGTAGAGATGCAAAATCCCATCGACGACTCTAATATTTTTACCGAGGTATCAAGAAGCGCTCAAGCTTCCCCCATAGTCCTCATTGGAGCCCCTCACAAGAAATCCCTCACAAGGTCCAAGCTCCTGATCGGGTAACTTCGTGGATAGCCCCAGGCCTTCCCCATGCGCAAGTGGGTCACCGGTGTGCCTTCCGGCAAGCCTCTCCCGGATCACTCCCCGCCATCTTCACTATCAAGCTTCTGGCCGAAACGCCGCAGGCCTTGTTTCGTTTAGTACACGGTAGTAGCCACACCACAAACACGGTTGGTGTGGTCTCACAAGACTACAAGCCCCACCAAGTATAAACATGGTGCGCACAAGCACCTTGGGTTTAGAGGTATGCAAACCTCACTAGCAACTAGACCTAAGCCTAGAGCAAGCGCACATGAGCGTGTTCTAACTAACCTAAGCACTTCGCAAAGCACCTACGCTAATCACCAAGTGATCTTTAAGCTCTATGCATGTGGAGAACAGAAATGAGGTGTAGCAACACCCTCCTATCTTCCCTCAGCTCCCTCCTTTTCCAAATGGCCGGTTGGGGTGGTATTTATAGCCCCAAAGTGAAGAACTAGTCGTTGTGCACAAGATAGTCATCTCTACGAGGTCACCAGACAGGGCGGTGCCTGGCACCGGATAGGGTGGTGCCCTGCCATGTTAGCTAGCTATTGGTCACAGAGACCCGACCATTGGGGGTACTGTTCATAGGGTGATGCACACCGGCACCCTTAGGACGGTGACCAGGGCGGTGCCCCGAGTCCCCCTTCATTGCTCTCTGGAAAATTGGGGCTGTGGCACCGCCACCCCTGTCCGGTGCACCACCACCCCATGGTGGTGACCAGGGCAGTGCACATAGTGTTGTCTGTTGCCCCCCTCTTCTCCAACTGCGGTAGCCCTTTGTTTGGTGGCACCGCCACCCCCTGGCAGTGCACCGCCCTGCCAAGGGTGGTGCCCCCTCTTGCTGTTTCTTCGCGTTTCTTTGTCGAGGCTTCGTCATCTTCACGTCTTGGACTCCTTGCTTCACTCTAAGCTATCAACACCTCCTCCAATGTCTTCTTTTGAGTGTTGATCATTTTCTTCACGTTCCAAACTTGGTCCAAGTTCGCATTGTATCCTATTGAACTATGAAATAAACATTAGCAAACACATTAGTCCAATTTAGTCATGTTGATCATCAAATAGCAAAATCCAAACTAAATGGGCCTAGGGTCCATTTTCCTTACAAGCTCCCTCTTTTTGGTGATTGATGACAACACAACCAAAGCAAGCAAATAATTATAGATGCAAAAATTTGAAACCTATCTACTTGCTAGGATGCAATGCAAAGGCAAGTTTTTTGTATGCTAAGGATATCACTTGTATGAACTTTTGGAAACTTATCTTGCCCTTGCAAATGTCCCCAAGTGGCATTATGGACTTGAGCCTCCCCCTGACTCCATAATCCACTATCCTCCCTTTCTCGGACCATTCCCAATTAGGGTTCTCCCCTTTGATCTATGTGTTGGACTTGCTTTTGGTCCCACAAATTCTCTCCCTTTGGAATCAAACACCGAAAAATAAGACATTAGTAGCACAAGGGAGGGTCAACTTTTGTGATCCTTTGTATGTGAAAGCATCTAGGCCCCGAGGTTTGGTTTCGGCAATTGATGACAACGCTTTATTACCATGACTAACGTGTGTTTTGCAGAAACTTTGGTAAGTTAGGTCATGGAGGTTTTAACTGCTTTGGGCACCATGGTATTCATGCCCCTTGATGGAAATCGTTTCGGTTTTCAAAAGAGTGACGTCAAGATTAAGGACGGTTAGTTCCGGATGTCGAGGTGTTGAGAGACATTTGGAATAGTCGTTAGGATCTTCGTTTTTCTCTTTTGGCCGTACTATAAAGGGGGGCATGAGCGGGTAGCTTGACCTAGGCGAGTCCTATGTTTAGGTGTGGTGCACACTTGTTAAACTTGGCGCTAGGCAGCTCTAGAATAGCTCAAAGTTCAGTTGGGAGCAACTTGGTTGAAGTTGTAACGGTTTTCGGAGAGTTTCGGGTCGTTTTCCCGTGATCGGACGCGGTCCTCGGCATGACCGGACGCGTCCGGTCAGTTCAGTTCCGCGGCTGGGGTTTCAGCTCTGAGCACCGGACGCGGTCCTCGCGAGGACCGGACGCGGTGGTCAGAAGTCAACACGTGTCACTTAAGGGAAACACCCGATCGGACGCGACCTGGGTGTGATCGGCGCGTCCGGTCATAGTCCAGTAAGGTCCTGAGACGACCGGACGCGTTCGGTCATCACCGATCGGACGCGGTCGCGTGTCCGGTGCGAGTACAGTAAGCTCCACGCACGATCGGACGCGTCCGGTCACCCCTGACCGGTGCGTCCGGTCATTTAGGTGTTTTTCGGTTTTTGACCGTTACGAGCGACCGGCGCGTCCGGTCAGTACGACCGGCGCGTCTGGTCAGCTCGAGTTTTGCTGAGTCAGCAGGTAACGGTTCGTTTCATCTGTGGGGTGTATAAATACATCCCCACCATCTCTTTTAGAGGTCTCTTGCTCATTTGATCAGCTGATAAACACCTTTGGAGTGCAAGGTAGTGCAAGAGCACTAGTGAGGATAGAGATTTGAGAATCAAAGCTTGAGAGTTCCTCACTAGGGATTAGAGAGTAACAAGTGTGCATCCACTTTCTCATTTAGGCTCGTAGTGGTCAAGTGAGAGTTCTAGCTTGTTACTCTTGGTGATCGCCATCACCTAGACGGCTTGGTGGTGATTGGGAGTTTGGTGTTCATCCGGCGGAGCTTGTGGATGATCCAACTCATCTTGTGAGCGGTTGTGGGTGATTCACCGCGACGGAGTGTCAAAGAATCAACCCGTAGAGAGCACTTGATCCTTGCGCGGATCAAGGGGGAGCGACACCCTTGCGCGGGTGCTCCAACGAGGACTAGTGGGGAGTGGCGACTCTCCGATACCTCGGAAAAACATCGCCGTGTTCCTTGCCCCTTTACATTCAAGCATTTACTTTCTCGTATTTACTTACATTGCTTGTTTACATTCCTAGACTTGCCATGCTAGACTAGGATTGGAAACTAGGGTGCAAAACTTTGTATCGGTAGACTCTCTAGGAACACAAGTAGACACTAGGGGTGAATTCCAGCTTGTAGGATTTATTCCTTGCATTTATTTTTTAGAGAAGCCCAATTCACCCCCCCTCTTGGGCATCTTGATCCTTTCAATTGGTATCAGAGCCGTGTTGCTCTACTTTTAGGCTTTACCGCCTAGAGCAAGATGTCTAATGGGGAAGGACCACCTCCCACTTTTGAGGGAGACGATTTTCCATATTGGAAAATTCGTATGGAGGCATACCTCGAAGCCATAGATGTTGGGTGCCTTAGAGCCGCAACCGAAGGGCTTCCCCCCATAAGGGATCCCGCTAACCCAAGTGGTGACGAGGAGAAGTACGACCGGTGGAATGCAAAGGCCAAAAATGCACTCTACCGGGGCTTAGGCAAAGATATCTTCAATCGCGTGCGTAATGCAAAGAACGCTCATGAATTATGGGAAAATCTTTGTGCTCTCCATGAGGGAACTAAGAGTGAGCGTGAGGAACGCTATCACATAGCCTTAAAGAAAATTAATTCTTTTGAGATGCTTCCCAAAGAAAGTGCTAATGACATGTACACTCGCTTGAATGTTCTTGTAGAGGACCTCAATGCTCTTGGGCTCACCAAAATGAGCCAATCGGATGTTGCAAGGAAGATCTTGAGTGTGCTTCCCGTTGAGAAGTATGGACATATTGTCACCGTGCTTCACCAAAGTGATCTTTCCACCGCAACACCAACTCAAGTTTTGGGGAAAATCAATGCTCATGAGATGTACATGCATATCACTCCGGAAGAGGGCTCATCATCTTCCAAGAAGAAAGACTTGGCCTTCAAAGCTAGTCATGACAAGAAGAAGATGAAAGGCCAAGCCATGATGGTGCAAGAAAGTTCAAGTGATAGTGATGTTGATGATGAATCACTTGCACTCATGGTGAGAAAGACCACCAAGATGTTAAAGAAGCTTAACAAGAGTGGCATCAAGTTCGATGGCAAGAAGAAGAAATTCTTCACAAGTAGCAAGAGAAAGCCAATCTCGGAGATGGATTGCTACAATTGTGGTGAACTTGGTCATCTAGCTCATCAATGCCCTAGACCACCAAAAGACAAGTACAAGAACAAGAACAAGGGCAAGAAAAATGATTCAAGTGATGAAGAAGAAGAGAAGAAGAGGAACAAGCCATACAAGAAGAAGGATGGCAAAAAGAAGGAGTTCCACAAGAAAAAGAAGGGAGGAAAGGCATACATTGTTGGTGATTGGCTCACCGACATTGATTCATCATGTGAGTCCTCCGAAGATGAGAGCAATGATGAGAAAGAGAAGATTGCCGCATTTGTGATGGGGCCATCATCTTCACCAACATCTTCATCACCACCTTCACCGCCTCCTTCACCATCATCGTCCACTACTCACCTATGCCTTATGGCCAAGGGTGAACGAAAGGTACAAAACCATGATAGTGATGATGATGACGATAGTGATAGTGATGATGAATATGACTCACCTTCTTATGATGAACTTGTAAAATTGTTAAACAAATACACTAAAATCATAAGAAGAACTAGAAGTGAAAATGATGATCTTCAAAATGAAAATGAATCACTCTCATCAAAGCTTGAAAATATTCAAAAGACTAGTGGTGAGCTTAGAGTTCAAAATGAAGTGATGTCTTCCACTCTCAAGGAACTCAAAACCTCCTATAAAGAGCTTAAAGATCAACATGATAAACTTGAGAAGAAGCATGATGAGCTCATCACTAGACACAATTCTCTAAAGGACAAATACACCACATTAAAAATTGATTATGATAGTCTTGTGGTTGCTAATGAACTTGCTCTTGAGACACATGATGCTACTAACCATGTTGTTAAGTGTGATATAGCTACATCATGTGATGACTTGATCATTGAAAGCATTGAGCGAGGTTCTAGTAGCAAAGGCAAGAGTGTGGTTGAGTCAAGCAACCATGATGATTATGCCAAGATTAAGAGTGAAAATGAGAAGCTTGCAAGTGAGAACAAGAAGCTAAAAGGTTTGATGGCTCTTGAGAAGCAACCAACAAATAAGTCACTCATTGAAGAAAACAAAAAGCTCAAGCAAGAAAAAGAGCATCTCAAGACCGGCCTAAGCAAGTTCACAAGAGGCCAACATTTGCAAAGTGAGCTCCTCATGAACACCGTAATGAAGATGGATAGAAGTGGTATTGGGTACTTGGCAAATCAAGAGAAGAAAGCAAAAGCTCAACAACAACAAAGCAAGTCAAAGCCCAAGTCAAAGAGATGTGTTGAGTGTGGTCAAGAAGGTCACTTTGCTCATGAATGCAAAACTCCACCACCACAACCCTTGCCCAAGCATGCTAGACCTTTCGCTTTCAATGCTCATTATATGCTAAGAAAAGATTCAAATGGAAAGATGAAAGTCATGTTTTTGGGTCCCCCAAACAAGAATAGGCCAAAGAAAATATGGGTTGCCAAGTCACTAGTGGATAAAGTCAAGGGCCCCTCTCAACTTTGGGTCCCTAAACAAAAAGCTTGATCTCTTATGTGTAGGTGAACTACAAGACCGGTGGAACTCATTGGGTTATTGATAGTGGTTGCACTCAACATATGACCGGTGATCCTCGTATGTTCACCACCATTGAAGAGAATGGAATATGTCAAGAGAAGATCACATTTGGGGATAATTCAAAAAGCAAAGTCAAGGGTATAGGCAAGATTGCAATATCACATGATCACTCACTCTCAAATGTGCTCTATGTTGCTTCATTGAGTTTCAACTTGTTGTCCGTTGGGCAACTTTGTGACCTTGGCTTCCAATGCTTGTTCACACCAAATGAAGTGGAAGTTTCAAAGATAGATGACAAGCAAGTGATATTCAAAGGCTTTAGATACAATAATCTTTATCTTGTTGACTTCACCTCCGAAGATGCAAATTTGATGACATGTTTGTTCACCAAGACCTCACTTGGTTGGCTTTGGCATAGGAGGCTTGCTCATGTTGGAATGAACACTCTCAACAAGCTATTGAAGAAAGAACTAGTGAGAGGATTGAAGGATGTGAAGTTTGAAAAGGACAAACCTTGTAGTGCATGTCAAGCGGGCAAACAAGTTGCAAACACTCATCCAACCAAAGCTTTCATGTCAACTTCAAGAGTGCTAGAACTTCTACACATGGATTTGTTTGGGCCTACAACATACAAGAGCCTGGGTGGTAATCTCTATTGTCTTGTGATAGTGGATGACTACTCAAGGTATACATGGACCTTCTTCCTTCATGACAAATCCGAAGTGGCAAATTGCTTCAAGAAGTTTGCAAAGAGAGCTCAAAATGAATTTGAAGTCAAGATAAAGAAGATTAGAAGTGACAATGGGAAAGAATTTGACAACACCAACATTGAAGCTTATTGTGATGAAATTGGAATCAAGCATGAGGTGTCTTCAACCTACACTCCTCAACAAAATGGTGTAGTTGAGAGAAAGAACCGAACTTTGATCACTCTTGCAAGAACAATGCTAGATGAGTACAACACTCCTGAGAAGTTGTGGGCCGAGGCAATCAACACCGCATGCTATGCTTCAAATCGCCTCTTCCTACAAAAGTTTCTTGGCAAGACCCCCTATGAGTTGCTTAATGGCAAGAAGCCGGACGTCTCTTTCTTCCGGGTGTTTGGTTGCAAATGTTACATCTACAAGAAGCGTCAACACCTAGGGAAGTTTCAAAGACGTTGTGATATTGGTTTTCTTGTTGGTTACTCATCAAAGTCCAAAGCATATAGAGTATTTAACCATGCCACCGGTTTGGTTGAAGAAACATATGATGTGGAATTTGATGAATCTAACGGCTCCCAAGGAGCAATTGAAAATTGTGATGATGTAGGTGATGAACCCTTGAGGGAGGCCATGAAGAACATGCCGGTGGGAGACATCAAGCCAAAAGATGATGATGACGATGTACAAATTGTTGATCCACCATCTTCATCACGTGTGCCTCAAGATGATGACAAGAATGAGAGAGTTGAAAATGAAGACACTTATGTCTCTCATGAACAATCCGAGGCACAAGCTCAAGATGTTGATGCTCCTCATCCACCTCCTCAAGTGGTTGATAAAAGAAATTCACCACTACTTCAAGCACATCCACAAGATCTCATCATAGGGAGTCCTACAAAGGGAGTAATGACTCGATCCCAAAAGCTAGCTTCTTTTGTTGAACATCATTCTTTTGTCTCTTGCGTTGAACCTAAGAATATAGAAGAAGCTCTTCAAGATCCGGATTGGGTGATTGCAATGCATGAAGAATTGAACAACTTCACCCGCAATCAAGTATGGACACTAGAAGAGCATCCCAAAGGTGCAAGAGTCATTGGAACCAAGTGGGTGTTCCGAAACAAGCAAGATGACCAAGGCATAGTGGTGAGGAATAAGGCAAGACTAGTTGCAAAGGGGTTCTCTCAAGTTGAAGGTCTTGATTTTGGAGAAACCTTTGCACCCGTTGCAAGACTTGAAGCCATTCGTATCCTCCTTGCTTATGCATCACATCATGATATGAAACTATATCAAATGGATGTGAAAAGTGCATTTTTAAATGGCTTTATAAATGAACTAGTCTATGTTAATCAACCTCCCGGGTTTGAAGACCCTAGATATCCTAATCATGTTTATAGGTTGTCCAAGGCGTTATATGGGCTCAAGCAAGCCCCTAGAGCGTGGTATGAACGCCTCCGGGACTTCCTCATTGAGAAGGGCTTCACCATTGGGAAGGTCGACACCACACTATTCACCAAGAAGCTTAATGGGGAGATCTTCATTTGTCAAGTATATGTTGATGATATCATATTCGGATCAACAAATGAAGATTATTGCAAGGAATTTGGTGAATTGATGTCAAAGGAATTCGAGATGTCAATGATTGGTGAGCTCACATTCTTCCTTGGTTTTCAAGTAAAGCAAATGAGAGAAGGGATTTTCATCTCTCAAGAAAAGTATACCAAGGATCTCCTCAAAAGATTCAAGATGGAAGAATGCAAACCAATCAAGACCCCAATGCCATCAAACGGACATCTCGACCTAGATGAGGGAGGTAAACCGGTTGATCAAACTCTCTACCGTTCTATGATTGGTAGCTTGTTATATCTTACCGCATCTAGGCCCGATATCATGTTTAGTGTGTACATGTGTGCTCGCTTTCAAGCGTGCCCTAAAGAACCTCACCTAAGTGCCGTAAAAAGAATCCTAAGATATCTTAAGCTCACCCCAAGCATTGGTCTTTGGTATCCCAAAGGAGCTAGATTCCAACTAGTTGGCTATTCCGATTCGGACTATGCCGGTTGCAAGATTGATAGAAAAAGCACATCCGGAGGGTGCCATTTGCTTGGAAGATCTTTAGTATCTTGGTCATCTAAAAAGCAAAATAGTGTGGCTTTGTCCACCGCCGAGGCGGAATACATTGCCGCGGGGGCCTGTTGTGCACAAATCCTATATATAAAACAAACCCTCCTAGACTATGGAATTGTTCTTGAAAAGGTGCCACTTTTATGTGACAACGAAAGTGCCGTTAAAATTGCTAACAATCCGGTACAACACTCTCGCACCAAGCACATTGATATCCGCCATCACTTTCTAAGAGATCACGTTGCTAAAAATGACATATCACTAGAAGGTGTAAGAAGTGAAAATCAATTAGCGGATATCTTCACCAAACCTTTGGATGAGGGAACCTTTTGTAGGTTAAGAAGTGAACTCAATGTGCTTGATTCTAGTAACTTTAAAAAATGAGCGTGTGTTGTCCCTTGCATTGCATTGTATTATATGCCATTTTTTTATCGCTTTGTTTTTAGGGCTTGGCTAACACGGTTACGATAACCCTTCCTTGGAGGAGTGAAAAAGCCTAACCGTGGATCAAACTTGACAAGCATTCTAGTTTTACCTTCTTGTACTGCATTGCATATGCATGGTTGTTGTTCTTGTCGTTTCTCTTCGGTTAAGTTTTGAGCAACCTCTGTGTTCGTCCATGGATAGAGAGAGCATTTTGATGCTCCTAATGGTTCAAAAACTCTATTGCGTGGCCACACGTTGCTCCTTGGGTGTTTATTGCCTATTTTCTTAAAAATAATACTAGCCTAAGGCAATCTATTTTAAATTTTTTTTTGAGGGTTTGAGTGAGGTCTCTCATTTCGTGTTCCAATTGGTGTTTATTTGTGTCTCTTTGAATTGGAACCTGATTGGGAGAAGTCGCGTCGTAGTTGGAACAAAGAAGGGCGAAGAACAGTCACCGGACGCTGCACCGGACGCTGCACCGGACGCAGTAATGCTTCACCACCGCGTCCGGTCCCGGCGTCCAGCAGCGCGTCCGGTCATCCAGAAGACCAACTCCAGATCTAGTGATCGGACGCTGCACCGGACGCGCCTCTGTTGACCACCGCGTCCGGTCCCGGTTACCACCACCGCGTCCGGTCATTCGCGATATATTCCCGAACTTCCAACGACCGGACTCAGACCGCGTCCGGTCAGTCCGCACCGGACGCGTCAGGTCACTCCAGGAGCTTACTGGAGTATGACCGGACGCTGCACCACCGCGTCCGGTCATATCGACCACCGCGTCCGGTCATCACGTGTCACGCGGATCTAACCCCTTTATAAAACCGATTCGTCCTCGGCCGGTTTTCTCTCACCCGCACGCGCTTCCGCCGCCGCCTTGCCTTAGTCGCCGTCTCGCCGTTTCCGCCGCCCCCTCACCGTCTTCCCTGCCGCCGGCGACCTCCTGTCGTGCCCGCGCCGCACCTTTCCTCGCCCGCACGCGCTCGCCGCTCACGCGCTGCTCGCTGCCGCACCGGCCGCTCCCGCGCCACCCGCAGCCGCACCCTCGCCCGACGCTGCTGCGCCGCGCGCCACCGCCGCCGGCAAGCCGTCCAGTCTCGCCGTGCACCTCGCCAGCAGTAGCCGCAGCTCCCCCGTGCCAACCCTAGCCCGTCTCTCATCCTTCGGCCGTTTTTCCTCCTCTAGGTCTTGCCCTCTCCCCTGCCTAGGGTTTTGCCCTAACCCTAGGGTTAGTCGGACGATCGTTCGTCGACGAGTTCCGTCGCGCGTCGTCTTCTTCGCGAGGTTGGTTCGCGTCACCCTATTCTCCTTGCTAGGGTTTGCCGTAACTGTTTCTTTTTCAATCCTAATTATACCTTGTTTCGGCAAATCAGAGCTCGTTCAGCGATTTCGGGAATCTCGCAATCTAGGTCACCTTACCCTGTCAGTCATCTCGACGATCCGAGGTAGCTTCACGTTTCGATTCATATCGTATCTCATATGCTTGCTATCTCTAGGATTCGTACCTTTTAGTTATATATGTGTTTATAGTAGATCTCTCTATTCCGTCTTTGCAGCGAGTCTGTTGTGTGTCAGGGTGAGATCAGTTTGCTAAATCCGAGGCCAAGCCTGCGGATACGGATTGAGGCCAAGCCTCTTGAGTGACAGTTCATCATCTTATAGAGGTTCTCAGTCGCTGTGTCAGCATGGTGCGTTGCAAGAACGCCGGTGGTGCTCCTGGTGACGGGAACGACAGTCCTCCTCGTCGGTCTGAGATTGCACGTGGGAAGCGTGTCAAGGTCTTGGCCAGAAAAAAGAAGAAGACACTCACAGAGGCAGAGATTGCTCAGGCCGTAGCAGATGCAGCAGAGCAGGCAGAGAGAGGTGGCAGGAGCAGTGGCATACGCATAGGCGAGCGTCGCTTTCATCTTGAAGGTCGACAGCTCGGCACAGAGGCCACTGAGGGCACTGAGGATACTAGAGCTGCAGAGGATATGTCAGTTGATCCACCCACAGAGACCACAGAGGCTCCAGAGGCTACAGCAGATACAGAGGAGCAGCCAGCTCAGTCTCCAGTACGTCGCCGCTCCACACGCGCCCGTACTCAGGTGTCTCCTAGGCCAGAGGGTCAGCGACGTGGAGCACGTCCTCCTCCCAGAGCTAGAGGTTCACCCTCGGTCGAGCACTTTGACTTGAGGGGTGCTTCAGCACGTCAGGTGCAGGGGTTGAGGTTCGTGGAGGTCAGTCGGTGGTTTCCACCTGTGAGGGATCCCAGAGCTTCAGAAGGATTCTATACCCCTCTTCAGGAGGATTTCTACAGAGCTCTAGTTGACAGCGGTATTGCTTTCCGACCACAGAGGGTCTGTCGACTTGAGTCACTAGTCGAGGTTGTGGGAGAGCAGCTACGTCCGCACCTGTCCTTTCTGCCAGGCTTGTCAGATCTTCTTGGACGGACAGGTGCATACTGCGGCACATGGGTCAGAGAGTTTTATGCTTCACTATGGATTGATCCTGCCCATGATTTCATTCACTTTGCATTCCGAGGCCGCGATCACCGCCTATACAGCAGCAGAGTGCGGAAGATTCTCAGACTCCCAGCTTTTGACACAAAGATACATCAGCTATGTTATGGTCAGACTCCTCCTCCGAGACGCCCTCACGGCGGGACAGTGCCACCTACAGACTTGGTTCGACCCTGCTTCCGTGAGCCTTTTGGCGAAGGGTCTCGACGCACGCCCGCCAGTTTGACACCACTGGCCAGAGTTTTGGATGCTATAGTCAGACGCACTCTACTTCCCAGACTTGGCTACAGAGAGGGACTGACTCGGATGCAGCTATGGGTTGTTCACCACCTCCTCTCACAGACACAGTTTGATATATGGGATCTCATACTTAGTGAGATGGAGGACACCATAGCTGAGGGCTTCAAGGGTAATCGTCAGCTGCCCTATGCACATTGGATCTGCTTCATTATCAGATCATCTATTCAGCTGCCAGCAGAGATCCGAGCTGAGATATCAGATACTACCACTGCTTTTCCTGAGTATGATATCCGTCAGCTTTGGACGTCAGTCACCAGAGATCAGGCCCCAGTGCCAGGACAGCGTGTGCGACCTGAGGTTCCTAAGACAGCAGCTGAGCAGGACGCCACAGTTGATGAGCTTGCAGAGGCAGAGCTTGCAGATCTTGACGCTCAGCCTGCTGATCTTCCTGAGGATGGGACATCTGACAGCACTGATGAGGACTACCAGCCCATCCCCAGGTACCGGTCTCCTCGGTCCCATGACCACGAGGCCGGTGGCTCTGGTTCAGCCTCCCGCACAGACCCAGCCATGGTGGCAATTCTTGAGAGGTTGACCCAGGCACAGGAGCAACAGCAACAGCAAATACAGTGACAGGCTCAGGACACAGCTGCAGCACTTGCACAGATTCAGGCTCGTCAGGACGAGTTTCAGCGTCAGCAGCTTGAGATCCAGAGGCAGCAAGTCGAAATGCAGCGACAGCAATATGAGATTCAGCGACAGACTGTAGCTAGTCAGCAGCAATACTTGGACCTCCTGCGCCACCTAGTCACGGTTGGGGTTCCTCCGACTACTTCCGTCCTGACTTCTACTTTACCATCTTCTGATCCATCGAGTCAGGGACAGCCGGGTTTCCAGTTCACATCTCCACAGCAGCAGGTTCCCCAGTCTTTCCAGTCCCCGAGCTTCACTCCTATTCACACGGGGTTTACACCATCAGACCAGCCTCGCCCTCACCTCGTGACAGGCACATCTTTCGGTGATTTCAGTGCTACCTACAGCGAGTTGACTGGTCAGCCGACGCCCTCGCATACTACAGTTGCTACTTCTTCAGGGTTGTCAGCTTCAGAGGCAGCTATTCCTCCAGTAACAGGGACTGGTACTACAGAGACTCTACCTTCGTCAGTTGCCTCCACAGATCCTCCTGCTACTGGCTCGCTACAGGCTCAGGTCACTCAGACGGATCCTATCATTACTACTACGACAGTACCTGTTCCTGCCATTCAGACCCAGACAGTTACACAGCCACATGCTTCATCAGAGGGTCAGCCAGATAGCTCAGATTCCGAGGGCGATTCTCTACACTTCATGATTACTCCACGCACCTCGGCACCCGACACGACTCCGTCTGTCCCCCCTTCAGATCCTTAGATTAGTTTTTTTTTCTTTGGCGCTTGATGCCAAAGGGGGAGAGAGAGTAGTTTCAGGGGGAGTTTTGAGAGTTGTTTTTTTCGTTTTTTCCTGTGTGCTACATTCATGCATCATGTTTACTTTTCAGTCATTGCATTCGTGTGACTTGTCGTTGTGAGATAAACCTTGAGTCTTAATGTTTCATCCTGTTAGTGTTATCTCTTGTCACCGTTGTTAATTATAGCTCTAAGGTAGTGCTTCCATGCCTTACTCCGATAAATTATGAGCTATATCCGTTTGTGTACTAACGCTTTTTGTCTTATCTTATGAGTACACTCTTTTGGCTTGGGACACATAAGCAATCCCTTTCACTTCTCTGCTTATTGCTTGTTGCTTATGTGAACCATGCATGCTCAAAAACCTCAACTCCAATCTTTCATATCTGAGTGTTGTCATCAATCACCAAAAAGGGGGAGATTGAAAGCATCTAGGCCCCGAGGTTTGGTTTCGGCAATTGATGACAACGCTTTATTACCATGACTAACGTGTGTTTTGCAGAAACTTTGGTAAGTTAGGTCATGGAGGTTTTAACTGCTTTGGGCACCATGGTATTCATGCCCCTTGATGGAAATCGTTTCGGTTTTCAAAAGAGTGACGTCAAGATTAAGGACGGTTAGTTCCGGATGTCGAGGTGTTGAGAGACATTTGGAATAGTCGTTAGGATCTTCGTTTTTCTCTTTTGGCCGTACTATAAAGGGGGGCATGAGCGGGTAGCTTGACCTAGGCGAGTCCTATGTTTAGGTGTGGTGCACACTTGTTAAACTTGGCGCTAGGCAGCTCTAGAATAGCTCAAAGTTCAGTTGGGAGCAACTTGGTTGAAGTTGTAACGGTTTTCGGAGAGTTTCGGGTCATTTTCCCGTGATCGGACGCGGTCCTCGGCATGACCGGACGCGTCCGGTCAGTTCAGTTCCGCGGCTGGGGTTTCAGCTCTGAGCACCGGACGCGGTCCTCGCGAGGACCGGACGCGGTGGTCAGAAGTCAACACGTGTCACTTAAGGGAAACACCCGATCGGACGCGACCTGGGTGTGATCGGCGCGTCCGGTCATAGTCCAGTAAGGTCCTGAGACGACCGGACGCGTTCGGTCATCACCGATCGGACGCGGTCGCGCGTTCGGTGCGAGTACAGTAAGCTCCACGCACGATCGGACGCGTCCGGTCACCCCTGACCGGTGCGTCCGGTCATTTAGGTGTTTTTCGGTTTTTGACCGTTACGAGCGACCGGCGCGTCCGGTCAGTACGACCGGCGCGTCCGGTCAGCTCGAGTTTTGCTGAGTCAGCAGGTAACGGTTCGTTTCGTCTGTGGGGTGTATAAATACATCCCCACCACCTCTTTGAGAGGTCTCTTGCTCATTTGATCAGCTGATAAACACCTTTGGAGTGCAAGGTAGTGCAAGAGCACTAGTGAGGATAGAGATTTGAGAATCAAAGCTTGAGAGTTCCTCACTAGCGATTAGAGAGTAACAAGTGTGCATCCACTTTCTCATTTAGGCTCGTAGTGGTCAAGTGAGAGTTCTAGCTTGTTACTCTTGGTGATCGCCATCACCTAGACGGCTTGGTGGTGATTGGGAGTTTGGTGTTCATCCGGCGGAGCTTGTGGATGATCCAACTCATCTTGTGAGCGGTTGTGGGTGATTCACCGCGACGGAGTGTCAAAGAATCAACCCGTAGAGAGCACTTGATCCTTGCGCGGATCAAGGGGGAGCGACACCCTTGCACGGGTGCTCCAACGAGGACTAGTGGGGAGTGGCGACTCTCCGATACCTCGGAAAAACATCGCCGTGTTCCTTGCCCCTTTACATTCAAGCATTTACTTTCTCGTATTTACTTACATTGCTTGTTTACATTCCTAGACTTGCCATGCTAGACTAGGATTGGAAACTAGGGTGCAAAACTTTGTATCGGTAGACTCTCTAGGAACACAAGTAGACACTAGGGGTGAATTCCAGCTTGTAGGATTTATTCCTTGCATTTATTTTTTAGAGAAGCCCAATTCACCCCCCCTCTTGGGCATCTTGATCCTTTCAGTATGTGGAGTGGAATAGATCACAAAACTTGACTCTCACATTACATAGACTAAGCCCCCCTAAATATATGCACACATATGGTGGATGGAAAAGTATATGCATAATTGGCAAATTAATGCACAAGGGAGTATAATCTATATAATGCATGGAGAAAGCATATAAATGCCAAATTGAAATCAACATGATGATATCAGTTTAGGAATACCACATGTAGAAACCAATTTGATTGACACCACTTGCAATGGGTGGTGGATTTTTGAAGCATGATGCTTATCTCTGGGGACTCCATTTTCCTTGCAATGAGACTACTACACACATAATAATCTTGAAAAGAATGTTAGTATCAAATCATCCAACTTGTAGAATAACCTCCCCCAAAATTTGTGCATACAAGCATAGAATACTTGTAGGAGACATGCACATTGATTTTTAAAAATCAAAATACCACTTGAAAGATGACATCACATGAATGTGGGAATCATTTTCATGAATTATATTTGGGGAAAATTATCTACAATTTGGACTTTGGCACATATAGGATAATTACTTGTAAAATGAGTTATGTGCCGTGCTCCTAAACAATTTAAACCATGTAGGTTTGCTCCAAGGGTTAAGAGTGAAACTGAGCAACCCTACCATATGATTTACCTAGTGTATGCATGACAAAAGTTTAAACATGCAAATGCAAACCTAGGCATCAAAAGAAACTAGATGCTAATTGAATTTGCAAGAAATTAAAGCTAGTTATCTAACATGGGAAGGGGAATTTGGGTCCATAATTTACACTAACCCACTTGGCAATTACCTTGTCCATCATGATGCACCCCATGAAATGCACCCAAGCTATGCCAAGTCTCCAAATTCCCCGAAGTCCATCAGACTTCTCACTTCCCCTTCGGGACCCAAACCTTCTTGGTGCTCTTCATGTTAGAAATGATCTCCTTTAGGACCCAAATATGTTTGGCCCCTTTGTTGGCTTACTTGTTCACCTTGATGGCCACCACCTTATCATTCTTCTTCTTTTTTCAAAAGGTAAGGTGTGGAGGCCTTCTTGTCCACCTTGTTGGTGTAAGTGTTGGAGAGTTTGCCTGTTTGCTTTTTGTTTTTTTTCTCTTTCTTATTTGCTCCTCCCCCATTCTTCACTTTGCACTCATAGGACTTGTGGCCTTCCTTGTGGCATACATAGCAAACCACAGTTTTTCATCAAGCTTCTTCACTCCCTTGACGGTGTTATCTTGATGAAGTTGGGCTTGCTCCTCTTGCCTTTTACTTGAGTCAAGTCCTTGGTAAGGCGAGCCACTTCTTGCTTGAGTTGCTCATTCTCCATTGCAACCTCTTGTGTGCATGTTTCTACAACAACTTTCTCAACACAAACTTGGTTGCACAAGGGTGAGTCTAAACATAAATCATTGCAAGAAGTAGAGGCATCCTTTTTAGGCATGTCAAAGATTGGATTTTTCTTTTTAGGTGCCTCGGTGGGGGTTGTACCGACGACTTCAAGATTAGCAACTTTATTAGTTAGCTCATCACAATGTTTGCACATGGTTTCTATTTTAGTAAGCAAACTTTTATAAGCATCTTGTGAGCTAGCTAACTTTTCCTTTATTTTTTCATTTTTCTTTACAAGTTGCTCTTCATTGATTGTGCATTCATTTTTGTTTGCACTAGCCTCAAATTGCTCAATTTTAGTAGATAGCTCAACATTAAGGTTTGCAAAAGTTTCATATTGTTCAAGCAAGGCATTATAGGCTTCTTGTGAGCTATCTAACTTTTGTTTTAGTAATTTTAACTTCTTTTGTTGGCTAGCACAACTTTTAGCATATTTAAGATTTTCTTGCACAAGTTGCTCATAAGAAGGTAGCTCATTATTGATATTTATTAATGCACACACAAAAGTATCCGCAAGCGCACGGATATCGGTGAGCATTTCACCCGGGAGATATTTTTAGAGTATCGTATTTGTTTATCCGCAAGGAGAAAGCGTGCAATGACTAACCTAAATCTATACTTAACCCCTAGGCCGGACTACAAGATAGCGAAGATATAAGCGATTAGAGAAGATTACGACGATAGTCTGGTTCCAACCTATGGTAAGCTATGAAACTATTAGTCTATGGGGACATACCAATGGAAAAGAGACACCATAGAGGATGCTTAACTAGGGCACTTAATCCTACGAATCCTTCTGACAGGATGTGGGGTACAAAGGAAGCAACGGGATTGTCACGTCCCGTACTACTACCATGGATCCAGCCAGACAGGGGATATCTACGAGTATCTCTAGCCTAAGCACCATGCTTATGCTACAGACGATTACCCTACCCTCTACCATGGAAGAAAATAAAGTAAACTCGTAAACCATAGAACAATAATAACAACATACTTAGTATTGGAAGTTGAATTACCAAAGAATCCTAGAATTAAGCCTCGGGTTAGGAGACTTGATCCCATAGGTACAAGCTAGAGAGGAGACACTGACATGCCGGGCTTCCTCCAACTCGTCCCTCCACTCTAACTCTCTCAATCTAGAAGAACTCTAATCTCACATGGAGACTACAAAGCTAATCTCTCTTATATATGCCCTAAGAGAGAGATCCATTCAAGGGACCCCTCCCTGCTGATCCTTATAGGAAATAATGAATTAGGGTTTCAAAGGATGCCTCCTCTAGGGGCCAGGGGCCTTGCTTATATAGCCCTCTAGGAAGCACCACAGCCCTCGGATCAAACAGACCTTGATCTACGATTATTATTGATGCTCAAAGGTGGTGGAGGTAGGATCCACGAGGTGGAGCCTAATTGGCCACCTGGATGGGGCGACCGCCCCTAGGGCTGGACGCCTGCTCGGCTTTCAGGCCTGTTTTGCCTCCGGTTTATTTCTAGAGTCTTCTCGTATCTTTCATATTACAGAAAAGTTATGCGTGGCCCTGTTGTCTCTATGTAAACCTGACATGTGGGCCTTCCTTGGTTCTTTTCAGCTGACACCCTATAGAAACAGACATTCACCAAAACTCATGGAATTATATTAGTAAACCCCCTATATATAAGTGGTAATTATGTTTAGGTCATTTTTCATGTTTCGTTGATGGTTAAAATTGAAACTTATCTACCGTCAACACTCATCATCACTATCACCATCATTCTCACTAGAGGAGGATGAACTTTTGTTACCTTGTGCCATAAGGCACGTGTGAGAAGAGCTTGATGATGAGTGCTTGTGCATTCGCCTCTTGTGATGGTCTTCTTCTTCACTTGAAGAATCATCCCATGACCTTATTGATGTGAGGGCTTTGTCCTTGCACACCTTCTTCTTTGTCTTGGGTGCAGGCTTGTTTGGACAAACTTCCACAAAGTGCCCCAACTTGCCGCATCCATAGCATCCCTTCATTCTTTGCTCTCTTCTTTGATTAGTGAAGATGAAATCTTGAATTTGGATAGGCACACCCTTGACATTGAGCCTTTGGATTATCTTCTCTAGCTTCTTTATTAGCTTGAGTGATTCTTCATCAATATCAGAGGTGGAGGAGGAAGATTGATCATCATCACTTGATTCTTCTTCATCATCATCCTCATCTTCTTTTTCTTCTTCACTTGAGGAGCTTGAGTTTGTCTCAACTTGCTTGCCCTTCATCTTCTTCTGCCCACTACAAGCAAGAGCTTTGCCTTTGCTTGATGAAGAGGCTTCTTCTTGAGCCATCTTGCATGACATCTCAAATGCCACTATCTTGCCAATCACAATGGTCAGGGTCATGTTGCTCAAGTTCTCCATGTTGTGAAGGATGGTGATGATGCTTGCATACTTTTCTTGTGGTAGCACAGAAATGATCTTCCTCACGATGTCCGCATCACCGAGCTTTGTTAATACTATGGAATTGAGCTCATTGATAATTAGATTCAAACGAGAATACATATCATGAACAAGCTCATCTTGATTCATTTAAAGGAATCAAAGCTTTGTTTAGCTAGACAATGTTTTTGCTCACGAACATTACTTGTGCCATCATGGAGCTCTTGCAATTTTAACCAAATTTCATTTGCCATATTTAAAGTGAACACTTGGTTAAAAATATCCATGCTAAAAGATTCAAACAAGCAATTTTTAGCTCTAGCATTGAAATGCATTTCTTTTTCATCACTCTTAGTTGGTTTTTTGGGATTCTTGATGGGTTTCATCTTGTCACGAGTGACTCTCAAAACACCTAAATCAATCGCCTCAAGGTGACAAGCCATTCTAGCTTTATAATAGGGAAAGTTAGTGCTATCAAAGTGCTACTTCTAACTAAGGTAGAAATTTGGTTGCCTAATTCATCAAGCCATTTGGTTGCCATCATGGAGCTCTAGCTTTATAATAGGGAAAGTTAGTTGCCTAATTCACCCCCCCAATCTTGCATGACATCTCAATTTTTAGCCTAGAGGTATCCATCCCAACCACTCTAAATAGCGTCGGCTCAACGGCGGTGAAGCCAAAGATCCAAATTGAGCCAACCGGCTTCGATACCACTTGTAAGGGACCGTGACGCCTAAGAGGAGGTGAATTAGGCAACTTAAAATTCTACTTCTAACTGAGGCCTCAAATTCCACCAAGTCAAAACCTATGCAAAAAAGTAATCTATCTAAATGTGCAACTACGGTTTTGCTAGGTGTGTTGCTATCTCTACCGCAAAAGAGTTATGCAACCTAAGTTCCAATCATATCGACTAGCCTATTAACTAAGCTAGAAAAGTAAAGCACATAACCAAGGTAGCAATATAAATGTGGAAGTAAAGATGAGGTAGAGATGCAAACTCCCGTCGTTGACTCTAGTATTTTTACCAAGGTATCGAGAGGTGCTCAAGCTTCCCCCTAGTCCTCATTGGAGCCCCTTGCAAGGAATCCCTCGCAAGGGCCAAACTCCCAGTCGGGTAACTCCGTGGATAGCCCCGGGCCTTCCCCATGCGCAAGTGGGTCTCTAGTGTGCCTTTGGGCAAGCCTCTCCCGGACCGCTCCCCGCTGTCTTCACTATCAAGCTTCCGGTCGAAACACCATGGGCCTTGTTCCCTTTGGTACACGGTGGCAGCCACACCACAAACACGGTTTGTGTGCTCTCACAAGACTACAAGCACCTTGGGTTTAGATGTATGCAAATCTCACTAGCAACTAGACCTAATCTTAGAGCAAGCGCATATGAGCGTGGTCTAACTAACCTAAGCACTTCGCAAAGCACCTACGCTAATCACCAAGTGATCTTTAAGCTCTATGCATGTGGACAACACAAATGAGGTGTAGCAACACCCTCCTATCTTCCCTGAGCTCCCTCTTTTTCCAAATGGCCGGTTGGGCTGATATTTATAGCCCCAAAGTGAAGAACTAGCCGTTGTGCCTGAGATAGTCATCTCTACGAGATCACCAGATAGGGCAGTGCCTAGCACCGAACAGGGCGGTGCCCTGCCACGTTAGCGAGCCGTTGATCACAGACATCTAACCGTTGGGGTACTGTTCATCGGGCGGTTGTTGGTATTTATTAACTTGTCACTTGTTTATGTAGCCACCTAATGTTGTTGGCATTTCTTAACATCACTTTTGCTAAGTTGTCATCCCTAACTATGATGCCAGAAATGCTTGTTAGTACTACCTAGCTCCACCTCTGGAATGACACTAAGAAATACTTTAGTATTTTATGTGACTAGAATAAATATAAATATAAATATAAATATAAATATAAATATAAATATAAATATAAATATAAATATAAATATAAATATAAATATAAATATAAATATAAATATAAATATAAATATAAATATAAATATAAATATAAATATAAATATAAATATAAATATAAATATAAATATAAATATAAATATAAATATAAATATAAATATAAATATAAATATAAATATAAATATAAATATAAATATAAATATAAATATAAATATAAATATAAATATAAATATAAATATAAATATAAATATAAATATAAATATAAATATAAATATAAATATAAATATAAATATAAATATAAATAAGCGTACAGATAATTATACCACTGTAGCACTTCACCCGGGAGTATTTCAGGTATCATTATTTATATTTTTACCATAGGAAAGGACGGGCAGTAGAAATATATTGATAACTTATACTTTTGATGGAGAAATAAACCATAACGAACTTCTACTCACAATAGGGTAAGTCAAGAGATAAATGTATATATGAATGGTAAGTAATAACTGATCATTAATCACTCAGAGTACTCCTTTCTATGGCATTAGCATTGCTAAGTAGAATATTAGAGGAATAATCTCTAAGTCATTCTTAATTACAAGCCAAAACATACGTTGATTAGTGCAATTACACTTAGTAGTTGTTGACATTTCTTAGCATCACTTGAGTTAAGTTGTCATCCCTAACATGATACTAGAAATGTGGTTGTACTTATAATCATGACTCTTACATAAAATATAGAATAAAGGTTATCTGCAAGCGCACAGATAAAATACACCCGTTGTAGCATTTCACTCAGGAATGTTCCAGGTATCGTTATTTATACTGACCACTGGGAGCTTAACATGTTTTAAAATGAAAGAATGATATGGCTAGAAAGAATATCAAATATACATACTCATGATAAAGATTAAATAACTACTCTTATCTTTACAGGGGTAAAACAATAGATAAATGATAGATATATAATAAGATAACAATGGGTATTCCAGAATGAGAGAGAGACTCATAAATCAAATAGAGTTAATCAGGAGATAAGTTAAGAGATACGAATCTTAAGTTATTTCATATTTACCAAGTCTTTTGTTCACTCTTGTATATACACTATCATTTATAGCATAATCAATCCTTCATCTATGCATACGGAACATTACTAAGGAATATCAAGAACAGAGCAATCCTTTCCTTGTAACCATGTTCTACTTGGCCTATATTCGACTCAACAGGAATATCACACCCGCGATCTACCACTTGATGTCCTAGAATATAGGGTGCATTCGCAGGTAAATTTAATATAAGCACCACGCCTACATCATATCTACCACCTAATCTAATCCAGAATTAAACTAAGTGCTTTGCGAACATATGCATAAAATCATTACTAATCATGACTATATCAAATATACAATTAGAATAAACTAAGTAGGAAATAAATAGAAACATAATGATATTATTGAAGTAGCACAAAGTCGAACAATGAGATTACAATATAATTACCAAATCTCCCGACAGCGATCCGGAATCTTGAGCAACACCCAACTCTTCTTATATCTAGATAGATCTAAACCCTAAACTTGAAGTAGAGCTCTAATCTCTCTCTAGAAACCCTAATTCTAATCTTGTCTTGACCTTATGATGATGGATGTCTTAGGGGAGGTCTGGGTCTGGTTATATAGTCCGTAGGATGAGCCGCAGCCCTCGGATCAAACCGACTTGAATCAAGGGTCAAAATACGACGTAGAGGTCGGTTGGATTGCGTCACACGAAGGAAAAGGCGGTTGGCCTCTGGGCCAGGCCGGCCAGCCTGAGGGGGGCTAGGCGACCTCCTTTGATGGCCTCTTGGTCTCCGCATCGATCCCGTGTCTTCTTGTGCCTTCTAGAGACTTCTAGTATGTCCTTTCAACGCGATCAAGTTTCGTGGCATTTCATCAATTTAATCCTTGTTTTCGTTCTCTCTGAACAATCCCTGTAGAAAATAGTAATTCACCAAAACTCATGGAATTTGTTAGTAATAACGTCCTATGTTTCTATTGGTGATCATTTTCTAGTACAAAGTTGATGATTTGTGATAGGTGATAACTATTGTCAACAGTAGTCATGGCTAAAATCAACTTCATATCTATACATGAGGGATATTACTAAGAAAGATTAAGAACAGAGCTTGTCTTCCTTCGTAACTAGATCCTACTTGTCCTATATTCAGGGAGTGGACTACAAAGGACTCTACGGAAGTGTCACATCCGCGATCTACCTCATGGCCTGAAATATGGGGTGCATCCGCACTTACACAATGTCGTCCGCTCACCCCTGGTACCTTAGAGTGAGCGCTATACGATCTTATGCTTGAACATGATGATAATCTAACTATACTAAGCATATAATCAAAGTGGACGATGAACATGATAACTAACGACATGAATAATATTAAGAACAATGTCAAATCAATTATAACAAACATATGAATAATGAAAGATACAAAAGAGGATACAAGGGGCTATACCAAGCCACACTCTTAACAAGATCCAGAATTCAAGCGAAGCTTGCCTTCCTCTAGACATAGTCTAGCTAGCTATGCCCTAGAATATGGTGGAGCTCTGAGGATGATTAGGGTTTCTGTCTTCTTGACTGACTTGATCAGGGTTTGATGATTTAGGGAGGGGGTAGAAGCTGGGATATATAGGCCGTAGCATCCATTCTGAGCCCTTGGATCAAACCGACTTGAAAGGACAGCGTAGATACAAACCCTAAGGCGGTGGAGAACCGACATTCGAAGGAGGAGGTTGATAGTGGGACCAGGGGGCTGGCCGGCCGGCCCCACCTAGCGACGTCTCACTGTCTTCTTCGGTGGTTTGGCTTCTAGTGTCCTCTAGAACCTTTTGGAGTTGTTTTCACCATGGATAAGCATGATTACTTCTGACATCTATGTCCACCTTGATGGTTTTCTAGATAAACCCTGCTGAAAACACAGATTCACCAAAACTCCTGAAATTTGTTAATTTAAACCTCTAAACCTATGTTGGTGATTATTTTCATGCCCTTATTCAAGTGCTATTGATGGTTTATAATGTTTGTTAACTACCATCAACAAACTCCCCCAAGCTTAACCTTTGCTCGTCCCTGAGCAATGCTAAACTCAGCACATGGATCAGGAGTTGCTTCAATGTTTTCACTCCTCAAAAGTACACATGTGTTCAAACAAAAATTCTCCTCCGGATTAAAATAAGCATATTTGGCTTTCAAACTTACCCATATTACCTTTAACCATGGAGCTTCTTAGCTTTCACTTGAGTCTTGAGCATTTGAAAGACAGAACGATCAAGTTAAGCACTATGTCTCAAGTTCTTTGCTCAACCATTATTTTGGAGTTTTTATAAGTTTTTAAAATAAAATTTAGAGCTTCCTTTTTATGATAATCTCAAGTCTCTCAATATATGTGGTATTTGTGGATCCTAACCAAGGCAATAGTGATGTTATGCCTTTCTCTTCCTACAACTAAGGCTTATATGGAGCTTATAGGAGTGGAGATAGCATGAAAGAGCATACTTGTAATACATGTATTGTAAAGTCAAACCTCAGATCTAAAGAGAGTTGAGTCATACAATCAAATCAAGATGTGCATGTGTGTGGATGTATGATGGATATATATGGTGGCTAACCTAATTCTACTATGCTCCTTGAAAACTTATCTCTCTTTTGAAACTAAAAAACAACTTTGCAAAAAAAAACACAGGCTATCTTATTCATCTCTCTTTTTTTCTTTTCTCCTTTTTTAGGCAGGCATCTGAGTACCCATTGTTTTCAATATCTCAGACACTTGCCCATTTTTTCCTTAATTTTCATAAATAACTTTTGCATAGCCCCCATGCTTCTTTCTTTTACAACAAAACTTTTAAGAGATAGCAATAAGAACTTGGAGCTTTTATTTGGTGAAAAATTCTATCAAATTTTTTTTGGTGTTTACTCTCAGTGTAGGAGTAAAACATTTTTTAGTGGATCTAGATGGAATGGCATATTTTTGCGTCTACCCTAGTGTAGGAGTAGTGCATATGTGGGTGATGTGTACGCAATCTTTATTTTAAGAGTATGACAAACCTCTCATAAGGATCAACAAAGCTTGACTAAACTCAATGCAAAACAAGCAGCATATATGAATAAAAGTTTTTCTAGTCTAAATATCATATTTGGCTCTAGTAGGAATTCGAACTTTGTCATACAAGAACTCATCATGTAGCATTTTTATATTTTTCAAAAGATAAATCTCCTAAACTTTAGTATCACTTGGAACAAGATAAACAGTAGCTCAGACCTTCTCATATTATATCTGTCAATTACTTGGACTTAGATCAAGCATATGTTACCCACAAATTTCAAGTTCAGAGTAAATTCTTATATCAAAATAGTCTTATCCAAAACTTAAGAGAATTTAAGGCTGAAAACTAGGTATTTGAAAGGAATTACAACAGATCAACTATTCATCATTTCCATATTAAGAGATTATCCTCATAGTCCTTTTATTTATTTAGCTCTTAAAAATCAAACTTAAAGAAATCTAGACACACTGTTTATTTTCCTTTTATTTTTAAATCACACCAAGCTAATATATAGTTATCACAAAGATGAAATTTTTATTTTGCTTTTAGTTATGCATCTTTTTTAACTAGGAAATGTAAAACAAACTTAAGAATAACAAAAGGAAAGAAATACTTAGCTAGATACACGGGGGATGCTCTTCCCCCAAGTTGAATGTTGTTGTGGTCAAATGTTGAAGTTGAGTGATCCTTCTTAGAGCAGTCTTGTCAGCCGATGTCCTTCTCATTCATCAGGTAAAGTGAGATGGATGCAATTAGGTAACTTGCTCTTATTCTTGTGCATCATCCTGCAGAATGTCAATAAGAACACCAAAACTCGTGGAGCGGATTAGGATAAAAGGGTTAGCGGTCAGCCATCTTGAGTTTAGTTGTTCTTGAGATTAGAATTTTTTTTGAAGTGGTAGAATTCAACAGGATGTCTATCTAGTATTTTTAGCTTTTTCGAATATAATGCATACATGATATTTTAATTTTATGCCACCAGGTGTTCTTGTGGGTCTTTACACGCCGTAGAGATTATTCATATGAGGCTTAAGATTTTATAATGCAACAATGAATTTTTATTTTATTTTCTAAGTGCAAAGCAAATCAGAAAAGTAAATATGCTAAAGTAAAATAATTCATGTAATGAGAAAAAATAAATATGGATAACTATCAAATTTACCTCCTGGTGAGGGTTTAGATTTTTAAGTCCTCCGGACAGGACTCTTCTCCTATCTTGTTCATTCTCTAGGTGCATCTATCAATCCCGAGATGGAGACCTTGATGGTTGCACCTCTCATGATGGTGATTCTGATGATGACGCCACCTTTTCCTTTCACACCTGTTTGGTTTGTGGACTCAAATTTGGCGGAGTAGGTTCATCCTTCATAGTTTCTTCATCTTCTTTATTTTCATTCTTTGGGGATTGATTCCTCCGGTGTCAGGATGTTCAATGTCTCCTCTTGGAGAGGGTCTTCTTTGGTTGTTCATAAGTGGTATAACTATTAAAATAGCAGCGTGCCTTTTCTCCTAGGAATTGGAAGTGGACTTGTCTAGATCCGATGTAGATGATCGCATTAGTCGTGTTGAGAAACGGTCTTCCAAGGATGATGGGTATGTCTTCTTCTTCTCCCATGTCTAGAACTATAAAGTCGGTAGGGACATAGTGATCATGTATTCTTACCATGATATCTTTTGCTATTCCCTCCAAAAATTGAATTGATTGATCCGCCATCTACAATTGCATATATGTAGCGAACAAAGGTTCATTGCCAAATAAGTATTCATACATTACCTTGGACATTATGTTGACACCTGACCCAATATCACAGAAGGTCTTGTGGAATATTCTTTCTCCAATGGTACACTCGATCATGGGTACTCTTGGATCATCCTTCTTAGCAAGGAATGGTGAAGCGAGGAGGTGGTCGTACTCTGATCGAAGTGTGTTTATCATGTTGACTGATTCTTCTTGTGGTTGCCTGGCCTTGTTCTTCCTTCTTCTCCGGTTATTTTTCTTCTTGCTCATTGTTGTTTCTTTGGGCAGGTACGACATCTGTGGATGACTAGGAAATTGCAAGATATGATTCTTGAAAGTGAATTTCTCCTTTCTATCCTTGATTGCGAAGCAGATCTTTGCACTGTCCGCGTAGATGATGGCTTTAGCGATGCTTAGGAAAGGTCAGCCCAAGATAATGGGTGCCCTTATTGAAAGGTCCATGTTTGGTTTTGTTAATTGAGTGACAACCTAGGTGGACTAATTGTATTTAATGTAAAATACATAGGTGATTAGTCCACAAGTACATCATGTGTGAGCAACCTATGCCATGAAAGTGAAATGGCTTGGATATGTTGCAAGGCTCACACATGTGATGAAGGAGCTCATTGCATATGAGACATGATATGGAGTCATGTGATCAAGGTGGAGAAGATCAAGATAAGGCTTGGCTCTACAGACCAGTTGTAAGTGTGAAGGGCAAGTTGAGTGGTGACTTTGTGCCAATGGACTGAAGTAACGGTAAAGAGCAAGTGAAGTCAAAATCGATTAACCAATACGGTCATGTGATGATATGAAGTGGATCATATCATTTATGATTGGTTGGTGTATGTGTTGCATCAACATTGGAGGAGATGGAATGGAATGCGCAAGGCAAAGGTATAACCTAGGGCATTTCATTTCATGGGTCATAGGTGTGTAGATAAGTTTATGACTGGGTTTAGGATAGATGGCCATACTATCAAGAGGGGCAAACTCGTTTGCATATCAGTCATTTAGTGCCACTCGAGTGATCAAGCTTTGCATCGTTTTTAGGATCGAGCAGCGTGGTGAATTGAGCGCTAATCCTTTAGAAAATGTTTGTAAAAAGCTAACACACGTGCACAAGGTGATGATTCACTTGGTGGTGTTGGCATATTTGCAAAGGAGAAGTTGTTAGAGTTGATTTGGATCAACTTGGTGAAGTTGGAGAAGAAAAGGAGAAGAAAAGAGCTAGTTTGGGTTGTCCGAGGGTCAAAAAACGCAACCAAACTTGTACCCAACACGCAGTCCTTCATGGGAGGTGGCACCACCCTTTTCGATGTGCACCGGACAGCCTAGGGCGGTGGCACCGTAACCCCTTGCACGGTGCACTGCCACCCCCCTGCAACATGCCAATTTCAGCAGCAGCACCCTTTTATATTTTGGGCATAACTCTTAGCTCCGAACTCTGATTTTAATGATCTAGGACTTTTTAGAAAGCTAATAAAATGCTCTGCAATCTTGATGTGGAGGAAGTTGATTTGGAGAATGTTTTGGTCACCATACTGTCCAATGACCATGGCGGTGTGGCACCGCCCCTTTTTCTAGAGAGGGGGAAACTCGTCAGGGGGCCCGCCACCCCTAAGGCGGTGCACCACCCCCCTATGTCTAGTGCTAGGGTCCCAATAGCTAGTTTGAAATAGCTATTTCAATTCGATCGTTGGGCACCGCCACCCTGTGTCCGGTGACCGCACGTTGCTGTCTGGTGACCACGCAGAAATGTGTTACTTAGCTTCAACGGCTCTATTTTGCTTGGGGGCTATAAATAGAGGTGGAGCTCAGGCTTGGCTGAGGTTGAGCACCTTGGGGATGTGTTGCCCTTGCGTGTGCTTGGTTTGAGAGCCCTCTAACTCACTTGTGCTTGCGAGAAGTGTGAATCCATTGTGAGTGAGTGATTCTAGTACGTTGCATTGTGAGATTGCATCGAGTGACACTAGGTGATCTAGTTATAAGCCATTGGTGCTTGTTACTCTTGGGGGTTGCCACCTCCTAGGTGGCTTGGTGGTGGTCTCCATTGAAGCATGCAAGGAAGATTGTGCGGTGCTCCTTAGACGAGATTGTGAGGGGCATTGTGCTCGCCCCACGGGAGGCGCAAAAAGAAACTCTAGTTGAGCATGTCATTGAGCTGCCCTCACTTGTGGGTAGGTTCTTATGGTGCCCAACATGTGGGCTTGGCGGGTGATGCCAATTAGCTACCGAACCACCAAGTGAGCGGTCGACACAACGGGGACTAGCATATTGGCAAACACATGAACCTCGAGAGAAAAATCACCATGTCAACATTGTTCTTCCCGTTGGTTTGCATTCCTCATACACAAGCTTGTATTTACTTTCATATATATTGTGCTTGTGTAGTTGCTCTTGTAATTAGTTAGCTTGTGTAGCTTGCTAGTTACCTTCTTACTTGTATAGCATAGAAGTAGCTTCCTTGCGTGACTAATTTAGTTTGAGTAACCTTGTTAGTCACATTGCTTAGTTTATGTAGCTAAGTAATTTGCGCTCTATAATTTAGCTTGTGTAACCTTTTTATTGAGCATTGCTAGTGAGCTTAGGTGGCTTTGTGCTTTTGCTTACTAGCATGTGTAGGAGCTCCCCCATTGCTTGAAGTACTAGTGGCATAGGTTTGTGTGACCTTGCTTCTAGAATTGGTTAGGTGAGCTCTAACTAGCACGACACCTTAGTTGCCTAATTAGGATCTTTTTAAGGTGATTGTGAACTTAGATAGAGGGGTGTAGTCTTGCTAGACCGATAGTTTTAATTCCGCATTTATTTCAGTTAGCCGACACGACTAATTTTAGAAAGGACTATTCACCCCCTCTAGTCTGTCATCTCGACCCTACACTTACATCTCCATCTGTTTCTAAAACCACAAAATCTGTGGGAACATATGATTATCCCACTCGAACAATAGTATCTTCAAGAACTCCCTTGGGGTAGCAGAGTGACTAATCTGCAAGCTGCAAACACATATTTGTGTACAACAAAGTATCTCCATTAATTTTATCATAAATTACCTTTGTTATGATGTTGACACTTGCTCCGAAGTCGTAGATAGCTTCTTAGAAAATGTGAGGTCCACTGGCGATGAGGATGACAAGTCTGCCTGAATCACCTTTTTTTACGCAAGGAATAGTCTATCCACCTTCCCGTCGATGGTTGTATACTGTAGTATGTTGTATTGTGAATATCGACAAGATTTGCTATTTCTAGATCTTTCGGTTGCCCTAGAATCTTACCTTTGTCGGTCAAAGGAACAGTGGCCGCCAACTGAGCTATTTATGATTCTATCATTTTATTAAAGCTATGCTGGTTTTTAATGGCAGAGGAGAAGCGATCCATTCTATTATTTATGTTTTCTAAGATTTTATCATTAGAAGCTAACTTTCTAGACAAGCACTCCATAATTTTAGCTTGGCCAGAAATTAATTCTCTCAAGGGTGGTTCATTATTAAAATTATTGTAATTATTATCTTGATAGTTACCTTGGTAGTTCGGCCTTTGTTGCTGATTTCATCCTTGATTCTGTTGAGGACGATAGTTATTGTTGTTGATGAAGTTCACATCCTCATGAGTTTCAGGACAGTTGTTCCCTAAATGCCCAGTGTTTCCACATTCTTCACATGTCATGCGAAAATCATGAATGTGCATGACTTCTTGCTTCTCATTAGCTTGGTCTTCGAGCTTCTTCATCAGCAGATCCATCTTGGTAGACAGCATGTCTACCTCCTTAATTTGATGCATACCTCCACCTCTCTTGCGGTTCTGAAGACGTTCTTCATTCCAACCTTGGTTGGAGGCCATCTTCTCCACGAGAGTTGTTGCACCTAGGATTGTGAGTGATAGAAAAGCACCTCCAGCAGCAGCATCCATATTCTTACAGGTGTTGTTGGTCAACCCGTGGTAGACAGTCTGCATGAGTAGCCAATTCTCCATTCCATGCTGAGGGCATTCTGATATGTAATCTTGAAAGCGTTTTCATGCCTCAGGGATAGATTCATTGTGTTGCTGTTGGAAGCTTGCAATTCTCCCACATAGAGCATTGGTCTTGCCTATGGGAAAGAACTTTACTAGGAAGGCAGTGGAGTAGTTCTCCCATGTAGTATTTCTATCTTTGTTGGCATAGAACCATTGCTTCACTTCCCCAGAAGTGAGAATGGGAAGAGGTGGAGTAATATGGCGTCTCTAGAAACCCCTTTGATGGTGAAAGTGCTGCAGATCTCTAGGAAATGTTTGAGATGATCACTCACATCTTCATGTGTCTTTCCATAAAACTGGCTAGCTTGCACCATGTTGATGAGAGCTGGCTTGAGCTCAAAAGCATTGTCTCCGACATTGACCGCCGATCCAGTACTGATGTTGGTCGTAGTTGGAGCAGAGAACTCACGGAGTGTCTTGTCAGCCATGGCTTCGAAAACTGGTGTTAAGCTTCGCCTTATCTGGTTGTCTTCCAATTCTAAAGCTAGAACTTTTTTGAGTTTAGCTCTAGTTGTCCTAATTAATGCTTCTGGATCTTCAATGTAGTTTATCGGAAGGTCAAAACCGGTCATACATTACCCTGCATAAGATATAAAAAGTAGATAGAACAAGGGTAAGCCTGTTTGAGCAGGGGTATATGGTTATCTCGATCACATCAATAAGTACAAGTTTATCAATATTTCCTTACTGCCTAGCTACCTTCCCCGGCAACGACGCTAGAAATGCTTGTTATTATTTATTAACTTGTCACTTGTTTATGTAGCCACCTAATGTTGTTGACATTTCTTAATATCACTTTTGCTAAGTTGTCATACCTAGCTATGATGCCAGAAATGCTTGTTAGTAATACCTAGGGCCACCTCTAGAATGACACTAAGAAGTACTTTAGTATTTTATGTGACTAGAAAGAATATAAATATAAATATAAAGGGATCTGCAAGCACACAGATAATTATACCATTGTAGCACTTCACCCGAGAGCATTCCAGGTATCGTTATTTATATTTTTTCCATAGGGAAGGACAAGCAGTTGGAATATATTGATAACTTATACTTTTGATGGAGAAATAAACTATAACCAACTTCTACTCACAACAGGGGTAAGTCAAGAGATAAATGTATATGAATAGTAAGTAATAACTGATCATTAATCACTCAGAATACTCCTTTCTATGACATTAGCATTGCTAAGGAGAATATTAGAGAAATAATTCCTAAGTCATTCTTAATTACAAGTCAAAGCATGTGTTGATTAGTGCAATTACACTTAGTAGTCATGACTAAAATCAACTTCATATCTACATATAAGGGATATTACTAAGGAAGATTAAGAACAGAGTATGTCTTCCTTCATAACTAGATCCTACTTATCCTATATTCGGGGAGTGGACTATAAAGGACTCAACGGGAGTGTCACATCTACGACCTACCACATGGATCGGAATATAGGGTGCATTCGCAGGTAAACAACGTATAAGCACCACGCTTACACAATATCGAGACCACTCACCCCTGGTACCTTAGAGCGAGCACTATACAAACTTATGCTTGAACATAATGATAATCTAACTATACTAAGCATATAATCAAAGTAGACGATGAACATGATAACTAGGAATATGAATAATATTAAGAACAATGTCAAATTAATTGTAGCAAACATATAAATAATAAAAGATACAAAAGAGGATACAAGGGGCTATACCAAGCCACGCTCTTGACAAGATCCGGAATCCAAGCGAAGCTTGCCTTCCTCTAGACCTAGCCTAGCTAGCTATGTCGTATAATATGGTGGAGCTCTGAGGATGATTAGGGTTTCTGTCTTCTTGACTGACTTATCAGGATTTGATGATTGAGGGAGGGGGGTAGGGCTAGTATATATAAGCCATACCATCCATTCTGAGCCCTCGGATCAAACCGACTTGAAAGGACGACGTAGATGCAAACCCTAAGGCGGTGGAGAACCGACATTTGAAGGAGGAGGCTGATAGTGGGACCAGGGGGCCAGCCGGCCTGCAGGTGTGGCCGAGCGGTGTCTCGCTGTCTTCTTTGGTGGTTTGGCTTCTGATGTCCTCTAGAACCTTCTGTAATTATTTTCGCCGCGGATAAGCGTGATTACTTCTGACATCTAGGTCCACCTTGACAGTTTTATGGATAACCCATGCTGAAAACACAGATTCACCAAAACTCATGAAATTTGTTAGTTTAAACCCCTAAACCTATGTTGGTGATTATTTGCATTCTCTTATTCAAGTTCTATTGATGGTTTATAATGTTTGTTAACCACCGTCAACAACGGTGCGCCACCACCCTTAGGGCGGTGACCAGGGTGGTGACCAAGTCCCCCTTTGCTGCTCTCTAGAAAATTAGGGCGGTGGCATTGCCACCCCCTATCCGATGCACCGTCACCCCATGGTGGTGACCAGGGCGGTGCACACAGTGCTGTCTGATGCCCCCCTCTTCTCCAGCTGCAGCAGCCCTCTGTTTGGTAGCACCAGCACCCCCTGGCGGTGCACCGCCATGCCTAGGGTGGTGCCCCCTCTTGTTGTTTCTTCGCGTTTCTTTGTCGGGGCTTGGTCATCTTCGCGTCTTGGACTCCTTGCTTCACTTCTAAGCTGTCAACACCTCCTCCAATGTCTTCTTTTGAGTATTGATCATTTTCTTCATGTTCGAAACTTGGTCCAAGTCCGCGTTGCATCCTATTGAACTATGAAATAAACACTAGCAAACACATTAGTCCAATTTGGTCATGTTGATCATCAAATACCAAAATTCAAACTAAATGGGCCTAGGGTCCATTTTCCTTACACCTACAACGCTGGCAAATCTCATCGAGAGAACCATTGGACAGCAAGGGGTTGAAAAGACTAGAAGTGGAAGATAAAAAGTAAGATAGGTTAGTTCTTATCGATTTGATAGATGAATCTCTCAACCATCCGTGCATATAAATAAAGAGGATGATCTTATTCCAGTAGAAAACTTATTCTACACGTAATTTACGAGTCTCCTGTAAGATCAGATCAGCTTGGACCAGTTTTTACTGGTCATGGAGTGACCTCTGCTAAAGCCGTCATGGGACCACTGTCCTAAGCCGATTTCACCTATCTCTGCGGCTCTGCCCACATGCAAGCACAAACCAGCCTAGGCTGTTGTTTCCTAGGTTTTGTCAATCTTAGCCAAATTGAGCTAAAAAAAATCTTTTCATGTGCACAAATTTTTTTAGTCCATCTTTAACTCTTCCAATCATATTTTAGCTGTCAACAGGAACCAAACCTCTTGCACTCTCTTCATTTGCCTCGTCTCAGCCACTAACCAAACGGCTCCACCTCCACCTCGCCGAAGAAAGGTTCTCGCTCCACCACACGCTCATATGAGCGGATGAGCCCAACCTATCAATGCGAGGTCAAGCCTGTGTTGTACGGTTGAAGCTAGCCCATGTCAGGCTAATTTTTATTTGGATTAAGTCTCTTTTACGTCCTTAAATTATTTTTAGTTGTCTGATTTTCTATTTTGAACTATAAAAATGGAAAATCTTATCCCTCCTTGACTCTCAAAACCGTTTAAATTACTTCTCCGACCACAGTTAGAAGTGCTTTTGAAGGTAATAATTTCATATTTTTTTAGTAAAAGTAATCTAATAAATACTAGATAAGGCTTCCAACAACAAATCATTTTAGTCCTAAGCAAGCTGGGGTAGGCTAGAGTCGAAGCCCAACATGAGACCCTAGTCACGGTTCAGGCACATCAATAGTTGCTTTCCAAGCACTCCTATCTAAACAAAGATCTCTAGGTATATCCCAACCTTTTAAATCTTTATTTAGATAAGGTTTCCAAGCCATGAAAATGTCTCTAAGCTTCTAAAAATTCTAAAAAAAAGTCTAGAGATAGATTGGGACATGACAAACCAAATAAAATATCTAAACCTTGTGAGAATATCTCTAGAAGCTTCCAAAAACCATATTCATCTCTAAGAAAATGGGGAAAATATCTAGAAAACTATGGAAAATTACGAAAATTTTCTAATTAGTGTCTAAGCATGTTTTGAAAAGATTTCACAACAAATAAGGAAGATGCAACATGAATGCATTAAACATTAAATATATGTTGTATTCGTGCCGGTTGCATCTCAAATTTTTGGTTTGGAAAAGTTTTAAAACACATTTAAACATCCATTAGAATGTTTTGCTCATTTTCTAGATTTTTGGGATATTTTTTTCCAATTTTCCTAGATCTAATCTAATTTTTGGAAGCTTCTAGAGATATTTCATGAGCTCTAAATATTTTATTTACATTTATCATAACCTTATATTTCTACAAATTTACTTGAAACTTTATAAATCGTCAAACATTTTGTGGTTTAAAACCTTATAGGGTTTTTATTTGATTTTTTAAATTAAGAGAGGATGAAACCGCCTTGAAATCCACCACTAGCTGGAGCAGGTGAAAATTTAAACAATTTTAAGAGTTGGGGAGGTTAGATGTCGGTTTTGGCTTTTGAAGAGGAAAATGACCACGATAATGGTCAAAAATGACTTTTCTCTCCTTTTTCTTTATCCACATATAAAATGTTTTTTCTCTTCTTTTTCTTTATCAACACATTGTAAGGGCCAAGGGATTGCAACCTTTTCTTATTTGCATGTTCCCCTATTTCTCAAGGTTGATTTTATTGTTTCTGTGTGAAGATCGAGTAACAGACAACTAATATAATAGATTTGAAAACATCGTCAAATTCTAGTTTAATTTTGTACAAATGTTATCAAAACCTTCCTGACGTCTTAGATTTATTCTGTCCACCTGTTTGCAGAATAGCATAAATTTTAAGGATGTCAAATTGCCAGCTGGCTTTATCAAAAAGCTAGCAGCCGCGTGCTGTTTCTATCTTACAAGTAGGATCAACGCACTCACAATTCGTTAGGTATCAACAAATATGCATGATGCTGTCCAACACCAAAGAATCCATAAGAACCATATAATCAAACACAAAAGTATAACATAAGACCATTTAATCAAACACAAAAGTATAACACAAGTTCATGATAATGCTAACAGGAGAAAAGCCCAACATGTTAGCCAACATTTAACATAGCAGGATGCTATGCTAACAGAAGAAAAGCTCAACACGTTTGCCAACATTTTACGTAGCAGGCCGAACACATTAGGGCCTTGTTCACTTCCACATCCCAACCCAAAATATTTCATCTTCCACCCATCACATCAAATCTTTCTGACGCATGCATGGATCATTAAATATAGGTAAAAAAGATAACTAATTGCATAGTTTGTCTGTAAATGTCGGGATGAATCTTTTGAGCCTAGTTAGTCCATGATTGGACAAATTTTGCCAAATAACAACGAAAGATGCTACAGTAACTTTTCACCTACTTTTCGCGAAGTGAACACACCCTAGACAATAGTTAACACACTCAGCAGGCCCAAGTTACAGAATACATCAACATTACAGTCTCAACACGTTAGAAACTACTTATTTACAGTCCAATAATAACCTTAACATCACTACTCTGATGTAGTTAAACCGAGGCATACAGATCCTGCCATAATCAAACCTTAAGTTGCCATGAGCTCACTTAAAAGTCCATTATTGACCAAGCAACCTTCACCCGCATCTTAGTGACACCAATAATTATGACTTTTTCTTCTCTACCGTTGATCTTGGGAGTAAAATCAATGGTTCGTCTAGACTTACCATCACTGGTTTCAGCAACAATTATCAGCATATCCTTCACATAGACAGATAAGACGGATCGCATAAGCTTCATAGCTCCAGTGCCATCACCAGTCATGCCACCAACCACTTGACTATCGTAAAGCACAATGCTGTTCAGGATATTGGTGGTATGGGCAGTGATCTTTCCATTAAAGTCTCCTTGTAGAACTTCAATAGCAATAGTACCCTCCACTGAATCTTTCACAACTCCATACAGCACATCCACAGTACTAAGCCTGGTAGCAAGAGAGCCACTTTCAATCTCACATTGCTCCAAGTCTCGACGTTCTATGCCAGGGATCGATAAGATTCCTTTACTGAGTACTTTGTCCTGCCCGTGATGATCCTTAATCTTCAAATCAATTTCAACATAATTCTCACCTATCAACGCAAGTCCCCGTTTCGGACCTGTCAAGACCAAAGAATCATCCTACGAAAATGTTTATATAATAGGTTAGTGTTATATTATATTTCAGTGAATACAGAATGCTGTAAGCAAAATAGAAAATATTAAAGCAAAACTGCATAACTGCTGCCATAGATGAAACAGTTAATGATCTGTTTACGTGTGATATCATGAGATGTAGGTTCAAATAGTAGTACCATTAAGGTTGATGTCAAATATAATAAAAATGTGATCTATAATTTTTCCAATATAAGAAGAGATATTATACCAAAGGATCCAAATATGTAGTTCATCGATATTACACATACTACTTAGATATTAGGTTCACATAAATTGTTGAAAAATGTTAACTTTAGATTTACTCTGTTCCATACAATATCCAAACCACACCATAAAAACAGTAATATACTTCTATTGGACAACAATTGGATGTTGTCCAAGGAGGATGTTGCACCATCTAGTTCTCTCTACCAGTTCCCATGGACCTTGGGATGGTAATTGTGTCTACAAACAAGCAGCAAGAAAATAACACATCACAAGTTTATGCTTCATTCTGGACAATGCAATTTAGTAACATTTAGATACTACACAATTATCTAACATTGTGATGATTATTGATCAGGACAGTGTAAATCTCCAACTTTCAGCACCATAAATGAATTCAGGACAAGGGACGAAGACGAACATCACAAAACTGATGGAACAACTGATAAACATTAGCAGTTACATTACTGAACAATAGAAACAAATTGCAGGCCAGTATAATTTTAACTTAGCAATCCGTGGCTAACTCATGTAATGTGTACAAGCAGATCTTTGTTTACAGGAATAGTGTAAGCATGTGGCCAATGTACATACCTCAGAGTTGATGAGTTGGCAATGATCTCTGTCACAGCGGAAGACATAAACACACTTTTTGTCCAGACTGTCTCGAGCAATGACAGTGCCGTACACATGGATTGGGAAGCCAACATCAGAGGTGGCTATTCTCACAGAGAATATGTTTATTCCCTCACACAGCTCATAGTCATCCTTGTTTTTATCATGGTTCCGCTAGGCGGCGACTAGGCGGCGACTAGGCGCGACTAGGCGCTCGGCGAGGGGGTTCCGCCTCGCCTATGGGGGTAGGCGGACCCCTAGGCGGGCTGAGGTCGCCGGCGAGGGAGGACCAGGCGGCGGCTGTGGCAGAGGAGGCGGAGAAGCAGGGACGGGGGCGGCGGAGGGCATGAGCGGCGCGCTCCTCCCCGTCCGCTCGTCCCCGCCGGTTTTGGTGCTGCCCGCCTGGAGGCTCCTCCCCGCCGGTCGCACTGCTCCCCGCCTGGAAGCTCCTCCCCGCCGGCCGCCGGTCTCATCTTCCCGTCAGCGCACCCCTCCCCCAGGCGCATCCCTCCGTGACGGTCTCCTCCCGTCCTCCGGTCATCCCTAAGCAGCAGCAGCAGCACCAAGGTCAGTCGCCTCCACTGCTCTGCTTCTCTCTCCTGCTCGCTGCTCCCCTCCCCTGCTCAACGCCTAGAAAAACACCTAGGACTGCCTAGGCGCGGGCGCGACTAGGCGCTAGTCGGAGGGTCACCGCCTAGAATCCGCCTGGCGCCTAGCTGAACCTTGATTTTTATAGACAGCATCAGCAAATCTCATTGGACCACATGGCGCTGTGGTGTGGAAAAAAATAAAGTTAGGTCATCTACAAACTAGATTCATATATATACTCATCAGTTCCAAACTGTAGGCCGTTTTTGCATTTCTAGATACACAGTGTATATCTAGTGCATATAACAAAAAAATATATATTGAGGGAGTACTAACAATTGAAGATAGTATAAACAGTGAAGTCCACATGCACCAATTTAAGAGAAAAACTAGCATAGTGATAACCTCTGCTCGAATAGACAAACAAACAATAGCTTAAAGTGCAGATTAAACATACAAGTAGAGTATAATACTTTGGTCGTGTAAGCAACAATCAAGCAAAAACTTTTGTGATTTTTCAGGGATAACAAACAAGAAAGATGCAGTAGCTATGACCAAAGGTCAGGGCAGCGGGGACTGATCTGATCAGAATTGTATCGACCGACGGACATACACTCCTCGTCGAGATCGAATTTTGTGAGATCGACGAATTGTAGTCTGGTGAAGTATTCGCCCCCTTGCTTGGGATCGAAGTCGCGGATGCGATCTTCCGCCATCCGCTACCGATCGCGTTGTTCCTTCCGCCGTGCCTTCTCCCGCAGATACCGCATCCGCTCCGCCTCCTTGGCCAATCGCTCTGCCTCGTCGACAAAAGGTTCCAAGCCTGCCAGATTCATACAAGAATCCTTCACTGTAGAGGCGAGGCTGTTGGCGCCCCGGGGGAAACAGTCACCCCCGCGCATGCCTGCTTCAGAATCCAATACCAAGGAGGTGCGCAAGCTGGACAGCCGGGGGTGAAGTCGCGGCGCCCGCAAGACATGGATACGCTATCACCCGCCATGAACACGCCGCCGCCGTCGACCAAGGAAAGGGAAAAGAAGCGAACCTATCCGGTCGTCTGATCTAGGGTTTGAGATTTCCGCTCTAACGAGGACGAGAGCATTTACTATTCTGTGTATGTGGGCCTTCGCACTGATATGGGCCTTCGCACTGATTTTGGGCCTATCCAGCATTTTTTTTTATCAGCAGCAGGATGCTGCTAAGAGGGAGATCGACTCCCAAGTTACAAACGTCAGAGCCTCCTTGAGAGGACAACTGTGTACATGTCTCTCATTGGTACATGATATTCGTAAGTTGCTTATAGTACCTAATGAGTTCCTGAAAGCCTGATTAGCTAAAACATGAGCGGTGGTGTTTAGCTCTCTGTGAATCTTGAAGACTTTCCAATTGAAGCTTGCTGCAGCATTTATAAAGCTCTGAGTGAAGGGTTTGATGTCCCAATGTGGTGTCTCATCATATCTTGTTCCATTAAAGAAATTTGCCAGGAGCTGGTTGTCAGTGAGAAAAGATATTTCACTGATGCCCAGCATAGAACTAATCTTTGCAGCAAGGGCCATCGCCTCAGATTCAGCCATAAGGACTGAGGTAATCTTCTCAGTTTTTGCTCTTATGCAGTATTTGAGTCGTCGGTTGGGGTCCAGGAAGAAGATTCCTAACCCAGCAGATCTTGTGACATTGGAGTTTCCATCAAGTGTAGTTGAAGCATCCGAATAGCATCTTGGACCTGCAATCAAAGTAGGTAGCCTGCAAAAAATAGCATCAGGTGGGGGACCAATTCTGATTGGATTTGAGGGAGGGGCCTGAGATTGAGCTTGTCCTCTTGATTGAAAGCCTGCACAGAAAGGATTAACTTGCCCCTGTAGTAGAAGAGGAGTTGATTTGAGTAGCATCAGAGTCAAGTATAGAGACTTTTAGATCCGCCTCCACCGCATGATGTACCTGCAAAACAGTCCAGTCCTTTTTTTGGAAACGTAAATCATTCCTTGCCTTCCATAAATACGAGAGAGTAGTCATGATTCTCTGGAAATGAATCTCTGTGGTGTTCGAATTGATAATGCTGGCAAGAATTTCCTGTATTCCATCCTGTTCAAAAGGTAACAAGGAAGAGCGGAGTGGGGTTTTTGAAGAGAACCAGACCGCTCTAGCAAACTGACAATGAAAGAAAAGGTGAGCATCATTTTCAAGCATGTTACATCTGTCACAATTTTTACTTATCCTTGAAGAAAGATTCCCTGCTCGTGCTCCTGTGGCAATGGCTCTTCTAATGACTCTCCAAACAAAATCCTTGATGTTAGGCAGTAGGAATTTATGTTTCCAAGTTCTTTTGAGAATGAGCATAGCTCGATCGTTGATACCTCTTGAGCCTTGCCTAAAGTTATGAACCTACACTCGAGAGTTAAGGAAATTGAAAGCTTCTTTAGCAGAGCAAACCCCTTGGCAGCAGGCTTCCAGGTGATGATATCAGGGTTACTGGAGTGAACAATTTGGGTATTGCAGATCTTAGTAACAGCAAGGAAGCGAAAGCATTCAATTACATATCAGAGCGATGACGATCGCCCGGATTAGAGGTTACACAAGAATGAAGAAAAAAAAACACCATTGTTGCATACCGCTACCTCTCTGGCTAGCGTGCTTCACTACTTAATAGAGCTGGCTGGCTGGCTGGTTCTTGCCTCGGTTGTTCTCAGTGCTCTTCCCCTCCATTACATGATTGCAATGGGCCTGCATAAAACTGTGATCAAAGCTATTGACCGCCGTTGATGGGCGTTCTTTTGGATATTGCGAAGGCTCAGGCTTCTCAAAAAATAGTGAAGATTTGAATTTATGATAATGTTTTTGTGGTTTTAGTTTTAGAAACCGTTCACGTGTGTGCATGGCTGGGCTTTGACTAAAGTCGGTGTAGAAATCCTAATAAAAGAAATGGCAGGTGAAACAAAAAAGAAACACTACTCCCCTGTTCCAATTTATAAGAGGTTTTTAACTTTTCTAGTTGCTTTTATTATGTACTAGCAAACATGCCCGTGCAGCGGGAGAAAAAACTATACGGTCATATGAAACAACAATATAAACAATACATATCTATGTATGTTTTATTCTTCTTACAAAATTTCAAATCTACGTGATAACCATGACATTCATAATATAAGCTCGAGACATAATAGTCAACTTAGATATAAGAAGCAAAACTCATAATATAAGTCATTTGTGGACATAATCCTTGCTCCGTTACCGGGTCGGTCATCAGCTCCCGCGTGATCGGGGCACTTCAATGGCTCTAGGTTGACCCCCGCCGCGCACCTTGGCGGGAGCCTGTTTGACGTCGCGGCAGTGGTGGATCCAGAATGCAAATGACTATTAAATATTATGTTTGCAATTAATTTAGTCAAGAAAACAAAAGGCACATATTTTTGTCAAAATATCTTGATATTTTTTTAGCTTGAAACGGTAGGTGCTCTGCCTTTGCATTAAGTAGAGGTGAAAAAGAACATGTACAACAGGTTTACATGCTGGTTATACATTCCCATCCACCTGAAAGGTAGAAGCTAAAAAGATTTGAAAAAAAAGCACTGCAATTGCAGTCTGAAACTGTTGCTATGTTACAAAAATATCTAGATATAATAAACCATATATTTTTGTAAAAATATCCAGATATAATAAACCATCCTTACTTAGGATATAACATAGCTAACAGAAAAAAAATGTGCTTAGGATATAGCATAGCTAACAGGAAAAAAAATGTGCAATGTTCTGAGTAGCTGTATTTGGCAGCATTAGTTTCTCTAGTCCATTTTTTTGTTTCGCTCGAATCGTTGAATTTCCATAGCTGCAACGAACACCGTAACACTATTACATCTCACGTGGTTTGATTGAAGGTCTATAAAAACTGGTAGAGAATTAACAACAGGCCGACGTATTGAAAGCACCGTTGAATATAGAAACATATCACTGAATAAATAAATCATAGGAGCTGCATGCAGCGGTGTCTTGCACCTTGCAGGCGAGCCGACAACTTAGGCAACTAACCGCTAGGCGGGTATCTCCTGGGAGGCCCCTCCCGTGCTGCTTCCTGTGCAGCCACTGCAAGGCCACGCGACTTGGGCTTTCTGACCGGCGATTCCGTGTGCGAGCCTTCGACCAGGCATCGAGGAAGCTTAGGGCGTAGCACTAATAACCGGAATCGATCGGTCGAGAACCATAGTATCCGTCGTCTGACTTATATGCTGGTATCCATGGCCGCGGTGTGACCTCGAGCAGATCAGATTAGGAGGAGTGGCTAGTGGCAGGTGGCAGCTATGACTTAAATATACCTGGTAACCTGGGCAACGCTTATCCTCAGGTTCCTATCGCAGACCGCCTACGACTACGAGTCGAGTGCCCCGTCTATCCTGACTCCAACTCGTTAACGCCTTCCATAACCATGTGAGTCCTGGTTTCGACCTCAGACTCTCAAACGATCCTATCATTATCAACACCAATTCCATGTCTGAGGAGTAAACGATGGACGAAAAAAACAATAATCAATCATACTTAACCCGATCTAGCTTGGTTAAAAGTCCTAACAGAATACGTACACTGCGATTTCATGTACATGCCATGTGCCTTTCACAAATCTGCATGCCGGTAATAACTTCCAAATTTTATCTCCCTTGTATGTAATCACGTCACATCTTATTGCAAGTCAGAAGCATCTATCTTGCCTTTTCTTCTCACGTGACCAAACAATTGTATAACACTTGGACTCTTTGCAGTGCTCTGGATGGAAATTCAAATCCTTTAAGAATCGGCCAAACTTTTTTGTGGTTTAATATTATAAAGTAAGATAGACTCCTTATCACCGGCAGACACGAGTTGTTCTAACACATATAAGCATGGACCCAATATGTTTTGGAATCGGACTCTGTATTGTGCTAAACAAGACTTATTCTAACTCGTACGAGGACAAGTTATATATATAGTCCAGACGGGAGAAACTCTCCATTGTCTGGTAGTTAGAAGGCGACAGACAAAAAAAAATAGATAGACGAAAAAATGGGCTGAAATTTTGCCTGTTTATTATAATAAGGTATAGGTATAGATTTAGATTTAGATATAGATATAGTGTATAAAAAAGTATGTACCTAGAAAATGTAAAAAATGTTGTGCATTTCTCTAAAAATGGGAGAAATAACTGATTGGAGCATATCTGACTGACGTACACAGAATCAGAGTGCTCGTCTGCTCGAGCGGCAAGTAGTTCGACAGCTTTTCCGTTTTGGAAGGAGGACGAAGAAGCAGAGAGAGTGAAGTAGAGAAGAGATAGCAGAGACTATACACAGAGAAGAGAACGAGAATGCCGTCGCCGTCGCCGGTGCGCGTGGTGTCGAGGCACATCGTGAAGCCACCGCCACGGTCACGCGAGCGCATCCCGCTCACGTCGTGGGACGTCGCCATGCTGTCGGCCAACTACATCCAGAAGGGCCTCCTCTTCGCACAGCCACCGTTTCCGACCGCCGAGCTCGTTGACCACCTCGAGGCCACCCTCGCCAACACGCTTGCCACCTACTACCCCGTGGCAGGACGCTTTGTCACGGAGCAGCACCGCGACGACCACGGAGACGCCATCATCGGCAGCTCGATCTCCATCGACTGCGGCGGCCAGGGCATCGAGATCCACCACGCCGTCGCGGAGGGCGTCGCCGTAGCCGACGTGATACCTCCCGACGCCGACATCCCGCTCGTCGTGGAGTCCCTGTTCCCGCTAAACGACGCCATGAACTCCGACGGCCACGTGCTCCCCTCTTCATTGTTCAGGTCACGGAGCTTGTCGACGGCGTCTTCCTCGGGTTCGCGTGCAACCGCTCGCTCTGCGACGGCACTGGCTTCTGGAACTTTCTCAACGCGTGGGCGGACATCGCTCGCGTCAGCAGGAGTCCTAGGTGTTAGATTGATCTCCAACTCAAACTGGACCAACGGCTCAGTCGGGCCTTTGATCCGCGTCTTGATCGGAGGCGCTCAGCCCATCTATGGCTGGAGGGCCCTGTCACCCTGCGCTATATAAAGAGGTGGGGGCCGACGGCTCAAAGCACGAGATTCGCCGTGAATCTGCTCCCCATCGACAAACCCTAATCCGGTCTAGAGAGAAGCGCAGTCAGTGACGGGAAGCCGCCTGCCGTCGCTCCTGCTTCCTCCCTGCCATCACCGACTTCGCCGAACGCCCCACCGCTACATCGACTGTTGCTGCCTGTGCGCAGCCTCCATCAACGAACGCGATGGCACCCTGATTTTTAAAACTTTCCGGTTCCTGTTTATTAAAGCAAATTTAGATTTAAGACCAAATTTGTAATAAACGAAGAAAAATCTAAATCAAATTAATATAGACATAGATTATAGAAAGTTTGTTGCATTGATGCTGCTAGCGTATTTTAGTTGTATAGAAACGAGTTTAAAACTTGAGTAGGAAAAAAAGGGTTTTGAGCTTAAACTTCAAATCCTAGAGTTTGAAAAATATTCAATATAGTAATATTTGCTAAGATAAATACAAAAGGGTTGTAGTTAACTATTTTTTTTCATTTGAATTTATTTATGGTTCCAAATATTAATTACAAGTAAGGTAAATACAAATGCCACTTGGTCATAAGTAATTTGAGAATGCGATGCTAGCGATCTTGAGTTTGATCCCCGCGGCTGCACGTGGGCGTATTTTGTGTAAAAACTGCATGACTCGTAACGTGACTGCGGGTTAATATTTTTGTTACTCCAAAATAACTGTGGACCGTCTATTTTGGTATTGCCCCCGGTAATTTTTTTTACACTCCCAAGTCACGCTGAGAAGACGGGTGGAAGACGGAGCTAAAAAAATGTTGCTTCATCCCGCTTCACCCTCAGATTCAATGTAGCTTCATCTCACTTCATCCTTAGATTGGTGGGCCCGTGGCCATCAACTATGAGTGGTCCGTTCCTTTTCACTGGAGCCCATGACCGTCGCTACGTGCACCTGTCGTCGTGTGAGATGGCCACTGGAGCCGCTTTCTATTGTGAGCCGCTTTCTATTGAGGTAAATACAATTTTGATATTGTCTGACTCCATAGGTCATAGCTAAGTCCAAAAAAGTTTGGCTGTCAATTTACTATGAAGTTTCCTATTCATAGGGATATTCCTTTGGTTCTCTCTTGAAACCTCTCCCCAAGCTACAGTACTGAGAGGCAAAAGAGGGAGAATCCACTTTCCTCTGCTCCTGTCAGGCTGGAGCGTCGATCCCCTCTGCCTCCGACAGTCTCCTGGCCTCGGATTTGTGGGGGATCCATGTCTCCTTGCCTGGCGGTGTAGATTAGGTTCCTTTTGGGGTTCGTATCCCAGTGGCGTCACTTGGTGGAGGCCGGCGCAGCTTATGTGGAATAAGGTCCTCCTCGTCCTGATCTACCTCGTAGTCTTCTGTTCTGGGGCTGGCCATGGGCTTGTGAGGTGGAGGTTGACCGGATCTGGAGCTTTAAATTTCGGCGACTCCTGTGTAGAAACTTTTGGCTGCCTGTCGGCGGCGATGGTGTTGGCAGCACTACGCGGGGAGTCTCACAGGTCTATGGTGGTCAGGTATGACTGTCTGGCTCTCTATTGTCTAGGCCTCTAATAGCATGACCAAATCCAGGCCTGGGTCTGCACGGGGTGTGTCCTCAGCCGATGTTTCGCACGGTTCTTCTTCCCGTTCATCTCGGGATGTCACTGTGGCTCTTCTCAAAGCCTATGGTCGATGGTGCTCTCCTAGGCCTACGGATGGGGACTGCTCATCTCGGCTTTCTCCGGCGACATGGTTGATGGTGGAAGCTAGCGAAAGATGACAATCTGGTGGACACAGAGGCACTCAAGGACTTCCATGTAATTTTATTTTTCACTGAGTACCTCTTTGAAGTTTGGATGGGGCAGCTTCCTCCCCTGTATCCTTTGTGTATGTGTTTGTATGTGTACGCGTATCTGTAAATTTTCCTTACATGGTAATATAAGCAGCGGTTACTGTGATAAAAAAGTTTCTTATTCATGGCATGACAAAAAAAAGTTGAGTCGGCAACCTATTCATGACCCATGTTTACGCCACGCTCTTCCCCAGCCACTTAGGGTGTGTTTGGTTGCCCGCTTCCACCCCATCCTGGCTCAGCTCATCCGTATATGCAGAAATAGAAGTTCGTTTGGTTGCCAGGATCCACTGTTCTAGCTTGACTCCACTCATGCAGATACACGGTCTCATCCTAGCCGGTGGAGACTGCCAAAATGAGCTTCACTCTAGAGCCTGGCTTGGTGGATGCAGGTTGTAGAGGATGAACCCACACATCAGCTTCATTAGAAAAGTTGTATCTGCTCATGCAGGCGACTGTCAGTGTTTAATGACCGAAAACACGTCACAAGGTTACCCGGGATAGTGATTGGAGGGCTTCGGCGTATGCAGAACTCAACAGTAAACGTGAAAGACATCTATTTATACTGGTTCAGGCCGCTGAATAGCATAATACCCTAGTACAGTTAGGCGTGTTGCATTTTGTGTTGGGTTGTTGTGTATGATTGATTGTTGTACAAGGGGTGCACGCCTATCTCTCTTTATATAGTTCAGAGGGTAGGACGTATTGTTCTAGTCCTAGTCAGTTAGAACAGAGAAGTTCCAGTTCTATTAATAGACTAACTTTCCTAGTAATCCAAGTAGGTCGGTCCTTGATGGCTTGGAGATCACGCCACCATGCTTTGTGTCTTCAAGCAGACCGTGAGCCGACCCAAGCCCATGGTGAGTAGTCGGCCCTATAGGGAACCCTTAGGATACTGGTCCGTCAACAACCAAATAGCATCTCGGTTTTTCTGCATCCTCTCATGCAACATCACTGAACACCTTCTTTTTTGGAATACGGTTCCACCCCACCTGCATCTGCTCATGCAAGATATATACAATGCAAGTCCTCATTTGGCAACCAAACACACCCTTATTCCCCTCCAACATTGATGATCTTGGTCATGCCCTATCACTGCCACCTATTTCCATGTTCCTTGCTGGCACAGCCACGAGTTATTTTTCTTAGAAAGCCAGCATTATACTATACTAACTAGGTGAATACCTCACGCATTGCGGCAAGAGTTTAGAAAGTGACATCTTGTAAAAGACAAATGATTTAAGTCTTGTTTGGTAGGGTTTCTCTTTTTTCCACTAAAACAGCTCTAATCTGCCCCTACTAAACTGTTTGGTAGGGCTCCTCCACAGGAGTTGGAGCCGGAGAGGAGCCCTACCAAACGGGCCATAATCATGCCAATATGAAGTGCAAATTCTCTAAGAAAATATTTGGGTAGGTTGTGTGAAAGATATTATATATAGAGACTGTTTGGTAGGGTAGTGATAGGGCCATAATCATGGACTTGTCGCCGATGATCGAGTAGGGTAGTGATAGGGTATGAGGAAAAAAAGATAAACTACTTAGGATAACTAAAAGACTAGTTAACAAGACTAGCAATATAAATCTGAGGCCAGTTGCCTTCCCTGGCAACGGCGCTAGAAATGTTTGTTAATACTTCTTAACAACTATTGGAGGAATTTCGCAAGCTCACAGAACTATCGCGTAGCACTTCGCTCGGTGAGTACCGAGTGTCGAATTTATATTTTTCTCACAGGAAGGCGGAAGGCGAGAATTTATATTTACTGGTAGATTGCTAAGGGAAGCCTAAGTGTATCCAGGGGCGGAGCCAGGTATTTGGCAAGGTTTGGTGTAACACCCTAGGTGTTAAGCATGCATTAGGCATTTCAAATTAGGTGCATAAGCATAATCATTCATCATTAAGCATAGCATGAAATATAGAAGCTTGAAACATATGAAACATGTGAATGAAACATAAATGTTGCATTACCTATTTTTCACTAGATTAAGGCGTTTGATGCTTGTTATGCTTCGTAAATGTTTGTTTGAGTGATTAGACAACTTATAAAGTTTAGCAAACATTTTGGAGCAAGTTTTGTATTCAAAATTTCCTCAAATTTTGCTTTTAAAAATAACCTAGAAAATGGGGTTTTGATTTAAATGGACTTTAAATCCCTATTTCAAAATCTATTTGGAATTTCAAAATGAACCCTAAAGCAATGTTGTAGAGAATTAAATTTCAGACAACTTTTGTTTTTGGGTCAACTTGTGAAAATGAATTTTTGCTGCTCAAAAATGCATATTTATTGCTGCTTTTCAGAAAAAAGAAAAAAGAAAAAGAAATTCTTTTGCCTTAGCGGGCTGCGCCCCTCCTTTCTCGGCCCATGGTCGAAGCCGGCCTGGCCCGCCTCCACCCCGCGCTTGCCCCCTCCCGAGCGCGGATGCCGGCCCCCGACCATGCTCAGGCCACGGCCGCCGCGTGGCGGCCAAACGTCGGCGACGCTGGCCGGGTGGCGCTTCCGCGGGCTCCGCTGCAGCGCGTCGCGCCTTCACCCCGTGCCGAGCCGCTGCTCCCTCCCTCAGCTCTCCATTTCCTCCTCTCTCTCTTCTCGCCCGTAGCGCAACCGCAAGCTCTCCGCCGTCGAGCACCCTCGCTGCTCCACCCGAGCCAAATACCTTGCAGCTCTAGCTCCGCCTCAACCTTCACCATCCCGTGCGCACGCCTCGCCCGCATTCTCGCCAGGGTAAGGCCGATTGGGCGTTTTCTTCTCCGCCATCGGCGCAATGGCTGTCGTGCCCGGCCACCGTGGTTGGAGCCCTCCGCTCCTTCTCTTCCCCCTCTTTCGCAGGCTACGCGTCCGCCTTCACCTCGCGGAGCTCGCGCGCCTTGTTAGCCGCCACCGCTGCTTGCTCTAGCTGGTCACCGTGCGCCAGCGCCGCCGTGCTGCCATGCACGTCGGCGAGCGTGCTCTCGTGCTCCCGTGCCTCCATTTCGTAGCCGAGTGGGTGCGGCTCGCGGTGTAGATCCCGGTGGTGGTCACCGTTCGGACGGAGACCTCACCGTCGGCGAGTTCTCACCGCCGGTGAGCTCCCCCCTATCGGGTGTATGATAGGTGGGGCCTCGGGTCCCACTGTCAGTCATCATATACGGTTCCTGGTGCATAGTTTTGGGTAGATCTAGCGTTTTAGCCGGCTGATTTTGAAAAGGATTTCAGAAATGATTTTCCAAAAAATAGTTAAATGCTTGTTTATTTCATAACTCGAAAAATAATGCTCCAAAATTGTTGAAACAAATTTTGCTAGACTCCTTATGAATAGATCTACAGTTTAAAATTATTGCATGGCAAATTTGTGATACTTTTTGTGTAGCTTTATTTAATCCTTGTAAATGCTATATTCTTAGAAAATGCATAATAAATACAATATACATCAAAAAAATATGATTCCAATTTTGTTGATCTATTCTTGAGATGTACTTTCTGTGAAAAAAATATATAACATGCATGTTCCGTGGAAAAATATGGCTAGGTAATTTAGGTGTATTTATTTGCTATTTCTTGTGAAATTGCTAGAGCCAAAAATATGAATAAAACATATATGTGAAACTTTTGTATAGTGTTTGTAGACTATGTAGATCATGGGAAAAATACTAAATCTGTTGTTTGATACTTTTCACAGTACAAAGTATTTTCATGCTCATTTATTCACCATAGCTTTTTATTTTTGTGTAGGCTGTTTTACTTATCCAAATTCAATGAAAAATTTATGGTAGGCTACTTATAGTATGATAAAGCTACTGTAATTTTCTTAGATTTTTATGAGCACCATAAATACATGTTGATGTTGTAGCCCTAGATTAAAGTGAAATAAAAATATGATTTTTATTGCATAATTAGTTCGTTTTGTACCCTTTGGTGTATCTTTGAAGTATTCTCGACTTGCTGGTATGGCTCGGCATGTTAGTATAGTTATGGTGATGAAGTGTAGTAGCATTTATGTTATGGCTATATGGTAGTTAGCGGTAATTAATAGTAGTAGTAGAAGATAATGCAGTAGATGATATGTACTTGTGGTACATGTTTTTGGATGATGTTGAGTACCTGGTAGAAGAGTTTTGCACCAACTGGTCAAATGAAGTTAAACATGTTCAGCTGCATTGCATGCAATCATTATCATCATATGCCATCTCATCTGATGCACCACTTGCATAATCACTTATACAAATGCATCATACAGGATCACAGGAGGAAGTGCAAGTAGCAGTACAAGAGGAGCAGGCTGGGGCCGACCCACAGAAAATCTAGGCACAGGAGGTGCCAGAGGAAGAGGAGCAAGGAGAGGACCTGCCCGAGTGCGTGGACCATCAACCTAATTCATTCGAGCGAGGCAGCCTCGAAGCATCCTAAGTCTCCTACTTTATAAAAGCAATCTTTTATATATGAGTTTTATATATTATTGCATTAAGTTATAGGAGTTGAGTGAAACCGTTGATGCATTATTACTATCCTGGCCTACCTTATTATAGTCTTACCCTGTTATGTTTAGGGTCGAATAACTGCTTAGCCCTGCTTAAATCGGTAGCGATCTGTGATTTCTTGTCACCTGCAATTATAGGTGATTACTGAAATACTTTAGCTATGGAATAAATGATATCCTGGAAATAACCATGAGTTGATGGATAATTGGAGACCGGGCAAAATAGTTGGCGGCAACCAGACAGGGTCTGGGGTGCTTGTAGTTTTCCGTCTATGTCGATTAAGGACCGATCGTTACTCATCCCTCTTGTCATGTTGAACGCATGCCTCACATTTAGCTGGCCGAATAAAGTATTTTTCGACCGCGAAGCTAGTGACATTATTCGGGTCGGGATCTACACGGATGCATGTATTGGTGCTGAAGGGGGTATGACAGGGGCACGAAGAGTGAGCCCAAGGGCAGGCTGGGTCCTGATTCCTAGCAGTCGGGTGGTCCCTAGGTACTGCGGCTCTAATTTATCCCGCGACGTTTACCGGAATCGTGTCATTGGTGATATGTAGCTCACTTGATCGGTGAGTGTGGTTTGTGTGAGAAATAAATCACCAGCTGGTTAGGAATCGATTCGAATCGCTATCGCTCCTGGATAGTGAGCACTTGACTTGAGCTACGACATCGTAGTAATGATGATGGAACACTGATGGTTATGTGGATAATGTTGAAAATACTAAATCTAAGTTGGTAACTGGATGTTTATGGTTAATCAAGTGATTGCTATAACATAGGTGCTTACCTAGATTGATAGGTTAAAGATGATGCAAAGTACTTAAAATGGTTTATTTATGTTAACTTATTGCTCCTTCGCAAATGAGTCAGCTAGTCCACTAAAAGAAAGCCTTGTGTAACGGATCAACGTAATTATACGAGATTAAGTAAGAAAATTTTCCACCGAGGCGGTTAATTTATCAAACTTAAACCCGTATAACCCGAGATTCCGTGAAATCACGAGGGATTTCAAACCAACCAACGTACAACCAAGATCGTACTGATTTAGCAGCCACAGTTCACATGATAAGTAGAGTTCACAAAAAAAGTGGAGTACATCAGAGTTCGGAATAAAAGTTATTACAACACAGTTCAAAATAACATAGCGGAAGCAAGTAGTTTTACACATACCCTTAGTTCAAATACAGTGCCACTAGATAGTCATGGTCTACAAAAACAGTAGATAAGACAAACAGAGTGACCCTTGCCCAAGGTCCTAGTTGTCGCCCATCGCCGGATACAGACAGTTGGAGCAGTACCCATAGTACATTTGACCATCTGCAACAACAATGGGAACAACGCCCTGAGTACGAGAATATACTCAGCTAGACTTACCCGTCATAAACCAGAAATAAAGAACACCAAGGATCATGCAAGGCTTTATAGATTGGACTGGCTTGACTTATTTGCGAAAAGCATAAGTTGTTATGAAAAACTAAACCAATACTTTTTGCATCACTTTTAGTATAACCTATTCAAACTAGGTAAGCAGCTATTGCTAGAACAATAACTTGATTTATCATTAGCAATCTAGATTACCATATCAGGTTTAGCATTTCTAACATCATTTACTTAACCATCAGTGTTCCTTTAATGTTACTACGATGCCATAGCTCGAGTCAAGTGCTCACTAACCGGGAGCGACGGCGATTCGAATCGAATTCCTATCCAGCTGGAGATTTATTCCTCACACAAACCCTGTTTCCCCCGTCAGGGTCGCGTAGATCACCAATGACACTTTCCAAGAAGCAGCGGGATAACAATCATGGATCGCACTACCCAGGGACCGCCCGACTGCCAGGACGCACCTTGGGCTCACTCTTCGCGTCCCCGTTACACCCCCTTCAACACCAGTCTGCCAACCCGAGTTTATCCCAGCTCAAAAAGTGTCACTAGCTTCGCGGTCGAAAGGTACTTTATTCGGCCAGCTAAATGTGAGGCATGCGTTCAACATGACAAGAGGGACGAGCAACGATCGGTCCTTAATCGACACAGACGGAATCACTATAGTCCAAAACCCTATAAGACTCCGCCCGGTCTTCATTTATCCCTCAACACTTGGTTACTTTTTATGATCATAATTATAGCTAACCATAACCCGGTATCCACCTATAACTCGCAGGTGATAGAAAATCACCCGACTTCTACCGGTCTAAGCATGGCTAAGCAATTCACTCGATCCTAACCTAACAGGGTGAAAGATAATCCGGTGGCCAAGGTAATAATGCAACAACGGTTTTACTCAACTCCTATAACTTAATGCAACTATATATATAACTATAGTTCATATAGTAAGGAACAACTTTTATAAAATAGGAGACTTAAAATGCTCCGGGGCTTGCCTTTTTCGAACGAGCTAGGATGGTGGTCGACGCACTCTGGCAGCTCCTCGCCTGACTCTTCCTCCTCGGGCACCTCCTGTGTCTGGGGCTCCTGCGGATCCGTCCAAGCTTGTTCCTCCGGTACTGCTACCTGCGACTCCTCCTGCGATCATGTATGATGCAAGTGCATAAGCAAACATGCGAATAATATGTCGGATTGTGGTTGAGTGCTTTGATGACATGAGATGCAGATGAGCACATGGAATGAGCAGTTTGAATATAACTATTTCTTCTACAAGGTAGTCAACGTCATCCAAGAACATGTACCCTAAAACATGCACCTTATCCTTCTATTAGTTAGCCTATCATCTACACATACAAGTGAACCTAAGCTACCAAAGCTTACCAACCTAACTCATCCATAACATCAGCAAGGCATAATAATGCTTCAAAGATACACCAAACATATTTTATTTCTCTTAATTTCTCATAAAGAATAATATTTTATTCCCTATTTAACTAGGGTTACACACCAACACCTATTTCTGGTATAGATAAAAATCTACAAAAATTACAGTAGATTACTCTTACCCTAACTAACCTACTACTAAATTTTCATGAGAATGGTCTATGTAAAACTGCTTGTACAAAATAAACAAGTTATAGACTAAATATGAGCATGAAATTATTTTGTACTAGAAAAAGTATCAAACAATAGATTTCACATTTTTCCTATGTTACTAACAGTAAACTAACATACTACAAAAATTATCACATGTATGTTCTATACAAATTTAGCTCTTTACTAAAAATAATAAAGATTATCAAATAAAAGTATTTGAACTACACTTCAAAAATTTCTCACAGAACATGCTTCACCAATATTTTTCCTAGAAAGTACATGACTAATAAAGATTAAAGCAACAAGAATCACATTTTTTCCTTCATTATTTTATTTACTACACATTTTCTAAGATATCAGCATTTATAGCAATTAAATAAACCTACACAGAAAAGTGTCAACAATTTATCATAAAATATTTTTAAACTGTAGATCTATTCAAGAGTAACATTACAAAATTTGTTTCACAATTTTTGGAGCTATAAATCTGGAGATATGATTTTTGAAAGCCTTTTCAACATTTCTAAAAATAATTTTCTTTAAAACTAAAAGTCTATCCGACCTTTTAACGCTACGTGCACCCCGCTGCTACACACCGAACCAAAACATCGAGACAGACAGGCGGGCCCAGGAGTCAAGCGGGACCCACAGGTCAGCCAGAGGGGAGGCCAGCAGGGGCATCGCCGGCCGGAGCTCACCGGCGGCGAGCCCACGTGCGGCGCTGGCGGCACCAGTGTGCTCAGCACAATGAGCCGCACCGACCGGTGCTCGGTCTTGGCCGGGTGGCCTACCGGAGCGAGCTCGCCAATGCGCATGGCGGCACGACGGTGCGGCTCGTCGGCGGGAGCTCGACTCCGACCATGGCAAGGCGGGCAGAGAGGCGCTACGGCTTCGCGGGAGGGAGGCGAAACTGCTGACCGCGAGAGGAAGAAAGAAGGAGGGGTGGAACAGAAAGATTGCCGTAGCCATGAACACCGGCGAGCGGCGGTGAAGAGCGGCCGGCCAAAATTGGCCTCCTCACCTTGACAAAGGCGACCGCGGGAGGGAGCATGAGGTAGAGCGAAGGGAGGCGGAGCAATGGCCGCAAGGAATCGGACGCGGGCGCGGCAGTAGCGGTCCACGGCGGTGGCAGAGCTCCGGGAGCCGGCAATGGCGCGGCTGCTGCTGGCGAGCTGCTGCGGAGCGAGAGGAGGGAATGGAGGGCGTGCAGCCGAGGGAGGAGCGGGCGCGGGTTCAAGGCGCGTGGCGCGGGGGACGCGGGGGCCACCCGGGGTGCGTGTCGCGCGGCGTCGCCGTCGTTCGGCCACACGGCGGCCGAGCTCTGCCGCGGCGCCACGGCGTCGCGCGCGCGCGCGGGCGGCAGGCGTGGACGCGGGCGCGGGCCGGGCTGCCAGCTCGGGTGGGCCGAAAGGGTGGCTGCGTCCCACTAAAGTGAAAAAAACCGATTTTTCTTTTATAAATAAATTTTCAGATTTCTATATTTGTTTCAAATTTGAATTTGAAGATGAAAAAGAGGTTTTCAGAACTTTTTCCCAAAATAAAAGTTGTTCAAAATTTTATTCTCTACAACTTTCATGTAGAGCATTTTTCAAAATTCCTAATAGATTTTGAATTTGGGATTTAAAGCTAAATTGTTAATCAAAAAAATATTTGTTTAGAATATTTTTAAAACAAAATTTGAGAAAAACTTGAATTCAAGAATTGCTCCAAAAATCATGTTAATTTATTCTAGATTATTTAAAATTATAGCTACACAAAGTTTCACCACTCGTTACCACTTAAATGCAGAATTTGGGTTTTAAGTAATTGTTTTTCAACTTTAAATTTAAAAGGGTCTATACTGCATGCAATGATAACCATGTATGAGATGATTATGACTAATGCTTTGGATGCTAATGCATGCTTAACACCCAGGGGTGTTACAGCCTTCTCCCCTTATAAGAATCTCGTCCCGAGATTTTGAGTTACGAACCATTTATCATAAAAATCTTTATACGCAGTTTGAAGATATTCTCCCGTTTCCCATGAAGCATCACTCTCATCATGATGGCTCCACTGAATCTTGTAGGTTGTTACCACTCTATTCTGAGTGACTCGGTCCTTTGTATCCAGAACTCGAACCGGTTGTTCACGATATTCCAAGTCCGCCTTGATCCGAATACCCTGCGGTTCTATTCTCTCTTCCGGAACACGCAGACATTTCTTCAACTGGGATACGTGAAAGATGGGAAAGATCAAACTCATCCCTTCTAGCAATTGCAACTTGTACGCCACGGGACCCTTTTGCTCTATGATCTGGTATGGTCCGATATATCTAGCAGACAGTTTCTGCTTGATTCCAAACTGTTTCTTCTTCATGGGGGTAACCTTCAAATAGACATAGTCACCCACTTAGAAATCCAATGGTCTCCTTCTCTTGTCTACATAACTCTTCTGACGGGACTGTGCAGCTTGCATGTTTTGCCGGATAATACGGACCTTCTTCTCTGCCTCATTTACAAAATTAATTCCATAAAACCTTCTTTCTCTAGGCTCTACCCAATTTAACGGTGTCCTGCACTTCCTGCCATATAAAGCTTCAAAAGGTGCCATCTTGATACTCTCTTGGTAACTGTTGTTGTAAGCGAATTCTGCTAAAGGTAACCAGGATTCCCATGAGCCTCTGGATGATAGTACACAAGCTCTAAGCATATCTTCAAGTACAGCATTAACTCGTTCTGTCTGCCCGTCTGTCTGTGGATGGTAAGCTGTACTATGAATCAAACTAGTACCCAAACCTTTATAAAGATGTTCCCAAAAATGAGAGGTAAACTGTGAACCGCGATCAGACATGATCGTTTTTGGTGTACCATGTAATCGGACAATCTCAGCAATATACTTTTCTGCATATTGAGGTGGTCGGAATGTTGTCTTAACTGGCAGAAAGTGAGCTATCTTGGTGAGACGATCTACTATTACCCAAATAGAATCGTGTCCCTTCTGTGTGGTGGGAAGACTAGTGATGAAATCCATACTTATATCATTCCATTTCCAATCGGGTACAGACAAGGGTTGCAGAAGTCCTGCGGGTCTCATGTGAAGAGCTTTAACTCTACAACACATGTCACAACGAGCAACGTATGCTGCAATTTTCTTTTTCATCTTAGTCCACCAATAATGGGGTCGCAAATCTTGGTACATCTTACTACTTCCGGGGTGAATAGATAGCTTGGAATGATGGGTTTCATTCATCAACTTGTTCTTAAGCTCTCTATCCTTAGGTACCACCAGGCGATCCTTAAACCATAACACTCCTTGGTCATCCAATCGAAAGTGTTTGGTGGGTTCCCTCTTCATCTTCTCTTTGATATGAAAGATTCCCTTATCTGTCTTCTGACCTTCAATGATCTGGTTTTCCAGAGTACAACTGAGCTGAATATTATGCAACACAGCAGGATGTAACAATTTGAACCCTTCTTCAAACAACGGTTGCACATCAATAGCATGTGATTTTCTGCTCAGTGCATCTGCTACTACATTAGCCTTCCCGGGATGATAATGTACATTTAGATTATAGTCCTTTATCAGCTCTAACCATCTTCTCTGTCGCATGTTCAACTTAGATTGGGTAAAAATGTATTTGAGACTCTTATGATCTGTAAAGAGGTTACACACATTACCCATTAGGTAGTGTCTCCAAATCTTTAGAGCATGCACTACTGTTGCAAGCTCCAAATCATGTGTAGGATAGTTAACTTCATGCTTCCTCAATTGATGTGAGGCATAGGCAATGACCCTTCCATTTTGCATTAGTACACATCCTACCCATTCTTAGATGCGTCACAAAACACATCAAAAGACTTTTCTATATCCGGTTGGGCCAGAACAGGAGCAGTGGTCAACAACTTTCGCAAGGTGCAGAAAGCTGCCTCGCACTCCTCTGTCCATACAAACTTATGATCCTTCTGTAACAGACTTGTCATTGGTTTGGCAATCTTCGAGAAATCCGGTATGAAGCGACGATAATAACCGGCTAAACCAAGAAAACTGCGAACTTCATGCACTGAGGTTGGTGACTTCCAGTCCATAACCTCTTGCACCTTACTAGGGTCTACGGAAATGCCATTTTCAGACAACACGTGGCCGAGAAAAGGAACTGTCTTAAGCCAGAACTCACACTTGCTGAACTTCGCATATAGTTGATGTTCCCTGAGTCTAGTCAAGACAATCCTGAGGTGCTCTGCGTGATCTTCTTCATTCTCTGAATATATTAGAATGTCATCAATGAACACAATCACAAACTTGTCCAACTCTGGCATGAAAACAGAATTCATCAGATACATAAAGTATGCAGGAGCGTTTGTCAATTCAAAGGACATGACAAGATACTCGTACAAGCCATATCTGGTAGAGAACGCAGTCTTAGGCACATCTTGCGGCCTAATCTTAATCTGGTGGTATCCTGATCTTAAATCTATCTTAGAGAACACTTTGGCTTTAGACAATTGGTCAAACAAGATATCAATCCAAGGAAGAGGATACTTGTTTTTAATTGTCACTGCATTCAGTGGTCGATAATCCACGCACATGCGTAAGGAGTTATCCTTCTTCTTTTTCACAAATAGAGCGGGGCATCCCCATTCAGACGAGCTGGGACGAATCAAACCTTTCTTTAGTAAGTCCTGGAGTTGCTTCTTCAATTCGGCTAACTCATTAGGAGGCATCCGATAGGGCCTTCTTGAGATCGGTGCTGTTCCCAGAATTAACTCAATGGCAAACTCAACATTTCGGTCTGGTGGAAGTCCAGGTAACTCATCCGGAAACACATCTGGAAACTCACAGACCACTGGAATCTGGGCTAGCAGAGTAGTTTGGACTGCACAAGTCATGCTAGCTAGGTCTACCTTCCGAGGTAGGACCACCCGAAAAGTGCCTTCTCCACTTGGTTCCTTAAGAGAGATACTCCTTCCTCCAACCGCTCATTCGTCCAAAAGTAGCGGGGCTCCATCCCATCAGGATAGCCTATATAGCTGAGTACTCTCCACAAGAGCGTAGGCATCCCAAACTCTCCAAGAAAAGTGTGGCGCTGACGAGTGCGTGGAGCAAGCTGATGATGGGGAGCTCTGCCGGTGGACTTGCGGGCTGTCTGCTTGGTACGTGCCATCTGTAGCAAAATTTTATTACCGTGGTGAGAACAGATTTTTAAGTTGGCATTTTTATCGAAATGAGATAATCAACTTATAAGGGGAGGAACAATGCCATGAATGAAATGCACCACATGATACATGCACGTTCTGTACGTCCTCACAAACTTAGAAAACTAATAACTACTAACGGAATAAACGGTGGCATACAACGATCTCTTGTAACGTAACTAATACGTACTACTCGAAAGCGTTGTTATGTACCTGCAGAAAGTCACTTCAGCCCAACCCTCACAGTATGAAAATATGCAAGAAAGCAGTAAAGTAAGTTACTCGCTCTACACGCATCCCCAGATACGAGTATAACGGTAACAACTACCCGAATCATCGTCCTATTGACGGCATCGTCACCGCATGACGGAAGTCCCCACCATTTGAATACCTTTATACGAACATGCGCATGGCACGTAAGTATTTCGGTATCACATAAGCACTCCCCTAGATCGGCAGTGTATCCGACCATGCTCTCACAACTCTCACTTACCAGGGCGTAGAGGAAATTGATCCATACATTACCACTCAATTGAATGACACTCATACAATAGCACGCCGTATGAGCGACGAAATTTCAAATATGATGCAAACCCCCAAGTTAGTACTTAATTAAGCCACCTAGAGTCCTTATGGGGTATAAAGGATATGACTACTGGCACACTCTTAAATTTGAAAGCTTAGTGGAAAACACAGTTTTGTTTTTAAATACCCATGTGAACAGCAACGTGCTAAACCATGCTTCGATGCCAGCTGTAACGGATCAACGTAATTATACGAGATTAAGTAAGAAAATTTTCCACCGAGGCGGTTAATTTATCAAACTTAAACCCGTATAACCCGAGATTCCGTGAAATCACGAGGGATTTCAAACCAACCAACGTACAACCAAGATCGTACTGATTTAGCAGCCACAGTTCACATGATACGTAGAGTTCACAAAAAAAGTGGAGTACATCGGAGTTCGGAATAAAAGTTATTACAACACAGTTCAAAATAACATAGCGGAAGCAAATAGTTTTACACACACCCTTAGTTTAAATACAGTGCCAGTAGATAGTCATGGTCCACAAAAGCAGTAGATAAGACAAACAGAGTGACCCTTGCCCAAGGTCCTAGTTGTCGCCCATCGCCGGATACAGACAGTTGGAGCAGTACCCATAGTACATCTGACCATCTGCAACAACAATGAGAACAACGCCCTGAGTACGAGAATGTACTCAGCTAGACTTACCCGTCATAAACCAGAAATAAAGGACACCAAGGATCATGCAAGGCTTTATAGATTGGACTGGCTTGACTTATTTGCGAAAAGCATAAGTTGTTATGAAAAACTAAACCAGTACTTTTTGCATCACTTTTAGTATAACCTATTCAAACTAGGTAAGCAGCTATTGCTAGAACAATCACTTGATTTATCATTAGCAATCTAGATTACCATATCAGGTTTAACATTTCCAACATCATTCACTTAACCATCAGTGTTCCTTTAATGTTACTACGATGCCATAGCTCGAGTCAAGTGCTCACTAACCGGGAGCGACGGCGATTCGAATTGAATTTCTATCCAGCTGGAGATTTATTCTTCACACAAACCATGTTTCCCCCGTCAGGGTCGCGTAGATTACCAATGACACTTTCCAAGAAGCAGCAGGATAACAATCATGGATCGCACTACCCAGGGACCGCCCGACTGCCAGGACGCACCTTGGGCTCACTCTTCGCATCCCCGTTACACCCCCTTCAACACTAGTCTGCCAACCCGAGTTTATCCCGGCTCAAAAAGTGTCACTAGCTTCGCGGTCGAAAGGTACTTTATTCGGCCAGCTAAATGTGAGGCATGCGTTGAACATGACAAGAGGGACGAGCAACGATCGGTCCTTAATCGACACAGACGGAATCACTATAGTCCAAAACCCTATAAGACTCCGCCCGGTCTTCATTTATCCCTCAACACTTGGTTACTTTTTATGATCACAATTACAGCTAACCATAACCCGGTATCCACCTATAACTCGCAGGTGACAGGAAATCACCCGACTTCTACCGGTCTAAGCATGGCTTAGCAATTCACTCGATCCTGACCTAACAGGGTGAAAGATAATCCGGTGGCCAAGGTAATAATGCAACAACGGTTTCACTCAACTCCTATAACTTAATGCAACTATATATATAACTATAGTTCATGTAGTAAAGAACAACTTTTATAAAATAGGAGACTTAAAATGCTCCGGGGCTTGCCTTTTTCGAACGAGCTAGGATGGTGGTCGACGCACTCTGGCAGCTCCTCGCCTGACTCTTCCTCCTCGGGCACCTCCTGTGTCTGGGGCTCCTGCGGATCCGTCCAAGTTTGTTCCTCCGGTACTGCTACCTGCGACTCCTCCTGCGATCCTGTATGATGCTAGTGCATAAGCAAACATGCGAATGATGTGTCGGATTGTGGTGGAGTGCTTTGATGATATGAGATGCAGATGAGCATATGGAATGAGCAGTTTGAATATAACTATTTCTTCTACAAGGTAGTCAACGTCATCCAAGAACATGTACCCTAAAACATGCACCTTATCCTTCTATTAGTTAGCCTATCATCTACACATACAAGTGAACCTAAGCTACCAAAGCTTACCAACCTAACTCATCCATAACATCAGCAAGGCATAATAATGCTTCAAAGATACACCAAACATATTTTATTTCTCTTAATTTCTCATAAAGAATAATATTTTATTCCCTATTTAACTAGGGTTACACACCAACACCTATTTCTGTTATATATAAAAATCTACAAAAATTACAATAGATTACTCTTACCCTAACTAACCTACTACTAAATTTTCATGAGAATGGCCTATGTAAAACTGCTTGTACAAAATAAACAAGTTATAGACTAAATATGAGCATGAAATTATTTTGTACTAGAAAAAGTATCAAACAACAGATTTCACATTTTTCCTATGTTACTAACAGTAAACTAACATACTACAAAAATTATCACATGTATGTTCTATACAAATTTAGCTCTTTACTAAAAATAATAAAGATTATCAAATAAAAGCATTTGAACTACACTTCAAAAATTTCTCATAGAACATGCTTCACCAATATTTTTCCTAGAAAGTACATGACTAATAAAGATTAAAGCAACAATAATCACATTTTTCCCTTCATTATTTTATTTACTACACATTTTCTAAGATATCAGCATTTATAGCAATTAAATAAACCTACACAGAAAAGTGTCAACAATTTATCATGAAATATTTTTAAACTGTAGATCTATTCAATAGTAACATTACAAAATTTGTTTCACAATTTTTGGAGCTATAAATCTGGAGATATGATTTTTGAAAGCCTTTTCAACATTTCTAAAAATCATTTTCTTTAAAACTAAAAGTCTATCCGGCCTTTTAACGCTACGTGCACCCCGCTGCTACACACCGAACCAAAACATCGAGACAGACAGGCGGGCCCAGGAGTCAAGCGAGACCCACAGGTCAGCCGGAGGGGAGGCCAACAGGGGCATCGCCGGCCGGAGCTCACCGGCGGCGAGCCCACGTGCGGCGCTGGCGGCACGAGTGTGCTCAGCACAACGAGCCGCACCGACCGGTGCTCGGTCTTGGCCGGGTGGCCTACCGGAGCGAGCTCGCCGATGCGCATGGCGGCACGACGGTGCGGCTCGTCGGCGGGAGCTCGACTCCGGCCATGGCAAGGCGGGCAGGGAGGCGCTACGGCTTCGCGGGAGGGAGGCGAAACTGCTGACTGCGAGAGGAAGGAAGAAGGAGGGGTGGAACAGAAAGATTGTCGTAGCCACGAACTCCGGCGAGCGGTGGTGAAGAGCGGCCGGCCAAAATTGGCCTCCTCACCTTGACAAAGGCGACCGCGGGAGGGAGCACGAGGTAGAGCGAAGGGAGGCGGAGCAATGGCCGCAAGGAATCGGACGCGGGCGCGGCAGTAGCGGTCCACGGCGGTGGTAGAGCTCCGGGAGCTGGCAATGGCGCGGCTGCTGCTGGTGAGCTGCTACGGAGCGAGAGGAGAGAATGGAGGGCGTGCAGCCGAGGGAGGAGCGGGCGCGGGTTCAAGGCGCGTGGCGCGGGGGACACGGGGGCCACCCGGGGTGCGTGTCGCGCGGAGTCGCCGTCGTTCGGCTACGCGGCGGCCGAGCTCTGCCGCGGCGCCACGGCGTCGCGCGCGCGCGCGGGCGGCAGGCGCGGACGCGGGCGCGGGCCGGGCTGCCAGCTCGGGTGGGCCGAAAGGGTGGCTGCGGCCCACTAAAGTGAAAAAAAACCGATTTTTCTTTTATAAATAAATTTTCAGATTTCTATATTTGTTTCAAATTTGAATTTGAAGATGTAAAAGAGGTTTTCAGAACTTTTGCCCAAAATAAAAGTTGTTCAAAATTTTATTCTCTACAACTTTCATGTAGATCATTTTTCAAAATTCCTAATAGATTTTGAATTTGGGATTTAAAGCTAAATTGTTAATCAAAAAAAATATTTGTTTAGAATATTTTTAAAACAAAATTTGAGAAAAACTTGAATTCAAGAATTGCTCCAAAAATCATGTTAATTTATTCTAGATTATTTAAAATTGTAGCTACACAAAGTTTCACCACTCGTTACCACTTAAATGCAGAATTTGGGTTTTAAGTAATTGTTTTTCAACTTTAAATTTAAAAGGGTCTATACTGCATGCAATGATAACCATGTATGAGATGATTATGACTAATGCTTTGGATGCTAATGCATGCTTAACACCCAGGGGTGTTACACCTTGCATACTCAATGGTGTCATTTTATCTTAGTTTAAGACGGGTAAGTCTAGCTGAGTACTTTCTCGTACTCAGGGTATTATTCCTATTGTTGTTGCAAATGGTCAGATGTACTACGGTTATTGCATCAACTGCCTATACCCTGCAATGAGCGACAACTAGGACCAAGGGCATGGTCGCTCCGTATGTCTTACCTAATGCTTTTGTTGGACATGACTATCTCCTGGCACTATATCTGAACTAAATGCGTGTGTGTGGTTTTAAGACTATTTGCTTCTGTTACTTTATTATGAACTTGGTTTGTAATAATTCTATGTTTTAAACTCCGATGTATTTCAATGATGTTGCGAACTTTATGTAATATGCGACTGTGGCTGCTAAACTTGTACGATCTTGGTTTGTCTGTTGGTTGGTTTGAAATCCGTCGTGATTTCATGGACTACCGGGTTATACGGACTTAAGTTTGCTAAATTATCTGCTTTGGCAGTGATTTTCTTACTTAATTTCGTATAATTGGTCGGTTATGTTACATTTGGCTGCCGCCATACCTAAATTATGTAGGAAAAACTAAGTATACGTAGCGTATATACGTCAAGTACGAGCTGGCCTACTGCTTGCTGGGTCTGGTGGCTGGCTGGTCAGCCTATGGTGATGGGCCTACGTAGCAAACGCCACGGAAGGAACTAAGGAAGCTCTGTCTAGCAGCACACATGATAGTCTTTATAGACTCCACCACACCTAAAAATTATTCCTGCCTCTGCCACTGAGTGTATCCTAGATAGGTGAATGATAGTGGAAGTTGAATGTGAACTACCTAAACTAAACTACTAAACAAGCTACACTAGAGATAGCTTGGAGGGAGAGCGAGCGATTTACCTTTCAAGTAACTAAGGGTAAACTAATGACTAGGAGAAATGTGCTAGTACTTCGAGGCACAGCCCGCCTGCCAACTAGGAGAGTTAAATAGACAAGATCTGCCACGAGCCCTACGATTTAATAACTAGACCTATCGTGGTGGAATATAGAGGATGGACAAGGCTATCACCACTTGCCACCTACCACAATCAATCCGAAGGCCTAGCCATATCCATAGTTAATCTATAGCCTAAGCACCACACTTAATCTATAAACTTACTACTTCGATCTGAGCTCCGATGAAATGAGATCAAAGCACCCTAACCAGACGGTGGAACCAATACTAACGAATAGCTACTAATTAAGAGATAACCTATGCTACTAACGCTAAACAATAAACACCTAAGCTCACTAATGAACTAGAACTTAAGTAAAGCAAGGCAATAATAGTAGAATAAAGTACTGAATATAAATACTGGATAAAGTAAATGCTAAATGAAAGAATTACAAAAGAGCTATACTAGACCAGAAGACTCTTCTGGACTCTAAGAGAAGCTCAGCTCTTGCTCTACTCCACTACTATACTACTATTCTATAGCTAATGCTATGCTAGAAAGTTAAGAGAAGCTTGGAGAGCTTGGAAATGAATGGGGCACATCTCCACCGAGCTCTGCACCTTCTATCTATAGTGTAGAGTGAGGGGAGGGGTACTTGTAGGTAGCTAGGAGATCGGTGGCCATAGGGGGACGTCGGGCGGTGGCTAGGGGTGTCGACCGGCCCTAGGATGCACCGCCTTTGCATCCTATGGTGCTGGTTGGCTCCCAAAGGCGGTTGTAGGAGTGGCACATGTGAAGATTTGGATAGGAGCTTAGTTCCAAGGTTGGTTGGAGCCTCCCAAGTCTTTGACGCTGGGCCGGTGGATCCGTGTCAACCCTATCTTGTCCATTGGTTGAAACCGACTTAGATCAATGCATGGGAGAGCTTGTGGAGCAGCTCCCCACAGATCGGTGATGTGGCCGATGCCAAGGTGGCACCGGGCGATGCCCAAGTGGGGCCGACCGGCGTGGCATTTGGGCCCCTAGCCCACCTGCCACGTCCACTTGCTCCATGTGCCCATATTTGTCACCTTGCTTATTTTTGCTTAAATTTCCTGCATATAAATAATTCTACAAGCATAAGTGGAACTATGTGAATTATAAACAAAATTCTACACATGTGATGATGATTTACCTCACTTTATCATGCTTTTGGGTGAAATGTTGATGGTCAAAATGGGTGTTAGTTACTGTCAACAAGCTCCCCTAAGATACCCCTTTGCTGTCCTCAGCAAAGATGTGGGTTTAGCATGGAATAGGTGTTGGATCAGGAGTTGCTACTATGTAACGCCCTGCAGAAACTTATATACAAACAAATACTATCTCTTGAGTTGAACATGTTAGCACTTAGAAATTCACCATCGGTCTTAGAATGTGGGACTTATAGCTTTCACTTGACACAAGCAATTGCAAGAGTGTGTAGCTAGATAGATACTTTTTGTCTACTTTGGTTTAGCTCAAACTTTCTCGAGGTTTTCAATAGATTTTGAAAAGAAAACTTGCCTTGGTACACTCAAGTCACTCAATGGTGTTTGAAATCTTACCAAGGCCATAGATTTTAGCCTTAATTTCTATTCTAAAGCTTATGTGGACCTCAAGGTAGGGGATAAAAGCATAGCCTACTTGAATTGAATATATTGCTAAGTCAAACACTTGGATCACAAGGAGCAACAAATCATACTAATTGATCAAGATGTGCATGTTTGTGGTATATTTGGTGGAAGTGGTACTCCTTTGAGAAGTTTCCCTTCTCTAGCTTCTTTTTGAGAGGGCATGGCTACTTTTATTTTTCTCTTTTTTAATACTAGAGCTTTTTGCTCTTTTATTCTCTCTCACTTTCTTTTTCTGTAGCCCATGCCTCTCTTTTGATGTAAGATAGCTAGAGAGGTAACTTTGATTCTCATAGAGCAACAATGTATGGAAAGCATATATGGTTGCGCATTCCCAGTGTAGGAATAGCATAAATATGTGGGTGTACATGATCTTGATCAAAAAGCATGACAAATTTCTCTACTCAGATCAACAAGGATTGAAAAAGCTCAAAACAAACAAGCAGCTTTTATAGTGGCTATCATGTATGAATGAATATGTATTTGGCTTTGGTAGGAATTTATCACCATTGAGAAACTTCTAGCAAGAGAGTTTTAGCATTTTGCAAAACAAAACTCTAGGCTATTTTTACCATTCCTCAGATAGGTTCAAAGATTTACTCTAATCATGGTTACAACATATCACACAAGAGCCTATTCTTGGTTCTAGCATTTGCAACCCACGAAAGCATTCAACTTAAGATGAACTCTAAGTTATCATGCTCAAAGCTTAAGAAGTATAAGGTTGTATGACAAGCTTTTGCAAAGTATCACATAGCAACTTTTCATCATCTCCAATTAAATTATCATCATTTTATTAGAGCAGAGTTTCTTTTAAAATAAATTTCAAGGCACTCCTCTCTACATTCTATGATCATGATTATTGACATGTAAAACAAACATGAATGTAAGAGAGGGTTTAAGATTTTCATACCCAAGTGGGGAGAGATGTCTCCCCCAAGCTTTCCTTTTGCATAAGTTGAAATGTCTTCTGGCAGCTCTTTTGATTCTCTTTTTTATTGACTAACTAATACTACTGGAATGCATAAATAACTAAATAACCAAACCTATTACTACTAGATAACTTACTCAGTATGGATACTACTGATTATTATTTATTTTTATTCATTATTATTAAATTTTTTTATATGTGTTTTTTTAAAATGCAAATCTATACTATCATGCATAGCTACTACAAAACTTTATTTATTAACATAGAGTAGCTAAGTGCAACTAACCTATCATGCAATGCAAAGCAAATTTATTGGAAATTTAAATATGAGATGCAACTAATGAAATGCGGTAAATAAATGCAATAGATGGGGAACTTACCTTTTTGACGGGCTCAAGGTCATTCGTCCTTGGGCGGAGGCATTTCCTCTTGTTCCACCTCAGAGGCCTTGTCAGGATCAGGGAATGACAAATTTGAGGACGGATCTTTCTTTTTATGCCACCTCTTTCAATTCTTCTTCTTGATAGGCTTCTCTGATTCTTTAATCAGCTTTGGTTTCTTCATCTTGATTCTCTTCGGATGCTTCTTCTTTTCCTATTTCTCATCAAAGAGGGGTTGTCCAGAAGCAAAAGCAAATATTTCTTTTCTTCCAGCAAAGTGGAATTGGATTTGCCCAGAGGCCACATATATACAAGCATTTGCAGTATTAAGGAAAGAATGACCAAGGATTAAAGATGCATCCTCAGTGTTGCCCATGTCTAAGATCATAAAATCTATTGGAACATAAGCACTCCTAACTTTAACTAATAAATCAGTGGCTACTCCCTCAAGATAACAGATATATTGGTCGGCTAGCTGTAGGTAAACTGAAGTTGGAGCTAAGGGAGTGTAAAACAATCTATCATAAGTTTCCTTAGACATGATGTTAATACTAGACTCTAGATCACAAATGGCATTATGAAAAGTATGGGGTCCTATGAAGCAAGTAATGACAGGGTTCCCAGGATCACCTTTCTTAATAGGAAACCCCTAACCATTTTTAGAAAAGTCATACCTTGTTGTAACAAGGTTGGTTGTCTCCATGGTTCCTTCAGGTTTGCCAGGAATTCTATCTTTTTCATAGGATGGGATATCAGCAACAATTTGAGCTAATTGGGTCTCTATCATCTTATTGAAACTAAGTTGATTCTTTAAAGCAAAAGAAAACTCATCCAATTTAGCATTTATATTTTCTAACATCTTGTCATGAGCATGCAACTTTTTATTAATGCTATCAGTCATTCTACCATTGCTATAAACAAGATCTTTAAGGAAAGCATAACTATTATTACCTTGATTATTCATGCATTGAGAAGAGTAATAATTGTTACCTCCATGATTGTTGGAGCACTGATTCCATCCTTGGTGTTGTGGTGGACGAAAACCGTTGTCAGTGTTGACAAAGTTGAGGTCTTCCTGGGTTTCGGGACAGGAATTGCCCGAATGTCCAACATCTCCACAGACTTCACAAGTCATGTGGGATTCTATGGCTTTGAGTGTCTCTTGGGCACTCACCTTCTCATAATGTTCTACTCGCTTTGCGAGCAGATCCATCTTAGGTGCAAGCATGTCAGTTTCTTTAACTGAATGCATACCTTGTTTATGAGGTTGGAGTCGATCGTCGCTCCATCCATGGTTGGAAACCATCTTCTTGATCAGTGTCTTAGCATTTGCAACACTTAGCCAAAAGAATGCTCCACCAGCAGCAGCATCTAAATGGCTCCTATCTAATGGCACTAATCCATGGTAGAAGTTCTAGATCAAAAGCCAGTCCTTCATGCCATGGTGTGGGCATGCAGAGACGTACTCTTGCATTCATTCTCAAGCCTTAGGAATTGATTCATTTGCTAGTTGTTGAAAACTAGAGATCTTATTACGAAGAGCATTAGTCTTCCCCATAGGAAAAAACTTGACTAGAAAAGCGTTAGGAACACTTGTCCCATGTGTCTATAGCATTGCGGTTCGAGTAAAACCATTGCTTAGCCTTTCCTAACAAAGAGAAGGGGAAAAGGTGAAGACGTATAGCCTCTTGGTTCACTCCCTTAATGGTGAATGTGCTACATATCTCCAAAAAGTATTGGAGGTGAACATTTGCATCCTCATGGGCTTTCCCACAAAATGGACTAGCTTGAACCATCATAATTAACGCTGGCTTAAGCTCAAAATTAGCGTCCCCATTGATAACATTGGTTCGGTGGCTACATTAGCAGCTGAGGGTGCAGAAAAATCACGAATGAACTTGTTGCCCATGATCGTGTAGGGTAGTGATAGGGTATGAAGAAAAAAGGATAAACTACTTAGGATAACTAAAAGACAAGTTAGCAAGACTAGCAATATAAATTTGAGGCTAGTTGCCTTCCCCGACAACGGCACCAGAAATGTTTGTTGATACTTCTTAACAACTATTGGAGGAATTCCGCAAGCGCGCATAACTATCGCGTAGCACTTCGCTCGGTGAGTACCGAGTGTCAAATTTATATTTTTCCCACAGGAAGGCGGAAGGCTAGAATTTATATTTACTGGTAGATTGCTAAGGGAAGCCTAAGTGTATCCTAGGTAGGTGAATGATAGTGGAAGTCGAATGTGAACTACCTAAACTAAACTATTAAACAAGCTATACTAGAGATAGCTAGGTGGGAGAGCGAGCGATTTATCTTTCAAGTAACTATAGCTAGGTGGGAGAGTGAGCGATTTATCTTTCAAGTAACTAAGGGTAAACTAATGACTAGGAGAAATGCGCTAGTACTTTGAGGAACAGCCAGCCCGCCAACTAGGAGAGTTAAATAGACAAGGTCTGCCATGAGCCCTACAATTTAATAACTAGACCTATCATGGTGGAATAAAGAGGATGGACAAGGTTATCACCACTTGCCACCTACCACAATCTATCCCGAGGCCTAGCCGTATCCACAGGTAATCTATAGCCTAAGCACCATGCTTAATCTATAAACTTACTACTTCGATCCGAGCTCCGATGAAATGAGATCAAAGCACCCTAACCAGACGGTGGAACCAATACTAACAAATAGCTACTAATTAAGAGATAACCTATGCTACTAATGCCAAACAATAAGCACCTAAGCTCACTAATGATGAACACTATTGAACTAGAACTTAAGTAAAGCAAAGCAATATACTAGAATAAAGTACTGAATATAAATACTAAATAAAGTAAATGCTAAATGAAAGAATTACATAAGAGCTATACTAGACCTAGAAGGCTCTTCTGGACTCCGAGAGAAGTCCGCTCTTGCTCTACTCGACTACTAGACTACTACTCTATTGCTAATGCTAAGCTAGAAAGCTAAGAGAAGCTTGGAGAGCTTGGAAATGAATGGGGCACTTCTCCACCAAGCTCCACACCCTCTATTTACAGTGTAGAGTGAGGGGAGGGATACTTGTAGGCATCCAGGAGGTCGGTGGCCATAGGAGGGAGCCGAGCGGCGGCTAGAGGGCGCCGACCAACCCTAGGATGCACCGCCTTTGCATCCTACGATGTTGGTTGGCTCCCAAAGGCGGTTGTAGGAGTGTGGCACGTGTGAAGATTTGGACAGGAGGTCGGTTCCAAGGTCAGTTGGAGTCTCCCAACTCTATGATGGTGGGCTGGTGGATCTGCTTCAACTCCATCTTGTCCATTGGTTGAAACCGACTTAGATCAATGCATGGGAGAGCTTGTGGAGCATCTCCCACGGATCGGTGATATGGACAGTGCCAAGGTGGCATCAGGCGGTGCCCAAGTAGGCCCGGCCAGCGTGGCATGTGGGCCCCTAGCCCACCTGCCATGTCCACTTTCTCCATGTATCCATATTTGTCACCTTTTTGCTTATTTTTGCTCAAATTTCCTGCATACAAATAATTCTACAAGCATAAGTGGAACTAGGTAAATTATAAACAAAATTCTACACATGTGATGATGATTTACCTTACTTTATCATGCTTTTGGGTGAAATGATGATGGTCAAAATGGGTGTTAGTGACTGTCAACACTTATGACATCTTTTTGTTGCATAAGACAATGCTCCAAGACTTAGACCAGAAGTTTTTAAAATAGTACAATATTAGAAATATTAGGATGGACATCAACCAAAATTGTTGAGCATCAGTCATTTCAGAATTTAGAAACCAACATGGAGAAGAAGCATAAGCTCAGAGCATTGTGCATGTATATATGTACATATTACAGAGAGAGAGAGAAGAAATTGAGTATTATGGTAGAAACTAAAAGGAACAATGGCCCTGCATGAGTGGAGGAAGTGCGGTTACCAAAAAAGTAGAGGAAGTGGAGAGTAATGGAGATGGTTTTATGAAGGTGATTATGACAAAAATTAATTAACAAAGATCATTACATCTTCCATGCATATATAGTATTGGAATTGGAAAGGATCCGATGTAAAGGAGACTAGGTTAGAGTGAGATGTCAAGTGATAGGTGAGGAAGTCAAAGAGGTCATGTCGTGCACCATAGAAATAGCAATGAATGGTTAGTGAGAGGATGATGAACATAATCTCACTGACTATTCAATTCTTTTGCCACATGGATGGATAGATCTGAATGAACAAGATGATATGACGGAGATAAGAACTTGAGGTAACATGGAGCAACGTGGTAGTAGAGAAATAAGAGTTAATGATTTTTAGTGGGTTCCATCTATATAGGTTATAAAGATTTAACCATTCGTTGCATAGGGTGGCTTAGATGAGCTCAGGAACCTCATCAAGCCAAATATGACCATTATATTGATCAGCTACTTTAGCAATTACGTGTCCTGCCTAGTTACACCACCTTTTGACAAGGACATTTGAGATAGAAGTCCTAGATGCAATATATTTTATCTCCTAGATAACCAATCCAACATGGGACCATACCTATCCATTACAAGAGACTATATCTTCCTGACAAGATTTAAGCAATCTAAGGCCACAATTTATCAATGAAGATTATGCTCCTTTACAAAGTAAACATCATGACAAATCACCAAAGATTATGTCATTTAAACATTTGTAATTCTATCCATTTTCTAGCAACAAGTGGATATGAAAGACCCTTAATGTTTTCCAATCGCAATACCAATGCCTATGATCATCAATGGCCACATCCACATAAACCATTAGCCATCCAACCAGCGACAAAACCCTTTTTACTATGGATAAATTAGGTTCACACCCATGAGAAGATGCATATATGGTACAAACATGTGCCAAAAATACCACTTCTACATGTGCTTTTACCTTCTCGATAATGCACTATGGATGAAACCAACTTTCTCCATTCCCAACAACACTTCTTGCTTCCAGAATATGCCAAACAAACATAGTAAAGCTTGTCATAAGTTATAGGGTATGGAATATGCCAAAACAGTTATAGAAAAACAAAAAGGACACTAATCATGCTATAGTATGAAATATTCTAGAACTAGATATTTTTGGCATCACAAAAATATCTACTAAGGATGAAGAAAATTATAGGGTATAGATATTTTGTTAGAAGAGTGTGTAATGTGCCACATGGTACAATCCTATAGCTCATTTAACACTACAATTAGGGGTGCCCTTCACCATGTAAGGACTAAGTTGGATAAGTCAAGAAGAATGTGTGATGTGCCACATGGTACATCCTAAGAGGTCATTTAACACTACAAATAGGGGTGTCATTCATAGAGACTAAGCTAAAGAACTAACTTTCTCCGTTCTAAACAACATTTCTTCCCAAATATACCAAACAGATATAGTAAATCTTGTCACATAAGTTATTGAGTATGAAATGTGCCAAATTAACCAAACAAAAAGGATACTAATCATGCTAGAGTATGAAAATATTCTAGAACTAATATTTTTGGAATCACAAAAATATCTAGTAAGGATGAGGAAAATTATAGAGTATAGATAAGAGTGTGTAATGTGCCACATGATATAATCCTAGAGGGGCCCTTCACCATGTAGGGACTAAGCTAAGGAGAAGTAAAGAAGAGTGTGTAATGTGCCACATGGTACATCTTAGAGGTCATTTAATACTACAAACAGGGGCCATTCACCATGTAGGGACTAAGCTAAGGAACCAACTTTCTTCATTCCAAACAACATTTCTTGCTTCTCAAATATGCCAAATAGATACATAAGTTATAGAATATGAAATATGCCAAACAACTATAGGAAAACAAAGAGGATACTAATCATGCTAGAGTATGGAATATTTTAGAACTAGATATTTTTGTAACGAGGAACACTATAGAGTATAGATATTTTGTTAGAAGAGTGGGTAATGTGCCATATGGTACAATCTTATAGGTCATTTAACACTACAAAATAGGGGTGCCCTTCACCGTGTAGGAACTAACCTAAGGAGAAGACAAGTAGTGGCATATAGTGGTAGGATGGCATAAAGAGAAAGGTGCTAAGTTAGCCACATAAAGAAGTGTGAGTACCTTATACAAATCTATATAAATGAATAAAGGTTCAGTATGTTGTCTTGTGTAGAGTTAACCTCCCATATTGATTTTAGTGTGAAGGCCAGTGAGTCTAGAGTGCATAGAAGAAGTGACACTAGACAAGTGAACATGGCACTTTTAGAGAAGTCGATGACTAGGTTAGGAGACTGATTTCTCAATATGTTTTTGAAACCTTTTGGAATTCTTTGTGAATTTAGAAACATTAGTTGAGCAAAACATGTTGATATTTAGTAATGACTACTACAATGAAGGTGTGTGAAAATTTTCCTATCTCCAAAGTAATACTGGTGAGATTTTATGTTTATTAAGTATTTTATCGGCACATACATATAGAATGGAATAAAACCATGCCAGTAAATGGCAGTAAAACAAAATAACTTCAATCCCACAATAGCACTCAAAAAACACAATATGGTAAAATAATATATGAAACAATAACAATTTTAGTTAGTCCAACATAATTTAGAAGACTAAATATAGCGACGATCATGTGGTAGAGGGCCACCACACTAGGATATCATGTTGAGATCGGTTGGAATAATCGTGCACTATGCAATCATATGACTAATAGAGGGCATAGGTGCTTGTCATAGGTTTGTAACCGTGGCGAGCATCGTAGTTGTTCATCAGAAGTCGATGTGTGGGTCTCTGGTGGCTTGGACACTCAAAAACATAAGAGGGACATGATGATCTATCCTAGTTCAAGCTTCTAAGCCCTACGTCTAGCAGTATAGTTTTCTTCGTGTTAAGGAGTGCCTAATTGTGGATTACAACATTGTCGAAGAAGTCGCTGACAAGGCTTCTAGCCTGTTGAATGGGCGGATGGCATGGCATCTTCGTGTCTGCTGGGCGCCAGAAGCCTGGTTAGTTGCCCATGGCTCGGGACATCAGTTCGTCGCCTGAGCACTGGCTTAGGTATGCGCTAGGTTGGAGTCAGGCTTGGGCTGCCATCGCTCGACAGTCTGGGGCCTTAGCGAGCCCTCGAGCCCCGAGCAATGGCCACGGGCGTGCTTAGGCTCTCCCTGACTCCTTCCAGAGGGTGCGCACGAGTGTACCCAATGGGTATATCCCTAAGCCCTCGGGTGATCTAGGAGATCGGTCGGGGGTCCGTTGGTCGGCTCTCCCTCCCTCGGGGACTTAGTGTACCCCTATGTTTGACTCTCGTCAGTGCTCACCTCCACCATGGTGAAATGGTTGTTGGCATAGGAACAATTGGTTGCTATTGTATGAGCCATGTAGTTCATAGGCACTAGGGTGCTCAAGGTGACTGCTACCATTGTGCTTAGTATTTTTGAAGACATGTCATATGTTGTCGGGGAGGAAGTTGATTAAATACAAGTCACCCATGTTGAACACCAGGGTGAGGGGTCATTGTTTATTGGTTAGTTTTAGGAATGGCATGATCACAACCTTAAAGAAGCCTCTATATACAATGAGTCTAAAGGTGTACATGTTTGCCTTAACTACGTAAGTAACCATTTAGCCGCTTACTCAATCAATCACGCTTTTGATTCGAATGATGAAATTTATGTATGGTTTATTTGGACATCTCCTCGAAATCTAGATATTATTACCACTCGTACATGAGGGCCTACGCATACATAGTGACGAATATCTAACACCAAGCAAAAGTAAATGCGAGTGTTGGATCTTTCAAAATGCTTCCTCCTCCCTCTTTATTCATTAAAAGGCACTATTTATAATGTCTTCTTATATCTAGAGGACGATAAAACCCTGTACCAACCCTAGATACCAAGAATATTCATCCTATTTGGGCATTACGGTCCAATTTGCAATGGAGTACAAAATGGATTTGGCTGTTGAACGATCCACAATTTCTGTGAAGGGAAATCCACAGAATCAAAGCATAATGTGATAGTCCCAGGAGATCATGCCATCACATTATCGAATTCAAGATGATATCACAAGTCACACATATTGAATACCTATTGACGAGAGTCAAAAATAGGGGTATGTTAAGTCCCCGGGAGAGAGACTCTCGACCAACAGACCCCCCGACCGGTCCAACCAGGATTGCTTGGGGGCTCAAGGGTTATACCCATCGGGTATGCTTCCACGTACCAGAAGGTCCTAATGGCTAGAGGGGGGTGAATAGCCTAATAAAATTTTCTACAAAACACTAGAGCAAGTGTTAGCAAATTAATAAGCGAAGCTTTTTGCTCTAGCTCTACAAGGGTTGCAAGTCACCTATTCCAACAATTCTAGTGAAATAATATCACTAAGGCACACTCAAAACTAAGTCACTAAAGCTACTCTAGTTGAGCTAGCTAACAACTAACTAGAAGCTAACCAAGCTACTCAACTAACTCGCTAGCTAAACAACTAACTAGAAGAGAGCTACACTACTCAAGCTACCTCTACAACAAGTAAAAAAGAAGTAAAGCAAGAGAGGTAGAAAGGGGTATACCGACGTGGCAAGAGACAATATATGATCACCAAGTGAAAACCAAAGAGCCAATTGACACATAATTTATCTTGAGGTTTACTTGCTTGCCAGCAAGCTACATCCTCATTATGATGGCTGATTCACTTGGTGGTTCGTGAGCTAATTGGCACCACACCAAGCCCAACAAATGGGTGTCGTAAGAACCTACATAAGATGAGGGTGCTCAATGTCACGAGCAATCCATTAGAGGTGCTTTTGGTGCTCCACTAGGGAATAAGCCCAAGAACCCCTTACAAATCATGATCGAGATGGACACAAACAATCTCCACCTTGTGCCAATCACCACAAGATGCTCCAAGCCATCTAGGTGGTGGCAACCACCAAGAGTAACAAGAAAACCGCATCTAGAACGATCCTCAAGTGCCACTAGATGCAATCACTCAAGCAAATGCACTTGGATCACTCCCAATCTCACTATGATGATGAATCAATGAAGGATATGAGTGGGAGAGGTTTGGCTTAGCTCACAAGGATGTATCACTGATGAGAATGTGCAAGAGAGTGAGCTAGAGCCGACCACAATCTATTTATAGAGTCCCAAGGACTCATAGCCATTGGACTCCTCGAAGAGGTCTAGATCCATGCTCTGGACCATAGTCCGTACCACAATAGTGCCAGTCCAGTCCATCCCCGAGCCAACCACACGCTGCCATGTCATCGCTTGCTTCAAATTTGACCATTGCCGCCAACTCCTCCTATCAGCGCATGCTCCGGACTGGACGCCTTGGTCAAAGTTTGGACCCTCTGCACGAGTGAGTCCGAAGCCTTCTAGAGAGCATCCAGAGCGCTCCAAACTGACCGAACCCGGTCTGGTCTAGGCGACCGGACTCGCCACCAGGGTCCGGAGTCCCCCAACTCGCCACGTGTCCACCTCGTGTTTTTAGCAACTCAACCGGACTCGCGCACCCGAGTCCGGAGCCCCTGCCAAGCAGGGTCTGGAGCTCGCGCGCCCCTGCACTGCTCTTCTGTTGCCTCAACCAAACGCAATGGAGACCGTTCTGACGCCCCTAAACACCAGGTCCGGAGCCAGCCTCGCTGCCCTCAGCCTAGGGTTTGCCTCCGGACCAGACTCGGCCTGGGTCCAGACCCCCTAGGTCACCAGGGTTTGGTCCACTATTCCTTCTCCTTTTCAATTTCTACCTCTTCAACCTCTTCACCCTTGCTTCCAAGTTGCTAACCACAAACTGTCTCACCATAGTGCACGTGTGTTAGCATTTTTTCAAACAATTTTTTAAGGGTTAAATGTTAGCACACTAGGTCATAATACATATGCATGTATTACTTCACCTAGTGGCACTTGATATTTGATTTAACCATGATTTTCCCCTCTTTATTGTACGGCTATCTATCCTAAACTCACTCACACCCTCGTGGTAAAACAAAATGGCCCTATCAAATATACCTTTGCCTTGAGCCCATTTTGCTTTTCTCTTTCTTCTTTTCTAAGTTGGAGCACTTTATCTTCACTTGTGGTTACTTCTATCACCATAACCATCATCTAGCTCCACCACTTGGTGTGTACCAACCTAGCTCATGTACATCACTTAATGACAGTGGTTAGTACACTAGGTTTCATCAATTAGCCAAAACCAAACTAGAGCTTTTAATACCCTCTAGATCAGATTTGGGTAGATCCTGAGCATGCCCATAGCCTCTGCTTAGGGCTCGGAGCCTCACCAAGGCCCTGGGCTCTGAATTGACGATAGCCTAAGCCTGACTCTAGCTCGACCCCAACCCGAGCTAGCGCTCAGGCCAGCGACCGATGCCCCATGCATCGGCCAACCTGCTGGGCTTCCAAGGTCTCGGCAACTTTAGGGGCTCCACGATGCCAACCCATTCAATGGGAACAAGGCATTATCGGCCACTCCCTCAACAAGGTCACGCAGATGGCATGGCATAAGAGGACAAACTGCTCGACCAGCTCTAGGGGCACTAGGCTCCCGGGCTCTCTCGTCAACCCCCGAGCCGAGATGCCTTCAACACCAAGGAAGCCTCAAGAAGGCTCACCCAATGGAGGTCGAACCGTAGCAGACAAACCCTAGTGGTCAAGAGTCAGGGGCCTTAGCGATGTCAGGCGGCGCCCGTGGCTCCCCTGACTCCACGACCCTCCACGACCCTAGCGCACGAAGACCATAGACCATAGCCCCCAAACTACCTTGTACCTGACCTTCCTCAGGATATAAGGGGAAGGTTGGCTCCCATAGATGGGGGGCTAAGCAATTTGAGTTCAGTCGAACAACGAGCAACCAAGAGGAACAGCAGAGTGTTCCTCCCCCGGCGACCTAGCAAGGGAGAGGAGCATTTTCCTTACTCACTGGGGAAGAAACCTCTCATCGCCAACGAGCCGTAGGATAGCACCAAGCGATCCCCTAACAAACTCTCATTCTCCTTCGATGTAACCCCCCGATTTGGGTACTCTCAAAGAACTACTCACTACTGGATATAGGGCCTCCGTATCCTCGGACCAGGATAAATCAACGTGTCTTCTCTAGTGTTCTTGAGTACGCAAGCCACCAGAGACCCACACTTCTAACATCTGGTGAACAACGATGCTTGCCGCGATGACGAACTTGCGACACCTGTCTTAAAAGGGTACAATAGAGAGGTTTACCCATAATTATTATATCGCCACTTGGCAGAACCACACACCACACAACATATAGAATAGCATGAGATTAGACGTAGCACCTTACTAGGTGAAGCCTCCTCCTCCACAGGCAGACTCGAGCGTAGGACAAGACCCTCTAATCCTCCCATCCGTCAGTGGTGTAGTCATACTCGGGCTCCTCACCTCCTAAACAATTTTCAGTATGATTTATACTGGCCACTGGCTCTCTACCTATGCTTTGCTCATTGCTTTATGGAAACTGGTGAAAAAGCCTACTAATTGGTTGTAGTTTCCTATGCAATCATCATTAAGTAATTAATTTAATTCTCAAGTTTTAACCAATTATCCATCCATCCATCCCATCCATATCCACACACAGTCACCACACAACTCACCACCACTCTCGCTCTCTAGGCGACAAGGACAACTCCCGCTCATCCTTGCCTCATTGGCCTCGGGCCATATCCTTATCAAAACTAGGGGGAAGAGAAGGACACCGCTCTTGCTCTCTAGTTGTAGTTGTAGCCCTAGTTGGTAGAGTAGCTAGTTTTAGTTGCTTTGCTAGTTTAGCTCAATTAGAGTAGCACTAGCCTGTTTGCTTGCTTGAGTGTGCTAGTAGTAACCTTGCTACTACAATTGTCTAGGAGACTTGCATTGGTGTGAATTAGGCTAGACAAAGTAGTTGTTATTAGGGTTGCTTATTGTTTTTACCACTTTGCTCTAGTGTTGTGATTTATAAAGAAATTCTTAATAGGATATTTACCACTAGCTATCTAGATCTTTTCAGATGTAACTTAGACCAGGGCTTCAACCGGTACATTAGTTTCCGGTGGCCAAGAGGCAAGTCCACACGGAGAAGCCTCTAGAGGCAACTGACGAGAAAGGCTGCAAAGGGTCAACCCTAGGGTTGATTGAGTTCAGTTGGTTCATGACCTTGGGGTCGAATTTAATTGGTTTGGCCCATCAGCTAAATTAATGATCAGATCATAGAATGGGGTGGGTCCTTCCTAGCGTAGCTGTGTTGACACATGTAAAAGTTAATTTACAAATTTACCTTTTATTTAATACAAAAAATATATATGCATGTACTGGTCTCACTTTTTTTACGGGCCCACGTAGTTTTCTTTTGAAACTAGCGTTGATATTGAATGTTCGTTAAAAAAATTGTTGATACCGATTGCCAACTAAAAATAGTTTTGTAACACAATAGCAGTGCATTTTTTTACTTTAGAAAAACCACCGTGTGCAGAGTGGAATGATTTAGATTATTACATTTTCTTTTATAAAATGGGTGCGGTTATTAATTTCCTCAACTAGTTATATATTAAAAGGGATATAATTTATAAAAACTGGAAACATTAAAGATTCACAAATTCTTCTAGCCAATGCCTATCTTCGGTTCTATGTCTGCAAACAAGCAAGCTAGCAGAATTCATATTGACTCAAATCTAGTAGTATAATTGTATAGATTAATGTTTCGCGGCTGCAAACAAGCTATACACGAGGTCATGATCAGCCACCGGCCCACCAGCTCCACATCGAGGTTCTGGCTCCGCCGGTGAGCCCAATTCACCTGCGGTCGAAGCCAGCCCAACCCAGGCTAATTTCGCCCCATTTTGTCAACACAGGTGGTATCTCACCTGTACAAATTTCCTAGATTGTTCATTATTTCTGTGTGGACGAGATTGTTCATTGTCTCTGTGTGAACTGTGAAGATGACATGAAAACGTTGTCACAGATTCTGGTTTAACTTTGTACCACTGTTGTCAAAACCTTTATGACCTGTCAGATTTATTCTGTACGCCTGTTTGCACAATAGCGTGAATTTGATGAAGGATGCCAACTCACCTGACACCAAAGAATACATGAGAACAATTCTGTCAAGTGAAGCATAGAAGTATCACACACGTTCATGATACAGCAGTATAAGAGTACAACACGTTAGCCAATAGTTCAACACAGCAGGCCGAACACGTTAGACAACAGTTCAACACAGCAGGCCCAAGTTACACAATAGGTCATTCAACATAACAGGCTAAACACGTTAGGCACTCCTTAGGGTCCAATACATACTGATCCTAACATCGCTACTCTAATGTTGCAACGAATCATACAGATTCCTGTCATCATCAAACCTTTAAGGTGCAAACAGCTCACTCAAAAGTCCATTATCGACCAAGCAACCTTCACCCGCATCTTAGTGACACCAATAGTTATGACTTCTTCTTCTCTACTGTTGATCTTGGGAGTAAAATCAATCTTAGTGACACCAATAGTTATGACATCTTCTTCTCTACCGTTGATCTTGGGAGTAAAATCAATGGTTTGTTTAAACTTACCATCACTGGTTTCAGCAACAATAATCAGCTTATCCTTCACATACACAGATACGATGGATCGCAAAAGCTTGATAGATCCAGTACCATCACCAGTCATGCCACCAGCCACTTCACTATCATAAAGCACAATGGTGTTCAGGATACTGGTGGTCTGGGCAGTGATTTTTCCATTAAAGTCTCCTTGTAGAACTTCAATTGCAATAGTACCCTCCACTGCATCTTTCACAACTCCGTACAGCACATCCACAGTACTAAGCCTGGTAGCAAGATTGTCACTTTCAAGCACACATTGCTTCAACCGTCGACGCTCTATGCCATTGATAGATAACATTCCTTTACTGAGTTCTTTGTCCTGCCCTTGATGATCCTTAATCTTCAAATCAATCTCAACATAGTTTGGACCTATCAATGCGAGTCCTCGTTTTGGACCTGTCAAGATCAAAGATTCATCCTACGAAAAAGTTTACATTATATATTAGTGTTATGTTATATTTCTCTGAATACAATGCTGTAATCAAAATAGAATGATTACAGCCAACCAGCATATGTAAACTACTACCACAGATGAAACAGTTAATGATCAGTTTACAAGTGGTATCACGATGCTGTAGGTTCATATGGTTGTACCATTAAGCATGATGTCGATATAATAAAATGTGATAAATAATTTCCCTAATATAAGAAACAAATATTATGCCAAAGGGTTCAAATATAGTTCATTAATATATTATACATACTTATGTTCACATAAATTTTTGTAAAAAAAATGTTTAACTTTAGGTTTATTCTGTTCCATACAATATCCACACCACACCCTAGAAACAGCAATGTACTTCTATTGGACAACAATTGGATCAGTGTGTACACATTTCGCGGAATCCCATAAGACAAGGGATGTTGCATCACCTAGTTCTCTCTACCAGTTGTTCATGAACCTTGGGATGCTAATTATGCCTACCAAAAAGACTTGAAAACTAACACATCACAAGTTTACCCTCCACACTGAACATCTGCAATTTAGTAACATTTGGAAACTATACAGATTGTCTAATATTCTGGGGATCAGTAGCGTGTAAATTTCCAACTTTCAGCACCAAAAATAAATTCAGAACAAGAAACGAGGATGAATATCACACAGGTAATTGACCAACTAACCACTAGCGATTACTTTATTGATCAATAGAAATCAATTGCAGGCCAGTGTAATTTTGCAATCCTTGTCTAACTCACACATAATAAATACAAGCAGTTCTTCATTTAGAGGAACAGTGTTGCCAATCGGCCCAATGTACATACCTCAGAGTTGATGAGTTGGCACTGATCTCTCTCACGGCTGAAGAGATAAACACACCTCTTGTCCAGACTGTCTCTGGCAATGACAGTGCCATACACATTGATGGGGAAGCCAACATCGGAAGTGGTTATTCTCACAGAGAAGAAGTTTATTCCCTCACACAGCTCATAGTCGTCCTTATTTTTGTAGACAGCATCAGTAAATCTCATCGGACCAAGGGGAGCTGTGGTGTGAAAATTAAAATAAAAGAATCAAGATAGGCTCTATACAAATAAGACTCAAGCTAACAGTTCAAGATAGTATAAATGTTGAAGTACACATGCACTTGCCGATCCAAGACAAAAACTCAGACAGTGATGACCTCCGCTAGAATAGACCAACAAAACATATTTGAAAGCACAAATTAACATAGAATGGAGTATAATACTCTGATCGTGTAAAATTTTGTAATTGTTCATGGACGGCAATGCAGTAGATACGACTAAAGGTCAGGGCAAGGTAGGGCAGAGCAGAGGAATTGATCTGATCAGAATTGAACACGGAGGAGAGTCTGTTACCAGAATCCTTTAGTCATATAAGATTCATACTAATAGTTCAAGATAGTATAAACGGTGAAGTACAATTGCAATTTCGAATTCAAGAGACAGAAATTCAGACAGTGATGACCTCTGCTCGAATAGACAAACAAAAAAATATTTGAAAGCACAAATAACATAGAATATAGTATAGTATACTCTGATCGTGTAAGCAGTACAGTAGATATGACTAAAGGTCAAGGCAGGGGAATTGATCTGATCAGAAATGAACCGATGGGGTTGGACTTACACTCCTCGTCGAGATCGAATTTTGTGAGGTCGGCGAAGGTAAATCTGGTGTAGTACTCGCCCCCTTGCTTGGGATCGAAGTCGAGGACGGTATCTTCCAGCATTTGCTGCAGATTGTCCTCTTTCTTCTCTCGTGCCATCTCCCGCAGATACCGCATCCGTTCCGCCTCCTCGGCCAATCGCTTTGCCTCGTCGACGTCGACGAAAGGTTCCAAGCCTGAGAGCTTCTTACCACAATCCTTCACCACGGAGGAGAGTCTGTCCGAATCCGATCCCAAGGAGGCACGCAGGACGGACCGCGGGGTGAAGTCGCGGCGCCCGCAAGGCATGGATACGCTACCATCCGCCATGAACACAAAGCCGCCGCCGACCAAGGAAAGGGGAAAGAAGTGAATGAACCTATCCAAACATCTGATGTCTGATCTGGGGTTTGTGGGTGCCGCTCACACGAGGACGACGAGGATGATCCTGTGGATCAGGGCCTTCGCAATAATTTGGGCCTATGCAGGTTGCACGTATCAGGGCCTTTCTTATGGGCCTGATTTCCCCTTATGAGCCTAGCTGACCTCCGTTATTAACTATAGAAAGACTGTGTTTACTATACTTAGCCTGGTTGTATATAGACACTAATTTGGAAAATTTTGCATGTTTCAATACCTTATATTCCAGGATAGAGGAAGTAAACACTAAGAGCAACTCCAAAAGATAAGGTAAAATTAGATTCCAAATTACAAAAATTAGCATTATGAAAAATAGAAAACCCACCTACAATGTAGTGTTCCACGACAGCCTAGGTATATTTTCTCTTGTCTATATTTAAAAAGTGCCACGTCATTCGATTTTTTTGTCAAATATGCTATCACGATTCACGACGGTAAGAACCTTTCAAGGAGAACTCAGGGGAGACCAGTCTCGACCTTTTCCCTGCTTGGACCCACGTGACAAAGCCAACAAATCGTTCAAACGCGATGGAAGTGGACGACAGTGGCATGAGAGAAATAAAAATTTCGAGAGTGTCATTGAAGACCGGCAAACTTTTCTAATAACTCAAGAAATTTTGAACTTCGATAATAGCACATAGGGAAACACACTAAAAACGTGAGTCGACAAACGGAGAAATGGAGGCCGGAGGGGTGGATACATACATGAGAGGAAAAGACCCCGAGAGCATGGAGAGGTTGCGGGTTGGGCTTGAGTTGGACCGGTGCGTAGGGATGGCGTAGGCTAGGTTAGGGATGGCAACAGATCAGGTATAGTGCGGGTGGAGTATGCACCTGCTCGTGACAATATCCGCGATACTTTGCCACACCCGTCCTCACAACACCCTGCATGTGAAAATTTAAAAAATCAATATTTATGGCATATTCACTTTATCGTCAAAATTATATTCCTTTGCTAAGACACATGGATCAATGAGCCTTTCAGTAGGCAGCACCCAGAATTATATTCCTTTGCTAAGACAAAAATGATATCAGTGCAGAGTATGATAAATCAGCATTCCCTATCTATTCAGTTCAACCTGCCACTCTCAGCTGAAGCCTTCGAGCAGCTGCTACAGATTCAGTCTCTGAAAGATCACTTTCCTCTGACAAATCAACAAGACTCTTGGCATTCAATCTAGGGAGATTTCTCAACATAAAAAATTTACAGATTTTTGATAGGGCAGTCACAGGTTCATCAAGCTTTCAAATGGCTCTAGAAATGCTTTTGTCAACCTAAACACAAAGTTTTTTTCTGGCTACTTCTAATTGATAGGTTAAGCACAAGAAACATCCTAAAAAGAAAAAACATGCAGCTGCACTCTTACAACAGTGTCATGTGCACCCTGATGGTTGAGGAAACCTCTGAACATCTATTCTTGGAATGTCCTTTTTGCCAGAGACTGTTGGAACCTGCTGGATATAACATTCCAGAATAACCTGAACATCTATTCCAAAATAAGATTACAAGGCAACCAAAGATTCTTCATGATCTCTGCAATTCTAATGAGTTGGGCAATCTGGACAGTTAGAAATGACTTCATTTTCAATAATATCCAGCCTCAAGTGCAACGCGCAAAGGAAATTTTCCTGAAGGAAATTAATCTGCTGACCCTGAGGGCCAAAGCAAAGGACTCGATAATCTTCGACTTATGGATCCAAAATCTGTTGTAATCTCGCTTCTTAGCTTTATTTTCTTCCTCTCTTTTTTTGTGTCTTAATTTTCTCTGGGTTGTGTTTTGTTCTTTTGTTCTCAATACTTTGTTGTATTGCTTGAACTCTTTTTCTTAATAAATACCTGTAGGGGCTTTGGCCCCTCCAGTTCTGTCAAAAAAAAAGTTAAGTCGGTGTCCTGCTTTCACTGAACTAGTCGTTGTACTTGCATTCAACAACATGCAAATGAAAAGAAGCAAAAGAACAAGAACGTCAGGGTTTTGGACCTGACCTTCTGATTCCACAAGTGTTCCTGAACCAGCTAACAATGCTACTGAAAACTTGATGCATCACACTGATGCTGATAATGGTACATTGAAAGCAAAGCACTGAACAAAAGAAGTGGACTCTAATAAAATAAGTTAAGGACTGGTTTTCATCGAGTAGCGGTTGCTATTTAGAGCCAATCAAGTTCGCATCAAACTCCTCCAGATAAGCTTTACTATCACACGCAAAACAGAAGGCAGTGGCCTGTGCTTCCGCCATTCCACTTGGCCAACAGATGTAATCAAGCTGACAGATCTCTCTTCGCGTTCAGAGACACTAGTTGAGAAACACCCGAACGTTTTGGCTATGCTTCTTAAAAACAAAAAGGAAAATGATAGTGTGCATGAGCAAAACATCACGAGCACAGTAGCATGGTGCTTTAGATGGATACTTCATACTTGAGTAAACACCATGCAACAACGTCAGCGATCATCAAAGCTGGTCAGCCGGTGGCCGGCTCAACGCCACACCTTCATGTATGGTCTGCACGAGGCTCTCAAAGGTGGTGAAGTAGTCACCTGGCCTTGCCACAAACCTGTCTGCCCCTCGACGAGCCTTTTTGCAGATGGTGCTCCAATCTTTAAACCAAATCCGGAACTTCTTCCTGATTGTCTCAGTTAACATATTCTTTAGTATGAATTGCACACGGCTGTGCCACTCGGGAAATCTGCATGCCTCCGGTATGATAACAATATAGCGAAATACGGCCACCATGATCTCATTTCGGGACCTATTTGGGTAATGCATGAGTGAATCATAAGACTGAAAAAGATTGTAGTTGCTTAACTCAACGCTTGCGAAGTGGGTGTCGACATAAGAGCCCTTGAAGTCCAACAGTTGACAGGCACCAGGATGTTCCAGGTGGCCGCTACCCTCGAGGTCAGCATCATTGAACAGATACCAGGTCGTACCGTGAAAGAATCCCAGAAGGTATAAGTCACGAAAGCTAAAGACCAGCACCAAGGGCCGTTGCTGATCAGTGAAATCTGATGCTGGTGTGATAACAAGCTTGAAAAAGCCCGAGTCAGCAGTAAGCCCGAATGAATAGCTGGTGCCATTAACCTCCTGAGTGACAACCTGTGCGATCCCATTGTTTTCGGCCTTCGCCTTCTTAGCCAGTTCATCTTTGATCCATTGAATCATGTCATCGTGCAATTTTGCCATCCTCTCCTCATCCAAATGTTGCTGCCAATGGTATCTCAGGGCCTGCACACATGTGAGAAAAAAAAACTTAATTTTGGGACAACTCATACCAAAGCCTGATAGTTCAAAGATTACAACGTTTACTGATCTTAATTTGGAACAAAGCAAGTAACAAAGTGTAGTCGCCGAGATTAATTTTGCGATACAGCGCGGCAAAGTAAACGTGTGAATGGCTACAACTACAATAGTCTGTATGGCACTTAATTGTATGGAACTATTTGAAGTAAACAGCCAGAAATGTGTGCAAAGGAAGCTGAGCTAGCTCAGCGGGTGCAAGTCCTTGTCACGAATTTAGATGCATATTTTCTTCTTAATGAAATGCCACCTATTTCCTCCTAGGTTGATCTAGATTTTTTTTTTAAAATAAACGTATGCATGGAAAGGTTTAGAACTGTTAAAGCTTCAGATAGCTATAATCAAACTAGGCAAATAGCTAACAGAAAAAAAAACTGATTTACAGGTAGGAACTTCAGTTTAGTTAATTCAGATTTCATTGCCTAAAAGACCAAACAGATCATCTTAAAAAGGATTCCCTGGAGTAAGGACAATTCAATAGTCTAATTGTGCACAAATCTATCATCATATGGTCGATATAAAACAAAAAAAAATGTAGTAATTAGCTCTTACTATTGCGGGTGCCCTTAGCATGTTTCTGTTGTATAGGTCATTAAACATGTGAATGGACGGACATCCAAAATCCAAACAGATGAATCCAACTAGCATCCAACTAGAAATCCTATCCAGTCTAATCCTAATAATTAATGGAGACATCCAATCCTATCCAATCCGACTCCACCTAAATCCAAATCGATCCAATACTAGTTGCATGTTTTGTGCAGAGTCTGCACACAGCCTAGCAGCTAGCAGAGTTTCCAATCCAATACTAATCAGACTGAAATTTACCAAATCTGTTCAGAGTTCTACGACACATTTTGCTAAAAAATGTAACAAAAAAGTTCCAGCGAGGAATATAACTTTTAATCAAATTAGTTGTTATTAAGATCAACCAATCCAAAGAAAAAGACCATCAGAAAAGAAAAAAACATGAAGGACCAAAATTGTATACTAGCAAATGCAGAAACAAATCATTGTTCCTGAAACATTTCAGGCGCTCATCATTTGTACATCACATGGGTGCTCAGAGTTTACATGCAAACAAAAACTACAGAATAATCAATATATCTTTTTGAACCAAATAACTGAACTTCAAGCTCTATATGGTAATCAATACATCTTTCTGAACTGAAGCAAAAACAGTGTCCATTGGATCATATGGACTTAAACATGAGATCTGATGCTAATGTGAGTATTCTTTTGAATTGAAGGGTGTGCAACAACTAGAACCTAGAAAGCTACTGAAGCTATAAAGCGGTAAAACCTCCCAAAATATTCTATAAATTAAGCAAATTTTGCTATCCTTGTCATCACCTTCAGTTGACCTACAGCTGCCGTGGTGACTAGTGAGTTTGCTGTGGAGTTTGCTGCTGTCAAGTTAGAAGTCCAATAAAATGTGGATTGTCGAAATTTTCTTTCCTACG